>CM024789.1:9374875-10865313 GCA_014281875.1 Nibea albiflora | reverse complement strand
TGTCGTTGTAACAGGTAATGTTTTGGAGTTGGGCTGGGACGGGTAGACCTCGGCTGAAAATAATAGACACAGTATATCTCAACTATTTGGACAGTCACTACTTGTAGGAGTGGTATTTCTGCAAATAAAAAGATGAGCATAAACTTACCATCTGTAACTTTAAGATTCACCTCTATATAATCGTAGAAGATTAATCCCTTCACTCCACAATAATACTTCTGGGAGTCTGACTTTTGGGCATTCATGAAAGTCACATGTAATCCGTCTTTGCGGTTAGTTATCTCTATTCGATCCTTACGTTCAGTCTTTCCAACGCTGCAGTGACGATGACGTCTGAGCATTGACTATTACAAAAGAATTATCTTCTTCTTCTACATTTTTCCAAACGTTCCAGCCGGAGCATTTGAACTTCACACTTTTTCCCACCTTTCCATCTATGTTGACAGGCTGGATCTCCACAATACTCAGAGCTACAAGTGAAAATAAGGAAACATTGGTTGCCATTGTGTCAACGCGTAGACAAATATCCACATTCTTTTAATGTTGATACTATAGAGGGCATAGAGGGATTTGATATCGAGATGGAGTGAGTATACAGATACCTCAGTGTTGACCTTAACAACAAACTGGACAGATGTCCTATATATACAAAAAGGACCGGACTAAGTGTGCTGGACTTAAAAACTTAAAAACTCTCTCCTCTCTCTCCTCTTGGTTCCTGCTCCTCAGCAGACGACTGCATAGTAATAATGCAGATGCTACCACAGAATTCATCACAGAGACAGAAAAAGACTCAACAACTGGTCAAGATGTCCATCTCAGCTCCTCTCACCTCCTGCATGAGACTGTGGAGGTCTTACTCAACTCAACTATTTGTATAAACCAGAAAGGACAACAGTGGACAGTTCTTTAGGCAAAAAATCTATCTTATCTTACATTTAGCAAACAAACAAAAAGTAGACCATCTACAGCTACTGAATGTATACACAAATATAGATAACACAATAAAGAGATAAACTCACCAGAAAGAAGACAGGAGTACACATAGATTTTATTCATGGTGAAAATGACGAGCAAAGAACACAGACGCTGCAATAATTATCAGTGACCACAAAGTCTTTGCACTTCGCTTTCTCTTACCTCTCGTGCAAGTTAACAGCTCCTCCCTGTCCCTAGAAAACCACACACACACACAACACACACACACACACACACACACACACCACACACACACACACACACACACACACACCACACATGCAGTATAATGTGTAAGACTGTGTTAGTATGTACAAAAGAATACACTCAATCAGGACTGTGTGGACATAACAGAGCTGACACATAACACGTATCAAGCTGACACTGCATATCTAGCGTGTTGCACATATGCAGCGCGTTGCACAGAGTGTTATGCGTTTTAGAGAAAATTAGAGAAAGTCTGAAATAAGAATTAACATAATAGAGAATTATGTGATTTTTTTCTGCGAGTTTGGGACCACTGATCTATAAAACTAATAATAAGTTATTTTATCAACCAAAAGGCTCTTATGTTTATGCAGCTTAGACATGAGAAAAGTCTGACCACTCTCTGCAGACTGACGTAACCTTCCTCTGTTGTCTGCTCTCACATTACGATGTTAATAAGTAAATAATGTGGATATAAGTCTCATTCTATGGTAACAAAAACATAATATTGTTATTTTTATGTGATCAAGCACTAATGAAAACATAGTTATGTTTATTTTGCTACATTTCTGCCATATTCTGTCAATGGAGCCACCTAAATCTTACACATTGGACTTCTAATATTATAATTTCTTAAATACCACAGGGAGGGGTGGCGATCTTTGTTGGCGTTTTTGGTGATATTTCCATTGATTTGATACAATGCACTTGTGTTTACTTCCAGCAGAGGTCAGTCACAACTCACCATGAGTTCAGCACAGGCCTTAAACTGAAATTAGACCTGGAATAATCTGATCTGACTAACTTTAGATCCAAATCTACATTTTTGTAAAATATCTATTTCATCCATAGCTCACTGTTACACTCATCTGAGATGCAATGAGGGCCTAAACTACATAATGTTTTATTATATAAACGTGTCATATGTGTTCTATTATGTTAGTTCAACGGAAAAGTGACTAATAACTGAAACTGTCAAATAAATGTAGTGGAGTAAAAAGTGCAATATTTTCTCTGAAATGTAGAGGATTAGAAATGCGATATAAATTAGATTTATAACTTCAGAAGGTCAGTAAACAGACCACCACCTACCCTCCATACACCTACCCTTCATCCCTCGGCCCTCATCCCTTCATCCCTCCTACAGTTCTCAGTTCACCTTTATTACGCAATAATCCTGTCTAAATTTAAATCCTTATAAACGTGGTCCTTGTCACTCAAAGTATCATAAATAGAAATACTCACGTAAAGCACTTCAAAAGTGCACTGACTAAATGTGCTTATTTACTCTCCACCACTGCTGCAGCTTTTTTCGTGGGTGAGCTGTTAATTTAAATGTTTTGAACCTTTTCAAATCTGAAAACGAGTGACTCATCTGATGCTGGTTAACCTTTGCAGAGACTTGCTATAATCATAAACACCCCAGGTCATCACACTCTACTCTGGGTTATTTTTATCCTTTTTTTCTGTGTCTCTTTCCTTCTTTTCCACTGCCACTGATTTCCCTTGTGGAAATGCTTCATTAAAGCCCCAGAGAGTTTTAATGTGTGTAGAAATCAGAGATGAGGGCACTCGTCAACGCCACGTGTTCACACACTCTTCAACTCAGTCACATGCAAGAACAGAGAGAGAGAGACACACACACACACACACACACACACTGATTATCTCATCCTGTAATAGAGTGTCATCACCACCCGCTGCGCTCTAATCACACAGCTGTATTCCCTCTCTTCATTCATGAAGTGAAACTATTTGGTAGCTGCCTCTTTCTCTCCTGTACAGCATGGAGGCGGTGGCTCTTTTCTCTTTCACAGCATCAGAGGCGGATGAGCTCAGTTTTCAGAAAGGGGACATCATCAAGGTAAGGGTGTAAATGTTCGGGTTGATGCATTTAGAGAGGCGTTAGATTTCACAAAGTAATAAAAAGGCTGCATGTTTACGTCGTAAGAATAACGTGCCCGTGTGTTTTAGGTGACAGAAATGGAGGATGATTCCTGCTGGTTCACAGCAGAGATCCAGGGCAGGCGTGGCTACGTGCCGGAGAACTACATTTCCCTCCTTCCTTATCCGTAAAAACATGATTTTCCTACATATTTTAGACTGCAGCATATACATATTTTACATATCACATCAATTTAGGATAGAAAACATAGTATTATACAAGTTGATTGTCATCTTTTGACATCAGTGGTCCCAAACTACTTGACTTGTGGCTCCTTATTACAGGTTATAATCTCAATTTTCAAGATTAGATTGTTTCATTTGAAGGAAAATTTTAGGCGAAGAAGCAAACATTTGAGAAAGTCTGAAAAAAATTAAGAGAATGGAGAATTATGTGAATTTTTCTGAGAGTTTGGGAACCCCTGATCTATATAACTGAGTTATTTTATCAGCCAAAAGGCACTTATGTTTATGCAGCTTAAAGAATAACATGAGAATACTATAATTCTCATAATACATCAGGTCAAGAGATGAATATAATTGACATGCTTGTGTGTGTTTGTTTGTAGGTGGTTCGCAGGACGGGTGTCAAGACTTGATGCTGAGAAGCATCTGCGCTGGCAGGACGCCGGAGTGTTCCTCGTGAGGGAGAGCGAATCAGCTCCTGGAGAGTTTTCTGTCTCTGTGAGGTCAGCAAACGCACCACACGAGCAGCAAACACACAAACAAACGCAGGAGATGTGAAAAGTCTGACAACTCTCTGCAGCCTGACGTAACCTTCCTCTGTTGTCCGCTCTCACACTGCGATGTTAATAAGTTGCAGGATGTTTGTGTGCTGCAGTGCTGCAGTTATTTTCGCATGTGCTGAATCTGCTGTGCGGCTGTAATTTCCCATTCAGCCACCCTTTTTGACAGCATCTGCTCTAGAGTTTAACGCCTTATGGACAGAATACACTGCACGGCCAGCGTTGCGTGAACCATGCACGCAGCAGTATCTTCTTGTTATATTAGACGCTGCTTTTCCGTCACACTGGGCACATTTGCAAGTTCCAGCGTCCACGTGTCTTTGAGTGTGTGTCAGGGTCAGTGGAGAGTCAGGCTATTTAAATATGTTCTACGAGAATAACTAATAATATGACTGTTCGAGTGTGTGTGTGTGTGTGTAGAGGTGTAATCTGGGTCACCAAAGTGACGTGGGACACATTTAATCATTGAGGGTAAATTAAATGTGTTCAATAATCGGGGCATTACATAACACCACTCAGTCTTTAATTAAACACAGGTACGTTATGCAAGTGACACATGCCTCAGACATGCATGTGCACGTATTATATGTTCATAAGTTATCAAGGCACAACATCTGTCTGCCTGCGAAGCCCGAGAGTGTTTTATTTAAGTTTATGTAATAGTTCATATAGGAGTCGTTCCATGAGTGCTGATATACAGAATAACAGCACTTCAAGGACTTTTAACTGCATGTATCAGTCTGCTTCACAGGGGGTCTAAATTTGTTTCATTAACAGTCGTTATCTTAAATTGTAACAAACAAAAACCAAACAGAAAAAACAACATTTGACTATGAATGGTCATCAGAAGAGGAGGAAGGAAAGGAGACAAGTCTGAATACTTGCAGTGCAAACCTCCAAGTGTGCTACGTTACATTACATACATACCTACCAAAGACATCAGCAAACCTAGACTAATTAGAGAAGAGCAAAAACGAAGCTAACACCATAAAACACAAACAGCATGAGCTTTGAACTGCTTTATGACTTGGCGACGTCTCAGAAATGTTAACATCGACTGATCTGCGAGACACGTAGACTCATGACCTATGAAAATGTTCATGTGTTCGGAAACAGTGCAGCCACACTGTGTTGGTGGAGGCAAAGAAATGATTAAATAAGCAAAGAAATCATAATCACTTATTACTGTTAACTTGGAAATGGCGCTTGTAGAACTGTTATATAAGACCAATGTCACACTTGAGGTTGTGATGTTCTGAGCTGTGATTAACAGCCTCATGCCCACAACCTAATCACAGCTGTGCATGGATATTCAGTACCACATCACTCCCTCTCATGTCATATTGTCTCATCATGCACACAGTGTAACCCTCAGTGCGATCAGCAGAGGGTGATGATGTTCAAGAGGAGCCCATGAGACTGTTTTATCGCCGCAAACTGCAGCGATTCATTAAAGGAGACTAAAATCTCGGCACGTCTGCAGTAAATTTAGATGATGGCAAAACATGACGGTGAGATGAGGCATGATATGAGACATGACAGCTTGAATTGTCCTGCGATCGTCTATACCTGCTCTTAAGGTTAACACAAATGACCTGTGTCCCACTTCCATACTGCAGACTAACTCTTTAAGTATGTAGCGTGTTAAAACACGCTATAAGAAAAACTATTGTCCGACAATGCCATGCACAAAGGAAGCTTATGGAGCTTACGGCTGAAAAATAATAAGATAGGCAGGGGTGAAAGAGCTCCAGGAACAGCTCAGCAAACCAAAAATAACTTATGTGTGTGTTTGGAAAAACATTTTCACTCTGATAAGAGCGGCTGTACTGCACGGCTGCACGTTTTCCTCGTCTCAGTAATCGCCTTTTAAGATACTTTACTGTTTATCCTGCCCCGCACCCCATTGGTGTTACACTATTGATATAAAACTGTTCTGTTTCTTGTAGGAAAACAGCACACTGTAACCATGATGATGTAGTGCAGTGTAGCCCGTGTATATTTAGTTTGTAGTGTGGAACTGGGACACAGCAGCAGACAGACAAAGATTAAAATTCACACACCTATGTGCAATTTGGAGTCTCTAATTAACCTAATTGTTTTTCTCGTCGAACTGAGGAGTCTTTGTAAGAGCTCCACTCGACAGTGCTGCTGCTCTCCCCTTACAGTAATTATCTTCAGGCGTGTATGCGAGGGAGAAACGTATTAACCGATTACAGGAAAGACTACACATTGTGGTTGTTGCTGTGAAAGTGAAATATATCACAGCCTTTAAACAAACAATTAAAAAACAACTGAGCCCAGGAGTACAGTACAGAAAACAACACAACATAAAAGATTATGAACAAACTGTAAAAGGGGTTGGCTGAAGCTACAGCTCATTTCAGTACATAGGAAAGTACTGCGATGATAAGAAATAACAGTATGATGAGCTCTGTGTCATACTTCACAGTACACTGGTGTACTTTGTATAAGTAAGTATATTCTGCTTCCAGAAATGGCTATATTAGGGTTGCAAGTGGCAGTATTGATAATTGATTATTGGGAGTTTTTTTTTTTTCAATCGTTTGATATGTGGCAGAGCTTAAACAAAATGATTTCTTGTTTATATCACTGCTAACTTGTTGGGTTTTAATATATTTTCACAGTTAAAAGACCAAAAGATTAATCGAAAATAAACAGCACTTCAAATGACAATTAAAATAATCTATGATATGTAATATCATATTATATTTCTTTAGGACATCAATCCAAAACCTAAAGACATCAATTACGTCAATTTATTCTCATCAGAGGAGCTGGAATCAGGGATCAATGTTAAAACAATGAATCTTTCAATCAGGTGATCGATTAATAAACGTATCCAGCTCTCCGTCTTTCATTTGTGCTTTGTTCTTCACACAGTCAGTTGCACAGTGTCAGCAGTGAGTCAAACTCTTTAACGTCTGTGAGCTTTTCAAAACAGCTTAGACCAGACTGATGTGTTTATTCACAAGTGTGTGTCGCCTCTCGGGTTGCACGTTTCCCACACTGACAGAGGAATGCACAGAGCATCTTGCACGAATTCCTAAACGCAGAAACAAAGAGTGGAATGAAGGCGCTCTCAAACCTCACACTGCATGCCTGCCTTCATCCCCTTCACCTTTCTTGCTCTTGTTTTGCAGTTATGGTGACAGGGTGGAACACTTCCGAGTGCTGGAGGGGGGCGGCCAGTACTGTATCTGGGATGAGTCGTTCTGCTCCCTCAACCGGTTGGTGGATTTCTACAGGACTCACAGCATCGCTGTGGAGAAAGTGATCTGCCTCAGAGACCCGCCCTCATCCCCTCACCTGTTGGCCCAGCTTGGACGTAGTAACCCTTATCCCAACCCTTACAAAAGCAGCTCTCAGGAGACCCTTCCCTCAGCCCGACTCTACTCCCACACAGAGAGAGCGTTCTCCCCCACGTCTGTTTGAACCCGCCGTGGGGGTATGACGAATGATGAAGCATCATAAATCTCCATAAACTTCTCTTAAACACACACCTGTTCTGTCTGATGTCATGGCTTTGCTCTGTCTTTGTGTAGAAACCCCGACTGGCTCACGCCCTCTGTGACTATGCTCCCCCTCAGACCGCCCACCTCCACTTCCTGCGCGGCGATATCATCAACCTGCTGGACTGCTCGAGCTCACTGACCTGGAGAGGGCGCTGTCGAGGTCGAGTCGGAGTATTTCCGTCAGAATACGTCCAGCTGCTGTACCACTGACCATCATATCAAACTGAACACTGTCAGAACAAGTTTACCTTTCTTATCAAATGATCGAGCTAACAGTCAGCCCAATAATCGATTAGTTTATCGACAGAGGGACATTAATTGGTCTGTGAAAACAGTATTCTGCCATCAGTTTTGTGTATTTCACGTGTTTCTCTGTGCGCCTAAAGTGGGCGAGGATTGAGTTGGACGATTATGATGTCAGATACGCCAATCAGAATTTAGCATCATTTGAAACCAGATGTGATGACGGTTGATGAGCTGTTTGTTCACTGTCAATCAAATCTGATCAAACCACAGCGAGACAGTGAAGAGTTACAACTAAATTTATTCTTGCCTACAGAAGAAGTGTTCATGCATTCATAAAAATAAATACATAAAAAATGCTGAATATTTGCATGTTCCTCCTAAACTAGCTCCTTTCTATATCATTATTAATACCTTTGAATTGAAACTGTTAGACTGTCATCATCTTGTGTTTGGTGGGTTTCATATTTTGATGTCTTGATGAGCCCTGATGTTCTCCTTTCACCCGTATCTTGTATTTAAAATATTAAAACAACATTGCATAGAATTGAGATGAAATAGAAATGTTTTTGCAATACCACTGTGGTAAATATGGAAAGCTGTATATTTGTTATGATTATGTTACCTGTGATGAGTGCGGCATCTTTCTTCTTTCTTTCTTTCAGCTTTTATTTCACAAAACTCTCACCAATGGGCTTTTCCCAGATTTACTCTTGTCTTGCTTGGTCATTCTCTTCTTTTCTCTCGTTAACTTCCTATGTCA
Source organism: Nibea albiflora (assembly GCA_014281875.1). NCBI lineage: Eukaryota > Metazoa > Chordata > Actinopteri > Sciaenidae > Nibea > Nibea albiflora. The sequence goes on along the minus strand of CM024789.1, from coordinate 10,856,896 downwards.
ACGCCCGCTTCCACATAGCTCAGGTTCTGGCACGACAACGGCTCTGCTCCTTGTCTACACTGTCTACACTAAAACTAGAGAGTATTAGCTAACAGCAGCTATAGTTCACAGCAGTTTACTTTACTGTCCATCAGGAAACTCTGTAAATCACCTGGAGTTGAGGTGGGACCCAGAAAACATTCACTAAAATAAGTGACATGGATCCTAGTGTGTGACTTAGTGCTGTAACACATTTTTACATACTTCTTGTGGGTGATTATACAGAACAGGTGCTGTCATTTTACATTTTACCATCTTGTCTATGCCTCCAAGCTCCTCTTTAGTAAACTGAAGCCAAATAAAGAGTGACGTAATCTGGTTATAATTACTCTGTGTTCATTTATGGACAAACATGCCTAGATTTGATGCAACATATTTTAAACTTTATTTGAGATATGACAAGAAAAAAAACACTCAATGGACAAGTTGTCAAGATTTGACTAACGTGAGATTCTTTACATCCCAACAATTTGTACGTCTTAATACTTCTTAATGGATATCAGCAATAAAAAATGAAACAAATCAAATGCACAGCAACAAGTTTCTCAACCTTGGGGTTTATGCCCCTTGAGGGAGTAAAGCAGAAAGATGTCAAATTTTCAGTAAATAAATGGTCATTTGAAAGATGTATTTTTAAAAATAAGAAAGAAATCTAAATATGTGAATTATTTCTATATAATTTAGAGCTCCAACTGAACTTGGGAATATAAAATTAAAAAATCATGGATGAGAAAAGGTTGAGAAATTCTGACGTATATTCATAAGCAAGCTAAATAGCATGAACGAACACTAGAACAATAACTAAAGGTTCACGAAACCTTGTTTAACAGACATGAACAAACTATATAATTACCATTATCAGCATATAAACTCACATGCAGCCTAAACCCAAACACAAACCTATTCTCACTATATAATCTTGTAAGCTTTAAATTTAGGATGATGCACATTCATGTTAGCTTGTTACAAGCCACAAGCTTATTGTAGTTTGTACAATACCCTTCTGTAACTTTAAAACGAGGGTTGCAACAAATATGAGGGGGCGGTTTATGAACAAGCCGACAGTGGGGTAATAAAAATACGATTGTCACAACATGAAAGCACATCTGTTTGTCTGATGAAGTCTTTTAAAGGAGAATACTGAACACAACATTTCACATTACTTTGTTGGAAAAAAAAAAAAAACTCCTGCCGTGTGTATCCTATGATTATCTATCATTATGTGTAATTTGATACAAATGTGGACTAAACTCTCTTTAACCTTGTCTTTTATGGAAAATAACACATTTAAAGGGTTTGTGCAGCCTCGGTGGAGGTATGTGCATCCACCCCACTCCTGTTTTCTAGTTTGAAATGTGATTTTACAGCACCTGAAACCAAATCTGCTTGTTTCACTTGAAATACAGTGGAAGAATATTCCCTTGGTTTTGAAGGATTCGTGTAAAATCAGCACAAAAATAGCACAGCTTGTTTCTCCACCTTCTTGGATCTGGAGAAATCAGTGGCTGTTTGGCAGGCAGGCAGAGTTTTGACTTCATGTTGGAGAGACTGGCAGGAGTTCAGCAGGAGGGTGAGGCAGGGATGTTAAATCTGATCCTTTACTCAGGCCAAAGTATGCGTAGAGAAAAATGTTAATACCGACCAGCAGGAAGCGCATTGACACAGCAGAACCTGGACCAGACACACTCTCTCTAACACTGAGGACTCTGGGAGCTGGAAGTCTCTTCTGATGGCCGTGCTGCTGAGATACACAACCCTGTCCCCGACCACATGTCACCCGCCTCGTTGGCTCAGAGCCCTGCAACATCACACGCACAAACAGAGCATACAGAGGAAGTTACTCAAAGGATAACAACAGCAGCATGTGTGTGTGTGTAGATGACTGTTTATCACATGATGACTGGTTTTTATTCCACTCAGACTCTTACCCTGGGAGCTACGGTGGCTGATGGAGGACACTTTCTGTAGAGGAATTTCCCTTTGAGGCTCCTCAGTCAGAGTCCACCAGGTCAGGTTACACAACTAAAGGGAAATGTAACTTTATTTATTTATGAGCAAGACGAGGAAGCTGTTGGTTTATACAAATCTTGTACATATGTTTTATATTTATATTTTGGTGCTAACGCACCGCCCTGGTTGCAATTCTGTGAAGATGAAGAAGCGTAATTTTGCACAACAGCTGTACTCAAATTGAAACAATAATATATAATATAAGCTCGTCTTTGAACAAATAAGGATATATTTTTCATATATTTACATTAATATACCGTATACTATACTGTATACGGTATATGGAAACCATGGTGAAAGGTAGTGACACTCTATGTGCAAGACAGTCGGACAAATCTGAAGTATAAACTTTTTTTATAGTTTTTTAGCTTTCAATTCTTGACATTCATTGTAACATAGAGCTATTACAGCTAGCACAGTTCACCCAAATCATCTCTGCAGCAGATGTTCTGCATTTTTTATGGATATGAAGTACTGACAAACATTCCCAACGAATGCCTGTTTTCTAATCTCGGTTTTTGAGTTCATACACGAGGCAGGGTAATGTCACGTATGACAAATGGGTAACTAGCTTAAATGAGCATTACGTCTTTGTATTGTGTGCAACAATAGTTCCACTGTACTGTAAGATTTTGCTCGTCGTGTTGATTGTTGATCTTTTGGATTTAGATCCAGGCCTGGCCTCTTGTCACAGACAGGCGTTAGGCTTTAGATAATGTCTGTTCCTTCACCTCAAATTCCTCTCTTTTTTTATTTTCAGTAGATAACATTGCAGGTGTATCAACAGCACAACATTTACACAAGCTTACTTCCCTAATAGCTCTGTTATTTACTGTATCTATGTATACACACCTGCTCATGGGTGGCGGTGGTGTAAGCAGTGTTACTACAGTAACCACGATAGTAGTGAGGCCACAAAGCAGTATGGCGAAATGGAGGTTAGTGGGACACTGCGCAGCACTGCAGGGGCCGAGTCCACGACACCAACATCTGGGAGGCGGGAAGGCAAACTCCAGCACCATCCTACACACACCCACCACCAAACCCACCATCAGGCCCCAGAATGCACCCTGAATAGACACAAACACACATAAATGCACATACAGGTTACACCGCATGCCTTCCAGTGTTGATACTCTGCAGCTTCCTACTGCAAAGCTACGACCTTAATTCTTGCAGCAGTACTGGGTCACACTTGGGTGTGTTCGGCTTGCAACAGTCACTTTCCCACCATGATAATCTGTCATCGTCGTGTCATTTGTCAAGCACACACGTGCAACTTTCTGTCACCTTCTGTGCTTAACCCTCAGCAAAGAATGTGATCTGTGCGGTTCAACTTAACACTCGTGAAAATCATCAGCTTGTCACAACACACGAATTGTCGGCACCTCTACATGACTTTTATTTTACTTCTCATTCTAATTCACTTTCCTGAAAAAAAACCCATTTAAATTAAAAGTTATTTGGTTAGTTAAGTCCATTTTTCTTTTTTCTGTTCATATAAATCTTAAAACGTTACAACATATGCAAAGATTTTTGGAAGTGTTTTTGGAAGTTCCAGGACAAATCCATTATAAGACACGTCATGTGAAAGACAGCAATTATAGGGTTAATCTGTGTTTTCATGAGCTACATTTGAGGCTCAGGTTCAAAGATTGCACATGTCATGTTCCCATGTTCCATGTAAACAGGGCTGTGTTTGCTCTCCGCAGTGTCAGACTATAGTCAGCCCGTGACACATCCTTTGCGGTAACGTTTTCCCTTTGACCCCATGAGTCAACACCAAGATCCTTACAGCGATATACTCTCTGTGTTTATATGAGTAGATAAAAACTTGTACACCTTTTGTGTAACTGTGCCATTGACCGTTTTCAATAACTTTTTATAGGTATGCACCACGTGGCTGGGACATTTTACAACCGCGCCAGTTAGCATGGGTTTGGTATGAAGACATGTAGGCATATAGATTTAAACAGTGCTAACTTTGGTATAAATGTGGAAGTTTTTGCATATCTAGGTTACCTTTAAACTATCAATCACGTTAGGCTAAAGAGGTTACAGTCACGCTAGCAGCTCTGTGAGACTGTACTTCGGCATGCCGGTGCTCAATGCTGATGTCAGCATGCTAACATGCTGAAGTTAACTGGTATGTTTACCACGTTCATGGACTCATGGTTTTGTGTGTTAACGTTTGACATTTAGCACTAAACAAATCGTGAAGTTGAGGCTGCACATTACAAGTAAACAAATTTGACTCGACATCACGTTTGACCTGGTGCTGGCGCTAAATAAAGATTAAGGGATCACGAAAGTACACATATTTACACTGCAGATAGTCTGCACAATTTTCTGTCAATCCAGCCTGGAAGTGATGGACTGACCGACTGACTGACAGAGTGACGGACGGCTTAAATATTATTTTATTCAACAAAGACATCTTTTAATCGAAGAAGGTTCCTGGATCGAATCCCCCAGCCGGCTGGGCTCTTCCTGTGTGGTGTTTACATGTTGGCCCTGAGTTTGCGTGGGTTTGTCCTCACTTGCACCCACAGTTCAAAGATTAATAAGTTAATTGATGACTCTAAATTACCCATAGGTGTGAATGTGGGCGCCAGTGGTTGTTTATCTCTATGTGTCAACCCTGTGACGAACCCCGCCTCTCGGCCAGTTAGTTGGTATTGGCCCAGCCGCCTGTGACCCTGATAAGGGCATAAGCAGTTATAAAAAAATGCAAATCACCAAATATCTGTTGTAACTCTGTTCCCGGTAAACAGATTACACAACAAACTAATACAGACTTTGTAGCTTCATTCTAAAAAAGAAAATACTAATATTTACAATACAGAACAGACTTTTGTTCCAGGAATCTTGAGAAAATCCTGCAGCACAGCATGTATCTTATGTTATATGTCCACAGAGAGCAGACACGCCCAGCACTTCCTCTATTAAAACAGGGATTCAATCTAGACTATTCGGTGAGCTGGTCTTTTTTTGCAGTCGAAAGATCGTTCAACACATGTTATCAGCCCTGGGCTGATACACATTCTTAACTTCAGCAGAGCTCTAAATCTCTCGGTTATCTTTATCTTCTAATAATCACAGTTTCCCTCACTTGCACTCTGTTATCAGCCAGAAACAATCGCTTCTGCTTTCTTTGATCAAACCGAAAGAAAAGCATGTTAATGTTGGTTCCTACGGAGGAAATAATAAACAATGCACTTCATAGACTGAGTGATTGAGTGAGATTTATGTGCACACACACACACGCACATGTGGACGCCACACCGAGCAGTGTTGGCAGCTGGATCACATTTGAGGCTAATGAAACCGTACACCAGTCAGTGTAGGAGGAAGGACAAACAGTACAAACCTTAAAACTCCCGAATGTTCTGATAAGTTTTCTTTTTTTGTCCAGAGTGAAGAAAACTTTGAATTCAGTCTGGATATGTTTACACAAATGTGTGTGTGCTGAAAAGTAATATCTTGTCTTGGAGGTCGTCCTAAAAGTCCTAAAACTTTTCATGAAATACTAGTGTACTTCAGACTGTAATTAGAGCTGTGATGATAACTCCAATAACGGATGACTCCACTCACAGAAACTGATAACTGATTGTCAAATTCTGTTGCTGTTGTTAAAGTCATATATCAAGCATAAATGTCTGTGTTTTTATATCGGTGTGAATTGAATATATTTGACTGTGAGGAAGCACCAACTCACTCATTGTCCATACAGGCCATTTCTGTTCAGAAAGATGGCCGTTCCCTCATTCAGACACAGTTTAATTTATTTAAGTTTAATTTACAATGTCAGATGAGAGAGACACAGAATTGTAGTGAATGTTAGAATTAAGTTTATTTCTAAAAAAAAAAAAAAAACATGATAAAATGTGGTAGAAACCTTGACTTCTTTGAATCATTTGTGTAGGCCATCTTGGGCTGGTGCTTAGAGAGGCAGCACACCTCAACAGTTACCCCTTTATGGGGTGTATCTCAACTAAATAAGTTAAATACTGCATGTTTCATATATAATTGCTTTTTTCTGAATATACGGTGTTTGTTTATACATTGAAGAATCCAATGAGACCTTTTTGGTGTGAGCAAATAAAAAAAAAAAAGACTTTATTAAGACTGCCAACTCTCTCTCAACTTTTGGACTGCTGATCGTCCCATAAGACTATGTGAACTTCTTATGGACATTTCTCACTCTTTTATAGCTAAAATGCATTTGAATGAATCAATCCGAAGATGTAAAATAAGTGTTTCAGCTGTAGTTGGATGTGGGTTACCTGCTCGTTGGTCCTCTTCCAGAACACAGCCAGAGTGAAGACAGCGGTGACGGGTGGAGCGAGGTAGCTCGTCACTGACTGGATGTAGACGTACAGCTGGCCACTGTTGGCCGACTGCAGGATGGGGATCCACACCACACTCACCACTACCAAGATCACGGTCACAATCCTGGAACAGACATGTATAATACATCTCTTTCACTTTCACACAAACCTTTCTTTTCTTTGTTGAGCCCTGTAAGTTCACCCCCTAGTTCAGAGTCTAAACTCTGTAAGTGGCCTACCTGCCAACCAACAGCAGCTCTTTCTCTGAGGCCCGTGGGCGATGTTTCTTCCAGATGTCCATGGTGAAGAGTGTGGAGCTACTGTTAAAGATGGAGGTCAGCGATGACATCAGAGCAGCCATCATGACCGCTATCATAAGTCCACGCAGGCCTGTAACAAACATACAGATGAGCTAAGCAGGTGACACATTTAGAAGTAAGATTTGTTACAGATATTTGAAATGAGAGCATTATTCTCACCGCTTGGCATGAGTTCAATCACCAGTTTGGGAAAGGCAATGTTGGAGCATCCCACCTCAGCTCCACACACTCGCACACACTCTTCTGGATCCACACATCCTACAGAGTCTGAAACACGAGGCAGCCACAGGTCATTCACACACAGAGAAAGACGTAACAACATACTCTGCTCATGCACAATTCATGTTCTGTAATTTCTACTCATGAAGAGGTAAAAGAGTTGATGTGTTATGTGTTTTATAGTGTTTTTTAATCAGTAAACCATCTAGAGTTTTTAGAAATATATTTAAATGTATGTACAGTGTCTTTGACTCTGGCTTTGGTTTGCATACAATGTAACCTTTGATATATTTTTTCTGCATATTAATGCAATAATGTTCATAATTATATTGTGGCACATATTTAATGTTTGGTGTGGATCCTCTGAATGTTATCTGAGTGCCGTGACATCAGGTAATTGGGATTTACTTTAAATAAACAAATGACTGTGCTCTCAGTCTCAGTCAGATTACATGCAACAGATAACAACATTTCCTCCTTACTGTAGGAAAATGCAACATTTTGCTCCAAATGCAAACATGTAAAAACATACAAACTCCTGCTGTATCTACAAAATGTTATTAGTGACTTCACCCTCTTTTTTTCTTGCACTACAAGTATGCATGTGTTGCATCTTATTCTATTTTTCTATGCATGTATTGCTTTTAACTTTTTGTTGTTGTTATTCTGGTTTGTTTTATTGTGTTTTGCTTTATTATAAACCGCTTTGTAACTGTGTTTTGGATGGTGCTATATAAGTACAGTTCATTATTATTTAAAGTGTGTGTGTGTGTGTGTGTGTGTGCACAATGTAGCCTCTGTGGTCTTTACATTTCTAGATAGTTAAACAGAGATTGTTTTCCGGAATATCTTCAGATAGTCAGCTGTTGGCTGATAAAAAAGTGGACTGTTTCTATCTAACCCGTAAACTTAACCTCGTTTTAGTCTTAAAATATATTAAGCCTCATCCGGACATTCATTAGCTGTTTCTCATGCTCTGTGTTATCAGTGAAAACTCAGCAGACCTTACAGTGACACATCACAAACCAGCAATCACATGGTTAGCAATTAGTCTGGTATTTGCACCGCATTGCCTAAATAGGACATTTGAATCTGTATTCTAAACTAATGGCACCATGTTAAACTATAATAACTAAGAGAGGAGAGCTGCAGCATTTAAACGAACACACTAAAGTCCCATAGTGTCAGTAAAACTTATCCCGGGTTAGTTTCTCCCCCTCTCTGTGTCCAGGCAGGAGGGTGGAGTTTAAAACCACTCTTTCCCAACCGACTACCGGACACTCCGCCTTTCTGCCCCCGGTAACAGTGCTTCCGTTGCCGAATTCCAAGGTCCGGCACTCACCGGTAGCCTGCGCTGAACCCCGGACCTCTTTGAACTTTCTGTCTGGGGAAACGATTTGACGGAAAACAAAGGAAAAGATCAACGAGGCGTGAGCTCGGACCCAGTGAAAGTTGAGGAGGGATATTTACGACTTTGTGTGTCAGTGTGCTTCGGGGAACGGTTGCCATTTTTGTGAACAGCTGTGAAACTTTTTTGCGGTCCGACGAGAAAAAGAAAGAAAAGTGACTCGTCAGCGCAACATTAAGCCTGAGTCACCGCCTGTTTCAACACTCTTACAGTGCAGGGGGATTAATGACTTCTTTCTGTGTGTCTCACATTGAGTTCCGCTTAAAGTTTGACTCACTGGCAGACACTCATTCAGACAGACAGATAGCTGGAGCCGCCTCCCTGCCTGCCGTCCATGTCTGCCGGGCCCCGCGGCTGAAGCAGCAGCAGCAGCTGAACCGGACCGCCGCGCAGCCCTGTCAGGTGAAAGGCGTGTCGCCGAGCGGGTGGTGCTTCAGACCAACATCACCTGTGTGAGCGTGTGTACGTGTGGTAGTAACCCGAGATCAGTTTAGGAACTGATCTTCACAGGTAAAGGCACCGGTAAACAGTGATCTGTTTACCAGCTCAGCAGGACCCCGCTATGGACCGGACTGACAGTTTGGAGGTTTAACGGACCGGTGGGAAGTGGGTCAAAAGTGGGTGCTTGTATTTAACTATTTATTGACCGTCAGGATCATGGCGTTATCTCAGATCCAGTGTCTGGATGATCACCACGTCAACTGGCGTGTGAGTGAGAGCAAACCGGAGTTTTTCTACAGTGAGGATCAGCGGCTGGCGGTTGAAGCGCTCATCAACAAGGGCCGCGATGCGTTCACGGAGTACATCCACAAGCACGGCGTCCGGGAGTTCCTCTCGGAGCCGGAGCTGGAGAAGATCGCACACAAAGCTGAGGCCTACAGACCCGGACACGAGCAGCATCATTATCCGAGGCCTGAGACGCCAGGCCCCGGGAACCTAACCCCTGGTTCGGGGGTAGAAGGAGAAGATGGTAATGTGTCGCTCCAGTACTGGCCCGACCGGTCTGAGGCCTCAGTGGCGGAGCTGGATCTCGGCTGGCCTGAAGCCATTTCATACCGGGGGGTCACACGCGTGACCGTGTACACCCAGCCTCCGGCCGACGGGCACACGCATATCAAGGAGGTGGTGCGCAAGAGCATTGCATCAGCTCAGAAGGTAGGCAGTGAGGATGATGATGATGATGGAGGTGGTGGTGGTGATGATTGATGAAGGTCAGGAACTCTCCACCAAATTAAACACAAAGAAAACAGGAACTATAATGCAATCCTGTATTACAGCTTGTTGCCTTTGTGACTCACGGTCAAGTGTTGACATTGTCAAACCCGAGCTGTGCTACAACATTTCATTTTATTGTAAAGCGTGGCGCATAAATGCAAACACACACCACACACAGAGCAGCTTTTAGTTCACGGGCCTCATACAATCCAATGTGAGCGCAAATGGACCGGACCACTAAAACCATTTTGTGTAACAACACCTCCAGACTTTTTCCTTTTACAGTTAATGAACCATTCATCTAAAAAACAGCCTTTAAAAAGTGCAGTTTGACTTGGTTTTTCCTCAGTCAGTCTACTGCCATCACATGTTCACAGTATTTTTGAACTGAATAAAATAGTGTTTTACTTTTCACGTTGAGTACTAACTTCAACTAACAGCAATTTCCACACAAACTCCATTGGGCCCTATTTGGACCCCTCGGTGGGCCAGCTATGGCCCGCGGGCCGTATGTTTGACACGTGCAAACAGTAATATTCCCTACAAAAGCTGAAGTGAGGTTATATTTGGTGAATGCGCCACAGTACGTCAGGGTTTTGGTATTTTTCTGGCTGCTCGGTGCATAATGCAGCTCACTACCACAACACCACAAACTGCAAAGCAGTGCCTGTCTTTCAGAGTTTCTTTGAGTTTGCTCATCTGACACAGTTTCTTCACTCTGAAGTTTATGATCCCCAACACAATTGGTCTGTTGTGCTTCCACTGATGAATCGATAGACACCCTCGTCGCCTCCCCCCCTCTGTCTTGTCTGACATGTGCGGCACTCGCACATGCACACAACAACGTTTTTAATAACACAGGTCTGATCTTGACACGGCAGTGGAAAAAATGTTCTGACGTCAGTGAAAACCTTTACATGCCAGCAACCTATACGTGACCCGACATATGCGGAAATGTTGGCACATGTACGTACAATGTGGTGATCTAGTTTTGCCCTGAAGCATCAAAAAACTTGAATTTAATTCTGATCCAGAGTTTTTCACTGCTTGATATAAAGACACCGAGCACAATAACCTTTCACCTCGCTGCTGAACTGCTGGCAAACAACAAACTGCTCGCTGGCGGTCTTCCAGGGTTTGCACATCTAAATGAATCATTAATTAAATGTTATCTTGAATTGACACAACAATGTTTCAAGTATAATGACAGCGAAGTCCCTGACTTTCTCTTTCCAGAGCTCTTTCCTTGTTGCAGTTCTCCGTTTTTTTTTTAGTTTAAAACTGGGTCAGATGAAGTGTGAATCGACAGCAGTGTGTGAAGAGTGCCATGCTGTCACTAGTACTGCTGTAGACACACTGTCCAGTCACTTCGCACTCTCTCACCACGCTGCAAAGCCCTCTTTGTTTCTAGAAGTCTCTTCATGGCGCATCCATGTTCAGATCAGTCATCTCCTTTGTCTTTGAGGGCTCGCTTGACTTTTCGGATCAAGTGCCTCGCTTCCTTTGAGGGTTTCATGGCTGTGATATTGCTGCTGATAAGAGCAGCTTGAATCAAACCCATCCTCACAGAGCAGGAAGCGCTAACGCCATGCGGTTTCCTCTGTGTGTTTGTGTGTGTGTGTGTGTGTAGGTGATAGCCGTGGTTATGGACGTGTTTACAGACGTGGATATTTTTCGAGACCTGCTGGACGCAGCCTACAAACGCAAAGTTCCTGTGTACATAATGATTGACATAGCCGCAGTCCCCTGCTTTCTTTCCATGTGTGGCAGAGCTGATATGCACCGCGGACACCTAAAGGTACGTATACAGACCCACACCCACACCCACATGATGTTTTTGCAAGCTGGGAGATGGGTTGGCTGCATAGATGGCTGCTTGTGATAAGTAATAACAATAGAACAACATATTATTTTAAAAAAAAATTGAGCCAAAGGTTGACTTTGGCCTTTTTCAGCTTTATTTTACAGAGACAGCTTGAAGAGTGACGGGAATGTAGGGAAAGAGAGATGGGCAATGACATGCGGGAAAGAGCCACAGGTCAAATTTGAACTCTGGGCCGCCAAAGGAAGGTCTCAGCCTTCGTACATGGGGCGGCTGTTCTACCAACTAGAATAACATTTTTCCAGTGAAACACTTCAAATCAAGTGTGCAACAAGTATATCACTATAAAAGGGAAATATTTGAATGTAGGCCACATGATTTACGCAAGTCTGTCAGGTTTTTTGCCTGCAGGTCTTGTTAAGGTGCATGTTCCAACTAGTTTTTTGGCATAGGCAGGCTTAATTTTTTGTTATTCTTTGCCTCTCTGAGTTGAACTGGTCCAGGCAGTAACAGAAAATACTTAATGTGTTTCATGGAGGGGGTTTCTAAATGTTTTTGACTGGAGGCGAGGAAGACATGAGGCACATTCCCGTCTGCACTGTAGCCAATTAGGCAAACCACACATAATGCCACTTTACTTTCTGTGACATGCATCTCTTTCATTTCATTTCCCTTTCAGTCTTAACCTGCCCTTTCTCTTTCTCTAACTGCTTTTTTTATCTCCTATCTCCACTGTCATTGTGAGCATTTACGACGTATATACTTATTGTCTCCTGTGAGTTTTTGCACAGAACATTTACAAGGTAATGCTCGGCCTGGGACCACACCCTTTATCACAGAGCCAAAGACAAACACAGCAGGGTGTGTCATACAAGCATGCACATACATAGAGTCCATGCTCTAACCTGTAGAGTCAGCTAACCCAGAGTTTTATAGTTGTGTTAATAAACCTGAGCAACAACAGAACTCTTTTTTTGCCTTTATTTCCCTTTTGTTCACCAAATCCTTCCTCCCATTGACATGAAACATCCGAGGGCCTCTGTGTACATAACATTAATCCTGTGTGTGTGTGTGTGTGTGTGCGTGTAGAATCTGCGTGTACGCTGCTGTGGAGGCGTGGAGTTTTTCACTCGGTCTGCACAGAAAGTGCGCGGATCGCTGAGCCAGAAGTTCCTCCTGGTTGATGGAGACAGAGCGATCTCTGGTTCATACAGGTGAGCTATGTCCACTGTGCGTCGTTTATTTCTATATTTAAAGCTGCTCTTATTAATATTGACACCTGAAAGCGGACTCAGTTCCCTTTAGCTCTGCATTTTAATATCTTTTAGCTCGTTGTTTTGGTTTTCTGGCCCACAACTATTCTGTTTCGCTTCACTCTCACCGGTCTCATCTGTTATAGGCAGCTGGTGTCAGTGAAAAAACTGCAAAAACCTGCAAAACCCTGCCAGTTGGTAGCAGAGTGCAAAATTTGTCAAATACCCGGAAAACACTCCAAACGAATGTTAATGTTGCTTCGTGTCTACCGGATGTGTACATAGGAAAATGTTAGCCAAGTTGTCACCATAACAACTTAATAAAATGATATGTCAATACTGAATTAACAGCTTTTACTGCTTCGAAGCGGCAAAAAGCGCCTGAAGCATTGCTGCGGAATTATCTGTCAATGCTAATTTATGAAAATTAAGCAGATCTATTGGAGTATAAACCTTCACCTCAACACACTTTTAGGTCACCATCATTGTCATCTGTAGTTAACCATTTACCAATACATATGCATGCTCTCAGACTTTATCCTTCGTTCCACGAGGAAGTTGATAATCATGCGATCAAAGAACAAAATGTGATGCATGACTCGAGAGCGGCAAATATCTGATACAATGATTAAACTTCAAGTTGGGATTTCTCAGTTGGATTAAATATTTACTGCTGGGAATCTTCTTTCCTTGTCTTTGTTATTCCAGTTTCACCTGGTCCTCGTCTCGTTTGGATCGTAACCTCATCACTGTGATCACGGGACAGGCAGTGGAGACCTTTGATCTGCAGTTTCGCGAGCTATACCTCCTGTCCAGAAGTGTGTCGCTGAACAAGGTTCCCATGGATGATGAACCAATCCCTGACCCGCTCCCTCAGACGGCTCCCGCTCCGGTGACAGCTGCCATTGCTAGGAAGCTCATCAATCCCAAATATGCCCTTGTTGCCGCAGGAACACACACAAGTCCCACTTCTTCTGACCAAAATTCAAGCAACAAGAATTCCCAGACTCCCACTGGGCTAAAAATAATGAAAGGACGTCTGAGGCATGTTATTGAAGAGCCACCTTTACATCCAGGATTAGCGCATCTGGAGAAAGCCTACCTGATCCCGTACCTGCCCACCTGGCCAGAGCCAGACCCACCAAGCGACGTGATTGGCTTTATCAACATCAGGGATGACAAGAGAGCCAATCAGGTTCACTTACAGAGGTCAGAGAGGTTTGAGGTCAGCCAGGCTATACGCTTCAGCTCACCACTGACACTGCCACCACAGACCGAGGCACCTGCTTCAGGTCAGGATGCAAAGCCTGCAGCAGCAGCTGAAAATCCTTCTGGAAATACAAATACAACCGCCTCTACTCCTGTCAGTCCAAACAACAAACAGGCCAAACAGCAAACACACAGACCTCAGAATAAAGACCAAACTGATGCAACAGACTCCAGAGGGCCTCCTCAGCAGCCAAACACACCTTTAACACAAGACACAAACGCACACAGTCCTACATCACCGTCCAATGTTACTGCTGATTCACAGCCAACAGACAATGCTAAACAAACTCCAGAGCCTCCACAAACTGTAGCACCACCTGTTCCTAAACGCCGCACACTGCAGCTAATCATAGACCCCGCCGCCTCAGAGCAGCCTGGCCAACCACAGGTCACTCTGATGAAAATGGACCAACTGGAAAGTCCTCGATGGCTTTAGCGAAAGGAAAACTCTGGAAGAGCTCACGCCAAGACGTAGCCGCCTTACATCAAAGGATGACGGCAGGGACTCTGGCAGCAACGAGGACGGCAGCCAAGACAGCACCAAGGTCATATGTGACCGAGCAACCAATGATGACCCGTCGAGCACCTCCACAGTGTCAGAAGAGGAGTTTTACGATTGTAACCAGCAAGAGCCAAGGGACATATTGACCAACTGGAGTGACGACAGGGTCGGGTCGCGGAAACCGCCATGGAGACGGGGTCAACATGATGGCCCGCCTCTCCCAGAGCATGCTGGATCTGCGTGAGCCCAGCCAGTCAGAGGACAGCGCCGGCCTCATCCGCCAATCACAGCAGCTCCGCAGACAATTGCACGCCTCACCTCATAGGCACATAGGACAGGTGAGTAGCCAGGTGAAAACCTGATTCTGTTTTCTCACATTTTACAGACTAAACAATTAAGTGGTTAGATTAATTAACCGATAATGAAAAGAAAAGTGAATTGTGGAGGTGGAATGATTAGTCTAGACAGAAAATTAAATGTTCATCAACCACCTTTAAGCACCTTTAAGTGCTGTTTTTTCCCCTATTGAATATCTTAGCTTGGTTTTGGAGAGTTAGTCAGACAAAATAGGCACTAGGACTACTCTTCATATCTCTGTGGGCTTAAGGAATTTGTGATGGGTATTAGTTTTTCAATGCAGCCCTAGATAACACTGACAACTAGATCTCGACACGATGTGTGTCTTAATCTTTTAAATCTTGTTTAATTATTTCATGAGTAATCGCTGACGAAAACAAGCGCAGACGTTCCCAGGAAAAACATTTGCCATGAATAAGTTCGATGGAAGGTTACGGGAGAGACACAGACGGTTTTTTCACATACCTATTTATGCAGATCCTACTAAAATTGGGTGTGTTTCACCAGTGGTGTTACAGCAAGTGACTACTCGCTTACTGTAACACCCGTCATCCTTCTGTCCTGATTAACAAGGTGTGCGATTATCTGCCCACATGTGTGTGCACGCACCTGGATAGAGCGCTCGGCTGATCATGCCGGGAAGGATGATGAAGATGAAAGGCAGCATCTTCAGATAGGAAGCCAGGATTGATGCTCCTTTCACGTGACTCATGTTCTTGGCTGACAGGAGAGCGTTGTACAATCACCTACGCGTACAAAAACACAAATAACAGCAATAATCATCAACTTCATTCATGTAACACTAACGAGGAAAGGTATAGGACAATAAAACATACATAGATAAGATTAGTTTGTTTAGTGTGTAGTTTAACAGATGAGATTAAAAGAACAAATGCTGTGAAAGGTCGTAAAAAGCTTATTTAAGAAAATATAAATGTGTTTTTAGGAGACGGGCTAGCAGAAACAGTCAAGAGCTAGTGTGCTTTAAAAATACTTAAAATCAACTCCAAATTGCCCAGGAAACCACTGTAAAGGTGCTAAAATGACTGCTATGTACAATCTTCTGTGCGATCTTGTGAGTAGTCTTGCTGCGACATGCTGAACCAATTGAAGCTTGGATAGTTTGTACTGACCCAGATAGGAATCAAGACAACAGCAGTTGTGTAATCAGGATGTAATAAAAACATGGATTTCATTTTCTGTCCTTTCAGCAAATAAAATAGGAAGAATTTCTGAGATTTGGACACACATAATTGGTGATACAAAATTAAAGTTAAGCTTCTACAGCTATTGTGAATATTTTTTCATATTTAAAGCAGGCTACTTAGGCTACTTTTCCCTGTAGCCTACATTGATACAGGACATTCAATTAGTTTTTGGGAGGGCCCACTATGCTGTTAAGTTGAGGCTCACTAGTTTTCATACAGAAAGTGACCGTTTAAATTGCAAACATTAGCACCTATTCCTATAGAGGTTAAATTTCATTCTTGTTATTTCAAACTTTTATCAAATGTGAGACTGAGAGAGTTTCAAACGAGATAACTGAAGGATTTAACTTTAACTAAGACAGGCCTGTAGTGTGCACAACATTTGAATCAAACAAGAAGTAGATCAGTCTGAAAACTGATGAAATATAAGAGTAAAGGGCCGAGGGTTGATCCCTGAGGTACTCCATGAGTACCCTAAAGTCTCCTATAGCCAATATGTGAAACGCCTATCTGTTCTATAAGTATATAAATCTATTTCATGATGTATTGCTCATCTCTTTCTGCTTCCTCTCTGTGTCTAGTTGTTCCAGACCTCAAGATCTCCAGGTCGTGATGTACGTAATAAAGGAGCTAAAGTAGTCATTGCCAAACCAGGATGTTATCACCGCCCCACCCGAGCATCTGGCCCTGTGATTGGAGGACACCGTTACTGGCAGAGTCAAACACTGCAGCCTGATTCCACGGCCGAGACGCGCTCTGGCCGGTCGCCACGACGCCACAGTCCAAACTACAGAAAGACGGAGCACACGTTGCCACAGCAGCCAGCCAACCCTTCGGGGTTATTAGGAGTATCGTTCTCAAAACTGAGCAATTTAAAACACTTAAGGGCGCGAGGTGACATAGCGCAGAAGAAGGCGTCTCAAAATAACAAGGCTACTAGGTAGAATGTTGATACTTTGTGCTAAGAAATAGGTGACTCTTCAGCACGGAATCTTCTCTATCTCCGGCATGCATGAACTATGTAATTGGGATTTATGACTTTGTCAGCAAGTGTTGGCAGTTTGATTTGATGATATGTTTTAAGAGGGTTTGTCCGTAAATGAATTGCATCACCTGCCATTCCGACGCATTGTGGCTTAAAGCTTATGATTGGATGGTTTCAGTAGTATCTTGCTGATGATACTGATGATATTTGAATGTATACAAACTTATGCATACGTTTAGCATTTCTACCAAAGGAAGGGTGTTCTGTAGATGATAACAAGTCTCAATAAATTTGGTCAGATGTTCAGTCGGCTAGCGCTTCAGTATTGTGAACAATCTTTTGAACAAATGTTTCTAAATTACCTCTGCTTAACTTTTTCAGAATTTTGTACTGTAATGTTTATTTTCCGTATCTATAACCTACATAGATGTGACGTATCTGTGAAATGCACGATCAGCCGATTATGTCTCCCCGCTGATATAATAATCAGGTTTTCAGGTGTTGATACCGCTGTGATTGGTTACTGAGGGTGCTGAAGGGTAGGGATATTGTGTTGATTGCTTTCACAGATTTACTGGATTACCTGTGCAGGTGTAAAGAAACTCGAAGAGTATATATGTGTCATTTTAAATACTGTTGTGGGACCAAAAGGGAATGTTGTAAATAAAAAAAATCAGATTGTTGGAACAGTTTGGTGATTGTATACGTGTACTGTGAGGTATTTTTAAATAAATCTGCTTTTGCAAAGAGTGCATGGAAATATAATTGTAGCTTTTAGCTTTGTAAAGGTATTTTTAAAGCCTGGAGTTTAGGTCTGGCACAAATTCATCATCAGGCCAACAGGGTGTTTTTTTTCTTCTTTTTTCTTTTGCTGAGTTTGTGGATACAGCCACATTAGAAAAATCTGGTTGGGTAAGTAGTATGTACGAAACCAAATAAGTTGTACAGTGAGATGGCAAGTTCTCAGTGCAGTGCTTATGTGTGTATGTAATATGCAAACTTTGCATAGCGTGCAGCAGGTAAAACAGTTTTTACAGAGTAGAGTCCTATGAGAAAGGAGCATCTCATGCAATCATCACTCACGCAGCAACTTCCTTGTTCAAATTTGACTAACCCTAATTACTGTGGTCAAGTGAACACAGTTTTTATAGGCAAGGGACATTTTGTGTGTGCACATATTAGAAGATGTCCACGCCCATAGGTTGGATGTGATTAAATTATTTGAGAAAGAGGTTTGGAGTTTTTCTTGGAGGGCTTTTCTGGTGATGCATCCTCTAGTGGCTATTAGAGAAACGTCACATCTGCAGCAGTGGTGGTTTCTGCTTGTTTTTTCCTGCGCATGCGAATGTTTATGTTGATGTTTGTGTGAGTATAAATGTACCTGGTCGGAGCACCAGTACCAGGTGGCCAATATCGTTAGGCCCAGAGTCATGCCGGGCCAGGGCAGATCTCCAGTGACAGCGTCTCTGAACAGGTGCATGGCGTCCTGACGTGGCAGGTGGCAGGTACTATTTGGAATGATCTTACTGGGCACCGCCATGCTGTACACCCGCTCCAGGTTTCCATATCCACCAATCTTATTGAAGGCTGCGGATCAGTGGCACACAACTCCGGTTATACAATCCCTAAAATAACTGCAGTTAGGTTGTAAAGTAATATAATGGTACAAACCAGTGATTGTTAGGATGATTGCTCCAACAACCATGACAAATGTCTGCAGAGTGTCGGTATAGATGACAGCAGCAAGACCGCCTGAAAGGAACATTCCCGCGTTTATAAAAACATGAAATCAGGTATACAGGGAGGTAACAGCGTATATGCGTGTGTGGTTGTGCGTACCTGCAATAGTGTAGAGAGCAGTGACCACCAGCATTAGGACAGTGGACAGGTAAAGGTTCCACCCCAGACAAACCTGAACAA
This sequence comes from Nibea albiflora, assembly GCA_014281875.1. NCBI lineage: Eukaryota > Metazoa > Chordata > Actinopteri > Sciaenidae > Nibea > Nibea albiflora. The sequence goes on along the minus strand of CM024789.1, from coordinate 10,838,038 downwards.
ACAGGGCTCCGGAGTACAGGTCAGTCTGGTGGCAGAAATACAATACATCTGTCAACAAAGCCAGCGAAGATACGATCTTACAGCAGATGATGCCAAAGCAAAGCGGCTAAATAGAGCATCATACTGATATTTTTGTGAAGACGGACAACAGCAGTGAGAGGACAGCCAGGTAGGTTCTGATCCTTTCTCCTCCAAAACGACGGCCCAGGTACTCCGGCATTGTCACAATCTGAACACACACACACACACATTTCAACATCTTTAACACAGAGCTACACAGAAGAGGCGAATTTAAGACCCTCTGTGTGGATTTAGGAGCTCAGTATGATCTGCCAATTAGCATCTGATGACTATACAGATATATGATGTGTTCAAATTATTATTAAGTATAATTAGGTGCCAACAAATGGAGTAATTTATGTTCCTGTTATTAAAAGGCAGTTGTGTGCATGTGTGCGGTGTAGTGTAACACCCTGTTGGGGAATTTTCAAGGCGTCTCATGTCTCTTGGCACTGAAATGTCTGCTGAACCAGCCTTAACAAGCAAAGCAGACTGTGTGTGTGTGTGTGTGTGTGTGTGTGTGTGTGTGTGTGTGTGTGTGTGTGTGTGTGTGTGTGTGTGTGTGTGTGTGTGTGTGTGTGTGTGTGTATGCAAACTAACCCCTGAGGAGATGTAGACAGGCACAAATACCCAGGCCAGAGCCAGCAACACATAAGTGGCCTGTGAGAAAAAGGAAAGAAGACAGAAAGAGGACAGAGAGGTTTGACCAGATTGTCCACAACAGACCCCTCAGGTGGAAAAATCTCTCTGGTCATGCTAAGGGGTAAAAATCTCTTTTATCTCTGCCAGCTCATGTGGAAACCTTCGTGCAGTTCCTATGGACTGACTGCGCAGCACGATGCTGCTGCCCCCTGCAGCAGTCTGCCTGCAACAGCTGCTGAAGGAAGTAAAAACAGAAACGCACAGTGTGCAGGTAATCTTATATCTTTGGTCTAGACTCCAGACAGACATTTTCAAGTAGGTAATTAGATATCACAATGCTGAAGTCTTTTTGAGGGTTTTTTTTTCAGATGCAAAAGGGAAATTAGTTGTACCAGCTGTTTTCCTACACAAATAGTTGTGTGTTTGTCTAGTCAGCCCATCACAAACGAAAAATAACATGCAGGTAGATTTAGCTCTGCTTAATTCCTGAAGATAATGGTTGTTAGTTAGTTACAATGAGTAGAGAAATTAGAAGAGCATCTCATAATGTTTTGCTGTGAGTGGATGAATGTCTGTCTACTCACATTCCACTCAAAGCCAGCGACAGCGATGCCTCCAGCAGCTCCAGTCCCGGCCAGACCAATAAACAAACCAGAGCCCTCTGAGCTGGCAAAGAGAGATGCCCCAATCTGTGCACACCGGGGATGGGAAGAGTATTCAGAGCCAATACACCAGTACAACAAGACAGCAATGTGAAAGCACTGCATCACAAGTAAGAGGTTTCTGCATTCATAAGCCTACTTAAGTTAACAGGAAACTTAATGTATCAAATTTGTTCTGCAGAAAAAAATAAAATTACAATATATTATCATGTTACATTGCTGGTGTATCAATGCACAAGGCAAGGTTTATTTATACAGTGTCATTCAGACACAAGGCAATTCAAAGTGCTTTACAGGACAAAGAACTGAGCTCTACAGAGCTACTTTACAGAGACCCAACAGTTCTCACCATTAGCAAGCACTTAGTGACAGTAGCAAGGAAAAACTTCCTTTTAAAAGTCAGAAACCTTAAAAAGGACACAGCCCAAAGATATATATTATAGATAAGACACTAAGGAGACAACAGATTGCAACATTTACTGTCAAAGTCTTAGTTTTAACTACATTTAAGACTTAAGTAGTTTAGTCAAGTGGTTCTCATACATAGGGGTTAGGCCTCCTCCAAAGTGTCATAAACCTGAGGATTTGTTGGACTGTTCTCTTGTATCTCTTTGGGCCTCAGACATCCTAACCCCAAATGAAACCATCTAAGAGCTGCTTACAGCTCATAGACAGACTCTGAAACATCACAAAGGACCGCAAACAGACAATGCTTTTCTTTTTGTAATGTGTACAGCTAATTTAATATTCATCAGTATATTTTATTTTGTAAAATCTTCTGCATCTATCTGCAAAATCTGAAAGTACCTCAGACCTGTAGTTGAGCAGAAGGAGTGTCATAGAATGGAATACACAAATTACAAAAAGTACACAGGGCTTATACATATTTTTGTTAAGTCTGCCGAGCGTAACCTACTACCAGTCTGTCTGTGAACATCCTGAAGGCTGCCAAATATCAGTATCACTAATTCACTAATCCAAGGTTACTGATAATTGCAAACAAGGATAGATTAACAGAAGAAGCTTCATCGCACTACAGATCACATTACAGAACAGATGATGAGACTCACCGGCCACCAGGCCATGTCCCGTCCAGCCAGGAAATATCCACTCAGAGTATTCCTGCTCACCCTGCATGATGACTGACAGAGAAAACTAATTAACACACACAAACATATGTAGAAAACACACACACACACACATATATAGATCACTGACTCTCACCCAGATGCCGACAGCGAGGTTGAGAAGAAAATATGTAGCTATGACGATAATATCAGAGAAGCTGAAGGACTGAGGCAGGTCGTAGAAGTTGGTGGTGGAGTTAGACATCCTCAAAGTTCACAATATACCAAAAACACACACGTTTGCTTCCTGTACACACACACACACACACTCCCGTGTTGAATCTAACCCTTACTGCTGTGCAGTCAGTCTCATAATCTGACACTTTGCAGACACCCTAAACACAGAGAAGGACTCATTACACTCACTGAAAACTTGAAAACCAGCAAACAAACATACAAAAAATAGACTTACTAACATTAACACACACACACATACACACAGTCAAACACACACACTCCAGCCCTTGGCAAAAGTCCCTTCTTGGCTGAACTACCAGCTGACCTTGCTGTTGCCGAAAGCCTGACACAGAGTGTTTGGTGTACATGTGAAGAGGGCAGTCCCTTGCTTGAATTGATGATTAAACACATCACCTTAATGTGGCACCTGCAGCGCTTACACACACACCGTGCCAGGGGATAATGGAGTGCACGGTATGGGTCAGCAGTGGAGTACGGCAGATGCTCATGTGGACCAGAGTCCACGCTGATGCACACACAGACACACACAGATGGTCAATCATTGGCGATGACAAGTTTCTAATCATTAGCGTCTAAACACACAAACATCTGCTGGTAAGTGCTAAGTAGGGTCAGTGAAAGTGTGTGAAAGAGAAACAAAGACCAACTGTTTGTTTCATCCAGTAACTTTGAGGAAGACATCAGCGAGACGTCTACATAAAGGTTTATACTCCAGTCACTCCAGCCAACACACCTAATCTTACAAACTGAGTTTAATTCAATTAAGAGCCATTTTTGAAGACATTATTCACTGATGACACTGTGAGCAAGTGCTTGGCGACTGTAGAGATAAATTATAACTAAGACACTAATAAGACATCAGATTGCAACATTTACTCTCTTTTACTGTCTTGCAAATTATAATCAATAATAATAATCATATGTATATCATAAAATATTCCTTGGTAGTATAAAAATTGAGGCTGATCTGCCCTGTTTTACTGCAAGTGATCTTCTACTTTACATTCTTTATTTATTGGACATGTTGAGATATAAGTTTGAAAAACACTTGGAAACATTTGTAAGCACCAGCTTGGAGAAATCTCTTTAGAAGGAGGGGTTTGTATTAAAGTTTTAAAGAAACTTTTGCTTTAAATTTGAACCCATCAGTTTAAATTGCTTATAAATCACCGTATTATTTTTATGGTAGTTTTAGTAGTAGTTTTTTTATAATATACCATACTTACTGTTAATTGATTTTAAAAAAATAATTAAATAAAATAAATACGACAAACATACTTAAAGTATATCATGACTAACATTTATAAAATCTTTATCCATGGCAAACATCTTGATGAAGGCTCAATAGGTGAAAATATTTTGAGGATAAAGCATGGTATAACTAGAGCATCTTTAAATCTATTTGTGTTGAAACACATTGGTCATCGCCTCGTTGTGTGTGTAAAATCTCAAAATTCTCAAAATCAGAATACTTCAATTTCGATTTTTTAAACTCTCAACACATCTGGACATTTTTTTTTTTCAGGCGACAACACAAGAGGAACGGAGGTCCAAGAGGAAGAGACAAAATGAGCTGAGTGAGTTTTCCTCTTGTGCTCCCTGATGTGAAATTAACTCAGTGTCACACACAAACTGCTGGCCAGTGTTTGTCTGCTATAAGGAGCAGATGGTGGCGAGAGGGACACCCTGACGTCACACACATCATCATTAATCTCACACACAGAACAGAATGTAAAAGCTTAAGATCAATGAACGTTTTGAGAGCAACAAAAACTTCTATAGAAAAAGAATTGCAAGAATTTAAGTGTTACATAAAACTTGAACTTGCCTGAATTTGGTAAATAATTAAAAAAAGATACTGATCAGTGGTTTTTACCATGATTAAATTCACCTTAAATAGAATCAGCCTAGTTAATTCCTGTCCTGTATAGTTACTGAGTTTTAAATGTGAGCTTTACCTTGTCTTTAATATGAACAGCAGTGAGACAGACTGTAGGATGACAGACTTGTATGAACATAGCCAGTACTATACCTTTTTATACATTGGTTTAGCACAACCCAGTACTTGTTGGAGATTAAATAAAAACACTAAAGCCAATAGAGTCAGCCATTCATTCTTTTCTTTTCTTTTAGTCTATTTATAACTTTTTATTGGCATTTCCTTTTAACCTATTTTTTATTTTATTTTATTTTTTTATTTTTGTCTATTGATACATTTGAATGTGTTATTTTTTACCATTATTTTTTCCTATTTATAGTTTTTAATATTTTACCTTTGTTGTATTTATTCTATTATTATTATTTTTATTTTTTATTTTTTTTCTTTTAACCTGGTTCTGGTGTTTCCTCACTGCAAAATAATGACATAGCCTCAGTTCATGTTTTTGTCATAAAGAGTTCATAAATTTGTTGGACATGTTGAGATATAAGTTTTTTTAATTTGAACCCATATATATATATATATATATATATATATATATATATATATATATATATATATATATATATATACACATACAGAGAGAGAGAGAGGTAAACCTTGATGTAAACATGCTCTTTCCTTTGGCGCCACCTTCAGGTCAACCTCTTTGTTCGTGGTGCATGATGGGAAAGTCAGAGGCCAATCAGAGGACGGAGGACTCGCGTCACCCGGAAGTAGTTACTTGACAACAAAAAATTGCCGGGAAATCAGCTCCGTCAGTTTGGCTGCTGGAGACATTTATGAAGACAAAAACTGAAAACTAAACTAACCTCCGTGTCTCTGGTTGAGTCCTGCTCCTGTCCCGGCCGACATGGACGAGTATGATGAGATGTTCGGGGTGGAGGACGACTTCGATGAGCAGTTCGCCGACGAGCTGGAAGTGCTGGCTCAGATGGAGGGTGAGGACTTTCAGCTCGCTAACAGACCTTTAGTAACACACACTTTCATATAATAGCAGGCGTTTGCATCAGACTCCAGTTTAAACTGTAATATTAATCTCCATACCTCTCACTGTTGAACTTCTCTTGTCTCTGTTTTTGCAGACAAGGGTGGTTGATTATACCTGTCACTGTGATCTACCCCCGAACATCAACCTTATGGTGTTTATTTATATAAATATATATTCATACATTCATTAGGGAGTCACCTGTAATGAGTTCACATATGTGCTGAGCACTTATTGGCTGTGCCAAACCATGTGACCTGTGTTTATTTTGGGTGATTGTGGAGGTTAGGTCATCCGACACAGCGCTCCATCACTCTTTCTTGGTCAGAGGAGCTCTTGTATACCCTGGAGGTGTGTGAGGGGTCATCATCATGTTAGAAAAACACATGATGGTCCCACAAAGTGCAAACCAGACGTCGCTGCAGAATATTGTAGTTTACACACATGCAGATAAACATCCTGTCACCTTCTCTGTGTCTCACGAAGACAAATTTAGACTCAAAGTTGAGATGCGTCTGCTCTTTGACATTTAGATGTTTTAATGATTCGTTTTACACTTAAAAGTGTATATAGGTGTTCTGGGATCTAATCTGTTTTGGGACTGCACTTGAAGACACATTCAAATAAATTTTAAGGACTGACCGACCTTCGTCTCTTAAAGTAATGAAGGACTGTAATGGATTATTACAGTTTTCGATTAGGGCTGTGTACTGAATGCTAACGCTGCCTCTGAACACAGTTGATGCTTTGAGATGCATGAATTAGGCAAGCTGATTGACTGAAGAGTAAAATAAATACCTAAGGCATTATCAGTTACTTCTCCATTCATTAATAATTACTTCAACATTAATTGGCGCAGGGAACTCCAAGCAGGCAAACGACATTTCTGACGTACAGCACCTGTTGGATGATCAGCCCACCAGTGAGTTCACAAATGTTTTGCCCTTGTTGTATTCATTGTGGCGTTGTACGTTTGTGCCCTGAGTCTGATTTTCTCCCTGCAGCACCAAAGGCGAAGCGGCAGAAGCAGGATGCAGGGGTGGCAAAGCGACTTTTCAACTCTCTGGAGACTCAGGAGAGCAGAGCCCCGTCACAGAGTGATGATATCACGCCGCCGTCCTCTCCGGAGCAGTACGAACCCTCTCCCAACGTCAGGTAGCAGGGATGCGTGGGCCGGTGTTATCTTTTTGCGTTTTTATCGTGTCTGCACACACAGCAGCGCTTAACAGATGCTTCATGAAGGAGATCCCAAAAAGCCTTAGAAGAGCCCAGAGTAAAAATGGGAGAACGCTTTAATGGTTTGAATGTGTTTGAATCCCCAAATCACACACACAGAAGCAACACTTAAAAGCAATACATCACAAAGAAGGAAACATGGTCTGTTCATCTGTTTGGATGAATAAGAGCTGCAGCTGGTTGCCCGTCACCTGTGTAGACTACTGAAGCGTCTTTTTGTTATTTACCTTTTTAAAGTTTGTCTCGCCTGTGATTTTTTGCAGGCGAGACAAACATTTGCTGTCAAATCTGAGGTTTTGCTGGGGTTTTTTTTCTGTTTTTATATGACGATGATTCGAATAAATTTGGCATTTTTTGATTGTTAGTCAGACAAAAAGTAGGAGTTACAGACATAGCATTGAAACCCAGTACATTACGAATAATTTTTAACTGCAGCCTTTTGATTCTCAATACAGCAGACTTCTGAACATGTTTGCGTGTTTTAGGTCTACGCCGGCCGTGTTGGATATCAGCGGCTTTGCTGCAATCCCAGAGACACCGAGGCGACCTCCCACAGTGGCGCCAGCATCGCTGCATGCGCTGAGGCGACCTCCTTTAGAGGGAGAGTACATCACCGTGACAGACTCATCAGGGAGTCGAGTCTACCTCAGACAAAAAGAGGACACCGGGACAAAGGTTAAAACTCCTCATCCGTGATGTTGAATGTTTCACAAACATGGTTCATCCTCAGCGTACATGCATCTGAATGTCCGGTACCTATATTTCTGTATTTCTTTGCATGTCTTTCTCCAGATGGTCGACTCCAGAATGGTGCCAAACTCCCAGGGTTCACTGGGGCTGCTGGCGGTGCCAATAGGTGTGCTGAGAGAACAAGAGGCAGAGAGGGTGAGTCAGTCAAGAGGCTGTTGTGTGTGCGTAAAATCCGACAAATAGGCTACACGTAACATACACACTGCACTTGTTTTGGTTAAATTTTTCTTCCTTCGAAATTATGCAGCGTCACCATCAGGTTGTGGAAGAATCTCAGCGTCTTTCAGAGATGCTGGCCAGGTAACACCCCACCTGCCCATCACATATCAGAAATCCGATTACAGGCTTGACTTCTGACTTGGTGTCATATTCCAGCAGTGTGAACGATGTGTTTGTCGAGCCTGAAAGCAGAGAGGATAAAGAGAACGATGATCCTGAAGACGCAGAGGGACAAACGTCTCGGCTCTGGGTGGACAGATTCTCTCCCCGACACTACACAGAGCTTCTCAGTGATGACGTAAACAATGATTCTTCACAACCGCGTCTATGTACATACTCCGCCTGATTGAAAGTCCGACACCGATGTGTTCTGTGTGACTGTTTCGTTGTAGTTTACCAACCGCTGCCTGCTCAAATGGTTGAAACTTTGGGACACTGTTGTCTTCGGAAGAGAGAGGAAGTCCCGCCCTGTCCGGTCTGACAGACAAGCTACCAACCAGAACTCATTCAAACCCAATCAACCCAATCAAAATCAAAATCGCTTCAAGAGCAAGATTGAAGTGACCGAGGAGCTGCTGGAGGCGGAGCTGGACCAGTACAAAAGACCCAGATTTAAAGTAATCACGTAGTCGGTACAGTTTCAGTTGAATGACTCCGAGTCAGATAAACAAGATATAATAGATTTTGTCTTCCTCTAGGTGGCGATGTTGTCTGGTCCTCCAGGTTTGGGGAAGACCACCTTGGCTCATATCATAGCAAAGCATGCTGGGTACAACGTGGTGGAAATCAATGCCAGGTTAGACGAACCAAATTAAAACTGCCTAATAATAACCGTAAATCATAAAAGCCCTCCTGTCGTGACTTCATTGGTACTGTTGATGTTTTTGCAGCGATGATCGCAGCGCAGAGGTTTTCCAGAAACGCATCGACACCGCCACGCAGATGAAATCAGTTTTAGGAGCCAATGAGAGACCAAACTGCCTCATCATTGATGAGATTGATGGAGCTCCTGCGGTACGTTCTCGAGACTTAAAATCATTTTTTGAAAAGGCAAAACAAAATATCCTTGATGGAACTGGTCAAACTTATTTATATGTTTTATTTCTTCATCTGTGGTGTTCGACAGGCCGCGATCAACATTCTTTTAGCAACTCTGAACAGGAAAGACGGACACGGCGGGGAGGCGGGTGAGGCTACGAAGAAGAAAAAGAAGAAGGAGTCCATCCTGCTTCGACCCATCATCTGCATCTGTAACGACCTGTAAGAGAGCGGCTGCGACGTTTGGCAGCAGCATCACATTGTAAACTGTAGATTTCTGTTGTAGTGTAGTCATTTTAATCGCTAAATATCGCCTGATCACCTCTCTTTCCTTTCAGTTATGTTCCAGCTCTCCGACCTCTCAGGCAGCAGGCCTTCCTTCCTGAGTTTCCCCCAGACTCAGCCTTCCCGCCTCGCACAGAGACTGGCAGAGGTCAGCTCACACACACGGTACACACACACACACACGCGCGCGTGAACACACAAACAGTCTGTGTGTTTACGTTGAGCTTTTCCTTTGCAGATCTCACTCCGGCAGGGTATGAAGGCAGACACAGGCACCCTGATGTCACTGTGTGAGAAGACGGACAACGACATCAGGTCTTGCATCAACACACTACAGGTGGGTGGCAGCACTGTGAAGGACAGTCTGCCTGTTGCATGAGGAGGTCAGTGATCTGCAGTACAAATATATCACACCATGTTTTCTTGTCAGTTCCTCCACGGTCGCGGCCACAAGAAAGTGGACATCAAGACCATCCAGTGTCTCTCTGTGGGGCAGAAGGACCAGAACAAGGGCTTGTTCCATCTGTGGCAGGAGATCTTCCAGTTACAGCGCACAAAACGGTACTTCAGTGTCTTTTCTTGCCATGAAGTTGTCAATGTTTTTCTGGATGCTGAAAAGGCCACATTCACAGGAAGCAGCCGAGGAATGAAGCAAAGTTTCTGAGAAAGAGATTTATGCTGTTGTGCTCCAGCGGTTTGAATTCACTGTGGACACCAGCAGGGAAATTAGATAGTTTAAGATATTTTTAGGAATTATTGTCACTGTTAACTGCTGGCAAGTGAAATGTCAAAACTTCAATTCATGCATTTGATTTATAATTTCAGGCCTTATCACCCCTACTGCTTTTCATTATTATGCTTCGGCCTTCATTGGGTATTAAATTAAATTCCAATTCTTTAGATTTAGCTCAGTGAAGCCCACAGAGCTCTGTTTGTGATTTAGTAACCAGAAGAAAGGGTCATGTCCTTTCTGTTGTCTGCTGGGTAGTAAAATTATGTCTCGTCTAACTGGCTGCTATTCATCTGAGTTTCCATGGGGAGTTCTTCTTTAACTTGTATAAGCCAGCATAAAGGCCTATTTCTCATCATGGGAGAACTCCCTTGTCAGGATAACAACTGAACTTCAGTTGAACTCACAATGAAGTAGCTCCATGGTCACACCAGCTGCAGAGCAAGAGCTGTATATATGTTATTTTCTCTCCCTCTTTGTCGGACTCTGAACCACCTTGAGTGAGTGAGGATCTCTAACCTCTGCTTACATAACAAATCTTTGATCTGTGAATGAAAAGAGGAGACAGTCAGAAAATCTTAGTCTTATGTTACGCGTCTCTGACCTAACTTAAAGTTTGTTCTTTCAGGAAACGTATCGGTGAGGGGTTCGAAGAGGCACCGGGGTCAGGAGGTGGAGCTCAGAGGTTTCAGCACATTCTGCACCTGGCTATGTCTAGTGGAGAGTATGAAAAGGTTTCTCAGGTAATGAACTAATGAACTGATCTATTCATGAACGGTTACACTGCGATGTCTTACATCTGATATCAGGCTTAGCGTCTCTCTCTCTCTCTCTCTCTTTCCTTCCTTCAGGGTCTGTATGACAATTTTCTGTCCATGCGTGTGAGGGACCCCAACCTGCAGAGCGTGTGTGAGGCCCTGGACTGGCTGGCGTTCTCAGACAGGCTGAATCAAGTGATCATGCACGGGCAGAACTTCTCCCTGATGAGATACCTGCCCTTCCTGTCCATCACATTCCACTTCCTGTTTGCCCACACGCACGTGCCCCGCATCAGCTATCCCCACAGCCAGCACGAGGTACGAATCAACTACGCTAACTAGTTTCACATCCTATCGAATGAAGGCAAATTCAAGAAGGGATCACAACTGAGATTCGTTGTGGTCGCTGACTCATTGCCGTCTCCTCTCCAGGCCTCCTCCCGGCTCCTCGGCAGCAAGAACGCTTTGTCCACCATGTTGGCCGACATCCCAGCGTGCGTCAGAACGAGGATCAGCCAGCAGAGCCTGACCCTTGATATGCTCACACTGCTCCTTGACATCATCTGTCCCAAACTACGGCCTGTACGTAAAAGCATGTGCAGTTCACCTGCGTATGTGTCTGTGTCTATATGTGGGAACCAGAACCCCTGCATCATTTTATCACGAATTAAATCCTGTGTTTCTTTCTTCCAGGTGAATCCTCAGCTGTTCAGCAGCAGAGAGAAGGAGCAGATGCGCGAGCTGATAGACACCATGTTGGCGTACAACCTCTCGTACAGGCAGGACCGCACGCCAGAGGGACAGTACACGTACATGCTGGAACCGTGAGTACACACACACACACACACACACACACACACTGTATGTTACATGTGAACACATGCAGAGCAGATGTGTGTTTCTGGGGTGTTGAAGGTCACTGGTCTTGTCCACGCTGCGGTTCTTTCCATGGAGGCTTAGAGAGTAATCCCTTTAACACCTGGTGTGTGTGTGTGTGTGTGTGTGTGTGTGCGATGGTCGTGGTGTGAGAGGCAAGCAGAGTAGCAAGCTGCAAAGCCTCACTGGTGGACGAGTGGACAGATGAATGGATGGGTTGGTGAAGGAAATAAGCTTAGAGAAAGAAACCTGAAACATGGAGGCGTGTTAAAAATGGTTCAAACTCGGGCTACACTTTAACTCTTTAACTCTAACTTTTGTTCATCTTGGACCTTCATTTTTTTTGTGACTCCAGAGGACAACAGAGACTCTGGCGCTGGTAAAAATGACTTAATTAGCCCTGCATTTGAGCCATGCCGGCCCAGGTCGCGGAGCAGACGAGAGCCCAGCGCGGCTCCCTCCTGCAGGCTCGCTGTGACCAGGTCCTGGTAACCAACGACTGGTGCCTGCCTCTAGTGTTGGCTCTGCTGCTGCTTCTGCTGATCTACACATTCCTGTACCTGCCCTCTCTAGCTCACCACAACACCACTCTTTGAAAGGCTCGTGGAGAAACACAATTGTGGATGTAAACATTTAACATTACAGACAGCGGGTACACCCACGACCAACAGGATTACTTGACTGGACTTCTTCAGTCTTTTTTGGAGCCTGTTGTTGATTGGTCAGACTGTTGTAGAGTCACTGTCGCCTGGTTTTCGGAAGAGAAAAAGAGCGGGAAGGATTAAGAGAATTCACTTCATTTATTACAAATGAGTCAATTAATTCAGTTTAATGATGTGCTTTAATGTTGGAGCTTTATCTCTGGTCTGTTGTGGAATATTCTCAGCGCTGTCGCTCCTATATTTTCGATCATTTTTGCATCCTGATCCAAGAATGAATGTGAATATGGTCAGAAATGAAACACTTAAAACAGAGCTAAATGTGTCTCATGTAAAGTTAAATAAATGTTATTTGAAGTAACTTAAGTGGATCAATTATATGTAACTTTTAGTAAAACACTGATTTTGGATGTCATAGATGATGTGGTTGCTTGTGCTTTCAGCTGTAATAACTAAACAGACACTGTGATTATGTTAGCCAGATGTTAAACTACTTAATATTAGCTGCATGTTGTATAATCCACCGTGTTAAAAGGGGAAAGTTGAGCCACTGGAGCTTCTCTTTCATTTCATCGGCCGCTTTTCTGTAGTTCTGACTCACGTTCTGTCGTGATAACTTGCAATAAATAGCTCACAGTCACACAGACTGGTTTTTATCTGATTCGATGATAGATGTAAATACAACCTAAATGACAGTTTAGTGGTGTGTGTGAGTGTGTGTTGCAGAGATGGAGATCAGCGGTAAGAGGATTAAGGTTTTAGCGGATGACAGATTCAGGGTTTTATGAACCATGGCACCAAAAGTGGAAGCATGTTGTTGTTTTGTTTGACATCTAACAGGGTTCACCTCTGTGTCGGTGTGTTTAAATCTATGTGTGCCTCCTGGCGTGTGTGTACAGCTGTTTACTGAGTCCGTGCATGTCTGCAGGCGCGTCGAGGAGGTGGTGAGGTACCCAGGCCTGCCTCCGCGCCGCCAGCTGACGTATCAGGCCAAACAAACCATCAGCAGAGAGATGGAGCAAGAGAAGATGAGGAGAGCCGAGCAGCTGATGCTGCAACGAAACCCTGCGGCGGCGAGGCTTCAGGTACTCCACACGTTCCGCCCGACAGACCGCGGGGTCGTTATATACTGTAACCGCGCAGCCTGTAGACATTCAGGTCAGCGTGCGTGTTAATAATCTAATGTGGTAATAATCTGCTCTGTCCGTGTGATGCAGAAACAGGAAGAAAAAAAGGCAGCCGGCCCAACCAGGAACCATCAGCAGAGGCTGGAGAACATCGTCAAACAGACCACAGTGGAGAACAGGGTGAGGCACGCAAACACTGAGGAGGACATTACATTACCACAACCATAAACCAGGCAGTGATGAAATTAAAGCGACGCTCTGTAGAAATTTGTACTTTGGTGGTTCTTTTGAGCTCTTTATTAACTGGGGAAGTAGCACACTGTTTCTACCAGTACTGCATGTGTTAGTGGATGACTGTAGATGGAGCCAGAGAGGGAGCAGCCGGCATCTGTTGCACTGAACACCGAAACCTCGGCGGGTGAGCTGCAGTGTTATAATAGTTCAGTAATAGAGTGATGGAGAGAGCGTGAGCCTCTAGAGGGCAGAAATGAGGATAATGAGAAGCCACTGGGTTCCAGTCCCCGATGGTGAAACAGGGAAATGAGGTTAATGAGAGGTGTGTGTGTGCACGCGCGCCTGTGCGTGCATTCATTCATGTGATCGCTCATTGTTACTGACCTCGTTGTCGAGGACAACGTTTTCCAAACTTACCCGATTAACTTCACCCTCCTTGTGTTTGTGTTTTCTAGCCGGAGGTGGACTTCTTTGGTCGAGCCGTTGCCCCCAAACCTCAGAGACCGCAGCCGTCCTCGGACACAGGTACCGTGCGACATTAGCGTGGCTTCATTTATCCGAACTCCTTTGAGAACAGGGGGAAAGAAACACGCCTCGAGGCACATCAGCTCCGAACACACCAGAGGCACACTGATGTGTGTTGCGTAACACGTCTAATTTAGAGCTCCCGCGGCAGACTGTACGCAGGAGATCTGGACTGTCAACAGCTCTGCCACCTGCATTTTCCCACCAGAGTGTTGGTAATATCGTATTTCTAATAGCAACATAAAAGACTGGCTACGCCTGATCTACAGCCTCCTTTAGTATATTTGGACAGCAGCCAGGAGAATAAACAATCCTCATGTTTCATGTGTGTAACCACCTAAATTACTGAGTTTGCCACAAGTTATTTTAGGCGTCGTAGCTCCAGAAACCTTCCTAAACGTTTGGAGAGTAGCTGCTGCGCTTTGGCCTGGCAGTAGCCTTTTGTGAGTGGAAACAAACGTGACCGCTGTGTTCAGATTCATCGCAGCCCCACACCCAAAATAGCACATTTGCATAAACAATAGAGGTCTTGAACAGGATTTCAGTAGCTTGTTCTCTCTCCTCTAACACGGCCACCTGCGATCAACAACAGCGTTTCCACTTTGCATACAGCTTTGGAAAAGCATATTACTTTTCCCTCCTGTAGTGTTTCTCATATGTATAACAAACACTGCAACTTGTTCCTTTCAACAGGTTTTATAAATCCTCCGTGGAAGGCCTCTCTTATTGTACACTTTTATTCACTTAGTAACACAGGCCCAGATTCAGCACTCTGTGGTCGTGGCAATTAAACACGGACCCATTAAAATCACTAACCTTCCTGAAAGCACTGCATTCACATAATTAATCAGCGGGGTAATCGGGGTGGAAAACGCAGAGCTGCGGCTGTTTTTAGGACAAAGCAGGAACAACGTCAGCACACTAAAACGGGCACAGCTCTGAATCCCGCGTCCCGATTACCTCGTCGGTTACCTGGAGTGTCACCGCACTTGCAGCACGCGGCCATTTTGCTCCCCTGTTAGTTTTGACATGTTTCATGGCGCGACGTCAAAACACACTCGGAGGAGCGTGTTGTTACAGTCTCCTCTCACTTCTCTGCTGCTGCTGTGGTTTGTTGTATTCAGTTTAACCGTCACATAGAATACACAGACAGATCTACAGATGCAGATTTGTAACCAAACTACCTCCAAACTCCACGACTGTGTTACTTCGTCGTATGATGTCATTGCTCCAGCTAATTATTATTATTGGTTATTCATTAACTCTGTAGATGTCTTCCATTTTCTTATTTTGTCTTAACGGTGAGAAAAACCAACATTGGTATTCTGTTTTTTTAATCACGAGAGAGCTGCAAATCCTCACATTATCACTTGAAATCATTGAACTAGAGCGGAGTTAGTTCAGATGAATCCAGTGGCATTTCTCTTCAATCACGAATCTAAGCTAAAATGTCAGAAGCTCACTGATTTATTCTGTGATGATAAACTGAAGATATTTGGGGTTTGAAGTTTGAGGACATGAAACTGAGATTTAGAAAACTGCCTGGATTTTATAGACTAATCAGTTAATTGAGGAAAATGCTCTTTTTCCCGTCTGTGTAGGTGAGAAGTGTGCGGTTCTTTCCATGGGAACGGCGGTGGGTAACAGTGACGTGTGGTTCCGGTTCAACGAGGGCATGTCCAACGCTGTCAGACGAAATGTCTACATCAGAGAACTACTGTAACCCCCCCGAACACACATACAGACACACACACACACACACACACTCTCTTTGTCCTGTGTTAAATGTAAACGTCTGAATAAATCCAGTATTCCAGCTGTTAAATTCAAAACAGTCTTTATTTTGATTGACAGTGTAAAGAGCCAATAAAAACGTGTTGTTGAACATTTCTCAGCAGTCCATCAAAACAAACTTCTAGAAAGCTACTCAGTGCTGTACACTCACACACACACAGTAGTCTTGACATAAATTAAAAGCATTCAGGAGTCTCCCAATAAATAGACATGATAATAGCAATAATGTGTGTGTTTGTGTGTGTGTGGGAGAGAGAGAGAAATAGAGATGGAGAAGGTAAATGAGTGAGTTAGTGCAGTTGGTGTTGAGAGGGTGTGATTCTTTAGTTTATATGCATCCATGGTCGTGTGCGTGTGTGTGTTGTGAGAGAGGACTTGGGCAACCTTCGGGGACACATCTCAGACTAAGGACCAGTTAACTGTGGATGGCTGTCCATTTAGGGACAAAAGCCAATTTAATTCAACCTATTATTTATCACACATAATCATAAAGAATAATCAAAGTCCCCAACTGGGAAAAAATGGATTTGTCACTGGTTCAGGTTAAGGTACGAGTAAGGGTTCGGATAACCGTCCAGGAAATGAATGGAAGTCTATGTAATGCCCCCAAAAGTGACCTAAGTCAACGTGTGTGTATTTGTGTGTGTGTGTGTGCGCGTGTGTGTGTGTGATCATTAGAGGATCACACATTTGCCCTTCTCCACCCAGGGGTTGGCTCTCATCAGCTCCGGGTTCAGAAACGGATCTTCGCAAACACAACCCTCGATCCACTTCACCAGTCTGCAAAAAACACACACACACACTGTCAGCAGGACTCTGATACTCGATACTTGAAGACAGCTCTTAAGTGTGTGTGTGTGTGTGTGTGTGTGTGTGTTGGGGGAGGACGGTACACACTCAGTAACGGTGATGGAGGATTTCTCTCTGTTGATTGCCAGCTGATACTGGAGGCTTTCCACTTCTCTCCTCATCTGTGGGACGTCTAACTCCTCCATGATGCTACTGCTGTACACACACACGCACACAAGAAAAACACACAACGGAGTGAAGCTCGAGTAGATTAAGAATTCAAACTCACAGATGTTGCATCAAAACACAAGTTAAGTTGTAAAGGAGCCGTTCAGTTCTTGTATCGGTGCCTTCTTTAATTGATTCCACTCTGCTTTCATTAAGTTTTACTTCTGGACAGAGAAGTATAGAGCCGAATAAACTGTGATTTTGTGTTATCATACAATCAGGGTGTCGCTATTTCGACCCTTTCAGCTTGTGACTCCTTAAATCAAAGCAGCGTCTACTTGCACATGTCGGTCCACTGACGGTATGAAGAATGGTTGGCGCAGGCTTGACGTCACCTGAAGAGCCGTTTTGAAGCTCAGACTCTGCTTCTGGCCGCAGCCATGTTGGCAGTCCTGCCTCCTCCGCCTACCAGCTAATCTAAAAACCGGCGATGATGCCTGGGTGCTCCACTGCTCTGTTTGATTTATGACATTTTCTGATTTAAAAAACAAAACAAAACACTTTTATAAAGACCAGATGGTTCACTGACCACAGAGGAAGTGGTTAATAGGATACATTCATATTAAAGTAGTGACTGTCAAAATGCCAAGCCGACCCATTCATTGAGGCCATATTTAGCTGTGAGTAGCTTTCAAATAAAGAACTGCTAGTATCAGTGCTTCAACTAGTCAGTGACTTTTAGGACATGTTTTGAACTTCGACGTAGAAGTGGTCTACTTGTGTAAAACTTTTCTTACCACCAACAAATCCCATAAAAAGACTAAAGAATAAATCCGTCTCTCAGTCCTCTCCAGCTTCCCTACCCTGTCGGTGGCTCTCAGCCCAGCGCACATTGGTTTCTACTGAAGTCGTCAATCTGTAAAATCAGGTCACATATTTATAGTTTGATTTTTTTTTTTTATTTTAAGGCTCAGTAATTTCATAGCTGGGCTCCGCAGCTTTCAGCAAATGTTAGTCAGTCAAAAATATACTACATTTGTTCAGGGACTATTTTCATGAGCAGATTAATTCACTTTTGGTGCTCTAGTGAGTATTTACGGCAGCAGGTTAGTGTGTGTGGGATTAGTTTAAAATAAACTACAGTGACCGTGTTCAGTGTGATGAATGAATGTCAGCTAGTTTAATAGATTTTTTGTTTTGTTTTTTTGAACATCAGTAGGATACATCAGTCTGTGTCTAAAAGGATCCATTCATTGTTTCTGGTCTTTTCATGGGATTTGTTAACTAAAGAAAAATACGGAATATCCTTTGAAGTCATTTAAAAATGTGCTAAAATAAAAGTTTTGAAGTATTAAGCAGGAAAATGTTCTTTCCTGATTATTTGTTGACTGTTGTTGAATCCTGAATGTTTCCGTCCCTCTCCACCTTTATAAAAAAAAAACAAAAAAAATCCTAGCACTATCTACAAAGTGGACATGGGAAAACTACCCCCTTCAATAATTGTCATAGCACTTATTGTTGCACCTTCTACGCCTTCTTATTGCACCGTATCTTGATTGTTCCCTTCTCTGTGAGTCGCTTTGGATAAAGGCGTCTGCTAAATGTAAATGTAAGTGATATGAAGGTGACACTGGGGTGATGTATCATGTTCGTTGTCTGTGTCAGGAGTGGACATTAAAGTTGACCAAGTTCCACGGAGGAAGCTGTCCTGCTTTTGCTTCACCACAACCCGAGTAAACATCTTTACACTAGCACAAAGAAGAAACTACGGTGGCAGCGAAGCGCACAATAATTGCCAGTGTTTAGTTTGTCCAGTGTGGTCTACTGTAGAGACATGATGGTTCAACACGATGGGATCCACAGCATCTGTAGGTATACAAACTCATTTCTTGTTCTTGTTTTCAGGTGATTATACACTAATGAATACAAGGCATATTAGCCCCCTAAATCTGACACACAGGACCTTTAATTCAACACCTCTAAACCAGTTTTAACCAGGTAAAGCAGAGCAGGAGGGGAGCAATTTGTTTTGACGTTACTGTAGCCGTACCATGAATATCACGGAGTAAAAGTACAATTTGAAGGTATTTGTACTGCGCTACTTGAGGAAATACAGTTTGTCTTTACATCTCTGGCTCTTAAAAAAAAAAAAAACCTTCGAGCAAATCAAAGTACACCAGCTGCTGTTTTATTTCTACATATTATAAATTCTGCCCCACCCTGCCACAAACCACAATATGGCAGGAAGAGAGAGAGAAACCAGATGAGAGTTCAGGCCAACCATGGATCACTTTAGTCCTCCCTATTCGAAACTGTCTCTCCCTCCTCCTCCTCCTCCTCTTCCTCCCCCTCCTCCTCCTCCTCCTCTTCCTCTCCATCTTTTTAATGGATCTAAGTAGGCTGCCCGGTTTCCTCCACCAGCATCCATCCTGCTGGAGCCAGCTGTTCTATGTGAAGGCCTTCATCATTTAATTATAACATCCTCCAAATGTGTTGCAGTAGCATCCGTCTCCATCGCTCCAGCAGCAGCAGCAGTCAGGAGATATTTCAGGCTCACATTTTTTTACACCAAATCAAGTCTCTCCTGACATGAACATCAGTGTGTAGGAGGATGAAGCGACGAGAAACGCTCCCTGTGTGGCAACACAACACCAATCCAAACGTTGTTGTGTCGTGATTATACGTGGATGGAAACGCGTAAAAAAAACCCCAACAACAACACCACCCCCACACAAACAACAGCTCTTACCGTCAGGCCTACCGGGAGAGGAGCGCTGGTCGATTTAACGTGCAGCCGGCTGATGGAGGATGCAGGCAGGGGCTGTGACAGCGACAATAACAGCTGAGAGTCGGTGGAGTTTCCCCGGCAGAGGAGTCCGGCTTCAGTGCAGGCAGGAGGAAGAGGAAGAAGAAGAAGAAGAGGAGGAGGAGGAGGAGGAGGCTGCGTGTGTCCGCGGCGCAGGGCACTCCCCTGCGCTCCTCTCTGGTAGCGACTGGATGCGGGATGCGCAGGGCGGAGAAAACGAGTCCCCGCCGCCCCTGCTTTGACAGTCAAACGAGGGCTGGAGCCGAGGACGGACCTGTATGGAAATCCACACATGCACCGAGTCTCAGCAGAGGCAGGAAACACGCAAATGAGGACGTGCTCCAAAGGGGAAACAAGCTGGGAGTTAATTTTCTATTCAGATGACCGGATAAGATGTCGGTTTCTGTGTTTAGATCCTCCAGAGACAGACAGGGAAATGAGAAATGTGACGTTAAAGAGCTCAAGAACGAGCCGAAAACTTGCATTAGGACGTATATTAACTTTTATCTCGGGTTCTCCACTTAGTTTTTACATCTGCTTTGCCTTAAAAGATTATAAAGTGCGTGTGAGGGCGTGAAACCTCATCTCAGTCTCAGTTTTCAGGTTTATTTCTCATTATGCAGGTTAACACGGGGTCAACAGTACAATGAAAACCAAGTGTGGTAACAGCACTACACATAAATGTTAAAAATAAACATGATATAAAATACAATAACACTTTAACAACATTTAAGGGTACTGAATATCGCATTCATCACTATGTTTTCATTCCTGAAACCTCATCTAAGAATGAGCTTTTCATATCTACAGAGGGAGCGGGTCCTCGTTCATGGAGTCCGCCATTTTGTTTCTACTGCAGCCCAGAAGGGACAAACCAAACACACTGTAGTTAGTCCTTCATGCTTGAACTGAGAGGTGGTGACAGGTTTTCAGTTGATTGCCATCTGACACTTCACTAGGGGCCGCTAAATTCCACAGACTGGACCTTTAAGTAAAAAATAAGTGATATAAATAAAATAATCTCACAGTCTTTTATAAACTGGAGGGACCTGGATTCCAGTTGTTGCCTTATGAAGCTGTTAAATGTTTGACATCAGTTATATACACTGACTAAACCACTTCATTGGGTATACTCGTACAATCCAAAACAACAACTCTGGCATACTCTAAAAAGTTTTTTCAGCCTCTGTTGACACTGTCAGAGAGGTAAGTAAGTAAATTTAGTTCTCAAGTGCCCATGGATTTATAACACGCCTCGCACATAAACAAACAAAGATAAACAAGTTTAAGAACAAACAATACACAAGCCATGACAAACAATGGAGAACAGAAATACAAACACAACCCTGACATCACAGCTACAAGGACCAAACAAAACACAACCAAATGACTGTTCCTTTAAACATAAAGAGACCTCTGACGCTGTTGGCAGGCGTTTAACACAAATTGAGCAAAGCAAAACAATGTAAACAGGAACTTCAGACAAATCAGAACACTCTGCAGACAGCTTATGAAAAGGACTCTCTAACATTGTGATATATTTGAGAATAGAACAAAAAGTTCATTTTCAGTCTCTCCCAGATCACAAAGGAGACTTTCTGTCCTCTGCAATCGATTGGAAGTGTCCAGTAGAGGTATTTAACTGTTATGTTTACTGTACTAGGTTGTAGTTGTAGTTATATATATATATCATATTTTTGATATTTTACATCCAGGAGAGGGCCATAATATTAGAAACACCTCTCAAGTAGAGTTGTTGCATTGGATCACATTGGATTGTACAAGTGTACCTAATGAAGTGGCCATTTGATGTACATAGATATAATATACATAGTAAAGAGAGCGGACAGGGAAGCAGGAAGAGCTCACACAGCAAAGGAAGCATCCAGGTTGGAGTCAGAACCGGGTCGCTGCAGGAAGGACTCGACGTGGGGAGCTCACTCTACCAGTAATACCACCAGGGCGCCCCTATCTGAGTATTTTTCTTATCCACCGATCCACTGATATTATGAGCTGCTGTAACAAGTGAACGTCCACAGTATGGGGTTAATAAAGTTTTATCTTAGTAATATACCAGAAACAGCCATAAAGACAGCCCTCTGATTTAAATTGACCTTTGGATAAACAAATTCATCTTTGGAACTTAATTTATGATCACAGTTAAAATCATGAGGAACAAGTGTACTTTATGTACTTTTAGTGTGTCCATCTAACATAAGATGAATATTGACTCTACATCACAGGTAAAGTTTGCATATAAAACATGTGTATATGGGCAAGTGGACCATAATATTACCACCTAAAGTACTGCAATACCTGTGGGGGGGGGGAAACGTTCCATAAACTACATAAAAATGATACTACGGTTTCCAACAGACTATTCAGAAAACAGAGTTAACACAGTTCATGTTTATTCACCAAATACAAGTTGACAGTTTGATGCAAAAGTTTCATCATACATTAAAAACTGGTTCTTCTTTCAGGATGGTTCTGTTAGCTCGAAGCCAGTGACGATATTTGAACGACAGGTACCTGAAAGAGACAAAGTGAGATCAGACGACAACCTGTGACAGGAGAACATAAAATAAGATCCTTTGTAGCCTCAGATAAAAGTTAGAATCAGGAGCAAGCAGCTCTCATACGAGGTGTCAGAAAATATTTAGAAATAATCATCGGCTGTATCACACTTTATGCAACATACACTTACCTTTAAAAAAAAAAAGGCTCCATCACCAGTTGTTGAAGAGTCGACTTCCACATTTGTTGTGTTGTGAATCTGTAAAGGAGAGCAGCTCAGGTTTAATCCACTAAGAAACTTAATGCGTATCAACTGCATATCTACTGTAGGAGCCTCAGAATAAAGCTAGAATCAGGAGCTGGAGTTCAGCTCTCATAGTAGGTGTCAGAAAAGTTTATTTTAGTTTGTCATCACAGGCTGAGAGGTATACAAATGCCAACATACTGCACGGACTCACCTGCTCTCTAACCCAGCGAGGTCCTTGTCAATAAGAACTTCGATCCTAGGAGCTTGGATCTTTGTTTTAGGTTTTCAGTCTTCTTGTTAACCTGTAAAAGAAAGTTCAGTCTTAAAAATGGAGGAAAAGGGATGAGGTTGATGAGGCTACGCCAGTACATAAGCCTCAGAATAAAGCTAGAATCAGGAGCTGGAGATCAGCTCTCATAGTAGGTGTCAGAAAAGTTTATTTTAGTTTGTCATCACAGGCTGAGAGGTATACAAATGCCAACATACTGCACGGACTCACCTGCTCTCAAACCCAGCGAGGTCCTTGTCAATAAGAACTTCGATCTTAGGAGCTTGGATCTTTGTTTTAGGTTTTCAGTCTTCTCGTTCTCACCTGGAAAGAAAGTTCGGTTTTAAAAACGGGCGAAAACGGATGAGGTTGATGAGGCTACGCCAGTACATAAGCCTCAGAATAAAGTTAGAATCAGGAGCTGGAGTTCAGCTCTCATAGTAGGTGTCAGAAAAGTTTGTTTTAGTTTGTCGTCACAGGCTGAAACTGTCTCACATGCTAAAGTATGAACTCACCTGGCAAAGGCATTTGACTACAATCTCGGTGCTCATCCTTGAGATTGAATTCAGGCAGCTCCAGGGTCTTCAGTCTGCACCATCAATCTCTGCTTTCTCATCTGTGCAAGCTATACGGGGAAAGCAGATGATTAAAAAAAGGATTAGAGACAAGCGATTTTGATCATATGCCTAAAAACAAAGCCTAAGCTTCTGTTTATCAGGAGGTAAAGGGAAAACTGGTGTTACATTACACGCTGTCATTTCTAGTTTCATATTTGATGAATAAACATGAGGGGAGAGTTAAGATGTGATGTCTAGGCCAAGACTGTCTATCATATCCTATATTTAATCTATTGTTTAGGATGCAGATTAACTCACATTTGCTCTTATCCCAGCGAGAGACGTCTTTCTTCATCTCAACCAGTCATCAAGGTGTACACTCATGACCTCCATGTGACCTGACTGAATAAAAAAAAAAAAAGTTCATTAATAAATGTCAGCTACACCAGTTAATTTATGCATGCAGATTCAGGTGATATCATGTTATCCATTTCAGCATTTGATCCCCTCACAACAACTTTGATATGAATCACGTTTTAAGTGTGATTGACAAGATTGAATATTAACATAACATTAAACATAACATTAACAGGTAACAAAATGTTTGACATAAGACAGATTTAACACAATTTAACGATATTCATCTTATTTAAAGATTTATTTTGTTTATGTATCAACTTAAAAGCATGATAGCCTGCTATTGCGGATCACATTTGATAGTTTTAGAGGTGGAAACGACACGTGGAGGTCGTCGGCCCTGCAGGACAGCCACGTGTTCCTGCTCAGACATTAAGTTAGCACACAGTGTCACAGTGTAATACTCACCTATGTGACTTCTCTCAGGTGGCCTGTTCGCTTTCTTTCAGCCAAACTGACTCATTCGGGTCACCATGAGATAAAGTTTGGAGAAAACACTGAAAGACGGAGGTTACGGAGGTTCATCTCTCCTGCCATGCTGCCGGTGAAGAGCTGCAGACCCAGAAGAAGAAATTCCTGACGGCTTCCGTCCAACAGAAAGCCAATAAGCCCCTCCCCTTCCGTGGCTAACAGGCTAGCTCGCTACATAGCAGGCTAGTTAGCTATCGTTACCGAGCTATCTTCATCCTTTGGACTATATGAAAAGCAAATAAATAGTGTTTTTGGGCTGTATTAAATGTTTATTGCACCCTATCAATGCACCGGATAATACTACCTGAGCAATTCGTTCATTAAGCAAAGATTAAGCAACGGTTATTTTGTTAGCGTTAAACAACAACATTTCCCATGAGGCTTAGACGCAGAATCCGCGTCAAAGCCTCGTGGAAGTTGTAGTTTTTTGTTGTTATGTTAAACGCTAACGTATTCGGCATCATTTTATGTCGGTCAAAGTGGGGCTATACAGAAATAAGTGCCAAATGTGCTTATAAAGTGAACATTATGAAATCATCCATTTCGTAACACTTTTAGAAACCTATCACTGACTCACTTGTCAGGGTAACTTTCAAACCCTGAACCTAAACGTGCAACTACAGTCAACTTTCAGCCAAATCATCAACACAGTTTTGTGATTAAAGAGCTCCAAATATAGTATTATAGTGAAAACACCACTCTTAATTGTATACATAACAGGGTAAACACTGATGCGGCACAACATTCAATGAAATTCAGGATGGATTTGGTATTTTTGTATACCAAATATATAGTAATACATGTACACTTTGTACTATTGCCTTATTTTGTGAGTACACATCATTGAGTTATGACAAAGAGGCAGGGTATTTGTGCTGTGTTATGTAGGCTATATTTGTAGGCATCAACTCTGCTGGATATGTAATATTATGATCATACTTCCTGAATATGCTCTATATAAATGAACAGTGGTTTATTTCTTTATCACAGGCTATAATTATTATTTGCATATCATCCTTTACAGTTGATCCCTTTGGTACAAAATCAAACACAGATGTACTTTTGTTAGTTTCATCTACAGCAATGAACCTAATCTGAAGAGATTACATTTTTTCAAAGTATTTATATACTGTACACACCCATTCAGCAGTTTATTACTTTTTACACCACATACGACCAGTTAAAGCTGGTACATTAAGATAAAACATGAACACCTCTGCCCACATACTTTTGATCTAGAACAGTGGTTTGGTTTTATTTCCAGTTCAAGCTAATCTTAGGATCACAGTGTGCAGTGATAGCTGAGACAAAAATGAGCAGATCTAGAGCAAATATTTCATAAATACTGAGGTCTTGGGTTCAAAGCAGAAATCATTTTGTCAGCCACTAAATTGTGTTTTTTCAAAATTAACTTTTTTAAATGTCCATTTATATTTTCTGTCATATCTGTACATTATGGCCTAAATGTTGTTTCATCACCACCAGCTAAGTAATTCTGGTAAAAGAAAATAAATCAATTTTAAAACTTTCAAAGTGTTAAAAGTAAAAAGATCTGTAGATGTCTGTAATGTGTAAATCCCAGTATATATAATATTGTAGAATGTGAACTCCTCATTTCTTTAAACCTCCCAAAAATACTACAGATCAAATGACCCCACTGTCTGTAATGTTTGCCACGGCTCGGAAAGCTACGTTCCATCTAATGTTTAGAGGAAGGTCTTTTCCTGATTAGACTGGACCAGGCCTTATCGGTCAACATCAGTAGACTCCCAGAAGAATGAGTATGAGCTCTAAAACAACCACACACATCACACAGTCATGTAAGGTTTGATTTATACATTTATTCTGATCACAGCTGTACAGGAATGCATCGTCACAGCAGAAACACAACCTAAACCCAACCATGGCACAACAGCCGTCACAACACATCCAGAACTCAACCATAAATGTACAGGCTCAATCAGCTCACCTCAATTCAATGTCTATAATTATCATTATTAATATTATTATTATTATCATCATTATTATTATTATTCACATAGAACCATCTGTCTCTCAAATATATCTTTGTTTTCAAAGAGCATAAAAATACAAGTGGACTCTTTATTGGGATGAACACTGGTGGCTGATCCACTGTCTGGCCTACATGGGGGGGATCACTGAAAAACTTGGGGAGCCGAGGAGGAGCAGAGACAATTTATTACAGATACAAGTCGGGGAGGGCTCGTACAAGGCTTCCGAATAGTTACAGGAGGACTGCAGACAGGGTGATTGATTTTCAGGATCATATAGGACTCACAACTCAACCTAGAAGCTACTTTTTGACATCACACACACACATAAGGAGCGAGGGGTTTGTAAAGAACCAGAAAAAAAAACATAAAAGATTGGAGAAAACAAGACAAAAAAAGTAAAAAATAAATAAATGAAAGAACACTACCAAGGCACAGAGAGATGCAGTTAACAAAACAGACACAGAGGGGGGGAGACGAGACATAAGGTGGGCCGATTAGAGGCAGTTTTACTAACCAACACTAGAGGGAGCTCTAACAGCTCAAATACCCAGGTATATTATAAACTCTATGTATGTATACTGGATGTACTATATAAAGCATTGAAATATAGGATTATCTTTTAAAAACACTGTTCACTGCAGCAGGACAAAGGGATACACCGCATGAGTGTGCTTGTATATATGTGTCTTGTGCATGTAAATGTGTGTCTGCGCGCTAATGTGTGTTAATGTGTAGATTCGTTTCCAAGCAATCCTCCATAGATGGAGCTAAACACCAACAAAGCAGAACACCGGCGAGATAACAACCAATGTAATGTGTGCATGTGTGCATGTGTTATGTGTTTGTCTCAAAATTCATGGACGCACATCTATTATCATCGCTCTGATCATTAGAATAACTACTGTACGAGTGGGAGGACATTGACATGAGCATCAGCAGGGACTACACACACTCGTAAACGACAACAACGGCAACAAGAACAACAACGGCAACAACAACGACATGAAGAGAGACAACACACAAGGTCAGGAAGTCCGGCTAACCACCACAATCCTCCACTCATACAGAAGAGAAATAGAGGCTACGATTCATCTGGAAAAATGCATCCTTTTGACATCGCAGGAGTGAGATAGACTCAGCCTGTCTTTGCATGTGCTTTTAAAAATTCCCTCTAGTTATCTCACCTCGTCTGTCTATCTAGCTATCTATCTATCTACCTGTCTGTCTGTCAGTCAGTCAGTTTATGTGCTTATTTTTGCAAGCAATATGCTTATCTGTCTGTCTCCCTGTCTGACTGAGTTAGGATCTCTGTCCTAGCCAGAGTCTGTAGAGATAAAAGGATGAGGAACATGATTGTGCTTCTCGATGCACACACACACAGCCGTCTCTGAGGCTGGGCGGCGATGACTCGCTGGGCTGCAGAGGTCAGAGGTTGTGTGGGAGCGGCCTCCTCGCACCGGGGAAGGCGTTACTAGAGCTACCGCACCAGATGAAGAGGACTCCCTCCTCAGTGCACTGGTCAAGGCTACATGAGAAGCACTCACGCAGGAGGGACAAATGCTCAAAAACACACGCACACACACTCTCAGAGCGCCAGCATCAAGCCTTGGGAGTGTTTCGTGATACACCTACACATGATTGGAGGGAGAGGGAAAAGGGCTTGTTGGAAATGAGACATGGGCAGGAGATCAGTCCAGCATTGCATCCAGTTGGTCTGCCAAGTCGTCAAACATGCTGCCGATGTCATCCAAAATGGAGACGGTCGTCTTTTTGCTGGAAAGAGAGATGGGATAGCAAAAAAAAAGGAAGATTATGAGGCAGACACACTCAGTAGATTACAAACACACACAACAAACATAAAGCAACACTATCATTCATTTGGAGTCGTGTTTCTGGCCACCTGATTATTCACTATTCTCCTTCTATTATTGATTCATTATTCATTATTCACCTTCTCTTAGCTCTGTTTTTGGGTTTCTACCGTCTTCTAGGGAAAGTCTGGCTCCTTAGCTGTTAAATGTTCCAATAAGTTCATAGTATTTAATGTGTGAACATGGATGTATTGAGTTTTTAGAGCTTTTTTTTTGCGACAAACAGCTGCCTCCTGTATGAACCACACTGACAGTGAACCGAAATAGAAAGTGAAAATGAGCTGAAACCTGCTTTAAAGCTACATAAAGGTGAGGAGAGGTGCTGATTCAGGTGATAACTCTGTATAGGATCATGAGTACAGCCCTTTCACAATGTCACATTGTTCTCACATTGTCATTTCATAGATAGTTGGTAGAAAAATGTTGATTCAAGTCACTTAAAAGTTATGAACCTCGAAATACTCTTGAATTAAAACCAAGATTTTTATACTATTTAAGGTCGGCATTTTTTATGCAGAAGCCATTAAATGTATTTACATGCGGAAGTACAATAGAAAGAAGTTTTTAACGGTAACTGTACTAGTACAGGAGCTGTAGTGGTGCACTCTGTCATTCATGGTAACAAACTTCAACCTGAAGGATGAAACTTCATGTAAATGTCACTGCAAACAGGTTATAAATACTCCAACCTTGTTTCCGCTTCTTCGTTATGACGTAGGGCTCTAAAACACTACAGTACACGTTGGCCTTAGCAACCGTTGCCATGGCAATGATGCCAGCCAGAGGCACACATCAGAGTTGTGGTAAATTTAGAACAGTTTATTGTTGCAAATGAGGACAAAACACTGCACACTGCACCACTGACCCAGAATCTGAAAGTGATTTGAAGCGCAGAATGTTTTCTCTTCACTTTGGTCTTCAGCTGCCTTCACACTGACTGCGATTTAATGTTTCTCTGGAGTTATTACTGACTTTCCCCCTTTGAAGGAACAGTTCAGTTCTGATGGTGTGATCAGAAAACTGTTGCTAGGTATGTTTGGAGGTCACAGGTTTTCATCGAGGTCTATTGACTGAACCACACATGGTAATTCCCCCAAAAGACAGCTACAGTAGGTTTTATTTGCCACACACTGAGTGTTGTGAACTTCAGTGTGTCATCCCCATTTATATCTTGCTAACAGACATAAGATGTCAAATTTAGAAAAAATACTATAAAGGATAGAAATACAGTGATACAAATATATAAATATGTATACAATTTTGAATGTATAAAGGCAAATGCAATATAATTTGACACACACTCATTGCAAATATGCCATTATATGCAAATGCACAGATTCAAGATAGCATGTGTTAATTAGTGACTTTAAAGGTGCAGGAAGGCTAGCTGTTCCCCCCACTTTCAGTCACTATGCTAAGCTAGGCTAACTCACTGAAGCTGGTGTGTTTGGCTCTGCATTTTCCCGGCAACTTTAGCAACCCACCACACAGCACCTTATACACTACACTTGCCGTGTAGTTGTTCATGCTATATCATGGCATTTGTTTTGATGTTGGATCTCTCCAGTGATCCTCAATCAAACCATCTTCTCATCTCTCCAAGACAGTGAATAAACAAAATGTTCAACTGTTTCTTTAAGATTAAGATTTGATAAAAGTCCTCTCACGTTGCAGCTCTACACTGTGTGAGGAAAAGCTCATTCATTCTCCGATCGCCTTATCATCAACTTGGATGCCAACAAGCAGTCCAGAGAGGCTGTTGTTGGGTGTGAATGTTACATTCTGTGGTGAAAAGACTGATTTCAGAAATACTCACTCATTTTGTGCGTCTTCATCTTTGATTTTATGTTCTACAGCCTGCACAGCTGCAGCTAAGGAGGCACTGGTCTCCTCCAAACGATGCTGCACCTCCTCCTCCTCCTCCCGCTCTTCTTCCTCTGCTTGACCCTCCACCTCTCTCCGATTCTCTTCCTCTACTCGCTTCCTCTCCTCCTCCTCCTCATGCTCCCTCTGCCTCTTGTGCTCCCTCCTCCTCTCCTCTTCCTCTCTCCTCCTTTCCTCTTCCTCCTCCGCCTCCCGTCCTCCCATCAGGTCGATGGAGAGTCCGGCGATGGAGGAGCGGGGAGGTTTGACAGGGTGTGGAGAAGGGGTGGAGGGACTCTGAGCCGGCGATGGGGAAGTAAGCGGGAGTCCCGGAGAAAGAGAAGGACCAGATGGGGTTTCGGGAGCTGGAAAAGGGGTGGAGGCAGAGAGTGGAGAAGGCGGTTTGGGGGCTGGGGTGGGGCTGGCTGCAGCAGGGCTGGTAGCAGCAGGGCTCGGGCTCATGGTAGCTGAAGCTACTATTGCTTTGCCTGGTTTTGGTGCTGTTGGAGGCCCACGGGGTTTCGGGGAAACAGGAGGAGGGACGCGTTTCGGCTCTGGTCGGAGAAAGTCACAGAGAATGCTCAGTGCTCTTATAAATCTTAATAAATAAAAAGTGATATTGAATTATCAAACACTCCCTCACTTTTCATGATCTATATTCAGTGTGTGTGTTTAATTATGTGTGTCTCACCAGGACTCTGTGCCGTCTCAGTATTATCAGGCCCGGGTATGGGGACCCTGCGAGTCGGGGTTGGGGGGTCACCTTGTGTCTTCTTCAGGGTGACTGTGGATGGTTTGGGTGAGACCGGTGGCTTCAGAGACTTCCTAGCCTCCATCCACTCGCAGCTCTCCGTCCTATCGGAGACCTCAGACACTGGCCTCCGCCTCAGGACCACGCCGCCGTTCTGCTGCGGCTCGCCTCCGTTTTTCCGGCTACTATCTGTTTGACTGCTGGGAGAGTCTAATTGGTTATTGCTTTGGGTGACACTTTCTGCGTGCTCAGACGTGCGTTGTCTCCGGCGCATAGTGTCAGAGCCGGTTGTCATGGTTACGACACTTGTAACCACGGATGCAGGTGCTTCAGAGTCTGTTGCAGGAGGACGTGGTTTCCTCCGGAGAGTTGCTGTGCCGTCTGCGATCTCTGGTGCTGAGGAGACTACGGTGGAGCGGGGCCGGGGCTCTGGACGTTGTTGCGCTGGTTGCCGATAACAGGTCAACAGGACCACCAGGGAGGCCTTCTAGTCCACTGATGGTCCGGCGACGACTTAAGACATCATCATCCTCAGATCCAAGACCTCCTGCGCCTGCCTGGCGACGAAGCGTAGGTGGACTCACCTGGAGATCACATGATTGTTACATATTCAGCTTGTTAATATAAATGTGATTCTCATAGTCCAAAACATCACAAAGACACACACCCACCTGTAGGTAGTTGGTGCTGCCTCCCAGATTCCTCGGCAAGGTTTTGGCACCACTCACAATGGTTGTTTCAAGCATAGCAGCGAGGCTGCGAACACTCCCAGAAGCCCCCTCTGATCTCTCCAGTCCCGCTGAGCCCTGAGTTCTTAAAGCTGATCCCAGGCTGCCACAGTCACTGGCTCGCCGCTCCCGATAGGTGGGCAGCCCTAGTAGCCCGTCCCCGTGTCCCTCTCCCTCCCCGTCACCCCCAGTAATGGAAGAACAGGACCGTTTGGGTGGCGTTGGGGGCCGACCTTTCCGACGGGGACGGAGTGTGACAGATGACTGGCTGCGGTTAACAGTGACATCATTAGGGGCGGCAGTACGTGAGGAGCTGCTGCGGCACACAGTGGCGTATCTAGAGTCCGATTCTGAGCCAATTAGACTGTGAGTTCTCCGTCGCTCTTCCTCATCGCTGGGCAGGCGGAGTAGCGGCACAGACGGATCTGCCCCTGCCATGGAGGGCCGTGGCCGGGCCCTGGGGGAGGCCTGCTGGGGGCGGGCATGCGGAGGGGTTTGTGGTGGGGTGTGTGTCGGTGTGTGGGGAGGCGTCTGTGAATGTGTGAGACCTGGGCGAGGTTTGGCCAGAGGGCTGGGGGCACCGTCCCTCTGCTTCCTCACCTCCCTCCGGGGCTCTGAGTTGGTGCTGCCGCCTGGGCTGGATGGAGGTGTAGAGGGGCTCTGAGGAGGTTCAGAGCTACTTTGTCCTCTCTGTAGCTCCTTCAGTCTCCTCACTCCCAACATCAGCTTCTTCTGATGGCCTGAGGGGAGTTGTGGGTGTGTCAGGTCTGAAAAACAATCGAAAATTTGCTTTGTTATTATAATTTTCTCTATCCAAAGCCGTGCCTTACCGAGCTTAGTAATGCCAATCTCTTGCAGATCCTCGAGGCTGATGTCAGAGACGAAGTCAATGTTTTCATACCCATTCTGGACCAGAACCTGGTAGTATTGACTGAGACCCAGGTGAGACAGCCAGTCTGCCAGATTGGCCTAAAAACACACACAAGGACACACAAACATGGGCAAAATGTTGAGCACTAGGGTTGGTCGATTGGACAGGAATGAAACTGCAATCAACAGGGTCCATTTTTTTTTGGCCGATTTCTGTCATTTTATTTTGCTAATTTCATGGTCTGCCTACGAAGTGAGAGAAACTAATTCAGCGGGCCAGCACGCACCCACTGAGACGAAGAACAAATGGGAGGAAAAACAGTGCAGAGCCAGAATATTTTCACTTCTATACTTCTTCTATACACTGTCCACTTCTTTATACCGTCAGTGATTGAGACTAGAGCTCCAGTGACGTTTGTGTGTACAGATGCCACAACTCAACGTCTCTCCTTTTGCTACTTAGCATAGTACATGTGAGAGTCTTACAGGCTTGTGGTCTGGCAGCCAGTCCGTGGACGGCAGCTTGCTGATCTCTGACGTTAACTTCTTCCGATGTCCAGGCTTCATGACTCCAATCGCCGTCAGGTCCTTCAACACAAAGCACGCTAAGTCACATCAGGAATTCAGCACAAATCTACTGGACGTGCTTTTTTTTTCTCTCTCTTTCTTTTAAATGCAAACAGTTTTATGCTAACGCTTGACATTTGTACATGAGCTGCGTGTGATATGCCTTCAGGAATATTTTGCTTTGGATAATCTCTGATGAGTGTCCCCTGCCCTTAGGGGGGGGTTTATATCATACCACTTGTGTCCTCTCCAGTACACACACACACACACACATTGGCACTAAAAACACAGTCAAGGACAAACACAGAGTAGCGTTTACAGCACTGGAACAGGAGCACACGGCCATGTGTGAACACAGGTATGTAAATGAAGCAGACAGAGTATGAGAAGTGACTGGTTGAGGCTCAGGACTCACACCGGGGGGTCAGGTGACAGAAACAGGAGGAGGGTCATGATGACATCATCCAGGTCAGTGGGGAGAGCTGATTTGAGAGCTGTGCTGGGCGGAGCCTTGACAGACAAGGGGCGGGGCGTGAGGGGGTCAGGGGGTCATGACCTTACCTCAGGGGTCATGCGGCTAATGGTGTCTAGATCATATCCCGCGGTGAGGAAGTGGGTGGTGTAGAACTGCAGCTGAAACTCACCCAGCCACGCCACTACTGCCTGCTTCTAGAACACAGAACACAAAACACTACTGCCTGCTTCTAGAAGAGTCCGAAGAGTCCGAAGGCCTCTTCTAGAGCGCAGAGTGCAGTACGCCCGTTCTAGAGCACAGCGGAGAGGCTTGCTCTAGAACTCGGGAGAGTGCAACCCGGATCTACAATAAAATCTCGACAGCTGTTTTTTTTTTGTTTTTTTTTCAGAAAAAGGACTGAGAACCTGTACTGAAACACAAAATAGAGAGCTTGTTCAGCGTGTCTTTAAGCTTACGGAACAATAACCCTGCAGCATTTCTAAGGTGCACGATGCAAGCACACGCTGGAAGAACAATACTGTCTACATTTAAACTGTTTAAACTAAACGGTTTTCAGGAATACGACTATAAATCAATCCCTCTAGAATACACATACTGCTTATGATGTATGAAAGCAAGAAACACACCAGAGAACAAGTTGAGAGCTAAGTGAAGATTTAAAAAATACCTTATTTACTGCAGATTTATTTCCATAAGTTTTGAGATCCCACCCAGATACAATGGAAGTTCACTCATGGTGTTCACAGTATTGAAATCATGACATTACTGTCATGATGTTGAGTTTTATTGTGTTTTGTATTTTCTGTTTATTATTTATTTATTATTTGGGATGACATCCCGTCAGAGTCTAACCCTGGGCCACTGCAGCAAAGGACTAAGCCTTTGAACATGGGACGCACGCTCTACCTACTGAGCTAGCCAGAGCCCCCATCTCCTGTTTTATTTTGTATCCCTCCCTCCCTCTCCCCTCTCTGTGTCTTGTGTATTTCTACTTTCCATCACTGTTGTGCTTTCCTGCCTTTTTAAAAAAAAAATCTGCTCCACTGCAAACCTGTTTTCCATTAGCTTAGTCACCATTTAAGCCACAGATCTCCACACACTCTCTGCTGGATTGTTAGGTCATGTTTCTGTGTGCTTATTGTTTTGTCTCTGGTTTCTGTACCTCATACTGTTGACAACCTGTATCCTGTTTTCTGTGAACCTGTTTCCCCCTGCCTGGCCTTTGGATTTGCATGCCCGCCTGTACATGAACCTGTGGTGAGAATTAAAGAACTGTACCCTACCTGTCTGTATGTTTGGTTTGGGTCTACTTCTGATCCATTACAATTACATTTGAAAAGATTAAAAGCAATGTGTTTTTCCAGAAATGGGAACAGCAACATCAGATTACATTTACAGGATTTCTCTTCAAAGTGACTTTTTTGTATACACACATAGAGCATTGTTTTTTGGGACAACCGTCTGGATGATTGATGGGGAGGTGGGGACTGACTGACCCTACAGTTCTACAAAGGCCAACCTGCATGATCGCATATATGGATAATTGGACTATTTTGCAGATCGTGTGTGTTTTTTTTACCATAAAATAACAGGCTTAAAATTATTTTAATGCAACATTAAT
The DNA here is from genome assembly GCA_014281875.1 of Nibea albiflora. Classification (NCBI taxonomy): domain Eukaryota; kingdom Metazoa; phylum Chordata; class Actinopteri; family Sciaenidae; genus Nibea; species Nibea albiflora. The sequence continues at coordinate 10,803,190 of CM024789.1, read as the reverse complement.
GTATAATCAGGTGAATGGTGTGTCTCTCATTCCCATTCTGCACACTGTGCGTCTGTTCTCGCACTATGTAGCTTTGCTTCGGGTACCACACACTAGAAGTATGTAACGCTTTACATCACTAAGTCACTTGATTTTGATGAAACTGTTTTATTGAGAGAAAGTTTTCCGATTTGCCTCTGATGTCCTCCAACTGGTCTGCATCAACCCTGTGGTTTACAGAGCTTCCTGGTGGACACTGAAGTAGACAGCTGCGAACTATTGCTGCTGTTAGCTAATGTTAGCTCCATTTGTTAGCCAGGCTGCACAGACCGTGAGCTCAGAGCACTGAGGGAGTGGTTAATTAGAGTTTGTACCATAGGTATTTTGGACCACTGCCAATAGGAGGTTTTCAGGCCCATGGCGTGAGTGAATGCTGACAGAGAAGGGAGCCAGTGTTGTGCCAGAACCGGAGCTGGACAAGCGGGTAATGTAACTGGGCTCAGCACCCTCTATGGACAAAATGACAGAGGCAAAAACACTGAAGAGGACGCTGATCGTGGAAGCTACGGAGAGGGTGACCAAACGAGTAAATCTGGAACTGGTTTTTAGTTGCTGGTGAGAGCGGCTGAAAGACAGACGCCAAGCTGGGTTTCTCTCTGTTGGACTTCTAGGTAATATTATCTGGCTGCTACGTGTGGTGTTGTTGTACTTGCTTGATGTTTGGCTGTGGATTATTAATTTAAAGACTTTTGTTGACCTGTACTGTATGTAGTGGTGGTAGGCGATCTCAAAACCTCTGCAAATGAATATAAACCTGTCTGGATAAGATTAAGGGTAAGAGGGAAACAATGTTTTTGTGGTTTAAGTTCATGTTTTTGTGAATGACTTTGTCAAAGAATGTTGAATCAACCAATGAGAACACACTACAGCTTTTACCTCTATGAGAGAACAGTACTGTCGCCTAGCAACCTGTAAGTTCTTGATCCTAGAACACACACTCAGATTTTAACCCTCAGCTTTGCAGAACACACACACACACACACACATAGAGCTGCTGGCACGTTCTAGAGCTGAGCGGCAGCATGTGGGTGCCTGGTGTCTCAGTGTGGTGTGAGGACGGGGGGAGGGACAGAAGGCAAGACAGTGACCGACTCCTCGATGTGTCTGTCACTCTGCTTCCTGTCTCCATGGTGACACACTCGCATGCCCATCCGCAGGGTGTCGTCCGCTCAGGTGCAATACAACCACCCTGGCAGACGCCTCACAGCGCCCGCTGAACACACCCCGCGTAGACGACTTTTGTTCAAACCAGAGCACCGGTTGAGAAGAAATGGGAAGAAGAGAAAGAGGCGGCCCCCAGACAGAGAGTGAGAGAGAGAGAGAGAGAGAGAGAGAGAAGAGTGCCATCCAAAAACTCACTTTCCCATCATCCTCCTCTGCTTTCCGTTCAAATGACCGCTGTTCGTGAACTGTGCAACTGGCAGAGCCTTGGGATGGGGGGTGAAGAGGGGAGACGAGGACAAAAAGGAAACATAATAAAATTATTTTTAGCAGTGAAGTTCTACACAAACCACATCATGCTTCTGTTTTCACTTGTATAAATACACTTTAATTTGAAGAAATATTAGACCTCAGACGGATCCAGACTGTGCGGTTATATTTTTTATGTCATTCGTAGTTGATTATATTTGAAATGAAGAGCCTCTTATAAACTCCTCCACCCCTTGAATCTCATTCCGTTCTGGTAAATTACTCAAATCTGGAAATGAAAATGGTACATTGTGCCTCAATTGTTAATAAAATGCTGCCGAGCCAGAAAATGCTGTTATCTGGCGATCAAGGACAGACTTTGAAAGGAAAGTGAGAAGCAGTGGAAAAAAAATCTAATCGAGTCAGGTTTATATTTCCTATGTGGTCCTTCATAATCATTCTGGTAACAGCTTTCTTGCTTGGCTGGATCTGTGGAGTGGTGTTTTAACACGACACTTCCCACATATCACTTAAAACCAGTAGAATGACAGCAGATTAAAATATGCTAATTTATATGCTTCTTCCAAAGTGAGACGTGTAAATCAACTACAAGCGCGCATTATCTAAAATCAAGATAGATATCGGAGATCATCATATAAATGTCAATACATAAACATTAACATGTTTTACAGAGACACATTGAATAGATGTAGTACTTTCTTGTAGCCCCAAGCAAATACTTGAGCGATGACAAGCCAATGACTGTTCACGGGAAGGTTAGTTTGCTTTGTCAGGAATGATTACAGAGGATTACAAGTTAAGAAGTTGGCCCTGATCCATAAATAATCCAAAACCAAACAATGAATAAAGTACGCAGCAGTTAATAATGAAAGCAAAACTTTCAACATCGGTCAGAGACTCATCTGTCTTGTTTACTGGAGTTTTATATGTTGAGGCACTGGTTAAACGAAAAACATTTGGATTTTTGCAGTCTGTTGCCTCATCATGCAGCTATTACTGTTCAGGTTGATTACACAGTTTTATTCTGCGTATTACAAGCAGCTAAAGTGTCAAACACGCGGAGAACCAAGAGGATTTATCCTAAGATGATGCAACCTGTCCCTGTCTGGAGCAGCATCTTAGAGAAGCTTTTATAAATACTTAAAACTTAAAATTAGTATTACACAAGGATGGTGACGGGGACATGCTGCTTGTGTCTGATATGAACAGACAGGTGGTCTTTAGAGGGCCGCGTGGACTAAAGCTGAAAAAATAATTCATAAATGCAGCGATCCAAAGAAGCCCCGAGGCACTTCTAGTGGTGAACATGACTGTGATCTTTTTTAATTTGAGCAAAGAATCAACAGATCTCTGGTATATACTTCTTTATCAACAAGTGTTCTTAAATCACGGCTGTGTTTGATCAATAAGGGGCAGACGGCAGACTTTTAACTTAAAACAAATGGCACAAATTATCACTTCAAGTAGAGGCTGGGGAGATTTTTGTTGTTGATTTTTTTTATATGTTGTGTTTTGGTGAGTTTATGCGCTTACTCGCTGACTGCTCAACAGACTGCGACTGCTCCAAGAGATGCTCCTTGGCTTTTACCGACTGAGACAGCACGGTGGCCAGGAGCTAAAACACAAACACACACAGACACACACACGAAATGAAACAGCTACTCGAGCATAATCATTCGAATCCCAGAGGTGTCTTTGTGACTCAGTTCAGTGGACTAAGTGCACATGTAACAGACTTGTGACCCGCTTTCTCCTGTATTTCCATGCAGTTTACCAATACAGCAGAATAAATCCTTCTTAAAATAGATGATGTCCCTTCAGCATAATTACAGGACACTATCTAATTTGGCTAATTGCTAATTGAGTATCTAAAAATAGCATAGAAAGCATACAAGAAAAAAAGCAATTATAACTACTTTAGATGGAAAGTGATGGAAATTTTTGTGGGGACAAATGGAAGAGATATTGATTAAAGCCTGTCCTGTCCAGTTGATAATATCAGTTGATATTGGCCTATCACAGACATATTAGTACCTTATATATAAGCAGGTATACAATGCAATATTTAACTTAAATATTCTTCAATAAAGTCTGAGCTTAAATCTGTTTAACAGAGAAGCCTTCTGTGTACCTTTGCATAGTAATATCTGTGCAAAATCCTCATACAAAAGGTCAATTTTCATTCCAGCTCGAAAAGATATCTTTATATCATATATATATAATCTAAAATCAGTATGGTATTAGTCTCAAAAATCCCAGCCACCCACCGGTCTGGCTCCAGTATTGATAATCTGTTGTACCACTGGGAATAGGAGGTCCTGTATATATACATATGCACAAATATCATGTATACAGCATCCAGGTTTTCTTTGAAAGATGACTCCATGGTGTATATTAGACTCAAATCAATACTAAATACAACGACAGTTTAAGGTTACAAAAACTACAATTAAATCCAGCGTAGCTGATGCCGAGCCACTTATGTTTGTGTTTTTATTTTTGAACTCACACGGCTGTGCTAAAATTGGTCATTTCCAGAGATGATTACAAAATCTGACAAAACTAATTCAACACAAAGAAGAGAAAATGAAGCGCAAAGAGCTATTCAGAGACGGATGAGTTCAGCTGCTACAGTTTGTCAGGACAGGAAAAGTCGATGTTGGCATGTACGGGTTTTGATTGTACTACGTGACTGATCAAAAGTCAGGAGGCCTCCATCTTAATGCACCTGGTCTACTGCTGAAAAAGAAGGTGATGCTGATCTCTCCAACGGAAGAACGAAGTGTGCAGGAAACAGAATTGTGGTTAACTTGGTAAGTAGTAGACTCTTTGTTTCCTGAAAAAGGTTTGCTGTTTCCCAGAAATGACGTGCTTGTTGTTCTGTAAAAAAATATCCAGCAGCGTCATGCATATGCACACAAATAAATGCAAAGACTCTCTTACCTTGACCCCCTCGGCTTGTGCGTGCAGACCTGGGGCGTTAAGGCCGTGTGTGTTGACCCCTGGCGTGGTCGCTGGGTGTGGACTGGGTGCAGGGGTGGTCAGAACGTGTGTGTTTCCAGAGCTTTGCAAGCTGCTTGATGACCGAGCACTGCCGATGCTGCCTACACTGCCACTGCGCTCGCCACCTCCACACACAAACACACACATTTCAGTATTACACAGAGGACATATATTACTTTTACATAGTTACCCAAAAAACACACAAGTGTGTTTACCTGACAACGGTTTGCGTAGCACCCAGATATCCTCACTTGTGCTGCTCTGCTGCCCCAGAGTCGGAGAGCCTTGAGGACTTGGTTCTGCGGTCCGTGAACCTGTCACACACACACATGCACGACACACACACACACGTTACTGCTTTTGTCTATTTTTGAAAAGTTCTTACAGCTAAAAATGGAGTAATCAACAGCTACACACACCCAAATGATCATGTGTAATATAATTTATAAATATATAACAGTATATAAATGTGGCATACTCTTTAATGAACTTCATCAGACACTCACAAAGATACACTCACTCACCTACACATTCATAAACACATGATTACTCAAAGTGGTTGCGCAAACTCTAAGTGCTAATACTTTGGAGACTCGTCAAACCCCGCAGACGTTTAAGGCAGGTTCATCATTGTGTGCTTGTCTGCGCAATATTAACGAATATTGCACTTTTCAGGACACAATGACTTTATTTAAAATAAAAAAAATCCAATGTACTACATATAAAATGGTGAATAATGCCTCTCAGCTTTCTGTGAAATTATATAAAATGTGATTAATTTTGTGAATTAATGCGAATAGATGCGGCATGAAATGATTACTTAGGATAATCAATCAAAGTATCTGTGGAGAGTTATTACTGATTTTTAACCTGAAGTATGTTGCAGAAATCTGTCGGCATTAATCGACACCACTAAGAGTAAGGCCGCCTTCAGACAGGATCAGGTGCTGTGGGGAATTACCGTAGCGGTGTGGAAACTGCGTGTGTCTTTTTGTGCTGAATGTAACCTCTGTGAAACAATCAGGAAATAACTTTTTATTTCACTGATGAATCGGCTTTATCGAGGCCGGCGCTCGCTCACTCTCATTCACTGTCTATGTCTCCAAACTCTCCAAAACTCTCTCTCAAACCAAAGAAAACTTCCTGTATAACTATTTTTCAGCTTAATTTGTGAGACAGACACAGATTTCGAAGCGGAAATAAACAAAGCCAGAACACAACAGGTAGAGTATCAGAGTTTAGTCCGTGAATCCACCTGGATAGTCTCAGTTACAGAAACATTTCAGGCTGACTGTGGATGTTTGCCCGATCTCATCTGATTGGCAGCTACAGCGTGACATCAGGCTGTGTTTTTCCAAAAGTTGAATCTGGCTCAACTTCTCCACCGCAGGTCGCTGTGTTTTTTGGTCGACACCCGTGCAGCCTGCACCGTTTGCAGCCAAAACGGACTACCGTGACTCAAAATAATGGAAAAATCTCTGTTTGCGCCACAGCCGCGGATCCTGTCTGAGGATTTACCTTCTTGTCTTTAGGGTGACTGAAACCTTTAATATATGTATACATACATACTTTACATACATGTACACATACACACACACACACACATATATATATATAACATATGTAGATGCAGTGAAGTGCTGGAACAAGCAGATAGATCATATATTCTATGTGTGGTCTTGTCAAACAGCGTGGAAAGGATTCTTATCTGTGATTTAAAGTGTTTCTACAGTATGTACCTGTCTGACTCTGCTGCTCCTGAGAAGTGGAGAGAGGAGGAGGAGGAGGAGGCGGAGGAGGAGGAGTGGACAGAGGAGGAGAAGACAGAGAAGGCGGAGAGATGGGAAGAGGAACGTACCCAAAGGAGGAGAACCGAGGCAGGGACTGTGTGTTGGGGTGATGAGGGGGAGGTGGGGGAGGCAGGTGCAAGGGGAGGACTATGGAGGGAGGGTATGAGTGTCCGTTGACCGAGGTGATGGGACAGGGGTTGGGCCTGCGAAGCAGGAGGGTGTGGCACTGCTGGGAGGGGGAGTGACCTGGATACGAGCCAGGAGGAGGGAGGTGCAAAACAACAACACAACAACAACAACAACTGATCAGTCAACTTGAAAGAAAACAAATCTAATCAAATCTGAAAATATATAAAATAATAACTGATTAAAATCAAAATATAAGAACAGAAAACATCCATATATCCACAGGGAATATATACTGTATAGATAAATTAAAATATAATGATCACTATAGCAATACAGCAAACAAACAATATGAACAAAAGCGTCACAATCTAAAGCAGGTCGCTTAGACGGGTTTATTAATAAGGGAGGTGACAGGAGGAGCAGAAATATAGAGGAAGGGGAGGAGTGTTGACAGCCAATAGAAGACGGATGGAGATGATTGACAGGTTGGGACAAACGGATGGGCCGATGACGCAGCACTTAGTTACAACTAATGATCACCTATAGCTACAGAACAGCTGCTGAACTCACATACATGCGAAAGCACACACATCCTCCCAAACAGATGCGCGCGCACACACTCACACACACACACACACACACACACACACACACACACACACACACACACACACACACACAGCTGTGATGTGGGTGGTCACCTGCCCTCTTGATGACTTCCACCATGTTGGAGGGGAAGTAGCCCACGCGGTCATTTCCTGTGCGGTTGTCGTGAATACAGCCTTTCCATCTCCCATCGGAGTGCTGCTCCAAAACCTGTTAACACACATGCACACCTGTAGAGCCTGTTTACGCTTTCAAAACAATGCCTGGACAAAAAGCACCAGCCGCAGCTGTGAAGCGAAGTCAACGCGGAAATTCCAAAAGCTTCTGTTAAATTTCCTGGAAATTTCTATATAATTCACCAGTTCAGGCTTAGAGTTGTGCATAATAATTGACAGGGGGCCCGCTTTGATTGACGGGTGGGTGCCGTTACAGGTGGCTTTTTTGAGCAACCAGGCATCATTCAGCCCACCTCAGCTCCACCCACGATCTGCGTCTTTGTCCATTTTCAGATTAGTCAAAAGACGGCAGAGGCAGGACCGGCAAAAGCACGACTACCAGCTTCACAATGGCTCGTCACTGATACTACGTCCATGTTACATACAATCTATGGGCAAATTATGGACACCATTCAAAATTTATATTATCAAGTAAACGCGTCAGTGATGTGTAAATGGGTTGCTGGGAAACACGTGTAGCTCCATTCAGTAAAAAGTCTAAATGGATTACGGTTAGTTTTTTTCAGTTGATAGTTAGCAGTTAGATCTTTTAATAGTAGTTGTTTTATTTAGTTACATAACTTATCTCTATGTAAGAACTAGTTTGTGTGCTGCAATTTTTTTGTGACGTTTATTGGTGACCTCTACTTAGTAAACACTTACGCTACATTTGAGGATTTAATATTTATACTTTGATATTTAACTGAGCGCTATACAAAAGCTAAACTAACTTCACTGCATATTTTCTTCATCAACATGAATTTCATTCGACAGATGTGGAGCGTGTTGAGAGCAGGCTGAGAAATGTATTGCTGCTTTGGGGACTAATATTAGATCTACGTACCGTGATAATGTCTCCGGCTTTGATGTTGAGGCTGGTAAGGTCGTAGTTGTTGCAGTAATCCTTCAGTGCACGCACCTGCATCGCAGCCGAGGCATCTACAACACAAGAGTTAAGCATCAGTAGAGATGAGTGGACAAGAGCACAGCGGAGATTTTCAGGCAGTCTGAGAGTGTAGATGAGGAAGAAACAAAAGACGATGAAGAGGAAGACAGTAGGGGCGTGGTGCATGTTGAGTGTATGATGTACCTTAGCGTTTAGCAAACTACTTGGTGGCGATGAAAATACATTCAGAAATAGCCTGTTAATGATTAAACGAGGCCATGACTGACTGAATATTAGAGACTGCAGCCCTGCACTGTGACTAAATTAAGTGGTAGCGTAGTGTTTGCACTCATGCTGCTCACCTCGCAGTAGTTGTTTGATCTCCCGGCTGGCCTGTGTCGTAGTAAATTGGTTAACGATGTCCAGGGCGGTCTGACTCAGAGTGTTTCTCACTCCTGCACTGATGCCACTCTGAATGTAAGTGGAAATGAAAAAAGTTATTAAAGCTGCAATGTAAAATCATGTCACACCGAGTTAAAAGCGTTCATACTGTGCATTTGGCGTCAGCGTGCCTGCTGCTAACGTGTGTTGTGTGCGCTGCCTCAGCAATGACATTAAAATTCATTTGAAGGTGACAAAAGGATAAAAAAATAATAATAATAAACTCGCCAGTCTGCTACAGTTTTATGCAACAAGCATACATCCCACAGGCTTCATGACACATCTCGGGTGGATGAATGCCAAGTATTGAGGTGTAAACTTCAGCGCAGGCTTATTTAATAGTCGCTTTAGCTAACACATTAAACAGACAGACTGTTTGATAAACTTACATCCAGCAGCAGGCGTACTACCTCCGTCTTCCCACAGAGGGCTGCCTGATGTAGCGCTGTGCCAGACTCAGACTGTCTGTTGATGTCTATACCAGCCTGAATCAGCAACCTACAGCACAAAATATTTATATTAACCTCTATGTACGGCATCCTTAATCATTTCATCACAGTGCTAATATAAAATATGAATAAAAAAGACCTATAACTGGACAGAAAAACTACGTGGATCATCATCATAAAAAGATTAGAGTAAGAGACAGAGGGACTGACTATAAAGACAGACTTGAGAGAGGCAGACAGGAAGGGCAGATTTTTTTTTGACAGACCGAATGACATCGATGTGTCCGTTCTTGGCAGCGAGATGTAGAGGTGACACTCCGTTGGGGTCTGAGGGTTTCGGTTCCAGCATGGCTGCACACATGTTACTGCTGAGCAGAGCTGGACCACCTAAAAACAGACAGACATGAAATAAAATTAAATCATGTCTATTAACAGTTCCCGAAGTATGCAGTGAACAATGTAAACTACTCCCACTGTATGGACGCACATCAAATCATTGCTGCAGAAAAAGTGCTCTCTCTTACATGTGTTGGCCTTGTTAAGTTGTTTTGGTTGGTCATACTTGGTTTATTTGCAGCGTGTTTCTGTATTTGATTGTGTTTTCTTAAGCTGCAGTGTGTTGAGCCGTTGCGGAGATCATAAGTGAGGTCATATAGAGTTTCAATAAATGTATTAAATTGTATCTTTTATGGACTCACTCCAACACGTCCAAATTCACAGGCGAGGTCCAACGGTGTTTTCCCAGCTGAGTCTGAGATGCACGGGTTGGACTGGTGTTGTAGCAACATCTCCGACTGTAACACACGCGCACAAATCTTAACGGTGCTTCTGAATTCACGAGCCGCTAACAAACACAAATCACGCATGCATCATCGCATCACACAGAACAAAAACACACGCACACACGGTCACTACACACACCAAAACACACGCACAAACACCGTTACCCCATCGTAGTGTCCGTGCTGAGCTGATAGGTGGAGAGGGATCTGTCCTTCATCTGACTGTCCGTTGACTGATGAGCCTGCCTTCAGCAGCATTTTCATTGGTTCAGTCTTCCCCTGCCATGCGGCGTAATGCAGAGGACGCATCCCTACACACACACAGCCAGACACATTCAAAGATGACAGCACAATAAAATACAGACATATAAGACCCAACAAGCACATGCACACAGGCACGTACAACAGAACAGAATATAACACGTGAACATGGGCATACAAACACACTCTGTTATTGTTATTTTTATGGACAGACTGGTTTCACAGTGGTCGTCCATCTGACGGACGTCCATCTCATACATTTTACAGTAGAGACTCACTCAAATGAATTATTAAACTCACTTAATTACTCGATTGTGCTAATTACACTGTGGGAACGATTTAAACTCAAAGTGTTTCCACTGAAACTGAAACGATGGAGAGCTGAACCAATTAGTCGCATGACAGAACAATCGTCAGCAACTACTGACGCTGGTAATCAATTGTTGAATTGTTTGGCAAAATATTCGACAGTGGTTCGAGCTTCTCGAATATCATTTAGACATCTTTTCATTTTCAGACGACCACATTGTGATGATTGTGATTTTTGCTGACCATCTACAGACCAAATGACGGATGAATTAATCCAGAAGATAATCCGCAGATTAATTAATAATGACACCAATCATTAGCTAAAGTTCAAACATTTCTGTTCTGTTTTACTGCAGCTGCAGATTTAAGCACAGACTCTCAGTATCCCTCTTGGAAATGCAATCTTATTGTTGCTGACACGCTCGTGACCCTTTGTGACTGTGAAAGTATTGTTTGTGCATGTATCGTACTCTGGGGACGTTGCTGACAAACTGCTTTCAGATAAAGAGAAAGACGAGAAATCCCCTATAAGTGCTGACAGGACCGAAGAGAACTGGACATTGCAGCCAACTTCACGTGAGCACAGCACAGAGGCAATCAACCACTGAATCATTCCCAGTGCCTCTGAGCAGAAGCACTTTGTAGCAGTGGCTGCGAAGAGCGGCGAGCATGCTTCTCATGGCAACAACCCAAGACCACGAGTCTTGATACGAGCCACGTCGTCAAGCTGAATAAAAAGCCCCTCCGGGTCTGGCTGCCATGAGGGAGTCCTGACTCAGAAGAGAGGCACAGGCAGGATAAAGAGACGCGGCGGCTGTCGTAGTTACAGAAGTTAAAGTCTGAGTGTATGAAGAGCTGTGAAGGGAGATTTTCAAGTCGCCTCTAAGAGCTTCAACAATTGCTTTGGTGATTCACAAAGAAAAGGGAGGACTTCACCCAGACTGTGCAGAGAAGGAGAGACACAGAACTTTCATTTCCAGTGTTCAGTGAGCTGTTCACCCTGACGAAAGCTGCATTGTTGAGATATTGTGATTCACATGCGAAGATCAGAAACAGGGTTTTATTTGAAATACTACTCTATGGAGGAGGAGCGTCGTTGACCACGACCAGCTAATGAACTGCACCAATAACCAAAATAAAGATCTCACAGACGTTTTATAATCATAGCCAAGTGTGTTTAAACTGTTTTTCCTTGGCAGAGCTGCTGAATACAGTCGTTTTCCTCTTTTTCTGTTTATATTTTTGGACAGGATATCAAGTCCAGAAGCCAAAGACTGCAGGATGTCCCGGTCAGCGACCTGAAGTTAACGTCAGAACATTTTGTAGACGTGCGTGATGATGCATGGGCGAGGAGAAGAACTTCCAAGTGAGAGAAGAGATTCTTCTTAATCATTGCAATAACTGATTTTTTTGTCCATCAAGCTGCGAGCACATTTGACCAAGTTGCTTATTAATACACCCAGAAACATTATCATCCATTTGGAGTCGTGTTTCCGACCACCTGATGGATATGAAGTCCAACACTCATCCTCGTTTTATTTCTGTTTTGGTATGCACCGAGTCCTGAGGGAAATATCGCATGTTCAGCAGTTAGTCGCCAACTTTATTAGTCTGTCTGTTGTTTGGTGACGGGCAGGTTCGTGCACAGAAGGTAGCTTGGTAGGCTCTGGATGAATGATTGAGGGTTTCCTGTCGCCTCCATGGAGGGAAATCAGCTGTGTCCACCTGGTAAGGTTGCCTGCCAGTTGTATACCTCTATCTCGAGACATACTGGGCATGAAAGACTGGGAGTGTAGAGACAGTAGGCCTACATCCGGGAGGGATTATATCTCCCATCTGCCCTGAGATTCCTTCCTTTTCCTTCTTGAATCTGCCGCTATGAAATGGAGATATTTGCTGCTCTGCTTCCACTTGGGTCTGAGTCCTGCAGCCATGAAACGTTCCTCTTCTTTTGTCTATTGTTGGCTGTGCACACAAATTGGGAAAGCCGCAAATATGTATTTGTTTTCCTGTCTTTTTACGGTTGTTCTGTTTGCTGGACAGCCTTGTGTGTTTTGGGCCTGCTTCGTGCTAACATAGTGAGTTGTAGTCTGTGAACTTCTGTGTGTATTTTTACCTTTATGGTCTTTAATATCCACTGCCGCCTGGGCCTCCAACAGCAGAGCGATCAGCTCCTTGTTACCGCTCAGAGCAGCATGGTGCAGCGGCGACAACCTTCACGCAGACACAGATTATGTATAAAAATACACATATTCAAAGATGTAGTGTAAAAACCAGAGCACAACTTAGCTGAAATAATCTTTAGCGTACAGCAGCTCCGCCTCTCGGCCCTGTGTGAGAGACGGGAGGGGGCAAATGACCTACTTCCATTAATAAGCAATCTCTCTACCCCGGAGCCGAGCGTACACACAGCGCTTCTCGGTGTGTGTGTGTGTCTAATGGATCCCTGGTGACTATCAGGGCCGGGCCCTGGAGTCAAATAAACGAATCATCAGTCATTACACAAGGAGCTGAGTCCAATTATCTGATTCCAATCAACATAATAAAAAGATCTTTATGATCTGATGGAGCCAAATGGAACAAAATGGACGCAAACCAAGCAAGTCGGAAGATGGATAAAGACTTGTGAGAGGCTTGTGAGAGTCTGGTGTTTTGACATGTGATGCCACGTGGTCATACATCGCCTCAGCAAGGTGAGAAGTTAAACCACTGGAGGTTGTTAATCATAGACAGTATAAAGAAGGGACTTCATATCCGTGATGAGTGTAGTGGCTCTGGCTGTCACCGCCTTGGCAGTCCTGCCTCTGCCACCTCCCAGTTAGTCTAAAACTCGGGAGGTGAGGCGGGCTGAATGAAGGCTGGGAGCTCAAACAAGTCACCTGTAACAGCACTCATTAACGCGGCCACACTCTTAATTATGCATAACTTTTCGCCTTATTACAAATTTAAGTGGTTGAACACGGTTAAAAAGAAATTCAGACTCAGTACAGTTGTCATGAACGGGGAAATTAGCTGTAAAGACCAAAACTGTTTTTTGTTCCAGACTGCAAACATGTTTATTTCTGCTGTGAAGAAGACTTTTTAACGTGGGGACTTGGAGAGTCACTCGTTCTGTAGCCAGCCTCAAAGTGGCCGTTTGAGGAATTGCAGTTTTTGGCACTTCCACGTCTGCTTCACTTCACAGCCATGTACTCTTTAAGTTGCTGAACTACTGTCACCAGCTAGTCGGTAATTTCGTCTGTCTGCTGTTTGCTTTGGAGCTTTTTCATTAGGTAGCAGCTGCCTGATGCTGGCAGAAATGACACGACGACAGATGAGGTGAGAGTGAATGAAAACAGTGGCTGCAGATTCACGTGATAGTTCTCCGCAGGCTCATCAATATGAGTGACTCCTTTCACATTGTCAAAAAACATATCGATTATAGCTGTCTTTCAAACATTGCCCTAAATACAATGCCCCATTTTGAATCTAAATACATCAGATCTGCGATGTAAGAATCAGGGATTCAACTCTGTGGCTACAATTCAATTTCATAACACTTGATGTCAGGAAGTCAATGAAGGAACAAAGGAAAAAGAAAAGAAAACAAAACAAAACAAAATACAGTCGAGGGAATAAGTTTAAAAGGATGTGGAACAATGGCAAAGAGAACATGAATTAGTCGTAGTCTCTCACCCATCTGCATCCTGGATGTTGACGTTCACCCGCTTTGCTGCACCGAGGAGCTCTGAACCACACAGAGACACAGAGAAGGAGAGGGGAATGACAAACTCATTACAAATTACGTTAAAAAAACAGAAAATCACTCATTAATGTATTCTCTCCTTGTACATTTTCTAATACTTTATTCCCTGCAGGCAGAGTTGACCGCTTCACTTTTATACCTGTGAACGCTCTAGAACAGTTTCTTCCCTCCAACAACAACAACACCAACGGAGGTCAAGGAGAAGTGACAAGGTAAGAAAGACAATGAGAAGCCCGTGCTGGAAAATCACCAGGAACTTACAAAAGCTCAGTCGGTATATTCACATGCAAAATTACAGAGACGCATGAATAAATCTGATGCAATTTGCATGTTTCTGAATTGAAAATATTTGTAATGTAATGAATGATTTGGATTGAGTTGTTGCTTAGTGTTAAAAGAAAAGCCAATGAATTTAAATGACTAGTAGCACTTGCATGTAAACTCCGCACAAAAAGCAAGGACACTTGGGTTTGGTAGATTATTTCTTTGTTGTAACAATGCTTCTTTGGCAATAAATCTTATACCATCGTAAAGACTGATTATTTGTCATTTGTGAGCATGCATTTGCAGGATGAGCAGCTGAATTTGCCAAATCTTCTCTGACAATGCCAAACAGCTTTTCTTTGTTGTTGCTCTTGACTCTTGTTTTGAACTTCTGGTACCCCCCAGGTGCTGACAACATAGTTATGCATATTATAATACATGTCTGTCATATTCTGTAAATAAAGCCCTCTAAATCTGACACGCTGGACCTTAGAGAGCAGGTTTGTATCATGTGTTCTGACTTGACGTGTTAATGTTGTCATTTACATGTGAATTCAGATACATTATCAGCTATAATTATGCACCACCCACATACACTTACTAATGCATTTCAGTGTTAATTTTGCCCTGCACTGATTGAAATAAACACACTTAAAGGAATATTTCAACCGTCTTGGGGCTTCTTTGCTTTCTTTCTGAGAGGAAACATTGATACCACTCTCACCTCTGTATGTTTGCAACATGTTTGGGTGTATATTTGCGCCTGTGCTTGTGATTATGTGAATTTGCACGGGTGTGAACGTGATAACCTTTGATCTTTGGCAGGAAGGAGCACACGGATGCAAAAATACACACACACACACACCCTGAAAACGATGCAGATCAAGCGGCTCGTTTGTCTCTCTGCCTCTACTTTTTTTTTTTTTTTTTTTTTGTGGTCAAACCCTGATAATCCACAGGCCGTAATCTGTAGCTGTTCTGTAATCTGGGGAAAAGCTTCTCCCTCTCTCTGCAGCTCTATCTGCACTTCATCCCTTCATCCCTGCTCTCACACTCTAATTTTCCCTGTAATTTGCTAAAGAGCGCGTGCTGATTGGTAGCTCTGCTGTTTCTGTTTACATTCTGGAGCTGACATCATTCTCATGATGATTGTGTGTTTATGCACGTGTAGTTCCCCCCTGATCTATCTTGGATTAAAAATAAGAACCATCCCCCCTCCCTTCCTCCCTCCACCAGCAGATGAATCAATGAGTACAGATATCTGTGTCACCAGCAGACTATTAGAGACCCCCCGACCACAAATTTATGACTGAGCCGCGACATCCGACACATGCACAGTTATTCTACTATGATTTTCTCAATAGATTATCCTTCTTTCACTCCACAAAGTCTGGATCACGGCATTACTTAATAATGCTCCGCATCTGACCCAAAACCATGATGTATATTTAATCAAATACTCCGATGCAGCTGTCTAAGACGGGGGTATGACTCTGCCCTCATCTTTTCTTTTGGAGAGATCGCTTTCAAAGCAGATTTTCATCCCGAAACTCGCACTTATCCCACACATAAAACTCTCTGTTGTATCAGATACTTTATGATTTATGTGCGTTCATTCTCTGTCATGAACTGTTTGCCTAAGAGCATTACCATAATGTTTCTCTGATGGTGTCCTTGGACCAGGGTTCATATTTTTTTATGATAATTTTAGGCATAACACTGCAACCGAGCCCCGGTTGCCATGGTAACCCCTCGACGTGCCATTCGCTGGGACTGTCAATCACTTGGCAGGGATTACTATGATATTATTTCGCAGCATCTCCCTCAAATTGTAGCTATTTTGGAGTTTATTTGACATGAAACATCATTCACTCACAGTCATTCTCATTTAATTTGAAGCCCTTCAATCTTAATGGAAACTTCCAACGAGCTGGTAGCTGCTGGCAAAGCAAACTTCAGAGTACCAGAGGAGATTTCACCAGGAGAGGTGAAGTGGAGGGGGTTTCTCAGGGGTTCTCATTACCAGACATGTTCTGAAGTCCAGTCACCTCTGACTTTGCCTGTCATAATGATTCAGCGTTTCAGTGTAACATGTAGCCTAAAACAAATGCCATCGCTGACATGACTTTGGTCTTTCTGCACTCAGACGACTGCACACATATGTCACAGTAACTGGACGCAGGGTCACGATATGCAAATAGTCCAGGAACAATATGACCTCTGACCTCAAAAGTACAGAATGACAGCTTGAGATAGGAGTGCTGTAAGCGGGCACAATCAGAAAAGTACATGCAGACATACAGATATGTTATAATATCATAATCAGAAACATTTTACTATCAGTTGTGTTCATGTGTTTTGGAAAACTGAGTGTTTAATAACTGAGGTCGCAAATGTTCATGTTGTAGTGTATGTACAGTACATGTAGGTGCATCATGCTCATGCTCAGTCTGAGACTAGAGCGGGAACTAATGGCAACGCTGCAGAGTGCAACCAGCTGAATACCCCTGGCCTCACTCCCCCCCTTCCAAGCATGTAGAAGAATCTACAGTGGCTTTAAAAAAAACACTGAAAAAGTATTTGGTTTGTCTGTTTTGGGCTACTGTACTACAAAAATGCTCATTCTAACCTTCTTGATGATTCCTATTTTCATAGATATGAATATTATATTCAATTTCTGCTATATCCTCCTAATAAATCCCCCCGAACCTTACATAGTGGGCCGCACTTCTGGAGATTTAATAGGCATTAACATCATTAAACTTTAAATGATTTGGACTGTGGAGTCCTTTTTATAAATGATATGTCTTGGTGACACCGTGCAGCCTTGAATTCTTCAAAATACAACAAAGAAAAAATTGAGCACACCAAATATTTAATAAAGAAATATTATATTCATACATGGCCTCTCTAATAGAAGGACTCTGTAAGACTGTGGCATGTTAAAGTCATTAACTTGTTTCCTAAGAGACAGAGAGAAAATAAATATGTGAAGAGAACAGTGATATCTTTGGCATCTTGTTAGTTTAATCCATCATCTACATTTCTGTGGCCACTGTTCAAGGAGGGAAACACAGTTAATGATTTCAATTTCTCCCACACTGACTTGTTCTCAAGCTAAAGAAATATTCCCTCCCCGGTGTACTACAGCAGCATGTACTTCCTTAATGTTTCTGCTGGTCTATCACAGAACTGAGCTTAGACACAGTTGTTTACTCAGTGTAATGGGAATACCAGACCTTTGCCCTTTATGCGATTGTGCCAAAAAGCTGTCCGTGTTGTTGTTCTTCCCCGATCGTTGATACGGGCCAATATATCGTATATAAATTACTCAGTGCCAGTTTCATTTTCTTTCTACGACATGAAAGAGATACAATTATGATAAGGATGTTCTCGATTCTCTAAGATAAAGAGCTTTAATGCAACTGAGCCAAACCACAACAGAATGGTTCAGAAATGCATTTTACTTTGAGTAAGTCGGCACTTGGCTTTTAATGTCATCTTTTTCTTATTGTCAACAAATCCCAAAAGAGAAAGACCACAACCAACGATGAGTTAATTCTTCAACAGGTATTAACTTTCACCCGCTGAACGTCCAGATATGTTAGTTATAAATCCACAGTATGTCTAAAACCAACAAAAAACCAACATATTATTCTTTGCTAGAAGTGTAGAAATGTAAAAACTTGCTGTTTTATGGAGGGTTATGTGCTGGACTATTTCTTATCCCACAAACTGCTCCGAGGTAACCGGGAACCAAAAATGAGAGTAAAAAAGAAGCAGATGAGCCAAAATGTAATTACTTGCAGATGCTTTCTAAAATAACTTTTATGTAGATTATGAGATCCTGTTATTATCCAAGTGCATATCATTTTAGGCAGTGCTGATATATTATTTTTATGATCAGATAAGCTAAGATAAGATAGACTTTCACCGGGAAATTCACGTGTTAACAGCTCACATAAAGGTGGATCAAGGTGGATGAGAAAATCATGAATAAGAAATACATATAAAAAAATCAAAGATATACTCAAAACAGAAAAGTTACATACACTTCATACAGCTTTCAAGTATACGGAAATGCATGTTGGATTATTTTTTATCATGCACTTATACTTCTATATATATAACAGTAAATACAATTAACTCAGGAAAAAAGTAATTTAATAGTGGTACATTAAGTTAGAGAAACAATTAATTAATTTGTTGTTTTACAGCCGGTGATGTCCAGGAAGTTCTCACCAGTTTTATCATTTTTGTATGAACTAAACAAGTTAGGTTAACTGGTGAGTTTCAGATGTTGTAAGGTGGATGGACAGACCCCCGTTTCCAGTCTACATATTTACAGTCCATGCCGTATCGATCTTCTCGTTTAATTCCCAGCAAGAAAGCAAGTGAGCTAAATTTTCCACACTGTCCATCTATTGTTTTAATTACCTTCAGGGCCGTGAAGTGTGAAGGCCTCACACGGTCCTGCCACCACTTCAATTCCTTTAATCCACCACGTCAAATTGTGACATTTCGACGGAGCAAACAGCCTCTACAGCGACTCCCTCCCTCATTAGCATACTGTTAATAATACAAACGCAGTCAGGCACATGACTAACACCTAACGTGTCGAGTGTGTTTCTGTGTTAGAGCTGTGTGTGTGTGTGTGTGCTCTCCAGCAGAGAAACCCGGCTTCCTGTTCAATTATTCAAATATAAACCTGGATTCACGCAGTACGACACACACTGATGCGCACGCACACTCCATAACTCACGCTTTAACCTCTTTCCATCACTTCCTGTCTCTTTACCTCCCTACTCTCACATCTCGACGCCTCCCTCCTTCTGTCCTGCACTCTCACACTTTTCCTCTCTCCTCCTCACCCTTTACCCACCACCTCCCCCCTCTCTCTCTTTGTCAGTGTGCAGTGGACTGAGCGCTCAGAGCTGATCTGTTCTGGCATTTGAGGAGAAGCATTTTTCTTTTCCATGGCACTGCTGGAATGTCCAGAGACAAACACACACGGGAGGAGAGAGGAGAGGAGCGGAGCGGGGAGGAGAGGAGACATGGAGAGGGATAGGGAGGAGAGGAGACATGGAGAGGGATAGGGAGGAGAGGTGATGGGGAGGAGAGGAGTGAGGGAGGAGAGTGGTGGGGAGGAGGAGAGGAGGAGAGATGAGGTGAGGTGGGGAAGCAAGAGGTGAGGAGAGGAAAAGTGTAGAGGGGAAGAGAGAGGAGAGGAGAGGAAAGGGATAGAAGAGAGGCGGACAGGAAGGAGAATAGAGGAGATGAGTAGAGGAGAGAAGAAGAGAAGGGAGGAAAAAGGAGGTGAGAGGAGGAGAAAGCAGATATGCGGGACTGGAGAGGAGACTGGAGGGGGTAGTGAAGAAGAGGGAAGGAAACAGGAGGAGTGGAAAGTAGGAGACGTGTAAAGGAAAGCGGAAGAGAGGAGGTGGGAAAAGAAATAGGAGGGAAGGAGGAGAGGCAAGGAGACAAGAAGAAAAGCGGGGACACGCTAAGAGAGGAGAGGAAGCAGAAGAGGAGGCAAGAGGAGGAGAGAAACGGAGAGGGTGAAATGGAAGAGGAGGAGAGCAGTTTTAAGGCTGTAATTGAAATCTAATTATCACCTCGAGTCCCAGCTGACTCCACGTCAAGCACGCGCACACACATGAACACTGGAGAGACACACATGTGCACGCATGCAAATGTGTGCACGTGTACGATCATCACATTATTACCACGAACATCTGGCGTCTTCACACACCAATAATCCCCCGTCCCGAGAGCAGTGTAGGACCTTTGTGTACTTTCACCTCACACACACGCACACACACACACACACACATACACACTAATACACCCATGCTCTCTGGTGTGTGCAGACACACACGTTTTTGTGCATCCATGCGGACACACGCACACACACACACGCACACAGAGTAATGGGTGACAAGCATTTCTTAATTTCTAATTACAATCTGATGACTCTTCTCACACATGTGCAACGTCATCACTATCACACACCCAACGTCATAGCACAAACACACGCACACACATAAACAGGCATGCATGCTGGAAACCGCGCGCGCACACACACACGCACACACAAACACATGCACCATTTAGGCTAAATGGCATCACATCAGATTTGGCCTGCACTGTCCTGACCTGGTAATGACGGGTTGTGTGTGTGTGTGTGTGTGTGTGTGACAGGAGGATGGAGGGATACTGACTGGCTTTCCCTGGCCGAGGTCTCTGTAGAAGCCGCTGAGCTGTCAGCAAGTCCTCGGTCTTCACGGCCTGGAGCAGCTCCTGGTCCTTCCCCATGTCCCTTCCGTCCCGCCTCGGTCCGCTCGGTCCCGCTCTCTTCCTCTGAGCGCCCCTCTCTCCTCCGTTAATCCGCTGCTACATCCTGCCGCCTCTCCGGGCCTCCCTCTGGAGCTGAGGCGCGGAGGGATGGATGCTGCCGGGAGAGGGATGCTCCAAATCGGCCAGGAGTCCAGCGCCAAGTCCACCGCTCTACGTCCCACCTACCGACCCGCAACCGACCTACCTGACCGGACCGGACCGGACCTCGCGCTCTCTCTCTCCTGTCGGGATGCTCTCCGACCGCGCAGGAACACTCGCGACAGATTCTCCAGATTCTATCCGCGTGACGATTTCACCGGGTCTACGTGCGTGCTGTGCGTTAAAAACGTTAAGGGGTCTCGAGCGCCCTCCTATATGCTGGGTCAAATCCGCACCGCTGAAATCTCACGAGCCCTCCAATCCGCAGAACAACCACGCGCGAGTCGTTGATGTTTAACGTATGACCGCTGTCGCCGCCGCGGTTGCTTGCAGGACCAGCTCGCGCCAGTACACACGCACGCACACACACACACACGCACGCCTTGACAGTCACATATGACATTACATAAACACGAGCTACTGATGCGCGCGCGCGCCACTCCAGTTGTTGTAATCCCGGTCCGCGTGTTTGAGCGCGTGCGAACGGACAAGTCGAGGGAGGTCGTTTGACATCGTAATAATAATGTGCTCTCTGTCGCGTGCAGGGGGTGCACTCAGAGCGCGGGACAGTGGGAGGCAGAGTGCGGGATCGCGCGGACCCGAGACGCACAGGACTGCCTCTGAATGTGGATCTATGTGAAGGATTTACTCCGCCTTTCATTCAACCAAAGCTGCTTTTATTCATTCATCATGCACCGTATCCTAATATTTAAGCCGCTTTTATTTTGTTATTCAAATTATCTTTTTAATCCGTCTTTTGTTTTATCACTTTATTATATTTTATTAATGACCTTTATTATGTTTAAACCTCTTTTAATTGCTTTGTTGTTGGACGGTACATATGTGGCACAGTGGTGATGGCGTTTTACGTCAATATGTTTAAGGTTAATGAGACAGAGATAATTTGAGGGCAGGGTAAGTGTGTGTGTGTGTGTGTGTGGTGTGTGTGTGTGTCCCTGGTGTA
The DNA here is from genome assembly GCA_014281875.1 of Nibea albiflora. Lineage (NCBI taxonomy): Eukaryota > Metazoa > Chordata > Actinopteri > Sciaenidae > Nibea > Nibea albiflora. The sequence goes on along the minus strand of CM024789.1, from coordinate 10,781,381 downwards.
GGGCTAATTTAAACTAAAGGGGCCACTGCCAGTCAGATTTAGGACAGCAAGTAGAACACATGATGGAAGACTTAAAACTGTGTACGTGCTTTAGTTGTGCTTATGTACGAACACAAAGCCTCTGATGGGATGAAAGTTGAGTCAACTTCATACAGGGCCGTATTAAACATAACAGGTCGGACCCAGGGCCCCAAAATGCTTTGGGCCCCCTCTCAGCCCCAGAAATTAATTTGAAACCATGCACTGATAGTTAGTCTGTTAATATATGTAGTGATAACACAGAAACAAGTGTGCATACATAGCAAGATATGCACAGTTGTCCTACAATGCAGTGCACAAAAAATGGAGGATTTGCAAAATAAATAAATAAATAAAGTTTTTTTTATGTGCTATGTCCAAAAACATTGTGGTACATGTAGTATGCAGTTGGGTGCATGCTGCAACAAGCTCTGTGAAGCTGTACTTGGGTACAGCTGTGCTTCGTGTCAGCAGCTAACATGCTGCTGTTAACATGTTGTGTTGTGTTGCATTGACTTACTGAAGTTCAAGTTTACAAGGCTTACTTACTTACTGTGTTTAAAAAAACATCTGAAGTGTATTTCTGCCATAGCAACTTCTGATCAAACCATGTGAATTTCAGTGTAGCCTGCCCACTTCCAGTTAAAGCGCAACCCACATCTGTTAAGCCGCGCCCATTCCAAGTACAGATACAGATAAAGGTGGTGGTGTACTCATTCACCCTGGCTAATGTTTAGCAGACATATTTAGTTTTTTGTGTTTTAGCATGGTAATGTCCTCTAGTTAGTGTTAAACAGTTGAGGCTAATGAGATTTTTGACATTTGGACCTGAAGATGACACCACAGGTAAAATGAAGGGAGTTAGAAATAGAAAGAAATTGTTGTTGAGATATTTCGATTACAGATCAACATTGTCATCCTGTGGCTTAAAAATGATTAATAATAACTTATTATCTCAAAGTATTTCCCACACAGTCTGGAGCCCTTTGGCCTCATGTTGCCTGGTCAGTGGTTCAGTCATGACTTCCCACACAGTATAAAGAGTACACGTAAGATTTTAATTTATTCAACATAAACAAACGTTTGCAAAGATTTACACTCCTGTACAATAGTTGCATGTGACTGAAAAGACTTACTACAGATGTAAAATGATTTCAAGTGTTGATGAATAGTTAAAGCTGCATTAATCAATACTGTTATATTACAAATATCCTATGGCTACATATGATGTGAAAGAGGTCACTGTTACTGTCGATCAATCCATCAATCTCCCAAGCCAGTTGCTCTCTTCAGCCTCCCTCTACAGCCTGTCACTTATGTAGAGAGCAAAAGTGAAAGTGGATGTGGTTATCTTGTTATCTCAGGATAGCAAAGTCGCTTTCTCGTAACGTTTATTTCATGAAAGCGAAAGTAGATCTCTTTTTGCAATAACATTTAAATCGGCCTTCCTCATCTCCTCCACAACTTCCTGAAACAAAACCAAAGCTGCCTGTTACTCGTGAAAATTTGGTATTTGTCCTATTATCCAGAGAAATCGACCCGTTGATCTCTTGAGATAATGAGATAATGAACCCATTATCATCGGAAAACAACTCCTGAAATAACAAGATTAAAAACATTATTGCTCCCGTTCAAAACAAAAGAAAGGAGAATAGTAGACTTTCATTCATAATTTGGCCAGAAACAAATAACTGTTTGCTAATATTTAAGTCCTATAACTTTAAGAAATGTCTCTATCTGCCCCTTACTGGCCAAACATTAATTAATGCAGCTTTAAAGAGCAGCAAATTTCTGGACGTTACACACTGATGCGCATCATGGAGGCAGTGGTGCTGCAGTTACACAGGATCTGTCGAAAACATGTCCTACTATGTTTCTTCCAGTACAATTGTGTGTATTCTCCTCATTGTGTCAGGAGTCAGATCGTAACAATATGTACCATTTTGATCGTGTGTGCAAACAAAATACTCAAGCTACATTTGAGTTATTTGTAATAACAAAATATGCACGTTTTCTATACTCACATAATATCTGTTACACAAACAACGTCTCAAACCTGTCCACACGTGTGTCTATATACAATAGGGGTACACATGAACATAGTCTTTATCTTGATTGCTGAGTCCAGGTAAGGTGCTTATGTTTTCAGCTCCATATGTACGTATAAGAGCCCTCCTACAAATTTGCTTCAGGCACTCCGGACGCTGTTTGCGGTAGGGTACTGTCAGCTTACAGGAAGAGCCGGTATAATAAGTCAGCAGAGTGAAGAGTGAAGCAAAAGTCCTGTGGCTGCCGTACAGATTGAAGCGCAAGTTGTTCAACTGGATCCGAACACTAGTCGGGCCGTCCTCACTTTGGTAACTCAGGGTGAAGAAAACATCCCGCTGGCCGCTGTCTCTGCACCAAAAGAGCAGCAGACTTTTAATGAATAACTTTGCCATTTGATGCAAAGGACGCAGATGAAACAACAAAAGAGCTAGATTACCTGATGAGAAAGGTGCCCAACGATGCTTGTGCGAGTATTTCGTGTGCCTCCTCCATGGTCATCGATCCCCAGTAGTAGCCGCTTTGTTGGAGCTGCAGGTAAGTGTGTCTGACTAGTTTATACTCCGCCGCGCTGCTGAATGGACGAAGGTGCGTGGGCAAGCTCTCAGCATCAGCTCCAGTCACCTGTTACAGCAGAGAGGTATTAGAAATAATCTGTCAACATGTCGTACCTGATATGCACTCCGTGACAAGCAAATCAGACTCTTCTGCGGAGGATACAGCAAATTTCAGAGCCTCAAGCATCCAGAGAACTCCTAAAGGACTCTTAGTCTCTATGAATAAAGTCCAGACACTCAGCTGGACATTTTTTTCTTGCGTTAGGGTTATTTTTAACTATACTGTTTTATTCTTCTGGTTTTAAAGTGTTTGTTTTGACAGTTGCTATATGATGCATAAATAGTGATAATGATAATAATCAGAAGTCTGAACACTTGAACAAACACACACGATCTTGCAGATTAAGGGCCCTGTGTGCAAGCGCTAATGTCAGACTTGAAAAAGGAGACAGTTTTGTTTCCAAGCAAACATTCAAAGTCCAACGTGCCAATTGAAGTTTCCAATGACGCAGTGAGAACAAGTCTGTGGTTAATTTGTGGTGATTTTATTACAGTTATGATTAGTCTTTTACGTGAACAAAAATCTGCACCTACACTATAACAGGTAAGAAAGTAATATGATAAATGATCATTATCGTCATTATATTGACAATAATGATGACACTTGTCTGGAACAAAAAACAAAACATGTTGAGTCAATCTTATATTGAAGGTCTCTTATTTGTCAGTAATGAAGTGATGGATCACTCATAACAATAAGGCAAACAAACTCTTAAGTGTTAAGAGTTAAGTCAGATGTTATATATATATATATATATATATATATATATATATATATATAGTTGATAACCAATGGTGGAAAATAACTAAATACATTTACTCTATTACACTACTTAAGTGCAGTTTTGAGGTATTTGTACTTTCTATTTCTCCTCCACTACACTTCAGACTGTACTTATCGCTTCACTATAATTTCTTTGACAGCTGTAGTCACTTAGATTTAGATTATTAATAGAAAAAAATCTGTTTAACAAATAAATTATGATGTGTTTTTATAAGACAAGCTCCCCAGCAGTTTATAAAGTAGTTAAAATTAGCACCAGCTGAAACATTAAAATGATGCTTACACATGATTGCACCAACAATTATCATAAAATTATGTAATTCATATTATTCTGAATTGGGGTTTTTTTGGGGGGGGGGGGCGTTTTGAGCTTTATTTGACAGAGACAGCTTGAAGAATGAAATGTGGAGACAGAGAGCGATGGGGAATGACATGTGCCAAAGAGCCACAGGTCGGATTCGAACCCTGGGCCTCTTCCCTCACGCCATGTAGCATTTAACAATGAAAACCTGATGTTTGATTTCTGACTTTGTTTTGCTTCAGCCATCTGTCAAAAATCAATATCACAAAGCAATAAAATCCACAATCTGTGCTCCACAGTGAGCAAACGTTGCACTAACCTGGCACCAGGATTCGGGTTCTTCCTCTAAGTTGAAGTCGCTCCACTGCAATAAATCCAGCTGGCTCTTTGTCGGCTCTGTGCCCTCTGGGTTCTGTTCAGGTCCTGCGGGTTCTTCAGGGGCTTGACTCTGGTTCGGTTTCGGACTTGGTACTACTGTTCCACTAAGACTGTCTCTGACCATCCTACAAGGGAGAATCCTCTTCTCGATCGCCTGTTGCACCAGTTCCTCCACTTTTCACCAGCAGATCCTCCATCACTGACTCCTTTCCGGTGTGTCATCTGCTGCCCAGTCCACTTTGAGACTTCATGTTGCTGAGATTTTAATTGAGACTTAACAGCATTACCATAAAGTGCCGAAGGGAAGCAGAGCCTTCTCTGTCATCTGTCAGAGAATCGTCTAAAGAGTTTGATGAAGCTGAAACACAGAGAGGAGAACACAGTCAGTCACATTATTTGGTAGCTTTTTGCCACTTGTGGGCAGCAGAAACAAGTCGTGAACATCATCATTTATCACTTGTTGGCGAGCAGTTGCTTTTTTTAAAAACATCTAGCAGTTATGGAACAACATTGTCGTTCATTTGGAGTCGTGTTTTTGGCCACCTGATGAATATAAGAGAGTAAATGATACGGTAAAGTTGCACAGGGTCACAAGTACAAGCAACCTTTCACACTGTCGTTCTCTACATTGTTATTAGAAAAATATCTATTACAGCTGCTTTAATTCTAATGCATAATATAACGATCCATGTAATCCTGTCTCTCCCTCTCATGTCTGTATGACTGCGCAGGGCTAAATGTTTAATGACAAAAGAACACTTTCACTTTCTAAATCAAGTGAGACATAAAAAGATAAATCCTTTTATAAGAGTAAGTTTATTTCAGCAAGCTTATTTCAGCATGTTAGTTACACACACTGTAATTAACTGTATTTAATCCTAAGTAAAAATAAAAGCATTAAAATAGAAATGTGTGAATACAAACACACTGTTTTTAAAGTACAATTTAATATGCAATTACAATTCATAATTGCCAACACAACTTTACAAAGAAGAACATTTGTGTTGTTTCAGTCTTTCCCTTCTATGTGACACTTAAAGTCTGTTTTATTTTCTTTTACTGTTCTTCTCTCCGGCATGGAAATATCACACCGAGCTGTAATTTGACTAGACTGCTTACAACATTTTTGTGCAGCTTCAACAAACATTTTACTTTCCAAATCTCAGCCCGGATCACGCAGACTCGTTTGATTTCCCATTTCTGAGGAGAGAGAGGCTGCGGCTCAATCAGTTTGCATTCCGCTTCGTGGCTCTTTTTCTGCTGTATACTGAGACATTTCCCATTGTTAAGAAATGATGAATTGAAACAATGACTATGAGGCTTAACTTTCAGTTTGCAGGGTTACGCACTGATGTTGGGTGAACAGTGTCATACACACTTACAGCAGTGCAGAGACGGGGCCGTGATTCCTGAAATGTTGGACTAAAGTGGATGTTAAAACCCTGAAATTAAAGCTGAAAGTCATCATTTTAACCTCACAGTTAAGTTTCACTTGAGATTACACTTCATAAAAATCATCACAAAGAAGTGAGAGCGTCTAAATATTGCTGCACTGCAGGAGTTTGCAGAAATAATATTCACATATTATGGGATTTTTAAAAAATGTGCTAATGAAACTGGGATTAGTGTGGTTTCTTTTTGAGCTGACGTGACAGTGAAAGGTTGTCATAACTTTACAAGTCTAACAGAAATGTATTCATTCCTGTTTTTAATCTTCCATTATGATTTAAATTGCACAGCATGATCGTCCAATCCGGATTAATTTCTGTGTTTTCTGGGATTATAATCCCGCATCTGTTAAATCTGACCATCATAAAAACATCTGTAGTCAATAAAGCATCAATTAAACGGTTTTACTTACTTATAATGAGTCACTGTCAGAGTCTTGATGAGTCTAGTTTGCAGTGGGTTGCAGTCAGATCGTCTTCAGACGAAGCTCGCAGCTCTTCTACACTAAACACATTTTACTTTCGGTTAAAGTTTGGACTCAGTTGTAGGAGGAGCCGCCGATTCAAACCTTTTGATATGCTGCACCGCAAAGCTGTTATGATATCGGTGCTACAGTGAGGGACTCGTTTAGGGCTGCAGACTTCGACCTATGGCTGCTACGCACGCACTTCTTCCTCTTCACGCACACTACCAAGGAAAAAAAACAAAACAACTTAACAACAAACCCTCAAATGTTACGGTATCATCAGACTTACTTTCACTTTCATCCTCAAGCCTACTTCTGTGAAGTCACGTGATCTACAGTCAAGGGCGTGTGTGAGGGCGCGTGCGTCGGGTTCGCTTCATTCGCTTTGTGGCTGAACTCTACTTCAATGGTTAATTAATGACCAGGTTTAAAGGCAAAATAGGCGCAACGTGCAAGCTTTAAGTTTCATGCACGACACTTTCAGATAAACTGAATGCGAAACAATAAATGATGGGAACATTTCTTTAGGAGGCTATAGAAAAACTTGTCCAACATTAGGTTTCATCTAACGCTTGCACAAATGTGGTAACTGTGACAAGAAACTGAACCCCAAACACAAAAAAATAGTTTTTACATGCAGCCAATAAGGTATTTATGTAGGTCCTTCATGGTTTAAAATGCACAAATATGCATAGCTAAACTCAAAATGCTGTTCATTATCCAGGATCCAGAATATAATTCAACAAAGACAAGTCACGCAAAAGCTAAATTAAATTTAAACACTGTTTAAAAGCTCAGACTTCAGATCTCGGTTGCATTCATAAATCACTCAAACTGTAAAAATGTTAAAGCCCTACCCTTTTTAATGCTCTGTGTTGTCGTGGAGTGATTGTTTTACATTCAGTTTGCATGAAGATGCTGCTATCATACCAGGAGGCTGGGCACTGTCCATCAAAACCTGCATCAAGCTGAGGGTAGTCTAAACAGGTACAACCTCTGATCAACAGCTCCTGCTCAACCTACAGGTCTGACAACAGTTTGTAATTGGCCTGATTCTTAAAATATATTTTACTGGAGATTTAATGTCAGTGACAAAAAAGTATTAAAACAAAAATAAGGTTTGATTGTGATGTCTTCAGCAGAAAGATAGACACCTTGTGGGGAAACTATTTTACTGCGCACACACACACACGCGCGCGCACGCAGACACACACACACACACACACACACACACAGGTCCGTGATTTCTCACAGTAATCACTGAATCTGAATCAGACTGCGTCAAGCTTTCACATCACATTTATTAGCAAAGTGCAGCTTCAAACGTTCTCACACGCTGAGGTAGAAGTTGTTTCACTTTCTTCAGATGGATTTTTCACTCTGTGGAGCCGGACGCCTGCTGTTCTTTTTTGTTTTGTCGGTGCATCAGGTAAGCAGCTGCTGTTACAGCAAAGATCCCATAAGTAACCAAGACACACTGCAAGAGAGCAGAGAAGGACACGTGAGACACTGAGAGGACTTCAGATGTCAAAACTTATTATTATTATTAGGATTATTATTATTATTAGGATTATTATTATTATTATGTGTGTGTGTGTGTGTGTGTGTGTTATGTACATTACGGCGGCCCTGCAGAGTGTAACTATTAAAGTACTTCCTCCAACCAGTCAATTCCACAGAAGCTGGGGCCTCAATTCCAAACAGCTGCTTCTGAAACACACACACACACACACACACACACACACACACACACACACACACACACACACACACACACACACACACACACACACACACATACACACACACACACACAGTGTGAAAGCAGATTGTGTCATGATATGAAATATTAAAATGTGGGGGGTGAGGACAGTTTAGGAGATTATTGACAAAATATTGTAGTTTACAGACAACATTTTGCTGAAGTAAACTCAATGTGTATTAAAGCGTACAAAATGAGTAAAAAAAAAAAAAAAAAAGGAAGTGGAAATGAAATGAAAAACATGAACAACAAGACCAGAAGTGACATCAATGAAGCACAGGCAGCTGTGGCTCAGCAGGCCGTCCATTAATCTCCGAGCTGTTGTCCTTCAGGAAAACAGTGAAGGCCACTGAAGCAGCTCCTGATAAGCATGCCAGCATCTTGCATGGTACCTCTGCTGCAATCAGGATGCGAGAGTTTGTGTGCAAATGTCTAAATTGTTAAGCGCTTTGTCCATTCAGGTTCAAGATTTATGTTTCCAGTAAACACAGACGACGTGGCCTCAGATAGCGAGTCAAAATGAATGTGAAACAAAAAACAGTGGGAACAAGTGCCTAGTATTATAAACAAAATGAGATGTCAAGAGCTTTTTTTTTTTTATGAGTCTCCAGTGTTTTTTTTATGAGTCTCATTAACTCAAGAGGAGAACCTGTTCTTATCTTTGTATACACGACTACTAAATACAAATTAGTGTGGCAATAACACCAATTGAGCAATTCCTTGACAAATGTTGAGGCCAAAATACTTTTGCATGTTGTAACAGGCAGCTTTTTGTCTGGAATGACAAGGCAGAAATCTGATGACAAACTGGTTTTAGGATCATGTGCGTCATATTCAACACACTCTTATTTAGATTATTTAATCAGCTGGATCTCCATCTCTGGACTCTGTTCACTCACTCACCGACAAAAGCTTAAAGCTGTCATTCCCTATGGATGAAGATTTTTCTTTTAAAGCAGTTTTATGTATGAGCTGGTTTGTGATTTGGCAACCCCAGTTTCAAAATGTTACTTATATATGAACAAGGGCACTTGTACACATACGTAGATTACATTACGTATGATCAAAAACTAGCAAATCAACAATTTTGCTAACAGCCAAACATCAAGCAACAGCACAAGACATAGCAGCCAGCTAGCTTTACTTAATAATACAGCAAGTTTCACTTTCTCTTAGCTTACTTAACCCGGGCCTGAAAAGGTCCTGGTGAGAGCGGGCCGAACCTCAATGTAAACACTGAAACACCCCGGTTCTCTGTGCACACAGTCTGGGAAGTAATGTTACAGCAAACTGAGGAAACCAGTTAAGAGCAGCTTCAGTTTGCAGCAGAAAACTTTTTACTGTCCTAAATGTCTGTAAATCGTCGAGAGTTGAGGCGGAGGACTTTTTAAGGAAAATTAGAAAACAATTTCTTCATAAAATATGTATTGCTACATAAAATATTTAGTTTGACTAAAATCTGTGACATAATTGATGACGTGTGATGCAAAGATTGCACCAAGATCAATCAAGATTCATACGGAAACACATGAAAGTGTTTTTTTTTGTTCCATAGTGGCTGACTATATGCATATGCGAGACACTGTTTTAAGAAGAGACGCCTCACTGAACAACAGTCATTTCCTGTATCTGTATCCCATGGGTTTAGGTACTGCAGCTCCTAAGCCTCCTGACTCTAATGGTGGAAGTAAACATGAGCTTGGGTTATGCGCAATTCTTTCTTCTCACACTCTCTGAAATAAGCACTGGACACATTTTTCTCAAGCAGATATTTATCCTCTGTCTGTGCTTGGTATGGTCTCACCAAATATGATCTATAACATATATAACTTAATCGTCTCAGGCAAATCAGAATCTGTTTTCAACCATCCACACGATGTTCACAACACTTCCAAAGGAGGTTTGGAGATCAGGGACGAGGAGACACAAAGTGTGTATCATTTCATATCGCTGGTGGTGATTACAATGCCGCATCTTCTGTACCAGAAAATGTTTTCGTTTGCTGATGGCTATCTTGCTGTTCAGAAATAAGCTAGCCTTTTCACTTTCTGTATAGCATTCGATGAAAAGATTAGCTTAGTTAGCTTAGTTCTGTCAAGCTAAAAAAAACAAATCTGCCATTCTTCAACTACAAACCTCATAAATAAACATGTTATATCTCATTTCATGTTGTGGTTGACATAGGTTATGCATTATTATTAGCCATGCACAGCTGTTTCCCCCTGCTTCATATTTATACTAAGCTGAGCTAAGCTTCTCCAGGCTGTAGTTTTATTTTTTTGCTATATACTTAACAAGTACCTTACAGTATGTTCTCCCATGTTTGGACAGTAAATATGCAGGCGGGTCACTGTTAGCAAAAGTTTGCACAAAGGCTGGAAACAACAAGCCTGGCTCTGTCGAAAGGTAACAGATATGCCTGCTACCACATCTAAAAAGGTCATCAATCAACACGTTACACCTGGTTTGTTAAATGCATAGAAAAAAACAACAAAGCATAATATAGACAATGTTGTGGTTTTACAGGGAGATGATGTGCAGGGCTGCATTGTCTGTCTTAAGCTAAGCTAAGCTAACTATATTGCTTCATACTCAAACTTTTGTTATTGCTTTAAAGGATCCCTGTGTGCCACATGACAGCGAAGCTCTCTCTTTCTCTTTCAAAATGATCTTGGGCACATGATATCGTCTTATGGTGTCTTACTTTAAATTCAAATGCATTAAATTCTATCAAATTAAGTATTCATCTGGAACATCAGAGTATGTGATGGGGAGAATACAGAATAGAAGGATTCATATGAAAAAGGAAATCATTTCCATTATGAACTTTAGACTTGCATGAAATGTGCCAGAGACAACAGCAGAGTGCTGCTCTGCTCAGGGATGCTTGTTTGTTCTGTAACCGGTACTAGCATGAGTAGAGCAGAGGGTGTGGTGGAAAGCAGCAGCTGGATCTTCTTGATTATACTAAGAGATAAAAAGATATACATGCAATGACTCTAAGGGGTCATGGATCTATCTAGCTGTGATATCCCAATGGCCAAATGACAAAACAAGTTGTCTTACAATATTCTACCCTCCCTTTTCCCGTCTCAGCTTCTGCCCTTCTTCTAAGCTGCTTTACATCATAGTAACATTGCCTGCTTGCCCAGCTCCGGTTCTTGCCCAGCCCAACACCGGCTTCCGTTTCTCGTCAGCATTCCCCCATGTGCCCCAGCCCTGAAAATCTCTTCTTCCAAAACGCCTGTGGTACAAACATTAACATTTCCCCGGTGCTCTGAGCTCACAGTTTGGGGAACTGACAGCTAACATAAGCTAACAGCAGTTATAATTTGCAGCAGTTTACTTTACTGTCCAGTTTGAAACCTGTCAGACATCCAAAGAATTGGAGCAGAACTTTTACAAGGCAATAAGAAAAATGAATATACTTAGAAAATGACAGTGAATGGTTAAATGATCTCAAAATATTATATTATAGAAGTATTACACATTGTTATTGTCATTTTTTAAAGTCGTCTGTATAAGAAATACAAGTCTGCCATGTGTAACAAACCAAACTGCTGGAAAATTGGTTGAAATACAGTCGTTGCTCCATCAGTGCTCTGCTGCATTTTTAAAATATGCTGGGATCATTTAATTTTAAAATTATCTGACACTAGTAATTGACTGTCTGGTTACCATGGATACTCCACAATGGCTCCGTCTCCTTTTAAGACGGAGCTTGAATCAGACCCTCGAAATGTCATAATGAGCATACAGTATCAAACACCTCCGTTACAAATCTTTAACACCCACGTCTGTCACTGTGGTGGAGTACTTTGATAGACGAGACCTCTGTGTAGATGTAGCTGTTAAAGCAATGTCTAATAGAAAATCGAAAAAAACGATTACGTTATCGGGTTTAACACGGGGAATAATTTCACATCCACAGACGGGCATCACTCACAAATTTGCTTCAAACTGGGCTATAGATAGATCGAAAACCTACAAAGATATCAACTCTGACCATCACCCCTCCACTTTTATGTTTTGGTTCACCCTCACTGATCTCGCTGACACTCAGTATCAACAGGCAAGTGCTTACAGTGACAAAGACCTGAAAAAATAAATAAATACAGCTCAGGACTTACGACTTAAAAATATGGACTTAAAAATATGAGGAATGCCAAGATTTATAAGGACATGCATTGATGAATTCAAGTCGTCTATGGCAAAAAAAACAACTGATGACGCACATTAATGTGGCACTGTACAGAAACAGAAGACGCCCTTCCATTGAAGCTAAGATAAGACAGGCACTTATTCATCTCAGATATGCATCACAGACCTGCAGATGGTCCACATGTTTCCATGAGTGCCCTCTAACAGACTTGGTAAGCTAGCAGTTGTTGGTAACTTGCAGCTCCTACTGGTCAGGTAGAGTATGAGGAGTGAGGAGTCAGCCATGCTGGATAACTCTCCAGTTGATAGATGCTAGTGCCATATTTACTAACCTCTTCAGCAGTCCCCTTCGTCGACAACTAACCAAGAACCTCCAGTTCCTCAAATATCCACTTGAGAATGACTACAGAAAAAGTCAGTCTCCATAAGTCCCCATGTTAAAATGATTACAGCCTGGTACAATAAACAGCTTTGGTCTCTGTATCTGTGTTCAACAGTGCAGAGCCTGAATCTTTTTTGACTTAATTAACAGTATGATTGCTTTGAGTGACACTGGGTACCGTTACAGACGGCTTGTTTGAGCACCCAGGCTTCATTCAGGCCGCCTACCGATGATTTGCATCTTAGCAGGGAGGTGGCAGACATAGGGCTGCCAAGATGGCTGCTGCCAGAGCCACCAAAAACTGAGCTTCTTCACCGATCGTCACGGACACTGTGTCCATGTTTTATACAGTCTATGGTCATGAATATATGAATGACTCGACCTCTCTATCAGGGGATGCTGGCCTCAGAGAGGATCATTTGTGTAAAAATGGCTGTGTTTACCTGCAATTGTATTTACTTTTTTTTAAAAATGCTGCCTTTACACTGAATAGATCAAATTCATCAGAGAAACTCGTGTCTTTTAGGACTTATTTAAATCAAGCAACAGTCTAAATGTCATCCCATGACAGGACAGGACGTGCACAAGTCAAACCCCGTCCTTACCTTCACCTCCGTTATGAGATGACCGAAACTGGTGAGAGGGATCCGCGTTTTAACAGGAGACGTCGGCATATCTGGAGACAGTTTGAATGAAAATGTTGCGGCACATTGTTACACATGTCGCCCACCTTCCCTCCACAGTGCCAGCCTTCGTGTAAACTAACATTTAGATAGTGTAAACAGATACTTACTGTGCTGCTTTGTTGGTTAGAGGCAGGACAGTTACGCAATATTATGAAAATCGTTTTCCGGGAGCTGTGACTCACGAAACATTCAGTCCAATCGCATGTTTCCAGGCTGTAGGATGTGGCCTGGTGGGCGGAACTTTTCAGACAACACAAACAGCAGATCTGAGTAGCCGTCATTCCTCCGTCAGGCCACAAGAGGGCGCAAGATTAAAGTTTATGACAAGGTAAGTTCACCTGTACGCAGGTTGAGCCAGAACTTGTACACTGCCCCAATGTTTCCTGGAAAATTTTCATTATTTTCCAGATACAAGCTGGTACACAGCTGTCTAATCATCTGCAAGTAATACGCATTGTTTGAAGATTTCTTCGTATTGTATTTCAGCATATTTTAAATTTTGTATCTTTATTTTCTATTTATAATCTGTTCTTTTTCCCCCTCAAATTTTATCATAGTATTGTTTTTTCTTGGCGTATCATTATTCTTATGTGTAAATGCTGTTACACCGCTCAAATGCTCATTCTCATGCTGAAATTTCTCTTTATTGTTGACTCCCTGTTAACTTACACATGACAAATAAACCTGAAACTTGAAGATCTTTGAACTTTAGCCAGTGTGAAGAGTAAACATGACAGAAAGTTTTTCCTCGCCAGCGTTGCCAAGCGCTTACTCACAGTGGGATTGTTGCGTCTCTGTGAATCACATTGAAGAGTACAGTCTAGACCTGCTCTGTATGGAAAGTGTCCTGAGATAACCTTTGTTATGATTCGGCGCTGTATAAATGAGATTGAACTGAACTGAACTGGATATCCCACAAGGCCTGAACACAGCGGAGCTGAAGCTTTAAGGAAATAAAAGTGAAATTACTCCATATTGGACTGTGGGTGAAATCCATCTTACAACAGCAACAGATCGACATTATGACACAGGACACACAGGTTTACAATCAGATTCACTCTAATTGGCCAAGTGTGTGTAAACCCACAAGGAATTTGACTCTGCTTACACGTTGCTCTATAGGCTACGTACAGATATAGATAGAAATACAGCTATAATAAACATAACCATGCAAACTATGCACAGATAGAAGGTATATATTTAAATACATACATGTAAACAGTGAGAATAAATCATTTATAATTTACAGATCATTGCACAGATAATGTTCCTGACATTGTGTGTTCATCACAGTGATGGCCTGTCAGAAGAAACTGAGTGTTGACAACACAGCCATGAACTCCAATAGTTTTTTCTTTTTTGTTGTTGTTGTAGTTTTGGGATTGTCAACACAGCATGGGTGTGTACGAATGCAGTCGTTTGTTTTCTGAACAAATTTTAAGAAAAAAAACACGATTTTGTTCACTGTGTGTCAAAGGCTATGAATTCACATCGCAACACGTCACTCATTTACTCAAATACTCTGACCTAAGTACAATCTTCGAGGTACCATTTCATGCTACTGCATGCTCCACCACAACGCCTAAACTGAACCCTGTAAACGCCTAAATTACCCAACAGTAGATGAAGTTTTAATATGAGCCGCACCTTGATAACATTAACATTAAGGTGCTGCTTACATGGTCATGTGATAATCCAAACATAAAATACAGACAGGATGCAATGACTAACACACACTATCAGCACCTTGCTTAACACCTTGTTTATTTGTCTCATAATTAGTAACAAAAACATTTCCTATTTAATGAAATGTCTCTCAGTTGTACTTCATTTGAATTTTACTATGCTACTAAAATAGGTCCAGTTCACTACGTTTTAGATTTTATTGCGCTTTTTACTCCACTACATATTTATTACTTTTCAGATTCTGATTATTCAATATGAAAACATATAATCAACAAATAAATCATAATGTATTTTAATGGATTTAGCACCCCAGCATATCAAATAATAGTAAACAAGCTCTACCTCTACCAGCTGCAACATTAACAGTTCTACCTACTTTGGTACTTTAGTCAGGATATTTTACAGATTAACAATAAAAGTCACTCTGAGTTTAATGAAATAATAACGGCACAAATATAGCATATTGAATAGATCTAAATCACCCAAAGCATCTGCATTATGTTCTGAAAAAGAAGTTTTTGTCTGACTAAAGATATCTGTTTGTGATTTATACAATATATAAGTAATAAGCCAATATCGACCAGTGAAATTGGTCTATGTATAAACCTTCTGGCCTCAAATATGAGATATATTAGATCAAATGGTTATGAGATATTACTAATACTTTGTACTTTTGTTTAAGTAAAATTTGAATGCAGGGCTTGTTTTTGTCTACGCTGCAGTTTTTTTTAATCTTCTGGAACTAAAATAAGTCTGTAACCATGGATTATAAACATGTTGTAAACAGAAAGTGCAGCAAGGAGGAGCCAACTTCAGAAAACAATGCCAGGCTCAAAGCAGCTCCTAACATGACCTGCGTGTCAGTACTAACCTCTACGTTTTTGGTCTAATTAAACAATTCACCAGGCACTTTACCGCGAAAGGTACAAAGTCTGAGGTAGCTCAGAGATTGTAGTTCAGAAGATTCTTAAGCTTCTAAGATCGACTCGAAGTCATTAATGTTGTGCAGAGAATGCATCTCATCTTATCAGCGATTTGGAAGCAGTAAAAGCAGCAGTAAAAAAACTCACCATCAAATCACTGTGGACACGCCACTGTGTGACGGTTTGCATTTGTGAAGCATGATGCCAAACAGCACCTCTTCTTGCTTTGTATCTTACTAAATGTTTATCTTAGCAGTTTTGTGAATCTCTCTGAAACTCCCAGATCAGAACTTTTAAGGCTATTTATGTGATGATGAACACCGGGCTTTTGGTCGAGACTTGTTGTCCTAACAAGGTGTTTGTCCTTAGTGCCTGAAGTCAGATAAGTAAGCCAAAAAGCTGTCACAGTTTATACGGTAAAAGCACACCCACTTTCTGCAGAATACGGTAATAGTTATATTGTGTTCAGGCATGAAAACAGGCAAAACTGGATGAATTTGCAAAGTGCTACGCAAATTCATCTTCCTACTTGTTCTGCTGCGGTCACGTTGACTGATAAAACTGTGCTGTCACCTGGCAGCGGAGAAGAGGAAGTGTGCAGTGTGCAGGGTTCAGAGGAAAAAGGAGGAGTGTGATTCTAGTTCAAAACAAACAATAACCAACCTGGACAGGTCTAGACACAATTTCACTCTACGTTTAAGTCAACAGTTTCACTTTGGCGCTGACTGAAAAATCTCACGGCGTACGTTTAATTATCAGTATCTCAGCCAAAAACTGGAATATGTAAATGGACTGTGACAGCACCTTTCCAGTCTTCCGACTACTCAAAGCGCGTTTACAGGACATATCCCATTCACACACTGATGGCATTGGCTGCCATGCAAGGTGCCAATTGCTCATCGGTTTGAGGAGCTGACCATTCATACACATTCACACACTGATGGCACAGCCCTCTTCGACATGCAGAATGGAGGGGATCAAACCGCCAGTCATCTGATTAGTGGACGACCTGCTCTACCTCCAAGCCACAGCCGTCCTGGTGTTTTTATTTGTCAAGTCAAGTAATCCCAAATCACAAATTTGCCTCATGGATGTCTTACAATCCATACAACATGTAACAACCTCTCTCCTTAGACCCTGCTTTCCAGGTGGACGGCATGTTGCACAGTGTTTTTTCTTTATTCACTTGCACTTTTCAGATTATCTGAGGCCCACCTGCATTACTTTTTAGATTATTTGTTTTTTAATATGGGTGGAACAGTGGTGCGGTGGTTAGCACTGTCGCCTCACAGCAAGAGGGTTCCTGGTTCTTCTCTCGTCTTGGACCTTTCTGTGTGGAGTTTGCCTGTTCTCCCCGTGTCTGCATTGTTTTTTCCCCCTGGTACTCCGGCTTCCTCCCACACACAAAGACATGCACTTAACAGGCTAATTGGTGACTCTAAATTGCCCGTAGGTGTGTATGTGAGTGTGAATGGTTGTCTGTCTCTATGTGCCCTGCAATGAGCTGGTGACCTGTCCAGGGTAATAACTTTCTTAATATAGATTTTTAATTCTAGTTCACTTTTATTCTTAAAATACTTTTTTGTTACAAAAAGAGAGAAAAAGAGAGATATCTGTAAATTAATGAATACAAATAATGCAAGCGATTAGTGAAATATTTGAAAAAACATACTCAAGTACTGCAACTACCTGCATGAATGTTCCCCCAAAAAGCAAAATGGCTGCCAGCCAGGCATCAACAGAAGTTCTGCATGGTGAATTATGGGGAGCAAAGCAATATCTGGTTGCTTAATATCCCTACTGCCGTGATAAAAACCACTTCCCCTCATTGAAATGACTAGAGGTGGGGAGTTACCACACTTCTGTGTGAAAGCCCCGTTGGTTCCTTATACTTGATCTGTGAAACAGATGGAAAAATGTTTTTCCAGACAAAAAAATGTTTTACCCGCCGACAGTGAAAAGAATGGACGGTGCTGACTGATGGATTCTGAAGTGCCATTTGGAAGCTGAAAATCTGTAGTGCTGGCCACCACCATGTTGGCTGTACTACTTCTTCCGCCTCCGAGCCATCAAGCCATCTGTAACGGCACCTACCTGTTGAACAAAGCAGCCGTGCTGTTAATTATGCAGAACTTTAAGTCTTAATGTAATTTGAACGGGTGAGTTATATAAAAATTAAGACTCAGTACAGTTGTCATGAACAGCTATAGAGATTTTTTTTGTACCAGACTGTAAACATGTTTATTTCTGCTGTGAAGTTGGACATTATAATATGGGGAGATATGGAGGTTGAAATGTTCTGTAACCAGCCTCAAGTGGCTGCTCAAGGAACTGCAGTTTTTGGCCCTTCCACATTAGTTTCATTTCTTAGGAAGATTTGTTTGTCAGGATCAAGTGTTTGTTGTTGTAATACTAATTTCTCCATGCACTCTAAATGCAATGTGTATATTGTCTGTTTTTAATTATAATATTTCTGTCATGTTGTTTTTTTGGGGAAATATGATTATAATATGACGCCAATTGATTTTTATTTGGGTTTTAGCATTATATGTTGTGTGCTATCATCTGTGCATCATTTACTTATGATGTACGGGAAGTGGTTTTAGTAAGCGATGTCAAATATAGATATAAGTTTATGTGGGTAGTAAATGTTACAGATAATATAACATCTTTTCCTCAATTGCCCCTCAGGGCTTCTCTATCACTGTGTTTTGTTCCTTAAAAGCAACATTGTATAGAATTTAGTGTGTTTGCAATGTAGTGTCCAAATTTTAAGAGTATAAATAAATATGGACAGTTGTACTTGTGCATTTACTATGATTATGCTAACAGAAAAACATCAAGAAAGTGCAACAACACAGGATATAGCAGCTAGCTAATGTTACTTAGTAGTCCAACAGCGACTGGCGGTCAGTCCCAGATTTACTCTCGTCCGGCAGCTTCTTGCTCTCTCCTGTTCTCTTCTTAGCTTCTTCTTCATCATCATCCCCTTTGGTCTTTTCACCTCTGTCATTGTGTTCTTTGAGGTCTGGTTACATTGCCTGCTTGCCTAGCTCCGGTTCTGGCACAATAAGAACTTCACTCCCTGTCAGCACTCACCTGCTCCTCTTCCTGGTGGTCCAAAACATCTGTAGTACGAACACCAACACTCCCCTGGTGCTCTGAGCTCACAGTCTGGGCAGCCCGGCTAACAAACTGACTAACATTAGCTAACAGCAGCTATAGTTTGCAGTAGATTACTATATTTTCCATCAGGAAACTCTGTAAATCACAGAGAGTTGACAACAAGCAGTCGGAGCATGTCAGACTAGACTCTGACTTAGTACCATAAAACATCAAGTACCTCCGATAGATGATCGTACACAGAGCACAAAGTCATGTTATGCAAGAACAAGTACTGGGGTGGAATAACAGAGACACCATTCACCTGATTTCAGTACCTGATGACAAATTAAGTAACCAATCTAACCAATCTGTTATTTTATGGTAGACACTGGTGACAGGTGACAGATCTTTGAGTGAGAAAAGCCCCTTTCTCACATTAAATCTGTAAAATAACATGTTATAATATTCAAAATAGGCGGCGGTTTCTGTCATTCACACATAACCTCCTACACATAACATGACCATAGCAGAGAGATGAAAAGCACAGTCCTTTAAAGAGGACACCCCAACACCCAAATTTTAAATAGACTGGCAGTTGTGTTAATACACAGATTAACAAAATCTCTGTTATCGTTTTCTGGGCATCAGCAAGACATCCTCCGAGTCTCCTGAAACGTAAGCCTTGTGTTTAATTTAATAATTTTGCTTTTCACTTGTAAGACAAATGTGTCAGTGTAGTCTTTTTTTAGCTTCAGTGATTAAGACTGCATTCGTTAATTAGTCTTCTGTCCTGGAATTTCACACAGCCCTGGTTTTCTGTGTGCTGTTTTAATTAAACACAAATCAATCTAGGATTATGCAACAGGTGAGCACAAAACTAAAATATCTTAAAACAAGATGGGGCAAATGATAGCACAGACATATCTGTATGATAAATATGAAGCCGGTTAGCGTATGGATACTGGAGACAGCTAGCTTGGCTCTGTCTAAAGGTAAATCAGCATCTCTTATTTATACTCTAAATCTTGTTTGTGAAGCCGAAAACTCAAGTGAATACTTTCTTTTTTTGCCACAGTGTTGTTTTTATTTCTTAGTGTTTACTGTCTTGTTTCAAAGTTAGAAACAAACCACAAAAAATATCAGCTTTTGAGAACTTTCTGCATAAATATAGTCCATACAACAAAATAAGCCAAAAAATAATACAATAATGCAAAAAACAAGCAAAATAAGTCAAGAATAGGGTAAAACATTAGCTTTAATATTCTGTATGTATTATATATTTTCTTAGTCACACACAGAACGAGGTCCTGAAGTTACTAAATATACTACTAAATACTTTCTAGCGTATACAAATACACACGTCTCCCTTTGGAGGTGCTCCGGGCACGTCCAACTGGGAGGAGCTGGCACGTGTTGCTGGGGAGAAGGGCGCCTGGTGTGCCCTGCTAAACCTGCTGCCACCGCAACCCGACCCTGGATAAAGGAAGAGAATGGATGGACAAATACACACATAAATTAACATTCTTTATAAACACAATTTATTCTACTAAATCAAAGTTCAAGGGTAACAAGCTCCATTAAACACTGGACCTTTAAACTAATTTATTAACTTTCACCAGACCTCTGCTAATCATGCTGTTTACGTCACACACACATTGACTCTACTACTACTACAAATCCGCTACTTGTTTTTCCACCCGAATGATCAGTAAATGCAAAACTTGATTTAAATTACGTTCCTCATAGTTTAAATACTTAAGTCAGAAATGTGTAACATTTAAGGGGATCTGTTGACAGAAATATAATATGCACGACTATGTTGTCATAACTTGAAAATAAGAATTTTTATATTAATGTTACCTTAGAATGAGACTTTTATATCTACAGAGGGAGCCGGTCCTCTTCCATGTTAATTCACTTATTCACACTAGAAAAGAAAAACCAAACACTCTACATAGGACCTTTTGTATTCGTCACAAGTTTCATGGCCACTGTAGTTTCTCCTTCAGGGTTAAAACGCGAGGGTGTGGTGAGGTGTATTCAGTCGGCTGCATTCTGCAACTTCACCACTAGATTCCGCTTCACTTTTAAAACACACTGGACCTTTAAGGTAGTGTGTCTAAATTAATGTATTTAATGAAATTTATATATATAAAAGATTCTTTGGAATGCCACCCTCGGTGTACCAGAGAAAAACAAAAACTGTAACTCTTCAGAAATGCGGGTGCGGTACACACGCTAGATGAGGACAACTTTATTTTGCCAAGACCAATAATTAATAAATCAAGTTACATACACCTGGGTGACCTCCAGTGCTGTGAAAATGTGTTTGTATTCCGTTGTGGTTTGACTCGTGCTGTAGGTGTTGATACGCGTAAACAACTGCGTGCGCGCGCGCACACACATGTGGTAGTTTTGACAGCTGAGCGAGGGAGACAGAGAGACAGACAGAGAGACAGACAGGCAGGCAGACATACCGAGAGAGAGAGAGAGAGTGAGTGAGAGAGAGAGAGAGAGAGAGAGAGAGAGAGAGAGAGAGAGAGTTGTAAGCAGCAACACATCGGTGAGAGCGTGGAAACAGGCGCGCGGCCCGGGGACCCGCCGGAAGAAGCAGCAGCAGCAGCAGCAGCTTCAGCGCGAGCTCGGACGCAGACCGACAAAAACACCGGCAGCACGAGCGACACCGAGGGCGGTCAGCGGGGCGGAGAGGAGAGGAGTAGGAAGAAGAGGAGGAGGAGGAGGAGGAGGAGGAGGCACATGCACCGCAACTCGTTCTCCCCCCGCCTGCCTCCATCGTCTCTCCCTGTCTCACTTGGCTCTCCTCACCCCGCGCGTCGTTCCTCTCGGACCGCTGCCGTCGCCGCCGCCGCCGCCGCAGCCGCCGCTTCCTCGTTAAGATGGCTGACCCCAGCAGCGACGGAGAGGCACCGGAGAGTGCGCGCGGCTTCGCCCGTCAGGGAGCCCTCCGCCAGAAGAATGTGCACGAGGTGAAGAACCACAAGTTCATCGCGCGCTTCTTCAAGCAGCCAACCTTCTGCAGCCACTGCACGGACTTCATCTGGTGAGTGTGTGTGTGTGTTTGTGTGTGACAGAGAGAGTGTGTGAGGGGAAAGGACACAGGTGATTCACTTGCTGCTGCTGCTGCTGCTGCTGCAGCGGGTCTGATCGGCCTCCTTCCCTCAGTGTCAACGCTCAGACACCGCAGTGTTTCATTCATTGTCATTGTCAAAAACACTGCGACGCGCCGTCCCCCCCACCCACCCCACAGTTTTCCACAATGCGACAACATAACCAGGCCTAACAGATAGAGGGAAAGAGAACGAGAGAGGGGGGTGGGTGCGTTAGTGGTAGCCGCAGAGCAGTCGCTTCTGCTCGGCGTTTACCGCATCGACCCCCCGACATCCATCTCTGAAACTGGAGGTCTGGTGGAGGAATGCAGCTGGAGACACAGGGCCCCACTGTTGCTGCTGCCGCCGCTGCTGCTGCAGCTGTGTGTGTGTGTGTGAAGGTGTTCATGTGTGATTTGATATGTGTGTGTGTGTGTGTGTGTGTGTGTACATGGCGTCATTGTCTGTGCACCCCCCCCTCCAAATTTCACATCTCTGCTTTCTGTCCACAGGGGCTTTGGGAAACAGGGATTCCAGTGCCAAGGTAAGAAGCAGCGGCTCATTCATAAATCCCTCTGCTTGCATATGTCTGTGGGTGTGTGGACGGATGTTCACTGTCTGAAGGAGTGCGTTTGTTGTATTCAAGGGGCCGCTGCTGGTCTGCACACTGTTAAGAGTGACCTGTTGGCTCTTTCTCGTTGACAGTGTGTTGGTGTTGGCAGGCAGGTGTCAAACTCAAAGCAGGTGCTTGCCAACGGTGATAAATGAGAGTGAGAATACTCTGAAGAGGCTCAGGCAGGAGATGTAAGAGTAGAAGAGTCGGCGAAGTGCTGAAAGCTGAGATGTCTGGTTTTGGCCAAGGAGAAATGGGAGGAAGACAGACTAGGAAGTTAGATTTCTCAAGCCTGACAACTGATTTTGAGTTGTAAAATGGTGGGTTTTTTTGTGTGTGTGTGGGTGGGTGGGTGGGCGGCCGATCGTGATTGGTGACGGGTGGGTGTCTAGACACGGACCTCTGCACAGAACGGTTTCCCAGAAAGGCCGTTGCTGCAACATAGTGACACCCCTCAATCACATGCACGCTACAACACTGCAGCAAATATTGCCCTTCTGTTAGCAGTATCGCTTCCTCCTCTTCACTGATCCATCTGAGACACTCACCTCACCTTATTTGGCTCCGGTCATGTGACCAGCTATTTGAGGCTAATGGCAGAAAAATGACCAAAGTTTCCACATCTCACTCTTGCTCAAGACTTCTTGATTTGGAAGAGTTGTGCAACGTGTGTGTAATTATATTAGCTTGTAAAGAGGAAAAAAAAAAGTCCCCTCATCTCCTGAGGCTTGACGACAGCTCTGGTGGTGATACAGGAAATGCATTGGGGGTAGAGAAAATTTAACACTTTATATGCTTGAGTGAGCGCACACAAGCCCCCTGGTCTACAGTGAGCTAGTCTGTGTGTGCTGATAACACATACACACACACACACACACACACTAACCAATCAGAGCTTTGCACAGGTAGAGCTCCTGTCAGGTCAGGTTTCGTGGTCAGTTTCCAACAGTTAACTGATAACTTCTTAAATTCAAAGACGGGCTCTTATGCTACAAAGTGTTGTGAGGGTTGTTTGTGAGTCGGTGATCATAGTTCACGTTGATATATCGGAAGATAATCAATAATAAAAAAAAAAAATCTACACTGTGAGCACTGATTTGGTGATTTACAGGTCAAAAGGTAGGCATCTAGTTTAGCGCTGAGCTTTGACACTTTGAGCACTTACCAGCTCAGCTGTCATGGAGCTAAAGTTGTTTGAATTCAGATTACTTAACAGTCGTGCAGTTGCACGCAGCAGATTTGCACACTTACCCACAAATTCTACAATCTGGCGTACTGTATGTAGGCACAGTCCACACATGCGCATTAGAAAACACGGTGGTGACCTGACAGCAAGAAAAAGAGCTCATTTGTATTTTGACAGCCGTTCATGCGTTCATAGAACGCGCGTGTGTGTGTGTGTGCTTAACAAGAACAGGATACACAAGCATGCACATGCATAAAGTGCAAAAAACAAGCGCCCACTTTATTTCTTTACTTTTCTACGACAGCTGGATTGTAGTGCCGCAGTGGACGTCCACACAGGCGTCCTCAGTCAGTTAATCATTTTTCAAGCATGTTTGTGTCTCAGATGAAAAACTTGTTGCTGCTTTTCTTGGTCTTGCATCATAATAAATTTAATATTTTGGGGGTTTGTTGCTGTTGTTAGCCCAAAGACAGTTGTTAGAGTCATTTAGCGCTCTAGAATATAGTTTGATCTACAATGTAGATCGTTTCATTTCTAATGTTTTATAGACAAAACGATCACTTTCACTTGACCGAGAAAATAATCAGCAGGTTAATTATTAACAAAGTAGTTAGTTGCTGCTCTAAATTTAGTTTAGCTTGCAATAAATGCAAGTGCAATAAAAGTAACTGAATACATTTATTTAAAGGTGGTTGAAATGTGAATTAAATGACATGTAACCATTGCGTCTTGATGATTGGATCTCAAATTGTTGTCTGTCTCAGTGTTCTTATTTAAAAGCCCCCCCCCCTAAACATTTTGATCCCACCTCCACCCATGATAATTAGTAAATGGGAATTGTGTGAAACAAATCTTGACTGGTGATTTCCAGCTCAGTAAATCAAAACAATAGGTTAAAACTGGGCTAAGTTTTTTGGGAAAGGGGGAGCAATTTGAAGCTATAAACAGAATTATGTAAATTCAGTTAAACTTCTTCACCTCAAATAACAAGCACTGATTTAATGAGGAGCGGGTCGAAGGTGTGTAGTTCAGAGAAGGTTGTAAGGTTGCTTACATACAGTGTAGAACAAGTTATTATTATAAAGATTTCTAAACGAACAAATTTTGATTTGGTGGATTTGGTGGTTGGACTTTTTCTCACGGCAAGGTTCTTCAGGCGTTCAACAGTGTAATTTAAGTCTCAATGGTGAGGTTTGTTTGAACGTGTTTCAGCAGGAGGCATTAATATGTCGACTTGCAGGTCATAAGGCGTTTCAAAAATGAAGAAATTCTGGTTCAAAAGTTCAACATTTAACTGTGAAATAGGTCTTGCAGAAATAGGATTTCTGCAGGTTTAACTATAGTTTGCTTAAACAAAAGACATGTTTCCCCCTCGGACCAGTGAAACAGTGTGAGTGCTCTCAGTTTTAAATGTACGACTACATTTTTGTATTCTTTTACCTAACGTGACAGAAAGGTTGGAGAATTATGATGAAGAAACAGCGAGGTTTATGGCAACAGTGGTGTCTTAAAGCTAACTAGGGAAACAAGAAGGGTGTAGGTACAGTTCCTGCGAATGGGAGGTGTTCAGACTTACATAGAAGTCACTCTTAACTTGGTCAGGAGGAATGTCAGAAATCTGGTGTAGACTTGTTCTGGCATGTAGGGCAGATTATTTTGAACATGCATATGTGTTTGTGTGTGACAAAGGTGTCTTCTCATTGTGGGTGTGTTTGAATACCTGTTCTGCCGGTAAAGATTTATCTCCTTTCTTTCCTGCCTTCAGCTTTTCTTTCATTAGTGTTCATCTCTGTGTGTGTGTATCCACACCTGTGTGTGTGTACTGACAGCAAAAAGAGGAAGTAAACCTCATGTCATTTCCTGCTATGGAGAGATTCAGATGTCTGATCAATGTTTGGACTACGGTCAATTTTCTTTTTCAGTTATATCAGATGAGCCGAGGGAAGGAAGTAAAGAAAGAAAGGAAGGAAGAAAGAAAGTTTCTGATTTTACACTTTTATTTCCACATTGAAAACAAGCTCAGCAAATTAAATATTATTAGATATTAAAGAGATGCTGAAAAGAGACATATAATCAAGGAAATAGCTTTTGGTAGTATGATTACATCTCTCAAAGGCCTTGTCGTAGTATGAAAAGCACAGGAGTTACTAGTAACATGAATCATGACTCTGTTTATATTTAAGTGTCCCAGAAGCTGTGGCAGTGAGCCAGCATGCACAATACGAGGAAACTAAAGCAGATAAATGGAGTTCAACCCTCTGAGTATAAAGAATATATTCGTGTCGTCACCTACAGGTTTCTGAAGAGCCGTTTTGAAGCTCACAGCCTGGTGGCTCGGGCCGCCGCCAAAGCTAATCTAAAAATGGGCAAAGACGTGGATCATCAGAGGTCCTGAGGTGGGCCAAATGAAGCCTTACTGTTAATTATGCATAACTTTAAGTCTTAATATAATTTGAATGGGTGAGATAATAAAAAATTCAGCCTCAGTACAGTTGTCTTGGATAAGGAAATTAGCTATAGAGACCAAAACTGTTTTCTGTACCAAGCTGTAAACATGTTTATTTCTGCTATGAAGTTGGACATTTTAACATGGGGACTCACTGGAGACTGGCTTGTTCTGTAGCCAGCCTCGAGTGGACGTTTGAGGAACTGCAGTTTTTGCCACAGCGGTTGCAGTGTGTGTTTGTTATATTAGTGTGCTAACAGTTCTAATTAAGAATAAGCACAGCTGAGACAGATGAGAATTAGATTAAATCTTAAGTAAAGTCAGGGGGTCAACAAAGTTGGTAGAGAGACGATTAATGTCTGCAGCAAATATGATGATAATCCATCCAATAGTTGTTGAGACCAAAGTGATCCTATTTCATGTGTTGTTCATCTAATCCATTTTAGTTTATGGGACACATACAGCCCAGTTTAATCTCAAGTGGGCCAGACCAGTAAAACCACTGCATAATAACCTATAAATCACAACAAAGTGTTGAACCATCATTGCATGCGAATTGGATGCTGAACAGCCTGAATCTTAAGAAAATTAACATTTTAAACGCATCACAGTCTACTGTCATTACAGTTTAGTAGCACAGCGCGTTAAGTCACAACAATAAAGTGTATTTTTTTCTGTCTTTGTCCAGACAGTTCAGGAATCTTTCACAATTTGCAAAAGATTTTGTGAAAAGCAGTGACTTGCATGTATAATCTCAACTGTGCTGAAAGCGTTTTATCACACTGTATCCTCGTATTGGGCTGGTTCAGGTCTGTCATTTCTGACCTATATTTGCTCTCCTAACTCCACCAAAAGTTGACTAGAGCGAGACATTTCTTTGCCTGGTTGAGGTCTGTGATTTTCACTGATCTTTCCACTTAATGCCCCGCTGGCCTCGACTCAGAGCTGACATAATCAACAGTGTTTACAGCAGAAATAAGAAAGATCACACGTGCCAGTATTGAGCAACTGTAGGAGCTTTCATCCCTCTATGTCCAGACTGTTACAACCTTAAAGACTAAAGGGACAAATAATCTCAGAGCTTGAAGTCTGTTATTGATATTGATTGTTGTGGGGTGTGGTTGACTTTTAATCCTGACCATAGACTGATCTGTAGTATCTTTGGTATTGATTGGACTACAGGAATGCCAGTCTAAGATATTGATTATAAGATAGATTGGTTACACTGGCCAAGAAAACAAACACAGATATGCGTGTACTCCACAGTGCAGTGTCTGCTACTCATTTAGCTTCTTCGCAATGAATTTTAAAGACGGCAGTACTGATCTAAAAATGGCAGATTGTGACACGATGGCTGACCGGATGTTAATTTATCTGGAAAACTATGCAGAGTGTTGTGGGAGAGATTGATGCTGAATGAATGAGGCAGTTTCTGGGTTTTGAGTTTTAAAGGATATAATTTTTTTTGGATCAGTGTTTGGTGTTACACACTGGTGTGTTGAGGAACATTACTCCGGTCAGAGAATACACAGTCATCAGTATGCTCTGTACTGGCACACAGTGCAGCATCGCGGTGTGTAGCAGAAACGCGTCTGAGTTTTTACTAATAGCCAGCATTAAAGGCCCTTTAAAAACAATGCGATCTGCATAGTTCATATGTAACTGTGACAGTAAGCTCTGTAACTGTAAAGTCACATGGGAACCATATCTACTCTCCACAACAAGACCGGAAAGCTAGTAAGTACAGAGAGAGATCTAGGTTATTTCACCACATGAATGTCACAGTAGCAGTAACTACAACTTGTCTATTGGATGAATTCATATCAGTCAGTTTACCGACAGATAAGGCTTCAACTAATGATAGTCACTGTGTTTTGCATACAGTCCAAAAACCAAAACTAATTTACAAAAATACAGTTCAACACAGGACGCTTGAACCAGCCGATAGAAGTGAGTTATCAATGATTAATGAACAAATTGACAAGTTGAACCAATAAAAACAAGCGTCTGTTTTCCTTGCACTGATTAATCAGTACCAGTGATTTACTTGCTGATGTCCCAGGTCGTATTAATCCTCTTCACCGTGTGCAGCTCAGATCAGTGAGGAGAAGTGTTGACAAGGTAGTCAGATTATGTTTAAACGCAGGGACAATGTTTGTGACAGTTGAAACAATTATGATCTGGGTGTGACCAAGTTAGACCGGGTCTCTCTGTCAGTCATATTCATATATATCGCAATCTTTGCAAAGATTTTTAGATCGTCACATTTTTTAAAGAGAAGTTTTATAGGTGGTGGACGACCTCGCCTGTGTGTTGCCCATAGAGAAACCGCTTTGCTTCGTTTAACAAAGTTCATTAACTGTCATTTCTCTTTGTGCGCCATACAGCGCTACACAGGCTCTCCTTCCAGGATCTCACCTAAACTCTGTCAGTGCAAATTGCACGTCATATAAATAGCGCAAGCTGCTGGTTGTCGTCCATTTTTCTTTTGCAACACGAACAGGCACCCTTTAGCGTTTCAAGCCCCTTTCTGACTGCCAATTGCTAAAAAAAAATCATGTTGCTGGAAATGTGGAACATGCGGTTTGTCCTGTTGTTCTAGGTTTCAGATCGTCTTCAGGTTTTACAGGTTTGAGATGATAATTCATCTGTTTTTTGCTGTAAAGCACCACCAGTTAAACCCCAACACATCTGTCAAATGCTTGAAAGTTACAGTTCACAGCTTGTTTGCTTCTCCGATTATGAATAATCAGATTTAACTGGTTAGTTGTCGAGTCGGTTAAACACACATTTCAGATGCCAAGACGTTTTCGTCCTCCTTTTTTAGCAACAACAACAACAATACATTCAAAAAGTCTCTTCAACTGTAGCCATGGATGCAGGCCTGAACATCAGCCAATGATGTAGCTGATCACCCAACGCGCCGCTCTTATTGCCTTCATTTCGAAATAAGAGCGCACCATTTAAGTTTGCTTCATCCAAAACAAACAGTGAAAGACTGACGTTTTTCCAAAGACGTAGGGCTGGGTTCACTTTTAATTTTAGTAATGTGGATCATCATTATCTGCAACATTGTATCTACCCCAGGCGGCTCTAGCTAGCTTGGCATGACTTTAATAATCACATCTACAGATGTGTTTGTTCAGCTTATCAAGAGGAGGTTGACCCAGCACTGTGTAACTTTGTTCAGTCTGTTGCTACCTGCCGGGTAGTTAATGCTAGCTAGCAGCTGATATCAGATATCAGGCTGGTATCAAACACAAACACGAGGAGTAGGAGATGTAGTGTGTGGACTTTTCTGTTGTGTCGATGCTGAAACAGATTATTCAAGTGGACGTCAGTGATCTAATTACTTGAAGTCTTTGGTGCTGATAGTCTAGGCGTGTGTGTTTTCTCTTAAAGCTCTTTAAACCTGACGTACACTACCTGATCAGCACGTAATCAGGCAAAGTTAGCAACAAGCTGGTGAACAAAGTGCAGCATTTAGCGGCCAAAGAGCCTTGAAGAGAGTTAATATTGGTGGATACAGACAAGGATCCGCATGAATGGATGGACAGAAATGTTTCTGAGCAATTTAAAAGATGATGAAAGGCCTTGAAAGGTTTGCCAAGAGGCTAAAAACAACAAGTAACCTCAAATTGTTTTTCAGTGTTACGTCACAAAGAAGCTGTTTACAGCTCCTTTTTATTTGAGCTGAATCGATTAATTTAGTGTTGATATTGGATTTTATTTAGACATAATGTGGGAGATATTGCAGCTTTTAGAAATTCCTGATATTCCTGATGTCTCCTTTTTATTTTCTCACTCCTCAGTTGCGTAATCACGGTCTAAAAGATGTGGCGTGAACGCTACATTAGTCTTCTGAAGAGCTCTTGAGTAGCAGTGATGAATCTCAGTGTTTCGGTTTATTCAGGCTTGTTGAGGCCTGAACGATGATCACAAGTGCCTCCGTCTGTGGTTTGTTGGACTGGTAATCATCCAAGATGGAGGGAACTTCCTTATGATCCTGTTGATGTGAAACTGTCGGCCGCGCTGCCGTCCTTGGCAGTTCAGTCGCGGTGGATCTTTTTTGGATCGGCTCTGATTCGCCGTTATCGCTGTCAGTCGGACTAAAAAAAAAAAAAAGTGTTTGTGTGTGTGTGGACTTGACTGTAGGGCTCAGCCTGGTTGCTAGGCAACAGAGCAAAGACCTCCTCGGCAGGTCACTAGGCCTGTCTTCTTCTTTTCAGTTGTGTGTGTGTGAGTGTACGTGCACAGGTGTGTGTTCGCGCGCGTGTGTGTGTGTGTCAGTGACAGAGCAGATTTATGAACAGAGAGCTCAAAAAGTGTGACTGCATCCCTTCGCCGTGTTTTCTGTTGCTCCACTTCGCTGATTTGTGTCTTTTCTGACACACTGCAAACACACAAATGAATTCTCCACCCCCTCACATTGCCTCAAACCCAGCTGTGCCCCCATCCCTTCCTGCCCACACACGCGCGCACACACACACACACACACACACACACACACACAGTCTATCTCCGTCTCTCTGTTTGACTTCATTTCTTCTTCATTCTTTCTTCTTTCTCTCTTTGCGTTTCCCTTTTTTTTTTTTGTTCTTCGGTCGCTCTCCTCACAGTCTGCCTGTTCATTTGTGCAGCGCTGCAGATGGACAAGAGTCGCAACAATCTTCACGCTGAGTAACTGCTCTGTCGGTATCTGTCGGCATTTCGACTTGAAGCTGGAAATTTACTGCATGTGTAGGTTGTCTGTGTGTTCACGGACTGTGACCCACCCTCTCTCCAGCACAAATAAACACACGTAAACAAACACAAGCACTCTGTTGCTTAACTGCTAGAAAGCAGTGGAGCCAGCCGTAGTGCAGCCAGTTGCTACACTGCCTCATGAAAATGTAACGAGAATGTGAATAATTAAGATTAAACCAGAGCGTAATGTCACCCTGTGTGTGTGTGTGTGTGTGTGTTTGTTGGTTTGTGGCTGCTGTTGCGACGTGTGTGTTTATGTGTTTTACAATCATGTCGGCCAGTGAAATCACACTGATGTCTCAATTTAAATTTAAATGCAAGTCATTGTTCAGCGGAAGTGGTTTAATTCAGCACCGCGCTTAATTTTCATTTAACAAAAGCTCAAATTTGCTGCGACCACACCACACACACACCACACCACACACCACACATACACAGAGGCTCACAAACACTTGACCTCCATGGCAGATTTCAGCTTCCTAGGGCAAAAACTGCGACCCCCACAAAGAGCAGGGGAAATTTATGTGGACCGACCGACTGACCAACCGACAGAGCGAGAAGCTGTATAGCTGCTGGTTGCGGCTAAAAATACACCAGTGATATGAGGCTAAACCACAAAGCTGGGCTGCAGGAGAGAAGACTGATCTGCCCTATATATCTAAATGGAGTTCTTGTGTTGGTCATGTTAAAGTCTTCGACTGTAGGAAGTCACTGATCAAAATTTTAAAGGCATGGATTGTACTTCATGGTCCATCCGACCCAGAGTAAGACAAACTCACGGATGTGTGCACAGTTTAAAGGTTTACTGGCCGATGATCTGATCTCAGTTCAGCTCTGTTACAGGATGTCTAATAGCAGAGGGCAAACACACGTTCTCCACCCACCGAAGGCCTTAAACTCATTTATACTTAAGGCTGCAGTCGTTTTCAGTATTTACTGAGCTGCAGGTGAAATTTTTTTTTGGTGTTTTAAAATGTCGGAGAACATTGAAGAAGTTTGACATTCTCTGTCATTTTGCTTTGTCCAAAAATGTATTATAAATAAAAATGTGATGTAATTTCTTTTCATCTATACCAGTCTTTCAGGAGTTCTTTAACGTTTTACACCATGTACCACCTTTTTAATGGTATTAGATGTTGGTAAAGATTCCTCCAAGTACAACGACATGGAGGCCGCATACCACCAGTGGCACACGTACCGTAGTTTGAGAAACTCTGGATGATCTCTAGATTGAACCTGCAGTTATGAGAAAAGGGCTCCAACAAGCAAAAACTAAGAATATGAATACTTAAATATGAATAATTTGATTTATTTGTTTTCTTTCAGAGCAAAATAAGTGTATTTGAGTTTTGGACTGTTGTTCAGGCAAAAAAAAACATTTATCAGCTCATTGGGAAATTGTGTTGCACATTTTCCACTATCCTCTGACTTTATATCCAGACTTACTTAGACGAGCCTGCCTGTCTCTTTCACTCAGGGCCTTAATTTTGATACCTAAAAGCGACCTGTCCGCATAAACAGCATGTACAACATGTAAAATGCAGATGAAGAGAAATCCCCACATGAGGTTTTTTTTGTTCCCTTTTATGAAATGAAGCATTTTGTTTTTGCAGTTTTTTTTATCTCACAAAGTTTGACAACCACATGAGGCTTTATCGTGTCTGTATCGCGTCTGTGCTCTATCGTGTTCATCGTAAAACATCTAAAAAGCACACATAACTGTGTGAATCTATCACATCTTAAGTTTCACCGTCTGCTCTATAAGAACGCACCAAGAGAGAAGATTTACTCTGTTAAACTTTGTAGCCTGCCAGCTCTTATCACACACTTTACTGTGGTCTGATGCTTCGGCATCATCAGCTTCAAGATTGCAGCTTAGGACATGAGTCATTTTCTAAACATTCAGTTCGACCAGACATCCATCTTCAGAGGAATTTTTAATGTCACAGTCTTGACGTGTTTCCCCTCTGTTGACAGCCTTAGGTGGTCATGAACTGAGAAAACTGCACTTTGTCTCATGCTTCCTCCATAAACCTACCTATCCTTTGTGCGTCCAACGATCTTAAGCTTCTTTTTTTTTTTTGTCTTAACTTTCTAAACAAGATCAGGATCAGCAACCCTGTGTTACATGAGGCTGAGTGTGTGCAGGCTGTTTCTCTCAGCCAGTCACTACACAATGAATGATTTTCAGCAGAATTTCAAGCAGTCAAATCACCGGGCGTGGAGCCCGGAGCTGCCTCTGTGGGAAGTTTCTTGTGGCAGCTTTGATGTTTATGTGATTGATGTGATTGTGAGATATCCCACCACGTGGCAGATACAGATAAAATCATCGAAACTGAAGTATTTAACCCTAATATAGACATCGACAGAAAGGAAGGAGGGAATGGGAACTGCTGACATATGAAACAGCTATTGTGCAACGGCTAATGTCAAATAATTTGACGCATTGGTTAATTTCTTTGTTGCTTCTGTTTCGCCTTATTTGGCGTTACAAGGAACCTTTCGTTGACTGTGTTTTTTTCCCTCTCCCTCCACAGTGTGCTGTTTTGTGGTCCATAAGCGCTGTCATGAATTTGTCACCTTTTCATGTCCGGGGGCCGACAAGGGACCTGCCTCCGATGTAAGTACACAAACATGGGAAAACGCTGCACGGCCTACTTTATTTAACCTTTCACTGTTTATTCACTTAATTCACCTTTGAAAAAAAAACATGAATCCACTGTGAAACAGATCATGTGTTTCTTTTTATGCACATGGTTAGTGATTGTTTCACAAGGTCAGCACACTGGCTGTTGTTGTTCGTGTACTTCCATGTAGTTCCTGTATTTGCTGCACACACACACACTTACACACACACTCACACACAAACCACACAACCTCTTGTCCTCTCTCCTGCTGAGCTGTCAGCCCCAAATCACACTGAGACATGTCAGTAAAGAGAGAAAGTGCCGCCTGGCTGCCTCAGGTTAATGAGCCAGTATCTCTTATTCACTTACACACACAGACACACACACACCTACACACAGTTTGTGAGTCAGCATGGATTTTGACATGACTGATATTTATTAATCTCTTACTCTTCTCTCTTCATTGTTTTTGTTATATCACCAAAGCTGTTTCGTTGTTTCCTATTTTTGAGCGTCCTTTAAACTCACTCAATCAGGACTCCATTTTCTCTCTCTCGCCCTCTCAGTATTTTTATTTTTGCCCTCTGTCATAACGCAGCCAATAGCCAAAGGATCGGTTCGCCCAAATACTGTAGGGGAAAACGATACGGCAACCTCTGTGGCTGTCGATGCAGAAGTGCCAAAAACTGCAGGTCCTCAGACAATCACTCGAGGCTGGCTGCAAAACACGTCAGTCTCTATAAGTCCCCATGTTAAAATGTCCAACTTCACAGCAGAATGTTAACCCTGCTTAAAAAAAAATAAAATATTTTGGTCTCTGTAGCTTGTTTCCACATTCATGGCAGCTGTACTGAAGTTCAGATTATATTAAGACTTAAACTTTTGCATAATTAAGAGTGTGGCCGCTTTGATTGACAGGTGGTTGCCATCACAGATGGCTCGTTTCGGCGATCAGTTGTCATTCAGCCCGCCTCGGGTCCACCCACGCTCCACGTCTTTGTCCATTTTTGAATTAGCCAGGCCTGCCAAGATGGCGTCGCCTCTTCAGAAACCTGTAGGAGATGTCGGAGAGACGGCGTCCAATATTTTAGACATTAGTGATGTTCCCACTTGATGGCAGCAGTTTGGAGAAGACCCTTTTTCTTTTTCAACATAACAGTTCATCTGCACACAAAACAAACAAAAAAAATGTATTTTTTTTTTTCAGTGTTTTGCAACGTTAACTCCACCTCAACCACAAACAACACCCTTGGGATGAATTTGAGCCAGGCCTTATCACCTAACATCAGAGGCTGACCTCGCTAACTGAATGGGAGCAAATCCCTGAAGTCAAGTTCTAAAAGTGTCTCCCCCCAGAAGAGTGCAATCACATTTGGCTAAATTGTTGTACATTTATGGTGATATAACATGTGCAAACAGAACCAAAACTGTAGTTAGATACCACTTCACTGATTGAGAACGTTGCCATGCCATGGGGGTGAACCGACCCTTTAAATAACAGATTCAAGAACCGCAGATGCCGGAAGTGTACTGAAACCAGCTGGATTACTAAAATATTGAATTGAAAATAAGAATGTGCACCCTCTCTGTGTTTCTACCCCTGCAGGATCCTCGTAGTAAACACAAGTTTAAGGTCCACACTTACTCCAGCCCGACCTTCTGTGACCACTGTGGCTCCCTCCTCTACGGGCTGATTCACCAGGGAATGAAATGTGACCGTACGTACACAAATAAGTCTTTTGTGTGTGAAACAGTTTTTGCATGTGGCACAAACCTCTGGTCGCTGCTGCAGTACAGCAACACTACAGTAAACTCAATCAAAGGTTTCTGTCCTGTTTAATGCGCCTGTGCAGTGTGAAAGGGGTCACTCGTTGTGACGAACCCACAGAGAATCATCACCTCAGCCTGCAGCTGCCCTCTGCTTTATGCAGCCTTGCAGCGAGTTTCAGCTCATTGTTTCGCTGTCGGGCTGCAACTTCACTGTTTTGATTCATTCTAACAGCTCTCATGGTCTTTGTCTACAGCCAGCGGCCGCTTTCATCTTAAAAAACTCTTAAAAACCCACTGTACATCCCACTAAGCACCAAACGGTCACACTGCTAGTGGCAACAAAGACACAAACAGGAAGTGGGCTACACCTCTGCAATGCTGTCTCCAGCCATGACAAACATTATTTAGTAGGTAGACAGTTCCTCATTGTACCTGTGTGCAGCGCGCAGTGTTTGATGGACTTTGACTTGGTCTTCGCAGCCCTATTCAGACACTATATGCACACAAAAGAAAACGGGAGGATGGTTTTGGTACCCTGAAAGTACACGAGCAGCTTATTCAACACAAGTATACACGTGGTTTTAGGTTTTATGGGGTAAAGGTTATACATTAATCCACCTAAGCAAACGACATATGACAAGAAGCTCTGTGTTTCTTGCAAATTATTTTCATATTAACGCACGCACACATTAACTGCACACTAAAACGCAGGAAACGCAGACATGTTCCTGAAATTAACTTACTTTGGTTGATAATTAACTATTAGAGAATCTTTATTATTATTATACGGGATATGATGACAGTGATAGAGTTGTGATATATTTGGCATCTCTTCCGGTTCTCCATATATACATCACTGGTTAGAGATAAGGGCAGTTTGGTTATGATCTCATTATTGTGCAACGGTTAAACTTCAGAGATGTGACTCTTGCTGGCATGAGTTGCAAAGTGAAAACACCACATTGGTCTTTTCACCTGTTCTGCTCCGGATCCAGTCCATAGACCTGTCTCTCTGCTGGTTTTGTACTTGAAGGATCTAAAACAGGGTTACGAGACACATGCAAGGGATTTAGATATTATGGAGATGAATCTTGTTGTCCTGCCCTGCACAGTGCTTCTTTTTTCTGGGTCATCCCTCTTTCTGAAGTTTAAATGCAGAGTGTAGCTGAGTGGACTCTGGTAGTAACCACCTGATGGAGGTGTGAAATACATTAATCAAAAGAGTTTACTGTGGAGCAGAAAACGTACAGGCAGCAAAAGATTACCTGCTCAGTCTCCACCTCTGCACCACCTCGAGTGAGTGGAGTAAAATGTGGAGCTTTGTGCATCAGAGCAGTCTGACATCTAGTGGACAGACCGAGGGATTACACAATGCTTTATGTCAGCGTTTACCATGAAGAAATAAAGCAGTATTTTAAACCTGTTTGTCTGCTTAGCTGCGCTCAACGCAAATTGATCTAAAACAAAATAAGGGTTAGGGTTATAATCAGGATATCAGGATATAATTGTATCCTGATTGCTCGTCTGTAAAATCCCAGCACTGCAGCTGTAGATCTTTTAATAGTTTGACTTAATCTCACTAAATTAATTTGTTGTTTCAGAATCAGTTGTCTTGGTGTTTTGGTGCTGAACATACATTAAGTTTAAATATAAAAGGAAGATCAAGTACCAGACGATATAAATATATGTACAGTATGTTTGAAAAGAGCTTTACAGTTAGTAGCAGCAATATGCAAAGTGTTTACGGGCAAAAAGTTCACAGTATGCAGAATATTAAAATGTATGAGATTATTTTAATATGTATAATCCAAAAGATTTGAATAGACTGTGTGACATAATGTTTCATTGTAAAACTTTACTACATGGTGTGTCCTTTTATGAACAAATACAGGGACTGTGTGCCAGTTAAGATCAGCGCAGACTCTGAGATTCTTTCCCACAGTTTGCCCGTCCTTCACGTTTCTAAGATCTGAAACAAAAACCCTCAAATCATCACAAATTTTTATTTTTTACATAAATAAAATTAACTTGACTTGACTTGTGCATTTTTTTTTTGTGTGTGTCTGTCTTCAGACTGTATGATGAACATCCACAAGCGGTGTGTTGCCAACGTCCCGAGTCTGTGTGGGACAGATCACACCGAGAGGAGAGGACGCATCCAAATCTCTGCCCAGATCACAGAGGGCACGCTCACCGTCACCAGTGAGTGCGCTCTCCTTCTGTCGCACACACACACACACACACACACACACACACACACACACCGAGCGCCTCCCAATCCTCTCTATCAGCCTGAGACTAAAACTGGAAAGTCCATTAGTCGATCAATGATCCAACGATTGACCCACATCGCCACTGGGACGTGCAACCACGTGCCAGCTCTCTCTCTCTCAGACAGCTGCGGATTGATTATGGAACAGAAACTAAACTGTTGTTAAGTGTTGTCAAATGCAGCCAGAGTTATTTAGGGCAGGACAGAAGAGGACTCACACATGTTCACGTCCTGCCGTCCTCTAGAAAGGACAAATCCCAGACTTCAACACTAAACAGTCTAAAAGTGTCTATTGTCCTGGGATGTTCTCCTCTTCTTCTGACACTTTTTTTTAACCATGTCCTCAATCCCTCACAGTCAAAGAGGCTAAAAACCTGGTGCCCATGGACCCCAACGGCTTGTCAGACCCTTACGTCAAGCTCAAGCTGGTCCCAGATCCAAAGAGCGAGAGCAAGCAGAAGACCAAGACCATCAAATGCTGCCTCAACCCCACCTGGAATGAAACCTTCACTTTGTAAGACATCTCTCATTCTGTGCTATGTCTTAGATTAGTATTGAGGCTTCACACACTTTTTCTCTACATATGCGTGTACATATGCACATGTTTTCATGCAGCATAAACACTTAGCAGAGCTGCAGAGTGTCAAACATATAACACTAATTTACTGAGTAGATGTCAATCTTATCTCAAACATCCCTCCCTTCCCACTAACCACATCTACCAACCACATGTCCAAAAGAAGCTTACTCCTGGAGTATCGTAGGATAGAAAGCCAGGTTTTGTATTTCAGGGTAAATAAAGAGAGCAGGATAAATAAATAACGGGTACAGACTGTACGACTGTATAACAAACAAAAACAAAACAGACGATAAAGGGACAGATTAATTTTCACTGGAAATATTTCAGGAAAGGTTCCCACACTTTCTGAAGCTTCTTGTTTGA
The DNA here is from genome assembly GCA_014281875.1 of Nibea albiflora. Taxonomy (NCBI): domain Eukaryota; kingdom Metazoa; phylum Chordata; class Actinopteri; family Sciaenidae; genus Nibea; species Nibea albiflora. The sequence goes on along the minus strand of CM024789.1, from coordinate 10,742,907 downwards.
GTCACTAACTGAGCAGCACATCTTTTCAAGGTCTAGACAGGACAAAACGTCCCTTAGTCACTGAGCAGTAGGTGGGTGGGGCAGCATCCCTCCCTCTTAGTTGCTAAAGGAGAGGCGGAGGAGAGCGTGCAGCATGTCATCCTCTCCCGTGGTGCCAAAAAGGGCGATTTCAAAATTAAGAATGAGGGACAAGGTTTGGAAAACGTCTCTGCAGTACTTTTTGTAGGCTGGAACACAAAACATGTGGGCAAGTGAAGCCTCACCTCTCTTATATCAGTCACGTTGACAAATATAATTGACTTCTGGGTAGATATGAGATCATTTGGCTTTGTGCACCACCTTAAACTGTATCAGGCAGTGACATGCACAAAGAGATGATGAATTCACCAACTTGAAGACATTTGACAATGACTTTTAATTTTATTTAGAGGGGCATGTCTTTACCTTTTTTATATCAGCCTTTGCCCGACGGGTGCAGACTAAGAGACACATCAGGCTCGATCCACAAACTCGCTTTTGCCGTTGCTGCACCATAACTTGTTTGGTTTCCAGTTATTCTTTTGGCCCCATTTTCAGTCACAAAAGCACAAAGCTAACTGGAGCTCATACAAGTGACCCTGTCCCCATTATTTTCCTTTGCTTGTAGCTATTCTGGGTTGCTGTGACTGTTAGAACAGGCACAGGCCTGAAAAAACTGTCATTTGCTGAGATGTTTACCGGTTTAAATGAAGAGACATATGAGGATTTGCTATATGAGGCTTGGTTCTCATTTTCATCTATTTTAAGAAGTCCTTCATCTGATCATCCATCTGACTGTCCTCGCCTTTTCTTCTCGTTTTTCAGTAGCCTAAAAGAAAGTGACAAGGATCGCCGTCTTTCAGTGGAGATCTGGGACTGGGATTTGACCAGCAGGAACGACTTCATGGGATCCCTGTCCTTTGGGATCTCAGAGCTACAGAAACAAGGCGTAGATGGATGGTAAGATGCCAAGATGAGGGAACAGGAGATGGTGTGTAATTGGAGAAAACTGCACAGGTGTAGACAGAAATAACACAGGCAGAGGGATTTATTGTCACAGTCTGGTAATAATCCTGGATCTTATGTGACATTGCTCTGTTTTTATTCTGGGCTTTAGGTTTAAGCTGCTGTCCCAGGAGGAGGGTGAATACTTTAATGTTCCTGTCCAGCCAGATGGAGAGGATGGTAACGAGGAGCTGCGACAAAAATTTGAGGTAAGACACACAAAATGACAGCGTTTAATTATTTAACAGGGTTTAACTTGTGTAAATATGAGGCTTCTTTATACTTCCTTCATAATCTTCTCTCTCCAGAGGGCGAGAGTGGGTCCAGGGAAGCCAACAGACTCTTCTTCCTCCTCCTCGGTGTGCAAGTACGACAGCAATGGCAATCAGGACCGGGTCAAGCTCTCGGATTTCAACTTCGTCATGGTTCTGGGCAAGGGGAGCTTTGGCAAGGTGATGCACATTCGTACAGTTAATACGTTTTTTTTTATGGTGCTAAATGTGAGCCAGTGGCTAGAAAACAACATTTTGACGACTCCCTTCAGGTGATGCTGGCTGAGAGGAAGGGCACAGACGAGTTGTACGCCATCAAAATCCTGAAGAAGGACGTGGTGATCCAGGACGACGACGTGGAGTGCACCATGGTGGAGAAGAGAGTCCTCGCCCTGTCTGGGAAACCACCTTTCCTCACTCAGCTGCACTCCTGTTTCCAAACCATGGTAACGAAGACGAGCACATGCATGAACACAGCTCGTAACAGCACTGACCACTGATCACCTATTCTCCTCTCCTTCCCTGCCTCTTCATCTTTGTCCAGGACCGATTGTACTTCGTCATGGAGTACATAAACGGAGGAGACCTTATGTACCAGATCCAACAGGTCGGCAAGTTCAAGGAGCCTCATGCTGTGTGAGTACACAAACAAACCCAGACTAGAGTTGAATAATGGTAACAATGTTATCATACTTTCAAAACACTCTGCTGTCGCTCTTCCTTTTCTCTTCTTACTGGTAATTTAACACATTTCCTCGTCTACTCTGCTCCTTTGTTAGTTGGGGTGATGTCTGTTCCCTTGGATCATTTTCAGCTCATCTGATTACAAAACACGTTGAAGAATGTAGTAATTTAGTTTGACAGACATTTAGATTTATCATTATTGAACAGCAAGCTGGCAGTTAGCTGCTAACATGACCCCCGTGCATGTATTTGTCTCATGCTGTAAAAATCCTGCAGTAATCCGATAATTAATACATTTTTTAATGGAAAAAAACAGAGCAGTTCTTCAGAGGCTGCAAAAATTGTGTTGTTATTCATGCTAGTAGTAACATTGCTGATATGTCTGTGCTCCTGGGCGTGCTGTAGTGGTTAAATGTATGTGGCTGCTCTCTGACACCAATTTAAAAAAGTGCTATAAACTATAAATTTTAGTCATATGCGACTTCCATGACAAGACTAGAACCACTGATCGTTATACTAACGATAAATAGTACACCTAATTATCATTGTTTATTAATTGTACTGGTGTGAAGTGCAAATAATTAGGGCTAAGTAATCAACAGTCAATATTCGATTGTACATGATATTATTAATTGGATTTCAAATGTTAACTGTCTAAACTCGTTACAGAACTATTAAATCACCCGCAAACTGAAAAAAAAAGAATCACACCAGCAGAAAACATAGTACTTGCCACTAAAGCAGTTCATCAGTCAGCCAATATTTCTCTGTATTGTACAACACGTTGATTTCCTAGTTGCGCTGCTGCCGCATTACAAGGTCAGGTCCACTTGTCAAAACGCGGCACGTATCGCACTGTTTCCATAACACCATGTATTTCGGCCAAGCGAGGCCACTCTGGATGAAAGGGCAAGAGAGGAGAGGACTCAGGTTGTGTTCTGAACTGTCATATAACGCTCAGGAGTCAGTAAACCGTCATAGACGGGTGAATAAATGCTATTTTTCCTTTTCCTATCTCAAAAAGATATATAAATGCATGCATTTACCCACCACTACAGTAATCACTGTGGTGCTGAAACTGAAATTCTTAATGACGTAACCTCAAACTTTATCAAAGGAGTTATTTTAATTGAAGTGGCAGAAAAATGGGTCACCCTGGTAGCTCACCTAGTGTGAGCGTGCACGCCCCGTGTTTCGAGGCCAAAAGTCCTTACGGCAGCAACCTGGATTTGGTCACAGTGTGGGTCCTTTGCTGCATGTCACACCCTTTCTTTCTCCACTGAATTTCTTCTTCATCTCTCCAGCTGTCGCTACCCAATAAAGCAGAAATGACAAGAAAAAGAAAAAATTCTTATTTATTCGTATCATCCACCTGTAACACACACCACGCTGTGTTTCCATGTTGATGTGGTACAGATGAGGTTAGAAACTGCTCGTTTGTCTTCACCGTAGGTTCTATGCTGCAGAGATCGCCATCGGACTCTTCTTCCTTCACTCCAAAGGCATCGTGTATCGGTGAGTCAGTTTGTGAATCAGCTCGAGTCTGGTGATGCAGTTCACAGTCACTTGAGATTCCAGATGTGAGTAATACGTGTGTGTGTGTGTGTATTTGTTTGTAGGGATCTGAAGCTGGACAACGTCATGCTGGACTCTGAAGGCCATATAAAGATTGCAGACTTTGGCATGTGCAAAGAAAACATGTTAGATGGAATAACCACAAAGACTTTTTGCGGGACACCAGACTACATCGCTCCAGAGGTGTGTTGACGTGTTGCGAGGTCATCGATTGGTGTTTTTCTTTCTTTCACATTTTAGACTTCTGAATTGGGCTCTAACATTGTGTCTTGTAGATCATAGCGTATCAGCCTTACGGGAAGTCTGTGGACTGGTGGGCCTTCGGAGTCCTGCTGTATGAGATGCTCGCTGGGCAGGTTTGTATGCATTCACTGTTGTTATTGACAACACACAGCTGCAATGACATCAGGAAGTTATGAAGTATATTTGTGTCCATCCAGCCGCCTTTTGACGGGGAAGATGAAGATGAGCTGTTCCAGTCGATCATGGAGCATCACGTCTCTTACCCTAAATCCATGTCCAAAGAAGCTGTTGCTATCTGCAAGGGGGTAAGGACACACATGCACAGCCACACAGAGACTCTGTCCTAATCTGAAGGCTGAACTCTCTGTTATCTCTCCGAACTCCTGAGGCAATGTTTAAGGCTCTTAGTTTGGATTGAAAATGTGTAAGAATGATAATCTCTCTATCTCTTGCATTTGCATTTCCATTTCTTCTCATGCTGTATGTCTGCGTGTGATTTTTAGCTCATGACCAAACACCCAGGTAAGCGTCTGGGCTGTGGTCCAGAGGGGGAGAGAGACATCAAGGAGCACGCCTTCTTCCGCTATATAGACTGGGAAAAGCTGGAGAATAAAGAGGTCCAGCCGCCTTTCAAACCTAAGTCTGTGAGTACATTACACACACACACACATTCAGCTGTTGAATATCACCTGAACGTCACTGATTATGTTAGACTCAAGTCACAGGATAGAAGGAAATAACACACTTAGTCGAACTTTGAAGGTAAGTTATAGGAACGATTAGATCACTCATCCCCCGAACCCAACCATCACCTGCCATTGTTCACTACTCTGACAAATGCAAAAGAGCTGAGATTTGTGAGTGTAGTCACCAATGATGAAGCTGAAATGTCACTGGCTCACATACGGACCAATGGAAATCCACAGTTTCGGCTGTGAGTGATTTGATTGGTTGATGCCATGTTTTAGTTGTATTTCTCTTTTTTCTCTTTGTCGTTTGTTGTCCTTTTTTTCTCCACATCACCTCATCATCAAACTCACTCCATCCTCCCTCCATCTCTCTCTTTCCTCTCCTCTCCACGGCAGTGTGGGCGTGATGCGGAGAACTTTGATCGCTTTTTCACGCGCCACCCCCCAGAGCTGACCCCCCCAGATCAGGAGCTTATAGCCAACCTGGACCAGGAAGAATTCGAAGGCTTCTCATTTGTTAACCCTGAGTACCCTCACACAACTCACTGACCATGCCACATATCTCTGGGCTGCACTAGTAATCCCCTACTCCTCGAAAATGTACATTAAAAAACACAAAAAAATAAATCACCATGATGTCATATCCAGGCTGCATTCGAGTAAAACATTAAAGGAATAGTTCAACATTTTGAGAAATATGCTTTTTTTTAGAGTTAGATGTGAAGATTGATGTCAGTTTCATGTGTTTGTATGAAGTACATAGGTGGAGCCAGGAGGCGATTAGCCTAGCTTAGCATAAAGGCCGTAAGCAGGGGGAAACGGCTAGCATGGCTCTTTTCCAAAGATAAAACAATATGCCTACTTTCACCTCTAAGGACGATCGCTTGTTTAATAATAAAGTAAATAATAAATGCAGACAGCTGAAGTCATCCGTAAACTATGTCTTGTTAGCGTTGAATGAAATGTAAAACTCTCCACAGCAAAGGGGAAAACCCCAGTTCAACTTCTTAATCAACCCATTTAGTTTTTCTGTTTAGGTTTTAAGAAGCCTTCCGTAACTAGCCTACCTAGCTTACCTTATCACTGTGATTTGAATATAACAAAGGAAACAAATATTCCCATCGTCCTCAGCTGTACTGTAGTAATAAGAAAAAGTTAGCATGCTAACACGCCAAAGTAAGATGGTAAACATGGTCAGCACCTACTAAACATTTAGCTCAGAGCACCACTGTGCCTACATATAATGTGGCTTTGACTGTGACGGTCTGTTGACTAGCAAAAGAGCTTGCACAACCAGTAGTAGTCAACCAGCTGACAGATTAGCTCACTAGTGCTAGTTTAGCGTGGCCTTGCAGGTTGTTGCAGTTGCTGGTTGAAGATAAAATGTCTTGATTAGTAAGGTGTATTTTTTGTAGGATAGCCAGGCTAGCTGTTTCCACCTAGCTCCAGTCTTAATGCTAAGCTAAGCTAATCGCCTCCAGGCTCCACCTCTGTACTTAATGTACAGACAGAGTGGTATCATTCCTCTCATCTAACTCTCAGAAAGTAGTCAAATAAGCGTATTTTCTCAACATGCCAAACAATTTCTTTAAATAACGTTGAGATGGAAATGCAGACGGGTGCTCAAATGCTAACAGTCAGGAGAAATAATCAGATATTCATGTGTCAAGTTGCCAGTAGGAGACTAGTCCTGTTTCCAGTGGTGACACTGTTTTCACTTTGGTTTATCACGTCATGTTACACTGCTGCTCTCATGTCAGCTCTACTGGCTGTATTTCTATCTTTAGTGCAGAAATGTTGCTCCTGAATGCCGCCCGGCCGCTCACACCAGCAGGTTCATGTTGGGAGTCCGACCTCAGGGCTGACCTGAACCTGCTCTGTCTCTGTGTCACCCTCCCTGTAATTGCATATTGACTATGATGACCTATCAGTAATATTGATGAGTGTACTATGATCACATATTGGTAATATTCATACAGTGTAAGTGAAAACTGACCAATTGCTTTGCTCTGATTGTTTGAGTACTAATGAGTTTCCTAATGTTGACTTTACTTTTGTCTATAGGACCAAATACTTCTACACTTTCTGTTCAGTCAGTGTTGTGGTGAGCTTAACTGAAACTTTTTTGCTGATTTTCATTTTTAACCAGTCAGAGAATAGACGTCTTTATACATGCAGTCTGCAAGAGTGTAAGTCTGCGTCTAGTTAGTGGTTTTTGACTTAAAGCTCATTACTTTTTTCTCCTGATTTATTACTGAAAACATTCACCACATTACACTGTGTTTTTAATAACAGAGAACATATCTTCTTAGCTTGTAAACAACCATTTTTTGGGGGAGGTTTTTACATATGACAGAGCCCTGTTGAGTTTTGTGAAGCTGGTAGTTTGTTAGCTTATAAAAAGAGGATGTCCAAAAGTGCCAAACTAGGGTTCAGAATCATGAGGATGTGTGTCCTCGATAACTGTGACGAAGGGCAGCCATCTTGTGCCATTTTGCAGTACATGTATAATTATTAGAATATGCATTATAGCTTATCTGTTCTTCAACAATACAATACCCTTGGAGAGTCATTTTCATGTACAAAATGAACTGTCTGAGAAGACGCGTGTTTCATTGTGAGGCAGGTTGTATTATCCTTTTTGTAACTGTGTAACGATGCAGGTTAGTGAAAATGTGTCAAATCTTGTTCTTTGAGCTCGTATCAAAAAAAAAGGGAGGTGGTGGCATGGTGACATCGCAGAGTTGTGTCTGCTATACGAAGATGCTCGCTGATCGAGACAACGATTCTGCTAGGTGGGGGGAAAAAAAGGAACGTGAGCGCTTTACTGTGATGATGGTAATGGTGACGAATCAATAGTGACATAACGAGAGCGATGACAGAATATATACGTATATATTGAGTTCTATATCAGAGAGATGTTTGGATGAGAGAGATGCTTCTGTGGATTGTGTAATTGTCCCGTATGATTGGAAACTGATAATATACTCACTGGTGCCTACCAGACTCCCTCTGCTGTCTCTGCCTTGTTACTGCTGCTACACGACAAATGTTGGACGTGCGTTTGTTTGGTTCTTATCAAGTCCACTCTCCTATCTGGAAGCTGAGCTACAGCCAGGAGATGAGTATCTTAGCTTAATAACAGGAAACATGGGGCTAGTCCTGGCTCTGAAAAGTTAAAAAAAACAAAACACTAAAGCTCACTAATTATGTGTTATATCTCGTTTGTTTAATTTGTGCAAACCAAAGCATAAAATGTGGTTTTACGTGAGCTTGCATGTGTGTATGTGTTTATTTGTTAGCCAGGCTAGCTGTTTCACTCTGCAGTCCATGGTAATGCTAAGCTAGGCTAACTGTCTCCTGGCTGTAGTTTCATATACAATGGGCCGACTTCTCATCCAACTCTTTGTAACAAGGCCAATGTATGTATTGTCTAAAAGGTGTAAACCTTATAAACACTTAGTATAGTATAATACACTACAATATGGCCGTTATTGGGCCAATTTTATATGTTTATATTGTCGAGTTTCTCAACAGTTATAACGTCTCTGTAACAACTGTAATTCTATTTAATGATTTTATTACATACAAACTAATCCCAACAGTGTACAGTCTGTTCAGTGGCGGCTTTAAAGCTGATTTTAAAGCTGTTCAAAGAGTTTAAAACTTCACTCAAGGTCCACTTTCTAAATTTGTCACAGACTGTTTTGCTAGTATTCACATAATATTTTATTAATAAATATAATAAACAAATACTTAAAAAGATGAATCTGTATTTTATATTAATATTACAGACGTCACAGATGCTTCACAGGACTTCACTTCTATACCAAAAGCCCCATAACAACATAACTACATCATAGTGTGTTGAGTAATTATTGGTTTATTCATTATTTGTTGCTTATAAGAAAGATACTTAAATAAACTGTCATCCACAAAACAAACAAAGACACGCTGCAGAGATGAAATGTGCAGCATCACACCTGCCTCATACACAGAAACAAGCAGAATTAGTGGTGAGTTTCGTGGACCAGTGGTAGAGGTGGGAAAGTTTCCATCCCCTCCTCATTTCAGCTGGAAGCCGTCTGATGAGACAAAAGGAGGAGGTAGGAAACGAAACGCTTTGTGTGTGTGTGTGTGTGTGTGTGAGTGTGTGTGATACATGTGTCTTGCCTGGGGCTCACTGCTTCACTTCCCTGTGTGAAATCCTTTTCCAGTTGTGGTTTGATCTTTAGCTGGTCTGTTTTTTTTATCGATCCTCGTCTGTTCTGTACTGGAACATTTCCTCTCTCTCTGCCCTTTGGAAGTTTGTCTTGGATCTTTCCGCATCTGTGCTGTTGAAACGTTTCGGTGGCTCTTCTCTTCATCCTTTGACTGTGTTTCTTGGCTTTGTCGGCAGGGTGTGTTTGCTTTTTGTTGACTTGCTCCCTCGCCCCAGTCCTGTATGGATTCAGTGGTGTGTTTTGCTGAGTCTAGACTTGTTGTGGTGCCATTTACAGATGATCAGAGGTGTGGACGAGACTGTAACTTAGACTGACAAAATCAAAACACATGAAACTTGAATTTAACACCAATGACTGTCCTGATAGTCTGTGTTAAAATCAATCAACTACTGGTCTTTATGAGGTCCTGCCCGAATTCCCAACTCTATATTTTGAATTTGCTTTTACGGTAGTACTGACTGTAATTACGTAAGTGGAGCTTCACAGACTATATAATTATACCATTAAATCAATAAATATAGAAATACAGAAAGAAATACGTCCTTGAAATACACCATTGTCCATAATCGTGTGTGAGTTCAGAGATAGGCAGTAGACCATATCTTAGAACAGACCTTTTTTTTTAGGTATTTGTCTTAGTCTGAAGCAATATTAAGCTGTCTTGGCTCAATTGGTGAGTTCTTTTGGTATCAAATAATACGATCACCATATAGACATCTAGGATGTCTAGCTTTGAAACCTCCTGCTCTAAACACTTTAAACATCTCGGACTATGACCTGACTTGAGACTTGAGTTACTTGTGACCTGCAAGATAATGACTTTGTCCCACCTCTGCAGATTATTAAAATGTGTCCTTCCCGTGTGCTGAAACAGTTAACCTCCCTCGCCTCCTTTCTCCACCCGTCATCTTTGTGCTTCTATTGTCGTCGATCTTCCTCTTTCTAAACTGCTCTTTTAACGTTGTACAGATCCACTCTGTCTTTTTCTAACACGCCCTCTCTCCTTCCTCTTACCCTCTGCGGCAGAAATCTCGCCGTGACGTCGGCAACTTTGACAAGGAGTTCACCAAGATGGTGGTGGAGCTGACGCCCACAGACAAGCTCTTCATTATGAATCTGGACCAGAACGAGTTTCAAGGCTTCTCCTACACCAACCCAGAGTTTGTCATACAAGTTTGAGGAGTTCCTGTTGGATAGACGCAGCCCGGACAAAGACTCTGCTCCAACCCTTGCAGCCCAGTTACGTTCATCGCAGACTCATCCAGCATCTTATCTCATCAATAGACTCAAACCACCAAAGCTAAAGCCAGGGCGTCTCATTCGAACTCAACACACACCAGCGTCTAAACTGGACAGTTATCATGAACCACCACACCTGCTACACATTCACACTCGCAAACGCGAGCAGCAGATTAAACCACAAACTGCAAAAGGCTTCAGCTGCTGGTTGGTCGCAGTGGGAGTGACCTCGACCAGTAACCACAGACCAGGTTCCAGTAAACCCCAGGCGTGTGCAGAAATCACAGGACCTCGTGGCGAAGCGGACCGTTGCAAAGGCCCGGCGATCAAGAGTCATAGTGAATGTGTAGCTGTATGTATGTGCTCTATCGATCAACAGCAGCGTGTGTTTGTTTACTTGATTTTCTTCTCTTCGATCTGTGAAAGTTGCGTCATGAACATTCCATGATCAATAATATGTATGTACACACACACACACACACACACACACACGCACGTGTCTGTGCAGGCTGCGGTTTGAAAAAGAAGTCAGGTTTTGAATGGTAACAGTCCAGATTTATAACCTCATGTCTAAGTTAGTCCTGAACTTAGTCTTAAGCACGTCTCGTCTTCCAAATTGATGCAAAAAAAAAAATGTTTAAAAAAAACAAACAAACAAACAAAAAAACAACCAAAAAAAAGGAGAAATTCCCCAAAATGCCTGTTTGGCAGTGATATTTAAAAAATGTCTGTCTTTTCTCTCTTGCTTAATCTCTCTCTCTCTCTCTTTCTCTCTTCTCTATGGCACTGTGTATGCAGTGGGTTAGTGCTGTGTAGGCCTATACAGTCTTTGTGGTGCAGCTCCTCTATGCATGCCATATTTGTTGGTACAGTATTTTTATTTTTTTTTTGCTTTTGACATCACGGAGGAGGAGGAGGAGGAAAAAAATCTCCTCTGTGTGTGTTGAATTTATCGATGCAAGTGAGTTTTGAAATATCCATGCTCAAATCAAAGTTTCTGTTCCCACTCTGAATGCTGTGTCTCCTAATAGTGTCAAAATATAAGTGGCTAAAGAGTTTGCTTTAAACCAAGCGCGGCGCAAAAAACACGTGAGATTCTGTGAAATGAACATATAAAGTCGATGTAATAATTCTGTATGGCTTGTGTTTCAGTGTATGTGTAAATAGGAATGAGCTAGAAGTGGTCTTCATGTTATCGTACACTATTCCTCACAGCCTCATCTCCCTTTCTCTCTGCACTTTAGTCCCTACTGAGCAGCTTTTGTTTTTCCCCTGTTTTTATCCCCCCCCCTCCTCTTCCTCTCCTCTCCTCCTCTTCCTCTCCTCTCCTCCTCTTCCTCTTCTCCTTTCCTTAAATCTTCATTTCATCTCTGTTCATTATTTTTTTTCCTCCCCTTCTCTGTCGCTAATACTCACACAGGAAAAGGAACCGGAAAATGAGAAAAGTAAGACAAGGGGGAGACTGGGAACGAGGGGAGAATAAAGTGTTTACTATGCAATATGCAGGAGGAGAAGAAGAAGAAGAGAATGAGAATGAGGAAGAAGAGGGCAACTTTTATAAAGCAACCTGAAGAAACCGTGTAACAGGACAGAATACATGTGTTGCATGCGCTGTCGTTACCTGCGCGTGAGAGATACTTACAGTAGGATACCTACATTAAAGTGAATTATCATAATGTCATTTCAGTAACTCTGACTCGTGTGTTTTTACTGGGTGAAATTCCTGCCATGATGACACGCACAGTGTAACCGCACGTTAGCAATATCAACCATAACCTGAGAGCTATGCTGACTCTTTTCATCAGTGTGAATCTATGTAACATCATTTCAGTTAAAAACAGAAAAAACAGGTAAATGCAGGTAAATGATTGAAAATGAAACACTTATTTATTAATAGTAGTCAGTTTAATATTCAAGTGGCTAAACCTTTTCAAACATTGTCCATTTAACCCTTAAAAATAAAGGTTTGAGTTAGAACCTAAACTGCTCGTTTTGTCCAAGCAGCAGTCAAAAGCTAAAGATAATTTAAAATTATATTAATTCCTAATTGATCATTTTCCTGTCGATTGATTTGATTGTTTATTATTTTCTGTCACTGGTCTTCGGTAGTTGAGTTTTGAGATCTCTTTCTTTTATGTTACATGAAATTATGAAGAAAAATGAATGAAGAGCGATCACATCCCTTCATCTGACACAGTTCATTTATATCAGACCAAGTATCTGGGACATAATTACTTGTTTTGATCATTAAATATTCATAACAGATCATTTTTTGTCGACAGAAGTGGAAGCTCGCTCAAATATGTGTATGAAATAGAAATATAAATATTTCAGAAATATAATACTGTGTGTAATATATTTTTTAATGTTGGGAAACAACTTTTTTTGATAGCTTTTTCTTCCTTGCATGTGCTCATCACTTTATATTAAAATCTTTAAATATTCATATTCTCATTTATTCTTTTATTTATTCATATGAGGTGGCCTGCACGATCATTGGATCTGCTCTTCTGTCTGCTGGTGGATCCTGATATTTATACAAAGGACATGTAATAAATGAACAGCTATGATATCAGCCAAAAATGTCATCAGAAAATCAGAACTGTTGAAAAATGTTCTAAAATGTCTCTAATGCATGGAGGAGCAAAATATTTCAAACCTCCAACAATGTGATGTAGTTCAAAGTTTCCGCTAACAACGCATTAAATATATAAAAATACACACAGAAGGAACTGTTGCCCTTTCTGCTACTACACTGTGTATCTGTATATGATGAATAAATCTAATCTAAATCATCTAAAAATGACAGAGATATTGTTGCAGTTTCAGTTTTGTCCACCATAACTTTTACATTTTGATTGTATTGATTCATTAAAAGACCACTAAACTAAACCAAAGTCCAGATGAGAGAAACTGAGTTGATCAAAATGTTCAAATTTTCATCTGATCTTGACAAGCAGTAGAATAAGTTTGAGGAGTGTTGAGTTTAATGACTCGTGGTTGACATTAAAGATAGTTTGAAGTTTTTTATATAGCATAATAACAACATAACAAAAAGTATCCATTGCATCAAGGAAAGTATAGATGATTATTGGGTTAGTGTATTTTAATTCACCAATCTATGTGCCCTATTTTAAATAACATTATTAGTGAAAGCATGAGAATGAATTAAATCATAATAAAACGTCTGAAATCAATCCCTCGTGGTCGTTTCTGCGCTGCTGTCCATGGTGCTGAACCGGTGGGGACACACGCACACACACACACACACACACACACACACACACACACACACACACACACACACACACACACACAGGGAGGCGGGACTATCCTGCAGTCAGCGTCAAACAGAGTTGAGCGTGAACAAACTAAGTGTCCAGAGGACCGCTGCTGTGGATGTTTTCCAGGATTTTGGCCTGTTTTCTCCTTTTCTTCACTTTATTCACTGACTGAACAACAAACATCCTCGACCCTCTTCTGTCTGCTGTTCTTAACATGGAAACAACTCAGTGAACCAAATCCCATGCATGTATTTTAGAGTTGCTGAACCCTGCACAGTTACCCAACTATACGAGTGCGAATGAGGCCCAGGATGCAGAGGATGCTCCCAGAGTTTCCTTCAGCCGACTGGATCCACACAAAGATAAGACACCGGGGGAAAGTTTTCAACAGTTTCTAAAGCTCGCTGTCTTGCTGTCCACCGGAGGACTCCTCGGTGTGGAGGAGGAGGAGGAGGAAGAGGAGGAGAAGGAGGAGGCTGGGCCGACATGAGGCTGTGTAACCGGGGTATGATGATGCTTCTGACCACGGCGGGTGCTTTCTGTGCCTTCAGCCTCATGACCATCGCCGTGGGCACGGACTACTGGTTGTACTCCCGCGGGATGTGCCGCTCCAAGAGCCAGGGAGACAACGAGACCGTCCGCAAGAACGAGGAGGTTCTGACCCATTCGGGTCTGTGGAGGACCTGCTGCACTGAGGGTAGGAACAAACTCCAACTAGGGAGTATAAAAACTCATATAACTTGATAATAAAGCAATATTATTACAATACACTGAAGCTGAAATGTGTACACTTTGGGCAGAGACATAGTGGGGGGTAAATCAGTTTATCCACCTCTTTGAACTGAGCCTGAGAGTTTACTCATCTATTTTAGATCAGTCAATGAGTGGAAACACCTCCGCCTATGAGCACACATTACTTCCACATGAGAGAACATGTACATTATATATTGGCTGATAAATGTTAATAGATAGAATAAACAGGCCCATGTTTCATTATGGGAAAACATTTCCTGCATTTATGTCATCACAAATAAGTTTAGGATGCTTCATTGACTGTGAATGTTATTTATAACACCCAGTGGTGGAGGAAGTATTCAGATCCTAGTAATACTGCAATGTAGAAATACTCTGTTACAACTTAAAGTACTGCACTGAAAATGCACACTACCAGCACGTGAACATTATTGAATATAATGTACTTAAAGTTTTAAAAGAAATAAAAGCTAAATAATCATCAAATCAAGTAGCATTGTGGAGTGAGAGAGAGAGATCATTTTTATTACTATTGAGTTGTTAATGAATACCAATGAATTCGGTTGGTAGGAAAGTATTTTGGAAGTTCATCATATGAAAAAAAGAATTATGTTTTCCTGTTTGTAGAGGAACAGACGTATGAAATATCGCTTATAAAGTATATAAATGGAAATACTCAAGTAAAGTATGAGTGCAAAATTGTACTTCAGTACACTTGAATTAAATGTAGGCCTATACTTTAAATGAGTAAATGTCGTGAGAATTTTATTATTAAGCCAAAAATTGTATTTTTAAAAAACATCTGCGGCTCAGATGGATTTATGGTACGATTTAGATTGATGGTGCATCTTCAAGTGGGAGAGGAGACACATGATGGATGGATGGATGGATGGATGGGATGGGATGGAAATGACATTTTGAATTATTTATTGTTCTTTAATAGCGCCCCTCTTCCTCTCACCATATATCCTCTTGTTTGTTTTGCTTTCAATTTTCTGAATGAAATGAAAATGTTCACCTCAGGTCTTCACTTCCATGCATCTTAACACCCTCTGCTGCAGCCCCACTATATCTCTGAGCCCCGAAATGGTTTAATAGACTGTGCCTGCATCATAAAAAGGCAGGCAGACTGAAGGCTGTGCATCAGGTGCAATAACAAAGACATATAAAATAAAAATACACAAGGACAGACAGGTTGACGTATTGGTGTGCGCACCTAAACACAGCACAGACAGACATTTATAAAAAGACACTGTCCCCTCAGAGTTAGGTGCAGCCTGTAGAGCTATTACAGACATCATTTCCATACCAAGCTCCAAGAAAATTGTCCTCCAACAGTTTGAATAAAGACGAATGGCACAAAGCTGGCAGACAAATATGCTGCATGATAAAAATGTTCAGAAAATATCTATTCTTGGTCAGAGGACGGGCAGGAAGGTGCAGAAGCAACCAAAGTCTTCATCTCTCTTTGTCTACTGGATAAATGCTTTCTCTGTCGTGTGTTTTTCCTCTCTGACCTGCTCGCCGTGGCCGAGTTGTAGTGCACTGAGTGAGTTTTGTTTTGGTAACCATGGAGACCCGACCCTCATTATCAATACTGGTCAATCAGTGCAGCACAGAGGGGACACATTTGTCAATATATCCCCTGCGTGTGCAAGCGTTGAAAGGCAGCGCTCGGTCAGAGGTTACGGAGAGCAGGAAATACGTGTGCAGCCGGTTCGTGAATCTTCACAGGATGAGAGGCCACGTTGAAAGGCATCAAAGTCTTTACAGGTTATGATAGTGACAGTCTGTATGTCTAGAGGCTGGATGATTGGTGGGAATATTGAGTATTTGTGTTTTATGATTCTTGCCAACATATTGTGCCAGGAGATATTCCCTGTGCTAGTTTAGTTTATATCAGTCTGTACAGCTTCCTAGTAATAACAACAGAGATAAGGTGACGAGCTGCCAGATGCAGAAAATCACTCATATGAAAAATAAATAAATTGACAACAAAAACAGGTTTTCTCCAGATGAAACGCTGATTGAGTAGAAGGTGTTTATTCTCTTACATTTATGTTCGAACCAACATTGTCATGCAAGCTACTTCACAACCTCCTTAAACCAGGCCAGCATTTATTTCCCGCTCCACAGTGTCTATTGCCCACAGGAGGAGGCCTCACTTAGTGTAACTGTTTTTTCTGGTATATGTGATTACATCTCTGTTACTTTACTTGGTGAAAACGTACTCATCCTGGTAGCAATGGGATCCGAACCCATGGCCCCAAACATTTATTTTACACAGGAGGAAGATTTACTAACTACTGCACAGTAACAAGTCTCTGTAATTTTCTCGTGGGTATAATCTCAGAGGGATTCATGAGAAAACATTGGCAGCGGTGGGATTCGAACCCACGCCCCCGAAGAGACTGGAGCCTTAATCCAGCGCCTTAGACCGCTCGGCCACGCTACCTCTTGACAAGGGCCTAAAACAATTATTTCCAGCCAGTGTATATGGCATATTAAATAGATATAATGTCATTACATAATGATATAATGGAATATTAAATAGATATTAATGATATAATGCTAAAGTGAGATTAAAAAAATGATTTTAAAGACAGATTAAAACCAAAACAGTGAGCTGAAAGATGCTAAAATGCTTCACTTGGAGTTCATGGCACTGGATTAAGTGAGCTGAACTGCAGAGAGGAACAAAATTATTTGACCTATTATTATATTATAAATCTTTCTTCTACATTTGTCTCTGATTACAACTCACTGTTAATGTGCAGCTTACTTTTATACATTCTTGCAGACATATTTGTGAGAATGAGCAACACTCTCAGAGTGTTCTCGCCGAGATCCAGTGTATTGATGACAAAACCTTGGCAGCGGTGGGATTCGAACCCACGCCCCCGAAGAGACTGGAGCCTTAATCCAGCGCCTTAGACCGCTCGGCCACACTACCTTGTACATAGCAAAATAAAACAACCATTTCGATTTGTGATATGATACATTTTATTTTGAAATACTACTACTTTGTCTACTTTACTTTTTACTTTAAGCCTCTAAAAAAAAACCAAAGGGTGTCTGAGATGAAAAATCAGTCTTCAGTGGTCAAACCACTCAAAATGTCAATAACAATATCCTGGTGATGATGGCTCACCAGAAGGTATCGATTAATTCTGAGCCCAAATAATATTTGGAACTACTGAATTAAATCAACCGTGCCAGTGTTCCTCTGACATGTCCAAAATGTAACTGTAAAAGTATTTTTGATTAAGCTTGGAGCTGAATTATATAAAAGCAGACAAAGAAATCAATACAACACAGACCATTAGATGGTAAGCCTCACATTTAGCACTCAGCAAGTCACTGTTAGAGAGTATGCAAAGTGCACTCGGTCAAAGGCACTGTGACTTCTAAAATGATACCGTATGGATGTCATATTAGAGCAAAGAGATGCCGAATCAAAGCATAACTGGATGTACTGTCATGTACTTCTTTGTTTTTCTGCAGGAACGTTTCGAGGTGTTTGCAAAGACATCGATCACTTTGCTGAAGATGCAGACTATGAGCAGGATGCTGCAGAGTATTTACTACGTGGGTAACAAATTTGCAAGTGTGACTGTAAGATCTAACAACTATAATAAATCTCCTGTATTTAAATGCCCCATTCTCCTCTCCTCAGGAGCAGTGCGAGCCTCTAGCCTCTTCCCCATCCTCAGTGTGGGATTATTATTTCTTGGAGGTGTGTGCGTAGCTGCCAGCGAGTTCTACAAGTCACGCTATAATGTCATCCTCAGTGCTGGTATACTCTTTGTCTCTGCAGGTCAGAAATGCACGCAAGTCTTATGTGCATGCACCCAAATTACAGTATTCGTCATCCATCTGACCCATCCCTCTAACCTCTTCCAGGTCTCAGTAACATCATTGGGATCATTGTGTACATATCAGCCAACTCAGGTGACCCCAGCCAGAGTGACAACAAGAAGAGCTACTCCTATGGCTGGTCTTTTTACTTTGGCGCTCTGTCCTTCGTGCTGGCTGAGATGGTGGGCGTCCTGGCGGTGCACGTGTTCATAGAAAAACACAGACAGCTGCGCACTAAAGGCCGGCCTTCCCTCATAAAGCCGCCCATCTCTCGCAGCTCATCTTACTACCGCAACCGCTACTACCAGAACCGCAGCCGTCGATACAGTTACAGGAGCAACCACAGTGTGGGGGACTCAACCTCACATTCCTTTCGGGCATCCTTGATGCGAGACCGAGAGCCGTCCATCTGCACTGAATCCAAACTCATGGCAGGTTTGCCAACACCAGTGACAGTGGGCTCAGAGTTCATGCTCTACACCTTAGCCTCGCCTCTTAAAGACGGTAAGATTGACATGGCTGTAGATGACTTAACTACTGCAGTTGCTCACAACAACACAGAGATACTGCCTGGAAACTGTGCTGCCAACAGAAGGACCACGCCGGTCTGAGAGGAGAGTTACAGGAGGGAGGATGCACTGTGATTAAACACAAGAAGGACTTGTGTGAGAGGAGAACATTGAAAAAGAGGAAATCCTTTCTGCCTTTCTTAGTGGAGAAAGACGTTAGAGACAAGAATAGAGGTGCGTCTGTAGACAAAATGTCAAGAAAAAGTGAATAAATCACAATCACATTACCCGAGAGCTCAACGTGACATGTCTAAATTGCTTGTTTTGTTTGACCAACAGTCCAAAACCCAGAGATATTCAATTTACAATGATATAAATGAAGCAAGGCCTAATATTCAGGAAGCTGAAAACAGAGAGTGTGATTGTAATCAGTTATCAAAGAGGTTGCAGATCATTTTCAGTCAGCTAATTGATTAATCTATGAAGGTTTCCAGTTGCTCAGGTCATCTTCCCTTGAGAAAGATTCAGTTTGAGGCAACTGGACTTGGTTCTCTATCTGTGAAGACCTTTCCCTTCTCATCCCACATGGTAATATCTTAAAAGGATTGTCAATCAGGCCAATTTCCAATGCAGTGAGGCGTGCACAGGCCGATACATTGGTGAAACAAAAGAGCCACTTAACAATGCGTGGTTCAACAATGATGTTCACAGTTTGGATTGGGAGGACGGGTGGTTTGAAGGAGGCGTGTAAAAAAAACACTTATCCCCATTATCTCATGTGACTCAAACGACTGGCATTCACACCATACCTCAGGTGACCTTAATAACTGCCGTTCGAACCAGAGCTCAGGTGACCTTAACGACTCGTTCACACCAGATCTCGGTTGATGTTAGCAACTTAGACAGCAGTCGCCACTGGGACAGGGAGCAGCAACAAACCAACTAGAGACAATGGCCTGGTTCATTATCCTAACAATAGCTGTATACCTGGGTTTTCACACCCGTCTGTCAGAACTGAAGAAGCCTCTTGGATGATAGGTGAATCTTCATGCAGTCCAGTCGCCTCAGATTGAACCCTTCTCAAAAGCAAAATAACCCATTAAACGTGTAATTGTCCCACCTGTATATCTAACTTGCTGGTGAAAATGAAATGGAGTTAACAAGAAGACAGTTGTGAGTTCTAATATTTTGGACCTCCTCTTCTTTGTCGTTTTACTATCCTATTACAGTAACACATCTACAGTATACCTGTAGTGTGTGTGAAGGAGAGTACAGTAATAGGAATGACTGAGTAACAGGCAGTCATGCAGAGAGAGACCCACAGAAATACAACACATGCACGCACACATCTGGGTATGACATAGTTAACTGTGTCCTGTCCTGTCCTGCTTTTTGTGGACCTAAACTCAAAATCGAAACCCCATTAAACACACTAGAACTTTCTGTAACTGTCTCCCACTCACTGTGTCTATTTGTGCGTCTCGGTGTGTATAAGTGTTTGCCCTCATGGTAATATGTCACTGAGTCTCTGTTTACATCAAATAAAGCTTATATATTAACACAAAATGTGCTTTGGACTAAGCAAGTGTGCTTCAGGTGTAGTGTTGTTGTTTTGTACTGAACAGAGCCC
This sequence comes from Nibea albiflora, assembly GCA_014281875.1. Classification (NCBI taxonomy): domain Eukaryota; kingdom Metazoa; phylum Chordata; class Actinopteri; family Sciaenidae; genus Nibea; species Nibea albiflora. The sequence continues at coordinate 10,722,925 of CM024789.1, read as the reverse complement.
GTCTCAGCTGTGCTAGAGAACATGAGAGAATGTTCAAATATCGCTATTATGGCCTTCGTGTGTGTGTACATGCATGAGTAAGCGGTGTTAGAGATGATGATGATGAGACGGTATAAACAGCTTCATAGACCTACAACAGCGGTACAGCAGGCAGTCTGAGCCCTGATGCGTTGCTATGGCAGCAGCATCATTCAGGCGAACATTCAAGGCAGCTGTGATGAATATGCTCAACAGTGCCATCATGCCACACAAGGATATCACCTGATAACACCAGCACACATATTTTAGTGACCATATCAACTTTACATAGTTACACACTTATTCTTGCAGAGATCCAGTGTATTGATGACAAAACCCTGGCAGCGGTGGGATTCGAACCCACGCCCCCGAAGAGACTGGAGCCTTAATCCAGCGCCTTAGACCGCTCGGCCACGCTACCCCTTAGAAGTGTACAAAACAACTCATTCCATCTGGTCTATATGGAGACAAACTGCTCCAAGGTTAGATTTAAAACAGTTCAATCCTGTGTGAAGCCATGCAAACTAAGGCAATAGTTCACATCTACATAATTATACTGTCAGTGCTCAAAACTTCAGCACAAAAGCTAGCGTGTGACGCTACCACAAGACATTTTGGAGGAAAGACCTCCTCTGCATAGACTTTGAAATAAACAGATATATGCATTTGAAGAACAGCTTTTTAACTGTTCTGTCTGTTTGATCACAAGAGGAACACCTTTGACGAGAAGACATAGACTGTATAAGACATAGTAATGTTACTCTGAGGAGACGTTGTGAAGGTCAGAATGTTGTGAGTCTGGGCACCACCATCTTGGCTGCACTGCTTCTACTCTAGGCTAATCCAAACAGAGTGCATGGCTGGAGCTAATTATGCTAAATTACTTAATATCATTTGCACAGATTAGTTGTTCTATTATAAATTCTGTGTGAGTACAGTTGTCATGAATGGGAAAAGGGCGAAACCAAAATGACCTCTTGTTCCAGGTTGAGTCATTATGTAGCCAGTGGTTCAGAGGTAGATGGTGATATTTATACCAGTTTTTTATTGTTGTCTACGATTACAACTACCTGTTATTGTACTTGCTGGTATTCTTAAAGACAGTGTACTGATGACAAAATCCTGGCAGCGGTGGGATTCGAACCCACGCCCCCGAAGAGACTGGAGCCTTAATCCAGCGCCTTAGACCGCTCGGCCACGCTACCTCTGAAAGAGAAGACAGAACAACTATTTCCAATCAGTATATATATGGTATTAAATGCATCTAAAGTAGAATATACAAGTAATATTGAAAAAGGCAAAATCCTATATGAGATAATATACAGATTGAATTTTCAGTTTTCTTACTGTACTGTATATCTTGTCATGGCAACTGTATAAACTACTCCACAGGTTAAAGGACACCTTTTTGAACAGGTCCATATTTATTTCTTGTTCCATCGTGTTTATTTTCCACAGGAGGAACACATATTGAGTAGAAGCTGTTCTTTACATGTATGATTACATGTCTTTGTACTTGTTGGTATTCTTGCAGACATATTCATGATAAAATACTGTCAGTGGTAGGATTCGAGCCAAGGCCTCTCTGATGTGCCCAGCTAATACAAAAGTGGGGGGTGCATGGATGGAGCTCCAATAAACCACCTGCAACCATCTGTTAATCAAAGTGGCCACACTCTTAATTTATAGAATTTATAGAAACCAAAAGTGTTTTTTTTTTCTCCAGGTTGTACACAACATGTTTACTTCTGCTGTTAAACTGGGTATTTATTACAGATACTTATGGACTTGTAGCCAACTTCTGTGTGTTTGTGGTACTTGTCACTGAGTTTGCAAGTCAATTTCTCCAACAGTTATTGACTTAGATTACTCAACTTGTTGAGATTCTTACAGGCACATATCATTGGATAAAAGACCTGGCAGCGGTGGGATTCGAACCCACGCCCCCGAAGAGACTGGAGCCTTAATCCAGCGCCTTAGACCGCTCGGCCACGCTACCTATGCGAATAACCAACTCACAGTTTTTTCCACGGAAACTGCGTCGAATAGTCCGATAAAATAAAACGTCGATAAAATAAAACGTATTATTCAAATGTTTGTGTGAGGTCACGACGGGATCTTATTTTCCGTTTTGTTCGCCCGTTGCAACCGACGACAACCGGAACGGTACACTGTATCATGACAACACGCCATGACAACCAAAGAACACAAGGAAACAAAGATAGTTCACATCTACATAATGATACCGACACAGCTTTTAAACCTTCACCCTGATGGCTGCAGCACACAGACGTACGCAGGTATTTAACATCATATTTCACGACATTAGACGAACCTACTACTGTTATTATAATGTCAGTGGGACGTCCACATATATGTGCCAGCTCAAAGGCTGACATGGGCCGTTACAAGGAGACATTTAGCATGAACATTAGCTCAGCTGGGTAAATTGATTTATAAAAAACGAATTCATTTTATGACACTTAGCATGTAATAAATCGGGACCGTAGTTAGACATGACGGAAATACAAATATTAATTGTTTATAAAAGTTTAGCATTAGTGTAGTTCAGGGATGTCCAAAGTACGGCCTGGGGGCCAATCACGGGCCGCATGAAATCTAGCTTAATTTTTATAATATGGTATTTATGGTCTGCAAAGATTGTCAGATACTGTATGCTTGGAAGACTTTTCCTTTTTTCCCTTCTTTTTGGTTGACATAATCGACAATTGAGCCTCTAAGGCTGGTGTCATATATGTCTGTAGATGAAACACAAAATATTAGTTTCTGAATGATTTTGTTAAAGAGAAGAGCAAGAGCAATACGTTTTAAACTTAAATGTTAACAGACTTTGCATTACTCACAATAAGTCATGTTTAAAATGAACATGAGGTTCAGATTTGTATCAACTTCATGCAAGTTTAACGTGTTCCACACACAAACACACATAATAACTGTGACAAGTGTTACAGAACATTTGTGTGTATTTTTAAATGTTAGTATTGCCCCCGAGTATCTACCCATGGTCAGATCTGGCCCTCTTTAAAGAAGTCTGCTGCAGTCACACATCTTGACTTCCTGTATACTCTTTGGAAGTAGTCCGCTGGATACATCCGGTTCCGTGCGGCGCCATTTTGATGAAACAGCGAGGAGGGAAGCAGCTTGGGATAACCGAAATGGATTTTTATGGATTTAAATCGAAGATTATCTTGGATACATAACTTTCATCGTGTCATTATGGAGCTTAACGGTGCGCTGAAGAGGAATCTTTGCGTCCCGACTGCGTAACTGGTGGATTTTTTGTTAGATTATCCGACAGCTAACGTTGTTAGCCTAGCGCCGTTAGCTGTTAGCTTTTGTTAGCCTTGAGTTCACATTGTGTTTGAGTGGCGAGCTAAACGTTGGTGTAGCATGTTAGCCATAACTAGCTAATTTAACATTTGCACGATAGATTACGGTTTCAGTCTAATCACTTTGAGGTCTAACGGCGGTAACTTAACACCTGTGGACTCGTTGCGAACGCTTCCACACACTTCCGTGGACTTTTTGTGGAGCTCGGTAGTGGCTGTCTTGACTTGAATAATAAGAACTGTTGCCCCCCCCCCGCCCAAAAAAGGCAAAACATTACCCACAAGGACTGATGCTCACGAAACCCCAGGCCCGCTGCTGCTAGCTACATTAGCGGCTTTGCAACGCGGCGGCCCCGGGGCTTTCCTCCAAGGACAATTCACGACGGACTTGGCCTCATTTACATCCATGTGATAGGTTTACGGTGTGCTGCATGGACTCTTTTGGATTTGGTGGCATCTTGTTGTGTTTTATCGGACTGTAAAGAACTGACGAGGCACACTGCGCCGCTCAATGGCGCTTTGGCCTCAAACCTCGATTATTTTTCTTTGGCAATAACAAGGACTCTGTCGTCATCTGCGAGCTGAACCCTTCCTTAATTTTAGTCCCTTCTTTGTCCACAGTGTTTTCAGCGTATTTAAATAAGGTTTACCCATTAAAGTCACCAGATTTAGCCTCCTGTGTTCAGTGTTGACGCTGTTTTATTTTGTTATCATACCAGGCCTGTGTTTTTTTTCTTTTTCTTGTTGCTTGATTGACGTAAGTGCTTAGACCTGTTTAAAAAAAAAAAAAAAACAACCCAAAAAACAAAATGTCGTGTGTTCACTATAAGTTTTCTTCCAAACTGGAATACAACACAGTCACTTTCGATGGGCTGCATATCACGCTCAGCGAGCTTAAACGGCAGATTATGGGCCGAGAGCGCCTCAAGGCCACAGACTGCGACCTGCAGATCACCAATGCGCAGACGCGAGAAGGTACGTTATCGGCTGACACGTGACTAAATGTCTGACAAACTTGTCGTCCATTATTTTTGGGAGAAACGGGAGGAGATGGGTTTGTGGTAACCACAGATTGGGTGAAAGAGATGTCAGGGAGTGGGGATTAGTCTCTGTGGTTGTGTTTTCATGCTGTATATGTTGTGGTGTTTTTAAATATGTGGTGATCCTGAGCCATTTTTCATTTAAGATGTCAGAACACATAATTACTTAACATGCAGTCTAATATTATTGGTAGTTACTACCCAGACTAGCAGGTAATTTAGAAAAAATCTGGAAATACTATGAAGGTAGGTAGGATGTGTATTGATTTATATTGCTGTAAAGGGTACGTTCAGACAGGATCGGGTGGCAAATATTCACAGGGTTGTCCGGCAGTGTGTCTGTTTGTGCTGAATGTAACCGCTGTGAAACAACCAAAAAATAACTTCATCTCGCTGATTAACCGACATTATTGATGCCTGTCCCTGTGCTCCCTAGTCGTGAGTCAGACTCAGATTTAGGAGCTGGGTACTTGAGATAAATAAAGCCAGAACACAACAGGTAGACTATCAGAGTTTATGAATGCGCTTGGATGGTTTGGAGCGTTTGACTGGTCGGCCGCTTCCGAAAGTTGGATCCAGCTCAGCTTCTTCTCTGCTGGTTGCTGCGGCTTTTGGCAGTCACACGCACCACTCCGACTCAAATGAATAGAAAAGCCTGTGTTTTTGCCACAGCACCAGATTCTGTCTGAATGTACCCATAGTAAGCTCACAGCTCAGTGCCCGGCCCTGCTTTACAATTTTTCCATCTAACATGATGGAAATCGGTGCTATGGCAGATTGTATTAAGAGGCTGGATTTGTTCTGTTGTTGGTGGTGTTGTTTACGTGTCATTGTGTTCTCTGTTTTCAAATCAGTTGTCTTTGGTGTTTTGCAGAATACACAGATGATGAAGCCCACATCCCAAAACACTCGTCCGTGATCGTCCGCCGTACTCCGATTGGTGGAGTAAAACCTGCTGGCAGGACGTTCATTGTGTATGTATAAAAATTATTACTACAGGCATTATTGAGTAATAATTTAAAGCCATAAATAGAAATAGGCAGTCGAGTTATGTCAGCAGCTGATGGTTCCTCTCTGTCCTGTGTTTTCTTTCTGCAGAGATCGTTCTGACACAGCTGTGGTGGGATCTTCTAGACCCGTATGTAAAACAAACCCAAAATCAACTCTCTCTCCTCTTCCTCCTCCTCCTCTCACCTCTCTCCCTCTTCCCCTCTTTCTGGCTTTAGTCACCTTTCTTGAGAACATTCTGTCAACGATAATTGAGTTGTGTGTACCTTCTGTTCACTGTGTGTTGGCTACATTTGTGTTGAGATCTCAACCTCTATATGTCATTTGATGTCTTTCTGGGAGGGTTTCCTTGAGTTACAGTTCAAATAGTGTGTTGTTTCTCTCTTTAAAAAAACCCTGGGTTTCTGTTTTTGACATTAGCAGATTAAAGTTTGAATTTGTGGCTGAGTGAGACGAGGTTGAGAAGAGAAACAACAGACTAGTTCCGATTGTTTTTGAATGCTCTGAACTGACTAAATGTTGAACTGTTGCCACTTTATAACTGATTGAGAAACCATTTAAACTGTGACTGTATTTCATATTGAAATGGTTTTGTAGCCTGCTTCAGGCCAGGCAAATGTATTTTAAAGGGGTTTGTAAAAGGAAAACATGGTATTTTTGTATTATAATTCATTGTCATTTTATTTTCTGTGAAAATATTTTATTTATGTGGTTTAAGAACCCGAATGAAGTAAAGTGTGGCTGGGATTTATTGTAATTAACTTTACAAGACGAAGGTTCTGAGTGGAAGAGACTCGCTAGTGAGTTTTATTTTGAAAAGCTTACCCTGCTACACTTTAATTTACACAAGTCTGTTGTTCAGAAACATTTGCCAATGTCAATTGTTTTGTCCTGTACTATTTCACCATGAAGTTGTTCTATTCTGCTTTGAGTATGGACTGCACATAACCCTTAAACCTCAGAGGCTCACAGGTTTCATCCTCGTGAGTTAAATGCTCAGATTCCCAAGTGTCTGTTTTTACCAAGACACGGGTACTAGTTCAAAGCTAGTTTTGCTAAGTGGGATACTACTATGACTTGGCCACTGACGTATAATGTTGTGACACGATCACAAAGTACTAATGACACGTTATCAGTAAAGTAAATATCTTGTTAATCTCTGGAGGCCTTCCATGGTTGCTGCAGTGAGAAGTATACTGGTGTAGTGTGTCCTGTAAGCTGTAAGCTGCAGAACCTGTCAATAAAGTTGTTCAGTGGTTCAGTGTCAGAACCGCTTGCACCAGATCCCTGTGTGTTCCCTCCACAGCACTCTGCAATACCTAGTGTTTCCGCCGCTGTCTATCTCTGTCACGCTGGACAACCCACCCTGCCCGTTTACTTACTTATAGAAAGTTATTACAAGAAATAGGCAGAGCAGCCTTTTTGTTTGTCACAAACGTGACTTTCCTTTTTTTCTTTTACCTTTTTTTTTTTTTATCCTTGCACCAGACTTAATTCTTATGATTCCTTGACTCCTGACCTCCATTAGAGACATCCCTCCACTTGCTTTCACCCTTCACTCTGTAGTCGTGTTAGGGGCTGCTTTAGGGAACAATTTGAAGGAACACCTGACAGCTCTTGTTGGTTTCTTTTTTGTTTTTCATCAGGTCTTTTCTTTAAAGAAAGAGCATTTGTGTCTTATCAGCCCTACATATTTGACACTTTGCCGTGTTGGCTTTTTTTATTATTGAAACAGCTTGGCACCACACCGTGCTATCATTAGTTTGCAGAAAACAGTCTTGAGCTTGTTTTGATGAGTTACTAACTCTTTTGACAAGCCTGTGCAAAAAAACCTAAATCTCTGCGGCCCGGTGAAGGGAAACTGCATGCTAAAATTAAATGTCAGGTATTCCTTTGAGAAAATTGCCCTCTCCCTACTGTAGCAGGAGAAGCCTACAGAGGGATGTGCAAGTATGTGTGCTGATGAAGGCCGAATAGCAAGGAAGGTCTGAAGTATTTAAACAGATGGACGTTATCATAGCTACAGTTCAATAATTTAAACAGATCTCGGCTTGAATGTAAAAGAGTAGAAACTAATATACGTTTGCTTTACTTGTTAAATTTTATGCTGCTTAGCAGTGTTGAAGTTCTCTAGGATTTCTATACTGGGACAAACTATCATTTTGATTTTTCCACAGAAAAAATGCACGAAAGTTGCATTTTGTATATCCACTGTAATACTTTAATACTGTCTGGCAAGGGAGGAAACATTACCTTAATGGACATAAAACCAATTCTGTCTTTTTAAAGTCATGTTATTTGTAGGTTAAATCTCCTTCTGGGTCATTTCTTAATTTATTCTCCAAACAGTTCAGATCTCTTCTGTATACAGTTAGACACACAGATATTTGGACAGTGACATCGTTCTTAGGGGTGCAAATGTAATTGGACAAATGATCATAAATGTTAATTTTCAGTCCTTTGCAGACAGTGGACACTGGTTTCCTTCTTCGTGGCGTTTTCCCGCAGCTGTCTTCAGCTGTTTGTTCGCAGGTCTTTAGTTTTGTCTTCAGCAAGTCAATGCATGCTCCATCAGGTTGAGATCAGGTGATTGCCTCGGCTGTTGCCAAATATTCCACTTCTCATCCCCTTAAAAAAACAACCTTGGTTGCTTTCACAGTATGTTTTGGGTTATTGTCCATCTGTACTGTAAAGCACCATCCAATCAACGTTGCTGAATTTTGGCAGATGGTATATTCCAACACACTTCATCTGCTTCTGTCACATCGTCAATAAACACTAACGACCCAGTGCCATTGCATGCCCATGCTATAACACTGCCCCGACTCACCATCTTTTACAGATGCTGAGCCGTTCCAGGCCTTCTCTATGCTTTTTTTCCCCTCTCCTTCATTCTGGTACCGGTTGATCTTAATTTCATTCGTCCAAAGAATGGTATTTCTATTCTCGAGGCTTATCAGTGGTTTGCACCTTGTGGTGAACCCTCTCACTGTGCTCTTGTGAAGTCTTCTCTTTATGGTAGTCTTGGATAATGATATGCCTTCCTCCAGGAGAGTGTACTTCACTTAGCTGGATGATATGAGGGGCTTTTTCTTTGCCACAGAAAGGATCCTGTGATCATCTGACACTTTCTTTTGTTGGACTTCCAGGTCTTTCTGTGTTGCTGAGCTTAGCAGTCTGTTCTCTAAGAGTAGAGTCACTGATGATTAGGTTACTCTAAATGTTCTCGCTCTCTTCACATGCATTGAGAACCCCTTTGACCGCAATGCAACACATGGAATCAACTCTGTACTATGGAGCTGCTTTAATTGACCAAGAAATGGTAAAAGAATAGCCTGCACCTGTCAACAAAACAGCTTTTTGCGACAACTGTCCAATTTCTTTTGGTCCCTTTTCAGAAAAGCGATGGCTAGAGCTGTGGACCCTTTTCACCTATTTGCGTGCGAATCCCGTCAAATTAAAGCTGAGCGTAAATGTCACTGTCCAAATACGTACGTACCTAACTGTGACGAGACACAACCTTAGATGACGCTTTTGCAAGGATAATGACACAGTGCTGTCAGCAGAGGGAGAAACATCGAGCACAACCCTAGTGAACCATGTCCTGACCGTTTAACTGCATTATTTCATGCACTTCTCACTAAACAAATGTTTTGATTTTGTTGCGCAGACTTAAATAGAGACTCGGGGGCTGGACACGTGGTGGGGAACTATCTGGGCTCTTATCTTCCACTGTATGTCTATTACATATTATGTTAACATCTTTAATATCTGTACTCTGATTCTCCTGCAGACCGATTCTTCTCCTTCTATGTCACTTGCCCAACTCGCCAAGGTACTGTTTGTATACATGCCGGCTGTACTTCCAGAAAATATTTCTTGAGTTGAATAGGTGTGTCTTGTTTGTTTGTTTCTTTTCTTTTTTTTCCTTGTTGGCTTGACGTCGTCCTCTCTCTCTCCATGATGTATTGTAGACTGCAAACCTGGTTGATGCAAATGCATCAGAGGAGGACAAGATTAAAGCCATGATGTCTCAGTCCAATCACGAATATGACCCGATACAGTTAGTATACACACATTAATCTTTTACCTGAGTAAAGTTTAAACTCATGAATCAGCTTACAAAACAATATTCCCTATAGTTTAAAAAATATATCAATCTTGTCTCTATAGTTACTCCAAAAAGGCAGTTGGACCTCCACCTGCGCACTATACCTGCTTTCGTTGTGGAAAGGCTGGCCACTACATTCGGCAATGCCCCATGCTGATGGTAATTATAGTGTATATTTAAATTTTCATAGTCAGTGTAACTGATGCAGTGTAACTTTTAAGAAAGCGGTGTCTGCTTTTTGGATAATTGTTTTTGTTTTTATCTTTTTTAGGTTCAGGATAAAAGCGTGGAGGGTCCCAAGCCAGTAAGGATTAGTAAGGGCATTCCTCAGAGCTTCATGGTGAAAGCAGAACCAGGCACCAAAGGAGCCATGTTGACCAGCACTGGAGAATATGCTATACCTGCTATAGATGCGTATGTGTCAAACAGAGTTGTTTGTTTGTCGTGAATCATTTTGCACCTGTGGCTACAAACACATACTGCCGTTGGTGTGTAACCTCGTCCTCAAAATTAAATGTGTTGTTACAGGGAGGCGTATGCTCAAGGAAAGAAGGAGCGGCCGCCGTTTGTCCCGCACGACCAGTCGTCATCCGAGGACGATTCGGACCCGATCCCAGATGAACTCTTGTGTCCGATCTGCAACGACCTGATGACCGATGCTGTAGTTATACCCTGCTGTGGAAACAGTTACTGCGATGATTGTGAGTTCTCACCGTTGATGTGCATTTGTATTGAAAAAAATGTAATTGGCACAAGTTTGAAAAAAACATCTTTGCCGAGCACAGAATTATCTCAAGGGACTCTACTGTCTATGTTTAGGTCCTGCCACATATTTTTCTGTGCTTAAGTGTTTATTTTGCAGCAACTTTCAACAGTTATTTTTTGGGACAAATCCACTGTGGAAATGGCAGAAATGTCCATTCATTCAACAGTAGTCTCTCTCGGGTACTGCAGCCCGAAGACATGCTGCATTTCTAGTAATTGGTGAATTTCTCACTCTTGATGGTTTGAATTTGTCTCGCTGTTATTTTCCACAGTGTTTTGTGCTGACTTCATGTCTCTGGGATCTTGGGGGGGAAAAAGCTGTAATATATATAGTTTAGGCAGGTTGAGGAGAAGTCAAAATGTGTATTGTCATAAAATATATATATATAGGTAAATGATCTCTAACTAAGGGCTCTGTTTTCAGGTATCAGGACGACCTTGTTGGACTCAGAGGAGCACATCTGCTTCACATGCAAACAGTCAGACGTTTCACCTGATAACCTCATCGCCAACAAGTTTCTTCGACAGGTAAACTCATCAAATGCATTTTAATACTTTCCCATGTTTGGTTCGTTTTGCTTGAATTAAAAGCAAACACGTATATTTGTAAATGAATCCCACCTGTTGTCCTTCATGCCAGGCTGTGAACAACTTCAAGAATGAGACTGGATACACCAAACACGTGCGCAAGCAGCTCCAAAATGCAGCCCCGCCTCCGCCGCGCCCTCAGCTGGTCAGGCCTCTGCACTCGAGACAGCAGGACCCGCTGCTAGCCAATGTCACTCACCCTCCTCCTACAAGCGCAGCCTCCGCTGCCCCTCAAGTACAGGTGGCGCCCCCTACACCTGCACCTGTCCCTTCTGCTGCTGCTGCTGCTGCTGCTACTGCTACTACTGCTGCTCCCACTCCTCCTCACACCGCTGCTATCGAAGGTCAAGATAATTCACCAGCCCCGCCACCTGTTGTCGACCACCATTCTCCTATGCAGTCCACCAGCCAGGGCGAACCACCCCCACCAGGGTAAGTTTAGTCTAAAAACCAGCATGAAACCGCCTAGACAGCTGAAGAACCCTTTTTAACGGGTCTTAATGTGTCCGTTTTATGTTTCAGTGAATCCGACCCAGAACCCACTGTGACGACAGACTCATCAGGAGCCTCACAAAGTGGATCACAGGTGAGTCTACCTCGATCACGTGAAAAAAGGTGTGCTGCTGGAGAGCCACCTCACTGACTTGTTGCTGTGATTCAGGTCTTTTATTTTTGTAATTTAGTAGAATTAGTTTGCAGCTTGTTGAGCTGAAAACCATCTTCATACCTGTGAATCCCTGAACACAAAACTGTAACTTCTCTTGGAGTAACTACATTCTTCCTCTCACTGATTTTTTTTTTCCTGCAGAACTATCATTTAAATATTGTTGGCCACCCGCCATCTGCAAGGCCACCGCTCCCTCCAGGTAAGAGATTTAATTTAGGCTATTTGAGCAGATTAAGTGAGCTTGACTGAAAGACATTTAGCAAGTAACAAACTCGTCTCTCTGCTCTATTAGGTCACCAGTCACGGCCCCACCACTCCTCTCAGAGAGGAGCAGGCAGACACTGGGAGAGGTAAGACCCGTCTGTGGAACCATCCCAAAACAGTTTGTGTTGTAATATGCGACACTCACATTTGTTTGTGTGTCCCCCTCTTTGTACCAGGTCTTCTTACAGGGGTAGAGGAGAGCACCCGTCCTCTCACCTCCAAACAGCTCCACCCCCTGCACCTGTTCCTCCAGTGTTCCCAGCTCCTTCTCTGTACCCTCCTCCACTACAGTACCCCCCATACACGTCTGGCCCAAGTCTTATCCCCCCTCCTGCCATCAGTTACCAGCCCCAGCCTGTTTATGCCCCCGGACCACCAGTGCTCAACCCTCCCTGGGTTACCTCTGGTGCACAGCCCCCTCTTCTCCCTCTTCCACCCTCGCTCTCTCAGCCCCCCCTCTCTAAGGAAGACTTCTACAGACAGCGGCACCACCGACAGGACAAGTGAGTCGTTTCTTTTCCAGCCACATCGGCTTATGTGGAATTAACATGTAAAATGTGTTACCTCGCATTATGAATTCAGAAGTTTCACACTGAGTGGTTTTGAAAGTTGAAGTGTTTTTGTCTGTGTCCACAGAGTCACATCCAAACTGGATGAATTCACTAAAGACTTCCATAAAGAGCTTATGAAGTACAGAAATGCACCAAAGAGACGAAGGCCGTCTTATTCCAGGTAACTTCATATCAAAATTGGTTTTAGTTCTTACATTAATTACATATGCATAATCCTTTAAACCATTTGTTACATATTTTGCATAATCTGCTTTCTTCCTTTCTCTCATTGTTTCCCTCTCAACCATCTCATTTTCTAGGTCCCGGTCATACAGTCGTTCTCCATTCAGCCGTTCTTACTCCCGTTCTAGATCCAGATCGAGATCCAGGTCGAGATCCAGGTCTTACTCTTACTCCCCCAGTCGATCCCGCTCCCGTTCACGCTCCCACGGCCGGTCGTATCCCCGCTCTCCTTATTCCAGACGCAATGGACGCAGCTATGGACGTTCACGGACAAGGACCCGCTCTCGTTCGAGGTCTTATGGGTATCGGCGCTCTGGCTCGCCACGGTCTCCCCTCTCGTACCGGGGAGGAGGTTGGGAAGGCGCAGAAGCAGCAGGACCTTACAGGTCAAGATCACGGTCTCGGTCCCCTGGTGGATACCGGAGCCGCAGCCCTGGTGGACGGAAACCACCTCCTCGGGAGTTAGCACCGTATGAACTGAAGGGTCCGAGCCCTGGAGGCCATGAGCGCTGGGATAAGTATCGACAGTGGGAGAAGGAGTACGCAGACTGGTACAACAAGTACTACAAAGACTATGACAACCAACATCCCTCACTGCACCACAGAGCTCGTGGCAGCAGAGACAGGGAGAGGGACAGAATGTCTCCGTTATCTAGAGATTACTCCCCCCAGGGGAGAGGAAGAAGAGGGAGAGAAGACAGAGGTGCTCCACCTCACCATCCTCCGTCCTCTTCTTCATCAGGTACCAAGTCCAGCGCCAAAGTTCTGAAAACAAAGAAAGTGAAAAAGAAGAAGTCCGGGGAGGAGTCCGAACCGTCACACCAGTCGATGGACAGAGGCGATGCCACGCCCGTCAGAGATGAACCGATGGATGAAGTGCCCTCGCTCGTGAAAACGCCTCCCATGTCCTCAAAGCCTCAAGCTGGTACCGCAACCACTAAAGCTCCAGCCAGTAAGAACACAGCTGCGCCCGTTAAACCCTCAACCAAGTCGACGTCAAAGACTCAGTCAGATAAATCCAAGAAAGAGAAGGGTCAAAAGGTCAAAGCCAAAGTGAAGACGGAGAGTGTCAAAGTAAAGACTGACAAGGTGAAGAAAAAGGCTGCAGAAGGAGTGGTGACCAAAAAGAAGGAGTCCTCTTCTTCCTCCTCCTCTGTTACTAAACCGTTAAAGACTATTAAAGCCAAACCAGAAGATGCCCCCAACTCAACTACGCCTAAAAAGGAAAAGAGCAAAAGCTCTACAGTGAGGCCTCCCCTGCTTAAAACCCCTCCAATGTCCTCCCAGAACCTGCCTCCACATCACCCCTCTCTTCATGACGGCCCTCGAGCCGGCCTCGACATGCGGGGAAGAAGAGACGGCCCACCGAGCGGTGGTCTCCTTCCCCTCCCACATCAACACGGACTCCCACTCATGCATCAACCTCCGTCCCCAGTGGACAGTCGGAGGAGGATGGGAGAGGAGGGTCGCTCTTTACTTGGACCCCCTCCCGGAAAGTTGAGGAGAATGGATGGGCTAGGGGGTGGAGGTGACGGCATCTCCCACTCACACATGTCTCATCAGCCCCTGCTCCACAGGCTCGCACCCTCCTCAGACAGGCCCGGTCTTCTTCCCATACCAGGGAGCCGTGACATGGGCCGAGGTGATGGAGATCGAGGATCCATCAGACCCCTAATGGACTTTCAGGTGGGTGTATTGCTAATGCAGTCCTCAAAAGGAGATGTAGATGATTCAGTTGGCTTTTCTTTCTCTTGTGCTAAACCCAAAGATTTGTCGTGATTAACCACGACCAGTATTATTATTATTATTATTATTATTATTATTATTATTATTATTATTATTGTTGCCATAAATGGGCCTAAATCTCAACGTTTCAACACCCTTGTAACATTTTGCGTGTGCTTTTGTTTATATTCAGGCTAAGCCACAGACCCAGAGGAAGATCAAGTTGAACAGAGATCTGGGGAGAAAAGGCAGCATTGAGACAGCAGCCTCGGACAGAGGAGCTTCGGACAGAGCGGACAGAGGAGCTTCGGACAGAGCGGAGAGAGGAGCTTCGGACAGAGCGGAGAGAGGAGCTTCGGACAGAGCGGAGAGAGGAGCCTCGGACAGAGCGGAGAGAGGAGCCTCGGACAGAGCGGAGAGAGGAGCCTCGGACAGAGCGGAGAGAGGAGCCTCGGACAGAGCGGAGAGAGGAGCCTCAGACAGAGCGGAGAGAGGAGCCTCAGACAGAGCGGAGAGAGGAGCCTCGGACAGAGCGGAGAGAGCGGAGAGAGGAGCCTCGGACAGAGCGGAGAGAGGAGCCTCGGACAGAGCGGACAGAGGAGCCTCGGACAGAGCGGAGAGAGGAGCCTCGGACAGAGCGGAGAGAGGAGCCTCGGACAGAGCGGACAGAGGATCCTCGGACAGAGCGGACAGAGGAACAGCGGACAGAGGAACCTCAGACCGAGCAACCTCGGACAGAATGTCTTCTGCCCCTGAGAAGACGACCTCCTCCTCAGACCGCTCAGCTCCTTCTAACACCTCTGAAGGAGACCGAGCCAGCAGTACAGCAGAAGGTTCTGGAAGAAAGGAGCGGTCACTGTCGACTGAGCGAGGAATCTCCAGAGAGAGACCAGGAAGTGCTGGAGACAGACCGCAGGGCTCTGACAGAGAGCAGAGCAGAAGCTCGGGACAGGACAGAGAGCGAGACAGACCCTCTGGATCAGACCGAGAAAGAGACAGAAGCACGACATCCGACAGAGAGAGAGACAGGGGCTCTGGGTCAAGCTCACAGAAGGTAGCAGCGACAGTGGAGAGAGAAACCGAAGGTGAAAGGTCGGTGAGGACGGAGAGGACAGAGCGTAAGACCTCCGGTAGTGGAAGTGCAGGAGGGAGGTCTGTCTCTCTGGACAAAATGACCATCGGAGAGAAATCAGCCGTCACCAGGAGAGTCACCGACCATCAGGAGAAACCAACCACGTCGTCCAAGGAGAGAGGGGAGGGGTCGGAAAGAGCTGCTAAATCTAAAAGGTCTGTTACACTTTTCTCCTGCTTATCAAACCACCAACCATATCCACGATCCGCTATGCCTCTGTATAATGGGTCTATAAACACAGTTGTTAATACGTGTAATTATATTCTCTTATTTCCCAGGAGTGTGTCCAAGGACAGAACAGAGAGGAGTGTCTCCTCAGGAGAGAAACCAGCTGCTTCTCACAGAGAAGGTAATTTAAAATTATGCATGCGTGCATGTGTGAAGAGATGATAACTTTGATTTTGTCTTGTGCCATCTAATTAAGCATTGATTAAAGCATTGTTTCCTTTCTTCTCCTCCAGCAGCGAAAGACAAGGATGGTGAGGTGTCTGTTGTGAAGAGCAAACCCAGAATCAGCCGCAAGGCCCTGACGAGCCACACCACGAGCTCCACTAGGTGAGTGCATCATGCTTATGTTCTCTACAATTTTTATATATTTTCATCACTTTCATTTTAAACTGTCCATATTGAGTTTTGTGCAGTCCTCTTTTAAAGGTCTGTTTTTTTCTTCAGCGCTAGGTCAACTCAAGAAACAAAGCGAGATTCGGACAAAGACCCGAAGAGTATGTCCTCAAAACCTGCAGAGCAGCCTCCATCCAGCCCTGTGAACAGCCGTGGCCGCAGCCCGAGCCTCAGCCCAGCATCCAGCCCGGCCAGAGAGGAGCCACTCATTCAGCCTCCTCCTCGCTCCAAGTGGGAGAGAGAGGACGACGAAGAAGGCCAGGAAAACGGAGTTGGTGCACCCAAGGAGCCCTCACCAGTGCCGCAGAGGAGCCGAGGCAGGGAAGTGCAGACTGAAGCTCCTAAACCAGTCCGGAGTGAAGGCCGGGATGCTGCAAGGGAGGAGAGGAGGGGAGTAGTGAGAGAAGAGAAGAAGGGGAGAGCGCAGAAGGAAGAGGGTAAAGGTGGCAGGACGGCACAGGCGAATTCAGACAAACAAACCAAAACAAAAATTGTGAGGGAGGAGGGGAGTAGAGTGAGAGAAGAAGGGCGAGCTCCAGCGAGAGAAGAGGGGAGAAGTGGGGGAGGAAGAGAGGAGGGCCGAGGAGTGACAGGAAAGGAGGAGAGAGCAATGGAATCCCGAGGCGGAGGAGGACGAGAGGAGAGTCGTGCTCCAGAGCCCAGGAGGCAGCGTTTATGCTCTGACCTGGGTCGTGAGACAGACGAGGCGGCCTTCGTGCCCGACTACAGCGAGGGCGAAGGCTCAGAGCCGGAGAGAGGGAGGAGCGGCAGCCCCGGGTCCCTTAGCCAACCCTCCCACAGCCCCACCCCGAGCAACCACAGCAGCTCTGGAACCACCACGGCGGACAAGAAGAAGAAGAAACACAAGAAACATAAAAAACACAAAAAGCACAAGAAGCATGGCAGCCAGGACAAAGAAGGGGAACACAAGGAGAAGGAGCACAAGCACAAACACAAGAAGAAGAAACGCAAAAAGAACAAAGACAAAGATGCGGAGGAAGAGGAGGAGAAGACTGAGAGAACAGAGGAAGGGGCTCCATGCTAACAGGCGGAGGCTTTGTTAATAAGGAGATAATGATGTACCCTGAAGTATCAGCTAACACTGGCATGCTGCTCCATCTGCCACTCGTAAGGAAGAGATGAAATGTGTCTTTGACTGTCCGTGACACTGAAGAAGGGCTGCCTGGCTGTTTTTCTAACTCTTAATGTCACCGCAGGTCCCCAAACTTAGACGGTACTTCTGTTGTGCTTGGATTGCAACATTATGACCACTGCTGTGGTTTCTTTAATGTTCAATGTGAGCCTCTTGTTGTGACTTTGTGTCCCGAAAAGCTCGAGAGATGCCGCGGCCGCACTGTTGTGAATCATCCAAGAGCCGACGAGAAAAAGGACCATCTGATACTAACTGATCACACTGCAGTCGATCTAAATGATTGGAATAACAAACACTCTACTCAGGGATGTGATTGCTTCTTTGTAGAGGAGGAATTGCTGTTTCTCTGCCTCTGATTCATTTGTAAATAGAGATTAACTGTTTCTTCACATCCTTTTTCCTCAGTTTATTCTGCTCACATCCCTGTGTGCTGTTCTAGGCTTAAATGCTGATTAACCATTGCTATGAGGGCCCCTGTAAGCTCTTTTTGAAGGACTGTACTCGCGGTTTTGCATGTTTTAGCATACAAACTAATTATGTATACTTTCCATTATTGCTAACAATTTTAAAACATTGATAAGCTCACATTCACGCAGTTGGTTTCGGTTCATGCCAGTATTTTTTTTTTTTATTAAAAAAAGGCAGAATGGTTATTTTTTAATTTTTTTTTTCAAAGGGTAAATCTCTGTGAAATGAAATGCAATAGCTACCTGGAAGATTATGACTCTTTGGAAATGGTCAGCCGTATATAGTATTAATTTGCTAAAATCTGCAAAATCGCCAGTATGGTCCTCGTTAAGTTAAAACAAACAAATGAACATATGCATCTGTGCTACACTGGATTGTATAAATCTAGGATGTGTTTATTAATAATTGCAAATCAGTGTGCATGTTTTTTGTTCCAAAGGTGCAGTAGCTGTCTATCACATTGTCTGAGTGAGTGAATGTGTGTATTTGTGTGAAAGTGGACTGTGACAGAAATGGAACAAGTTGGAGGACTAATGTTCTTACAAAGGAGTTGTTCATTTTCTTTTTTTTTAATTAAAATGTTTTGACCTCATCAAAGTGTCTCACTTGTATTTTTATTCATGTTTGAATCTTAACGTTTCTCTGCCGTTCAAGAACTTTTCACATGGATGTAGAGGCCAGATTAAAAAGAAGTATAAGGTTATATGGTTTCACAAACCACACTAATGTATTAAAAACAGAGTAAAAATACTGTTAAAATTCTACTGCAAACTGTATCCTTGAGTTTTCATGTGTAGCTTACTCCACTCACACTGAGCTGCAGCTAAAACGTGACCCACAGTCTCTTAAATAATATTTAATTCATGCCAGCATTGAAGAGCATGACCACACAACTCATCAGGGTTCACACCAGCCTCTAAACTCTGCTGGCAAACCTCTATAACAACTCGGACAAAACATATAACAGATCTCGTGCTCTAAGTGATAATGAAATAATACCTGATTAAGTGATTTTTTTTTTTTTAAAAAGCAGCATAGTACAGTGGAATAGACCTTTTCCACAGCAGCCATTTTGGTGTGAAATAGTAAGGTAGAGGCAGCATGGTGGTGCAGTGGTTTGTACTGTCAACTCACAGCAACAGGGTTCCTGGTTTGAACCTCAGCTGGGGCCTTTCTGTGCAGAGTTGTGCATGTTCACCCCGTCTGCGTGGGTTCTCTGCAGCTGCTCCGACTCCCCCCCCCCCACAGTCCAAAGACATGCACTTTACAGGTTAATTGGCTGTAGGTGTGAATGGTTGTCTCTACGCGCCCTGTGACGAACTGGTGACTTGTCCCGGGCTTGCTCTGCCCCAGCTAGGACAGGCTCAAGACCCCTGCAGCCCTGATGAGGATAAGCAGTTACAGAAAATGGATGGATGGATAGTCGGGCAAACACAGTGTGATTCAGGTCAGACGGAGTCAGGCTGTTGTTGTGGTGCAGGTGGAAAGTCTCTGCTGCAATAAATGAAACAGAACCTTAATCTACAGACTTGTCAAAATGGCTGCCAACAACAATTACAACAGAATCTATCATGCTCATATTACATACATAAAGTTTTCTTATGTTCCTCGTGTGCATTGAACCATTTGTGCGTTCTTAAAATTAGAATACTCACGTTACTAGCTGAGACCTGAATTTAATTAGTTGGGCTGTCAGTTGTGTGTGGATCATACAGAACACTTTTTATTCCTCTGTGCTCCCACCATCGAACAATGTGTAAACACAGGTGTATTACTCTAATTAAAATGTACTATTTATATATTTGGGTTAATTAAGAAGTCAAAAATTTAGCGGGATGGACTAAGGAGGATGGATAATGAATTACGTGCTACTGTTGATGTTTGTCACAAGGAGAGGGGACAGCAGCAGTACATACAGAACACATGCCGCACATATAGACGATAAAGGAACAAAGATGTACTGCACCACATGGTCTGTCAGATATATTTGGAAATAACTGGATTAGTCCTCGAAAGCAGTCCCTCAGACACAGACACAGTGGTTGAGTTTCAGGGTTTTTGGCAGCTCATTCCTTTACAAACATGAATAATTAAAGTAAAACGTCCCAGAAGGAAACGAGTGCAGTGAGACCGACTGAACACTGTGTGGAGCTGTGAGTCCTGCAACTTTTAACGGAGGAGCGAGACATACATTAACAATGAAAAAAAAAAATCATCTCCTCTTTTGCCTCAGCTCAAAAATACAAGCCCGCACGCCTGTGCCTCTCCCTCTCTCTCTCCCAGAGCACACAGCAATAAGCCTCATTGTGTTTGTGTTTGTGTGTCTGTGTGTGCATGTTGGAAGTGTGTGTACCTAATCGAAGAGATGACGTGACTGGTGGATCACAAACAGGCTGAAGGCTGGAGATGGGTTCACAGACAGGGTGAGGGAACGCTCAGCGGCAGATGTGTTTTTCCCTCAAACAGCAGCACATTCTCAGCTTAGTCCATACATTGTGTGTGTGTGTGTGTGTGTGTGTGTGTGTGTGTGTGTGTGTGTGTGTGTTCATGTGCACGAGTGTGCATGTGCGTGTACATATTTAAGGTCATGCATAATGGACGCAGAGATCAGTGAGACCATTAGAGAAGATTAATATATTGTAATATTATAACCCCTGCCCAGATTATCATCAACCACCCTGTAAGGTTCACTCTGCATGTGTGTGTCCACACGTGTGTGTGCGCATGTGTGCACCTGTTATTTGTCTGTGTGTCTGCTTCTGTTTTGTCTTACAAGCGTGACATCATTTCCTGTCATCGAGGCCAAAGGTTGCTAAGCAACTTCACTTCTGCCGATTGTCAGAAAAGATGCTTCTCCGCTGACTGGTTCACAAACCTAACTCTCTCTTATGCTCTGTCATAAATGTAATGTCTCTGGAAGATGCTGGCTTTGTGTGCATGATTGCCCATGCGTTTATATGGGCCGCTGTGCATTTATGCTTGCAACAGAAAAAGCTGAGGGAGAGAGAGAGAGAGAGAGGAGAGTGGAGTGTGGAAATTTGTCTGCTGGATTCATTTGATTCCTCAAACTAATAAAAAGGATGAGTCAGTAATGTTGCTGCGTGGTAGAATCCCGCCAGTTGTTTGCCTAAAATACAGCAAAATATCAGACTTATTATGCTCGTGAAAAAATTGCCGGTGTCTTTAATTTGTAACTCGGATTCTTTCATATTGTAACACCCACTGTGAAGTGTACAACTGCAGTCACATTTTGGAAACATATCAGTAAACTTGATGAATGAACTTACTGGGTATCTACAGTATGTAGAGGCGCTTGCTCATGGTGGAAATGTTGGGTGTCATGAGATAACCTTTGTTATGATTTGGCACTATATATATAAAATGAAATTGAAGTGAATGAACTCTGTGGGGTGCGACTGTAAAAGCAGTTAATCAGGCCGTTGTTGGACTCTGGAGGGTTAAGTACAATGTAAGACGTCAGGAAGCTAGGAACTCAGACGGGAACAACTTTAAGAAGCACTTCGAAAAGATCTATCTATCTATCACTACATCAACATTTCAGATTAGCATGCTAATATTTCTTTCACATTACAGCTGAGGATAATGGCAAACCCATTAATTTTTGGTATTTTTGACCTACTGGATTGAAGGTTTCAGCGATGAACTAAAGTTATTACCTATTCATCCTGAGGGGGAACATCAATATCTGTACTAAATGTCATGGCAATCCATACAGTAGCTGTTGAGACATCTCACTGGAAACCACAAATGTCAACCTCATGGTGGCGCTAGAGGAAAAGTCAGGGGGATGTCCAATGTCGTTAAGGTTATTTTGTCTGGAGACCACGAGTGTCTGTACAAATTTAATTGCAATCCATCCAATAGCTGTTCCAATATCTGATTCTGGACACGGAGCGCTGGCCTGACCGACCAAAATCCCCCAAACGCCACATGACAGCCAGGAATGATGTAGCTCTAAACAGCTCATACATATTTTAGTGATTTTTCTCTTCTTAGCAGTAAAATAAATTAAATAAAACATAAATTACCTCAGAATATTAGTTTCAACCTGTTTTCCCTACACTTCCTGTTGCATGTACCCTCCATTTACTTAATATGTGGCAGGCACTTACCAGATAATTTATTTCTACATCCATCCTTACTCCATCCTTTTATACCAACAGGGACCATGAGTAATTTATTGATACCCAGTTTGACTGTGACTACCGCAGATGCTTATATCGGTGTAAATAAACATTAAGGTAAAGGAGGAGAGCAATTTATAGTTAACGTAGACGGATAATTACTGCTGTCTCCTTTGTCCCCCTGCTTTGAAAACTGAAACTTTAAGAAGTTGACACTGACACCACTGACTATGGCATGAGTGTGTGTTAGCTTCTTCATATACTACTACTGTAACAAGGTCAAGTAAAGGCAGGCTCAGTGTCACACTGCTCATGTGTTTCTGCACACATATACAGCATGTGCCCTCGGGTGGTTGTCATGGCAATTCCAATGATTGATCAGGATTATTGATCTGTAATCGAATTCCCACAGTATGAGTGTGTGTGTTGGGAACAATGGCATGGGATAAAACACTTCCCCATATATAATGTTATGTGATGGTCACCATGGAAACACACCCAAGGGGCGCCTACCACACACTGATAATAATGTTTGGCCTAGATACCCATCCTCAACTGATAACACAGGGAATCTATTTCTGCGTGTATGTGTGTGTGTGTGTGTGTGTGTGTGTGTGTGTGTGTGTGTGTGTGTGTGTGTGTGTGCGTATTTCAGTGACTAATGTAAACCAGCATTTGAACACACCACATTGACAGAGCTGGAGTAAAAAATGCATGAAATGATCCTGTGGAGCAGAAAGAGTCTTGCATGAGTTACACGAGACAGTAAGTGTGAGAAGGATGAGCCGAGCTGGAAGGAGAGGCAAAAAACGGATGAGAGTGGGAGTCAAAACACATTCTTGGACACCCAATAACAACCGATTACTACCAAATCACACACACACGCACACACACATACATACACACAGTGGCTTCATACGATGCTCATCATTTTTCTTCTCTGGGAGAGTAAGAGTTTACCCGTAGAGGTCTGCGTGAGCGTTTGTGTAGTTGAATGTGTCCTAGATATCTTAAACACTCGTTGCGATACAGTAAATGTTTGATGTATGTTGTGCTGTAAGATTTATGATAGCTGCGAGGAGTCTGTCTGCTGTGGGCGTTGATTGGGTATTGCACGGTGTTTCCCTTCCTCTGAGTAAAAAATCTAATTTTAGTTTTTAGCCACACTAGTAGTGAATCATTCGGTGTATCAGTCTGCAAGTCCAACACTTTGGTCCAGAGGAAAAATGTCGTGAGCATTTGGGGATGAATCTGATTGACTGATTCTTCCGACCTCATATCAAGCATCGTCAATGGACACGACGCAACAAGATTCAACTGGTGGACAAATTTTAAAAAACGAATCAAAGAAACAACACCATGAAATGTCTTGGCAAAGTGACAGGCCGCCAGGAGCCTTCAGAACGGCTAAGTGCTACTCAGAGTAGATACAACTCTCTGAAACTCTGCTGGTAGAATGAACTCCAATCTTCTGTTGTTGTTCCCTCATTTTGTGTTTTAGGTTGGTGAAGGAGAGCATGGTCTGACTCACAGGTTCAAAATCTTATTCAATCAAGGTCTGACTCACAGGTTCAGAATCTTTTTTTTCAATCTTTTCTTTGTCATGAATTTGAATTTGTGTTTCTCGACTTATTTTTCCAGGTTTTTAGTATGTTACCTGTCTGTACTGCAAACTAATGACCATATTTTCATCAGCCTTGGTTGTATATTACAGTGAATGCTAACATAAGTTAAAGCTTAGCATGTTACGCTGACCTGTTAAAAATTACATTCTAAAACGTACAAGGTCACCAGCTACTAAACTAAGCTAAAAATGTGTTATAATATAAGTTAACGTAAGCGTGATAAAATCAGCACGTAGCATGTGACATGTCAGCTCAAAGCTTTGCCTGAAATGTCCACAAATGGCTGCTGCACAGAGGATCAGCCCCATTGATTTGGATAACAACCAAGCGGCAACCTCTGTAGCTGTGAAATGAAGCCAATGCGAAAGTGCCTAACACTGCAGTTCCTCAAGTTTTTATATAATTCACCGGCAGGGTGCTTAATTAACAGTGTGGACACTTTGACAGGTGAGTGAACACCAAAGTGGCATTTGACCCACCTCAGGTCCACCGATGATCCATGTCATTGCTGACTTTTAGATTGGCCGGGAGGCAGACACAGCTGAACTGGCAACAATGGCAGATTGGCCAGATCCACATATTTTGAGCTTCAAAACAGCTCTTTAGAAAACTACAGCTGACATTGAGCATTCTTTATACTGTCAGTGGTAACAACAGAGCTTTCCTCCAGCACAGAAAAATTAAAAGTTTTGTGCTGCTAGTTGAATCTAAAGATATCAGAGTCGTTTGACTATTTCTAATCCCTCCAAATTTCTAGTGTGTAATGAGCATTATAGCCTCTCAGAGCCACTACCGTGGGCCTCTTGTTTTCTGTCTAATAGAGTGTAAACATCAAACAAAAACATCCCCAGAAAATTATTTGGAGGCTATATATAGATATTTAAAAAATTAGCAGGAGACCATTTAAGACTAATGCGCCCTCTAAGTTGTTTGCTTAGACCTACTGTATACTGTTTTCTAATATTAGCTCCCAGAGTGGGACCCAGGGACTGTTAGGGGGCCTTTAGGGAATTGGACGGAGCCCCCAGAAAAATGAGCAGTAGTTGTGCATCAGCACTATTTTAAGATGTTAAAGATGCCTGTGCTGCCTTATTCACTCTCTGCCTTGTTGGTCTCACTGCAGACATACTGACTGTAAAGACTTTCCTTTGATGAGGGTTCAAACTACAACCTCAGTAGTAAACATAAGATTAAATAATTGTATCGAATAAAGTGGCCGGTTGGTGTGTCATTTCGAAGTACTTGTACAACCTGTATTTGAGTATGCTTATGCCATTTTATACCTGCTTCACTACATTTTGGGGGCAAATTAGATTTTTTTTGCTCCAAAACTGGCCTGTGTCACATCTATACTAGCTAAGGTTCCAATTTCAACCCAAAACATTGAATCAGCTTATAAGATATTGCATGATGTGATACGCAACCAGACATTTAAACACTTACATGAATGAACGAATTATAATAAACACATGTATGTAAACATGTATATAAACTTTATGCAAGCGGCTATGCTCCATAAGCTTTTTGGATATATTTTTATGAAACCTTATGTAGTATTTAAGCTGATTAAAAGGTGCTGTGTTCTGCTCTGCCACACCTTTGGGTTTAGTGAATCGACATTCCTGCTGAGTGTAACTGTGGAGCATCATCTCTCATATGACAGCAGCACCCTCCGCCCACACACACACACACACACACACACACACACACACACACACACACACACACACACACACACACCGGACCCTGGTGAGACAACCAGGCATGGAAAAGGAAGGAAAAAAAGAAAGAAAGAAAGAAAGAAAGAAAGAAAGAAAGAAAGAAAGAAAGAAGAATATTTGGATGGGGTGTACTGTGAGTGAGAGGAGGAGGAGGAGGAGGAGAGGGGGACAAGTCACATGCTCTGACTTGCTCCATCAGTGTCAAGTTATCCAATATTAAGAATAAAGCTCTCCAGTTAACACTTTCAAAATAAAACTCTTATTGGCGACGATAGTGTGCTACATTAGGACAGATTCACTCACCATAAGCCTGTAAGATGGGGCTGGTCCACACTAGATAGAAGCTGTGAGAAAAATAAAAAGCAAGAGATAATTTAAAGATTTTAAATAATAAAATAAAAAGGTCAGAATTATAATTATTAGATAATTTACCTACTAAATTGCTGTTTATGGATGTTAAGTACAGTAATGTAGCAATGTTTAGTCCTAGCTGATCTTCTGGTTGCCAAGGAAACAAAGTGCACTGCTCCTAACGGTTCTGTTTGTTTGTTTTTTCACTCCGATTAACTTGCTAAATGATGTTTATTATATATTTTTTATTAAATGAAAGCTAAGAGAAAAGTCAAAATAAAAGGGATACACCGCCGTATTCAAAGAGAAATGGTTCATAGACTTGATAGTAGCTAAAAACTCGGCTGTTCTAACACCGTAAGGTGTACGTGGCTAACGTTAGCCTACAAGATAAGCTGACGTCGTCGCTTTTTAAACTGATATTTGACAAAACTCCTCGTTTTTCCGGAGCATAAAGGTGTATTGTGAGTGTAGCTTCCGGGACCAGTCTGTCTTATTTTGAAGGTAAACTCCGAGTAAGTCCGGTCCTCTCTGTGGCTAGCTTTACGCGGCTCTCCCTCTCCCCGGTGCGCCTGAACTCCGGTACCTGAAACCGCAGAGCGTGTCCAGCGGCTGAGGGGGACACAGACGCACGGGAAGCCGCTTGGTCCTTATTTAACTTTACTTTTCCCGGTTATTAAAACTTCTGCGTCACATTTCCTCTCTCATTTTTAGTCTTCTTTTTTTGCATCCCTCCCGACTGACGGACTGAGTTTGGATATCGGCAGGAGGGGAGGAGGCGGAGGACCAACGGGCTGCTCTCAGATGGAGCACCAGGGCTCCGGGAGCTTAGGGTGCACAGCGGACCCGGAGTGAATGACGCTAGTGGATGGACGCTGCTCCCCGGTAAGGACGGCAGACAAAGTTTTATGTTTTTTTTGTGCAGTGATATACTTTTTTCTTTTGCTCTCTTGTCCCGGGCACTGCGCTGAATGAATGTCCGTGGCACAAAAGAAAATGTCCAGACCCTGTGATGTCGCTCTTTGTCAATGGCGGTGTGTCTTCCACAAAAATGGAAAAAAATGAATATATTCATAGGCAGTTATAAAGTGTCTGTGGTACTGCATAATAAGTTACTGACCTCATCATACTTTATGTTTGGTCTATATAGGCCCTTTATTGGCCCAATATCACAAAATATGAAGACTTATTTATAGATTTTTTATGAAATTTCCAGTTTATTATAGGGTTAATTAAAATGCTTTCGTGTAAGTGCTCCAGAGTAAAGCTGGGAAATGCTATAGCCTCAGTGGATGTCGTCAGTATATTACTGGCTGGCCTTCAGAAGGATGTGTGTGACTGTGTAACACTGAGAGTCAAAAGAAAATGTTGTGCATATTTGTTGTTTGCTCTGGTTTTACTGAGCACGAAGCTGATGTAAATCCCTTGTAAATATTTTTGAGCCATTTATGCATTTATGATGAGTGCACAGTGTGAATATAAAGCTTAATGGGTTTCAGAGGTCCTATAGAGGCATGAATATATTTTCTTCTGGTGACTGATTGAGATTCAGTAGGATGATTTAATTTCCTCATGGCACAGGCAGGCTGATAATAAGTGCTTTAAATGTTTTGAAAGGACTCACCAGCAGCTTTTTAACTGTGCAGAATAATAGCTTTTCTTTCCCTTCAATGGTTAATTGATGTCCGCCCAACAGCTACTATTGAATCACAACAAAAAGCCTTAAACTGTGCAGCCCTGGACTCCTCACACAGTCCAGGCTATGTGCCCATGATAAAAACACACGGAAAGGAGGATACTGGCAGATTCTCATCTCATTATTTTCATCAAACGCACACCCAGACACACACACAGATTCACTCTTTTCTACTTGCATTCCAGCTCTCCTGTTGTCCTCTCACACTGTAGGCACATTATATATCCCTGCGTGGACTCATGGCTGGTCCAGACTTCTATTATCCTGATTCATCTTCATGTTTGTTTTCCAAATAATACAGCTCTAGCTTCTCAAATACATTTGCCAGCATCTCAGGGGATCGATGAGCATTGGAATTAGCACAGGGTGGATCAGCGAGGAGCGTTTGCCATGTCCTCGTGACAATACATGCTCCAACTCCCATCTTTTCTTGCCAAACTCCACTGCATACTGCCCAATAAAGCGTAAAATGTGACGAAATTTAAAAAATGAATTCTGAAGCCAGGAAATGAATCCGCTCTTGTGATCACGCTCTTAATTTAAACTGAGATTATCATTCAATTTGACAGTTCCTACATGATATTCCAATGGTTCAAGAAATTCAAGTCAGTGCTCATAAGACTTAAGCACAGGCTGCTGTAGCTTGACAATGTCACTGCGTTTTCATGAGATTTTATCTTAAATTATAGCTCAAGGGAAAATTATGTACAGCTTACACTAACCATCGTGAGTGGGAATGTAATGTAAATGGAAAAAAAAAACATCAAAGAACTGACAATGTCAGTATCGAACCCCATACTTTATTCTCTTCATAGCAAATACTGCGTAATATGAAAAAGCAGTCTAAGCTACTTTCTCTCTGTATGTCCAGATTGTTTAAAGCCAGTCTGGATTAAAAACATCAGCAGTAATGGCCTGTTGTCATCGCTGAATTGCGCAGCTGTAGGATTATAATGTCTTAAGTGCTTCCTCTTGTCTGTACTGACTCTGTGTAGCACCTTTGCTCACGTCTATTAGTTCATTCTGTTTGGATTTATTTCGATTTATGTTCTCTGCACAGGACTGCTTGCTCGCTGTGTTTCGTCTCCCGAAGGACGCTCATTGTTTCTGTGAAAAACAGAGAAGGATTTTTTTTTTCATGCTGCTTTACTTAGAGGGTAAAGGGTCTCGTGGACAGGGTGGCAGTCTTGACAGTCGGCGCAGTTGCGCGGGGCTGCAGTGCCAGGCACAACAAAGCACAGAGACACACATTCACACAGATATGTGCACATGCATCCATATGTTGCCGTGTCTCTCGGTGCCTCCCCCCCCGACCTCTTTTAGGTTCAGGCTGTTCACAGCACGGCCATGACGGGCACCCAGGAGCCAGACCTGCATGAGCAGCACAGAGGACCAACGCAGGAGGAAGGGGATGAGGAGGAGGAGGGGGACAAGGTGCATGTTTCAGTTGAGGGAGAGGAGAGGGAGCAGGACGGGGAGGAGGAGGAGGAGGAGGAGGAGGAGGAGGAAAAGGAAGAGTTGCCGTATCCCTCTCTAGCACCAGTGGTTCTCTTGGCACTGACCCAAACCAGCCCACCCCGCTCCTGGTGCCTTCGAGCTGTCTGCCATCCATATCCTTCACTGCCGGGAGTGCACCTGAAGCACTGACCATGTGTGTGTGTTTCAGTTTATAATTTGAGAGAGACATTGTCTGTTTGTATTTCGGCTCTGTACTTTCTCAAAGCCGTTGTACCTACAAGGCACCTAGCGCCTAGATGTTTACTTAACGTTTAAACACAAGGGAGACAGGAAGAAGGTCGGTATCGTGCATGTCTGTTGGTGTGTGTGTGTGTGTGTGCGTGTTTGGAAGACCTCAGGTATTTCCTTGGACCCATTAGCTGTTGGAAAAGATGGCCAACATTTTTTCCTGATTGGAGGTTTCCATAGTGACAAGCCCTAATGAATCTCCAGGGTTACAGTCGCCTGTCAGTAGCATTGTTACTGGCCTCCACTTATACAGCACAAGGAGTCACAAATAGTGAAAACTCACGTCACCTCCCGAACCTCGCTCTTTTTCTGTCTTCATTGTCTCACATCCCATTCCCCACCCTGTCTCTCACTCTCTGTCTCAACCTCTGTTCACTTCTGCTGTAGACATGAAGGTGTTAGTGTGTAGTTATCAGTGCTGCAGCATGTGTGTGTGTGAAAAGCTATGAATACTCCGAAGCATGCATAAACGTCAGCAACACCTCAGGGATTTGTCACAGCTTTCCAAATTGAATATTTTCCACCGCTTATGACTATGTGTGTCTGCCTGTGTGTGCGCCTGTCGTACGCTTGTCTGTGAAGGTCTGCCGGTATTTGGCATCGTCAGCACTCTGTGTACTCTATAAAATATAAATACATAATTGCTGAATAAATAAAATGTACACCAAAAGAAAAAGAAAAAAAAAACTACAAATGCCATGAACCGAGCTCCTCTGTAGCCTGCTGGGCCGTTACCATGGTCGCATCCCAGAACATTGTACACTCACTGTGTCAGCACTAACTTACTGGACACACTTACAAACATACACTCACGATCATACGCACACACATCTGAGCACGCACACACACACACACACACACACACACGAGCAAGTGAATGCCCTCACACAAACGAGGGAATCTCCCACGGAGAGGCTCTTTAGAGGAATCACCTGGTTGCTTGGCAACAGCGTAGCTCTGCCCCGACGACCCGGTTACTTCCG
Source organism: Nibea albiflora (assembly GCA_014281875.1). Lineage (NCBI taxonomy): Eukaryota > Metazoa > Chordata > Actinopteri > Sciaenidae > Nibea > Nibea albiflora. The sequence continues at coordinate 10,692,954 of CM024789.1, read as the reverse complement.
ATTGCAGTATTTGTTTGTTTTTGTGTGCGTTTGCGTGTCTTGTCTGTCTTGCTAACAGTGCATGTCCATACAGTATGGCTCCTGTCACATTTTCTGTTTGTACGGATGTACTTCCATACTTTGCACTGACAGCGTGTGTGTTTGCCTGTGTTTGTGTGTTAGTGTGAGTGATCTGCGGGGGAAGTAATGTGGGTGGACGTTGTTCGACAGGGACATTAATGCGAGCGCACTGGGAGGGGGGGGGCAGTCCCCAAGAGCTGTAAGTCCCATTTTTCCTGAGGTGACCCCCTCCTCCCTTTCTGCCTTTTTTTCGCACTCAGTACACATTACAAATTAATTTCCTATCCTTCCATTTCCTCCCCCTTAGAAACACAGTCACCAGCCTTTGTGTCATGTTTACAACATACTGTACATCTCTCCACCCTACAGCGCATCGAGCAATTTTATTTGGAACAACAACAAGATTGGCTTTTGCTATTATATAACATTCTCTTCCGAGCCACGCTGATTTCCTTTATTTCGCTGGGAAGAGACGTTAGATTTATTCGTGTGGAACAAGCTGCCTACTTTGTGAAGTGCTGAGCTTTCCATATGCCAGTCATCGCGTTTCTTTAAAGTGTAACATATATGACACACACATGTTGGGGGGTGTGGGGGAAAAGCACACACGTACATTCACACACATAGAGACACCACACACACACAGGACATAACTTATTCAGCAGTGCATGAAACATTCAAAGCATTTCCTTTTGTTTAAAGATGAGAAAAGCTGTATCTGTCACTCCTATACAAGTACCTTTCTATGCCTGCCTTTCTTCTTCTGCTCTCTATCGCTTTTCTTCTCTCTTTCAACCCTCTTTACTCAATATCATTCCCATACTGTCCTATTTATTCATCACTCGTTTCCTTGTTCTAAACTGCCTCTTAATTGGGTTGAGTTGTGTGTTTGTGTGTGTGTGTAAGGGGGGGAGGCGACGATCGCTTAGAGGAGGTCTTACTCAAAGCAGGGTGAGCTGTCACAATTATTTCAGCCAATTAACATGATTCCAGCAAGTGTTTCCATGGTTACCACCTGTCACACTCGTAGGGGGTGGAGCCAGAGGACTCGACAACTTGACAGTAACTTAACTCGGCCCACCTTCGTTCCAGACACTCTTTTCCACACACACACACACACACTCTTTGAGCTGAACTAGGTTGTGCTTAATCAAATCTGTGTGTTTGGATTCCAGAGCGTGTGTTCAAGCAGCAAAGAGCATGACGAAAGTAGTGAACAGGTTGCTCATTCATACACAGTAGTTCACAGGAGGATTCACACCCAGACCTCATATTTTTTAGATCAATACCACTTTTTTGTACAGCACCCTTTAAAGGGTTTATAGGTTGTAATTAATGGATTTAATGGATGCATTATAGATCAGACCTCTAGCATTACATTGTATTATAAGGATCCTATTTATGACATGCTTTTTAATGATTCTAAACACTTCTAACTGCACTTAAATGTCATGCAGGTCATCACTTTCTAAAATCAGGTCTCTCAGGTAATTTTTTTAATCCTAACCATCTGATTTTGTGTCTGTCTGAAAATAATAATAACAATCTGAAAATATGAAAGTGTAATCTGAAAGCTCTCGCCAACGACTAAAAGTCAGTCCCAGACTTTTTCGGCTTCTTGTTTGGTCATCAACATCAGTTTTACCAACATCAGTGAAATAATTGGTGACGTGTGATAGTACTGTAACAAATTACTTACTTACTCAGTGGGTGATCATACCCAGAGGGCAAAGCTACATAATGCAAGAACAGATGTACAGGGTACACCATCTGTTTGTTTTTGGTTTTTTTTAGCTTTATTGGATAGAATAGAGTGGCAATCAGGAAACAAGGTGAAAGGGAAGTGCAAAACATGCAACACAGGTCCTTGACAACCAGGGTTGTCACAACAGTGCGGCATGCTCTCCAAGCATTCGGTCATCAGGACATTCTATATTTGGGATAGTTAAGGGAATACTTTTAAATTAAACCACTAATGTGATCTTCATGATGGTGCTAATGAAAAGTCAGAGGATCAACAAAGTCATTAGGATTCATGCTTTGGGCACCATGGATGTCGGTACTAATCTCTCATCAATTCAGTTTTATTTATATTGTACCAATAACTGAGTAATAGCTGAGTTCAAGTGCGAAAGTTGTGTCATAACATTTTTTTTATACACAAAGCAGTTCTTGTTCGTACTGTTTAGATTATTATTTACAGAGACCCAACAATTCCCACCACAAGAAAGCACTTGAGGACATTGGCAAGGAAAATCTACTTTTACGAAGCAGAAAGCTCGAGCCGAATGTGCAGGTTTAGTTTAGAGAGGAGAGAGGAGGAGGAGGAAGGATAGAGCGAGGGAGAACGAGGAAAACAAAGATGCACAGCAACAATAATAATAAGTACTGCACTTATACATAATAATAGAAAGATGATTACTAGTAGTAATAAAGATGATTTTAATAACATCAATAGTGTTTCCAGTGGATGTCAAGGAGGAGGCACAACCAGAATCCACGATCTAGGTGTGGCCATGACCCATGGTAACCTGCGAGACGAGAAAGCACAGAAACTCCAGGGGTGAAGCTAGTAACATGCATTAATGGGACATGAATTTATACACTATAGCGAATGAAAGCTTAGTGCGTCATGGGAAGTCCCCTGGCAGTCAACCCATCTAGGAGTACAACCAATATGTAGACCAGTCACCCAACCGAAAGGCATCTCCATACATAGCCGTGCCACTTGCAGGCTAATAAAAGTGTACCATCTTTTAGTTAAGAAGCCATGATAAGAGCATATAGGTTTCTCACTTTGTAAAAAGTCAGTAGGTCTACAGTTATAAATGTTAGGACTTCATGATTAATAAGCAAATGTTTAAAAATGGGTTTTCATCCACATTCTCATTTTCCGGAAGGGTCCAGTGATCCACTGGAGAGGTCTTCCTGATGAACATAAGACAAAGCAAATATCATGCTGGAGGAAGATATTAGACCAACCACAGAGATTTTTACAACCGGGCAACCCAGAATTTATTCGTTGTAGTGATTTGTAACTGATGTATAAATTGTACGTTACAACTTTAACCTTTTCTAAAGGGTGTGATATGACACAGTGGTACCACACTGCAAAACCCTCTTTAATATGCATGAAGAAAATCTGTCCCCATTCTCCATGTGTCCAGGCAGCCTGTGTTAACTTAAAAGGATCATGCCATGGGGATATGGTATGATCCTTTTAAGATAATGAACGTTGCATTATGAAAATGTTCCTGCACGCTGGTCCTAGTGTGTGTGAATCCGGGCCAAGAGTGGAGGATGATGCCAGAAAGATCAGGGTGATGTGATCTGATTTGATTTATAATGTCTGCCTGACCTTTATTACCTGTGCTGGCACTCGAGGAGAGAGAGTTCATGAGGGGGAGAGCATGGGACATGAGGAGCTGGAGGAGAGGGGGAGGTGGTGGATGAAGAATGAGAAGATGAGAGGATGAGCCAATTAGGGGAAAAGATAAAGCGTGGGGGTGATGTAACACTTTTAGTTGTTTATACTTAAAAGCTCGACTCGTCAGGGTCCTAACCTCTCTTATCCCCGCTCGACTGTGTTCTTCTCTTACTGAGCCATTTTTCTTCACCTTATCTCTAATTGCCCTTGTCTCTTGCCCCCTCTTTTTTCACCACCACCTCTCTCTTACTGTATCTATATCCATGTATTACGTCTCCCTCTCCATCTCTCTGACAATGTTAATTATTAAGTGTAGTTGTAGTTTATCTGTTGGCTGAGACTCAAGTTTCTGACAGAGCGACTAAAGCTCTACCCAAGGGCAGTCATATGTGATGATTGTAGAAAAGCACGGGGAGGGTGCCAAGCTAAATGCAGTTTGGAGAGAAGGGAAAGTGTATGTGCACGAGAGAGGCAAAAAAAAAAAAAAAAAAAAAGCAAGAAATGATACTGAATGAAGATGGGAAATTATACAGCACTATATAAAGGAAGATGGGGAGACAGAGAGCAGGGGGAGTGGAGCAAAGAGAAAAAATAATTGGGCCAAAGAGAGGGGGGAAAAGGCTGTAGAGGAAAATGAGAGATGATAGAGGGAAAGGTTGAGAGTGAGGGAGGGGAGATAAAGGAAAAGCAATGGAGAGAGTAAAACCGAGAGACAGAGGAGAGGACGTTCCCCCTGTGTTTCATCACTGATGTTGAATGATGGGCCAACCGTGGAAATACTCCCATCTCATCCATCACTCACACCTTGACCCTGCCCTGTCCCTTGTTTAACTATGCATGCATGTGTGTCCATGTGCTGGTGTGTGTGTGTGTGTAAGAGAGAGAGTGTGTTTTATGGACACACAGAGTTATTTAAGCTGCTATAATTCATACGGATGGAGCAAGATTAAAGCGACCCTCCTCGGCGTTGAGGAAATGAGGGATGCTACAGCAGAAGTTGCGCTGAAGGACATCGTTTTCTGCCGTGTGCACGTGTGTACGTGTGTTTGTGTGCGTGTATTAATTGTGTTCCAGACCAGACAGGATGCAAGCGGATTGTGAAACTCAGAAGTCAGTTCCCACGGTGAGATGGGAGTTCCCATGGCAACCGCAGCAAAGGGAGGACACTGGATTACCCCCTCTCTCTCTCTCCCTCTCTCTTTCTCTCCCTCTCTTTCTCTCTCTCCCTCTCTCTCTCTCTTTCTGTCTCAAGGGTGATAAAGGATTGTACTCTCATTAATTTTTCCGCCCTCTTGAGAGCAAAGTGTCCGGGAAGGGGACTCTGTGTGTGAGCGGTGTGTCTGCGCGACCATGTGTCTATGCGTATGTGTCCATGTGCATGCTCCAGGCTTTGTTATGTATGCGTCCTTGGCTCTTGAATACATCGCTGTCATCCATTCAGCAGTTTTCACATTTGCGCACAAATGCGAGTGTGTACGTGCATGTCAGTATTTGCACGAAGCCAACACAATCTTTCTTTTAACTTTCTACTTCAGACTATTTTCCCTTTTAAACCTCCCTACTTTCACATCTGAGCCGCACTCCGTCTTCCAGCTTGACAGCTAGCAAGCAACACAGGTGCACAAACACACTCCGTACACAAGTTTACACTTAAACCGACATCAAATGTCTCAGACTATTTCATGGTAGCTGTCTCGCTTTTGTAGTTGTAAATATTAAACACGTCAAAATGTCCTGTCAGAAGTAACAAGTAGATATATTTAAGCTTATTATCGCAAGTCTCTACACTCATGCATTTTTTTTTTAGGTTAGTGCATTCAGTTCTATGCTCGCAAATGCGATTTTACAAGCTGCGAGGCACAAAATTCACACAAGAGTTGTGTGTGTGCTCAGAAAGATATTTGTAACGTCACTCCGGTAATGTTTTGCACACTACAAAATAAACGTGGCTGGATCTTTAAACTAACATTATAGAACAATCCCCCCAGTTTAATGTAATACCACACCTGTAAATATGGTCAAAAACTAGCAAGTCGACGATATTGTTAACAGCCAAACATCAAGCAAGTGCAACAGCACGAGACATAGCAACCAGCCAATATTACTTACTAGTCTAACAGCAAGAAGCGCAGCTCATTAGCACCTGTACAGCAGATATATTTTGCAGCAGTTTACTCACTGTCCATCAGGAAACTCTGTAAATAACCCAAACGTTGAGGCAGAGCAGCTGAAGGACAGGGGATAAGGGAGGAAAGCAGGGGAACATTTTCTTCGTAAAATATGATCCAGTTTCACCAAAATCAGTGTGACTTAGTGCAGTAAAGCTTCACGTACTTCTCAGGGAGGATCACAGGATGTACAGCATGCAGAGTGGGAATGACAGAGGCGTCATTCACCCGATTACACGTCAATGTAGCATCAAATATATCGATTTTGATGCTATTGAAGAGTCTTACAATGTTGCACACCTGTCAGTTTGCTCAGGGTTTGCTCTGAGTAGCTAACGATATTACCATTGGCTAGATACAGATGGGCGACAAATCCAAGGAGAACCCTGAATAAATGACCAGAGAAACAATACACATGCAAATGATTCAGCACAGGGGAACAAGGGGTCACTGAACAGTTTGATGAAAATGAAAACTATGGGAATCATTTCCTATGTTCTTCACAGACACCAGAGCTTGATATGATATTACTGAGTGAGCCAGCTCTCTTCGCTACCATCATCAAATCACCAAATGAGGGAAAATATTTTGCAACAATGATGTTTTGTTACGGTACAGGCAGCTTGTGGTGGACTGACACGAATCAACAGTCAAATCCATAGACTCTAGAAAAACATGGACTCAGCTACTGTCACATATTGGTTTCATTAGTACATTTTACAGCCTGGATTTGGGTTTACTGCTGAGCGACATCCTGCCAGGTACTAAAGCCAGAAAATTCAAAGGAGGACACGCGGTGGAGCTGAAGCGGGACGTGCAAGCAGCAACCTAATTTGCTTCTTGTGATTGGCTTAGAAATGTGCTAATGAAATGTGCTAATATTGATGTTATTGTAATCAATGTTCAAACTCTGTCGTGGTGTTGACCCTTGACCTTGTGCTACATGGTTTGAGCGTGTGAGCATTTTGGCCATCCTGCTGAACTGTGTGACTCTAGGGATGTTCCAGCCCTGTGGCCACACCCCCTTCCTGCTGCAGGTAAAGCACACACACACACACACACACACACACACACACACACACACGTTCCCACACTTACAATCTGAAATTATAAACTAATTATGTTCAGCTGTGAGACTTTATTATCAAGGGTCTGAAAAGTTTTGCGTTAATTTTTTTTCCCACTTAATCAGTTACACTAATCCTCTGGGTTTGTGTGCGTGCATGTGTGTGTGTGTGTGTGTGTGTGTGCACCTAGGCTCTGGATGATGGGATCTTTGTATTTTTTGCCGGGGAAATGGTGGTGAAGATGGTGGCTCTTGGGGTCATAGGTCAGAGCGGTTACCTAGGCGACACATGGAACAGATTGGACTTCTTCATTGTTATAGTGGGGTGAGTGTTTGACAGATGCACACACCCGCATGCACACGTACATGCGCACATCTGACATTAAATATGAGCCAAAAGTGTGTGTGTATGTGTGTGTTTTGTGTAAAGCTTAGACACTTGTTTAATGCCAGTTAAATGTCAAGCGTGTGTGCGCGCGTGCTTAGACGTGTTTAGACGGAAGTGTGTGTGTGTGTGCGTTTGCGTGTGTGTATGTGTGTGTGTGACAGCTCTGTAGAATGACAATGGCATCATTCGGTCCTGAGAGACAGAGACCTCGGTGATTGGTAGTTAAAAGGCTATGTGTCCCAGAGACAGTGCACTGCGTTCAGCTGGATTCCCTGTAGACGTTCAGGTTTTGCCAAGGTCAGGCTGATCAGGATGCCCGTGATACAGCGTTGGCTTTCCCTCTCCACAGAATGCTGGAGTACTCGCTTGATGGACACAATGTCAGCCTATCAGCTATCAGGACCGTCCGGGTTCTCCGTCCACTACGAGCCATCAACAGAGTTCCCAGTGAGTTTTTCTCCTTTCTCCTCCACCGTCCAACACACTCTCCACTCAGAAAGTATTACGTTTTTTTTTTTCTCCTTTCATTGTTTTGGCTCTGCGCTCAAGCACATTGGATTTTAAATTAAACAGTGCCTGCGAGGTTAAAGTGCTGACTTTAAACTTTTAAGAGTTTTAAAGTGTGTTTCCATCCAATTTGGGTGAACAGTATAGGACTCCCCTGTCTTTAGGACAATGCAGCAGGTCAAGGATTGTAAAGAGAGAAGAGTGAAGGCAACTAAGGGGATTTTTACGGTCTAACCGTATAACGTTCTTGACAGGACAAGTTGCTGACCCGCAATCCAGCTCATTGTGTGATTGGCTTGCTGAAGACAAGACTGAAGGCAAAAAGCAAGAAGGGAAGATGACTGCTGTACAGGCACGGCAGAGCATCAGCAGGAAAATCTCTGCTGAGGTCTGTGGGTCGTAGACTTCACAAAGCCACTGACTAAACAAAATATTAAATATGATGACTGTCCAAGACTTCTTTCAGGTTACGTTCGCTCATCATCCAACCAAGTTTCTGTCGCCTATAATTGGTGGAACATGTATGAAATTGCATGCAATTCCTCCGCTGTTCATCTGATGTGGAAACACATCACCTCAGCTGAAAGTCAGCAAGCTCATTAGTCACAGCCAAGACAATGAAAAATGTGTCACTGTCCCTGAACCCTCTGACTGCACTGTAAATTCCACTTCATTTCTTTAACTTCCCAAGCTGCTTAGCTATTAACAGCAGCATCTTTCCTTTTGATATACGCATGTGTAAACAAATCAGGACACTGTGAACAAAGTCATGAAATCATTGTGATGCTCCTGTTGTTCTTAACAGCTCAACGCACAAAACTGGCCAGCCAACTAACCTTTTTTTATTTAATTTTTTTTTACTACACTGTGTAACCTTGGCACAAGTCGCACTGAGTTCTCATAAAATTGGAGAGCGTTTGAAGTAGCCAAGTCTAGAAGCAGTCAGGTTTTGTATGCGCTCTCTTCAGCACAGCAGAGTGGAGGCCAATTATCAGTGTTTGAACTCTAATTATTTGCCTTTTAATTAATTGCACTGCTCCAGTTTTGTGCAGAATACAAGACATTTCTCCCGTCTAGCCAACATATACTGTCACTGACATTTCTAGTCTGCGGTGTCTAATGCGCAGCTGCTTATGGTGTTTGTGCCGTATGTGTGTGTTTCTGTGTGTGTGTGTGTGTGTTGGTAGGTATGCGTATCCTGGTGACCCTCCTCCTAGACACACTTCCCATGCTGGGCAACGTGCTGGCACTGTGCTTCTTTGTGTTCTTCATCTTTGGCATCGTTGGTGTGCAGCTGTGGGCGGGCTGCTGAGGAACCGCTGTTTCATGGGAGAGGATGTCAAGATGTGAGTTACTATAGTAACCGGCAGATGTCATAACATTGGGAAGCACTGACCTCATTACTCTCAGAAGTTTGCTCAACACCGATTAGCTTCTTTCACGCAGCTATTATTTCTAAGAGGGGATCAATATCACAGATAGTCTGATCTTGTTTGTTCTCTAATCAGCTCTGTCTGCGAGGAAGTAGACGTGTTTCCTGCTGGAACCTTCAACGTTAGAGATCACAAATGAAGGGATTAACAGGGCTAAGTGAATCTTGTGTGATGTTATGCAGGGGCTCTTAGTGGCTGACAGACCTTTAGAGTTGCAGTGTCGGCCCCGTTTTCTCCTACATGATCCTTCATGTCATGCTCGATCACTGTCTAACTGACACTGTTACACCATCACTCTCGCTCTTGCTCCCACTCACATGTTCACAAACACCATCGTATCATATCACATAACCTGGGATAACATCATGTTCACCTTCCATCTTAGATAATAATCCCTGACAGAGGTATTGGGGTTACTATCCAGTAATACTCTGCTGTCACAGAACCATAGACTAAAACAGTTTATAATGACTACAATGCGGCATGTCAAAAAAGACAAAGACAGAGGCATCAAGTGCTGACAATTTCTTTTTGAAATTTGTATCGCCAGGAGCCATTCCTAACATACAGCTGTATCAGGAAAGGAAGTGGCTCTTTCCTTAATTACATGTGGTCACATTAGCTAACGAATCCTTCTCTCGGTTTTGTTGTTTCGGTAAGAAATTTTGATTTTTTTTCTGCTACATAAACAACAAAATGACCTTTCCTAATAAGAAGTGAAGGAGCGCCGCTCCTCTGTGACCTCTCTCTACACCACAGATGATTGATTGCTTATCTCTCCCCTCCCTCTCTCCTCTCTTCTTTTCTCTGTTTCCTGATTTCCGCCTCTATCACCCTTGTGTATTTCATACCGTCTTTCTGTTTTTCGCCCAGAAAAAAAAGAACTTTTGTACAAAGAGAATGTGGATAAAATGATTTATCCTCTTAAAAAGTGGCCGAACTTTCACTGAAATTGTCCAGAAACATACTGTTTCTATTTTAAGATTGCTAATATTCTACATTTTTATATCCAATAAAAACATCAAAGCCAATGAATTGATTTGACTAACAAGTATGACTTATGTAGCTGAAGCTTGATAAAGCATATTTCTATGCCATACAGCTCCAAATGATTAAAAATACATTAGTGAGCCACATTGTTGCACTGGGTCACATATTCCTCCATTTAAATTAACATGTTCACTGTTGTTGTAAGTACCCACCAGCATACCAAATGTCTATTAATCCACACCTGACAATAGCCCCTAACAAACAGAATATTTACTGTCTGAGTGACAATGATACAAACTACACTGTCCAGCTGTTTTTGGAATAATAAAACTATATCTATATTTTTGTGACCCATTTTTAATATTTAAATAAAAAAGGGGCCAAATGGGTTTATGGCTGAGTGCCACAGATAAGGAAAAGAGGTTGAAAAGTACTGAGAAACAGACTCATGCGTTTTAGTCTTCTTGGTGGATATGTTGACAGTCAGCATATTAGTTAATCATGTTTATGCTTGTGTGATTAATATGAAAGTGAAATATTTTCTCACTCACCCTCTTCTTCTCCAGGCGATACAACATTTCCTTCTTGAGTGGCTACTATCGGCCAGATGGCACCGATGACCACCCGTTCATCTGCTCAACGGAAAGAGAGAACGGGATGCTTCGGTGCTCCGACGTGCCTCGCCGCCGCGTAGCTGGGACATCCTGCTTCCTGGGTGCCGAGGAGGCCCGTCCAGAGATACCTGGACCTCGAGTAGATGAACCAGTGCCATGTGTAAACTGGTACCAGTTTTACAATGAGTGTCGGGCTGGGGAAGTAAACCCGCACAAAGGAGCTATTAACTTTGATAACATTGGATATGCATGGATTGCCATTTTTCAGGTAAACATTTGGAGTGTTTATAGACAGGGACACACCTTTAATAATATATCACACTTTACTGTGATTACTATTGCTGTGTGTGTGTGTGTGTGCTTTTAAACAGGTAATTACTCTAGAAGGTTGGGTAGACATCATGTACTACGTTATGGATGCACACTCTTTCTACAACTTCATCTACTTCATCTTCCTCATTATAGTAAGTACACACACACACGGACACACGCCCACGAAAACTTATGTCATGTAGAAGAGCTGTACTGTGCAGCGTGTAACACTTGTGCTGTCACTATCAGGTGGGCTCTTTCTTCATGATCAACCTGTGCCTGGTTGTCATAGCAACCCAGTTTTCTGAAACAAAGCAGAGAGAACACGCCTTAATGAAATCGGAGCAGCGTGCCCGCCAGCTCCACCAATCAGCTTCCACGCTCGCCAGTGACAGCCAACCAGGCAGCTGCTACGAGGAGATCATCCGCTACCTGGCGCACCTCGGCCGCAAGGCCTGGCGACGACTGTCCCGCGGCTACGCTCAGACATGCACGCACTTTGACTGCATGTACCTGTGCCGGAAAGACAGAGGGAGTGGAGCCGCCAGAGCTGGTGGTGTTGGGGAAATGAACGGACTTGCCCACCGGCACTCGGGCCACGCTCCCAACGATCTTTCACACCTTCATCAGCTTTATCATCAACATCACCAGCATCATCACCAGCATCATCACCAGCATCATCAGCTACAGTCTGAGCCGGCTGTCAGCAACGGAGGGAATGGTTTTAATTATCCCTTCATATCGCCTCTCCTCAGTCACTTGGATGCTAAGGGCCGGGACCAGAAGAGGCCGGTTGCCACGGAGACCATCAACAGACTGCCACAGCTAGTGGTGGAGCATGGTGAGAACGAAGGGGTGTGTGTATGAGTGTGAATACTCCCCAAGGTCACAGCTTGTCAACCTGGGCCTTACAGGGCTGGAGGCTGTTGACAGAGACCCACATAGGACCTGTATTCTAGCAGCGTTCCCAGACTGTGTTTGTGTTAGAAATTTGAGTAATTTGCCTTATTTCTTCAAATTATTTCTTTTTAATAAATAATCTTTGAGGGTCTCAATGGAATGTCTTTTTCCATTTACCGTGAATAGCATTTAGGACTGCAGATCACACACTGAATTTAATTTCGCTTTTGGTGCTCAAAGTATTACAAAAAAAGAAGAAAAGCTTTCACTCGCTATAATCTGCACAACATTTTGAATTCATCGATGGTCACAGACCTTCGCCAGTACAAGGCAAACTGAATGCGAGAACACTGTGATGTGTTTATACATTCATGCAATTAGCCCCAAGGCAACACATCTGTGTATCCCTTATATAAGATAACACACGGGGTATTGTAGTCCCATGGCGATTGTGGACCACAAAGATGGAGAATAAAGGATATAATGCATGAAACAAAAAAAAAAAGCACACCGTGCCAGATGCAGAGTTCTTCCGTGGATTATAGAAACACTTAAAAAATGAAAAAAATAACAGCCAGCATGTCAGAGGCACACAAAAAATGTCAAAGATGGCTCCCATTGGGTCCTTGAGGATTAAAGTGTTGATTTCCCAGATGGCAAGGCTTTAAAGGAGTAGATGAGACAACTTGACTTTGGATCATGCTCCAAAAACACCTGCAAACTCCGCACCTCCAGCTGGTAACGCAGGCTTACCATTAAAGATTTGTCGTCTACAAGACGAATCCGAAAATAACTCTGACGCCGTCATCAGGGGCTCGGACCGTACAAAGCTCCTCCACTCACAGAAGACATACAGCTGTTTTCAGTAGTGATAGGTAAACTGACCTTGATATTTAAAATTGATTAAGTTCCAGAGAAAAGACATTTGAGTATAATTCATTAATAAATTCAAAATTTAGTAGCTGAGACTCTTCATTACTCCAAAAACGGAGTAGAAATGATTCAGTATGCTGTCACATGCACGAGGGATCCTGGGCCAGAACTCTGAAAATCACAGCTCAAGATAGATTTTTTTTGTTTTGTTTTTTGCATTATGCAGTGCAGAGCCATCTTCAGCAAAGTTTCCTTGCAGCTCACATTATCTATAGACACACACACCACAGAACGACTCGATTGGATTTACTACACCAGTCTCCAGTGAAACATGAATTTGTTGTAATTGTGATGACAAGTGAACTGCTCGTGGTAGATTAGTGTTTGTTGTTATGTCAATGGAGCAGTCCTCCCGAGCTGCTGGCTAATGAATTCCGCTGAAATCTTACTCCCGCTTCACTCCACGCCCCTTCCCACCAACACACACAGACACACGCACACAGACACACATACAGACACAAACATCTCTGTTCTAATAAAAGATCTCCCCCTCTGTACAAAAGCATCCCAACTGCACAGTAGCTTCCACATTATTGAATTTTTGTCTCCCAGAAATGAAATGAAAGGTCCTCTCCTTTACCGAGCAGAGAATATATTGAATGACAGGATGTGCAACGCACAGAATTAACTACTTACTATGCACATGTATGACTTTGTGTGGGCCTGTGTCTATGTAACCATCTCCCGCTGTCTGTGCAGGTGGGTGTGCCGGGCATTCTGCAATACCGTTGCCAGGTGAAGTCCCAGGAGAGTCCTCGGTATGCCCGTACTGCATCTACTACAACCAACTTAGTGACAGCGAACATCTTAATGAGCAGACTGAAGACCAGCATCATGGGTACAGCAACTCATGCCATGGCAACAGCCCATGTCACAGTAACAGCCCATGCCACTGTAGCAGCCCATGTCACGGTGAAGCACAGGTGCCTGAGCCAAAGAAAAGGCTGTACAGGCGCTGCTGGGCGGGACTCCAAACTAAACTGGATCTCATTGTTGGTAGCAGATACTTCAACAGAGGAATCATGATTGCCATCCTTATTAACACACTGTCAATGGGCATAGAGTACCATGAACAGGTATGTTTATGCGTGTGTGTGTGTGTGTTAGTGTAAGAGGCTGCATGTTTGTGTGTGCATAGCTATGTGCCTGCCTTTTGCAGCTTGTGTGTAACTAGAGTTTGATTGAAAATGGATGTGCTAATCACTGTGTGTGGTGAAGTCAATGAACTTACCCTCCAATCAACACTTACAGCACCAAGCATATGGGATCGCGAAGTGTGTGTGTGTGTGCGCGGCTGTGTGTGGGTGTGTGCACGCATGTATCAGGAGATGGAGAAACTCATAAGACCTGAAGTGTTAATTAAAGCGTGACCCTGGGACAGGAGAGAGAGAGTGAGCAGCGGTGGGGAGATGAGGCGGAGGGAGAGAAGAGAAGGAGGGCGAATGGAAGAGGAGGAGGAGGACAGATCTGACACTGTGATTGGCTGGAAGGCAGGGATAGTCAGCAGTAGGAGCGGGGAAGATTGCATGTGGCCCATTTCCTGAACAATATGACAGATCCTTAACTTTTTGAATGACTAATATTTAAGGATAAGGCTCTATTTTATCTCTTTGCCCTCTGAAGAGACCAGAACCAACAATAAAAATGTATCAATGAATATAGTAATATATGAAAGCCTTTTTTCTCGGTGCCACAGAAATCTATTGTCATGCAAAAACTTCTTAGTACAAATAAAGAGACATACAGTTTCATTAGGCGGCATTCCATCATGTTAGTGAACGCTTCGTTTAGGCTCCTCAGAGACTTTTTTCATCTCCAGAGAATAAGTTAGGCATGGGTTACTGAGCATGCTCGGAGACATAGCTACAGCCCTTGTTTACACTGTGTTGTTGGTTTGATGAGCTGGGAGAAATGACTGTTTGCATTCACTGCAAGTAAAAAAACTCTCACAACCGTTCAGAAAGTTTGTAATGGCCTGGCGCAGAAGCTTGATTCGGTACAGTCTGACGGCTGAGAGGACCACTCTGTATCTCTGAATGGTCCTTTGCAATTTTTTTTTTTTTTTAAAGAAGGTTATGTTTTCTGTACAATGGTTCAAACAGACTGGTGATTGAAAGGACAGAAAGAGGCAGAGATCCCTCTGAGCAACAGTAGAATATAAGAAATCATCAGTCACCGGTAGAAGAAATTGGAAACTGAGCATCAAAGTGTGTGCAGATTTAAATAGGAACAGCTTCCTGTTTCAGTGTCGAGTGTACAATAACAAGCTGGAATTAACAGGCGTGTTGTTTTTGCAAAGCTATTCTTCAAACGTCAAAATAGAAATGGTTGATTGCTCTAGGCCACGGGTTCTCAAACTGTGGTGCTTGACTTTCCTGTAGTGGTAGTAGGGGGGTTCATGGAAATGTTTTTTTTTATTTTTTAAATGAAATAAAAATAATTTAAAACATATCAAACCATTTTTAATTAAATTAAATCCGGGGATCACTCAGATGTCATTTAAATTAAGTAAATGTCTTGTTTCAATATCAGCCTGACACATTTATTCATGTAGCGCACACAGAGATTCACGATTAGTTAAAATGTTACGTGAAGTAGTAAGTGGTAGCAAAAATGAATGTTTCAAAAACTGTAAACGTAAGGAAGAGAAGACCAGATCAGAAGAACCATTTTAACATCAAATGAAATCTGGATCTTGAACCAGTTTCACTCAGGATTCACAGTCAACAGTAAATCTTCCTTTCAGGGATGAACCTGCCTCCTGTGTGAACTGTCTGATTTTAATGTCTGTCCAAATAGTGGAGACAAATATTTTCTGAGGTGGTGCATGGTATAACAGGTTTGAGAAACACTGCTCTAGGGTTAGCACTATTGGCACTGCATCAGCCGAACATACAGTACCATGGTTTAAACCAGAGTTGTCCAAAGTATGAAGAGCGCATTTGTATGTAACTTTTATTGGTATTTTTTCATGTTTCATGTTAGCATTGGCCCCCGCGCATCTTCACATCATCAAATCTGACACCCTTGGTTTAAACCCATTTAATTTAAGTGCTGTGTAGACTGGTAGCGGCCAAAGAAAAACAGGTTCTTAAAATATTTAGAGCTCACCGTTGTGGATCGATAATGATCTAGGGTTTATTTTTTCTGGATTATAAGTTGTAACAGTTTTTGGAAACTGTGGTTACAACAGTATTATCCTTCTTTTAATCATTTAATTCTTTATTTCTCTATTTCAAATGTAAATAATACAACTGGTGTCTGAACAACGTTCTTATGATTTTGAGCGGTAGTATATATATTTTTATCCAAAAACATGTTTTTTAACCGCACTCTGAATCAATCAACCCTTTGGATGAGCTCCAAAATATACCTTCCTGCTGTATGTGTTGCTTACTGCTTTGAATAACATCAATAGTATTAATAATTAAATATTAAAAATGCATTCTACTCCAAAGGATTGTGGGTAAAAACACACCTGGAGTCACATCCTGGGGCAACTTCTCCATTTCCATATCTCAGACTTTATCCACATAGACCTTCACCGTAGGCTTAATTAGCATTGCTAACATGTTGACTCTACTGCTCTCCTCACTGCCAGTCTGTCTCTGTTTATTTGCTCATTTATCTGTGTGCCTGTCCAATATCTGTACATCAATCTGTCCCCCTTTTCTCTCCACGCACACTGCGTTTCTTCAGCCGCAGGAGTTGACGGATATTTTGGAGATCAGTAACATGGTGTTCACGAGTCTGTTCGGTCTCGAGATGCTGCTGAAGCTCCTGGCTCTCGGCCTCTTTGGCTACATCAAGAACCCCTACAACGGCTTCGACAGTGTCATTGTCATCATCAGGTGGGGCTCCGGGAGGAGGGGGCGGTGTTTTATCTGTGCGTGTTAACTGGGAAGCCCTCACTGTGAGTCAGCACTGCAGTTAGGTTTCCCAAACTGTCACAGTGATGCTGGTTTTGGCAGTGGAGCCATGTGGTTGCACTCTTAGTCCAGGGCCCCTGTATTCACTCAATTATGTAGTACTACAAGCTAAATTATGTATCTGTGCTTGAAGGCTTTGCTTGTTTACTGTGCCAGTGCACACCGCTCACACCTTCTTTATTGGCTGGTAAGATGTAAACAACGTTGGTCCACTTCCTCTTTTCAGTTGCGACATGTAACATGAAAAGTGATTTAGCATTTTCCCGACCTGGAACAGAGACATCTGTGGGTGATACTAATGCTGACTTCAAAAGAGGCACAGCTGGGGATGAGTACATATTGATTCCTTTGAATTTAATGTGAATTTAACCTTGCATTCACACGCTGCTTGTCGTTGGTGTGTGTTCTAGTGTGTGGGAGATTGTGGGTGAGGCAGAGGGAGGCTTGTCGGTGCTGCGTACCTTCCGCCTGCTGAGAGTTTTGAAGCTGGTCCGGTTCCTTCCCGCCCTGAGGAGGCAGCTGGTGGTGCTGATGAAGACGATGGACAATGTGGCCACGTTCTGCATGCTGCTGATGCTCTTTATATTCATATTCAGGTATATTCTTTGTGTCTTTAAAGGCGATGCCGCAGGCTCGCGCCAAACTGTCTTTTTCTGCTGTAATTATGCTGAATATACTTCAGAAAAATCATCATCATTACTACTGCCCTTTTTCTTACTCGGTTACAGGACATATTACCACATGTATCATCATCTTTCACACAAACACAGTTATTCACAAATGCAGCATTGCTGCATCTTGTTGCACAGCATCCATATTAAATTACCATGTAATGAAAGTAATGTATTTTCTCATTGCTCCGTGTGTGTGTGTGTGTGTGTGTGTGTGTGTGTTCTCTTGTTTGTGTTGCAGTATCTTGGGGATGCATCTGTTTGGCTGTAAATTTGGATTGCGACAAGACAGCGGAGACACTTTACCTGACAGAAAAAACTTTGACTCTCTGCTCTGGGCGACCGTCACCGTTTTCCAGGTTAGACGCACAAACACAAACGTACGGACGCGCATGAGCGCGCAGATACATCGGCGATATTTAATTTAGTGGAACTTCCCCGTCGATGTGATGCCATTTTAAAATTAATTGGGATGAGTTTCAGGCAGCAGCTGCTGCTGTCACTGGTACTAGTACTGATGATCTTCTCCATTATTTCATTTGCTCCAATTTGGGAGTGCTCATGCTCGACTTTTCAACAAAACATAAAAACTCTCCCAGTGGGCAGGTAAGATACGCTTCACAAGCAGACAGGGAGGAAGAGTAATGAAACACGCACTCCACAGGAGCTCATTTAACACTGATGAGCATCATTACTGTTCAACTGACAATGAGATATTAAAGGAGGAATCCACTCTTATTATTCTGCTGACAGCAGCTATTAGCAATGTAGGTTGCGTTTCTGCTCCTTTGTTGTGTTTGACAGTGCACTGTACTCCTACCCTCAAACGCTTGACTCCTCTCTCGCTGCGTCTCCTCCCATCTGCAGATCCTCACCCAGGAGGACTGGAATGCGGTGCTCTATAACGGGATGGCCTCCACCACGCCGCTGGCTGCCCTCTACTTTGTAGCCCTCATGACCTTTGGAAACTACGTCCTCTTCAACTTGCTCGTAGCCATTTTGGTTGAGGGCTTTCAAGCCGAAGTAAGGGCAAAGACGCAGTTACTTAGAGAATGAGGCAGAGAGAACGGGACTAATTGAGCTCTGTTGTGCTGATGATACCAAAGCTGCTTACAAGAGAATAATCTCTACCATCCTGCCTGTGTGGTTTCTCCCCTCTCTCTTTATCCATCACACTTTTTTACCCTTTCTTTCTCGGCCGTCCTCCCTCCCTCGCTCTCTCTCTCTCTCTTCCTAGCCCATCTTTCTTTCTATCTTTCTTTCTTGCTGACACACGTGTGCACGCACACACAATACTCTCCAGGGTAGGGATGTGTTTGATATCGCCTGCCATTCACAGCTGGTGAGCTTTTGTTGTTTAGTTTTCATCTTTTATCTCCAGCATCAGAGAGCACTTGTTCTCTCCCACCCCCCCCTTCTCTCTCTCTCTCTCTCTCTCTCTCTCTCTCTCTCGCTCTCTTCCTATCACACACATACACACACACAGATACCCTTTGCCAAAGCTGTCTGCCTCCATCTTTCTGGCGTGAATTTTAATTAAATTCAGTAAAGCTTTATTGGCGTAACTACAGGAGATCGCTGCCAAAGCCATGAACATAACTCAACTAGAGAGCACTGGAGAACCCCTCCGTCCGTCTGCCTCCCCACTCTTTGTCCCTCAGTCTTTCCCACTCGACGTGCTCGTATATTTTTCACTTTTACGACAGTCAACAGACAGTGAGGGAAGAGAGCCGATGACAAGGAAGATTATGATGATAGTGGTGATCCCACTTCTGTGTGTGTGTGTGTTTTTAGGGTGATGCCAACAGATCTGAGACAGATGACGAGAGACAATCGCTCTCCTACGAGGATGAGGAGAAGCTGAGAGAGCTGTACGCTGCAGGTACAAACTGTTCGATCAACTTAAAGCCAGACATGTAAATACACACTTACCTAGCTTTGAGGACGATTTTTGTTTATTACAGCTCGGGTCTTGTTGTTGTAGTTTTCTTCACCTTTCTTATTGGTAACAGTAACATTGTACTTCTTCACTGTGCTAACTGAGATTTTGGGAATGCACTGGCATTTTTAAGGAGTCAGGTGATCATACAGGTTCTTGAACAAACCTTTGGATTAATCAAACTGAAGAGAAAACAAAAACAAATTGTAAATTTATTCCTAAAACTGTCTAAGCATCAATCACAGTTTACAGACCAGCTTCCTGGTACAACTTTGACCTACTCTACTTGATGTAGTCGACATATGCCCCATACAAACTCAAAATAAACTTCTGTTAGTTTATTAGTTAGGCCATTTTTCCACTTACGTTTTTGTGTTAAAATATTATCATCTCTAACAGCAATATGTCAAAGTGCTTGTTAACTGTCTCTATGTGTATCCTTAAAGGTCCAGTGTGGAGGATTTAGTGACACCTAGCAGTGAAGTTGCAGATTGCAACCAAATTAATACTCTCCTGTGTCTCAGCCTCTTCTCGCATGTAGGGAAAACTCTGTCTGTCACATAAAAAGCAAAGGGCCATATCTAGATCAGAGTTTGTTTGTGAGTTTTGGTTTGGTTTGTTCTGGGCTACTGTACAAAAGTGGCAGTTCAGCATAGTGGACTCCATGAAAGAGGGCCCACTCTCACACACAACGACTCTTATACTCAAGTTATACACTACTTTAAACTTACTAATGAATGTTGTAGTTCATTCCTGCAAAGAAATACTCCTAAATTTCACACAATGGACCTTTAAATTATAAGATATAAACTCCACTTCAGGTCTTCAAATTCCCAAAACAAAACTGAACCTGTGGACATGACCTCTGTGTCTTCAGTGGTAGCTGCAGCCCTGATCACAACGGATGCAAAACTGCAAAAACTACAGCGTAAAAATGTTTTTCTGGCTGTGTTTGTGTGCACAGAGCTCAAGATCCAGGCCATGATGCTGAGCCCCAATGGCCTCCTGAACCCAAAAGCCTCCATGCCCCTCCCTCCTCCTCCTCCTCTGCCGGTCATCACCCACACGGCGGCCACGCCCACCATAAACTCCGGTCAATCACGCCGGCCGAGTGCCACTTCCACGGACATGAACAGCATTGAGCAGAGGTCACCGGTGAGCCTTCGACACACGCATTTACCCACAGTATATTATATCATCCCATTAACTATCAGTCATAAAGTTGATTTACAGAAGCACTCAGAGTGACAGAGTGCAACCCGTGCAGTGCAGGGAGACATGACATGTACTGCTGCTCTTTTCAACCATCACTGCGTGTTAATTGGTGGGCACTTTTCTGTCAGTGTCCGTGTTCTCTCTTTTATGGTCTATTTTGGTTGGGTGCATATTTCAGTCACTTTGAAAAATGAATAACTGCACGTTGGATTCAGAGTCCAGCATTGTGAGTAACTTTAGCATGCACTGCAGCGTTGTGGTCTCTTGCTTTGGCTTCACAATCCTGGTAAAAATGAGAGTTTGATTTTTTCCCACTCAGAATTAAGATCACGCTTTCTCCCATGATTCATAGGGACATGTAAGCCTAACCTTTGCAGTGTTTTTTAGCTGCTGTGGATGCTAAAGTCGAATTTCCCCGTGGAGTTGTCTTTCCTTTTTGTAACGCAGGTGGTTATACTAATTTGTTACTTACGGTTGCATACATATGTGTTTTTCTTTGAAGCCAGTGTCACACTGTACAGTACATCATTTTTCACATATAAGCACAGCGTGTTTGTCACCCGAGGTAGATAAATATATTTTGTTATTCTGCGACTCTGACATATTTTCCCTCTTCCTAAAAAAACGTTTCTTTCATTGAATTTTACTCCTCCCTCTCCCGCATGCATTAGATTTATTTATATCCACGTCCTTCCCCCTCTCTTTCTCTGCACAGCTTGTCACATGGAGTAACATTCACCTGTCATTTGTTGATATAGAAATGAGGAGCGTGTTTTTGATGCAATGAATCTCCCCTCTAATACAAACATGGCAGAGTCATTGTCACATAAAAACGAGATCACATAGAGGCCTGAAATGAGATCGTGATCATATTTTGATGAATCGTACAGCTCTAGTGTTTGTCCTTGTGTGCAGGCTGTTAGCGATACAAACGGAATCAATGATAAAAAAAAACATTGCTCCACAGCACAGCTACTGGTCACGAACTCCGCGGGGTACATTTAATCTGTGAAGACTGAAATCTTCATATGCACTCGAAAATAAACAGTCACGAATCCAACCACTTGTCACTGTTGTTTGCAGTTGTCTTCACAGTCTCTGTGGGACAGCGGACCAGAGAGCCGTCGCTCCAGTTGGACGAGCATCGGTCGGGCCCCCAGCCTCCACAGGAAGAGCCAGTCGGGAGAGATGGAGTCCCTGCTGTCCGATACACACTCGAGCTCCAACCTCAGCAGCAGGGAGCAATCTCTGGACAGAGAGGCAGAGTACCTGCAGGTGCCTGTGCTCCACGTGCCCGACTGCAATGGCACCACCTTTCACCTCCCTGACCACTGCTACGACGACGCTCCCCTCACCACACATTACAACAGTGATCAGGAAGAGGACGAGATAGAGGAGGTGCAGCTCTCTGCGTTTTGTGTTATTTATTTCTTAGAATCAAAAGGAAAAGGCATTTTGATTAGTTATTAGAATTTGTTTTAGGCGCGTGTCGCTAATTATCTTCCAAAGACATAAATTCCAGCCTTGTGACCCGAGTCTCTTACGTAACTTTGAAAATATTCAATTAGCTGAATTGAAATTATGGCAGGGTGGAGGAAAATTGTGAACTGTGTTGTGTGGAGACACGAGGCTGCCGTTTTTTTCCCAGCCTCATGATTTAATTCTGCATTATAAGAGCATAAGCAGTGTGTGTGTGTGTGTGTGTGTGTGTTCCTTCCAGAGTTTATGTAAGAAGGTGAAAAAGCTGTTGGAGCCATATGAGCCTCAGTGGTGCCTGGAGCATGAAGAGTGGTCTCTCTATCTGTTTGCGCCGCACAACCGGTAAAGACACACGCACATGCGCACATGCACACACACCTACACAGCCCCTGATAGCCTCCTGAGTGGCTTGGGTGGCTTAGACCAAATGTGTGAAAATCGCACACAGTTAAAGTGTGAAGGTTAAAGCGATGGCTTAGTAATACAATTTCCAGTTTTATCAATTACATCTGGCCAAGTCGAGTGAAAACGTACACATTACGCTGACAGATGGAGTGACGTGTGATGAGGACAAATCATATGAAAAATAATCATCCAATGATGCTCTTTCCTTCCTCTCTCTCTCGTGCACACAGGTTCAGGTTGTGGTGTCAGAGGGTCATAGGTCACAAGATGTTTGATCACGTCATCCTCCTCTTCATCTTCCTTAACTGTATCACCATCGCACAGGAGAGACCTGACATACAGTCCAACAGCATGGTAACACACACACACGCGTGCACACACACACACACACATTCACATGTTTTTTTCTCTGTACTTGTGAGGACATAATGCAACATGTCTGTCCTCTAACCTGAACATGGTTGGAATTTTCCACTGAAACTGTCTTTGTGTAGTTTAGTGGTATCTTGTTGTTCTTCTTATTATGTTATTATGTCGTTCCGTTTTATAGATAATATTTCCATCTTCATTAGTCGTTTTTCTGTTAATGTATTTGATGCTCATTTTCAAGCATTGCATTTGAAACTTCGTTAATATCTGTAATGGAGTGAGGTCATGGGAACAAACAGAGCTGTACGTGGCAGGAGGATGGTAGGTGGGGTTTTCCTGAGGCACGGGGGGCAACAAAAAAATCACAGTTAGTAGAAAAATAAAATCAAATAAAAAGTTACAAAAGAGTTTGCCGCGGCGCTTGTTACCGCAGGGAGACGACACAATCTGGCAGAGTCTGGAAGGTTAAGCCGAGATTTTATGCAGCAGTTGATTGTGAAGAGGGAACAGGTGGTGAGGCAGGTGAGAGGGAAATTAGAGGCCACGCCTAGCGACACACACGCACACACACACACACACACGCAAGAGGATGGGGAAATCACAGGAAAACACTAGGAAAGAAATAGGCAAAAAACGTCTATTTAACACAGGCTGATGTCCAAATGGGCTTTTCGAAGCAACCTAAACCTCAAACAGCCTTTAAAGAAGTGAGAACAGAGCCAAAATGTCCTCAGTGTAAAACTGAATTTCAGTCGTAAAAGAGGATACACATACACACAAATCCAACACAACACGAGCTGTCAAGTACAGTTGAGTTAATCTGGGAGAAATTATAAGAACCCGTGCTGTTCTCACTATGTTTTTATTATATTTCTACTACAGTCGTAGTGGATTTGTTTTCAGCTCATTATGTACCACGCCGCTGGTAGTCCAGAATCAAAGCTAAAGCTACTGGGACAGAAACTCTTAGATAGAACGCTCTGCATCTCTGTCTGTGCATGCTCTAACATATATATATGTGTGTGTGTGTGTGACAGGAGCGCGTGTTCCTCAGTGTGTCCAATTACATCTTCACTGTGATCTTCGTGGGTGAAATGATGATCAAGGTAACTATAACCAGACACATTTTCTGAATGAGCACTTCAATCCAAAGTCATTTTCTCATCTTACTTATAAAAGGGCAATTTTCTCCCTGGGTGAGGATCAGAATTGCTTTCAGCCTCATATTATATCTCGTATTATTTTATTATTTGAGTAATTTTACTGATTGCATGCGTGTGTGTGCGTCAAGGTGGTAGCTATGGGCCTGTACTTTGGACACGGTGTGTACCTACAGAGCAGCTGGAATGTCTTAGACGGACTGCTGGTGTTCGTGTCGCTTGTGGACATCCTCGTCTCCATTGCATCAGCAAGTGGTAATCGAATCCTGGGAATCCTCCGCGTGCTGCGTCTGCTCCGTACACTGCGACCGCTCAGGTGGGAGTACAGAATCTTTTTTCCGGTGTTTACGACATTAATTGTATCTGGTGTACTTATGCTAGCACAAATGTGAATGCGTGTGTGTGTATGTGTGTGTCGCAGGGTGATAAGTCGAGCTCCTGGTCTAAAACTGGTGGTGGAGACTCTGATCACATCCCTCAGACCCTATTGGAAATATCGTCCTCATCTGCTGTGCTTTCTTCATCGTGTTTGGAATCCTGGGAGTCCAGGTGAACATTTATATTCTTACATTATGTATATTTATATATGTATTACTGTTCACCCTCTGTCGAGTGAAGAAGAGCAGCCTCATTATTTTGTGTTCTTTTGCAGATTTTCAAAGAAAATTCCTTTAAACTCATTTTCACCCAGTTTTATACGCCCAAATATCCAAACCTTGTATTTTTTGCTGCGTGAAGACACTGATCACTGTGGTATAAAATAAATGAGGTGCAGCCCAGAAAACGCTTCAGGTAATAAAAAGTGAAGAGAAAAATTGGGAGGAAATGCAAATGAGCTGCTGATTATGCAGTCCCTGGAAGTAATTAAAAAAACAATGGCTCAACTACAGAGGGATTCTGCTGAATTTTATATTTAATTAAATTTTAATTTAATTTTGTATTATTAATTTCATTATTAATTAATGAAATGAAAATTACATTTATTTGTTTTAGGCATTTTCTTTATCAGCGTCTTCAAAACGAAAAAGATAAATTGGGTTTTTCTTAATAACAACTCCCCCCGTTGTACGGGATATAAAAGGAAAGATCAATACGTTTATCATGTTGTAAAAGTGGTGGGCTGGGAAACCTCGTGGGGTCCCAAGATAAATCTGGGGAGTCCCAAATTATTAAAGACAAAAATGTATTTATTTTACTCCTTCTTTGATTAATAATTGCTCTGTTTCTTCTCAAATACAAAATTGTTTGACCAAAGAGGTATTTTTCCTCGTCTGCAGTATGTGCTAGTTCTCAATTTTCCAAACATTCCTGCAAATATTCAAATGAGTGCTTGCACGGAAAATGCTTGATGAATGAAGCTGATGTTAACTCACAGCGTACTATATATTTCTTAAAAACGCAGCACAACATACATAGGAAACATAGCACTTGATTATCCCCTAATGAGAACCCTCCATGCTGTAGTGCTTCTGTGCTTGTAATGACTCTGAGGCAGACTCGACCAGATGGTCCCTGGATATCTTAGCTGGAACATGCTGTTGGCCTCTTAGCGATAATTTACTGTATACATCTTCTCTTGATCTGTGAAGCTTTGTTTACATTACCTTGAGGTTAAAGTGTTCCCCGTATGCTTTTGTATCGGTGTGCAAACATCTGTCTGCGCATGCAGCTGTTTAAAGGGAAGTTCTTCTACTGCGACGGGCTCGATGTGAGTAACATCACCAATAAAACACAGTGTCTGGAGGCAGGATACCGCTGGGCTCGACGGAAATACAACTTTGACAACCTGGGACAGGTTTGGCTCACACATTTACACACACTCGCTCAAGCACACACACACACACACACACACACACACACACACAGAGGACTGACATCTGCTCTTACAAACTGATTGACAGCATGATGATGATATATACTCAGACGTGCCTCAATCTTCCAGGCGCTGATGTCACTATTTGTGCTGTCATGTAAAGACGGCTGGGTCAGCATCATGTATGACGGCCTGGATGCTGTTGGAGTGGACCAGCAGGTGATGAGACACACACACACACACACACACACACACACACACACACACAGACACACGCACACATACAGAGCAAGAGAGAGGTCATCGGAATTAAAAAATGAGGAGCGAGTCATAGAAACCTTTCAGCCAGTGTATATTGTATTTCACTGTGTTTTGGTTCTGTTTTATGTCAGTCGCAGGCACCATTTGATCTTGTTTGTTTCAAGCAGAAAGGGGAAATATTTCAGGAGAGGAGGGAGGTGTAAGGAATGAAAAAAGGCAGACGGATAAATAGATGTGAGTTGACAGTGCTTGCAGTTTCACTGCTGACTCAGGATTTACATTGTCTTCTTGTTTATGCTCTCTCCTCCTCTTCCTCTCCACCCCTCCTTTTGTCACTCTTTGGTCCTCTTCTTTCTCTCTCTCTCTCTCTCTCTCTCTATCTATCTTTTTGTCCCTATGCTATCTCTCCTCCCCTCTTCTCTAAATTCTCTCTCTGCAGCCAATAAGAAACAACAACCCTTGGATGCTGCTGTTTTTTATCTCCTTCC
Source organism: Nibea albiflora (assembly GCA_014281875.1). Classification (NCBI taxonomy): domain Eukaryota; kingdom Metazoa; phylum Chordata; class Actinopteri; family Sciaenidae; genus Nibea; species Nibea albiflora. The sequence goes on along the minus strand of CM024789.1, from coordinate 10,666,427 downwards.
TCCTCATCGTCAGCTTCTTTGTGCTCAACATGTTTGTCGGCGTGGTGGTGGAAAACTTTCACAAGTGTCGCCAGCAGCAGGAGGAGGAGGAGGCGAGGCTGAGGGAGGAGAAACGACAGAGACGGTTGGAGAAGAGGCGGAGAAGTGAGAGAGAAACAGGGGAAAGCAGGAGGGGTGGGACGAAACATACAGTATATGGCCATAAGTCTGTGGACACCTGAACATTACACACGTGTGCTTATTAAACATGTTATTGCAAAAGGACTGGCACGAAAATGGTGCTGCGATAGCCTCCACTCTTCTAGAAAGGCTTTCCACAAGAGTTTGGAAACTGGCTGCAGGTGTTTTTGCATTCATTCAGCCACAGCCACATTACTCCCAGTGTCCAATTTGTTCTGGTTATGTCGCAGCTGCAGGAGACAATCTACTGGACCTGTGACTACGGCATTTCACTCATGGCTTATGTATGGCCTCTCTCTCCGCTCTGCTATCTTTTCACATTGGCTCTGTTTTTGCAGTTCACATCTCTGAAGTGTAAAATTCAACTCTAAATGTGCATAAATGCCTATATTTGACATTCATTTGAGATGTTATGATACCTTTACTAGTTATTTGTCTTTACACGACTCATAGAAGAACTATTTTTTCTTGTTTGTTTATGTTGAACTGAACATTTAGCATTTAATTGCTTCCAATGGATATTTGAAATGTGATGAGGATGTGTCGTAGCCGTGGCACAGACGGATGTCGACGCAGCTTCATCCATCAGTCATCCCAAACATGTTGGACGGGGTTGAAATCAGGGCTCTGAGCAGGACCGTCATGTTCTCCCACACCAACTTGGGAAAGCCACTTCTGTTTAGACCTCGCTTTGTGCACCTGGACACTGTCATGTTGAAATATGAACGTCGGAAGCACACTTCTGTCTAAACTTATCCTTGATTAACATTTTCAGACCAAACATGCTAAAGACAGCGGGTCCACATACTTGCGGTCATATATGTTAGATGGACTATTACACACAGAAACGATAAAGCCGCATACTTACTGTCTTAGTACATGCATAATATTCCTCACACTTAACAGTCCTGCAAACACACTTTTCTTTCTCTCTATTGCACTACCTCATTTCTGTCTCACTCTGTCTCTCTGCAGTGTAATCTCTAGTAGTGCTTTCCTCTTAGACAGTTAACTGTCTGGCAGCAGACAGCGAGGGTTTCTGCCCAAAGACACCTTGAGGTGCCATGAAATGTGTGTGCGTGCGTGATGGATAGGATTGAATTCCTGAGGTGGCACTTTTAGTCTACACACACCACACACACATATGCACACTCACACACACACAGTAGTGCGCCACTTGGCATCAACTATATCAGTGACTTCATAGCCTACATTATATTTTTCTTTCAGAGGCATTTTAATGACTGTGCTTGTGTGTGCGTGTGTGTGTGTGTGTGTGTGTGTGTGTGTGTGTGTGTGTGACACACAGGGGCCCAAGAGAAGCCATACTACGCCGACTACTCCCCACTGCGTCGAACCATCCACACCGTGTGCACCAGCAACTACCTGGATCTCTTCATCACCATCATCATCTTCACAAACCTCATCACAATGAGCATGGAGCACTACAATCAGCCTCGGGTAACCATGGCAACAATATCTACCACCTGCCCTAGAACCATAGTAATGAAGCGGTGTGTGAGGTGGCACGGTACAGCCACGGCTGGGGTTTTGAAGTGCGTGCCTTGTCTGTGTGTCCTGCAGTACTTCGAGGAGATACTGAAGTACTGCAATTACGTCTTCACGGTGGTTTTTGTCATCGAGTCGATTCTCAAACTCATCGCTTTTGGCCTGCGGCGCTTTTTCAAAGAGAGGTATTTAAGCTCTCACGTGAATACAAAGACTCACACGACACAAACAGCGCCATCCTTAGAAAAACTACATTTGTGTGTGTGTGTGTGTGTGTGTCAAGGTGGAACCAGCTGGACCTCGCCATTGTGTTGTTGTCCATCATGGGAATCACTCTTGAGGAAATAGACCTGAATGCCTCCCTCCCTATTAACCCCACCATCATACGCATCATGAGAGTCCTGAGGATAACAAGAGGTATACACACCACACACAGACACGCACGCACGCACGCACAGTGACACACAAACACAAAAATCATATGTGGCTGATGCGAGTTGACACGTTGCAATGTTTCAGTGCTGAAGCTGTTGAAGATGGCTACAGGAATGAGAGCCCTGTTGGACACAGTGATTCAAGCTCTGCCTCAGGTAAGAGGCAGCACTCACGCTATAAAATATAAGATGTCTCTTTAACTGTTATCCTGTTTTCCAGATCTGAAGAATTGCAGACAGCTTGTTTTATTTAGCGATTTATCAGGGCCGGCACCCTGCATGATTTATCAACTGTGCTGATTTCCTCAACAGTCAGTTTAGCGTTAAAGTAAATGACAGCCGGTAAGCAAACAAGCATTTAACTAAAGGCTAATGACTGATATGACTTAAATGTACCAGTGTGGTTAACGAATCACCAGTTAAATCAGAACTTTGCGACTGCTTTGGTTTGATTGTATCTGTGAGAAGATAAAATATGAACCAGAAGGTTTCGTATGGAAGCTTATCACACACAAAGCAATTTATTCCACTTTGAGGCAGGATTGTTAAACTCTGTCAAGTTATCACAGCAGCAGTATATTTCACCCGTGTTAATGCTTCTGAGGTGAAGAGTAGAATAAACTCAGTGCTACAAGCTACACCACTGCCAGTTCACTAGCAAGGACCACGCCATCAACAAGACGTGTTTAAATGATTCATTAACCAAATGTAGAGATTGTGAGTGAAGCGTGAAACTCTTGTACTTCTGCGGTCTGTTGCTGCATCGCGGGGAAGGTTCGGCAGGGTATCTGCTGTAGCAAGCGGGCATGACGGACCCTATGGAGAGCGGGCAGGAGAGGAAGAAATGGGCTCGGCGAGAGGGGCGCAGAATACAAGAGTGAAAGAGGAGATGAGGCACGGTTAGGTGTGGTCCTTCTCCTGAAGCTCTGCTAATACTTTCAACTGTGGATAATCGCTCATATCTGATGGGCCGGAGTATATCTGGATGACTTTGCTCTGAAATGCAGCCTGGTGCAAGATTCTTGTGCCGGAGCGCTTGTCTCATTGAAGATTCTGTGTTTTTGATGCAGCTTCAGTGTAGTTGTGAATGAGACCTTCACAAGCAAGAGCTGAAATGTCAGCTGAGATGCACATGTAACTGTCTTTAGATGCGGTAGTGGTTTGGCTCCAGGGGATGGCAATGTCAGTTGATTGCGCCACTACTTTAGTACAGACAGAAATATCTCAACTGTTGGATGACTTATCATGAGATGCTGTAAAGATACTCACGCATATTCCCCGTGTTTGTGGATTTGAAATGAAATGTCTTCGAAGCTACTGGATGGATTGCCATGAAATTCCTGTGTCCCATCAGGTCAAAAATGATGCTCAAGTAATACTTTGTTTTATATAATTCCTGCAAAATCTATGACATTTTCATCAGCCTCAGTGATTTGGTGCCCAATAACAAGTGGACGTTAGCATGCTGGCATGCTAAACTAAGGCAGCGAACATGGTAAGAATCTCTACTAGCCTCTAGTGTGGCTGTAAACTCTTAGACTATGAGTTAACAGTGATCGGGGAATGAGAATGGTGGACCACGATGACGGCTCTGTGGCAGGAAAGGTCCACCACAGCTCCTATAGTCTTCAGCGGACCCTCAGGGGACCCAACCAGAAAGAGGGAGTAGAGAGAGAAAGGGGGGAGGGTCTTTGGTGCAGGGTAAATGAGAACAAGCAGTGCAAGTACACGCTTAGCTAAACTGTCTGTGCTCCTGAAATGTAGATAAATTCTAACCTTTTTTTTCCTCCCAAATTTGAATGTGTAATCCAAAATCCCTCCTAGATACCTCTCTGTTTGTCTATGCGTGTGTTCCAGCAAACAGTAGGAATCTCTAATTCACTGCCTTCCCACCCACGATTAATACCAATTGTCTTTGAAGTGACAGATCATTGCCAGGGATTGAACCCAGGTCTTTGCAGCGGTGTCCGAGAGTTTTTTTCCCCCTGCACTTCATCAATAGGTTTATCCATAATATAATTAGACATATCCATACCTCCTACAATGGGGGGAAGGCAAGCCAAGTTCCTGTAAATGGTTTTATAATCAGAATAATCTGACAAGTTTGTGATTCATGAGGATCCAGGCGATGAACGTGCACCCCCCCCTCTCTGAAAACTGAGAAATGATTCAACCCCAGGTACCATGATGGCTCCTAACAGTTTTTAAGATGTAGTAAACGTGAATAAGGCCTCTCTGTCTCGGGCCTCTTTCTCTCTGTGTGCATGTTTGCGTCTCTCTCGATGTATGCTGTACATGTCTTTTTTTCTGTGTATCATATATTGTATATATCTGTGTGTGTGCGTGTAATATGTCTGTCTAGGTGGGGAATCTGGGTCTGCTCTTCATGTTGCTGTTCTTCATCTATGCAGCTCTGGGAGTTGAGCTCTTTGGAAAACTGGGTTAGTGTGTGCGTGCGTGTACGTGCATGCATGTGCTCGTGAGTTTGTGCGCGCGCAGGCACGAGTGTGTGCATGCATATAAATCTGTGCTGGTGTGTGTGTGTGTGTGTGTGTGTATCTCAACTGACACTGGTGAGATATGGGTGGATTACGTAACATGCATACATTTTATGTTGCATACATTAATTATGTCAATTTAGAATCAGTGTTCTAATCTACATACTATTCTCTTTCTTCTCTCCCCTCGCCTTCCTTTCCTCTCTCACTCTTACTGCCTCTAACGCTCTTCTCCTCTTCTCATCCTCTTCCAGAGTGTTCGGACGAAAATCCATGTGAAGGTCTTAGCCGCCACGCCACCTTTGACAACTTTGGCATGGCTTTCCTCACGACTCTTCAGGGTGTCTACTGGCGACAACTGGAATGGGATTATGAAGGTTATTCTTCTTTCTCCTCTCCTGCTCCGTGAGAGTTTGTAAGAAGATGGAGAGACGACAAATTCCATGTTGGTGACTGTGCATGCGAGGTTATGAGACAGGCGTGGCAGTAAGAGGAGAGAAGGATCACTGTTTTTATGACAGACTAAGAGCTGCTGACATTAGAGGAGGGTTAGGAGTGTTTCTTCTGTGAGTCTTTTCACACTCAGAGCAACATCTCCTTCTGTTGGAGAAGAGAGGAAGTACACTGTAGTACATTAAAATATCTGAATATAACCTTAAGTCCCTTTATCTGTAATCACTTTTCTTCATTGCTGCATAAACTCTGTCCTCTCATCCAGGACACGTTGCGAGAGTGTCGCCCGCAGGATCGCCACTGCCTCACCTACCTTCCCCTGATCTCTCCCGTCTACTTCGTCACCTTCGTCCTAACGGCTCAGTTTGTGCTGGTCAACGTGGTCGTAGCCGTTCTCATGAAGCACCTGGAGGACAGCAACAAGGAGGCCGCGCTGGAGGAGATGGAGGAGAGGGAGGAGAAGAGGGAAATGAGGGAGCGGGAGGAGGCCAACCGACGCCTCAGCACTGCGTCTGCGGGCGGAGACCCGGGGCCAAGCGTGGACGTACCTGCACAGGTAACGGACAGAGCGTGTGCTCATATCTCTGCACGTGTTGGAGGGAAGGGTGTGGAGGTGACGGTAACGATGACAGCGGTGATGATCTCATGTGGCAGGTGCAGTTTGAGGATGAGGAGTGTTCCCATGGCAACATGCTGAGCATGGGACGCATGCTGTCTCTCCCCAGCGACAGCTACGTTCAGCCACTCAGATGCTCCCCTTATCCTCCCATTGGCCATGAGGTCTACTCCGGCTACAGCTACTCAGGTAATTTGGATCTTCATAGCCAGTTAGAGAACAGTTTTAAATGTGCTATAATCACTAAACGATTGCTGTAAAGATTATTGCCCCCATAAAAAGCATAGAAGGCAATAGAGATGCGATGTGCGGCACCGTTATTATAAACCTTATTTCTATAATATTAGTGACAAATTGGAGTAGTGCATGCTGGTAGAAGCACATGGGTGACCCTTTTCTGCCACTTGTGACAACACACTGGGGACCAATTTAAAGCAGCTTTGATGAAACTGGAAATTTAGTTTTATTTATGTTGAGTTAAAATCAGATAAATGACCAAAAATAGCAATCTCAAGTGATACACGAATCATATGAGACAGTACTCAGTCACAAAGACAGTATGTGTTTTCCATGACATAAAAAACAACATCATTATAAAACACAGACTGACTTTTGAGACATCTTGTTTGTGACATTCATACTTTTATTATCAACAAACCCCATGACATTTTTTAAATGTCACAAATATACTTTATGCTTTCAAATGTTGAAAAAAAAAAAAAGTCCCCAAGACAGCAGGACACTGTAGACTTTAGCAAATGTTCAAACAGGAGTTGTATTTGTTAGGGATCTATTTTCAGCTGCAGATTAATACATACTGGGTGCTCCAGTCTGTATTTATAGCAGCTGGTCAGTGTATGTGGGGATGAGTCAAAATAAACAGTGTTTATGCTCATGGTAATGAAGGAACATGTCGCCCAGTGTGGTTCACTGATGTGTTTTCAATTGTCTCCAAAAATGGAGATCTATGGCTCAGAGGAACAAGCTATATTAGGCTTCGGAAATACAGACAATGCTTGTTAGCCTGCTTTTCTTAACGTAGGACCCGTACGTCTTGTTGAAAACTGACCTCTGCTAATTAATTGAGGTGAGAGTGAATCTGTGCTTTAGTTTGAAAATCAATAATCTTCCCCTTGTGTGTAATATGTGACCTAACACATCATCAGTTTTACCACACATTACCAAAAAGTCAGGATGCTGTGTAAAGGAACACGATGTCCATGACGTCCATAACACAGAAATGTGGAAGAAGCACACTTTTCCACTTTCTGTTAGTCCATCTAAAATGAGCTCTGGTGTTTCTGGATGTTGTTGATGTCTGGCTTTCACTGTGCGTGCTTGAATCCTATCTCATTTTCAGATACAGTGATGAACTGTGTTTACAGATAAGCACATGTGGAGATGTCCTCTGTACTATCATGCTGGTTTTTATGCAGTGCTGCCTGAAGGGTTAAAGGTCACAGTCATTCATTATTGTATTGTTGGTTTTTTTGCCTTGTCCCTTATGTGCAAAGATTTCTCCAGATTCCCTGAAGCTTTTAAAGATATCATGGATTGTAGAGGGTGAAATCAATGAATTCAATGCAACTGTGTGTTGAAAAACGTTCTTTTAACTGTTGGATTAAATGCAGTTTTTCACCAATCGGTAAGCCTCGTCTCTCTCGCCGCATCGTTGCTTTGAGCCTTCCAGAGATGCCCCTTTCATACCCAGCCATGATAGTATTACCTGTTAAAAACCAGTTTACCTGTGGGATGATACAAACAGGTTGTTTTTCTGAGCATTGCCCAACTTTCCCATGCTTTTGTTGCCCCTGGCCAACCTTTTTGGTATATTTTTTACAAAAAACAAGTTTATTAGTTTGAAGATGAAATATCTTGTCTTTGTATGTTATGTCATTCTGTTTTTAATTATGTTTCTTTTTTTGGAATTGAGGAGCAGCTTCATATTTTACTGCTTCTTACATAATATGTCTATCAGCAAAATCCATCTGAATTTGAGGCAGTCCTTGTTTTCAACCGTAAGTCCTTCATTATTTTCTGCAGGCTCCATGTCGTCTCTGGGCTCCAGTGGAGGCGGATCACTGCTGCAGGTTCCAGGAGCTCTGCCGGCCATTAGCCACGCTTCACTTGGGTCTGGACGCAGCTCCAGGCCAAAGATCTGCCTCAGCACCTCACCTCAGAGCATCGACCGGCACTCCCCACACAGACTCAGTCCAGCTGAGAGTATAGAGGGATACAAGTTTAGTCCGGCTCACAGAATCAACAGACACAGACTCAACTCAGCTCACAGTATCGATGGATACAAGTTCAGCCCGGCCCATCGAATAAACAGACACAGACTCAGCTCTACTCACAGTATGGATGGATACAGGCTCAATCCAGACCACAACGCAGACAGACCTAAACTCATGTCCAGCCACAGTATAGACAGGCATCCCTCACTCAGACTGAGTCCCACCCGCAGCGCCAGCAGACGTCCTTCTCAGTGGCTCATTCCTCAAGACAGTTTAGACAGAAACAAGCTGAGTCCCTCCTACGTTCCAGATAGTTCAGTCCTCAAGAGACCAGCATCCCTCCGAACTGCAAGCCGACAGTTACGGAGACAGGTGTGTTATTATCTCCTCTCCCCTCCTCTCCCCTCCTCTCCTCTCCTCTCCTCTCCTCTCCTCTCCTCTCCTCTCCTCTCCTCTCCTCTCCTCCAAAATTATCATTTTTACTGTCATTTTATTCATCCATTGATTTCCATATACTTTGAATTCTATTAGCAGACTCTTCCCTACGCAGAACATTGAATATGCAATGTGCAATGTGTGTCACATTGTCACAAGTAACATTATCTTTGTGTGGTAATAGGGTGCAGACTTCAGCCCACAGTAAAACTGTATTAATACACAATGATGAAATAGCTTTCACGCTGATTTATGCAGACTTTATGTTCACTGTGATGGATGGAGTCTGCTAACGGATTATCATACTGTATGTTAATGAAGGGAAGCAGGAAAAGTGATGCTTGGACCGACATCCAAAGACCTAAAAACAAAACATATGCTAAATCTTGAGCTCTGATGATGAGTATATTTCTTAAAGCTTTGTGAGACATTCAAGTCCATCTGAATGTGACACTCACATGCCTTAATGTTGGTGTTTGCTGTAACTGTTTTTACGCTCCATACTGACTGTGAAGAGATCCCTTCCTGTGATGATGCTTGTCTGTATTCATAATGCATTCTCGAAGCTAATGCGAGGCTTCAGCAGTCTCAGTCGGAGTTATCTTCCAAAATGACAGTCTTTTTAGTATGAAATGCCTCTTTTATGTCACCTTGTTGGGCTCGCATGGAGGAATATCTCCTTGTATTCATGTAAGTGTATATATTTAAGAAAAAAAGACCCACTTTGTTTTGGCTCAGCAGACTCTGCTGCTGAAGCCTCATATTAGCTTTGAAAATGTATTAAAAATACAGGGCAGGACTGTGGATTTTTTGTTTAGACACTCTAGGAAGCGATTACTTCATGATCGGTACGGACAGGAGCAATGATTACAGCGACCAACAAACTTTAAATGCAGTTAAATACCTGGTCTGTTGTGTACTGGATACTAAACCCACCCTGAGCATACCCCTGCACCTCTATCAGAAAGACAGAGATTAATTCATCTCACTCAGAGTGTTTCAAAGTTGGTCATGTCATTTTCTGAACTCTTCTGACACCTTTCAGTCGCTTGACTGCTCCCATGAGTGGGCGTGGCTTCAGTACATTCAGAGGACACGCCCCCACAGTCCTACAGCTGAGAATACTGCTGCTGCTCTTTTTTACCTGATTTTGACACCTAATTTCAATATTTTTAATCATTTAAATTTGGCTGGGTGGTTAGTAACACTTATTTGAGAAGTATTATCTCAGAAACTCAGGACACATTTATTTTTACTTGACACAGACTTTAAAAAAACAAAAAAATTCAAAATTGTTATCACTGTTTTGCACTTGTTTTGATTGATGCATGCACTTTTAACTCCATCAAAATTGTAACAAGCTCTTTTTTGCTTTTGCCAAGTTATCTCAGTCTATATTTAAAATTAATTCACTCATGCAACCCAACATTTTAATGCAAACTGTGTCGTCTGTGTGTCTGCAGGAGGCTGTGCGCTCTGACTCTCTGGATCAGAGCGGATCAGCTGATGATCTGGCAGAGAATCTTCTCACTGTGCCCGCCATCTCTTCCACACCGCCACGGCAGCGATCGTCCAGTGTACACACACTGAAATATAAACACCCCCAGAGGGTCATCTCATGCAGGAGCCACAGCCGGAGCCACAGCGAAACCACTGGGCAAGAACATGTACCTGAGCAGGCCATCTGTGGCTCGCAGCCAGAAACAGATGTCGAGAAGCGGCCTGTGAGTCCACAGAGCTTGTCCAGTTTGAAGGTCCCCAGTGGTGAGTCCACCCTCTCAGCGCCGCTCTGTAGCTCCAGAGCAGCCAGCCCTGGCCCCGGCTCTGACCCCAGCCCCCTGTTGGATGACGCAGACGAGGAAGTCAGCCGCATTAACAGTTCTGTTCACGCACACTCACACACACAACTTCCACCCAGCTCGTCACACAAAAGCAGACACCTCTCCCCGAGCCCTGGGGAGCACAGGAGCCGCCTCAGCCAATCAGTGTCTCCTGTGTCGGGCAGGAACAGGAAGCAGAGGATGAGCCCGCCGCCAGGAGAGGAGCCGGTAACTATGGCAACCCAGCTGATGGACAGCAGCGTCGAGCTGAGAAGGCGGACTCTGTCGTTTGATGCCACAACTCTCTCTCCTAATCAACCAGAGGGAAGTTCTGTGGATGACTAAGCAAACTCCGGACCACAAACAGACAAACGCTGGATTGGTTGTTCTCTGACGTGATGTGCTGCTGAAGCACATGAGAGGGGCGGCAGCCGCAATCCAAAACACGATGGATACCTGTTTCCTGTTTTGGGCCCCGTCCCCTCGCCTCGTCCCGTCCAATCACAACAGATTTTCACAGGGTGTTTGAGCAGAACTCTTTGGGACTGTGTGTGTATGAGTGTGTATGTATTCAAAGACCCTTTGTGCTATTTGCACACAAGATGCACACGAGAAGACGTTTCCTTTTCTTCTGTCATAGTCCTAGCTTTAGTTCAGACATAGTAGTCACTCCCCTGCGATATTTACTCAAACTCTAACCTTCCCCTTGCTTGCTCTCCTCCTCCTGCCCGCACTCTCATCCTTTCCCTTGCACCTCAAGCCTTGGTCAGAGTACAAGACAAAAATTACCCGAAAGGTGCAGCACAGATTAAGTTACTGGCTGATCTGCTCTCGATAAATCACGTAATCTTTTGGTCTATAAATCATCAGAAAGAATATAAAAAGGTTAATCATATTTTCTGAAGGCGACGTCTTCATATCGCTTTTTCCTCCCAAGCATGAGTTCACAATCCAAAGATATTGACTATAATGTTAGACGAGGAGAAGCCATAAGTCTTCATTCAAGTCACATTTGAGAGGCTTGGATCGTCATATATTTGGCATCTTTGCTTGAAAACTGATTAAACAATTATCAAAGGAGTTCATTTTCTGTTTAACGCCACACACAGCATCTCATTCAGTCTTGTGATAATTTTCTGATTTGCCAGAACTTGTTTACTTTTAGTAAAACTCACTAATTTCTCGCTCTGTGGTGCAGAAATTACAGTTTATGTTTACAAGGGAAATTGATTTTTAAGTGATAAACTGACAAAAATTCAAGCTGACGAAGAATTTTATATGTAAACGCTTCATTTGTAATTGCACGCTTATATAGATTACTGCAGGCACATTTTATTAGAGACTTCTTCCTCCAATAAATAAAAAAAAACAAATTGTACAGCGGCTTGTTACAAGTGGAGCAAAATGAGGATCTTATATCTAACCGAGTTTTGTTTTTTAATGACTAATCTTCCTATTTTTCGTACCTCTTAATTGTAAACTGCCACTGGACGTTGCTTGACTCTTTTCAGATTGCAGATTTCTTTCCCGGCTAAATCAGACAAGGACATCTTTGTGATGTTTGAGAAACTGTTCCCGCCTGAATCCATCCGACCCTGACAGTCAGAAAAATCAATTTGCGCTCTAAGTTAAAACCGTGTAGTGTGACCTCGGCTTTAGTAGTTTCTACCTCGCTTTTTCCTGATCCCACCCATCTGAATATTCAGTCCGCTTAGTTTCTCATACACCTTCCTTTTTCTCTGTCTTAGTATTCTCAGGGTAGAGTTAGTTCAGACGCAGGTGAGCATGAAGCATGTGATCAGAGGTCTGCAGAGTTAGATTGCCCCCTGCTGTCTGAAGCTGGAGCTGGCCCGTCTCTCCTGAAGACATTATATACTGTACGGGTGCAGAGTGAGATTTAGAAAGAAGCTGATGTACAGAAGGGCTTATTCAGGTGATATAACGGCGTGAAAACCTTTGTAGGCCAAGATTATATTTTATTAACACAGCAGGGACGATATGAGAACTACAAAGGCGAATTTCTACATTTTTGAATGTCAATTTATCTGCTGGTGCTGGTGATGATGAGGAATGATGATGGATGATGTGATGTCAGAGTTATAGGATGCTGATTATAACGATGATGATGATGATGATGATGATGACGACTCTAGATGATGCAAACGTTCATAATATTGTATAATGTGCAAGCAGGGAATGACATACAGTAAGCTCACCTGCAGTTACATTATTGGACAGCGCTGGAATAAAACCACTTCCTGTCTGACTTTCATTTGACTCCGTAACCTTGTGTCTAAATCTGTTCCTCCCTCCTATATAAAGAGGTTAAAAAAAAAACAGAGTTTGAGGGGCTGCAGTCCTTCAATGTGAGACGCCTAATCCAAAAATAAAGCTAACACGCAGCTGCTGCCTGCTGCTGCTAATGAATTCAACATAACTCGAGTACTCTGTCTAATTACAGTCCTCCAGCAGATGTTGATTAATATGCCTAACACATCCTCGGATCTTGGTCTCAATACATAATTATATTAAGAAACAGTTTCTCACATTGCAAGAAGCAAAGGGGAAAGTATTTAAGGATGAACAAAGGCAGACTCAAAGCTCTGATAGTAGTGGTGTTGGATAGATTTTATTTTTTTCTATTTTTTTTGTTCATTTTTCCACTTCAGCATATCACAATAAAATATTTAATCACATGAATATTTCACACGGAAACACTACAGCATTCAGAATGCATTAAGCTGTCCTGCCTTTATTTCCTTGCCAAGAAAATGTACCAATTCCTGCAAGTTCTGCCACCCTCACTCGTTTCCTCGCAATCTATTGGTCAAGCTGCCTCTCTCTCTGTCTCAGTTTCATCCAATGGGAAGCCACAGGTCTGCCGGGCAGCTTGTGATTGGTCAGACTGACTGAGGGCAAACAGAAGGCGATAAGTGGAGCTACACAGCTTCAGTGTCCTCCATGTTTCCTTCACTAAAGACCTTGTATCCCCTTAATAAGGCAGATGGAGCATCATCACTGATCTACATCTATGTTAATCTGCACCTCACCATATGAACATGCAGTCAAAGTGTGTGTGTGTGTGTGTGTGTATGTGTGTGAACGTCCAGGTGTATATACATGTGTGTCCAGGTGTACATGTATATCTGTTTCCAGGTGTGATTCCAGCTGTGTTTGAGTGAGTGTGTGTGTGCATGAGCAGAAGACGGTATTCTTGACACAGAGAGTTACAACTAACTAAGCTGAGCCAGCAGTTGCCATGGTGAAAATAGATCATACATCATACATGACCCAAAATCCCACCAATCCCAGGAGAGGATGGAAAGCCGCTAATCAGCGAGGCAGGAAGTCATCCGTGCCACGCGTCCTTTGCAGTGTTGTTCAACTCACACCTCTTTCTGTCTGTCTGTCTGTCTGTCTGCCTGCCTGTCGGCCTGCCTGTCTGTCTCTAGAAGGCCGGAGCCATGGGTCTCTGCTGTGTGAGTTTCTGCGGGTCCAGGGTTTCAGTGAAGGGCGGGGCTTGATAGGGGTTGGTGGTTACTATGGTAGCTCCGTTGGCGATGGGGTAAGGTGTAGCTCGGGCGTTGCTGGGGGCAGTTTCCAGATGTTGCCATGTGAACAAGTTTGTGTTGCTGCCGGTTAAGAAGCGCCTCAGGGCGCTCAGCGTCAGTACAGCCTGTTAGTAACACACACACACAAACACACGTGTTAGCAGAGGTTGCTAGTTACACACGGATTAGAACCACATGACTACTATTTCCAACTGCAGCCGTGCTGGCTTCACTGTGAGGCTGTAACATAGGCACAGCAGGGCTTTGAGCAAAATGCTAACACCAGTGTGCTAACAGATGTTTAGCAGGTATAGGCCTATAGTTAGCCAGACGTTTGTGCATATTTGGGCATACACAGATGTATTAGACAAAATTTGATCTGATGATTGCAGGAGATCGCCAGTGAAGTTGGAAGGCTTCATCCTCTGGAGACCATGAATGCATCTACAACCTTTCATGCCAATCCTCTGTTATACCTCATTGTCTCAAGCTCTTTCGTTCTCCATTGTTCTTCTTTGTTTAAGTATTGGCTGCTGTATTTGATACATTCAGTGGTCAGATGGTTACTGTAGTTGTATTTGTTGAAGTCATTCTAGTTGTGATATAAGCACACATGTCTTAGCTCAATCAAAGTTAGCAGCGTTGCCAGCAACTCCTGAAAGACGAGACCAAACTGAGTTCGTCTCCAAAAATGTTACGCACACACATGCACACATGCACAGTTTTGCTTGGTTGTAGGCGCTGTTCATTAAATCAGAAAGAAAAGGAGGACTGAAGAAACCAGAGGAGTACAAAAGGTTTGGGTCACTGTGGAGAACTCTGAGAAGAACAGCAATTTACCATTGTATTTTCAGAAACTTGGGGGACTCACCAGAGACACTAAAGAATAGACAAAATCTACGCAGCAGAGGCCTGACTTCCTGACATTTAGATCTTTTAGATCTTAGTGCCCGCCCAGTTTCTAAGGCAGATTTTGGTTAAAATAGCCTCAAACTGAAGCTGAATCCTCTCTCATGACATCACACACGGGTCATTTTAAGACATGCAACTCTTTTCACAGGCTGAGTTGACTTGTAATCTGGCATTAACGTGTGAAATTAGTTCCCTAAACTGTAAAGAAGTCAAAATATGTCACATGCTATATAAGAATATTGGAATAATTTAACACTATTGAGGGAAAGACTTGAAAGACTAAATAAAACCTTTTGTAACATCCTGTTCAGCCTTGACAAAGTTATAAATTAACCTCCACACACCCTCTGACAGTGAGATGAATGGCTGCTATAGGTTGGTTGGTACGACTGTTTTCACAGGGGTTCAATAGATGATGAATCAGTCTTTGTCTGTCTGGCAATGTATTCTGACATGGCATTTTTCTAAGCACTGAGAGTGTCTCTTTTTCAGGAACACCATGTTCACTCTCCCACAGTTAGACACAGTCACACCTGGAAACTGTCCAGTGGAGCCACAGTCTGACCCGAGCAGCTCAAATGCAGCAGTTGTGGGTTAAGGGCCTTGCTCAAGGGCACTTTAATGGTTTTAATGAAGGACATGCAAGCACTGCTCTTTTGGTTTCCCCACCGAGATTTATCCTGCTGGTCAGTGGATCGAAGGGTACAATCTTCAGGTCACCAACGCACCACAAATTCATCATAGTATCAATTATAGTAAAAATAGAGTAACCACAAACAAATCCACGAGAAGGCCAAATTAATTAATCGAAGCAAACTGTGATTAAAGTGCTTCAGTTTTTTATGAGGAGCTTCGTCTGATTACTGCATTGAGCACCAATTTGATGACCTTTAATGTGATTGTTACATAGTAGTGATACATATATACACTATATTTTGTCATATGAGCTTCAACCATGCCACAAATCCTGCAATCTGCAAATTCAACTACTAACCTAGTATCTTTAGGCTAAACTTGACCCTACATGACGGACATCTCCTTAACCAACCAGTAATACACATGTAATATAATGTATGAGTGTGTGTGTTAGACTAGAGAGAGTGTGGGAGGGCTCCTAGGCAGGAGCCGCTGCTTGTCCTCCATGAAGGAAATGCTCTTAAACCTGTTCATTGCCAGCAGACACTGATAACCCTGGAATACACACATACACACACACATACACACAAACGTGATGGTGAACAAATGAACGAATGCACAGACAGATGTCAGGTTTACACACATACATGTAAAAACATACAGACCCAGGTAAGGATGGAGAAGAAGCAGAACGCGATGGTGGCTCGGGCAGCATCGGAGCCCTGGGACAATGGCAGCTCGTCTGGAGAGGTAGCCTGCCACTGATTGGCCAGAAAACAGAAGCCAACAAACCACAGGAAGCTGGCAAGACCTGGAGGCGGGACACAGAGGAGTCATGGCAACGTTAATTTTTTAAATCACTTCTTAAAACGCCCGTCTAAGAGAGCTTTATAGAATACTATGTTGATCTAATTATCTTTTATTTCTTATAGCTTTTAATTGAGCAACTTAGTCCAGATGCAGATTGTTTTAATTGTTGTTAATGATTTCCAACTAGAGGTGAAGGCTAATCAACCATGCTAGCTTCTTTGTGAGGCTGTTGTGTCTCAATTTGTGTACTTCCATACTTACACTTGCTATTTTGAGTGCATAAATGCTTTCACACTGTTTTATTTCATTTATGTATAAATTGCTGTGAAAAGTGAGTGCCTGTCCTGGATGCACCTATAACGATCAGAAACACTTCTCGTCCTCAATAGTTGCCATTTTGGCTACATAGGGGAGGAATTGTGAAAATGGCGACCTGAGGAAGCTGCTTGAGCTGAGGTTGCCCTGAATACCGCACTATACAAATATAAGTTGTACTGTTGTACTGTTGTAATGCCGCACATGAATTTGGTGAAGAAAACAACACTGCCCTGCAGAATTTAGTTGGGTTCACCATGAAGTACACAGTGTACACAGAATATGACATAGAAGTGTATTCACAGACGTATATGAAGCACGTTATGGTTGTTCAGTATGTTAGCATTCTAACATCTGCTACTTAGCATTAAGCACAAAGTACAGCTGAGAGTAATGTCATTAGTTTTGGTTTGTAATTAACTAGTATTGGACAAATATTGTAAAAACTTGAACTGATGATGGTGCTGGATCACTATATATATCCTCTGGGGATCATGAATGTTTGAACAATACACCAAGAGAGATTTCAGGAAATTCCTGCACCCAGTCCAAGAAATAGTGCCACACGTATCCCCAAATAAGACCATATTATGTTGTTTTAACACTTTGGTTTTCAGCTGGATTAAACAGATCACACATAATGTTGTAGTTTTCTAAACGTTATGTGGCTTTTGATACTGTCGGACAGATCCAGGCAGTCCATTCAAGCTATCTGCTGAATATGTACCAGAGAAGACGAGGTCCAGCAGGACAGCGCGTCTTCTGTCCCTGACGCTGCTGATGGAGGGAAAGTAAATGTCCAGGATGAGGAAAAAGATGCTGCCGAGGAAACAGGCCACACCCACGGTAACACCATAGTTACAGGCATCAGCGTTGTTGTTGAAGACGCAGAGCAAACGCTCACTGCCGATGTTGATGTAGCCTTCGTTCACGATGCAGCTGAACACCACCATGGAGAAAACCTGCAGGGAGAGAGAGACGCACAGGCTGGTTTTATTATCTAACAGGAAGAAGAGAATGAACTCACACTGGTGTGTGAATGCCGTTCATTCCTCATACATGTCACACAAAGACACACCAGCACATACAAACATACTTCTCTTCTGTGAGCATGTGATCGGTGTAGAGGGTCAGTTCACACAAAATTTGAAAGAAAACATGCTTTCCTAATTATCCCTGTCGATACGTGTCTAGCTATGTGGATAGTTTTGTATTTATCTGGCAACATTTTACTAATTTTGTAGTAATAATCAGCTATAGATATAATTTTTTTGTTTAAGGGGGATCAAACAAAGCAAATACGCTTAATTAAAGGGTCAGTTCCCCCAAATTACAAACAATCTTTTCGTTTTTTGTTTTTTTTGGCAGAGGGTTCAGGTGAGAAAAGCTGAAGAGCAGTGTGCCTCTCCAGAGGTCTGGTTACTGTGGATAATCTAAATACCTCGCTGTCAGCAGATATTATAAACAGTCTTCTGTGTATGGTAGAGAACACAGGAAACTATGCACACTGTTTCTGAGGCGACTCACCAGGACCAGATTTACCCTACAGGGGACCCTCAGGTTAGTCCTGTTATCATTTGATAAAGTGTAAATTTATTTAAGAGACTATGTAAGCCTCATATTAAACTTTAATTTTGACACAAGACGCCTCTCGGAGCTTCCTTAAGGTTCTCTTTCTATTAGAGCTGAAGCAGTGACTCATTTAATTCATAGACTGTTCTGTTAATTGATTACTTCAGTCATTTATTCAAGCAAAAAATGTCACAGATTCATCAGTTACATTGGTTTATATTCTGCTTTTCTCTGTTAATGTCATTGTGGATTGAATGTTTTTGTATTTTTGACTGTGGACCTGACAAATAAGATAACATCTATTAATTAAGAATTGAAATATTCTGTTAATAGAGCTAACAGTGAATTGATTGAGAGATTAATCAGCAGATTATTGTTGCTTTTCTTTGCTTCATGTGACAGTAAACTGATCTGTGGGCTGTCAAAAAGCTATTTGAGGACATCACCTTTGGATTTAGGACATTTTTGATGGCCATTCTCACTATCATCTCACTTTTTTTTTGATCAAACTATTAATCTGTAAATTGAGGAAATAATCATCAGATTAATTGATAATGAAAATAATCGATTGTTGCAGCTGTAAGCTCTGTCTGCAGCATTTTATTTTAAGGTCTACACATCACATTATTTGTTGTCCTGACCTGCAAGAAGCACTCAGATCTTTGACTTAAGCCAAAGTTGTACTACACGTGGTGAAAACACTGTTATGAGTAGTCCTGTATTACATTACGAGTCCCACAAGTGCAAAAGCATCCTATAATACACTTAATATAATAACGTATTCTTTAAACCTGCAAAATAACTATGGTAGTGTCAAATAAATGAGTAAAAAGTACAAATGTGTCTTCTAAAATATAGAGGAGAAGTATGAAGCTGTATAAAATGGATATATGGATTTTGTCTTTACTCCTATGGTTCGATGTGCTTTGTTTTAAGAGGCTCTGGCAAATTGATTATGACAAATCATGTTGATCTAAATGAAGTTACTGGCCGCAGACACAGACAGACATAAAGAGAAGGTTTAACTCGCCATCCTTCCTTTTAAAAGCACACAGTTCACGTTAGATGCTGTGCTGTGACTCACAGTGTGCACATCATCGCATCAGAGGGACGACAGAGAGGTGTTACATTCTGGTTAGCGGGCATTTAAATCCAATGCATGGGCTGAATCTAGACACAAAGAGGCTCCATACAGATAAACATATGGTAATCAGACGCTGGTGCTGGAGCTCCAGCCAGAAGCTGCATCAGAGAAATGATTTCTGTGCTGAAATTAATAGCCCAGCAGAGATTTAACTAATAAAAAAAACACTGATTTATGTTAATCCTGATAAGAGACACATTGGAAAACAGCGAGAGACAGACAATGTGAATGGGAGAGAGACAGAGAGAGAAGGGGGGTTGGGGGGAGTGCAGGTAGGCCCGTCCATTGATGTCAACCCGCACGTTGCAGAGGAGGCTTACCCACGACATTAGTCTGAGGATGGTCCGGGGATGCGTGAAGAAGGCGACCGGATCGAAGTTGAAGCTCCCGGCCTTTCCGGCGCCGTACGCGCCCGCTGGCTCCATCCCTCCGGCTTTTCTGCTGCCTGACGCCCGCTGAGAGAACGAGAGGAGACGGTCAGAGAGCTGCGCGGAGCGGCGGCGTCCTCCTCCAACCTCCGTGTGAAGTCACAGCGCGTCACTGGGAGCTGATCACTGGCTGCACCGCAGGATTCACTGTCAGTGCTCGCTGTGGCTTTAAAAATGTGTTCAACGTCGATTTTTTATTTCTGAATCTAAATTTGTTATAATTTAGGATTATAAGACAATTGTGTGCTACCATTTTACAAAATTCTGCTGTTCAGCCTAAAGATTTTAAGCAACATTGTGATTAAAAAGATATTAAAGTTTGAGTTTTACACACATAAAGAGTTTTGTGCTGTGAATTAGCATCAAAGATGTAGACAGGATTGTTGATGTGTTGTCGCTGCAGCCACACTGCCAGGAACAATTAACTTTGGTGAGGAAATGGTGAATATTCTGTTATCAATATACACTTTTACACATATAAAATACTGGAATAAGCCTCTAAATTATTCACCATGTGTATTTTTCTATAAACTCCCCTTTTGTTACTAAAACCTTACTAAAAATAATCTGTTGTAAGTGATGGTAAATGCAGCACTGCATGACAGCGGAACACAGGTCCATAATTTGCCACATAATATTGACATTGGAAAATATTAAGCTATGTTAGATGTATGTCTAACTGATTATCAATAGAATATTTATCTACAATGAGTTAATGTTTTTTTGTTTTGTTTTTTGCACTTCCATATCGCATATTTACTTATCTGTGGTACAAATAGTGCTGACATTAAAGAGTGCTTATTCTAATGATGCATGTTATCTCATGACACTTCCCTCTTTATCAAATTATTTACAGAAACTGAACAATTCCCACCATGAGCAAGCACCTGCTGACAGAGGCAAGGAACAATTTTCTTAAAGAGGCAGATCCTGACTCATGGTGGATTGGGTTCAGCCCAAATATAAATAAATCGATCAAATATAGTTTCATTGAAGTATTTCCAAAACATTCATTTTTTTGTGGACTATTTTCATCAGCGGATTAACACACATTTGTTGCTCTATTGAATATTTTCAGTACCATAAAGATACATGCAGTGAATGTGTGACTTACTCAAACTACAGTGCCCATGTTCGTTGTAATAAAGGAACATAACAGTTCAACAGTGTTTCTTAATGATGTGTTTTTAATAGTTTTTGGACAAAAATCAGCACTCTGTGACGCAGAGGAATAAGATATATCAGACTTTGGATTTTGACAATAAAAATCTAGATTATCGTCAGCCTTCAAGAACAAACATTTTGATGAGAGCTTTTTTGCAACCAAGATAAACAGTTCACCTCAGTTAAAGGACGAACATGTCCGCGCTGTCTGATGGACAAATGTTTAGATATAATTGTGCGATAATATCAACCATACTGATGTAGTCAGGCTCTACTTATTATCAGTCTTCTCTGTTAAGGATCTTTTGGTTTAGCTGAAGTTAACATCAAGTCAGCATCAGCATGACAACGACACAAAGACCAATAAGAGTTTTTAAATGAAGACTTTAATGGATTTGATTTGACAGGCAATTCATGATGACAGCTTGGTTGAGTAGATAAAACCAGATCCGTGTTTTGGGAGTACACACACACACACACACACACACACACACACACACACACACACACACACACACACACACCACACACACACACACACTGTAAGAGAGTACAGTGTCTCTTTGGATTAAAGCTCGTCTTTAGATTTGTTGGCTTTTTTTGCCTCTTCAGCTTTCACAGCCTCGATGTACTTCCTCCTGTCTTCATCCTCCTGGAGACAAAAAGTTTATTTTTAACACACACACACACACACGCAGTCAAACAAAGTGCAGTCGTGTCGCTGTATCTGGAGCAGAGTAATGAAGGAGATAATTTACCTTAACTCTGTCTTTTTTGGCCTTCTCCATCTCTTTATCTAGAAATTTAATCAGGTCCTTCACCTTCCTCTTACCGGGGTAAACCACCATCTGACGGGAGCACAGACATCACATCCTGAACATTATTACCTCCATTTATGTCAAATGTCACACATGAATAACACATGCAATGCAAGTTTTTCACCAGTTGTTTGACAATAATTAGCTTCTTTATCGCATTAGACTCACAGGGGTATATTTTACAATATCATATCTGTCCTCATTTAAACTTTATGTTCCTGTTTGTAACCACAATCATCCCTAAAGCTAGTTCACATCTTTATATATAAGTCGAATCACATGAAAAAACAGAAAACATTGATGGTATCACACAAGACTCCTTACCCGTTCAGCATATAGAGCAGGGAACAGGCACAGCGATGGGTAGGAGCCGTGCATTGACAGGTTGATGTCATTGGCTGAGGCGTCGATGCGAGCGACGACCACGTCCTCTCGCTCCTTCAAGGCCTCGGCTAACTCCTCCCAAAGTGGAAACAAAGCACGGGACTCCTGACTGTATGGAAGATCTGAAATACACATTTGATGTAGATTTTTAAGTGCGGGTGAAGAGAAGATGCTAAGAGTAGACAAACAAACCAACAAGAGCAGTCAATAATAAAAAAGCAATGTGGCCCAGGGAGCGTGGATTTGTTGATTTGAAGGTTTGCTTGTCTAAGTTTCTAGTTTTCTAGTTGAGGGCAAACAAGACAAGCTGAAAACACAAGATAGACATATTATCATCTTGTTAAACCAATGTGACAAATGTGTTAGAAAGCTATTTACACTGACAGAGGCTGTGGAGTGAATCTTCTGAGTTAAATGTGAAAGAGTGGAAATAATATTACGGCGCTGTAGCACAGTGACTCTAAATACAGTCTGCAACACTGCAGTCACACGGCTGGCCGTGATAACAAATACAAACTTTACTACCGCACTTTAAACAAAACGGTACTTATTGCATGATTAGATACGTCAGCACCATTTGAAGCTGCAGCCCTGCCTAACTTTAAAAACAGCTTTCACACCTTTCTCGGTGCTGAAGGTCTGAATAAAAGTTCAGACAGAAAAACAACTATTTGAGCTCGCTGTCAAATCACCGTGAAATTAAAAAAAGAAAAACAAGATAGCTGTATAAAAAAAAAGCATCTGTAGCTCATACCGCCACCACCACTTGGAGCTACTATTAAGAGAGGCTGCAGGGGAACTGCAGAGTCAGGTAATGAAGCTCTGTGGATTCACCATGAGCAACACCCAGCCATTGTATCAATATGAAATATTGATTACTGCAGTTTTCAGTCAAATTGAACTCAGTATTCACCTCATCACTCCAGTGATGTCTTGTTATCTCCAAATTTACAAATCCAAGCTTACTGGGTAGTTTTTAAATAAAGAACATATTTACATACAGAACAGAACAAAAACCGTGTTGTTGGGGTTAAAGACGACTTTCTCCAGAGTCATTCCCACCAGCTGCTTCACCGGCTGTGTGTCCCATCCGTCAGGTATCGGCTCGCTCTGCATCTTAGGCTGTTACATTAAAGTGCACACAGGCACGTTTATATCAGGACAAGCTGTTTTTCACTTTCTGTTTTATCTCACATACTAGACAGGAGTGAATCTTACCTTAGCCTTGCCCTCCAGGTAGGACTGGCAAATGTCTTTATGGTTTTTACATCCAGAGAGTCAGAGGGCAAGTGATAGGTCACATGATCTGTCAGGTTGACCAGTCGAATGAGAGGAGCCTCGAAGGCCCGAACCCGGAAGTACTCCATCATCCGGCCGTTCCGAGGCTCATCCACGTCCACCCACACAAACAGGATCTGAATTCACAGATTGTTATTACTACTGCTGTGTGTCTGCGTGTGTGTGGTGTGTGTGTGTGTGTGTGTTAGTCCATACCCTCAACCTGAATGCATCTGCAGCAGTGTTAAAGGCTGAATAGATGTCTTTAAAGTCAGCAGAGCTTTTGTTGACGAACAGGATGGCGTGATTTAACACAGGTGCTGTTAATATCTGAGTCGCTGTCTGCAAGAGAGAGAATAACATGAAAATACCCCCATTAATAACATGCGGTTATGTGTGTCCAAAAAGCTGTGTGTAGTGTGTGTTGTCGAAATGTCTGCTTTTACTTTTTGTTTCGTTTTTTAGTGTTTGTCATTTAAGGTGTGGTACAATCACTCTATAGGAGACCTGTAGTTGTCATGTGAAACAACGCAATACTCCAGCCAAGTAATATTAGCTGGCTGCTATTTCTCATGTCATTGTACTTGCTTGATGTTCGGCCGATAGCAAAGGTGTCGACTCACTAGCTTTTGATCATAAGTAATATAAACATAACAAATTCACAGTGGTACTGTATTCTGAAATTGGGGGCACTAAATCTTAAAAATTCTATTTCTACTTAATCTTGCTTTATGTATAAGAACATAATGAAGTGACATGTTAGTCTTAGCATGCAGGAAAACCTCTTATTGTTCATATTCGAGCAAAGCCGTATTTTGCCTTCAGGTTTTCACCCTCAAAAGATGGCAGCTGAAATTGAAACGCAAACTACCGTGTAAAGTCTTCATTGTATTGTAGTGGAGTCAAAAATCTCAAGGAGTTCATATAAAAAATAATTCAAAAAAACAACCCACAAAACCTTTCCGAACATGTGAGTACAGCAGAAAGTGTGTATTTTACCTTTCCAGTGTACTCAGTGACTGGGTCCATCTGGTAGACGGTGACAAAAATGATCAGCTCCTCTTTGGATGTCTGAGGCATCATTTTATAAGCCTGGATGAGCTTAGACTGCAGCAGACATGCAAACGGACACACGCAAACAACAACAGGTAAGAAGACGGTGAAGCCCTGCTCTTAAACTACTACATATTAATGAATTAAATCCATTGTCTTGAATCCAAAAATGTCAGTATACTATAATAATAGTATGATAATATAATAATAGAGCACACAGATATGCACAGCCATCTGTCAGAGGTGTGTCTGTATGTTGTATTCAAACACCTTTTTGAGCAGCAGTACAACATCGTACGTGAGTCCGTATTTGTTGATAACTTCGTTATCTTGAGTCACCACGAAGCTAACATCAGGGAGGTTGATCGCTGCAGAGTAGAACACCTCGACGTACTCGCTGTTCAGCTCCTAAACACATAAAAGGTTATTCAGACACAGATTTGACACAGTCAGCGAGAAGCTGGACAATCAAGCGACCTGTATTCACCTGGAAGAACCCAACCACCGTCAGTTCTTCTGAGCCGTCTAATTGGCTCAGGTCAGACATGATGAGGTCAGCAGCGGACCCCGCCCTCCTTTTCAGCCAGGTCAAGATGGAGGCCGAGCTCTGAGGAGCTTAACCACAAGCAAACCATCAATACTTTATCCAGACGAAACAAGTTTCAATGGCTATGTTAATGAGAAAAAGTTCAACCTTCAGAATAAGATCAGTTCCACTCTCATGTTCGTGTGTTAACTACTGAGCCAGGAGGTGATTAGCTTAGCTTAGCATGAAGCCTCAAAACATGGGAAAACAATAAACTTTGCTCTGAAAAATAATCTAGCCAATTATCACCAAGGTTTAGTTCACTCAGTGCTTCAGCCATGAAAAAAGTATCTTAGCAGGAAAGCCGCCAAGAGTTCAGCCTGATTTGGTCTCTTACAGTCACATTTTTTTTCCCTGTGGGAAGAGGATTTGATTCTGCTGTAACTAATAGTGACATGCGTGTGGCTGCATCGTTCACAGTCGACGCTTGGGATAAGTTTCAGCTTGTAAAATAAGCAACAACACACAATGAGGTGTGTTACGGTAATGTATGAGAGAGAGACAGGACGATGCAGCAATAGCAAAGAGTCTGTGGATGCAGAATCAGAGCACAGATTATATTCTAGGTAAATGTTTAAACATCATCATCGGGTACAGAGAGGCTCGGTTCTTGTCTAACCAGGAAAACTGCCTCCACTGGAGAAATGAAGTGAACTTCTGCTATCTCTTGTAAATGTTAATGTACATATAAATCATATTATTTGTTAGTTGCACATACCAGGACAGTCTACAGGATTGTCTTTATCTCCCGATAGGTACAGTCGGATTGAGGGGAGACCTGTCGCATTGAGTTCTTTAACCAGGTCTTTCTCCTTCGTCACATCAATCACTGCCAGTTTGAAATCTGACCCCTGAAGCTCTGCAGCGGCACCTTCGAACGCCTCTGAGATCCGATGGCCTTCTGCGGACAGAGGAGCATCTGCACACGCGGAAAAAGACACACAGTAAGCACGAGCATGAGTATTAACATGTGGGTCGAGATCACGTTGTGCCATCTTTTTTTGTGTGTGTGTGTGTGTGTGTGTAACTTACAGAAGTGCACCAGCAGCTGCTTGTGTTTTCTAAGTGCCCTTCTGAAATTTCCTTTCTTCAGCTGTAAAATCCCGTCCTTCTCGGGGGATGATTCATCTGCCTGTCGGTCAGCTTGTTTGTCAGCGGCAACAAACACGCAGAGACACAAGGCCGTCACCCCCAGCAGCAACAGTCTCCTCATGACGGCTCAACCGCGGACTGTCAAACTTGACACTGGAACAAGCTTGACGAGGAAGTATGGAGGGAGCGGTGAAAGGAAAGGCTGATATATGTGTGTGTGTGAGAGAGTGTGTATCAGTGCTAAGCTGGTAGTTGTGAATGCTTTTGTTATCTAGGCCCACCAGTCTGTAGCTGATTAACTTCTCCTATCTGAGCCTAGCTGTATCTCTGCCATTGGCTGCCGTTCATATCAAGTATATCACTAATATCTTAATGCCCTTTGTCTAACACTGTTAGCCCCGACAAGGTCAACATGGAAGCACGAAAGCACACACACACATTATCACACACATGCATGCTAAAACTCCTCCGCGGCTTCGTCAAAGTGACCGAGACAATTTTTATTTTCGGATGAACATGACAGAACAATAAATAAAGACATGACAACATTTTGATCAAGAAAGAAAAAAGTTCAACTTGGCAGGAATATTGAGTGTCACGACAACGACAGGTAAAGCAGGAGCATCAATCAGTCAGTGTATTGAAGTGCAAAGGCTCAGCAGCACATATCCTTCACCCTCCACGCTTACAGCAGGCCTGTATCACAGTGTGTATCATTAGTTCAGCGTTTTGAGAAACAAGTATGTTTGCCTTCTTGCAGAAGGTTAGGTGAGAAGGTTGATATATTACTCTCACTCATGCAGCATCTGTCTGGCAGCATGAAGACAAAGCTAGGCGACGGTTAGCTTAGCATATAGAATGGAAACATTAGCCTGACCTTGTCTACCTACCAGCTTCTCCAAAGCTCACTATTTATGACGTTATATCTTGTGCAAAAACCTTGTGTATGTCTCATATAAAACAGGGGTTGCTTGGTTTACGGCATAGTGTTTGGAGCGTCAATTATGAGCAGTCAAGATGTAAAAATCAATTTCTGAGGGTGATGAAAAGAATTAGTGTCAACAAACATGGCTGCAAAACCACCAACAAACGTAGTCACATATACTAAAATCCATTCAATACACAAAATAAATCCACACTTTTACAATCTGTTCATGTAATTCAAATTGAGCTATACACTGCCGGCGTCTGCCTCCATCTTTTAACAAATATCTAACACAAAAATAGGGTAACCATTCCGGAGTCTCCACTGGTTCCCTGAGGTGTTGGGAGAAGTTTGCCTTCCTGGATTTCTGCCAGAAAGACTTAAGAAAGTCAGGTGACATAATATATAGAGCGACAAAGTCAATGTAGGGAGGAGACTGTGGTGGATGGCTCAAACGGAGGACTTTCACCAAGGACACCGGAGTTTGTGTGAAATCAATCAAATCAAATCAATAAAAGTCAACGTTGACTTATTTTTAGATGTGTAGTTAGGCAATAAAACTACTTACGTTTAGGTTTAGGCTAATCTGACTCACAGTGAGCTGATGGTATAAGTCTGCCATGTCGGCTAACTGTGTATTTTCAAAGTCTGAAACACTGAAAATGATATATTACCCGAACCCTAAAGTTAGCCATTTTAATGGTAAATCAAGCCTCCACCCAACACTGCTTTGCAAGGGCACAATCGCTTTGGTATCGTATTTGGTTATATTTAGGAAAAGATCATAGTTCAGGTTCAAATAGATCCATGTGTTGGATCTATCTATCAACCACATAGATGCTGACGTCTAGTCATGGTGGTCATTTTAGCTTTGGAAAGTAATGGAGGAGAAAATTCACGACATTAACAAACATGTATAAAACACACACATTTTCACATCATCATATTTTTTTTACACAATAAATTTGTGGCACAATAAACAGAATTAAAATTAAACTTTGAATCATAGATTACAAACCAACTCATCATAATTAAAATTATAAACCAGTTTGACTCCAATATGAGTAAACTTGACCACTGTAAACAACCAGAAACATTATTATTGTCCCGTGGACCTCTTTGTAAGTCTGTTAAAGGCCATGCACACGCTCACGGGTTTCCATGAGTAATTAAGACTGTACATAAATATGATGAAGGTGCTATCGGCCGAACAGGTGCAGCAAAGCTAACACAGGAGTCAGACACAGTCTGAGAAAAGGCCCAATCCATCAAAATGATTAAAGTCGCCCGTGTGGGTGTGCCTCAGATGTGCAGGGCCTTTAAAGCATGAATTATGCAGAAACATAAATTACAGCATGTTGTGTCATTGTGTTTTCCGTCAGGCTTTGTTTGCTTTAACAAAGAAAATCACGTCTGACATTCAAGCCCGAACAAGTTCCCTCCTTCATCATTAAAGTAAACAGGAACGTTGGCTCTGTCCGCATTAGGAAGAGAAAGATTTTGTTACTTCAGTATTTAAATATATAATTATCTAAATAATGAAAAACAAAACTACAAACTTATTCACCGTACCTGTCCTCTGTTCCCCTCCTCTCTTTTGTCTCTCGTCTAGACTCATTAATGTTGTAAAGCATCCTGCACACATGTGGTAAAATAGTGCTGAATGCACACAGAGGGACGGGTTCAGGATTTCCTTCCTCCTCATTAATTTCCCCAAAATAATTAAATCGTACAAAAGGCCAAAAGTGCAAAACTTTTTTCTGCCTGCTTTTTCTTCTATGTAATAGAAATACTTGTCTGCTTGTAAAGAATGCCTAAATATATGTAAAACATCTCCACCCAAACAGAGAGATCACATCAAAGACTAGAAATAAAAACCTTTTTGGTATCATTTACACACCCGTCGTAGCTGTTGATGAGAAAAGATGAGAGCTTTGTCCTTCATGGGGAGTTTGAATTTCCAGAAATCGTACGAAAACGTCCGTAAACATTTTTCAAACAGCTCCTGCAGCCACTCCATGATGTCCATCTCTGTGCTCAGTGTATAATAATATATTAAATCACACGCTTATCATCATCTAAACACACCTTTACTTCACCGTAGCTTGGGCGGTGAGCTGTTTACATTGCAAGAAACTGTTTATATCCATACAGTGACAAATATGCTCTGTGTGTCGTGAGTTTGGGTGGGCCGAGGAACCATATTCATCCCGGCAGTGTCATCTTTTGTATACGTGCAGATGGTTTCCACACTGTGGGCAGGAATGATGTGCATCCTGTAGTCCACGCACCATGAACGGGATCAGACAGAAACCACAGATCAACCTGAAACACACACACACAGCATGAAGGTTTCATTAAAGCGTGATCAGCTCTCTGACGTTAAATACTCATGCATGAGTGTGTTTGTGTCTCACCCCATCATTGAGAGGAGGACACACATGCACCAGGCAGCCCTTCCAGGCAGATACGTGACTTTACTGGTGACAGTGTGGTTACAGTGTGGGCAGCAGACCAGACCAGGAGAGTCTCCCAGATATGTCACCGAGATGGGAACAGGCGCCGGCTGGGTCACTACAACTGGCTGAGTTTGTGTTCTACTGACAGGCGGTGTTACACCGACTGAAGTTCAGAGGAGACAGGAAGGAAGAGGAAATGATTATTTGATTATTTTCATCGGACCAGCTGGTTTGTATGCATGCTATTAAGAACAACAGTAAAGATGAAGCGTTAATACTTAGTGTTGGAGGATGGATTATGGGCCCAGCGTTTTGTGAAGTGTGATCAGTCGGTGGAGTCAAGACAGGAAAAGGGTCTTGCTGGATTGTAACTAGAAAGAAAAGAAATACAGGGAATGTCCACATTAAGCTGGTTAAATTTCTAAATGTATCTCCACGTCACAACCATGAATTAAAGATAACATTCCTATGAATACCCTCCTAGGCCTCTCCTCTTTCATTCTTGTATTGTGCACCCCTTCCCCATCCCAGTTCTTACTCCTATTTATCCCTCCCCTTCCTACTCTACATAGGAGTCCTTAAGATGTCCATCCAGCCGGGGTGCTATGGCGGATTCCCTACAGGGCAACAGGCCGAAGAAGTGCAGAAGTTCCAGATTCACTCACAATCTAAATAATTTAACCGTATCTTGGGTTCCCATGCTTCTGGGGACAGATTGGGTGGATCCCAAGCATGAGAACCTTTCTGGGCTACAGAACGAAGGAGAAAGTTTTTACATTTCCCCCCAAAACATGACAAATTATGTCCCGGGAGAGATTTTTTTTTCCCAGGATATTTGTCACAGAGAACTCAGAACTGAATGTTCAGTTCCAAACAAATAAATTCAATTTCAAATTACAATTCAGATTCAGTTTTTTTCTATGCAGTGATTCAAATTGAACAATGCAAATGGAAATGATGTGATTCAAATTCAGATTTTTAATAATGATTAAAGTTGAACAATTCAAATTCAAATATAAATGATAAAAATTCAGTTTCTGGTGGCACATGTTTCAGCTCATACAGCGGGACAGACAGTCTGGTTACGTGTTAGGTCAGTTCTGTTTCTGCTGTCAGAGATTTCATCACAGGGCGTGAAAGCTACCTGTTAGGCGGGCGAACAGTATTTTATACACTGAGATGTCAACAAAATCATATCAGATTATTGGCAGCAGCTACAATGTGTGATTGGATATACTGACAGTGATTGCAGAGGAAATTAGAGGCGACAGAAAGATGGCTTCATTACTGTGCTGCAGTGTTTTAAACTATAGTTGCACTTTAAAACACACAGCAGGCATTTTTCAGGCGTGTCCAAACTTTCTGGTGAGAACATCTTACCTGCTTCCCCATAGGTGGGAGGGGGCGTTGAGGGGGACGACAGGGAGGCGTCGTAGGAAGGAGGAGGAGGGATGTTCAGCGCTTGTGGGCTCAGTGCAGGAGGGTGTTGATGGGCCTCCTCATATGAAGGGGGTTCCATCAGGAGATCATCTAATCAAACAGGAAGCTGGTGATGAAGAGGAGACAGCAGGAAAACCATACGTGATGCACAGTGGCGGAACAAGTCAGAGCCGGGCCGGGGGCGTGGCAAAAGACCGGGCCCTTTATTAAAGTTTATCATAACATAAATTTAGGCTACAAAATGTCCGCAACTGCGGTGTTTACCAATTTCAACACTACCGTGCAACTATGTTATTTAGTACATCAAGTCCTTCAAACGAACATGTAACTCAGAAACAAAAAAAAACATTAGGATACTGTACATGGCTCATAATAAGCGCTTTTCCAAGCCTGGCGCGGACGTGGATGGGGACGCGATGTGGGCAAGTAAATGACGGGGCTTCACTCCGCATGGGCCCGGGCCGGGGGACATTTGCCCCCCCTGACGCTCCGCCCGTGGTGATGCAAACACAAAGACACATGCTCGGATTTAATTTAATAAAAACCTGCATTCTCTTGTCTTAGTGTCTTTGTCAGCCACATCTCACAGCCTTTGTCAGCAGATGTGCTTTCTTTAGTTCAGTCACTGAAATGATGAAGACCAGAATCAGACAATGTTAACTGTCTGTGAACAATGGACCAAAACAGGTCAGAGCGTCCACTGGGACAGAGGTGAGGTGTCAGTGAACGGCTGAAGAAAGACATCCTCAACGACCAGAGCCCACATTCTGCCCTGATACACACCCACGTGTTGATTTACTTGATACTTAAAATAGTCCAGGTTGAGTTGTCTGTTTCTCATGTTCACTCAATCCAGAAGATCGAGAACCCTAGCGGTTGGTTTTTGTTGTCCATAGCGATGCGTGTCTTTAAATTTTACTGCAGTAACATGACTGTGATGTAGATCCAGACTTTCTGTGTTTATTGGTGGTACTCTATCGGCATTACTCTAGTTTTCTGCAGCTGTGAAATTACATTAGTAGATTAGTGGTATTAAATAGTAGCAATAAGTACTTTACTTCCTGTACTGTACTTCCATTTTGTGCAACTACAAAGCGCATCGTGACAAAGCTGAAAACAGGCGCGTGAAAAGTTAGACATACATGACAGTGACCCTACGAATACATGTTGAACTTATAGATCATGATGCATTGTTGTAAATTGAGTCAGCCAACAGTACATAATGTAGTCACAGAAGACCAGAGAGCATCACACACATTAATGCAGCAGTAATATTAAAACATCAGCTATAAAAGTAAAACACTAACAGGGAGATCGCCTGGCTGCATAATGAGTTACTTACAGGTGTTTAACTAGTAGTGGGTTATTTCTGTGAATGTGAAATTATTGTTGTTTTCTTTAGCAAGTTATCTGAATACTTCCTCTGAATACTTCCTCCACCATTGTCGACTATCACAGTTATCTCTAACTGGCAACACTGCTTCTGTTTATCAGCCGAACATAGTCAAAGAGTTTCTAAATACGGTAGATACTGTGAACATTTCGGTCTCTCTGCACTTCAAACTGTGCGACGTTCACAGTGCTGCAGCTCTGACTTTGTTGTGGGAGTTGTTGGTTTCATCCCCTCCCTCTAGTACTACATGTTAGACAATAGAGAGGTAAGCTGGTTTGAACTTTCACCATAGTAGCAGGGGTTTAAAGTGACAGTGTCAAAATAAGCGCATGCAAGCGTGCACACACACACACACACACACAAACATAGTCATCCTGTAAATTACTACAAAGTTAAAAGTCACTCCAGAATCATGTGTACTTTCATCTCCTTGTGTGATTATTGGTATAAAATAAGTACATTTATAAATTCCGGAGCACTATACAGTACAAATATATATTAATAAATACTCTTATAATACTCTTATTAAATTAAAATAATACAATTTAAATAGGTCATACTTATTATGAGCTAACCACAGTTCAAATACTCATCTTAACACTTACTACTAAGTTGAAAATAACATGCTGTCATCATAGTATGCAACACTAAACACATGAGTCACACTGAATGATGTGATCCCGCTTCACTGTTTTTTTCCACAAGACGTGTCTTCATGCAGAGACGTCACCTGAAACCAACTGTATCAGACATTAAATACACCTGCTGCCAGGTAATTCTAGATCTGCGGGACTCCTCTCTTATGTAAACATGATACATCCGAGCCCGAGTATCAGATTCAAGCAGGGACTGACCTGACTCCACCATAAGCAAACTCCAAATGCTGCCTGCGAAGAGTAGTACATGTCCTCCTTTACTAATTAAACTGTGTGATGTGTGAGATATGTCGGCGCAGTGGTCTTACCTTGGGCAAATGAGGAAGCTTGTCTGACAGGAGGAAACGCGTACCATGTTGGTGGCAGGTGTGACATCACAGCCTGCTGAACCTGTTTCTCTCTGGAATTAGAAACATTTTGCTTACCGCAGACTGAAAACCAACCCTCCTTACCTGTTTCCCTTGTTCATCTAAAGTCCTGTGAGCTTGATCACATGTTTCCTATCTGCAAAGTCATTCTCTGGTAGCACAGCAATTTCCATGACACAGTACGGGGATATCTGCACTAATTATCTTCATGGAAGTATTTGTAGTTTTAAATGCCACACAAACATTAATTACCATAAAAAAGAGATTATTTTAGGCTGTTATCATATGTTGTTTTTATGATTTGTTATACCAAAGCCATCCATTTATTCAGTCTTTATTTATACAAGCTGGTCCAATGAGAGTAGTTCACATTCTTTTGCATGCCAGCTTCACAGCAGAAACAAACAGCCTGCTACAAAAACTGTTTTGGTCTCTATAGCTAATTTCCCCGTTCATGACATCTGGACTGAGTCTGAATTTTTATAGAACTCATCCGTTCAAATTATATCAAGGTTTAAAGTTATGCATAATTGACAGTAAGGCCGCTTTGATTGACAGGCAGATGTTGTTACAGGCGGCGTGGTTGAGCAACTAGCCATTATTCAGCCCGCCTCAGGTCCAGCAATGATCCACGTCTTTGCCCGTTTTTAATTAATTAATCACATTCACACGCATTATGACTGCATGTTAATCTGCACCTCTCATTTCTTCTCAGCTTGTTTATGTTCTCTGAAAACTGCACCAATGCGCCTCCTTTGATCGGCTGCACAAATATTTACGATGCTTGTCAGTCTGTCTTGTCGCTTGTCATGTTACTGAGGAATGAGAAACATGACTTTATCTCTGTCTTTCAATCTACATACTGTGTGCTGTCACTCTAACGACTATAAATGTTTCTTTCAGCTCCATGGAGCTCTGCTGGCACTATCCTGGGGTCCAAGCAATCAACAGCAAAAGCAGTTGATAAGGACCCCAGAAAGGTAAAATCTCTCCCTCTTCATTGTTTCTCCACTAGCAGACATTTTGATTCGATATTATATCATTGTTAATACATTCATTTATCAGATAAATATCTTGTATGATTAACTTTTATATGTTTTACAGTCTGTTTTCTGTCACACTGAAAAAGACTGATTGTTACATTGAATAGAAATGAATCTACAGTGACTATTATGTTAGAAAATAAGGAGACAAGACAAGGCAAATATAAACAGTGTTCAAAGCAGTCATATGTGCACACCATCTCACCAAATTAATTTTATTAAGAAAAATTGGAAGATGCTAGGTCGATCCTCATTGGTCGGAAACCAAAATGACATCACAGCTCATCTTTAGATTTATTGGCTGGTGCCTCCGCAGACTTATCAGTCACCTGAAAGAGAGAAACGGCGGTGAGTGCCGTAGTTTCATATACTTCAAAGAAAAACAGTAAAGTACCAGTAAAAATACAAACCTTGCTATCATCATCATCGTCGTCGTCGTCTTCTTTATCATCTTCGTCGTCGTCATCGTCCTCCTCAGCTGCTTCCTTAGGCATCACTCCACCATTATCCAGAAACTTAGACATGGACTCCAGGTCTCTGTTTCCACTGTATTCGACTGGCCTACAGGACAACAAAGCAAGTCGGGATGATCAGGAGAGAGTCTATACAAATCGTCGGTAAAGGTGACAGACGTGTAAGCGTGGTTACCTCTTTGCCACCAGCTGGGAAGTATTTGAGCGTTGGGAATCCTTGAATGGCAACAGACTCCACCTCGTTGGCCGTGGCGTCCATCTTGGCTATGATGATGTCATCGCTCTCTGCGTACTTTTCACCCAGCTTGTCCCAGATCGGAGCCAGTTCCTTACAGTGTCCACACCACGGAGCATCTGCACACAAACAGCAAATACTGTTAGAAGACAAAAGGGAACATCTGGTTTTACATCAGTGAAAGTCTACACTGTGAAAGTTATTTCAAAGAGACCAATTATAACACGAGCTGGTGAGCACACAATGGTATTAATTTAATGATGACACGTCCAGCGACAAAGCCAAAAGGTGTGTCTCAATTTGTATACTTCTGTTAGTCCAATTATATGTAGTACACTGTGTACACTATGTACTTCCCAGCCTAGTGCGCTAATCTCTTACCAGAAATGACAAGCGCAATATTTTACTGCTTTTACAAATCTGAGACACGGCTAAATGATTTTTGTTTCACTAAATTCCAGTTTTGTTTTCACAGTGCAGACTCAGGCCAGAAGACAAACTGACTCACAAAACTCCACAAAGACGTTTTTGGTCGGGTCCAAAGCGACAGACTCAAAATTCTTCCCCACCAGTACTTTGACTGGTCCCTTGTTCCAGTCCTCTGGGATGTCCTCAGACCGATAATAGGGCTGCACCACAAAACAAGACAAGTTACTGGGTTTCATGCTGCTGTGTGATTGAATATCAAACATGCAAATGCGTGTGTGCCTGTGTGTGTGTTACCTTGGCAGTGCCATCCACAACCTCCTGACACAACTGTGTCAGAGACTCAGGTGTGAGATCCTCGCTAGCGATGTTGAACTTCTTTCCTGTCTCCATGTTGATGATGCGTGCAGTGGGGGCGTCGCTCGCGGACACGCCGAAGTATGACAGCACGTGAGAGAGGGACTCTGTCACATCGATCACAATGAAGAGCATCTACACACACCAGACATTAAAAAAAACAAAGACTGAATGAAGTTTTATGTCTTTATCTTACTCCCAAACACACACACACACACACACACACACACAGCTGGACTGTCACCTTGCCCTTGAACTGTTTGGCGACAGGCCTGGAATCTTCCACCAGAGCTGTCTGACTCTCCACAGAGGAGTTGATGAACAGCAGGCTGTGCAGGAGGATGCTGGAGGTGAAGATCTTATCTGCAGTCTGAACACACACACACACACACCCACCCACACACACAACACACACACACACACACACACACACACACACACACACACACACACACACACACAGTGTCATTTGAATATCATTTTACATGTTATTTTCATTTTTTCAATCATGCATGTGTGTTTGTGCACAGGTGTGTGTTACCTCCTGTTTGAACGGGATGATCAGCTCCAGGCTGTTTTGCTTGATGAAGGAGGTGAAATTTGTTTTGTCCAGCTTCCCGTCTTCAGACAACGCAAAGTCTGCTCTGCCGTCATCGAACTAGCAAACACACACACACACACAAATCTATAAGTCGATGTCATCCTACAGAAAATTAACCAACAATAAATTTAACACAAAATAGAACAAAAATAGTTAAGGATTAATAGCAAAAGAAGAATTAAACAAAATAAAAAGTGATGTAACCATGGATGGATTAAGACCGCAAAGTCACTGAAACCATCCTGCCAAAGACTGCAGTTCATCAAGTGGCCACTTGAGGCTGGCTACAGAACTCAATTTGCATAAGCTCTATGTTAAAATGTCCAACTTCACCTGCAGAAATAAACATGTTTACAGCCTGGTACAAAAAACTGTTTTGGTCTCTGTAGTTAATTTCCTCGTTCATGACAACTATACTGGGGGTGAATTTTTATATAACTCATGTGTTTAAATTATATTAAGGCTTAAAAATGTGCTTCATAGTGTGGGTGCTGTTAAATATGGGTGATTTGAGCACCCAAGAGTCATTCAGGTCTGCTGATGATCCACCTCTTTGCCAATTTATAGATCCGCTGCGAGGCGGAAGAGGCAAACCTACAGTATGGGTGACGTTCCATTCTTTATGCTGTTAATGAAACAGTGAACATGAAACAGTGACAGACTTGTTTTGTATATTTCTGTAGTCATATTCGTGGTCTGACATTTCGAAATGAAATGTGAAAAACAAATCAGACCCTGATGCCTTGATGTGCATGACAGAGGATGAAACACCAAAATGTTATATTTATTTCCACAGCGGCCCCGGCACAACTGTGATGGGCTTTTCCTCATACTTTCTGACACTTTATCGACTAAACAATCGGTCGTTTAATAAATAATACCTGACAGGTTAATCCATCATAGAAAATAATCATTGCAGTAGTTCCTCTGTCATATCTATATATGGCCAGATGCATAAATCTAACGTAAGCCTTTGTCATATTCTGGACTAAACTCTAATCTAAAATCAGAAATATATTTAAAGATATCAGGATCAGCAAAATATCCTCACTTTTCTATCCCTGTGAGGACATTCTGCCCTCAATAAGGAGCATACTGTATGGACTCACTCTAGGTGCTAGATGGCAGCAAAGCTAACATCACTACAGCTTGTGACTCTGTGTCTTTCAACATGTTTGTACCTTTTTGAAGAGCACTGCTGAGTTGGCTTTTACTTCGTACTTCTGGAACACCTCAGGACTCGATGATAAAGCGAACTCAGTGTCTGTCTCATCCAGAACAACTTCCTTGAACACCTTGGCCGCCTCACCTTCCAGATCCTGATATAAATGCAGACATGAATGTGAGTATGAATAAAAACGCGTGACTCTATCATTTCAAAGTAAGGATGGATAAAACGGATAAACATACGTCAAAGAATCCCACAACAGCGATCTTATGGGCATCAATGAACTGAGCTGCAGAGTCTGCAGAGTCAAGCACTAGAGCACCGGGGCCTGAGCGACGCTTCAACCACTGGATTATTCCCTCCACTGTCCTCTTACCTGGAACACACACACACACACAAACACACCAAGTCGTGTCAGAGTCATGTCACATGCTTTAACAGTAAGATACTACACCAGTAGGTGAAATAACATTAAAGTTGATGAAAATATACTTTTCTTCTTAAAAGTTGTATCAATCGTCTCACCTAATTCTTAGAAATAAGAAAACAAACTGTTGAAATATTTCTTCAACCAGACTTAATCTTAAAATAAACAATTTAAATCCATTCATTTACATAATCATCATGAAACACAGAAAAAAAAACCTGTTGATCAAAACAAATAACTATATAAAGGCAAAAAAAAAAAAAATGATGGACAGGTTTGGTCAGGTAAGTAAACACACACACAGACACACTTGATTTAGATGTAGCTGCTCAGGTAACCTTCAGGTTTAGTGATGACGTTGACACATAGAGTTGTGAGCCCAGCTTTAACAGTGCTGCCTCCTGCTACACATGTGTGGGTCCTGTGTGTGTGTGTGTGTGGTTACCAGTGTAGTCGACAGGCTGCTTGCGGTCTCCGTTCACAAACAGTTTCAGAGTGGGGAAACTTCCAACATCAAACTCCTCTGCCAGCTCTCTCTCTTCTGTGGCCTCCACTTTGGCCAAACGCATCACCGGCTCCTCCGTCTTCAGCTTCCCGGCAGCCTCTGCGTAAAGCGGCTCCAGCTTCTTACAGTGTCCGCACCAGGGTGCATCTGCACACACACACACACACACACACAAAAACACACATATGGAGTTTACATTTTGCACAGCATGGAGTTGTGTTCACAGCAGACATGCAGCACACTCCGCGGGCCTCTGGTTTATCCATTTTTTTTTTGTTGCTATCAGCAGCCAATGCAGAGATACGCATGGAAATAAGCTGCTGATAGCAGCAGTGGCAGTTGGGCTCGGCCTTTATCCCCTCTTTCTTGTCATGGCCTCATGACCTCATCTGTGGGAGAGTTGAACTGAGAGAGCATCTGGACGAGTAAGGCCACGTGTATGCACGTTTGTGTGATAACGCCTCAGTGCTCATGTGAGCAGAGGTGGACATTTCACATTTATACTGCCATTAAACTCTAAATCTCTAAATTAAAGGCCCAATTAGTCATTTATGCTAGTTTTTGATCTTATTCCCGCGGCCTTCTTCCGCTTTATTTTAGTATTTGTGTTTCAAAGGCCAAGAATGAACCTCAGTGTTTATTTAACTCTTTAAACTTATTGTATTACATCATAAGATATGTTCGTCTTCTTTAAGAAATAACACCTTGCAACACAAAACCAGTGAGTGATAATCCATTTTAACCCAACATATGTTGCTCTAAAAACAGAAGTCATATTTATCCTCTCAAAAAAGTTCTTTGTGACAGATTAATGTTACAAAGAACATTGTTGGGCACAAAAAAGTGACAACCATTGATAATGATCATGTTACTGCTTAGATATCAGTCCGTACTCACAGAATTCGACCAGCAAATACTTGTTTTCACTGAGTGCTCTTTCAAAGTTGCCGATGTGGAGGACCATCACATCTTTCTCCTCCTCTATCTCAGTTGTTTTCTCTTTCTTTGGCGCCCCTTCGGTTTCATCCTCCCCGTCTTCTGTCTCTGCTGAGGTCTCCTCTGTTGATGCGTCTTCTTGTGCTTCTGTCTGTTTGTCTGCGCCGGCGTCTGTGTCTACAGCCTGGATGGAGGAGACCCACAGCAGCAGGCCCAGCAGAGTTATGGACAAAAGCGTGCGTGTCCTCATGTTGCCGTTTTCTGTCTGAGCCGCTCAGGTACGAGCATCCAACACATGTGTCACTGAGAGTTTGAACCTTTTAAGTGTCTGAGATGGAGAGTGTGTGTCAGAATTTTACTGGCCTTCCTGCTCGTCCAATCAGACGACACACCTGTGGGAGACTCTTTCCAGTCTAAACCAATCAAATGGTGCCCTGTACATTCAGAATTGGCTATCCACTGTTAAGATTTCATCACTTGGACGTGTCTTTATCTTTCTCTGCTCCCATTTTTAGAAAAAAAAATCTTTTCTTAATTAAAAAAAAAAAGATTTTCTTTATTGTGTCTTTAGCTTTCAGACCCCGAGCATTTTAACTAATAACTAACTAATCTCTGGGCCTTATCAGGTCTTCATTTGCATAAAAATCATAAAATAATTATGCAGATTTCTAACTGTCTCTCTCTCTTTTTAATATTGCTATTTATGTTTACTTTTCTCTCACGCCACCAAACTCCAACTCCACTTTATTTGTACAACTGTTTAACAGAAGAGACAAACCGGTTTGGCTGAATAAACTGTTAGTGCATATTGATATACTAAACAAGTTATTGTAAACAAGGTAGTTATTGTAAAACAAGACACGTGTTGGCCCAGGATTGGCTGGATGGTTTAACCCACTTGAAGAGGCTGGTTCACACAGATTATGCAGATAGTTTTGGTTTTATTGGATGAGCCGAGGCTTTCGGGTAACAGAAATGTTCTCTGATGTACCTGTAACAGCGCCAAACAGTGATGTCACAGCGTCCTGTAGTACACCTTTACATCAGTGAAGTAAAGTGAGAAGTTGAACCAGAGGTCAGCAAACACAAGATTTCAAATGGAGTTCCTCTATACTTGAAACTAAATTTTTTTTTTTTTGTAGAAAACTTTGTCACAGACAAGGTTAACATATTTTCACAGCATTAAAGCAACACTGTCTATCGTCACCCAGGAAAAGCTTTACAGCGCTAAGTCACACACCGCCAACTATTTCACTATTTCTGGTGAAACTGGATCGTATTTATGGGGGAAAATGCTTCTCTTCTGGCTGTGCCTCAACTCTCTGCGACTTAGAGAGTTTATTGATGGACAGTAAAGTAAACTACTGCAAACTATAGCTGCTGTTAGCTGGTGTTAGCTCGGTTTGTTAGCTCAGAGCAGCACAGGCGTTTTGAGTCGAGGCAGAAAGACAGAAAAGACGTTGACGGAAGACAGTAAAAAGAGAAAAGCAGAGAGTGACAAAGAAAAATAACTGCTGGACAAGAGTAAATCTGCGACTGACTTTTAGTCTTTAGACTTGCTGTTGGACTAGTAAGTAATATTAGCTGACTGCTAGTGGTTTTGTCCGTCAGCAAAGTTGTCAGCTGACAAGTTTTTGATCTTAAGTAACACAATCAAAACAAAATGCACACGTGTCCACATTTACAACAGTGGAATAACACTCTGAAATGTAATTCTGAAATATTTAATAGGTCACTAATTAAAAAGAAATAAACGACATAATTACAGACTGCTATAAAAAAAACTTTTTGTAGGAACAAAGTCTCAGTTAATGTAGATACAGACTTCACTGTCTGATTTTTGGAGGTCTTTCTTCAGTAAACAGCACTGACCCTGTTAGGTCTGTTGCTGTTAAATTAAATAATTAATACAAACATCACATAAATGAGACACACATTGATTTGTTTCTGTATTTTCCTTTTTTTATTAAACATTTTGCAAATATTTATCAAAATTTAAAATAACATGAATGAACCATTTTTTCACAAACATGCTGTTGCGTTCGCGCGTGTGTGTTCTCCGTCAGTGTGTGTGTGTGAGCTCCGGGTTTTGATCCCAGTTTGCCAGCAAGTCGCTGAAGTCCGGCTGAGTGCTGTCGAGGCCGTGTGTGCTGTGGTGCTGCAGCAGGTTGTAGTGCATGTGTGTGTCAGCGTCTGCGTGTGTGTCGCCCTGTGAAGGTGTGTCACTGTTTGTGTGTGTGCCATCAGGTGTGTTACTGAAGCTGACCAGAGAGCAGCAGGGCATCGGCTTCAGTCCAGAAACTGAGCGGGAGGTGACGTTTGATCATGGGCTGGCTGCGGCTCTGACTCGGGCCCCTGTGGTTGAAGAGGTCAGCCAGGGGCCCCAAACCACTGTTGCCCTTAGCGACCCCGACTCCTTGATCATCAGCACAAGTCACAAAGCTGCTTTCTTGCTCCTCTGGACTTCCTGCTCTTGCAATTTTCAGCAGGTCGTCATAGTAACGCAGCCGCCCGCTGGTTGTCATAGAGACCGAGTCGCTATAGATGTCACAAGCTTCTTGATCACCAGAGCAGCGCCCAAAATACCGCTGGACGTCACGGCTGATGAGATCTGCAAACCTCAGCAGCTGCTTGGTCACATCCAACGTGGAGTGGGCCGGGTTTAAGAAAACCTCCTCCAGACATTCCTCCTCTTCCTCCTGAGCTTCAGATTCTTCATCCTCCTCCTCCTCCTCTTCCTCCTCTTCCTCCTCCTCTGCCTCTCTTTCTTCCTCATCTTCCCTCACCTCTGGCTTCTCTTCCAGCATCTCCTCTTCGCCCTCCCTGCACGGAGAGTGCTGGAACATCAGGGGGAAGTAGGCTGGCGCCGGGGCGAGGAAGTTTCTGATGATGCCCGCCGCCATGTTGATTCATTAACTCTGCAGAGACGGTCAGAAAAAATAAGAATGGAACAGAGAAGCGGGATAAAAATGTGAAATTGGTTTTAAAAAAAGTTAAAGTTTTGTCACCTTGTGACGTGCAAACCAGCTGCCAGGTTCAGATGAATCAGTGCCTGAGGAAAGGTTTGGCCTGGGTCACTGATGGATCCGCTTTTCTGTATGCGTGTGCATAATGTAATACTGGCCCGTCAGGATTGTCACTGTATATATACCTCAGCACGCGGCTGCAGACGTGTCTCTCCCGTCGGATGAGGCAGCTTCCAGAACAAATATTTGCGTGCCGGATTGGCCAAACAGACTTTGTTTACTTTATCACTGGGCAACCGGGGAGGGGGTCCAAGGCTAATGGATCCTTTGCTAGGGGATGATGGAGAGCTGCTATACACACACACACACACACCATCATTGCTTTTTTCCGTCCCCGTTATCAGGCTAGTTAAAGGATAAAAGAGCATGAAATCAAATCATATGCTGTTTTGACTTCTAAAGGGGAACACTCTGAACCGGCATCAGCAGACTGAGATACAAACCTCGCTCTCGTCAAAACATGACGTACTATAATGTTTTT
This sequence comes from Nibea albiflora, assembly GCA_014281875.1. Taxonomy (NCBI): domain Eukaryota; kingdom Metazoa; phylum Chordata; class Actinopteri; family Sciaenidae; genus Nibea; species Nibea albiflora. Next base: position 10,623,586 of record CM024789.1, on the reverse strand, counting down.
TAATCGGGACTTGTAAGCGTCGCCTACATCAACCTCCCAAACAGACTGACCATGGAGATGATTGTTTCACCTGTGGCTGAGCTCCTGTGCTCGAACGTCTTTTGTTTGAGTGATAATAGATCAGCTGGCAGAGATGAATAAACTCCTCTCGGGCCTAGAAAAGTTTAAAGCACAAGGCCTTTATTATTGTGATTATCAACAAAAGACTAAAACCAAAAGTGAGTTTGTCCATCTCTCACTACTTCCCCACCCTGTCTGTGGCCTCAAGCCAGTTAGTTAATCTTAAAAACAAAATACACTAATATATAATTTCATTTTTAGAAAAGACTGATTTCCTAAAACAGCTGGTCACTGTAGTTTTTTTAGTAAATGTGCTATATAGTGCATTTATTGGGGACTACTTTCAGCCGTGGATTAATACACATCCGTTGCTCTGATGAGTGTTGACGGCAGTAGAACTGTGTATGTAGGATTGATTCAAACTTACGGCCCCCTGTGTTCATCATAACGAAGGAACAATAGGTTCCTGTAGTTTTTTGGAGAAAATTACAACGGAGAAGTAGCATATATCAGACTGCAGGCATACAGGTTTATTGTAGACTTTGGTCTTAAATAGAGAGTTGTACAGTCTTAACACACAAAAACTCTGACTCAGATGGTTTGTTTTCCCCAAACATCCTCATGAATCCTTAATAACCTTCTTCCTTTTTTTTCCAGTTTACAGACAAAATGTTTCTTTTATTTCTATACTATGTAAAAAATTTAAAGAAGACGACAGCTGACGTGGTTCGGGCGTCTGATTAGGATGTCTCGTGGGCCTCAGGGTCCATCAGGAGGAGCTATTCGATACACTACCACTCAATAAATTCAAAAGTACTCCAGTACCAAAAAAAAATAAAAATAATGTGCAACCAGATTTTCAGACCAAGGCTTCACATATAAAGAAACTCATCTCTTCAATCAACTGTCCTTTAACTGTCAGCTGCGTTTACTGACTTCTCCTGTACCAAACAAGCACAATATGTAATCTTTTGTCAGATAAGGTCAAGCCAGCGTACTTCACTAACGTAAACTAATACCAGCTCCTAATCTGTTCCCGTACATACAACATGTATGTATTAGACATCATATATGTAAAGCATGTCAATAGCATGTCAGTCATTTGACGGTTTTAAACCTCATAGATTAAGTCCTGCACTTAACTGACCTCACAGACATCTGTAACTCTGTAAATATGTGCGTGTGCTTCTGTTTATATGTGCATGTTGAGCATTAATGTGTGTGTGTGTGTGTGTGTGTGTGTGTGTGTGTGTGTGTGTGTGTTATCAGGACACCCTGACTCCCCTGGCCTGCCTGTCATCAGTATCCAGGCTTCTGTGTTGATTTTAGGACTAAAGATCAATAGCAGCAATATGTCAGCTCTCAAGAGCCTGACAATGAATTACACACGCTTTTAGGCACACAAGCACATGGACACACACACACATGCACACACACACACACACACACACACACACACACACACACACACACACACACACTCGTCGCATTTTTAGATGATTTTTAATAAACAGTTTTCTTTAAAGTTTAAAGATGACGAGGTTGTCCAGCATATGTAAGAAATTAACACACAAATAGAAAAATATGAGTTTCAACAGTTTATATCAATAAAAATACTGAATATTGTTTTATGTGAAATGAATAAACCAGCTTCTCTGTATGTACGCACATGTACAGAAAAAGTTTACAATGTAGCTGTGACGCCTTCAGCTGTCATCAGGAAGCTAAGAAGAGAAAAGCTGAGAGTGACCGAGCAAGAGGCCACCAGACGAGTAAATCTGGGACTGACTTAAGTCCTTGGCGAGAGTTTCCTGAAATACAAGGCTGAAAGACAGACGCTGAGCTGGACTTCTGGCATAAGGAATATTAGCTGGCTGCTACGTCTTATCAACATAAGAATACACATGTACAGCTGTTTAGGACAGTGGTTTTACATCCTGAATCCGAGGGAGCTAAATCACAAACATATACATTTCTTTGCAGTGTTGCTTTATTTATCAAACTGAAGGTAACGTGGAAACTTTCCAGTGTTTTAATAATCCCGCAACTCTAAGTCCCCAAAGTCATTCACATAGTTTCCATTATCAGTTCCAGGTCTTTTAATAGCTGTTCTCAAATTTTTCCAAAACCTGGGGATCTGGTTGTCATCATCAGGCCACTTCAGGTACGTCCTGGAGTTCATGAATCTCCGCAGCTTGCAGAACTTTTTGGGGATCGTCTCTGTGTCGATGGACTCCAACAGAATCAGCACGACGGCGTCATCGTTTTGGTCAAACAGTCTAAAATGGGTGTAATCCAGCTCGTACTTGCACCACTCACTCCTGACAAAATGCTCAGAAAGGACAAACAGGGTTTTGTGACTCTTCTCGATGGCGTCTATGATGTTGTCCAAGATCCAGCCTCCGGGAATAAAGTCTCTCTTGTGGAGGCAGAGCTGCAGAGGAGGACAGCCCTGCTCCAGCTCTGGGACCAGATGTGCTTCCACCCAACCAGAGTCCATTTCACTGTACGACACAAAGGCATCATACTCAAGCGCTCCCTTTTTTAACTTTGGCTTCCTCTTAGCTGTCACCCAGGCCCAAGTCATCTTGATGTACCACAAAAAGCTGAATTTGTGACACAACCCTGCGACCAGCAGAAATACTGCGAGGATGCCAAAGCAGAGTAAAGACAGCGCTAACGCTGTGTGGCACTCAAACACTGACAACCTCGCGTCCTCCACGCTCTTCCCTCTCACGGAGTCAGGGGAGTCACAGACGTACGACTTGGATTCATCTCCAATTGTGACTCTGTGATACATCAGGTCGCGTGTCATGAATGCTACAAAGTCACATGAGCAGACATAGGTGTCCGAGCCAGCCTCTAGGCTCAGGTTATTATAATTATTTAGATTTTTACTGCTAAGCGTCTGTAAATTGTTGTTCTCAATGGAGAGAGATGTGAGACGAGGATATAAACGGCCCTCCGGCAAAGTGCTGAGCTTGTTGCCAGAGATGTATAACTCTCTGAGAGAAGGGAGCTCGACGCTGAACGCGGTCAAGGCATTATCTGACAGATCGAGGACCTGTAAACTCATCGGCAAACATGCGGTCACTTTTCTTAGATGTGTTGATGAAAGGTTCAAGAATTTGAGCCTCGGCGGCCAGTAACAAGTCTCGGGCATGATTTGAAGCACATTCATGCTCATGTCAATGTTTTCAAGCTTGTCTAGTTTGGTGAAGAGCTCGCTGTTGATCGACTTGAGGTGATTCCTGCTGATGTTGAAGGTTCGCAGGCTCCAAAGGCCGCCTTCGCCATAGCACATCAGGTCGCTAAAGGACATATCACTTAAAATGTTGCCACTGATGTCCATATACTGCACTTTCGACAGGCCGACGGACATTTCACAAGGATGGGCAAACAACTTACAGTTTATCACAGACACGCTTCGCACCTCCTTTAGCAGAGGGTGGAGGAAAAAGAGGGCCGGGAAACGGTAGAACTGAGGGATATCGATGTTTTTCCAGACAATCTCGTGCAAATGCTTCATTCTTGGGGAATCGCTAAAGCCACTGAAATGACTTAAAAAGAATTTAGTATCTTCAAGTCCCAGCATAGTTATATTCGAGTCTGAGAGGGAATTCAAAACTGCGATACAAGCCCCAATTGTCAGGTTGACATTTTTTAAAATAAAACGTCTCGTTCCGCCGTCATTGACCACTTTAAACGGGGACATTTGACTCTCTGTTGTGAAAACTGTGTCGGTCAATGTCAGGGTTGAGTTTGGGTGTACAACATCAGACAGTATAGCTTCTACGAGCTCTCGATTTCTCCAAAACGGACCGTTCAGACGGAGCTCTGCATGTTTAATTGGCCCGATTTCTTTCAAACTTCCCTCTGCGTAGGCCCTCAAATTCTTTCCTTCAAAGATAACTTTGTCAAGAGCACCGAGGCCAGAAAAGTCACCTTTTCTGACAGATTCGAGGTAAGGTCCTCCCAGGTGCAGAGTCTTTAATCTCTTGAGTGGCTGGAAAAGATTGCCTTGACCCAACATTTTGTATTTGTTCCCCAGAAGATCCAAGTGCTGTAGAGACAAAAGGTTCTTAAACCATTCAGCAGACAGCGTTTCCAGCCTGTTTGACGACAAGTCCAGTTTTACCAAGTTAGTCAGCGGGACAAATGCTTGCTCCTGGATCACTTTGATTATGTTGTTATTAATGATCAAAGACCGTAAACTGGAGTATGCAACAAAGTCATTTTTATGTATCTTCTTCAGTCTGTTGAATGACAGATCCAGTTCAGTGACAGTGGGCTTCGAAGGGGCTGCGGGGACTTGCCTCAGGTTTTGTCGCGAGCAGTCACAGGATGTTTGTTCACAGCTCTGACACCGCGAGACGCTTTGATGCGTTTGCAGGAGGACAAACACGAGAAGCATCAGGAGTGACATCTCGAATCCCTGTAAACACAAAAGACAAGAAAGGCCGACGATCGGTCGGTGTAAATTGCTGTGCAAAGCAATCCGAGTATAAAAAAGTAGAATTGTTGCTTATAAAACAAATTCAGAACATGAATTGTTAAATTTGCATTTAATATTTCTGTCTTTTGTTCATTCTGTATCAAAATGAATTTCAAATGGAACTGAAAAATTGTTGAAAAGTTTTTTTTATTTTAAATGTGTGCTCCTGTTTGTGCATGCTGAGCATTAATATTTGAGCTTTTGTTTTAGTCTTTAAACATTTGAATAAAAATATTCAGTGAATCAATTTGCAATAGCTTTTTCTATTTGTACAGTTTATTTGAATGTATAATTAAACGCTGAATACATTCATAACTTCTCCAACAGTGCACTCCGCGAAGCACGACAGAGGACGAAATTAAAGTGATAAATAAAATAATAAAATGAAATACCTTGTCTCACAGCTGGAATGTTTCGTCCTTCCTCTCACGCAGTCACAGGAAGATGTGTCCACTGAATCAAACGTTTGCAAACCTCTCATGTTCTTACAAATTAGGAAGTAGCGAATCAGAAGTTAAACGTTAGCGTTTCCCAGCAGAGCTTTAGAGAAACCTTTGGGATCTCACGAACAGCAGCTGGTTTGTTGGTTTGTTTGGTTTCACATTTCCATAGAGAGCTGACAGAACCAGAAGAAAAGCAGGAAGTTTGACACAGGTCAGCACCTACACTGGCTGCAGCTGCCTTTGAACTCTGAGCAGGGAAAGTGATGTATGGATGCGTACAGCACTGAAATATTTAATGACTGATCTCGTTTTCATAACCGATTTTCCTTTTTCGCCAACAACATCGTCCATCTGTTCAGACAAGATACAGCGATGAGGATTAATCCTGATTAACTTAACTTCCACCTTAATAATTTAATCAAATCCTCGTTGACATGTAAGGGGAACTACACAAAGATCAATTTCCCAAATTTACGGGGCAATTCACACAAGGCATTTCTGTAGACAAGCAACTGCAAGACTATAATCTGATATTTAGCTTTTGATCTACATGTAGTTGATATTAACTTTTTATTTTTTTGGTATTTGGTCTGTTTTGATAAAAAAAACTCAGCCAGCAAACTTTACTTTAATGTATTTCACCATAATACATGAACCTGTGCTCTGTGGAAAATAAAGCAAAGGATGAAACAGGGCTGGTGCGCTCACAATGATGACACAGGCTGTTTAAAGACAGTCTGCCCACTTCTGACAAGTGATTAAAACCAAGATATAAGTAAAGAAAAACAGACGTGTAGACGGATAAAACTGTGAAATTAAAGAAAGACTCGGATGAAGTACAAAACCTTTTTTTTTTATTTTCTATGATCAAAACTGCAAAACATCTAGAAAAATATACAACAAATGCTTAACCTTTCACAACATTTAACATTTGAAAATGGGAACATAAAAGAAAAGGAATATTCACATTTTCCCCATTAATGATAAAAGAACATTCATTTTTATTTCCTTTCTTTTACATATCAATGTTTTTTATATGTTTGCAATTATTATTAAGGTCTGCCATTTTGTTTCATCTTTATATTTTAAACATCTCCACAGTAGCCGGAGTCGTTGGAGAGCTGCGAGTTGGAGCTGCGGTTGGAGGAAGAGTTCCATATGTCGAGGTTCATGTGCGGGCCGAACGGGTTGAAGCTGGAGTACTGGATGGGTGCGCACCTCCCTTCTGGCTCCCGGCTGAAGGGAGAATGAGGCGGAGTGATGGGGGACACGGGGGACATCGGGGCTGACCGCTCAGGTTGGAAATGGCTCTGGTAGGGCTCGCTCTGGGGGGTCCAGATGGATCCAAACAGACTGGACATGGGGGAGAGGCTGCGGGTGCCCGAGAAGTATGGCTGCGGAGGACGGAGGGAAAGAAAACGTTGGACGAGTTTTCTGAGCTGCTTTGCGCGCTACCCAAAGAAGTTATATCACTTTACTGGACGTCTGACATTTTCTAACCATACCTGACATTCACTTTGCTACCATTGGCCATTTCTGTTCCCTGCAGAGATGAACTGTCACTTCTCAGATTTTTTAATCAGCTCTTCTTTCCAGCTAAACTAAAATTACCCCAAAAGTAAAGATGGGAAAGTTTCTCCCCATCAGCAGAAATGTCGTCTTTCCGGGTGTGGCACGAGAGTAGTGTTTAAGATGCATGCCGTGGAACCGCAACGTCCCTGTTGCGGTTCCACGGCATGCATCTTAAAGCTCGTCGCCTAGCTCGTCGCCTTGACCATGCAATAATATTTTTTTTTACGTCTGTTGTCAAGACTACTTGAAGTAAATGTAACATGATGCATGGAACATTCTGTTGTGCAGTCATAAGACTTTTAGACATTTTATACATTTTTATAATAAAAATTAAAACTTCAAGTAAAATATAACAATAAATGTAATGTTGAATCAATATGTGCTGATAATACTTTGTCTGGACATTTGAACAACAGGAGAAACTCTGCCCACTGTACGACTGAGCGAAAAGGAGAAGCAGCAAACGAAAGAGAAGTCTATAAAACACACTAACAGCACTAAACGCTCTTGTTCCTTATTTCTGCACAGACAAGAAGAGCCGAGCGATGAACGTGAAGGGCTGATGACTTCCTCTAAATGAGTCACAACAGAGAAGCCACCGGTTTCCTTTATGTCCGTTGCTGCTGTTTAAAATGACTCAACCTTGACTACACACCATCCACCACACACCACATCTGGGTGTTCATGTGTCCATCGCAGAGAGTTTTCAGTGAGAACTCTTTCTCGTGACAGATTCATAGTTGCGTGCAATTTCTAAAACTTCTCCAAATTCTTGTAATCCAACAACAGAAGTGCCACTATGACTATGATGTACTGTGTTGTGGGAGCATTGTTTGTACTTATTTACGTACACTGTAGATTTATTGTATTTTTACATCGTGCTCCTTTATGATTTTACTGAAACCTACTGTTTGTTTTTTTTTAACCCACATCCTGTACGTCTATATTTAGGTACAAATGTGTGCCGTGTGAGTGACTGCACTTTCAATTGCAATTTCATAAAACACATTTTTCATTAATAGTTTTCATTTTAAATAAAATTAATACTTGATCGGACAAAACAAGTGTGTGTTATGTTTTTGTTCATCTAATGTGCTATAGACCATTTATCCTTAAAATTTGCCTGAAATAAAGTAATAATAATAATAATAATAATAATAATAATAATAATAATAATAACAACATTTGAAGACATGACATTGGGCTCTGGGAAAATACATTTTATAGGAAAACCAACTAATCAAGAAAATAATCTGCAGATGTAATCGATGATGAAAATAATCTGCAGCATAGCTCTAAATTTTCTCCTCCTGACTGTTTTGAGTTTCACATTGTGGCTCATCACCTTGCTGCCCACACAGGCTGCTGTCTCCCAGGTTGAGGGCGATTCCTGAGGCTGTTCCTCACTCCAGCTCGTCTGACTGCAGTGTGCATTCTGGCTCTCTTGAGCGGGAAAACTCGGAAATGTGCCATTACCTACGAGACAATTGGCACAAACGAAAGCTGAACTTTAATGGGGCAGAGTCGTTTGCTCCGGTGATTTCATTTTCTTAAAAGCGCAGAGAGCAATGTGCATAACTGGAGTTAGGTGTAAGAAAACTGTACCTATGTAGTTGGCTTCCTCACGGTAGGCGTAGGGACTGTTGCAATGGCTGTTGGCACTACTCCAAGTAAACCTGTAGGAAACAAGGAAACGTTTCATTCAGCGGTTTAAACGGGGACAGATTACTGCAGCACTGGGAGGTCAGATATTCAAATCGTGAAGCAGTAACACTAACATGCTGCTGTTTACACAGAGGGGAGAAGAAGCATAAATGTAATGGAGCTTTTAGAGGAATACACACATTTAATACAGCAACATGTTATTCGTGTAAGTTCTTATACCAATTTTATCACAAAAGGAGCAACAATTTTCTGTTTCCAGTTTTTGGACACCAATTAATTTTCCGCCAGGATGTGTGAAATGCAAAAAAAGGTAAATGTAGACTACTTTAATGCTGTTTTTTGGCGCTTGGAGGGAGAAGGACGCCCTAAAACGTGGACATCTACAGCGTCTTACATTTCCTACTTTCACATCCATTTGAGTCATATTCGCTCTGCTTCAGTCTCCACCAGCTTGTTTGAATAACTCACTTAATCGAATCTGTCTGCTGTTTGGTGCTGGGTTTATGATTAAAGGTGACTCATTTCACATTATAGATCACCTTTGGTTCATTTTAATATAAAAATAGCATGCAGAAATACAGTTTTAACAAACCTACCCATTGTATGACGCGGTGGTTGCTGGCTGAGGTATGTAGGGCAGAGCTTCGGTGGTGTTGTATCTGAACTCATTGGTGAGAGGGATGGATGGAGCCGACCACGTCTCTTCAGGCAAATACTGACCTGCCAGGTCTGAGAGAGCACACACAACAACCTTCCATTAAAAACCAGAGTTAATACACAAGAGCCATTTTGTTGGAGACGTGCAAAGATGTTGATTTTAGACTGTGCTGCAAGCACAGACTTACTATGAATGTCTTTCTCCATGCTCCTGTCCACTGTTCGTGCAGCAACATCGGCAAAACTGGGGGCAAAGCTGGGCACTGTGGGCTCTGGGCTTTGGCACGGTTCTTTACGGTACAAGCTGTTCATGCTACACAGGGAGAAAGTTTACAGGTCAAACAGGCTACAGACGCAAACGCATTTGTACATTTTCCTAAAATAATATAAATTATAATATGAAAATTGTCTGCAAAGAAACAAACATCAGATTTTACTCGCCTGATTCACAAGTTTTAACATGAAAATTGTTAAGAAATGGTAAGATAAGAGCATATGGTGGAGGCTCGCACTGGCAGAGCCAGCTTGTGTATCCAGTTAAGTGTGCGTTTACCTGTGAGCCTTGTAGTTTGTTTTCATTGTCTGATAGCAGTCTCGCTCTACTGGGTAGACACCGTACTGCATGGAGTCCCCTGTAAAAAAAACAAGATACCAAACCAATGTCAAAATCATGTAGCTCACCACCGTCTTCTGTGATGAAATCCTTAATATATTTTGTTCTTTACTTTTTCTAGATGAGGTAGTGCAGGCGTGGGTTCGAGCACTGGGGTCTTTGTCTCCCTCCATACTGCTGGCGCTGCTCCAGCTGCCCCAGCTCCCTCTGCTGGCCCTCACGCTGCCCGACGAGCTGCCTGAATCCGATCCCGACTCACACACTCCACCGCCACGGCGCTCTGTAGGGCACTTCCGCCGGGTACGAGCAGGACACACACCTGCTGGACATCAACCAGGCCGGTGAGATTTAAAATCAAAGTGTTGAGTTAGTAAAGCTGCAGAGGACTGTGACCGGATGCTCACCGTTCTGTTTGAGGGGGCTTTCAGCATTCTGCCCGGGCTTCGGTGCTTCTGGCTTGGTGCCGTTGCAGCAGCGGTTCCTGTTGCGGGTTGCGCTGGCGTTGCGGTCGCCTGTTTTCCAATCAGGTTCTTTCTCTCTCTCTGGCATCACTACCACATTGTGCTCAGGAGCACTAGGACAGAGACGATGAGAATACATCTTATCTGTCTGCTCTTTAAGCATTAGATTCATCGGAGACGAACATAAAAGGTAAATTAGGTTTACCTGGAGACATTTTCTGTCTTCCTGCGACTCCTCTTTCCCTTATTATTTCCTGCAGCAGCACCAGTCTCCGCATTCTGTGCTTTCTTTTTCTGGCCTTTCCCATCTTCTCTCAGCTGGAGAGAGAAAAATGAGTATCAATCAATCTGTCATACATTAAATTTAATTGAATAAGTGCTGGCATAACGTTTCAGCGCCTTCCTTACCTCCATTTCAGCGCTGTCCCTTTTCTCAGAGTCGATCTTCTCTGCATAGTGCTCAGTGCAGCTCTTCTCCACAGGGCTGCACACTAATAGGCCTGGTCTAGGTCCTGGGCTCAGTGTGACGTTATCTGGGAAACCAGCAGGCATTTCCATAGGAAATATAACTGCTGCTGGCACTCTATCTTCTATAGTGCAGTGGGGGTCTTCTTTAAAGTCTGCAGAGGGCTTTTTATCCAGCTCACTGATGAAAGCTGGTTTCGTTGTTGTTGCAGACGTCAGGGTCTGGGGTCAGGGGAGGGTCCTGGAGTCAGGTCCTCTTGCTCTTCATCCATCGCCACAGCACCGGCCGCTGCTGTGGACAAGCTGGGCTTGTATTTGCTGTAATAGAGTGAAACCTTGTGTTTCTTTTGAGACTGGGACGGGGTGATGGAGGACCCTTTCTTTGAGGATTGAGGACGCGGGGCGGCGCTGTTGGCAAGAGCTGGAGAGCCACGGCCCTTTCCTTTGTCTGAGGTGTGACACGTGTCCACATAGCTCTTACAGCTGCCTTTCGCTTTACTGCAAAACAAAAAACACAAAATTTGCAAATTAAAATATTTTAAAGGCCAGAAAAAACACCAACAGTGACGACTCTGAAAGACTCTGGACATACTTCACTCCATTTGGTGTGATATTATTGACGGGGCCGTTATCGCGGGACAGGACAGAGTTGTGGTTGCTCCTGATGGTCGGTGTGGAGAACTCATTCAGGATGTACTGGGCCTGGTGGAAGGCCATCAGACACACACCGAACAGGGAGAAGCTGAAACACAAACAGGAACAACAGATATTACAACGTGTTACATCTCCGATACGCACTCAGAAACTAGAAAACAATGACTGTAATACTTCAACTAATGTTAGAAAGAACTTTCTATAGTAAAAATTTTTAGCTTATATATTTGGTAATTATTGAATTCATTTGGCAATTACTTAAATCATACTCACCATGTGAAGATGAGAGTCACCACCCAGAAAGTGTCCTCCCAGCTGGGACCAGGAACCACCTGAGCGCAGAGGGGCAGCATGTGGTGAGGCAGCGTCACATTGAGGGTGAAAGGGAAAGAAGTGCCACGTGATGTCACCAAGGTGAGGTCCCGGATCACCCAGGATGAGGTGAAGTCTGGGGTGAACCTGAGGACACAAGCGGGTAGAGACAATGAGGGACGAGAGAACGGGACACGGAAGGAGTGAAGGAAGAGAGTGAAGAGAAAGATTAAAAAGGAAGAGGTCAAATTAAGATAAACTGCAAGAGGATCAGCCAACAGATGTGAGCACCACCACAGAATACAACCTTTTCTCAACTGCACCAGTTACATGACAACAACATCTAAATACATAGTGACAAGAAATCAGCTGTAAACCTATAAAAGAGATTTCACTTACGCGATAGTGATCTCAGAGGAGGTGTTGTGGTCGAGGCTGAAGGGACGACACTGCAGGACCTCGAAGCCAAAACCCTGACACGTGTACCCATTAATATTCATTGACATGACCGTCAGGGGAAGCTCTCCTGCATTCTCCACCTTGAAACTCTTTCTGATTGCGAAGAGTGGCTTGTTGGTGCGCAGACCTGCGAGTGACAAGCAGTAACGTTATGCCACGTATTTGTTTCACTGCCGCATGTTCCTGTTCAGAGTGATGACGCGCCACTAAACTTTATTACTTAACAGTCGTCTGGCGATATAAAGCTTAAACATTATTTCCCCTCACCATCTCGACACTCCATTAGAGTTGACTGGGGAACATTGAAGCGCAGAGAGGCTCCTGGGCCGGGCATTTTGCCTCCGACTCTGAGCATCTCTTTGGCGCCGTGGCCCTGCACCGTCATCATGTCAAACACCGTCAGGTTGTTCCTGAAAGAAGTTACAAAGACCATGTTTGACAGAACTAATGTCACATCCAAGATGCTTGATAAAAACCTGACGGAGACAGGATGGTGCTCATGATTTTTGCAGTGTGGATATTTTTTGCTGTTTTTGTAATACCATGTCTTACGGTGAAGCCAAAAATCTGCTGCTCCACTCGTATGAAGCCGTACCTGATGATGAGAATGGTAGTGGTGGGTTTGTGGTCAGAGGGAGTAAAGACCACAGCAACTTCTCTGGCCTCCCAGGGCTGCAGCAGCAGTCGCAGGACACCTCCACCTCTTATGTCCTCCACATTCTCACCCGCCTGCACACAGACAGAGAGGAAGATGTGTAAAAAAAAAAAGGCTTGGCGAAACATAGACGATATTAAATAGCGATCCTGTCCATGTGTTTAATACTATAAATGCATTTCTGAATTTACCTTTGGGGGAGAAGCCAACAGAGAAAACTCTGTAGTGCTGATGTTGACAGAAATGGGGCTGATATTAAACCTGCCAATCAAAACAGAGAAAATGATTTCACAAATCAGCTGGAGTGTCTAGTTGAATCATTCTCTACGATATCAGACGTGTACTGTCGACAGCGTACCAGTTGGTTAGGAGGTCCAGGGCCTCCAGGGGAGCAGGGTACAGGGAGAGGATTCGAATTTCTACAGAAACCACTGAAGAAGAAGGATTCTTCAGCAAGAACGTCTTCACCTGAAACAAATAAAAACTAAATGTTCACTTTCTGCTGCAGATAAATGTCACGAATACATTTGAAAATATACGTGCAGCATTTTTAGTGATGAGTCTTTGAGTGTCGCCCACCTTGCTCTCATTGACAGGTGTAGCACCAAAGTCTAGAGGAAGGGACGTCTCTACAGGGAGTCTGGGCCACCTGAAAGGACAAAAAGATTTACATGATTAAAGATGTTAGTGTAATCATGTCTTAGACATACATACAATGTTATGAAAAACAAAGCTGTGTGATGCATTTAGGACTGACCTGCAAGGCAACTTGTCTTTGTGGCTCTGCCATCGAGAGCAGAGCTCGGTGGCCAGTTTGCTGTCAACATGCCAGGACGAGGAGGAAAAGTCTGGAAGGAGCGACCGCTGCCACTCCGAGCGACCTTATGAGATATTAGAGAAAATAATTAATAAATGGACAATTAAAAAATAAAAAACTACCTTTATTATGACTTTGGAACCACGTCTCACCTGTTTCAGACAATCTGAGTGGGCAAGGTCGTCCACATTCTCGTTCTGCCTCAAACACCACTTCTCCCTGCTGACAGACACATCATCTGTTACCACATCTCATCCCGTACTGATCCCCAACTCAGCACGTTACAAACTAGCCACAACAGCTGGTGATTTACCTTGAAAGGAGTAGAGTGAAAGTAAAGGGGGATGTGCAGGGCTGTTCCCAGGCTGGTGTCCAGAGTCAGAGTGGACAGCTGGTTGACAGGCAAAGCTCTGCTAAGCAGCTGGAGGGAGAGGACACGCCAGCAGCCCTGGCGAACTGTTACCGGACCGCTGAAGTTCGTGACCTGACAGACAGGGGGCGGCAGAGGCATTCGTGTCACTGCAGTGCTGCTCTGCCAGTGTCAGAATTCACTTGGTTTAAAGTGAGAGAACATTTGCTGCATTCAGATCTGTAGTGATGTGTACCTTCATCACTCCCTGCAGCTTCTGTGAGAGAGTGGCATTCACCACAGCGAAGGGCAGAAGGTGAGAGTTTGTCAGCCACAGATCCACCTTGTCTGCGTCTCTTTGTTTCACCTGGAACAGGTTGAACAAATCGTCCTCAGCCCGTCTGGAGAAAGCAACAACAAAATAACACTCAGTTATTCATTATCACATGTTAATGACACTTTCTGCACATTTATGTGTTTTGACAACTGCACATCTTCACAACACACACTGTAAATATATGTACTTCCAGTTAATTGTGACGAGCTGCAACCACAGTGTCTTCAAATTGTATTATAACTGAGCTTTAACTCTAATGAGTGTGAACTGTCAAAAGTTCTCAATGTTACCTGTGTTTGATATGGAGTCCAGGGAAACTATGGGTTGTCCGGTTTCCCAGGATTTTTAAACTGATATGACTTATGCATTTCCTTCCGTGACCTGGCAATGAACCTGATACATTTAAAATTGTTACTGAGAAAATATTCAAGCACATTTGCGTTGAATGCATTTACACTTAAACAAGTTTAAATAAATGGAGAAGAGATTTTTTTTTTAAAACTGAAAGTTGAATTTAAAATTTCACCTCTGCAGGCAAGTGCAGCCACTTCAGTGAAGTTTTTTGCTTCTGGTCTCAGCAGAACCTGATTGAAATCCAGGCTGGCCTCCACTTTTGATAGCACCTGCATGTCCTGTGGATATAAATCATGTAGTCAAAGTGTATAAATAGCTACCTATAAAAATCAGAAGAAAGAAAAACACTGTACCTTTACGTAGAGCTTCTTGCTTCCAGAATTTATCATATAAACTCCTATTTTTGGTTCCCCTGTAAAAAAAAAAAAAAAAAATAGAGATGTAAAAACTGTGCATTTACAGGAAACCATACTGAATACATGTATAAACTTATGGGGAACCTGATGTATGAACATCTACATGGTGAGGTCTCACTTTCTTTATATACATAATTTAAGAGAACTTCTGCTTGCAGCAAAGTGATGGCCTGAAATAGTCTGTTAGAACTGCGACACACTTTAAGTTCTCAAAAAACACAATATTGGTTTGCTGATGAAGAGCGATCATAATAAAAACTATTAAACAGTAATTACACATCAATACAAAAGCTGTGTAGGCATCTGCAGCTGATTTAATTTCTCAAACTTTAATTATATCTTCTCACATTTTCTTTCATCTGAAAGCAGTCAAATCATTAACATTATCTTTATTAAGTTTTTAACGAGTACAGATTCAGTAGAAATGGAAAAGCAGCCATGTGAGATTTCAAAGAGCTTCATTACCTCTAGTTACGAAATCTAAACACTATATTAACCTTTGTTTTGAGAGAGGTCCACCACAGAAAGTGGTCTAAATGATAAAACAAACTTTCTGCGGTCACTTCAGAAGAGGCAGAGGAAGCAGTGACGCTGCTGCAACCTTCCACCAGCTAATTTGCCTCCAGACATTGGGCCAAACAAACCCACCTATCGGAGCAGGTCCAGCCGCAGAGGCCACCAGCAGCACCAAAATGTGCTCAATGACGTAAGGCTTGAGCTTGTCCAGGTCAGCGGGCCGGTCACCATGCGCCGACAGATTAATCTGCAGACTGAGGCGCTCCTCACTCTGGAGGCAGGACCCCTGGGACGGGACAGGAAAAGCATACCAGTCACGCACCGAGCATAAGGAGAGGCATGAGAAGAATGAGGAGTACTTTGAGAATTAAGCAATTCAAATCTGCACATAAACTGAGATGAAGAAGATAAAGAAAATTAAGGGCCATTCAGATGTTTATTTCTTTTTTGCCATGACAGACAGATACAGGCTGTAGTCTGACAGACAGAAACAAGCTGGCAGAAACCTACTACTATTCCCCACCCTCCACCCCACCCTGTGACTAACCCCTTTAGTGAAGCTGCCAAATCAGTACTGGGAGAGTGCAAATCTCTCTACAAACCAGGGCTCGTCTCAGAGGGTGAATCAGCACTTGACGACCTGCAGACAGATGCCCTGGCTTGGTGCCACGGGGGCTCAAGGATGCAATAGCAAACCTAATCCCTTGAAACCAAGGCTGCTGCTAACTTCCTGCAGATCTCATTTAATGTGCGAGCAGCATTGACACTGACCAAAGGCCAGTTCTCGATTTTGTTAGCGAAGCCTTAAAAAGTAGCAGGTGTTGATCTTGGATACGTGCCGAAGGTCACAGCCGGTACGCTCGTGCAACAGGACGTGAGGATGATTTCAGGATGAGGAGTTATGACGATATAGTTAGGGATGTCTGTGTATTGCGCCACATGAGCACTGGGAGCCACATGTCAATTATAGAGTCTCTTGAGAAAGCAATTAAAAGTCTGGCAAGAGATCTCACCCTCCTCAGGGGCTCTGGAGAAAAACAGGCGCTCAGACGATGAGGCCGGCTGTCTGTCTGAGCAGAAGACCAGCTAGTCTAAAACTTTGAGAGTTGGCGTGTCGAGGTGCATAACAATAACTCGAACAATCTAAAACTGCGTTTTTTCCCCCCTCAAAGTTTACCCAATACTCTCTCCTCTCATGCTCTGACTGTATGCAAGTGAACACGTGTAATTCAGGGAAATTACTCAAATTCATGTTGTTGAGCATCTTAAAAAAAATACTTCACTTCTGTGCATCTCTTTGGACCAAACGACCGCAGTTTTGAATTCACGTCAGGCATCAAAAGTGATCAGAACCGACAGCAACGGCTGATGAAATCTCAAGTTCATCAAAATAATAAATGGAAGATGTGAATACATTATAGCAACTACTTCCCCCTGCAGTCAAAACTGCCTTGGGTGTTTGATCTTCACTGTGTACAATCATGTTTGTGCATGTTTCATGTTTGTTTGACACTGTTTTTTCCTTACGTCTGCTGAAGGTGCTCGACTTCAATATTAGTTTAAGAAAATGATTTTGTTGTGACACTGACTACACTTTGTGGAAACTTAAAACCTCAGAGTATAAACACTGAAAATCGATTTCACAGTAAAGCAGCAGATATCTTGTGTGCAGCAGTCAAACATTTGAAATGATTTGGAAAAATTTTTTCCCCCATTTTTGTTGAGTACACAAATTATTGGCCCAAGCAGAGCACTCTGCTCTTACAACAGTTGCAGAGGGGATCTTTAAGTAAATATCAGATAAATAAGTACCTGAGGATTGTTTAACAAACTCTTCGGTAAGCTGCACTCCAGGAGTAGACCCAGTATAGTGATGTTGGAAGCATCTTCCTGCAGGGAAATAACATGACAGGCCATGTAAGAATATATAGAAACATAAGTAAGTGTTTGTGCCTTTTATATACACACAATACATACACAATCATTTGAGTGATCAATGGCTTCTACAATGCCACACTTGACTGAACTCTAGTGGTGCTGTCTATGCACTGCACATGACATTCAGTACTTTAACAGAGAATATATATTATATCTATATATTTTTAATATTCTGCCAACAGACAAAAAATGTGTGGCCTTTATGGAACAAACTGAGGCAGAAACACAAAGAAAATTCAACTTGATTATGAACCCTATGAAGAAATATATTGTATACGTGGAGAATGTTTGTGTTAGCCATATGTTGAAACATGGGGAGCTTGCTGGGAGTCCGCATTTAACCCAAGCAGCAGTCTGAGTGATTACGAGAGCTAAAGTCTCGCTGCAGTCTCTCGGCCAGGCTGACATTTTGCAACTGCCACTCCACTTCCTGTTGTGGGGGCGAGAACTCCTTTCAGATAGCTTCTCACACACTTGCTTCTAAAAGCGTACACTAATTTGTCATTGGTTTTCGGTGTCTGCATGGCTTGAGGACATGTAACACATGAATAACTGTACAAAGCATGTGTCATTTTAAATTGAGTGTTGGTGGTTAAACTCTGAAAGCAAACATTTTCATGAGGAGAAAAAAAAAAAGATTGATTGGTGATCTTTCATGCTGAGCTGACTGCACACATTCATAATTATAATCATTTCTTGACAGCAAAAGCTTGTCAGTGTGTATAGTCTGTATGCAGCCATCTGTTTATCAGGGCTGGCAGGAAAAGGGGGAAATCAGCTGTTTCCAATGATGAGCTCTGACTCACTACTATGCAAGGCTTGCACAAACCAACACAGACAATTTAAAAACACAAACCTGAGTTTGGGTCAGCTTAATGCTCTGGATGTGAGGGAATATTAGCAGACTATCCTTTCTTTGGACAGACTTTAACGAACCCCGGTGAACTCCCACACCAAAAACCTGGAAAAGGAACAGTTCACATTTAATAAAGGATTCAAAACACATTATGCACATTATATTAAGACCAGGCAGTGAACAGGCTAACAAAGAAGTAGTGTCATTTTATGGGCCTGAACTGAACCTCTGCAGCTGTGTGCAACATGGAAATTTGATGTTTTGTAAGCATGAATAAAGACGTTTGAGAAGTTATAGCACCACAAAGTGTGTAGCATTTTCCACAATATATTTGCATTCACACTATTGCATCTTCTTGGGGGGGAAAAAATAAAGGATGCAGTTTACAGAGGACTTCTAAATGCAACAACGAAATAGAGTTAATACCAGCTAAAGACTAAATATAGCTAATGAAGGTTCTGAATCTATGAATGGGCAAAAAAACAACAACACATATTTATATTTATTTATAAAAACTCCACCAATATTAAGTCAAACTGTGTTTGTCCCAGTAAATATAGAAAAAAACAGTACAACACAGTACCACTAGCCTATAATAACATGGTGACAAAATTACCTTTATTCAAGATATTAACTGGTCCTGCATGTAAGCTGCCTATAATATACACAGTAGACATTACAACATAAAACAAATGCAAACTATTCAGTTATCAGTTGTTTATCTTCTCACTGTCATTTGCATGTGTCCCCAAATAGTACTGAACACAAAGCATATATTTTTTAGCTATAAAAGAAAAAAACGGCTTGGGGCAGCATTTTTTCCAATGACTGACACTGTACAAATAACGAGCATCTGAAAAGTTTCTACATCCAAGATTTGTGTTGTCGGGCTCACAGGCAACATAGAAAAAAAACACACAAAACAAGTGGGACAAGGACATTCACTTGAAAAACATTTACATGTCTTTGAAGCATGTGAAGGGAGTGGCACTGTTGCGTGTGAGTCCAAGCTTCTGCGTGTTTGGGCGTGTTTGTTTGACATTAATAAGCTACATGTGAGAAACGCTGTGCTGCAGGTTTAGAGTGACAGAGGCAAAATTCACAAGTACAACATAAGAGACATTTCTAATGCAACAAGCATGGCCATTTAAAACTTAAATACATAATTAGCGCTAAAAATAGCTACCAAAGCCTGAAAAATGTAAGAATACTGAGGTTAGATAAACCCTGAAGTGGCAGAACATTTTGGAATAACAAGACAGACTCGGGGACTGGAGCGCAAATAAGCCCAGAAGATACAGCAGTGTGGAGCATGTGAACATTTCCAGATTGGAATCGAATATGATAGCAACAAAGTAATAAACATACATGAGTGTACTAAGGTAAAGCATAAAAGCAGACATTTATGATGTGAGGATAGAAGCCGGGAGAACAAAAGCACCCGTTGTGTGAAACTAGGGTGTTTTTTAGTTTGAGGCTATAGTGAAGTAGTGAATAAATCGATTTTCACTGGTCAAAGCAACAACATGTTTTCTAGCCTAGTGTCTACTAGTTTCTGTCAGTGACAGTTTTAACATACAGGTCCTGATCAAGACGGGTAATTTAGAACAAAAGTCCAACATTATTTTCTATTAGCATAAACAATGAGCAATGGTTAATGAGCATGTGCATGTGGGATAAATAGTAAAAACACGACGGATGCCAGCTATAACTGAGTAGCAGTCCGATCTGTTGCTATTTTGGATCACAATGTTTGAAAAAAAGTCTCATGAGTAAAGTTTGATTTGTAAATGCAAACATGTGCGCAGCTCTCACTCTACGATCTGGAGAATAAAAGGTGAAGGAGAAGGATTATCCCAACACAACATGATCTCAGACTATACATCAGGAGGTGTATTAATGGAACTGACCTGGTATGACAGGAGCCCATGGGCCGATGTATTTATAAATAATGTGTTTTCTACATTGCCCTCCTCAGACGGGAGGAAAATTAGTTTAAAAGATGCCTTCCCTCTGGGTGGGATCACCTAAAACAGAGAGGACACGTGAAAAGTTACTTCGACAAAGACCGAGACACTCAACCGAGAACAGAACACTTAACATCACGACTTGTGAATTTTTTGTGACGCTGAAGACAGACTTACTCTTCTGTGAAAGAAAGGTATGTAAAAATGCCTGCTGGATGTAAACATTGACAGCAGTGTCACAGGAACTTCCTGGCTGGGGTTGTGTATATATATGGTTTCAGCTCTCGCCAGCCCCAGCGGCCTATAAAAGACAGAACAGAACAGCGTCATAAATAAGAAGCTCTCAACGACACCTTTCACACGGAGCGCCGCGGCCAGCTGAGAAATTTGGTGCCCAAATTATCTTTGAGTTAGCTTATTTGTGAGACCTCCAAGGAGCCTCTATTAGGTTAGATCCTCCTGCTGCTCATTAGGACTCGAGTGTTTGTGGTTGTTGATGTTAATCTAAACATTTCTAAAAACAAGAATGTTGTATTCTTCTTCTTACACTGAGCACTTAAAATGTACATGAGCAAAACTTGGAAACAAATTCACTTATTTTCGCGTTTATGTAAAGGGTTAGATGAAACTTTAATCCACAGCGTGTCTGTGTTTACAAGTTACTGATCAGCATGGCAATTCAGTTAGTGTAATAAGTCATGGGAGTCATTGAATAACTAATGTTTTGCATTCTGTCAATATGAGAAAGTTATGAGTAGGTTTGTCAGCAGATGATAACAAGTATGAGCTCACCATGTTTAATCTATGAAGGGCCCCAGCGCCAGAAGTTAAACCGCATATACAAATAAGGGCATGAGGAAGGCCACGAAAGGCTATGTGTTGATGTGTTGCATCAGCATTAGCTCTGCAAGTTTGGCCATTTCTGCTCTAAACTATTATAGTGGAATGTTACCACTCAACATTTTGAGCATGATGACATCCTAAGGCTGCAAATTAATGCGACTTATACCCCAGCCTTTCCAAAAGCTACTCAAGTTAATCAAACTGCTCATTTATTTATATTTCCACTTTAATTAAAATACAAATCTAACCATGCACTCTCACATAACAAGGTCATTTAACAATATTTATGGGTTTAACATGTCCATGCTTTAATATTATGTCAAACAAATGATGACAAATTTAATTAAGGTAAATAAATTAACCTGTTGCCGTAACAGACTGCAGATAATGTTATTCTCCAGGCTGTAGTTGGACAGCTGCAGTGGACCTACAATATACAATCTACAAAACATGCAGGCCATTTCGAAGGTAGCTGGGATTTTTTATGTGGATATGTGGCAAACACTAGACTTTAAAAGAAAGACTGAATGAATGAACCACCTACACAGTGAGACTAGTGCCTGAAAATGCTGTCACAACACAAAATTGGCAGCAGGAATGTAGCAACAAACTACTAGAGTCCCATTAGAAGAGCTGGTTATTCCAATCTCCCCCTTTAATCCACAGCAGGTCTGACAATACAGCGCCTGCATGTAGTAGTCTGCAACATTTGCAACGCAATTAAGTGCACATATTAGATATTTAAGGATAATAGCTTTTTAACACGTCAGTCAAATGTCTTCCTTGCTATGGGTTTTTGTATCTGAGAAGACCTGCGATGAACCTGTATCCACGCAGTCTCTCTTTCTTTCTTAATTCGGCCGATGCAGAGAAGATAAAGCACGCGCAAGATAGGGGTCAACAGTCAGTGTGTTGTGCTTTAACAGAGGTGGACTCACCGAGCAGCACGTGTAATCTGGTTGAGGAGAAACCCTGATGTAATTAGTGCGGGGTCAATGGTGATGCAGACAAAATGCTAAACAGCAGCAGTTTGTGCAGCACGTAATGGCTGTGAGTCAGTTTGTAGATCTGTGTAAAGTTATCCACAATATGGGCACTGTGGAGTTTAATTATACTGCATGAAGGTGCAGAGACCTGAACTGTATCTCAGGTCCAAATGAAGTCTAAACTTCAGCTTTAATTTAATGACTTTATTTTCTAACTAGCAAAATAAGTCACTCTTTAGGATAGAGGAGGGTCATTTCAGGTGAGTTCAACACCTTTCTATTCATTCTACCAAGTATCATACTACGCTCTCGCCATTTTCGTTTGAGAGGTTAATTCAAGCCTCAACTGAAACGTCTTTCACTTCCTGTTTGTCTGAGAGTTCGACTTCACTTTCATTTTAAGCAAATAAAACACGTGCTCGACAGAATCTCAGCGTCTGATTAAAGAGTTTTCTACTTTTTCCTTTCAAGCGATGAACCTGGTGTGTGCAGTGTTTTGGAATAAAAATCACACCGCGTTTTGCCTAATAAGCACAAATGTATTGCCACACATGGGCAAACCGGATCCTCTTAACCTCATCAAAATGCAGTCTGCTGATGATATGGTCTGTGAAACCATCAATAAGCTCCACAGAGCCAGAAAGCCAAGAACGCTCGAACACAAACAAAGTAGTGAGTCTGGTAATTTGCTCTTCAGTCTAATTAACAGTCCTTTCATGCAGGTTTCAGTCTTGCTTGATTGCAAACTTCAGCTGAATCATTGCACATCTTTTAACATCTATTCACCACTCCCATGTCTGTGTCACTGTTTTTGCCGAAGCGCTTTTCAACTCTTATTTTCTTCAGTCACATTCAGGGTGACGTACTAGTTTCTGGTGTATCTGAACAGTATAATTACGACTAGAAACCACAAGCTGTTGTGTGAGACTTTGGCCTCACATTTCTGTTCTGATCTCTACAAATTTCCTGAAGGAATATTTCAACGTCCAAATATTTATCCAAATACTATTAAACTTTCTGGATTCCAAGCACATGATATAAATGCTACAAAATAGATAGAGCTTGTGAATGTTTGCTTTGAACAGGAGCAACGCTGACAGCTGTCCAACCACAACATTACATCTGATATTCTGGCTGTTTTGGGACTATGAAGTACTTATCCCTTCTGACTGGGTCAACCCTCTCCAGGATGTGTCTGGATGCTGGGAACGGGAGCTTACTGCCATACTTGGATATCCTGTCTATTCTTTATGGTTGAAGGGCCCCCTGCTTTATGAAATCTTCCCTTTCTGTAGCATTCGTCATAGAATTAGAAGAGAATTAAATTGAATCTATGGAGATTTCCAAAGACTGTGAGGTGGTGAAATGAAGTACACTTTGTAACTTGCGTGTGTAATAAAGGGTTTCATCATTTTCAGTATGAAATGAATAACACCCATTCTTGTTAAGACACGTCAAATCAAACTAGGAAGTGAGAGCAGTACTTACTGCGTCCCAAACTCCAACGCTGGAGGCTGAAAATGCAAGGGCCTCCCATTCTCCCGTGTATATGGAGAGGACCTGGTGGAGAGAAGAAAATCACAAAAGAAACAAAACACATGAGACCAAAGCACAATACATGAATTACATCAATTTCACTTCAACACAAGAAGAAAAAAAACGTGCGACAGGATGATTTTTTTTATTGAAAACCACTACTACACGAGGCTTCTTCACAAACCACTTATTTTCCTACCTAACAAAGGGACTGGCATCACGCCAGCACAGAAATTAGATCACCATGATACAAAGAGCAGAAGCAAGGACTATAGGTCATGGATCACGATTTAAAGAAAGCCTTTTGCACAAGATTGCAACTAGAAAACACATGACTTAAAAAGTGTGTGGGGGATTTAGTGGCATCCAGCAGTGTGGTTGCTGATTGCAATTCTTTTGTCTCATCCTCTCCTTGGAGGAGAAACTTTGGCGACTGCAAACCTTGAAAGAAATGTGAAAGGCCCTATCTACTATGGAACAAAAAACATAACTACATATATTTATGGGTGATTACACACTAATGAAAACATGTATTACACTCAATTCCTGCCATATTCTATGAATAAAATCCCATAAATCTTACACACTGGAGCTTTAATTGTGTTTGATTATAGTTCATATGATAAGATATCGAGAATCAAGAATCACAAAAATACAACATTACAAAGTACTCCACGTAATTAGGGTATTTTAGAAGTTACACACTTCCCACACTTTGTGTGGTTGTAAGGTCACACATAAAATGTATGAAAGCTAAGACGCATTTTTAAAAAGGGAAACAGCCATGAGCAGGCGGATCTGCCAAAACCAAACATTTACAGAGTTAAAACGTATGTAAATGAGGCAGGATGCGTTTAATGCTCACAAGTACAAGTGCAGTACAAGTGCAATCAATTAAACCTCACACGTGTGTGTGGTGTGAAGAGCGATGCGTGTGTTCTATAGAAAAGCCACGCTAGTTTTGAAAACAGTTATTTTTATTCACCTGATTGTACTTATCCCTCAACAGACCCATATCAATATCATATAAAGACTTCCCACTATAGACCAACACAGCAGGTGTATATAGAATATATGTGGCTTTGCACAGCATGTAAGCGATGTTTGAATACAAGCAACCAACCACAAGTCACGGTTAAAACAGGAAACTCTTTTCTCCTACTGAAGGTGCCTGTGACATCCTGTGTTAATGAGCTCTGGGAATAGGCGTCTTGAAGCGGGGAAACAGCAGCTGATTTGGGGTTGAGCATATATATATGTATATAGAAAAACAAAAACACTGAACCCAGCTGACAGACAACACTCACACAGCTGTTGACCTATAGGAGCATGCAATGTGTAATGTGTTAGGACCGGCGGTGAAGCGGCATCTTATAAGAAGTCACTTTCCTGTATGTTTTTGAGAGTGCTGCACTAGTCTAGTCTTTTGTACTTTTTAACTCACCCATCTTGAAATGATTTAAATTGCTTCTTGTCCATTCTGACAGCTACAAAAGCCGAGAAAGAACTAAAACAATTATCAAAATGACTACCGTTTAATTTGTTGTTGATCGACTAATTAATCAACTGATCTTTTTTTTTTTTAAATACAGCACACCAACCAGCACTGACACACAACTAGCCTGAAGCTAGCTGTGACGCTCGAGGCAACTTACAGACTGACTGACTGTCGTTGGCCGCTGTTTCTAGCAGCACAATAAAAATAACCAGAGGACATCAAAATGTAGAAAGTGAAAAGACAGGAAGCGGAGAAAATACCACTAACACCAACCCACTGCTGCAGCAACGGTGGTGTAAGAACTTTAAATGAGGACAGTCAAATTCAGTTTCAACACAGCTTTAACATCACATTCAGACTGTGAAATGCCAGACCTGTCAATTAAATTTAAATAGAAATTTATAGAAAGTGATGTTTGCAATCGTGGTTATGTAGTGTGTGACACGGGAGGTAACTGACCACCGCTTGGTGTTGCAGGAATACAACTGCCAGTAGTCAGAGCTAACTAAGCTTATCTGTTATGAGCAGCTGCTATCAGACTCTCTGCCCTGGACACACACAGAGTCTGGAGCTTTGACAGTCACTCCAAGCCTATTCAAGGCCGCTTGTAAAAATTTCTGTGTGGTAGCCGCCTTGTATTGTTAACTGAGAGCTAATGGCTCAGTGAGGCAGAGCTAATATGAGCAGCTGCTGTCAGACTCTCTCTACGCTGGGCACACGGAGTCTGCTGGAGCTTTGACATAAGCAAATTCACAGCGGTTTGTAAAAGTTTCTGTGTGGTAAATGTCTTGTAACATTAGCTAAGCTATCAGCTCAGAGGGGCTATGTTTCCAGTGTGTGTTTGTCTGTCCAGGAGTGTCCGTCTATGTAGCTGGCCACAGTCTGTAGAGTCAGGAGACATTAGGTTTATAGGATGGGATGGGGAACTGGGGGTGTTTGGTGACAAAAGCTGGCACCATCACATGCCTCCAGATCAGCCAATAGAAATTCAATTGCAATACATGTGTTTCAACCAGCAGAGAGAAAGAAAGAAAGAGAGGTCGCTATGTAAATGAATAGCTCAATATGTAGGATTCAAATCCTTTGCACTGAACGGATACCTAAACAACCTACTGGTTTTGATCTGAAAAAAAGTGATTTGAGGGTTGAGTAACTTTAAAATATAAACACAAAATGTGTGTGGTACATTCAGTGACATAAAATGCAAATGTGCAGGCTTAGTCTTGCAGGTTTGCAGTTCCAAACCACTTGTGATCATTAGCAATAAAGAATTTCTTAAGAAATACAAAGCTCACCCTAGGGCAACTCGCTTCTTCTTTTTACACAACGCAACAAGCTTGATTAAGTCTTCATTCTTCTCTATGTTAACCCTTTCCTGACTGTCGTCTGCATGTTCATCATCAAAACCAGCTCTGCCCTTCTTTATTATCCAAATGTGCATTGCTATAAAGTCAGTTTTTAATTAAGTGTTCAGGTGCGGTGTAGATTATCAATCACATTTCTTCCTTCAGGTCACAAGTTGTCTGGATTAGGCACCTGAGAACGTATGTTCATGTTGTACTGTGTAAGACTTACACAATAAAACTTAATGTGAAATCGTTCATTGGCAAACACGATGATGTCATAAATAACTAAACTTTATTGTTGTTATGTGGTGAGATAGTATCACTATAAATGATTGCTGACACATTCTCATGCTGCTGGGACTCGTCTCATAAAGCAACTCTCAATAAGTGGAAGGAAGCAGCACTGGGATTTGCACGAGTCTGAAACAATTAATCTGTTATTGGATCGAGCGAAAACACCAGGACTCCACTGTCAAACTGCTTTAACATCTCATTTTCAAAAAGAGGAACTGTGAGCGTGTTTTCCACTAAAAAACATTATTTATGTTTCCTTTGTTGAAAAACTTAAAAATATTAGGTAAGATGCATACTGGAGTAGCCTGCCCCCCATAAGGGTTAGTGAATTTAGTCTTTTAAATATGTTAGAGAGAGAATAAGAACTAAAGGCAGTGCTGTGTATATACTTCAAATGAGGAACGTGCATACAGGACATGGAAAAGTACAGTATGTAATGAATGCAAATGTTAGGAAATGGTCTGAGTGGATAGCTTCCTCTTAAGGCAGCAATCTGATGTGCCATCTTACTTATAATATCTGTAGTGGTTCTCCACCCTTTTCCCCTAAAACAAACATTTCTACACATAATAGCCCGTTGTAGAAATGACATTAAAGACACAGCTTGATAAGAGCACGAGTGGGGCTGCACAATACGAAGAAGAAAAAAAAAATCATACTGTGATTATTTTGACAGATATGACGATTGATCTTTTTTTTTTTTTTAAAGATTTGGATGTTTACATATGATGATTTTGATAATATTTTGATCACCTGTGCAGCTTTGGACAGTGTGATCAGACACAGTGTGCAGAAAGGGTGTTGGAAA
Source organism: Nibea albiflora (assembly GCA_014281875.1). Lineage (NCBI taxonomy): Eukaryota > Metazoa > Chordata > Actinopteri > Sciaenidae > Nibea > Nibea albiflora. Next base: position 10,596,214 of record CM024789.1, on the reverse strand, counting down.
GACAAGCATCTTCTGTTTTTGTGTTTAAAAGCGTTTCTAATCTGGTGGTGGTTACAAAATCTTTTTACTGTTTACAGTTGAGAAATTGGATGCACCTCATGTACCAATCTGTAAACTACCACTGGTGAAGAAAGAGTAACAACTAGTGGTGGTACAGGTCTCAGAGAAGAGTATTTTCTTTTACTAAAAAATGGCATCAGATGTTTTACATCGAGTTCCACATACATAGTCTTGCCACCTGTGCCACAGCTCGCTTGACCTCGATCGCTTTCCGAGCAGCAGCTCAGCCTGTGTAGTCCGTTGTAAAGAAGGCACAGATGAAAAAAAAGGGGTCGATGCTGAGACGACAGAAAAGAAAAGAGCACTGACAAGACTGGCAAACCCCTACCAACCCTTTATCTTCCTTCCGGCCTAGACGATCAATCTTGCGTCGTGCTGCAACGAGCGCCAAGATAAGGAATTTAAAAAAAACAACAGTACCTCAGGCTACACTAAATAGGCATAAATATCCATAATGGGTAAAAGACGCTTGCAACACACAACAATGTGCACACCAAGACATTAACTGCACTGCAAGACTGCAAGTGCCATTTCCCTTTGCAGCTACTGATGTTATGATGATAGAAGTGAAATGGGCAGTGAAACAGGTAATGGAAAACTGCGTGCAACTTGGTAGAACAGACATGGCAGGAAGTGTAAAAATATGCACCCCCACCTTTGAAAGAAATTTCAGCGTAAGCATAACCTGATTATCACAAGAGAGATCACACCAGCGCTTGTTTTTATTTGAATGTTCGAGAGGGATATACTTCCACTTTTTGATGACACGTAGCTCTTATGCTCTGCTTGGCTCTGTTAAGGCTGAATGCACTTACTGCTAAGTTGCTTTGGAGGCAGCTGACAAATGAATGTAATGCAACATCAATCTTTTAAAATAACCGAGGTGTCTACAGCGAGTCGGTGTACATCCTAGTCTGACCTCTTTACATGTTTGTATTCTGTCTGCGATTGAGTCAGAGAGGCCACAAAGTGAACCAGACGCATTCAGCAGACGCAAAAAAACAATCAAATCTCTTAATTTCCTTTTTCGCTGCGGGCTAACAGCGAGTGAGATGTGACCACAATAGCAGGTGATCGCTCAGTGTTTGCTGTCAAATTAGTCTTCATTGTGCAGGAACGTTACTTAAAAGCACTTACAGCCTTCACACACACACACCTACTCTTTCAAGCAGTTATAGCCATTCATCCACCTGCTCAAGGGCTAAACCACCACACCGCTTCATGCTTGACTACCGGTGACATTACAATATTTCACTTTCTTTCTTTCTCACTTCTGTAGATTTAAACCATGATAAATACAAAACGCTTCACCATAAAAGACCAATAAATAAACTGGCAGTTAGAGTTTGACTTGTTCCAAGTCTGTCGTCTCGGTTACATAACAAGCGCTTTCTCTGTCTTCTCGTCGTTTGTTAATTCATAACTTGTCGTACTGTATAGCTTCAAACTGGGTTAGTCAGAGCGGAAAAGCTGTGCGTCTGTGTGTGCGAGAGTGAGTGGGCGAGCGTGAGGGGTCAAATGTGAAGGTGAAATGAGGTTATCCGCAGAGAAGAAGAAGCGTGTGTGATGGCAGACGACTGACACAGATCGTGCTGATCTCTCAGGTTAGCAGTTTTACCATCGCATAGGCATTTATCTAATTAAAAGCAGATTAAAGCTGTAAAAAGTAATGTTTAGGAAAGCACTACCTAATTACACATGTTCATTAATGCAGGTGTAAAACTAGTTTTAATATTCAAAAACATGCTGCACTCTCTCTTTTATGGTTAGTAGTGTCAGGTTCTCGTGTAGTGTCTGGTTTCCTATTGCCTTTCCTTAAGGGTGGAGGAGGGCGTTTACCTTGTCATATGTATTTGTAACTTAGTATTTACTCTGAATTCAACAGCTGCTGCCCTTAAGGAAAAACTAAACATGCGTACCGCCGAGCTGTAGACCAAGGGTTCTGTCTATCGCCACAGTACAAAAATAACAAGTTATGTTTGGCGCTATTTGATCCCCTGGATCGAACTCAAATAAAGTCAATGTTAGCAGTGACCTCAGCCGTGCTCCAGGGGAAAGGTTAGGACCAGTGGAGAGTTTGGGTCAACTGGTGTTCACAGGTGTTTGTAGAAGACAGGGGAACAATGAACAGCGAAATTAAAAGCAACACATACCGTGGTGAGGAGGAGGAGGGGGATGTTTTTTTAAATTAAGGGGATTATAAGAAATAAAAACACAAGAGCAGAGCTGAGACATTTTGACACAAGACTAGACTCAGAGAAAGAGATATCATTAACCTCTGTGTCTGCAGCCTGCTTTGCTCTCTAGCCTGGGAGGGTGATGGCAGGCCTGCTAAGTACCTGATAACCCAGGCACGAGAGGCCTCACGGCCCACAGCTCTGGAGGTCTCTGGGTCAACCAGCACTACGAAGCTTGCTTTGCCTGTCACCTCTCTTGACCTAAAAATAGCCATATTCCCACAGTGTTTAGGCAACAGTTAGCTGCACGTAAACCGCACAAACTTTAAATCAAACTGAAAGTTAAGTAGTGCTCCATCTCTTTCGTATCCCATTGTTTGTCCATTATTATTTACTCTTTGGGGCGGCTCCTACATCGAGTTGCAGGAGCTGACTTCTTAGCCAAACTCCTTGAACTTTCACACTTTGAAGCTATTTTCATATCATTAGCGAAAGTGTGTGACACTGTCATGTTGGGTTATATATTATCATGGCGCTTAAATAACTCAGAGGTAGGATGCCATTAAGATCATGCAGAGCAATGCAAAAATCTTGCAGGGACAAGTCAAGCCAAACTGCACACGTCATTTGTGAAAGACGACGAGGAACATTTGAGTGTGGGGGAACATGCTTTGCCAGGTCATGTATATGACGGGCTGGGCTCTTTACATTACGCTGCCCCTCTGGAAAAATAAACAAGAAGCAGAAGCGAGCGCACATACGAGAAGATATGTGTGACTAAGTATGTATTTAACCTCAATTAGAGGCATAAACAAGCCTGAAGATGTGTTTCCGAGCAAGCAATTACTAAATAACACCATCACTTGTTGATATTTTGCTGAAAACATTTCCGAACTAATTTCTGCAGGATCAGAAACAGCTGGGAAAGACAGACCTCCCCTCCCTTTTTCTTTCAAGGAGTTCTAAAATTAGTCAGGAATTTGGTTCTGGTTTGGCCTCCCTAACGCACAGCCCCCAAACTCCGTCACACACACCCCCTCACTCACCAATATAAACAACATAGCCTGCATACAGGGGAGGACTTTTAAAAAGCCTTTTTAGAAACTGTCGGTCCTGTTACACTGAAACCACACCACATCGTCTGTCTGTGTGAATACAAAAACACGTCACCACACACGTATGCTGCAGATTAAATACTCCATTAACAGAGCTCTACTAAAATTTATAGTTTGTTGAATATGCTCACATTAAATTGAAGCACTTTTTCTTTTTTCTCCATCTAGAGGTAGGCTTGTTTTTCCGTTGGGCTGTTCACAAACCAAACCCACGCCACAGCCCTGCTTTCCTTCTGTGTCTTACAGTATAATTCTAGTCTGCACTATACAGGAGAAAACACTTCAGTCTGATGCAATCTGTGTGTTTGTTCGGGGTTTGTTAGTAATTATGTGGCTTGGTGGAAAGTCTCTACATATTCCCAAGTGCTACTCATGAGCAGGTGGAAACCTTTCATCAAACCTCATTCAGCTGTAAATGTTCTCCTAAAATTGCTGAATGTATGTGTGACTTTCTCTGACCAATGTTTGAACTAGCAAAGTAGGATGGTTTAAATGTCTGTTACGCCTTCTCATCTGGGTTTTTTTCTGACTGTCATGAGTGTGTAATACATTACAAATGTGCGAAAATACACACACACGCACCACACACACACACAGTTTGAGGGGGTTTCAGTTAGTTGCTGTTCCCACAGAAGATAAACTTATGTGTGATAGAAAGCTTACCCGTCTTCCAGCGGAAGACCATCTTTTCTTCGTTCCTTCTCCACCTGAGAATAAAAACAAAAATACAGTTACGGTCAAAACAGCAACCCGTTTCTTCAACTGTGGCCAAGAAAGAACCCTATCAGCAGACTCTGTGGGATGTAAATCTACTGGTATGCCAAACAGCCTTCTGGCTTTTATGATAATTTTTTATAAACAAGGAGGTTTGATGCACATTGATGCGCCAACAACCTCTCACACTGTACATCTGTGTTTTATTTCTTGAAATGTCAAGAGGTTGTATTTTTGCATTAAATGGGATTTCACTGTAAATAAACGAGGAAATCCAGGCAGAAAACTGGACCGGCCTTGGGAAACTCAAACTGGCATTACATCTTTTACACCCTGACTCCGAGGGTTAGCGATTTCTGCCAGCGTTGGCAGAGTGTACTGTAGCTCTTCGAGCAAAACAATGAACGCCCAGTTTGCTGCCCTTTACATGTTCTCACACTGTGCGCTCAGGATTTCTGAATGAACACAGCATCTCTGAAGCTCAGAAGGTACACGAAATAATTTGATACGGCCCATAAAATATACAAAGTATACAGCATCTTCTACAGACTTAGTCCTTAGTTGGTGTTAGTTACGATGCTGTGATGGCTCAACGTTTCTTTCTTTCTTTCTTTGTAGCACTAATAGTATATTTCCTCCAGTACAGAACATCTTAATCATTGACACAATTATCATCAATCATATAAATGTGAATAATTGAGAAAATCAAGTTAGGCTGAACCATGTGCACGCTTCAAATTATTGCCTAACTGGATTACACTGTGCATGTCAACATGCTGCGTGTAGAGAGTTTATTGTTCTTAAGGGGAAAATTGACCAGCAGTACACTTGGTAGGTTATTGGCAACTGACTAACTGTCCCAATGGCATGGCTTGGATCAAACCCTGATTTGTGTGATATTGGTGTGTAACCTGCAAAAAGAGGCTTTGTTTAGACACAGCAGAACATTTTAAAATACACATGCAAGTAGTAAAAAAACATACATTTCAAACCATGTTACATTTAAAGCATTTCAAACACAGTTAACTACACTGTAGTAGGATATGGATATGCACCATGCATGGACTACTGAGATAAGCTTTGGTCTCTTCAAATACAGAACATACAGTTTCCATAGGAACAATCCGGAGCCGTGTGGCTACATCATGGCTTCATGATCAGACCACAAAACAACAACCAACGGAGGACATAAAACAGAGACTCTTCAAACACGACCATGAATCCTGATCTGTCAGATATATTTACTCCCCATCTTTTCACCTGCTCTCTACTGAAGACTACTATAGTTTAAACACACTCTAAAGAACACAATGCAGTGATATCTTTACAAGCTCAACAACAGATGATCTATCACCTCTTCTGTAGTCTGAACGAGGTAAGCCACGATATACTGCAAGACGATAAAGATTTCTCAACCAGCAGAGATTATGCTGTATAGTTTCTACAGAGGTAGCAACTACCGTTTGAATGGCTTTGCAGGCAACACCGCAAATTAAAGAGCAGGACTTGTTTATGGCGATATTGGATTTACAGCACTTTTAATAGGATTTTTTTTTTCATTATTGTGGTGCGGTATCATAATTTATCAGGCGTTTAATTTGCAGGATAAGCAGAAACAGACATTTCGAACTATATTTTTACTCTTTTTAACAGTTTCTCAAGTAAATTTAAAGACTTGTAAAATTTGATATACTGATTCTATCCATAATTGCACATCTGTTGTCTGAACATGGCATAAAATTACAGGGTGCCGCTTGAAAACTACCAATTGATGTATCCTTGTTTTATTCTGTATTATATCCTACAATGCCTGCAGCGTCTTTGAAGCCTGGCAAATTAATGGCTTAAGTGAGTGAAAAACAGATTTCCATCTGATCAAGCACGGCAACACCACATTTGGCTGTGTGAGCTATTAAAACACAAAGAATATTCAAGCAGAGCAGCAACCTGTGCAGATGCAGGGATTTTAAGATGTACTCAGGGATTTAAAACATTTCTGACAATGATCTGTTTACATGCCACAAAACTCAAGAATGCAGATAAAGGAGAGCTAAACCTGAACTAATCTAACAAGCACTAACTATTTAGACTTGCAGCCAATCCAAACACACGAGCCGGAGATGAATCCAAAACACGAGTAATGTTTACAAAGAGGCATGAGATGAAGACACAAACAATTAGAAGCTCTTGTTATGCAAACGCGATCTGCTGCCCGAGTGTGACACCTGAATTGATTTGTATTACGCGTCGGGGCACATGACACTGCGTGTTTCCTGCATCACCACTTCAATGTGCCCGCAGCAACGCAACGTGTGCTACTTAACCAGCTGACCACCGGCAGCACTGGAATACAGAAGAAAGACACCCGTGTCACGCTCTAATTCACATAGCCCGTGTAACTGAGACAGCCGCTCCATTCACCGCTGCCTATCTAAACATGACACCTAACAATGTCAACAATTCTGCCATCTGCCAATTGGTCTGCAAGGTAAGGGATGAGTGGAAAAACTCATCCGAACGCTGACACACACTCTTTCTTCACTTTATTCCAACAACCTTCAAGAATTACCTTCAATATTGAACGAATCCTCCCATCTGAGCATGTCTATAGTCATTACTGCACTGTGCAGGCAAAATAAAGATTTTAAAAACTTTCTGAAACACATCCATATTTTTATTTATTTATTCACTATATGTATAAAACAAAAGAAAAAGCCCTTGTAATGCATGACAGCTGCTTTCATGCAGCGAGCCTTGTAATTATCCATTATCTTCAGGGCAACTAAATTATCAATGCTCTTAAACAAAGGCCTGCAGAAAACGCCACACCCCCCCTCAGGTAACATGACAGTCAGCTGGTGACCTCATGACAGGTTATCAGTAAACACACAACTCCTGCTGTTTGTGCTGTTTCTGCACCGTGATTACATAACCATTACACACACACACACACACACACACATACATACACACACAAGCCTACTTGGAAATGTTTGAGAAATTATAACTTGCTTTCTCTTAAAATAAAATCTTGCGCAACAAACAGCAAACGTTTAAAATTTAAAACTACAGAAGCGGGACCTCATTGTAAAAAGCAGTGTGCAGAGAAGCTCTCAGTATGTACTACTCACTGAACTCCACAATGGACACTATGTACAAAAGAAAATAAGGAGGAGCCACATGGCAGGTGGCCTCCCGCTCTGGTTTCATTTCAGTATTTAACCGTGCACACTGTAACTATAACTGCACAATTTGCGCAGTAGTAGGGGGACAAAAGTCGTGCACGATTTAACGCAATGTCACATGAACGAATGAACGCGCACAACTCGACTGAGGTGCAAAAGTGGAGCCAAAACACACAATGGGGATGCACTAACTAACCACACGTGCTCCCGCATCTGGCTGCGTTTGAAAGCCGAGCTGTGTTTTGCATGTGCACACTCTCAATTCCTCCTTCATGTATGCATCTATATTTAAAAAAAAAAAAAAAAAAGACACACACACCCATATACGAAAGAAAAAATATGATTACCTGAAGTGGGACTAACGGGTCTGCATCCTCTGGTTGCCAGACCTCGACCACGCTGGTGGACATCTGACTCAGAGCTTTTGTGGGGAGCAAGAAATAAAATTAACAGTGAGATGTTAGGCTGGGAACATGGTCAGCGTGGAAAAAGGCGAGCGGTTGGAAATGAGCCAGACTGACGCGGTCGAAACGATTAAACCGTAAACTATTCATCTGTGTTATTAACCTGAGGTTATAAGCGGTGAATAAAAGTGCAACGGCGTTGATGATAATCACACAGACAAGTGAGGAAATGACTTCGCCTCGGCTGCCTGCCTGACAAAGGCTGTTCGCTAGCTGCTTGATTAGCAGGAAGGTTAGCACGGTGGCTAACGAACTTGGGGAAAACATCTCTCCTGCTACTGCAGTATCCAGCGACTGTTTGCCCGTTTGGGGTCACTTTAGGACATTTTGTACCTTGAATACAGTGACAACACCAAAGGTTAAATATCCCCTTAAAGCCCCCTTAATACGTTACTTCCCTGACTGCACAAGTTATCGTTTCGTTTAACCAAACAGCAATAGGAACTGGGCAGCTAGCATGAACTAGCAGGCTGGCAAAACATTAGCTTACAAGCCTCTTCCCTGTTAGTTAAAAATTAAACATGCTTAATTCGCCTGTTGGTACGTTTTTTTTTATTTTAACTCCTGTTTGGATAATTCACCTCATCACCTACCCCCTCCATTTAACGCCTGCTGTCATGTCAGTCTGGCTAACTTCACATTTTTTTTTGGGTACATTTTTGTGCAACGGCCGTGTTACACCTCCTTTCTCGCGGAAAATAAAGGTGAGTACAAACCTTGCAGTTGTGCCCCTCCGTGCTGTACGCAGGGTAAAAGTAATTGTAGTATTCCTAGTAGTATATTGATCCACGTTTTCCTGTGACAGTGGCTGCCTTGTTGGAAGTCCTGTAGCCCCGCCATGCTGCCCTCTCAGCTAGCAGCCTACCTTGTGTTTCGCTGTGTTGGTCTTTCTTTCTCTCACCCAGCAGCAGCAGCAGCAGCAGCAGCAGCTCCCTCCCTCCTTCTGTCTGTCCCTCCCCGCCTCCTCAAACACATTGTACAGTGCGGACACACACACACACACACATACAAACACACCACTGTCACTTACAACAACGCTGTTTACGTGTCTGCTGCTCAAGGTAAACCAAACCCAAACCCTACAGTGGTGGAAAGAAACTAAATACACTCACTCAAGCACTGCACTTAAACACAAATTAGAGGTACTTATACTTTACTTGAGTATTTTCACTTCATGCTACCTTATACTTTTACTCCACTATATTTATTTGACAGATGTAGTTACTGGTTAGTTTGCAGATTATATTAAAACTCACTCACTGTGCCATTAAATTGTTTATTCTCACTGTTTAAATTCAGTTTATGTTCTTTAAACATGTAAATATTATCACTCATACACAAACAAACAGATAGATAGATAGATAGATAGATAGATAGATAGATAGATAGATAGATAGATGCATTATTTAAAAAATAAGTTAAAATGATCTCCACCTCAACCAACTACAACAATAAAATGCCATGCACACATTACTATTTAATCTAATAATGTGTACTCCATTAGGAATTATGCATACTTTAATTTAAGTCACACTCTTATTGCAGTGGGATTTTAATTAATACACCAGTACCCTACAGACATGCACACACTATTCACTGGTGGAAAGTAGTTTTGCTCCAGTATTTCAGGGCAGAATGTTGTACTTTCTACTCCGCTGTCTGTTACAGTTAATGATTGCACCAATTACACCGCCGCATCTTTAAAGATCAAGCCACTGGTTTGTGACCTCTTCTGGCTCGATGTTTAAGAGATTTTTCTTCTTCTAAATCTCTAATCACAGCTGTCTAATATTTTATGATGTAACATTTTACACAAAAAAATAGAGAAAAGTACAAAAAAAGAATTGAAACCTGGCTATCAGAGCTTTGTTTTTATTCCTTCCTCTCCCATTCATTATCTCATGACCCTGCACATTTCCTTTGTGACCCAGCCTTAAACTGAGAATATCTGGACAAAACAATCAAACTCTATATATGAAGTAGTGAAAACTAGCACCACCTCAACCAACTATATCAGTAAAAGAATATTTGTGGATTGATATATCAATATTAACAATCCAATAATGTCAACTCAGTAGTTAGTGACAATATTTATGCAGGGGCAGTACGAAGGACTGACTTTGAATCAGTTCATTTTGCTCCTTATACTGTTTTAACCTTGAACTGTTGATTTTCATGCAGGACTTTTACATGTAGTGTTTTTTTTGGCACTCCTACTTTTAACTTCCTATTAAATTAGTGAAAATATGTACTTATCTTACTTTATAGCGACTTTGAGCACATCTTACAATGCAATGAAAGCTATTTATGCATCAGTTTAGTCTAATAGTATAGTATAATAAGACCTCTACTTTAGGTTAAGTGAAAGTCTTTAGTCAGCATAATTATTTCGCTGTTCCTCTGCTGTGAGGAGAAGACATGTTAAACCAAAGAAGCTGTAATTAAGTTAGTGACCGTGAGGTAAAACTATGCACTGCCTTCTTGGAGAGCTTTGACATTCAGCATGTCAGGCTCGTGAATCATAGTTAGGACAGGTTGGGCAGGTACGCACATGAACATAAACTCAGGTTACTCTTCGGTGGGTGTGTCAGCTCCGACAAAACAAAAAAACTGCAGCTAAGCATTTAGGCGTTATTTCTCTGCTGGATTAGTGTTGCTAAAGACACCAGTACACTTCTGCAATTGTTGCCACAATAAATATACATACATGTAAGAGCATTTGCATCATAGTAGCAATCAGTATAAATAACAGAACTTGTGCAAGTATTATAAATAGGAAACACTTTTAATCTGTAGGCCGCAGTATGTTTGCAAGGATATATTTCACATAAAATCCACTTTTTAATGTTCTTTAACAGCTTACGGACAAAAAAAAAAACTTCCATTAAGAAACAAAAAGTCTTTAACTAACAATATGTTTGCATATAATTAATCTACAGCAAAGAAGACTAAACTGATGACTAAAACAAACATGCACATTAGAAAGCAACCGGGGCATTGTGTAGACACAAAACTACCTGTTTTGCATCTGGTTTGACAGAGAAAAAGGGAGGAAAATAAGCGAGGGGAATAGTCTGTCGGAGACGTGTTGTGACAACATTGTTCCTTTTTTGGTTCATACAGAAGGTGAATATGTGATGGTAAATATATTTGTACACTGCACACGAAGCTTTGGAGGGAATACGACGGCAGAAAACAGCTTGTAAAACTCAGAGGGACATTTTATTTGCAACACGAGAAAAGAAGTTTCGCAAAAAGTTAACATAACACAACATTTACAGCACTTGTAGACATAACATAACCTCTGTAATTTAATTCTCTCCGTTCAGTACCAGTGCACTATGAATGAAGGACAAGGAAATTTTCCTTTTTCCGCCCGAGGACAAAAATAAAACAGGGGGGGGGGGAAAAAACAGGGAAAAAGTGCACAAGCATTTGATTCCAAACCATCTGTTTAAACCATATAAATTAGATCATTGGCTGCACAGATGTGTTAAGTGTTGATTCCTTTCCATCATCAACTTGGACTTCTCAGTTTTCATGCAAACAGGTGTCCCTAAAAGTCAGGCTGCTAGGTTGTGTTCATCACAGAACCCCCCGTCAACCCTCACAGCTAGTTACGGTGGGTGCTTCTCTTCTCTGGTTGCACCAAAGCAATATATATTCGCCGATGATCTGCCACGGTGAAATGACTGATATCAGCCCCAATTCAAAGGCCAATACAGGCCATGAGTGTGAATATGGTGCATTTATTTTCACTCTAACACAGAGAACATGAACTAGAACTGCTGAGACCAGGAGACTGCCTTCAAACGGAAGCTTAGGCACTTATTCTTCCCTTATTGTGACCGTGACCTCTGGTAGAAAAGCTGGCGATCAGTCCATGTAGTCAAAGTCGTCGGGGATCCCAAACGCTTTATTAATGCGGCTGTCATCAAAGGCAAACTTCTTCTTTGTCCATGACTTGATGGAGAAAATATTGTCTGCTAAATAGAAATCGGAAATCATTTAATGAACCGAAACACATTCATGCCCTTCCCCCCTCCAGTGTTATATAGTATGATAGATAGCACAGTCAGTCTGGAGAATATTCTTGGACTTGAGGATGACGGTTGAGTCCAAGAACAAACCATCTGTCTCGCTGCTCTGAAGCACTTGTTTGATGCCGCTTTGGCGAAAGTTGAGTTATTTTGGCTGAAGATCTGATTATTATTTCCTGAACACATAACATTTCCCACCACTGACAGCAGCTGAAAATAATTTGGGCAATTAGGGTGAATGTTTTGGGTCACATCGAGGGTGGGAGCACTCTGTGCCAAAACTTGCAAAGTGCAGATTTGATAACCAAACTGTGTATCTGCTACGTAGAGCTGTGTGTGGACATGTTCCTTTAAGTCTGTTTATTTATTCATCTCGATTCATTTCTTCCCTCAAACATCAAGAGGAGTTGGAATATTTGAAGTGGCAATTTATTGACTTCACTCTAATCTGCAAATTCTCTGGTGATCCTTGATGATAAATGAACAGAATCTATTTCTATTTAACTCTTAGTTAAAATGTACTCTGTTGACTGTAAGAAGAAATGTTATCAAAGCAGATCTTTTAGAATAAAATACTTACTGAACTGATTGATGCATGACGCATTGGTGAATTTAATGTTAGCATGGTACTTTTTTGGATACAAGTCAAACAAATGTAGAAATCCAAAACTTAGGTATTTTGAAGTGGTTGTATGAGGTAGCATAGTCCCAGTTTGGAGAAACAGACAGGGATCATGGCACAGAAGAAGAGCTATCCATTACTGTGATCAATATCCGTGTAGTGTACAGTATATTAAGAATAATTTGACCACTTTATCTTGCACTGACTGTAGGACATCCATATTCCTGTGCATGAGCTCTACTGCGCAGATCAGTTGTTGGTCAGAAAAACACAAGCACACTCCATCTTTGAAACCTTCAGGAACTTTGAGTTTGATTTCAGTCCATTCTTGCAACTTCCTGGCAGCTGATCTGTGGTGTAATACAATACGTGACGCAGTTGGAAGTTCTGGAGTTAGAACCAAAGTAAAATCCCGCCTGACAGCAAGGTAATGAAAATAATCTTAATATAGTGTACACTTAATTCAACTAAAATATGTTTTTGTGACCGACCCTGTCCACCCGATGCATAGCTCAGCTGCTGTACATAAGCAAATGCGCAATTAATCTGACTGCACAAGTCATATCTTAGAAGTATCCTGGACAACCTTCAAATGCTGTAATGAGACATGACAATTATTTTATGTTCCCTCTATTGCACTTTCTATGAATTAAAGGAAGCTGATTTACAAGACACGCTGAAAGTAAATCTTGTAGATTTTTTTTAATCAAGAGCCAAAGTCAATAACTGAACCTGAATGATATCAATAGTAATGCCTTCAACTTAAGATAGGACAATATGCAGTTGAAGTGCTTGTGATCAACAGGCTAGTAGAGCATGTTTCATGGTTTGGTTGGCAGTCACTGCAACCAAGTCTAGAAGATTTGGTTTTAAGTTGTGACAGGACAGCTAAGGAAAGTACAGCTTGTAGTAAAAACATGTATTGCAGTTACACTCACATATGTACTGTGAGGAACACTTTTATACTACTTCATATGTATTTGTGTAGTAGTGTCCACCCCAGATGAGGGAAGTACAAGTCATGGAAGACGTATGACTCACAGTTTCTTAAAATGAAAATAACTGTAAGGAAGTAAAGCAACAAAAAATTCGCCAACCAAAACTGACAACACGACTTTGTTGACCTAAAGAGTCAAAACAGCACAAGCCTGGCTGGTTACCGTGATCCCTGCAGGTCAGCTGTCTCCAAGGTTACCAGTGAGGTCAGCGAATGCACACAGAGAGTCTAAATGTCTAAATGTTGACTCCTGGGAGGTGACGTGCTGAACACAAAGTGCCCTTACAGCTTGCACTTCGTGAATTCGAGAGCTTTAAAGTGTAATTCATGGAATAACTCCTGTCACGGTGATTCTGAGTTATTCTTGAACTGAATATTCAGAGGCAGCTTGTGGCAATAACTGGTTGAATGAAGGCTATTTCATCATTTAGCTGATCGACAGAAAACTTGTCGCCAATTATTTGAATTGACGAATCATTTTCTGTCATATTATCACACACTGATCTTTTAGACTGTTGAATAAAACAAACAATCTGAAATCATAATTAGGGTGAGTAAAATTGTAATGGTCATGTATTTTATGTATCTGTCATGTTTTGTTTTTTTTTAAATTAATCTCTTAATCTGTAGATATATTTACAAACAACAGGTAGTTGCAGCCATACTAATGATTATTTGTAATATTGATAATATCGATTCATTCTCCTTGAATATTCCCTTGATCAAATCAGCCATTCATTTGGTATAAGAAATGCAGAAAACATACAAATAAATGTCACAATTTCAAATTCAAGCCGATGTTATGAAACGTCTTTTTTTGTGTGTAGACTGTGCTAAAATATTCAATTTACTATAATTTAAGACAAGGAAAAGTAGCAAATTCCTGCATTTGAGAGGCTGGAGGCATCAATTGTTTTCAAAAGAAATGACAAAGATCAGTTTTAAAATAACTGCCCAATATTTTTTTCTGTCTAGGTGCATGTGCATGCATTAAAAAATAAATAAATAAATAAATCCTCACCTGTCCACCTGGAAACGGCATCTTTTGCTACAACATTTGACTTTCCTGCAAAACAGAAGTTATGATCAGTACATGCATTGTAAATTATATCTGCAGTGAGTGTTAACAGTGAATTTTCATGAATTGTCATTTGCAATATTATTTATACCAAAGGAAGGAAAAGATGACATGCCATCAGTTACAAGTCAGTTTTGCGCTATTGCTAAAAACCATCTGTCACCTCAGATCTGTGATTAAAACGTAGACACACAACGAAGCCAGAGATTACCAGTAAATGATGAATTACATTACACACAATAAAGAGTCATGTTACAGACCAGATAGCTGGACATAAATGAACATCTGCAACAAACAGTGATGTGATGGTTGGATAGCTCACTACAGTCATACAGTATGAACAATCACTGATTTACTATTTAATTAAAGTGGATGGATACTTTGGCCTGCACCTCCCCTGCAGCTGTAGCTGGAAGGAGGCCATCTAGAAACCTGAAACAGAGCTGAACAATGTGCTCTAACTGCATAGCTCTCACGTTTTTCAGAAACACATTCGGTGAATCCTAAAATAACAACATTAAGTTGCTAGGCACCTGGAATAATTGCTTTACCTTTCAGCAGTGGTTAAAATAACCTCTCTCTGAATCCATAGAAACTATCAACAGACACTTTTTTGGCTGCTGTGCTGAGGCTGCGACATCCTAAAATATACAGCCAATATATTCTATTTTAGGCCAGGCTCATTTTACAGCAGCTCTGGTTGATTTCTCCCTGATTTGTCCTTCAAGAAAATCAGAAGAGCGGCCTGCGCCAAGGAACTGATCAATAGCAAAGTTCAGCAGAAATATCTGCCATGGTTGTCAAAATTAGTGGCATGTGCGGCATGAGCCTAGAGGTCAAATTTTCATTCTCATTCCTCTCACCATTTCAGCATTCACTGATAATGACACCGTGAAAACAAACTATGCCCACAAAAATAAATAGCAGCTGCAGGTGGGAGGGACTGAGTTAAATAACTTCTGACTCATGGACCTGAAAATATTGTGATTTCACATTATGGATGAAAACGTAGAAGCCAAAAGAAACAAAACTGTGGGGTACATGAGCAGACAAACGTCTCAACCACCGTCAAACAGATCCTGCAGCTTTCATGACCCACTGAGCTTTGACTTTTCAGAAGTTGGCCTATATCACCCCGGTCTGATGTTAAAACCTGAAACATTGAATTAAATGATACATCATATAAAATAATACATACAACATAATACACATCCACCAATAAAAGATGCTGCCGTGAATTCAGAACAAATAGGAAAGGAAACAATCGCACAATGATAAACAAGTAAGTTAAGAATTTAAAATAATTCCAAAAACAGTCGATAAATCTTTGATACGTTATCTTTAATATGGCTGTAAATAACACGTGTGAATCTATGTGGAACTTTTTAAACTGTGCTTCCTCATATAGTGTCAAACCTGGCACGCCGTGATGACTGAGGTGTGTTTTGTCCTTCCCATGTTCGGTGGAAGAAGCTGATTGGCATTTGTATGGGTGTGGGAACCATAGTCACACATTCCAACCTGATGAATTTAAATCAAAATCTTGTTTGTCTACTCAGTGCCACCACGAATAGTTTCAGTGGTAAGCACGGGGAGCATGGCTGTACTCCTAATGGTGCTTTCTGATCTAATGATAAGATTTAAACTTATATACTGACTCCTAACGCATTTCTTCCAGTGAAGTGTTTGGTGGTTTTATCCCCACCTGCTGCCGTGACAACTCATTGTTATCCATGGGTGTGGCAACCACTGTCAAACATGCTCAGGGCAGAAGATGCCTCAAAGCAATCCGACACGCAATAGTTATTGCATAATAAATAGTAGTGTTGGTCTGGTTTCATGTGAACGGAGGTAAAAGTTAAGGAACTAACCACTACAAAGTCATTTATATTGTTTATTTGATTTGTTCATTCATCATTCAAAATCCTTTTTATAAAAATATACGAACGTATGTGCAATAATGTTGCAAATGTTAACTTTACCCAGTACCTATGGACAGAAAATCACCCACAATGTTGCAATTTGTTGCTTGTCGTTAATGATATGTGTATCTTTTACAGCTGTGAATGTCTTATGCATGTCATTTTGTACAACGAGCAATACATCTGTGACAGTTTAATGGTAAAAATTGTGCTTTTAAACAGTAAAAGAAAAACTAACACCAACTATGAGTCAAAACGATCCATTTGACTTAATGACTCATTTCTAAAAGCTTGGCTATACTATAGATTATATTGACTATTATTCCTAATGCATAAATGTGCTAGTAGCATTTATTGTTTTGGTACTTTAAATGAGTAAATATACTTAGTTACACTCCTCCACACAGGACTTTTGCTGTGAAGATGCCTTCTGAGCCACATCTGCATGAACAGGTCAGAGCCCATTCTGCACATTCAGCCAGCTTAGACATAACATTGTGTCGTGTACACTCTGTACTTAGCTGCATGCAGCTCTTAGAGCACAAATCAGGTTTCACTGAGGGGAGATGGTTATCTCTGACAAATGTGTGTGTGTGTGTGTGTGTGTGTTCGTGTGTGTGTGTGTGTGGTTAAAAGAGAAGAAACGGCAGGTAATTGGAGACGTTGATAAATGTGAAAATAAACCACAAGAATCTGAAAGTACAGGAAGTTTCTCCTGTCGCCTGAGTTTGGATGAGTATTATCTGTACCATATTATACAAGTTTCTATCATACACGTACAAGTTGAAACATCTACATAGTTTAAAGATTTAGCCATAACTAGTGGAGAGAGGCAGAATCAGCGAGCGTTGTGGCTTCTTCTTTTTACCAGAACAACACAAAATACTGCCACATGTCAGAGAGCAACACAAGAGTTCACACTGATGTCAGTTAATAGATCAAATACCCCGAGGCAATAAACATAAACACTGAATATCTCTGTTTCATATTCAAACAAGATCATATGACCAGTATGGCTTAACATTTTATAATTCAATGCCGTGTTTTATGATATTGTCAATATTTCAAGACCGTGTTCGGAAAGATGTAAGAAAAAAGCAAACAAACAAGAAATCTTTCCTGGGGTTTGGATTGAGACTCCAACAGCTGTTGCACAGATTAAGCTTGGCAAAAAGTTTATCAGAGGCACAAGAGATTCTGCAGAGTGATCTCACAATGTGCTCATGAAGTTACTTCTCTGGGATCCAAATAAAAATGTTACAGGGCAATTTGGAGTTTTGCTTGTGGTTAAAAATCCAAACTGTGTTGAGAATATTTATCTTGTACTCTACGTGGCAGCGGACCCAGTAAAAAAAACCCCCAAAAAAACATCATGTCATCTTTTCTGGGTCACTTAAGCTCCTCTGTCGTATTACTTCACTTTCCATTCAAGTCCAGCCTTGATTATACAGATGTGCTGTGTCAAATACTCAATATAATGGACATTCATCCTAAACAATAAACTCAGCTACTTGACATAAAGGCCAAGAGCCTTCACAGACATGTTTGGCTATGAGCAAATGTGATTACAATAACTGTAAGATCGTTCCAACATTTAACGTAACTGAGCACCCAAATCATTTCAAAACATCAAAATGTATCACTTGGATTCAATTTGCCTGCACATCCCTGCGACTGTTTGTCGACAATATTGTCATGTTGGAGTGGAAAAAAACAGCAGAGCTGTGTGCTGGCTAAATGCACGCCCAGTGAAACATTGGGAGGTAAAGGTAAACAGACCAGATATTTTTATGACACCGCACATGTCACATGTGTACATAAAGCAACACACACAAACAGGCAGGTGAAGATTTCTGTAATACCACTAATAGCTGTGTGCATTGTGTGGAGGTGCGGCCAGTAAAATATGTCATGGCCAGTGGTGCTTTTAAAAGCTTTTACCTCCAGACCCTGCAGGCCGAGAGATCAGAGGTTACAAGGTCAATTCAGGCTGGCAATTAAAACTGCTATGCTAGTCTTAAGTTTCAGCAGGACTTTTTCTTACAGTCTTGTGTCGACATTTAACCAGGCTGTGGTTCGAGCTGTCAGTTTCCAGCTGACATAAGAGTGCGTCTTTTCATGTCAAGTGACCACTTGTGATCGGTTTTCACTTCCTTGCTCGCACTTTATTTTAATCGTGTGAAACTGTGACTCTAGAGTGCGTTTGTTCTCAGCAGTACAATTACAGACGAGAACTCCTCAGAAGAAGTGCCTGCACCTCGAAATAATGTCCTGAGTTGTGTGACACAGGCAAACAAACTCTATCCGGGTGAATTGTTGTTGTATACATACTT
This sequence comes from Nibea albiflora, assembly GCA_014281875.1. Taxonomy (NCBI): domain Eukaryota; kingdom Metazoa; phylum Chordata; class Actinopteri; family Sciaenidae; genus Nibea; species Nibea albiflora. Next base: position 10,577,507 of record CM024789.1, on the reverse strand, counting down.
TAACACTGTATGGCATTTGCATGTATATAGCTACAATACTTATTAATGCGGTTACGTGTGCCTAGCCGCCATTGAATTTGGATAAAGTAACTGGATCCGGGCGTCTCTGTAATGCATTTGGATGCATTCAAACCTTATTTCGAGCAGAACATCCAAGATAGCGTTCAGCGAAATGTGTGAGGGGGGAATTCGAGGGTGTGAAGTATTCTTTTCTACATCCTGCGTGTGTGTTTTTATAACTGCGAGTAGGTGATTTTGATTTTGTGGCCAAGTTTACTGCAGCACTCGTTACTGTGCGTTTTATCTCTGTGTTAAACGGTTCATGTGCAGCTAAAATAGCTGCCAACTGTAGCAAGGTCTTATGTTTAATCACCCCAATATTTGACAATTTGTGGGAGGCTGCACTTAAATAATCCAGCTCCTGATGCACAAAGCTGCGTTCATTATCAGGAGTGAGACCGGACTTCACACCCTCAAATGGTTTGTTTCTTGGACAGAGCCCAACTCTTTCCTTCTATAATCACACTCACCGGATGCAAAAATAGCACCATCTGCCTTGATGAGTCACCTGATGTTGGAATCCAGTGCAGAGAATATATTTCTTTGAGCAAAAATCACCCAAAGCTTTCTCACGCTTGCTGTTTAACTGCATTCCATATATATATATACACCCTGACCTTGTTTCAAGCATTTAGACAATTCCTTTTTTTTCTAATTTACTGGATTGTTCTACATTAAAGAAGCTAAATTTCTCTGGTCAATGATCTGAGGTGATTTCACTGATGCTCATGCTCAAAACTGACCATCTAATATTGCCTCTGTACTCACTCATCTCCTCGATGACTTCTGGGTCACATTCCCTGTATTTTTCCAACTCGGCCTGCAGCTGAGTTCGCTCCTCTCTCAGAGCCTTCAACTCCTTCAGCAGAGAGCTTCTCTCCTTCTGCACATACAGACACAGAGCTCTTGTGTGAGACATTATAAACATGGGTTATGCATTTTATTTAATCACTTTTCATTAGAAATAGGTACATATGTTTCTCCATACAAGGTGTGCAAACATATGAAAATATTCTTACTGTATCTTGACGTCCCACTTTTGCCTTTTCCACTGCTTGCTCGAGAGACACTTTCCGCTGTTTGGCTTGAGAAGTCTTGAACATAGATGAGTCTCACATTAAGCACATTTGACAACGAAGGAAGCAAAAGAGATCTTTGTGTTGTTAGCAGAAGCAAAGTTGACCTTTGGACCTTTTAACTGTTACGTAGGCTCTCTTAAAATCCTAACTGAACATGACCGCTCGCCAGTGCATTAGAGGTTAGTGGTTAATTAGCATCACTAATTACAGTGCTGTAAAGTTTACTGTCAAGCCATGCTCTTTTATTAATCTGGCAGAAACAATGTCATGTTTGCTTCATACAGCCAATATTTCATATTTCCATGTTCTTTTAGTCATAACATCAAGCATACTCCAACAGATAGCTATATATTGTAATGCTTATGGTATAATCACACGTCATTATGTTGTGACAGATTGCTGCTCTACAGCATTTAACTTCTGTCCCTGAAATCTGGTTGCCAACATTCTCCGAGGAGTCGCCTCCCTCACACCATCTGTCTGCCGTACAGGAGAGGGAAGTGGGACACGACAGACCCCGAGAAATTCAAAGACAAGCAACAGTGTTACTGTCTGTTACCACAAGTCTCCCGCAAAAGCTACAAAATGTAACAAGAGAATCTCAGCTCTGAGATATAAACAGGGCTCATTGTTTTGTTTGTTTTTGATTATTTTGAATATTTCAAAAGAGAAAACTTAGAATCATCGAATTTAACTACTCAGAGGAACTTGTGCAAGTGTTTTCTGTAGCATGCTCATCATATACTGACCACATGTACTGTACTGTGAGACATCAACCTTGAAATGTTAAAATCCACTTAAACCGTTAAAACCTTTTGATGGATTATTTTTTTGTTATTTGGAAAACTGAAGAGATGCTGTCCATCACAGCCTGTCTGTTGTTCTGTATTCGTTGTGTTTTTGTTGTGTAGATTTTGATGGTGACTATAGTGTAAAGAAAAAAATCATGGTTTCACAATAACAACGTATTTATTAAATAATTTATTTAACAGTACGGATGCATAAAAATCACATGAGCATATTTTTTGTTTGTTCGTCTTCTGCAGTTTTGGTAAAAATGAAAGAAGTAAATTGAGAACATCTCCTGTGCAGATGTTAAACCCTTGAGGGGGAAAAGTGCAATGTGCTTTTCCTGCTTTGTTTCCATTGGTTTATGTTCCACTGAAATTTTTAGTTGATTGTGGGTGACAGAAACGCTCGGTGTAGCTTTTAGCCTCTACAGTTACAAAACTGCGACATTCTGTGGTTATCGTGCAATCCGGCAATCGCTGCATCCATTGTAACATCTGCAGCTTTTTGAGGTCACTGTGTTCAGACTCAAACTGAGTCCCCTCACCTGTTTTTGCAGTTCCTCCAGTTTGTGCTTGCGAGCATGCAGGGTCTTGCTGGGAAAGGCCCAGTAGTAGTTGGATGTACCCACTCTTTCACAGTCCACCATGTTGTCATCCACCAGGCTCTGCAGCACGTCCTTCACGGTCATGGGAGCTTAAAGCAGCAGAGATTGTGGAGGGGAAAAAAACGTATAAACACATTAAAAAGGATCCACAATCCTCCATTTTCTATCATTACACTGCCTTCCTAACAGAGTTGATGCTATTTGTGGATTGTTGATTTGATTTAGGGATGACTGGTTTATGGTAGAGGTATGATTGTTACAAGCTTAGAAGACTTTAGGTGGTATAAAGTGCATCTGATATTGGGTATAATATTGCTTCTACAAAGGGTTTAAAAAGTACAAGTCAGCATCAGGTCTCATTTCTACTGCTGGCAAGGCTTCCCACTTCCCACAATGTTCAAAAAAACTAAACCCACACATCTGCAGCCTATCTGGCTGTTTTATACTTGTCTGAAAGAACATTGCATGAGAGGATGTAATAGAGCAGGAGTTCCATCTTGAAGAGTGTCAGTGGTGAAATGTGATACTCCCACACGTTTGCTCAGCCGGTCCACTAAAACTAAAAGAGCTTATCTGCTGCGTTTAGGGCTGAGCGGCGGCTAGTCCTGAGAGAACGGCAGCAAAAAATAAAAACGAGGATCGAAAATGAAAAGGCCTCCGGATGGATCAACCAAACTCTGCATGTGCATGAATTCAAAGCAGCCTTTTCTGTCCATGTGAACCCCTTCAACTTCAAACTTTTCTTCCTTTTAATAGTTACCAGTGTGTTACTGCCATTCTTTTCTTCAGTATAGCTGAGATCACTCCCTTGGCCCCTTTTCTCACATTTCCTCCTCTTCTAGAGGAACATGTGCCCATAATCTTTTGTTGCCCCCTTCCCCCATCACTCAGTAACTACATCATGCCCAAGTAAGGGGGTCAAAAACATGTGCTTTTAATCACAGCAACACGATCCAGTTTCTCCAGATTAATGTCCACTTTAAAACAAGCCCCCCTCCTCTAGTTCAGCCAAATATACATTACACACTTTTTTTTCTAGCACTTAAAAGCCAGGTTTGTGTTTTCATAAATTTCGCTCACTGCACTCACACTCCCAGGCTCCATGTTGACATTGAGAGACTATGTTTTATTTAAAAACCAAAAGCTTTCAACGGTTCTCCGCGCTTTAAGATTACTGCCATTGATAGGTCTGCTTCTGCTTATACAGACTAAATACAGTTAAGATGGCAACAGCTAGTCCTGGTTGCCATGGTGATTTTTGCAAGAATGCACAAGGGTGCAAATTACCTGTTGACGCCGAACTGCATGGTGTTAAATAAATGAACTGATGGTATTTTACTTAAAAGAGCTTAGCTGGTGTTCATGTGTGTTCTTATGTGTGTCTTATTTAGTACTACTTCGGTCACACTGCACTTGTATTAATGATTGTCTAAACCAAAACACTCAAATATCGGCTGATTAACTGGATGAAATTAAATCTAAAACACGGCAAGGTTTAGAAGAATTTCAGTGCATTATTTTACCAGACTGAACTCCCACTTTCATGTTTGTCTTTTCCAAAAATAGAGTGACGCCTCTGCTAACCTTTAGATTTGTTTCATTTATTTAGTTAGAAACCAGCAAGAGAAACAAAAAAAAGGCTGCAATGTGTGCACTTGATCAGCTGGACACATTTTGACAGACCATTTTTAGAGATGATTGTTACTCACCTATGCCTTTTGCCTTTGGGGCGATCTTCTCAATGTCTTTCAGCTGGAAAACATCTTTCTACAAAGAGAATGAGAAAACATATTCAAATAATACCCATATCAGTATCTAGGTGTTTGGCTGCATTTTATTTGAGCTTCACAGAAATGAATTTAACTGCTATATTTATTATTAGATTCATCAGTGTTTTTAAAATCTGTATTTCTATTCATTCTTTACCCATTTAAGATAATTACAGAATAGTAATTAACTGTAAACTGTGAATTAATATGTTTAACTTCAGAAAGAGAATTATAAGAAGCATTTCTATCTTCTGATTTTGCAGTAAACCATTTCACCATGGTCTAATCTCACTTTGCAGGGTCAGCTTAGTGATGTAGACTTAGTGAGAACAAAAAAAGAAGAGCGAGACAACCACAACATGGTGTGTTTCTTCTCGAGAATAACTTGTTCTGTATCTACTGCAGGTTTTTATAATTAGAACACAAAACCTCCTCAGTGTCACTCGAGTATCAAGAGCTCACAGGCCCTTCTCCTTCACAAAAATGTCAATCTTTTTCAAAGTGTTAAAAAGAATAAAACACGTAGCAATAATAGTAACTTAGCTTTTAATCCCAGCACAAAGGATACATATTATATTGACATGGTTCCTACTTTAAACCATTACGCGATCACCTGCGATGGGAAAACTCACTGATTCAAAGAAAATCTCCATCATGCGAGTTCTCTTCTCCTCCAAACTTAGTCCTTTCTTCTTTGACTGTAACAGATTTAGTTAGATTCAGTTTAATTTGGATCATTTGACTAACAGCAGCTAATATGCTACAATATTACACAGCAGTATAATAATATGCAAACGGTAGTACAAGCTGCAAGAGGGCTTGGTTGCATTTTGCATACACACATCTAGCATTTGCACCTATTTGAACTATGCATGTTGGACAGGCTATTACTGCTCCCTGTGGTTGCTGTGTTGCGCTTCAGTGTTGTTGTAATTCAGCCTCCGGCCACCGGAGGCAGCACTGAAACAACACGTCCCCCGCGAAGAAGACACGATACCATGTTACCAAACTAGTACATCGTCTTTTTTTTTTTTACAATTGTTATTATTTTACACTCGCCTGACATGGCACACTGCTCTCCAGATAGTTAACAGAGAAAGTCACCTTCACTCCAGCGTGTTTCTGTATTCATCTGTCCCCCCATAAAAGAACAATAATAATAAATATATGGAATAACAGATAATGCGGAGGTTCTGGATTAAGACTCATGCTGACCCTGTGACAGATAAATAGTTAACACTTCGCTTAGTCTATACCTCTAAATATTATTTATATGCGCTGTAGTTAGGCGACATTACCGGCGGTTGGTAGCTGGAGCTAGTGTTTCAATTTAACGAGTGACCATGTTAACTGGTGACCGTTAGCCGAATGTGTCTGCGGCTTGGTTGCCGTAGTTACGACAGCAGTTGGGACAGGGAGGTGCGCAGCTGCCGTCGTCAGTGCTTTCTTGGTTTGTTTTTTTTCTTATTAACGTCACAGTGTTTAAACAACCACAATTCGTCTTTCGTGATTTGTTTGACAGCTACGTACGTCTCTTTCCAGTTTAACAATTCTCGTAACTACGGCAACCACAGACGGCTAACGGTCACCAGTTAACACGGTCACTCGTTAAATCGAAACACCGGTGTTAGCTGGGAGCTAGCTTGGTAGTTGGAGCCTGTATACACAAGCGCCTCGAAAGTACATCAACTGCAGGTAAAGGTGATAATCTGCTTACCATTTTCTTATGTAGCCTGTACCAGAAACTGCCACTAACATGAAGGTTTGAGGCGCTTGTTGTGTAAGATGTTATACGGCGCTGTTAGGTTGTAATCCAAACGAGCAGGCAGGACGAAATTTCCCGCGGAAGGCTGACACCGACCTCTGCTGCCTTCATGTCTCCTCGTAAACGCCATTTTTTCCGGAATTATATCATACTGTAAATCAATAAAAATGCGTTATGTATTTAAGTCTTTCCACGACATGTTTCTGAACCAATACTTTACGTAAAAATGTCATCTTTGGCGCTGTTTGTGGGTTTGTAGTGTCTTATTCGCTGCAGATTTTATTATTTCCGATTGTAAGTGAAAGCAGCACCCTTACAGAGGAGGAGTGATGTTGTTTAGCATGATTTTCTGACGCCCTCTGCTGTCCAATAAAATACATTGTTCAACGCGCTCACCTGAGCAGGTCAGCTGTTTTACTGGGAAGGCGTGTATAAATTAAAAGATTTCAGTTATTGTGTGCTGTGCAGACCCGCAGCGTTATCTCCAATCATACTGATAAATAATATACCTGTGTGAACAGATTTGTGGAATCATGAACATGGGAAGGACATTTCTGACATGACTGGTGTCTGAAAAGTAATAATTGCTATGCTATTTTAATAAAACTATTTAATATCATTATTTCAGCAACTATGTAGATAATAATCAATGGATTTTATTACAATTGACAGTATGTACAACACAGAAATCAAATGGAAACACAATATTTTTTCCGATGGGCACTTTAATTCCATTTGGCATTACAAATATAAACAAGACAATGGAAAACAAATAATTTAATGAACAGATTGTGTAGAAAAATGGATGGCCAAATTCAACATAATGAAAAAGGAATGAAAACTGTGTGCTTGAAGACAAACAGGTTTTCTCTAAGGCTTTTCTAAAAGGAGCACAGTGCATTTTCACAACATACACCTCAACTGTTGAACTACATTTTGCCTCTTTTTTTCCCCCCTTTTGGAGGAAATTGTTTTACTAAAATACAACTTGTTAGTAGTTCTACAGATTTGTTTTGAAAGACAAGAGCACATGGAAAGGAGTGAAGGTGATCACAGTTCTGCAGCTCTGCGTCTGACGTCAGATTGATGGACAAACCTGATCGATGCACGCTGCTGAGTTTATTTTCAGCAACGGGTCCTAAGATGTTTGCGCATAGTCACAGCAGGTTGTAAAGTCGAAATGTCAAGAGGCTTCATACGCAACGCACCCAAGCACACATGCGTGCACACACACACACACACAAGTCAACACATCAAGTGGCTTTTGGTACCTTAATTGATCACTAAACACTCACACTTGTCTTGCACGCACAAACACACTGTGTGTTATTATAATTTAAAATGTTGACGTACACTGACAAGTCATTTTCACATATAGGTATAAGTATTATTGAAATAGTGCTTTGATTTAAAGTTTCTTTTGGTGATGTACTTAAGTATCAGCCTGAAATAGATTTCCATATAGTGCACAGTCGCTTTTCTGGTATTTATTATGAAAAACAGCATGCACAGAGATGCTTAATCATGCTCTAAAATACCCTGCTACCTACGGTGGTCGAAGATTTTTGTATTTTCTATTGAACAGGCAAAAAGTGATGACTCTTAAGAGCATTCAACAGGAAGCTGCAAATACTGGAACTATAAATAGAATTCATTATTTTTCCAGGTGACTAAGGTACTTATTTACTCAACACAGTGTCCAACCAGCAGTTCGGGAATAAGTGCAATAGTTATTTTCCAGTTTTCTCCGCTCATATCACAACAAATCAAAACGGTCTAACATATGTACAATACTAAAGTCTTTTTTTCAAATCAGCTTAGTTATGATGGAATGTGAGCGAGATTATGAATGACTCCTCAGAGAACCAATCAGCGGCATCCATCTGAATATCATAGATCCTCACACTTCATTCAAACCACAAACAACTCTCTGTGTGTTGCTTTTCAGTGTCAGACGTGTGGCGAATAGTCAGGCAGATGGCACAATGACAGCACGGTTCGAGGATGAATGGGTGAGCGGATGAGGAACAATTCTTCCAGCCGCTCCGTACTATTGAGTCTACGCGAGAGGATGTATTTACACTCTGTACAGTCTGTGCGCTGAGTGAGCTAAGAAGAGCTACTACTGCAGGTAGCGGTAGATTTTGAAGCAGTGGTTGCCAGAATCTGCAACCACAACATGTCCGTCAGAGGTGAGAGCCAGTCCCTGCGGGCCGTACAGCGGATCTGCTGATGTGTTGATGTAGGACAGGAAAGAACCGCTGCCGTCAAACACCTGAGAGAGAGAACCATAAAAAACAGTGTTCTGTTTATATTTGTATTTAGGATAAAACCAGAAGATATTCTCTCCTAATTATAGACTTGTTAAGGTGAGACTTTGTGTACTGACTTGTATCCTGCTGTTGCCCCAGTCTGCTACTATGATGTTTCCGTTGACATCCACTGCCACTCCTGTGGGGGCGTTGAACTGGCCGTTGCCTTCGCCGTTAGACCCAAACTTCAGCAAGAATTCTCCTTCTGTGTTGAACACCTACGTTTTGGTTTTCAGGGGGGCAACAGCATGGAGAAAATAATCTACAATTACTAAGAAAATAAAGATGAAAAAAACACACACACACACACAAGTAATAAATCAACTATCAATTCAAATCAAAATGCACGTACCTTGACCGAGTGGTTGTGGAAATCGGTCACAATGATTTCATTGTTGTTGTTGACGGCAGCAAAGTGAGGGCCTTGATAAAAGAATTAAAAAACAGAACAAGAAGGTTTCAGATAGGTGTCGTTTGTCTAAACCAGACATAAGCAGTTCAGTTCATGGCAGGTGCTCTTAGATGACATGCAAGTTATTAAGTAGACAAATGTATTTAATGACAAAAAAAAATGAACATTGTACAAAAAGATTTACACCATAATCACTGGTGTGACATGCTGCTTTAGAACACTTGAGGTAATCATTGTAATGACCACTTGATTCGTGAAAAAAAAAAAGTATATTTCTTTATGTTTTAAACTGATATTTATCTTTATCTATTATGATGAAAAAAACCTCCGAAGTCAAAAGGATAAATGGGATCTTTATGGTTCCTGGTTTGGCATACGTCTTCATTCCACATGCAGATGTGAGCTGGTTGGACAGAGAGAGAGAGAGAGAGACAGTAGGGGGCAGTGCACATATTACCATTGAGTGTACCTGCAAACTGCCTATCACCGTTGCCACGGTTACCGAACTTGGTGACCAGCTTGCCGTTGAGCTGAAAGATGAAGACGCAGCACGACTTGTTGTCGACCACGATGATGTGGCCGTTCCTGTCCACGGACACGCCTTTGGGGCCCATCAGCTTCCCTGAGCCGATCTTGTTCTGGAGTCAAAGAGAAGTTTTTAGATCACATGCTTAGACAAACATTCGTGTCAGTGTTGCAGAGGCTCTCTAAAATCTTATCTTAAATGTGACTTGCGGTTAAAAATAGCGCAAAATAAGATCCCATGAACGAATGCACAAAGATGGAAATAATGTATCAAATATTGTTGTGACCCTCTCTGAGAGAAGGCCTGCATTCAGTGAATGAGCTGCAGGCTGCTCTACATGAGACATGGGCGTATCTTTCTTTTCTATTGTGCTACTAAACTCTGCTGTAACTGTAAATAAGAAAGTAGGACAGCTTTAGCAAACTCGGAAAGGCTAAACAAACTCTTTTCCACTCTTAAACTGGGCAGTTTCTTTTAGATTTCAGCATCAGCACTGAAATAGACTGAAGGAGGAAGTGAAAATCTGCATGATTACATCTCTTAACACAACAGAAATGTGCAAATGATGTGTGAAGATTGTAAATGGCCCAGGGTGGGGCACACATTGTGCCACGCATTAGTTAAAGTAGTCACACTTAAATGAGCTCACTATTGTAAGAGTCTATTTCAAAGTACTGCGGTGGTACGGGGGACGATATTTATGGGAACAACCTACGTGGTAATATATCTGTTAGGATTGTTCTCAGTGAAAATCACATATTACTTTCTCCCACAGACAGATAATGACAGATCACAGCTCAGCTTACCTTAAACTTGCCTTCACTCGAAAAGATGCTGACCCATTTGTTGTCATAGTCAGCAATGATGATGTCACCGTTGGGGTGGACAGCCACGCCCGTAGGCCGCTGCAGCTGACCTGGAGTCCTGCCCCGGACACCAAAACGACTTTTGAACTGACCATCATTTGAGAAAATCTGCAGTGCCATAAAACACACAAAAACGTTCATCAACAAAATGTCCATGAATACACACTGCAGAGTTCAAAGGAGGTGGCAGATTGCAGAGGCAGCATTGTTCCAGGTGACTGAACTGTGAAAAGTTACATTGCTCCGCCAATGACTTCTTATCACACACCTTAACGTTTGCTATTTCTGTAGGCTGAGAGCGCAGGAAGTTATTTTTACCTGGACACACTGGTTGTTGCTGTCTGCTATCAGCACCTTGCCCAAAGAGGAGGCAGCCACTCCCTGCAGGTTGGTGAACTCCCCTTTGTTTCTTCCTTTTGTGCCTGGGAAACAGGAGACACACTAGTTTCTTTACTCTTATTATTTGATATCGTAAATGTGTTCTAGGTTTAAAAAAAGATTCTTACCATACAAGCAAATGTTTTGAGCAAGATGCTGGTCTACAGGCTGAGGGTGAGTATTGTTCAAAATGTATATATACTATGTCGGTACAACACCTGGTATTTAATGAATCCACATCTGAAGTTAAGCAGCTGCACAAGAAATGATTCCAGGTGCCACATTTCTGTTAGTTCTAAAAAAGTATAAAAAGATTTGACACGGTCGTCCGGCTGGCAAAATATATGCTTTCTTACCGATTCTGAAGATGAGGTCGTCCTCGATGGGGTTCTCTTTCCTCCTCCCTGTGCTGTACATACTTGCCGGCCTCTTGATGGCTTTCTGCTTGATGTGACTGCTGCCTGGAGACTTGAGTCTCTTCTTCATGCCGTCTGAAGCTAGCGACACATCTATCGACTTGGTGGCCTTTATCTTAAAGGGGCTTCCTTTGATATGTTGGTCATATAAACGCAGCGATAAGTTAAAAGTCCCCTCTTTAGGAGCTGTGAATAGATACTCATAAGTGCCATTCTTGTTGTCCAGTATATCTCCTTCACCTTTGCTGCCGTCAGGTGAGGAGATTTCAGCAGTGATGACTGCGTTACCCATCTTGCACAGCTCTCTGTCTTTGTCCTTAGTGGTTATGGTGATGGAAGTGGGCACACCCACCACACAGTGCCGTAGCCCTTCACCGGTAGCCACAGTCTCAGAGGCCACGGCGTTAGTGGTCACGATAGTCCCCAGGTTGTGGATGGACTTCTTTAGTCCGTCTGTCTCCACAAGAAAGTCCAGCTGGTCGTTCTCCCCGGGCTGCAGAGGAAGCTCCTGGCTGGCGAGTTCAATGAGACGCTCGCTCATCTGTTTCTTCACCAGCAGCACCTCGGCCTCGGTGCCGTGGCTCAGCGCCTGCTCTGTGAAGTTACAGCTGCTGTTGATGCCTTCCTGGCCCTGCAGCAGGGTGTCCAGCTGAGCCTGGAGCACCTACACATAGATACACAAGGGGGCAGCAGGGTTACTTTGTGGTTAGTTAGAAGAGAAGTTCCCAAACTTTAGAGCCTTTGGGGGCCGTCACAGTCTGCACATCTACAAGTTATGAGCAGGTCATCTAAAAATTGACTTTCCTGTCTTATAGTTATTCATTTTGAGACATTCCAGACGCCAGGAGAGGTAAATTATTCAGTAGCTTACAAGGAAAATTGGATTGGAGAAAAGACATGAAGATATTAACACCCCTGTGAATAGCAAAAATGTGTCTGCTTCTTTCTTATTCCTTCATTGAGCTCACAAAAACCACAGATTTATTGTGATCTCTTGGGCTGGGGACCACTGAGAGAGAGACCGCACATAAAAACCCATCCATCAAAACTGCGTGCAGGAAGGCAAGTGAGACATCAATGAGCGTTAAGACTGGTGTGAAAATAAAACATCAACTGTGGCTTGCCAGCATTGGGGGGATGGCAGCTTAGCCCATTGAGTGCAGGTTGGCAAAAACACTGTTATTCTTGTGATTCCTAATACGCAAACCAACAATAGTCCTCACACACGGCTGCAGGTTTGCTGCATTCACTTATGTAAACAGATGAATATCTGTCAGGTATGATCCTGTGGTGACACACGGCTGTCTGTGAACTTACTTTTACAGTCACTGACTAAACCAAACAACTTCTAATGATGTTGACATGTCAGAATCAGATTCCCGACACAACATTAGTATTCGGTTGTTCTTTTTACTTCATTAAACGAACTCACATGTGTTAGATTTTTCTGTTTTTTGGTCACCATTTGCCTACATGTAAGTCAAAAGTAAGTTAATTAAGTGTTAACTCACAACACAAACTCCGGGCTGAACGTCATTTATAATGAACAACAGGAATTCACGATACATCCTGCTGCGGTTCTTGCATTAAATTTCCACGAGTCATGCATTAGTTATGCATTATTTAAAAGGGCCGGTGTGTAGGATTTAGTGGTATCTAGTGGTGAGACTTGCAGATTGCAGCCAGCTGAGTACCTCTCACCTCACCCTTTCCTTCCTAGCATGTAGGCGAAACTTACAGTGGCTACAAAACTAGCAGAAAAGCCTGCTCTCCTGAGCCACTCTTTGGTTTGTCTGTTCTGGGCTACTGTACAAACATGACAGTGCAACACGGTAGATATAAAGGACTTATTCTAAGCTAATGATAACACAATGATTCTTATTTTTATGTGATTACACACTAATTATACTCCATTTCTTCCAATAGATCCTCATTTTAAAAGGTGTGTGTTGTATCTGTTGTATGTAGCCAAAAATAAGCCAGCACAAGTTACATTTATATCATCATCAAGTCCCTCAGTATGCTTCACTTAATGTGTTAGAAAAGTGACAGTCTTTGTTGCTAATGTACTTAGATCGGCAGCAGGTCACTGCATCCTGATGAAAGAACCAAAACAGACTCACCCTCATCTGATCATCACACTCTTCTTCTTCAACAAGAGAGGCCATTAAGCCATTTATCTCAGACTGGAGTCAAATGTTTTATCCAAACACCCACTCTCCTTTCTCTTTCTACTAATTCGCACTTTAAAGCTCTGAAAACTAAAGGCACTGTCCACGCATACTGTCAGAATAGAGACCAAGCTGCAGAGTAAGAGGCTGAAGTGTTTGCAGCGTGAAGCGCAAAGCCCTACTGTGCTCCCTCACTGCACATGACACACCCAAACCAACCCAAGTATGCAGAGAGTACGCTGGCTCCATCTAGCTACAGGCAGCAACACAGCTCAGAGTTACATATCTGGCCCCAGCGTTTTCCGCTAGACACCAGCCAGTGAATTGCAAATCATTAAGGACCCATGTGATGGAGCTCCCTGAGGGGGTGGCGTCAGGCGCCTAAGCTGACTGAGTGATTGGTCGTCTGGATTGGGGTGGTGCACCAGCTCTCCTGCCCCCCTCTTTCTGTCTGTTAATCGCCTATCAGACCAGCTGAGCCCGGGACACATAGATCAGCAAAAAGCCTCATGAGTAACCTGTGATAGGTTAAACTCTTTCCAAAAATAGAGCATAATTAGGTCAATGTTGTGTTAATTTTAACAGTTTCTTTCTGTGTTACATTCTTCTGTGATAATCTCCCAGTACATAGAGACTGCAGAGTGTTTTCATGCTGATTATAAAACTCAAACAATAGAACCATTATTGTGACCACAGCCGTAAAAGACAGTACTTTATTACTTCACCTTCTGCTTGAGGCCGTAGTTGACCTCCAGCTCCATAAGTAAAACGCTCTTGCGGACATTCAGAGTCTTCTGCAGCTCATCAAATGTAGCATGGATGTCATCCTCAATGGAGCTCTTTTGATTGGTCAGCTGCTGTAGGATTTCTGACAGCGTCTGCAGGGCTGAGTCAATCTCTGGCAACCTGTGCGCAACAGAGAGGCCGGAAGAAGGTTTTCATATAGCGAGTAAACAGTCATATGACAGAGCGAGCCCATAAAGGAGGATTGTGTTTGCTTCATTCGTACCATCATGGCTGTTACTGTGAGTAATATGCATAAAGTCTGTAGTGCAGGATAGTGCTGCTGTTGTACCTCTTCTTGACAGAGTCAAGCTGGTCCTGTAATGAGGCCTTGTGTTGCTCCACTACGTCTTTAAGAGGCACAGTGGGGTGTTCTCCGTGTTCGCCACTTGTACACTCCTGACACATGGCTGTCTCACAAGGTGGACAGTAAAACTCCATGACCTAAGCAACAGGAAAAAGGAGAGCTTAGACTTAAATATGGGGTTTAGTACAAAGTGTTTTAGCCACATTTGCAGCATGGCCAATGGCAGACTGGATCTACAATAACTACTGGATGGATGAAGTTTTGTACAGACATTCATGGTCCCCAGTGGATGAAGCCTGTTAACTTTGATGATCTCCTGACCTTTCCTCTAGTGCCGCTAATGAAACGTGTCAACACAGACCGGATGGATTTACGCACCCCTCGCGGTTAATTCAAATAACTTGGGTGATTATGACTAAATACCTGCAACGCTAATGACATTCCCATTAGCCTCAGAAGCACTTTGTCTTTAGTACTAACTGGAAAATAGCATGCTAACTCACTAAACTTAGATGATGAGCATTATACCTTCTGAACTGCATGTTGCCATTGTGAGTGTGTTAGCATAACTTTAGCATTTAGCTCAAAGCACCACTGAATATCTTCCAAATCGTTCATGCTAGGCTGACAGAGGATGATGAAAACCTGAACCAGTGGCCAATGAACCTGACACCTGAGCAGTTCATTATCAAGTCTTTATCAGATTTGTTAGATCTAATTGTAATTATTAATTATTAACACTGCACACAAGTACATTCTGTGCTACCAAGTAATCATAGAAGATCAATAATCATTCATGTTCTTTTGAAATACCTTTAAAGGAACAGCTGAATGTTCAGATGGTGGCCTGTTTAACCGCCATGTTACGGTCTAATAATGTCTACAAATGTTTCATGCGTTATTTGTCAGTAGAAAAATATTTTTTTCTGCGTGGAAGTGAGAGAGGAGGTGAAATGAAAAGACAGAAACTGGCGGTTGTGTATGAGTCATACGTTGCCTCCATGGTTGGGGCAGGAGAGCAGTTGGCCTGTAGCCACGTTGGTGATGTTGTTGAGAGCGGCGGCCTCCTGGCTGCAGCTGTCCGGCGCCCGCTGCAAGACGTCCATCAGGTTGGTGATGAAGAAGTTATTCTGCAATGCCGCCACACCCTTCTCCGGCAGGATCGAGGTCTGGCGGCACACGGGGCAAGACAGTGTGAGGCTGTGGGCCGGGATGTAATTCTGCAGGCACCTGGAAGAGGAGGAGGAGGAGAAGAGTAGAGGGACTATTGATTGTGAGTGGGAGTATCCTGGAGAAAGTTGTATCAAGGTGCAACTGGAAAAATAGTGTAGGTGGGTAGGTATTACTGTAAAAACAGCAACATTTCTCTGTGAAGACTCTTAAGATTCAGTTTTAATTCTGCCTATAAACCACCTATACATTAAAAAAGGAACTCAAAGAATATAATTTACCCCTTCATAGTCAGTTATTTGACCTTTAAGCCTGGTGAACAGAGGTGAAAATCCTTTGATGACATCTAGTGGTTATATTATTTACAAGCCAAAAGTGATTTACAATAGCAGTACAAACTGACGTGCTTTCTCAGTGCTATCAAATACAATAGCTCTGCCATAATCCCATAAATCCACTGTCACTGTGAAGCCTATAATGTTCAGCGTTGTTGACACCATGTCAGAGGTGGCGTGCGTGTGTTAACCTTTGCAAAATGGCTCCTTTCAGAGAGTTAAATTACAGAGCCTTCAAGGTCCTGAAAGATTTTAATGATTATTATTATCACAAGATGATAATTTGTACACTCGTAGTACTATCAAGAGTTTTCCACGACCTCAGGGACTCTCCTGTTTGTTTTCTTACAGCTTTATCATTCTTATAAGTGCATGATGAGCTCATGTAAATCCCAATCTGAGCAGGTCTAATCAGCCACGTAACTAAAACAAACAAAGAAAAAAACACCTGTGATGTTACATGGGGCCTTTAATCTTTTAATAATGCATCACATTTCATAAGATGATCACATGTTTTATATTTCCCTCCTGAAATGTAGTGGAGCAGAAGTATAAAGTCACATAAATTGGATTGAAGTACTTGAGTAAATGTTCTTTCCTCGACTTTATATGTTAAAAGTAATACAATATGAATGTTGCAACACCACTACCAAACTAATTATTATTATCTTTACTAAAACAAAAAAATCTGCTTGTGGTTTTAATAATAAAAGCACACATAAATGCCTCAATAAACCGGCTAATCAGGTGCTTTAATGACCCGGTGATTCAGGTTTTCTGGCTCAGTAACAGCAGGTGTGTCTGTAGAGAGATATAAGGTTATTTAGGCTATAAATGCTGCAGTATGTGGCACTGGTTCATGCTGTACATTGTCATTGTAAAGGTAAGCTTCACAGGACTCTTGCATTGTACATGTGTACTGGATAAAGTAGTAACTCAGTCTCGAGCAAAATGACATCACTAATGTGTGGTCACTCTGACTACACTTATCATCATGTTGGATTTGGTCAGAAATGCATTAGTGTAAATGGAGGCTTTCAACATGCAGTGTCCAGTAATGTCTTTCTGCTATTGAGGATTTAAAAGCGTGACATCACGCTTTAAACATCATTCATGACTATGAAACCTAAATGATTCAAATACAGTTTAAGTATTTTCTATCTGCCAGATAAAAATGTGTAAAACACTAAAATACTCTTTTTTCTCTGATTTGATGGATCAAGTTAAAGTATTCAACTGCTTTCCTCTAACTACAAGTACATTTTCTTCTACCACACACATAAATTAATATATTAACAAGAGAAAACAGCGACATTGTTTTAATGACTCTACCGGAGCAAAGGGAGAGAGGCACAGTCCACAGTTTCTCTTCTGTGTCAGAAACAAAGGCTAGCTGTCAGAGATGTTGACATCAACACGCCAAAGTCGGCAGCAGAGATGCAGCATCCCGTGTGAGAGTGCATGCAGCATCGCTTCCTCGCAGAAACACATTTAAACTAGCCTTTTCCACATACACACCTGTACAGCATACATAATTCACAGGTTTAACACATCACATAACATAGAAAAACAACACAGTAACTCACCTCTCACAGAAGGTGTGCAGGCAGGGCAGTACTTTGGGGTTTTCGTAGCGGTCCAGACATATGCTGCAGATCAAGAACTGTTTGTCAATCTGGCGGACCACAGGGCTGGGAATAGTGGAGCCTTCACTGGCCATCCTAAAACTCTGACATAGGAGTCCCCCTTCCTCTTACCCTGGACCCTGCAGAGTGAAACAGAGGGAGGATGAGACAAGTGAGAACGCGGACAAAAAGATGCCACATGTGATCAAACACACAGCGATGACCCGCGGAGGTAGGTGGAAATCTGCGGGTTGTAAAGATCAGAGCTTAAAGCCAAAATGCCTTCTTCCTTCCATCCTCCTCGCAGGGAGACAGGAAATGGCAAACGCACAAACAGCCTGCATGCCTGCAGGCTTTAACTCTTAAAGTCAGTATTAAGATTAGAAACTCTGACTGAAAACGTCGCCTCAGTCCGCAGGTCACCAAGATAAAAACAACTGCTCGATGTCTTTTTGGCCCTTTGTTCAGTGGAATAATTATTTTTATGGACCCAAAAATCTGGGGACAGAGAGAACATCTGAGGAGGTTATGAAGAGGGCGAGGGGTCAAACGTCAAATGATTGCCAACTAAGAGAGGAACAAAACATTCGCAGTATCACGGGTGTTCAAAACCTCTAGCTCTAATTAGATAACCTTTGGAGACAGCAGTGTCACCACATCTCTCCTTTGAGTAGCTGTTAGGGAGCTTTTAAGTCAAATCTCACACAGCAGATGTGAATGTAGGTGTTCAAATTTCTTCTTCTGAGATCTTTAAGGACTTTTACTCAGTCTTGGCTTAAGAAGTCAGACTGAAACTGTGTCTTTGTCCATTGCGTCCAGAGATGGGAGCTCCTTTGACAAAAGCAAAAGCAGTACAACAGTTGCTCACAATCTTTTTGAGCTCATGGCCGCCCAAAGCAATGTCAACTTGTGACCTCAACTTGTCATCGTGGATGTACGAAGAGAGCTGGATACACGATTTCCCTGAAGCCCAAAAAGCATTTTCCCCATTGACCACAAATAAAAAGAGACATCTGTAAAACTGAGAGGACACTTTCAACTGAAGAGGGTCTGTTATTATTCTTTTTTATGACGAGACCATGGATGTTCTTCTGGCTTATGAACCAGATTTTACACACACAAGAGTGGACGCCATCTCTGGTCTCTATAGTACTTTCATGCATACCACCAAGCTGCCTATGTCCAGGAGTTGTGAACAATTCGACCAAATCCGAGCCTGGATTAGAGCTGCTGCTCCTTCACCTCGAAAGGAGCGAGCTGAGGTGGTTTGGTCGTCTGATTAGGATGCCGCCTGGGTGCCTTCCTTTGGAGGCGTTCCTGGCACGTCCAGCTGAGAGGAACGCCTGAGGATCCCCCAGGAGGAGCTGGAATGTGTTGTTGGGTGGAGGGTCAGCCTCTGTAATGCCCAGCTACTGTAAACCTGCGGCTACCACGACTCGACCAAGTATACAAGCTGAAGCAAATGGATGGATGGATTACCAATCAGGCAAAGCTGACAGATCCCAGCTCTCCTCATACAGGCCGTGAACACAGACTGATGTTACCTCCTCAGACTGTTTCATTTGAATAGTTTTCATACGTATCAGCACCTGTGCTGACCTTACTGAGTGGATCATGCACACAGTTTCTTTGAGTTTCGGCTCTCGCGTACTGAACATTCATTCAGTCATGGCCTGATGCTACAGCATTGAGAGACTCGCATAAAAATTGTCTCTGTTCTACTTGATGTCAGCAGGTATTCTGTGCTGAGATACCAGAATTGATTTTTGGTGAGGAAAAAAAAAAGTCTTATCAGTCCTTTTCTAGTTTTTAAAAAACTATCCCACATGATTAGAGAAGTGTCTGACAAAATAGACATTACAGAATTAGCCTGCGCCTCTGCTGGGGTTGCTGACCTCCATGTCAGAAAGCAGCGCAGTAGCAGATTTTCAGAGCGGAGCTTGAATGCGTTCTGCTGCCTCTGTGTTTGTTACGAAAGGCACTTTGAGTGATAAATATTTGATTATAAAGTGAAAGCAAGGAACTCTGTGTTCAGCACTGATCAGCGAGAAAGAACACTGACCCCGTAAAAAAAAACCAACAAAAAAAAACACATTAACACAATATTTACACTGAGTTTTACCCTTTCACCGCATCCGTTATTTTAATGTCTCGCTTTTCTGTAACGTTATCCGGCAGTTAACTTAGACGCAGAAAGTGTGTCAGTGCTTTTATTGTCTCCTCACATTCAAGACAGGCACAGAAACAGGCCACCTCTGCTGCTGAGAGGAAACCCTGAGGGACTGTACTTCTTTCTACAGTGCATGCTCTCTTTCTCCTCTTTGCTCGTCTATTTTCTCCTCCTCTTCCTCCTCCTCCTCCTCCTCTCTTTCCTTTCCCTGAAAGCAGATCCTGTAACTACAGTGTGGTGATTTGGTAAGCCTGAAAATGGAGAGCGGTGGATAGAATTACTGTCATAACGAAGCTGGCATGCCGTTAGTGGGTTATTGCCAGCGTTTCCAATAGGTTACATGGCTGGTGTGTAATGTGCTGTAACACAGGAGTTACGTGTTGAGCGGCACAGTTCAGACTCATAACGCAAAGAAGCTGTAAGTTACTGTAGAAGCAGAATAATGACATAACAAGCTGTTCGTGGCTGATAAAACCAGCTTCAGATGCCATATTTTTCATTCATATATATAAAAAAATAAAGGGATTATTTGCATCTGCGAGATATGAATGACAATATAAACAGGATGTGCATGCACAGACGCAGAAGCTCAGGTTTCAGACAGTGTGTTAATAACTTACCATCAGCTCCACAGACCAGATTAAGCAGATTTAACAGAGCATCAAATATGGCACTGGCTATGAAACTAAAATTTCCTAAATCCTGCAGACGGCCACAGAAGGACAACAGAAGCAGCCCTGTGCTGACAGTGCACAAGGTCGCAGCAGCCTACACAAACGCTCCACTCTTACATAATCAGATCCGCACCAGCTAAGCGGAATAATTCCTGCTGGACTGAGCCGTCATCCAATACGCAGCAGAGAGTACACATGAATATTACACTCAATCAGAGGAATTTGACCTTTCTTTCCTCCCCACATGTAGTGACTCCAAGAGAACCGAGTGATGATCGTGCAAATGTGCGAGCTCGAAACAACACACGCCTCATAACATTATCAGCAGGAAGACTTACGGTGCTGCATCTATGGGCCGATCAACAGGCGTCATCCACTCCAGCACACAGACCAAAACGCAGGCTCCATGTGAGTGAAACAGGCAGGATCTGTGCACTTTAAATCCCTCTGTGCCTGCCTTCACGTCATGTCAGCCCTCACGTGAAATGATGCGTCCCTCCAGGTAACAGCGACGAGCCAAACAGAAGACGACAGGATGCGTGTGTGCGTGTGTGTGTGAGCGAGAGACAGCTCCTCTGTGTGTTTATGGGAGTGCACACACACGCGAGTAGAAGTTGAGGAGGGGCGATTCGGCCAGATTGTATTTCAGTTTTTACCTCATCGCTTCCCCTCCCCTCCCCTCCGTACTTTACTCTCCCTCATCACAGGCATTCTTGGCTCAGACGTCTCATCCATTCATCTCTCTCTCTCTCTCTCTCCCTCTGAAGTAAATGCTGGCTCACTGCAGTGAAGCGAGCATGTGCAGCATCAGGAGTATGTGAGCGACTACTGGGCGACAGCTTGTGATCTAACAAATAAGACGGGGTGGGGTTGGAGGGGGCAGTTATAGGTCCCCTCCACGGCCAATAGACTTAAAGCCAAAGGGATCCTTTTCTGATTGCATATGTGTGTGGGTGTGTGCATGCTGCTGACTCACTGCACATGCAGAGGCAGAGCAAGAAGACCGGTAAGAGAGGCAAAATGTGAAAGAGTATATCAAGGATGAGGTAATGAAAGTATGACTCACGGGTTGTTTTGAGAAAATATGAAAACCATTGAGGGCACATGTGCTTTCCGAGGCGACGGTCTCAATCACTGCACTGCTGTCTGCGTGAGAGGAGGAAACTGACCCACTGAATGGAGCCAATACTGTTTTGCATCACGCCAGCACACTAAGTGCCGTGTCCACACAAGCAGAGTAGTGTGGAAGTGCCACAGAGAGAGAAGAGAGGTCTTTGTTCAGTTTGCACATTAAACATAATTGTTGTTAGCGTGGTTCCTGACCTCTGTATTGCTGCCCACGTTAGTTATCAGTGTTATTGTCCTGCGTGACTAGCGAGCTCCTTCGCTGCATTAATGAAAACGTCTGAGATCCGAGTTGCTGTTAGTGCACATGCAGAAATAACAACTCTCAAACTCTGTAGCACAGCATCTGTGTCACTGTCAGTGACATCAGCGAGATGAAGACATACCTCATCACTTATCTGTGACAAAGCATGACCCCCCCAAGTTAACACAATGTTGGCGACAAAGATAGATAAGAGTATTTGCATTAGGTATCTTGTTTGCATGCGCAAACACATCATGAAAGAACACTGAATGGAAACATTTATGGGAAGAATGGGAGTCTATTTAAGTCAAATGAACCACTTTAACTGTGAAGGGAAATCCATTTTTTTTCTTGGAAATGTCTTCAAATAACATTTAAAGTCAGTTCAAGATCAAGACCTTTCTTGAGGAAAGGACACCAACAATTGAGGGGCGATTTCTGCCGTTCCTCATTTCCTTCATCATGTTGACATACACCTTCATCTTGACATTTTAATATAAAGGCAGGAAATAGGAATTTTGAACATATTTCCCAAGACCATTGCTTGATTTGATTTGATCCTTTTCCTTTCATGTACTGAGAAATTGCTGCTCTCTATCTACCAGCGACTAACAAAATAACATAGCTACAAATTCGTTTGTAGCTCTTCTACCGTTCCATTTCGCTAACATGAGCTGATCCTGACACAGCGTTCACACATTTCATTATGCCTGGCGGTTTGCCTGGCTGTTCCAGTGATCTCATCTCAGCCTCTGCCAAAGTCAGTGAGCTCTGAGTCAGCTAGAGGAGTGGCACAACAACAACAAGAGAAACTAAGATGAAAACATAATGGCTGAATAGGCAAGTGTGTGTATGTGTGCAGCATCAACATGCAGATGAATGAGGACCTTTCCAAACCAACAACCTAGATTCAATATTGTAAAGAGGCTGAAAGTATAAACAGATACTGTCTGGTTTGGGCCTTTTTGTGGTAAACGAACAATCATGAATATAGAATATATTTCAAGCCTTACGCGTTTAGGTTACCTTTATGCACAAACCAAAAAAACATTGCTCCATAGCCCCACCTAGTGGCCAAAACTCCAGAGGATACCTTTAATTTGTGGTTGTAAAAGCTGCCTTCAATTTGGATATGCAAACTTTGTTTCTATGCTCACACCTTTGCAGCCGGCAGTTTCCATGACGAAATAAACACACCTCTTTGATTCTGATTTGTAAAAAGTCAATCTGAATGTAAACTAGACTAAACTTGAAGCTGCTATGACTTCAAATGGACCGACAGGGATGGTGTGTTTTCTGATACTTTTAAGGTTTTATTACATGAACAATGCATGTCATTTATTTTCAGTTATGATCACACACATCACAACACAAAAGCTACTTTTTTGACAGCCAGTCAAACTCTTCTCTTGTCTATGTAAATACACCTACGACTAAGAGTGTTCAACCATGTTGATGCCTCTGTAAAGCTGCACAGTGATTTGAGACAATATTTCTAATTCACTGATGTGAAAGTCTACTATTGTGCAAGTTAAAATCATGACCTGATCGTGCCTAATGAAAAGTAAATGGATCACCAAAGTGAGAACAATCTGTAGCACATTTCACGGAGATCCATCCAACACTTTGACTCAAAACCACAAAAACGTCACCCTGATCGTGACACCAGAAGTCTCGGGCTCACCAAAAGTATTAGGATTCAAACATCATGAATGTTTGCACAAACTCTCGTGGCAATGCATCCTGTAGTCACTGAGATATTTCAGTCTGGTCTCAAGTGGTCAACAGACCAGCTCACAGACTGACATTACTGCTCCTCAAGCCACAAGTACGGCTAAAAATGAAAGATTAGGGCTCTCAGCCCCTTTCAGAGAAGCCAGCAGGAGCATTACGCTGGAAGGCTGATATGAAAGCAACATAAGGTCGAGACACTAATAGCTCAGGGGCACAAACACATTACACACACACACACACGCGCGTTGAGGAGTAAACATGTCACTTAACCTGTTTTTGTTGCTTCTTCCTGATACATTAAGACACCGTAAAGCAATAAACAGCATTTCAAACTGACTTCGCTGTAACAGAAAAACAACATCAACCCATCCTCCAATAAAGAAAACGCAACTTTAACTGCTTCATCTGTAGAACCGAGCTTTAAGCTGCAACTTTCCACTCACCGGTGTGAAGAGAAAACTTTTTCAAAAGGTTTCTTTTAGGTATATTTTAGGTTTTGGTTTTCATCGTGGCTACAGTGGCTCGTATGTTACTCTGGGTCTCCCTCTGCTGTCTATCCCGCAGCTCTTTCTAGAGCACTGACGTCAGCTTGTTTTCATCATCTGCCTGCCTTTTTAAAACGCACAAAATGCCATGTCACCCTGCACAATAATGACACTGCTCGATCAGAGCGGCCGCAGTGAGAACAAACAGGTGGATTTGTACAGGGGGCGGGTGTATTGATGAAGTCTCACTCCACTTGCACGTTATTAAACGTTTTACAGTGTTTGATGATGCAAGACTAATTCGTTTGTAAAGGTCAGAAGTCCAAAGGTGCAGCTATATGCAGGTTCAGTGTTATGCTACCATGCCGGTGTCAGCTGAGAGTTGGATCACGGGACCTTTTTAAATTGCTTCTGTTTTGAAGCAGAGCCAGCAATTCTGATGTCAGATTTTATTGTCTTGTAACTGTTTTTTAACAGAGTTAAACTTGGTTGGTTCTGCACATCTGTACCAGAGTGAATACCAGTTTGTTTTTCACAAGTGTATTTAATGGAGGGTAAAATATCAAAATCTCTTCTAAAAATATAGGAGATGAGAGCTTGTGCGAAGCCAGAGGAGGATAATATGTTTGTCGCGTTAACTGCAGTCAGTAACCACAATAAGACGTAACACGTAAGATGCAATATGCATGTTAAAGTTTATGAGGGGTTACACAGGGTCAAGCACATGTCTTGAGAGTGTAAGGTGTTATCTTTAGGGGACAGTGACTTCTCTCCTTGAGATACAGAGCAGCTGTATCTCTGTGTTCAGGAAAGCAGCCGCCATGCTGATCATTATCCTCCATTCTCTTTGAGAGAGCTTCATTAAATCTTTCAGCATAAGACATCTCGGACTCCTGTGCATTTTTCCGCCATTGACTGAACTGTTCATTGATAAATAATCTCCACAACAAAGCTGAGATGAGAAAATCCATACCACTCTCATGTCTGTGCTCGAAGTAACCAGATATTCCACTTTGTCAGGGACTGTACCGGTTTTAAGATGGATAAAACACGGATGGCTTGTTCGAACACCCAGGCATCTTTCAGGCCGCCCTCAGGTCCACCGATGATCTATGTCTTTGCTGATTTTTAGATTAACCAGTAAAATGGAGGAGGCAGTTCTGCCGACATGGCAGCAGCCAGAGCCACCACACACCGAGCTTCAGAACCGCTCTTCAGAAACCTGTGGGTGACATCACGGATACGGCATCCGTTCTTTATACTATCAGTGGTCTGGACCAACATTTCAGTCCCGCAGACCGACGCCATTCCTCAGACCGTACCGTTAGCGCGATTAACAGCTAAATATTTGGTTTCAGGGGGAGTTTTCTGCTGTTAGGCTGTTTCCATCCTCGCTCTAGCTCAATAAATCATCAAACTGCTCGATTGTCTCATCACATTTTACATGCTTCAGAGACAAAGGCTGTACTGCATATGCCAACGCGTCACTTAGCTGGGGACACAAGATAAGAGTAACGATTACGTTTCCAGTCAGTCGTCAGCTTTCATGCGTTAACTACACCTAAAATCACCGTAATCAGAAGAGGTGGACTGAATGCTACCCTTACTGTGTTGACTCTAAAGACTATAAAACGCAATATATCATCGTCACTGATGCTGCAGATTGTTTCCAGCAGTTGTTGCATTTTAAATCCTTTCCTCACCTAAAGACAGATAATCTGATTATTAGGCTTATGTCCACGGCACCGTTTCACTTAACGCTGCATCCGTTTTAGAACAAAATACCCAAGATGCAGCATTTCCTGGATGTTGCCACATCTTTGCGTTGCACCATTTCAGTTTAGGTGGAATCAGGGGCTTCACATGCCTTTAATGGCGGAAAGGGTGACCTGAGCCCAAACCCTGTATTATAACCAGACTCTCATGCTAATCTAAAGCATCCACTGGGGACAGACTGATGAGAGATTACAGCGGCAGAGCACGCCTTCAGCCTGAACATCCCCTTGTTTTATCAGCTCCTCATCCGCCCTTCTTCTTTGAAAAGCCTCAACGACCAGAAGCATCTTCGAAAGCCACAGAAGAGAGGTTTTCTTCAGGCAGCTTCAAGACATTTTTGTCTAACAACTAAACTATAAAACCTTTGATTTTCCCTGAGAGTTGAGTCGCACTCCTGCTGAAAACCTGAATTCTCCACCGTTCAGGGTTTGTCAGGTCATAATTTGTGTCACAGAAATGGGCTGTACGCTGAGTGAATGAAGAAACCCCGTATCAGTGCTTCACCAGGTTATATATCTGTCCGACCATGTGTTCTGGTGGCACAAGATAAGACAATGTCGTGTGTGTTACTGCATGGATGTTAACTACTGACCTCAAATTGGGGGCTGCAGATGTGCTAGCGTAAGGCCGTTGGAAACTGTCCAAGCTGCACATCTGTCAACCAGAATTCAACGAGGCTGAAGCATTGTGGCTCAACGTGCAGACAAAATGCACCAAAAGATAGATGCGCACTTCCTGTAGCCATACTAGCAAATAATAGCAATGTTTATTGTGAATATTTAACGATATTTAAAGAAATCTATCACCGAAGTCTATCAGCACTGAGCAGCAGCAAAGTTCAACTAATTAAATCAACAGATCATATAATGTATCAAACTCTGACCAAAGCCGATCGGAAGAAGAGCGAGGACATCTTATCCATCACGAGAAGCCGTCGGCGGCTGATAGCTGATAAATGCTAGCAACTGCTACCCTAACATCTTTAGCAGATGCCATTTGTCGAACAGTCTCTTCTCGCACACATCGTCACGCACACGTAGCATTAAACCGCACCTGTAGTTCAATCCGTAGCTGTGACTGGTCCACTCACCACCCAGTCACAGGCCCATAGCTTGAACAGACTTTAAGATGAAGACGGATTCCTGCCTGATTTACTGATCTTGCATTTCCAGACAACCAGGAGAGGCTCCAAGGTTAAACAAATGAGATACAACCAGGTAATTAATTTGCTTTGGGAGTACTCGTAGGCAAATTTTGCTACAATTGTTGAACAGAGCCAAGCCTCCCCTTCCCTGTCATCATGTTTGTGTGTGTGTGTGTGTGTGTGTAATAGCTGTAAAGCAACAGTAAATGAGTAACCTGTGTTCCAACATTAAATTCTTATTGCTGAGACAGTTTGATGTTGTTCAATGTCATATTTCATCACATCAGCAGCAGATACGCTGCCAGCTTTTGTGTTGTTGATTTCATCCTGCAGCCTCCCCACATTGATCAATAACAGAACTGCAAATACTTTTGATTATATGTAACGAGTCAAATAAGCGCTTTTTAACCAAAACAAGAGGCAGATGAGGTCATGTTCAGATCGTAAAAAACCCTCGGAGACAGATACATTTGGGTTATATAAATTATTACGGACACGTTATGTGCACCTGCTTGGTTTCAAGACAGTTGAGCTGAGGCCTCTGAGCACAAACATGAACAGGAAAAGGAAATGAGAGTCAAGCTAATATTTTCTTGCAGCACATATACTGTACATACATGCAAGTAAACAATGTGCATTTTGCTGTGTGAACACTTGAGAACATGGAAACTGTTCCTGGAACCTGTATTTCTAGTATTACCTCACAAGACTTCCAGGGTAATAACCAGGAATTATAGAGTCATCTTGTAATAATATTCTTTTCCTGTTACAGAAACCAAACAGACACACGCAGACAGTGAAATCAATCTGTCTTGCGACTCTCTAAAAACATCGCTGGTAGTGTTTCCTCCTTCCTTTAAATATGAATCTTTCCTTTTTTCTGTCCTCATGTCATTTTTCCATCATTTACTCACTCTTTCCAATCCCCCTCCTCCTCCTCAGCTTTAAATACAAAACATCCCACTTACTTCAACTCCATGGCTGCTCTCTTGTCCACTCTCTTCTCCGGGAGGGGGGCGAAAACAAACGCTGTCTCTCTTTGTCACCTAATCCGTCTCATCTCTGATATACTGTAGTTTGTGCAGTGGGCAGAGAGGGGAGCGCATGGGAAAAGGCCTGAGCTGTTACAATAATCCAAACAGACTGACAGGGTGAGCGCAGACAGCGGTGGGGGGGGGGGGGGGCAAGGCCAGTCGGCGGTGTAGAGGGAAAGCAGAGACCAATCAGAGAGTTTGCAGGCGCTGTGGGAGGTTGGGCTTTAAGCTTGTGTTGCTCTTTAACCTCGGTGAGGGCAAGAGTCCCAGGGGCATGACTAGAGAGACAGAATGACGCAGGATGGACGTCTGACAGAAAGAGAAGAGAAAGGGAAACTAAACATTCCAACGGGAAGTCAGTTATTTAATCATTCAAAGATTTAGGCACGGCACAGTACTGCATGTCTCTTTTTGGGGGATGAAGTTGGATCTTGTTTCCATGTGTACAATTTGATGTCCTTTTTTTTTTAAAGAAAGATCCCAAGTGTGCACATGCTCTACTTTTCTCTTTAGCAAGCTGGAATGACATCATTCTTTAAAGGACACAAACCCAAATGATCAACTGCAGAGTGTAAACCAATCCTAACGTTCCCTGACGTAAGAGCTCGAGCTGGCGAGAGTCGCGGTAATTGAAACAAGATGGTCCAGAAATGGTCACAGAAAGCCACAACAACCATTAAAACATCCTCTGAACGATGACCACAGAGCAGTCATATACTGAACATGACAGTCTCAAAGAGTGAAGCTGCAGTTATTCACCAGCTGAACAAGCATGTTACTATCTGCCTCATTTGCCTCGGGGGACTCAGTGCACTGAAGCCGAGCTGGTAAACAAGACAGCGATGATGCAACAGAACCTAAGACTGCGAGACAAGAGGACGAGAACTGCTTTACGTTGATCATTTTTTGCCATGCTAAAAGCGTAGTTCTATGGATATCCGTGTCTGTCAGTCAGTCTGTCAGTCTCTATTTGAAGGATTGCCAGGAAATCTTGTCCAAACATTCAGCGTCCCTTAGATGATCCGGATAACTTTGATGCACTGACCTTTCATCTAGCGTCTCCACGATGTTAACATTTCTGCTGGAATGTTTTTTTAGTGACATATCTTGAAGTGTATGTCGAATGTCCACTTGAGGCTGGCTACAGTACAAGTCAATCTCCATAAGGCTCCATGTTAAAATGTCCAACTTCACAGCAGAAATAAAACATGTTTACAGCCATGGTACAAAAAGCAGTTTTGGTCTCTAGCTAATATCCATGTTCATGACAACTGTACTGAGGCTGAATTTATAAAGAACTCAGCTGTTCAAATTATATTAGGGCTTAAAGTTCTGCATGATTAAGGGTGTAGCCGCTTTGATTGACAGATGAGTACTGTTACAGACGGCTTATTTAAGCACTCAGACGTTATTCAGACCACCAAGGATCCACGTCTTTGCCGATTTTTAGATTGGCAAAGACGTGGGAGAGGCAGGACTACCAACAAGTACAGCCTCTCCAGCTGCTAGCACCGCAGCAGGCTCCCTAGTTTTGCTTTAATTTAACAAAGCCAAATTTGTCCAGTGTTAATTGTAGTCCGTAAAGCCGCCGTGTACAAGGTCTTCTAAATAAAAGTGGCAAAATGATGAACTTCAAAGTTAATTCTTTGACTTGGAAACAGCAGCGGAGCAAACAATGTCACCACAAAGTGGTCCTCCTCTTGCAGTATGGAGTGTTTGTATTACACAGAACAGGCATTTTGTTACTAAATCTTTCTGGACGTCAGTTCCACTATCCCAAAACATGATAGCAATACGAGTATCCTGTCCTGACATCAAGAGGGCACCCTTCCCGTCATTGTTACTACAGTTTTTATGCTTCCATCTTGGCAGATAAACATTGGCGGTCCCGCAACAACAAAATCACTCATGCGGTCTTTTTTAGGCTGCACGCACACACACATGCACACACACAGGAACACACAAACGTCACATAACACAGACATGTATGCCTCTAGAGAGTTCCCCCATTTCTTGAAAGCTTTAATCTTATTGGCAGGCCGCAAACAATGTTTGCAGTAATTATCCAAATGCATCTGTTTTCCCCCTGTACATCCACTCCTACTTAACCAGATTACTTATAGAAAATGGCTCTGCACGGACACAGGAATACTATGATTCAGTTCATTTTCATCTTATCTTTATATGACGTGACTGTGCCAAAACGACCAAATGGAAACCAGCTTAATGTATCTCTTAAAAATCCAGAATTTGAATCCACAACTATCAGCTTAACCACTGAAGCCACTTTGATCCCTGAGAGTACAAAACAGGTATGAACCGGTGCTCAAAAATCCAGAAAAACATGAAACAAGAACCGGAGACTAACAGAAAAACTGTATTCCTTCTAGGCTGACTAATTACCAGTTTGACCGTCTGTGTCAAAAGATAATTAAAGGGAGTCCAGTGATTAACTACAGCCCACTGTGCAGAAAATTAGACATCAGACCAAAAAAACAGGTAAAAATAAGAATGCTGGATTGTTTGTTATTTTGACCATTGCTTCTCTTGTTACCTTAAGTGAAGAAAACAAAGTCAGCTTGTATGACCTACATGCAAAAACCAGAGCCAGCCAGAGAGCACAGTATAATCTGAAATGCAAACACCCTGAATGACAAAGAGAGGTGAGTGTGGACGCACAGTGTGGACCACAACGGCTGGTCGCTGTGAACTACCAGATCTTTAAGATGAAACAAGAAGGGAAAGATTTATCAGCCACTGATGTATAATTCTGCTCTTTTACTTTCATGTGCATAGAGCAGATTGTTTAGGCAGGAAACTGACTGTGCAGGTTTTAAGAAGCACAAGTCCATTTTTATGCTCATGGTGATTATTTGAGTGTTCCTTTTGTGCAACGTTGATATCCCCTGCTGGCTGCAGCACGACATGCACGTTATGTCGTGAGGGCAGATACTGTAGTTCACGCAGACAGAGCTGTGAGTAGTGTTGAAATAAATGGTCAGTTAATCAATTAGTTGAAAAGCCGCCTCAAAGTCACGTCCAAGTGTTGTCACTCAATCAGCTTAATTCACACTTCTCCTCCTCCGGAGGTAAAGCCTGATCGATTGACAGCTTCCAGACTCTCCTGTTTGTTGCATCTCTACATAACGTTTAGCGACCTTCTGAAACATAACAGCGATGCCTGAGCATCATCCTAAGCAGAAGTCCGACCAGCCAGAATAAATGAAAACACCTGTGGAGGTGTGCAAGGACGTCAGTCAAGTCATCAAGCAGAAATGCTAAATATCTGCTGCTTCTACCTTCTTAAATGTGATGATTTGCTGCTTTTCTCTGTTTATATAATTGAATTGAGAATATTTGGGGCTGCAGGTTCATTTTTATAAGTGGAAATGGTTAGCTTAGCTTAGCATGAAGACTGGAAACAAGGGAAATATCTAGCTAAAGCTCACCATGAACAAGTTGTATATTGTTTTATTTAATCTATCCTAAAACCCTAAAAATGTTGTTTTTTGGGGGGGTTAAATGCTTTGTATGTTCTGCGCAGCGTCTCATCTCATTGCCTGGCAACCTCACTGCGGCTACACCAGGAAGTCACTGTGGCAGGGCAATTATTTGCCAAGAAATAGTTCCAACACATAACTGCCCCTTGGTTTGTGTACAGATAAAGAGAACTCTAAATTTATTCAGTTGATTAATCCAAAGACAACTGATAGACTAAAGAATGAAAACAATTGTTAGTCGCAGCAGTAATGCCATTACATTATGCCATAAAAGCTTGAAAAAGCCCAAAAATAAATAAATAATAAAGACAAAAAGTAAAATAAGAAAACAAACCCTAAAACTGTATCAATGCCACACACACACTGCGAGTTCTGCTTTGCTTGCGCAGCATCTGCTGATTAAATAGCTGTCTTAGTGACAGAAGTGCCTCTTGTTGCTGTCATTTTGTAGTAAATGACCCTTAACACACAAACACACCGTGCCTTCTCCAAATCCACTCAGACATTCAGAGCTACTACGCGGTTAAGAGTCACTGGGCTGGCTGATGTCCAACGCTGATCAATTAGCTTTAACCAGACAGACTTCGCTGTAGAGCCTCAGCAGAGCTCACGTCCCCGAGCTCATTGATCCTGGGAGGTTAAAGTGTCACAGGGCAACAGTTCAGCCTGCAGGGCCTTCAGTTACTGTGCAGGCCGGTGAAAAACATCAATGCTGCCACAGGGCGACATTTGCAATGGGAAAAGATATCTGTTTGTTATCCGGGTAATCAAATAAAAACGCTCAACTTGGAATACAAACATAAACAACATCGACTGGATTACAGGAGATACAGTAACACTGAAATACAGATCTATGTGTCACAAATATTCAGTAACTTTATACACTGAGTTAGAAGTTTATTTGATATATCGGCACAATCTAAAGGAATCTAATGTGACAGTCCTGGAGTCCACCTAGGACAGTCACATCTGTGACAGAAAAACAGCCAGGGTTAATACTAGCCATAATCCTTCATTAAGTATTTGTTTGGACTGCTGGAAGGTGTTTACCATGGGCTGCGTCGACATTTGATGCACAACTTTTTACAACTGAACGTTTCATAGATTGAAGGAATAGCTTGACAATTTGAGAACTACACTTCTTGCCAAGAGTTAAGATGAGAAGATCAATGCTGCTCTCATGCCTTTGTGTTAAATGCAGAACTGGAAGCCGGGAGATGGTTAGTTGGAAAAGTACAACAGTGTGTACAAGGCTTTCTACAACATTACAAAGTAAAGTTATCAACACGTCTTAAGCTCACTTGCACCCTGTTTGATTCAGAAGTCTTGATTTAACTCTAAAGTCATTTCTGAGACCACAGTTGGAGTTACTGTTGTGATGGATTGGAATATTAACTAAAAGATGTTTCTAGTATTCTGAAAACACACCAGAAGACTTTCATCCACGTGAGTCATCTCACAGGCTGGTTTATGTTGTGATTAGCATGAGAATACTCCCACAGTTGCAGCGCTGCAGCACAGTGCACTGCAGTGGTGGGGTAGTTATGCAGCCTTTACTGCATCACTCTCTACTTCATGTTCCCAGAGTCACTTACTGCATTCAAACACCTCTAATGTCACAGTGACTGAAAAAACAAAGACAAACTACAGATCAGACATCAGAAGAGGTGGACAGAGAGCAGGCAGACTTTAATCCACTTAGTTTATCTTTGAGGATAAATGGAGCCATGACCATACAGCAGGGGCACTTCCAAGGGGTTCTGATACAACTGCTGTAATTTTTCATTAGTGTATAATCTCCTGAAAATAAGAATTTTTGTGTTTTTGTTAGCTTAAAATGAGCCTTCTATATCGACGATGCGGGTCCACTCCACACAGTCCACCATGTTTCTACAGTTGCCCAGGATGGACAAAGTAATGCAATGCAATTTGCAGTCACTGTTGTTTCTCCTTTATGCTACGAAAAAGAGGGGCAAGGGTGCAATCAGGACCTACACTGCTCGATGCTGATAAGTCCTACGCACTCGTCCTTTAAACAGTGAGATACAACGTGTTAATTGGTGCGCTTCACTAAACAGCATGTTACATCTTTGTTTGTTGCAAATGTATTTACCCAAATTTCTAATTATTTCTTGACCCCCTAACCAATCACACTCCTCATGCCCAAACCTGACCAACCCAACCAATGAACACAAGGACTACTAGCCAATTAGAGGCCAGTCAGACAGTAGGATGTGTCATTCCTTCGCCACCTTTTCCAGGAAACCAATATTGGCTTTTGTGTCATCTTCCATTCCATGTTGAACTGCCGTGTTTCTTTCATAGCCCAGGACGGACAAACTAAACTCGGTTCGATGGGGCCTTTTGAGTTTTTTGTGTGTTATGTCTTCATGCTAGGAAGGAGGGGGCGAGGCGAGGGGTTGCAATGAGCATCACCCGTGGATGCTACTAAAACCTACACCCCACTACAACAGGACTAGCTGAATTTACTAAATTATCAAGATCATGAATGGAATATTTCTCTTCAGTTT
Source organism: Nibea albiflora (assembly GCA_014281875.1). NCBI lineage: Eukaryota > Metazoa > Chordata > Actinopteri > Sciaenidae > Nibea > Nibea albiflora. The sequence continues at coordinate 10,543,720 of CM024789.1, read as the reverse complement.
CTGCTGTGCAAATAAAAAATGCATGTACTGCTCGTTAGCTTTCTTTCATAATTGTAACCAAATAAATTTAGATCCACAGACTTGTTTCATGACAGATATTTTGACCTGTCACATCAGAGAAAGCACTGGTGGAACACAACATTAATCACGACTCCATTCCATCAATTATTTCAGCTGCAGTGCATTAAGTAATTATGTTATTTCATTTGTTCGACACGTCAAACCTGTGTGTGCTGTGAAGAAGTTCCAAATCTAACTGCACAAACTCATAAATCCAGCTACAAATAATAAAACATTCACCGAGAACTACACATCTCTTCATAAAGGGCAAGAAAACATACAGCGGCAGCTCTAAATTCACTCTTTCCACAGGTAATCTGGTAGCTTATTATGAACACGAAACTATGAAGCAGTGAGTCATAACTCAGTCAGTGTGCACAGAGGTCCGTTCAAGTTTTTACAGATTCAAGATGCTGACACAAACATGACCCTGCTGCAGATCTGTCTTGGGAATAAACCTGCTGTTATGTACAAATGGATTACTGAAGTTTCCCACAGTCACACTCATAAATCAACACACAGCCACGTCTGGACTCGTGCACTTTATATGATTGGATGCATGCTTAATGCTTCTCCTTCTGCTTTAACCCTTTAACACAGATTCAAAGTGTGAACAATCATTCAATCTCAGCCAGAGACATGCAGGAAGTTCCGATTCACTCACCTACACTGTGATTTTTATCCGCCGGTGGGGAAACTACACTGACGCATCCGGATGTATCAGATGAGCGCTGATGTTTGCAGGACTTTTTTTTTTTTCTCCCCCCTCTCTTTGATTCTCTGTGATCGTCTCTTCTCTTCGCGCAGCGCCCCGTTTGCTGCTCTGCATAAACTAGCACTAAAAGCTGTGCAGAGAGCCTGCTGCAGCTCACTTCCACCTCATTTAAAGGGATCCGCCGACAATAAAAGGGAAAGGCAACGGCAGCCGGATGCAGTTAGAGTTAAACCAGTCCCGAAAAAAAGAAGAAGAAAAGAAATCATCAATATTACATCCACGTGTAAAAATAGCCTCGGTGTCCATGCATTATTTCTGTTTTTCCCTACAGTGGTTATACAAGCTGGTTTGTGTCCTGTCCTGTGTGATGTACTTAAGGAAGCCATGTTTAATAATTTAATGGTTTTTAAAATAAACTTTGGATGCTCATGAATATTAGATAAGATGAAATGAGGGAAACAGTAATGAGTGATAGTTGGGAGTTGTAGTCAGATACGAACACTAAATGTTTGTTCATTATTGTTATTCTGGTACATTTTGGTGACTTTTCTTCACTGGACAGATAAAATTCAGTGACTCACTTTGATTTCTATTTAATATCCATGTCATGTTTATATATTTTAATCATATTTACAGCCTGAGGTTTATTTTTTTGTGACCTCGAGTGCATTTATGATTTTTCCTTTTGCCTACTGGTGCTGTTTTGAAAGTCAGCACACTGATATGAGGTTTTTATTTTGCCCATTTTCACCACTGAAGCTGGATGTTTAGCCTTGTTTGCATCTCTGACCTCCGTCTGTTGATCTTTACCTCTTACCTCTTTAGTCCGGCTAGCTGTGTCCCCCTAGCCCATTTCCAGTCTGTATGCTAAGCTAAACTGTCCTAATATTTAACAGGCTGATCTAATTTATCTCATTCTCTCATTCTTCAAAAAGCAGATAAGCTTGTACTGTACTCCAAAATGTCCAATGTAAATGCATCTTGATGTTTAGCATAGATAAGTGACTTTAAAGATGATCAACTATAAACAAGAAAAACTCTTTAAAAGTATAAAAAACTGTAAAGTTTTGAAGTAACACCAGCTCTGCTCCTGATGGGACATCCCAGCAAGAACATTAACTGGTTTCCAGTCAGGCCCCTCCCTTCTTATGAGGGAGGATGTTGCCATGACAACCCTACATTATGCAGAAGCCGATGAAAGACTCTTTTCAGATTAAAAAAAAAAAAAAGAAGAAAAGAAAGACAGAAACAAGTTATTTGCATTCCTTTTCCATTAAAGATTTTGTGCGATAGAAAAAAGGCGGTGTGAGGTTTATTGTCTGCTGTGTATTGGATGTGGGGGGAGGGTCAGGGTTGATCTTGATGCATCTGAAGGCCTCACAAGTATTTTAGAAAAGCAGTGCACTGTGTGTGTGTGTGTGTGTGTGTGTGTGTGTGTGTGTGTGTGTGTGTGTGTGTGTGCCACAGTCAAAGGGCACCTGCTTAGCATGCAGGGCACAATCACAAACTCGGTGCAAAGATTTCCGTTTGTTTCAGCATCCCACCTCCGTTTTTTGAAACAACTAAACAGGTAACGGCTTAAAGACTCAAACTTCACGTCGAAAAATGCCCTAAGAAGAAAGTGGACAAGTAGTTTTGAGAATTAAACACAAACGTTACGAAGTTGGCTGCAAAAAAAAACAATATTCATTATCAAACTTCAGATGTCAATGGGGGGAAAAAAATACATTTTTGAGTGATTTAGATGAGGAAACACGTAAACACAGTCAATAAATCTCTCTTAGATCTAACTAATTATTTGTTTTAAAAAGAAACCCTGAATATTTAGTTTAGTCAGTTTTACCGTAATTTCATCCTGCACTGGTCACATGCTGCCTGCACCTGCTGCTGACATTAGTCCAGTAGAGCATGATGGGATTAGCAGAGAGGCCTGTGAATTGCTGCTTGAATAATCGACCGACTTCCTTTGTCTCATTCACGCTTCTGTTTTGATTGAACATGTGCTGGCAGGCTAAATTGCAATAAAAGTTTGATGTGGGAACGATAATTAGAGGGCTTTTCCAGAGGGAAACAGTTATTAGGACGGCCGCTGTTAAATGTTTAGTGTCTTGTTTGTACAGTAACCAGGAGATTCGCTGATGATGACAGACAGATATTGGCTGCGGGACACATTTGTGGATGTAAAACAGCAAAGATGCATCAGAGAGGTGGAATGTAGCTAAGTGCATTTTGCTCAGGTACTCTGCACTTCAATACAATTTTGAGGTACTTGTACTTTACTTGAGTATTTACATGTCATGCAGCTTTATCGCTGAACTCCACTCCACATTTATTTGATTTAAAATATTGATACAAAATATAAATAAATTATATCTTCATGGCGTGCTTTCCATTAGTATATAAAGCAGTTAAAATTAGCTCCTCCTTTAGCAGCTGTCACATTAAAATGATACTTAGATATTAATGCACCTCTATTTGCAATCCAGTGAAATAATATTTAATATATAATTCCGAAATGGGCCCCTCTGCTTAATGGTACTTCTACTTATGTTGGACTTTGAATCCAGGATTTACTTGTAACTAAGTATTTCTGCAGTGCAGTGTTGTCTTAATTAAAATATCTGAATACTTCTTCCACCCCTGGCTTATATCTATGATCCTTGGCTTTTTAAATTTTAAAAATAACTTCTGTGTCTCAGAACCTTTCAAAAATCCAACAAACTGGTGCATAGCCGTCGAGCTTGAACATAGCTTTGTGCCTTCAGAAACCATTTTGGCGCAGTAAGTGTCGTTTTGATAACTACTAAGAACTAAATCAACCAGAATGTGACTGTAAATCTGAATATTAATGCTGCAGCTAGCAATTATTTCAATTATCCTCTAATCTTTTGATTATTTTCATGACTGTTGTGTCTATATGATGTAAAGAAATAGCAAAAACGGTCTTCAAATAATTAGTTTTATCCTACCATCAATATAAAACCCAACGATCTGACATCAAAAAGCATCAAATTATTCAATTTGTCCAGCTGGAATCAGAGAAATGATTACTCAGTTATCAAACAGATGTGGATGAATCTTTTGTTGACCATCTAATCTGTTAAAATATGAATATGTTTCAGCTCTGATATTAGCAAGCTACCTAAAGAAAGAGTTCAGCATAGTAGCGTGACCTAGTATATAAAAAGAAACATCCAAACAGGAAGAGGAAGCAGTTTATCACATTAATCCAGAGTGTGTCTCACCCCATGTCTGTTTCCTCCAGTTTTCTCTCTCCGGTCTTGTCTCCCTGCGTCTGTCAGGTCACTTCAGTGGTTCGACTTTCACCATGTGTTCATGTCACGTAGAGCTGAAGACAGGAGGGAGAAGTGGACGTCAGCAGCAGCCACGTTGGCACTGACAAATAATGATTATTTGTTTTACCCTCAAATTCTCATAATAAAAAGAAAGTGAGCATTTCCAAGTGTGTGTTTGTGCTGGATATTTGCTGGACAGTCTGGACACAAAGAGGCAGTTGTGTTTGGATTGGCTGCTAATCTCAGTGGCCCTTTGTTTGTGTCACACTGATAATCTCCTGTAGATGTAGGTGAATGAGATCCCAGCCTGTTGCTAATGTGCTGCAGAGGATCTAGCACACATGTGTGTGTGCGTACACTGCGTTCGTTAAAGGTCAGAGAGATTCAGTGAGAACAATCAGCAGTGACGCTGTGTCCGTTAAAGTGACGAGGAGCGAGAGTAAACCATCTCTGAAGAATGAACTCACTGTGAACTCAAGATTGCATGATAAAAACGCGTGCTTCAAAGGTCACAGCTTCATTTTTGGGGCATATTTTCACCCTACAGTTTCATTTCATGTCAATGCTTGGTGTCAGAGAAAAACAGCTACAAATATGCAAACATTCAGTGCTGGAGGATTTGAAATGTGCTCCAAACCACTGCTGTAGCAAACATGCACTGAAAATAAGCAAAACCTGTGACTCACTCTTTCTAGGGATGTTGCAGAGACCACCTTCCTGTCCACTTTGTTGTCTTGACCCCACTTGTTTGGCTCCATGACGTATTTGAGCAGGAGAACATCCTTAAACTCCTCTTTGATCCGTCAAAAAAAAATCCCAAACGAGGACACGTGAAACCTTTTCTCACTAAACATGAATGACATCTAAAAATAAAGAAGACCCGGCGTCACTGGCACTCCTGCAGCAGTAACAGAGGGAAAGTAGAAGTCCTACTCCTCAGGTGTTAGGTTGAGCTGCAGGATAAGGAGGGATTGAGGAGGAGCATAATCCCTTGCACATGGCTGCAGCAACTTTGAACCAGAAATAAACGTGCCAAGTCACGAGCGGTTTGACACCTCATGCCAGACAGAGTATCCAGAATTTAGCCATGCTGGACAAGAATCTTTCTCCTATTAAACCTGGCTTTTATGGTCAAAGTGGGTCCAGGTGTATGTAGCAGTTATGATAAAATAAGAGCAGCGTTCTGAGTAAGACAGAAAATGTTCTTTCAGCTTCACGTTTGTTTCTCTTGGGAGGTCGTCAGCAAACAAACAGAAAAAACTGAGCTCAGCTTTCTGTCTGATGAAATTTACTGGCTGGCCAAATGTTCAACATCTGCGCATAAAACCATATCTTTGTATTATGTGACTTTTTTTTTTTTTTATCCAGGAACCTATTGTCTGTTTCTCTCTGGCAGCTTTAGTTGTTTTGCACCTGCAAATTAAAAAAACCTTTTCCACGGCGTGGGATCATTAAAGTTTATCTTATCATAACATGGAAATAACTGAGTAAAGTACTGTAACTACAGTACTTGAGTTAATATACTTACCTACATTCTGCCAGCACCCACGTTGTGATACACAAAAGGTCCAAATCCAACATTTCCGTACAATAACAGCTACTGTGAGAAAAGGTCTGAGGCATATTTGCTGTTTAACGACCACAAATGTGTCTCACAGTAAATATCTGTCTGTCAACGTCTGTCAATCTCCTGGTTACTGTGCAAACAAGACACTAGACATTTAAAAGTAGTCTTCCTAATAACTGTTTCCCTCTGGAAAAGCCCTTTTGTCATCATTCCCACATCAAACTTTTATTGCAATTTGGCCCTCAACTTTCAACTTTCCACTTCTAGATCTGTCACTTGAGTCTATGCCAGCAGTAACATGCCCTCGTCACAGTGTATCTTGATTATTTCCCTTCTTTCTAAGTTGCTCTGGATAAAAGCGTCAACGAAATGACTAAATGTTCACGCAGCCATTCACAGGACTCTCTGCTAATCCCATCATGCTTATTTTAGTTACAAAGAAACCTTGCTTGACCAACATACAGCATATATAGTATACTAAAGAGGCTGAGGATGGACGAGATACTCTGCTGCACTCTAGTGGTTCACAGGCTGAGGTGGAAACACTTAAAGTCTGCAGGTTCACCAGTAAAAGAGCCTTTTGATCTACTGCCAGGAGTGTTTCATTATAAATAACTACATTTGTTTCAGGTTAAATACTCCTTATTCCTTTTCTATTAACATTTTCTGCACAATATAAAATGTGCCTGTTTAAACTCAGATCATATACACAGTTGATGGCAATCTGAATGATAAATTGTCATCACTACCCCTAAAAAAAAAACATAATTTTAACACAATTAATTTGTGTTTAAACAGTACATACTTCTGCAAAGCGTCAAAGTAGCAGTCAGTTTCAAGACTGCAATAAACAAGCTACTTCACACAACAGCATCCATTCAGTCACTCAGTTTCAATGAAACACCAAGAACAGGTTTTCAGTTTACACAGCAACATGTGATTTATTTCATTTCTTAGACGTCATCATCAGAAATATAAACTGCAGTAGGGTTATCGTCACAATTTGCAGCCCTGTGGTCTAGTGATCCGAGGTGATCGTTTGCTCGACGTGGTGATCGGTCTCTCTCTCTCTCTTTTTTTCTTTTCTTTTTCATCGTGAGACTTCAAATTGTAAAAGACCAAGCAGAGCAGTGGAGCACCTATTTATACCTCAAGTGTGAGAACTACAGCAGACACGTCAAGATTTCCATCACAAAGTAAAAAAGAAAAAGAGAGAGGGAGAGAGAGAAAAAAGCACACACTGATGATTCATTTCCAAAAGACATCGTTGGGGAAATTAATGCCAGACTCATTTAATCATTTGGTGAAAGATCAATTGATGCAATACATGTGGTACGACTAGAGAATCAGCAGGTAATGATTTTTAAAAAAGCCACAAGATTCTCTCTAAACGACATAAAGTCACATATCGTGAGCAGGTTTGGTAGAGTGACATGAAACAATACCATTTAGGCTTTTCTAAGGCTTGTAATGTGACAAACGTTTACAGACGGGATTGACCTTTTAAGTTTACAGGGCTTTTTTTTTTTGGTAAGTAATAGTAATTGATGTTTGGACTGTTACTACGGTAACCACCCAGCAACAAGGAAGTTGTGGTGAAAAGGGGCAAGTGAAGTATTCAAATACCACAGCAGCTCTTCTGCTGTAAGCTAGTCAGATGTAATGTAAAGGCCAGCCATTGTGATGCTAGGGGGTTGTTAAAAAGATGGCAGCAGGGGGCATTGTGGGATACACAAAGGAGGACAGACAGGGGAGCAGGAGCTGGGAGAACAGCATCTCCGCAGCCGTGGAAGTTTCAAAATAAGATGGCGTGTCCTTTTTTTAATAATCCAAATGTAAATAAACAACAGCTGATCCAACAATTAAACATTGTTTGACTGTCTATACTCAGTTTATGAAGTTTCTAAGTTGCCAAATACTAAAAGAGGACGTGATTTTCAACAATGTCTGTAGTTTAAAAAGGGTAAACTTTAAAAGATCTCAAACAGGTTTGATGATTTTAACTTACTAGCTTTATCCCGAACTTCTAATCACGTCGTTTCAAAGGTGAATTTTCATGTTAAAGTTAAATATATCTTTATTTTAGGCTGTGTCGGCGCACACAGTCCTAACTGCCAGTCCTAACGTCTTCACTTTCTAGGTGAATCAGATGATATACTGGGTTATCTTTGGGTTTGGACAGATAGTTGGATAAAACAAACATTTTGGGCTCTGTTAAAAACTAAATTTTGACTTTAAAATGGACGGACTAAGAAAATATTCCCGTTTAGTTGCAGCCCTCCATTACTTTGCTTGATGCTCTGTGAAAATCTAAATTTAGGCTTGGTGCAGGCCACACACACGGTTGCATGTCACACTGGGCCTTTTGTGTCATCTGTTCGTCGCCTTCATTTGCATTACAAGGAACAGGAAGACACCCACAGCATGTCAACACACCATCAGAGCTCTCAACGTTAGACCATACGGACCGTTTTAAAATATCTGTGCGCTCACATACTTCACTCTCTTACCCTTCTTCTTTTTTTTAATGCTATGTAAACATATTGATAGTCAGAAAAATACTATGTCTTTACATTATGTACAAAGTGAATCACTAACCAGCGGAGTCACTGTTTGAGTTCAGTGTGATGGAATGTAGGAAAACTTCTACTTTCCTTTTACAATCAAGGAGTTTCTACTGGTGATGGATCGGCTACATTAAGCTTTAAGGCAATGCACTGTCGTGAGTGTTGTTGCCATCAAGGCAATGGCACAATGCAGTTTGGAAGGCAAGTGGTGTGAAATGGTCAACGGGACTCAATTTAGCCGCCACCTGTGCCTCTCATGTATCCCTGTTGTATTCAATGTCATGATAATGCGCGCCACTTTTTATATACGGTGATAAATCAGCGATGTTGTTTAAAAACAGTTCCAGGTGTTTGGAAGGTATTTCCAGGATCCTCAAAGACTCAAATCATCTGGATTGATTAAAAACAAACTATATGCTGTAATGTCATTCATAATTAGTTTCTGTAAACGTTTGTTTCAGCAGTTTGGGCAGCAGAGTGGTAGAGTGGGTCATCCACTAATCAGATGATCCAGTCTGAATGTCGAAGTCTTCTTGGGGAAGAAACTGAACCCCAAATTGCTCCAGAAAGATGCACTATCGGCTAATCAGCTCGTAAACCGACTGCAGTTTGCATCTTGCATGGCAGCCACCGCCGTGAGTAGTGTATTTAATATCAGCCTGCTGACGGAGTCACATTCATGCACGTGATGTGCACATACATCAATGACTAGTTGTGACAGGAAGAGAAGTAAGTAGAGGTAAAAATGAATGGTTCAAAAATACAGTGATTATGGGCCCGAACGAGAATAATTAGGAAGAGACGTGCGGATCAGGATTACCACTTTTCCACCAAATTAGCTCTGGATCTTGAAACATTCAGGATTTTAACAACAGTCAACAGTAAATCTCAAATTCTCATTAGGAATAAACCTGCCTGCTGCATGAACTGTCAGTAGCTGAACAGTGTCTGCCTACTGTAAATACTTTATTATATTATAAACAGTATATTATTATTTAATTTTTGTCTATATTGGTGTTTTATTTTATATTCCCATTCAAAATTGATTGTTTGTTCTTGTTCCATAGAGCACAGACATATGTGATTTCCAGCTATCTGCACAGGAAATATAGTCTCAACTCGTCAAATCTTTTTATCATACAGCAGATTGAATATTTTTGTCTCCGCATGTTTAGAAAGTCTTCGAGGATTCTGGAAACACCTTGAAAGTTGTTGTTAAGACAATATACGAGAGGCACAATCTGGCACTGAATTATGACCAGTTTGAGCAATTGTTGCAATTTAACCTTGTCAAGAAAGGTGCAGGCCTAGAGAAAACATGAGATGACTACATTCACAGTAGAAAGATTAGACCAGACTGTCAAAATAATCACATGACTGATGATTATTTCAGTGTTGTTACAGATGCGCCCGACGCTTTTCTCTCAAAGCATCAGCATTGATCGTGCATTAGCCTACAGTATACAGGAAACGTTTCCTACGTGCACTGTCTACTCCACGACGTTATGGAGGAGTTCTAACACATCTACAAACTACTGACACATACACAAGGTACAACAAGTACCACGCTTGGTATACACTGGGGTATAATCTGTGAGTTTATATATTGTAGTAATATTAATATATCAGGAATTTGTAAAAAGTGACATTGCAGTTTAAACCAATATGTCTGGTTTCGTCTACGTCTTCTTCATGCAGAGCCAAATGAACATATTCTATTTTTTTCTGCTGGTTCAAGGCCACTGCGATCTCTCTGAGGTACCAAGCCAAAAAAGCAAACAGAGCGATGCAACAAAACTAAACAGACACCGTAACAGCAGCAAGTTAAGGTACAACAAAACTTGTAACCCTGAATGAAAAAGACACTGAAACTCGGTCTCAAATTGTCAGAGCTAATTAGCAGCATCATATAGTCAGTAGTGTTCAACATCATCACAGACACTAGCATTTACAATACCTAGACAGCTAAGCAGGCAAAAGGGGCTCCTGTGTAAAAAACACAATTTTGCCATTTGTCGGTTTAGTTGAAGAAGAAAAGCTTTTTGTATAAACAAAACAAGAACACGTGGAGCAGTTCATTGCATCTTGCTCTTTGCAAATCATAAACCTGATACAGAGTCAGCTACTGGAGGGACCTTCCAAGGTGAGATAGCTTGTTTTTTTCCTGCCTTTTGCATGATGTGAGGGGAAAAGTCTGCACTGTGGGGTGGGTAAGAAGAGCAAATATCAATTTACATCAAACTCAAGGAGGAAGTCCTACTGTTTCTACACTAGGTTCGTTTCATTTCCAGCCTGGTTTAGCACCTCTGCTGGGCGTCGCCAAGTCTCTAGACGGGACAGACCTTTCAGAAAAGCTACTAGTCTTACGGACATTTTCACGCGTTGAAGGTGGCGGGGGAGTCTCGCTGCGGTAGGCGCTGCGACTGGCTGCTTTCACACTTTGCACCCGGCGCAGGTTTGTTCCTTGTGGCCGCTCCTCGCTAGTTTGAACTGTGGGTGACAACCTGTTCTGCTTTGCCGGCGTTTGTCGAGCTAGAAGCAAAGGGCTACGAGAAGGGGTGGAGGGGACAGATGGGGTTGCCAGCTCCTTCTTGGAAGTCCTGGAAGTTGAAGCTACAGTGTTGCGAGCAAAGCCGGGGACACCCGAGGTGCTTTTTCCAGTGAGCGTGTGAGTGCTGCTGTTCTCAGAGGAAGTTGCGGCCTGAACTTGTGCCTGCTCCTGAACTTGGGCCTGGGCCTGCGCTTGGGCCTGTGCCAGGGCTCTCATGGTAGAGCGGCACATCTTCTCCTCGGGTGGAGCTTTGGGGATGTTCCTCAGGGGTTTGGCGCTTGGCTTGTGGATGGAAGCCTTTCTCGGCGTTGAATCGCGTGCCCATCTAGAGACGCCGCCTGGGAGGCTTCCCTTCTGAGCTTTTGATTCATCGGGAGGCAGACTGGAGTGTCGAAGAGGTCTTGTGGTCCTCTCGCTCCTTCCTCTCGCTGGGGTGCTCTGGTCTCGGAGAGGCCGGTGTGACTCTCCGCTGTCATGTGCCTCCGCTCTCTTGCTGCTACCCGTCCTTGTAAGCTTACTAATGGGCACGACTTTCCGCATGCCTTGGCTCTCGCTGCTGGTCAGCGTTCGCACACCGCGACCTGTGGTGGACTTGGGCGCTTTGTTAGCTTTGCCCTTTGCGTGCACTGGTTTTCTGCTGGCTCTCTGCGCATCCGTTTCCACAACTTGTTTTCCCTCGGCGGTGTCACAGCTCTCGGTGTCCCACTCCTCCGTGGCCGACGGAGTCATGGATGTGGCGTCCACGGATTTCGGCGCTGAAAGCTCGTTGGTTGAAACGGACTGGTCGTTGGGAGACATGGATTCCAAATTAGAGGACAGAGAGCTTGGATCTTGCTGGCTCTCCTGATCTTTGCTGGAGTCAGTCGTTCTGAAATGTCCCTCTTTGGTTAGAGACGAGCTTTCCACCTCAGAGTAATCCAGGGTGACAGAGCAGTCTGTTTCTGTGCAATCTAGTATATAAAACACTGGTTTCTTGTTGGATACAGAGGTGTCTAGTGGGAGGGGTGTGTCACAGGTTGTTGATGAAATTGTACTGTTGTCCTCTTCTTCTTTCTCTCTCTCAGGAGAGACTCCACCCTGTGTGGGAGGATCTAATTTCCCTTCCCAGGCTGCCTTAGGATTTCCTCCTCTTTCTAAAGCTTTACCATGAAGGAGGTTGTCCAGACTTACGGGAGGTGACCGTCTCTCTCTGTCCAAATCAGTGCACCACAACATCCCCCTGGTTGACAAAGTGCATATGATTACTGTTATTGTTTGGACTCGGTAGGTCAAAAGCTTGAGGACCTCGAACTAAAGTGTGCTTCTCCACACTAACATTCATGTGGCCGGTAATTGTTGGGTTGGGAACATGGGCGGGCTTCTGAAAGACACAAAAGGAGCGCGGCAGAGTGCTGCTCTCTGACACAGATGAGTAAATATTGTTGTTGTTGTATGGATCATTATCGTTCAGCGCCGAAGAGGAAAACCTGGCCAGCGGGCTGATTGGCTCAGTTTCTGCACATGGAGACGTCACCTTCCTGTCGCAGCCCAGCTCACGGTTGTCGTCCTGGCCTGAGATCCAGGGCGTCGTCTTCCGCTGGATGGTGCGGCCCGACCGAGGTAGGCTGTTAAACTTGGAATAGTCAGTGGGATTCCCCGTGCCTCCAAATAGCTCAAGATATCCTTGGAGTTCTCGGTCGGCTATGGAGGTCATGGTGTGACGGTGGCGGCGGGCGCTGGAAGAGCGTCCCAGCGGGCTGTGTGGACTCTGAGCCCTCTGCTGGAAGAAGTCGAGCAGGCCTTCCTTGGTGAGCATCTCCACGTCGTTCTCGCTGCTGCTCCGGCCAAATACGCCACTCTGATCTGCACCTGACCAAGCAAAACGCTTTTCCTCCAACTCTCTGAGACGACGCTGCCTGGCTGCTTCCTTTAACTCGCGGTCCACGTTGTCCTGAGAAAAGAGGAAGGTGGAGAAATGTTCAGAGACAGGGACACAAATAAATGACGGTAATATCAAATCGGATGAGATGACTTAATTTCAAGCATCGTTATTTATCCCTAAATTCACTAATATCACAATGGATATTTCAAAATGTGTCTTACTTTTGTAGTTTTGTTTTTGTAGCATACTTTTGTCACTGTATTCACCAAAGTAATGGAGCATGCAAAACTTGCTTTCCTATTTTAGTCGACTGTTTTTATGGATGTAATCCTCGAATCCTGGAACAACACAGTGTTTGGACAGAAATGGACAGAACCCGCCAAAATAAAATGGAGGAAAGCCTCGATCAGTTATCATAACCGGCCTGCAAAGCTTGGCTTGTGCTTCTCCCAGTAATTTGGAGGGAATGGATGGAAATAAATGACATGTTATAATATATTCATCATAAACATCACAAGTAGTAACCATAATTAAACTTTTGCTGTGGAGATGTTGGTTTTATTTTCAATGGAATAAATCTAAAATATACATTTTGGGACTCCTGCTGTCTTAACAGTCTGGTATCAACGGCTACGATCCAACAGATGGAGAATCCAGCAGCTACAAAGGAGCACTACACCGACACTGTCTGTTGTACGTGTGGGTGATCTGGGTACGACATCACTCCATCTACGTCTGACTGGCTGAGAAACATGAGCAGGTTGTAAATAAGCAAACACTTTAGTCAGTGTTTAAACCACTAAGTGGCCGCACACGAAATGTTTTAAAAATGTCAAAATCCCTCAATGCCCAATAAACTACAGCCGTACCTCAGGTCAAAATCAGATCAGGAAGTCATTCTGTGGTGAAGAGTTTGGATAATAATTAACAACTAATATTTCTTTTCCAAATAAACTGGGACGTTTCTTTAAATCCTGTGTAAACTGTCGTGTGTTTCCTGCCCAGCCTGACTTCTTTTTAGTGACAAGTTCCGAGATCTCAGCATCAACTTGGTGAGTACAATGAGGCCTGTAATAAACCAGAATTATCCTTTCACTAAAACTGACCTTGACAGCTTTCTTGAACTTGATGCAGAAGTCCTGAAAGATTCGGAAGCACTCGTCCAGCTTAAAAGTCTCCTTGTCTTCACAGAAGAAATCGATGAGGGCGTTTCCTTCTTTACGCAGATCCAGCCTGCGTCTCTTCAGGTCCTGAAGCGTCTCTGCTGAACTCTGAGACATCGGACGAACACATTTCTCATCCATAAAACAGTATACACTTTTATGGATGTCATTATCTATAGCACTAGAGTCAGCAGAAATGCACAGTGGCTTGGATCCAACTTTCTGTTGGTGTGTGTGTGTGTATAATGTGTTACATAACTACTGCTGCTTCACCTGCAGAAAGGGCTCCAGCTGCCGCAGGAGCTCCTGGTCTCCTTGAACCTTCTCCTCCAGGGTTTTAATGCGAACGTATAAGGAGGAAAACTCCAGCTCGATGTTTTCCACTGAGATTCTACATTAAAAAAAAACCCATTACAACGGGAAGAAAATGTGCTTAAGAGACAATTTTGGTGATTACATACGTAATTATCACATTACTGACTACAAATAGCCATCCTAATACTGCAGGGCATGACGAGGTTTGACAGTATTTTGCTGAACGCGGTGTCAGACTGCCGTCCGTTAAAAGGTGGAGATAGGACAACTGTGAGAAAATGCATTCACATATCCTGAGGGAGGGAGGGAGGGAGGGAGGGAGGGAGGAGTAATCTTGGCTCTCTCTGGTGCAGGAGCTGTACTGACTCCACACAGAGATGACCTTGTGAAGCTGACAGATCCTGACAGCTACCAGCATCACACTGCGTTCTGAAAATGACCCCTTAAAGTACTGCACTGAGGTTAGACGTCAGCTTGAGTAATGAGGCTGGATGTGGCTCAGCAATTAATAAAAATGTTAAAGCTCAAATGGTTGTTTACAGAACACCGGAGTAAGACATACAAGAACTGCACACTTCAAATGTATGAATAACTAGTTTGTTGCATGAAGCTGGTACAGTATTGTGATGAATGCAGGGCCAGTAACACAACTAGCCACAACTAACTTTTATAATAACACCAGTCACTTTAGCCTGTCTTAGCTTATTGTTATCCTTATACTGTATGTACTGCTGTTACACTGTTTAGTGCTCTTAATGCTGAGCTGACCGGTTCCTTTTGTCCAACAAATTTTCACTGCATTGTTGACCCTGTGTTAACCTGCACATGACAAATTAACCTGAAACCTGAAACAGAACAACGCTGGTACAAGAAGTACCACATCTGCATCATAAACGTGCAATGATCATTCTCTGTGAGGGAATTTGGCATCACTATATTTACAACTGTGTCTGAAAATGTCATGAACAGTTTACCTGGATGCCCTCTGGACATCGTGAAGTTTCTCTGGAAACTTCAGCAGCTTCTCGTCTTTTTTCTTTGCCTCCTGTGTGGAGACACAAATCCAAACCGTTTGTTACCGTGCACAGTAAAGTGGCATCGCTGCACTGTGAAGGACTGCTCTTTGTTTGGTTATGTAAGGGCTTGGCCAGCCTCTCTTTCCGGTTTCCTGTCACCATCTGCTGTCCACCTGCCCTCCTGTGGTCTCAGTATCTGGACGCAGTTTACTCAAGCGCCACTGCTGTGAAAGATTTATATAAAACTCTTTGTGGCTGACACATGGCTGACTTTTATTGCTCCACTTTATTTCATACATTTTAAGTTTGGTGTGATTTAACTGCAGCGAAAGACTACAGACCTACTAAAATGAAATATTAATAGGAGTAGATCTGTCTAGTTATGCTAGTAATACCTCAACAATGTCTCCAAGGACAGTAAATTACTTCAATTCAGTGCATCTCATAGATACAGCATGCATTTAGTTAGTTCATTTCTTCATGTCATGCATTCAAAAACACCAGAGAACCTTATATTATTATGATTATTATTATTATATAAAAGTATATGCATGAGATGTTTGAGTTTACGCAACCAAAATCAGTAATTCAAGTAACAAACAGCTGCATGAAGCTTTCAACAACAACAACAACTCGATTTTATGCTGATACTGTGTCAGAAAAATGTTGATCTAACTCTCTTGCCCCACTTTGCTGCGTTGTATTGGATTACATATGACAGTACAGGTCTTCGGGGTATTGCGTGCATCACGTTGTACAACTGAAGCATTCGCTCACCATAGCGACAAAGTGCAGCAGGTTCATCCCAGGTTTGTTGGCCTTGGTGTCAGCCAATGAGAGGAGGGATGAGAGCTTGAAGCCCACAGCGTTGCCTGCATAGCCACCCTGAGAACCGCAGAGAAATAAGTGAATATAGACGTAGCTACAGATTTCTATTGACAACAAATCCCATGAAAAGACTGGAATCAACAGTTGTTTCATTCACTAACAAGTGAAGCTTTCACAGCCTGAGAATTCTTCTGTGTGTTCAAAGTAATAGACCAACATTTAACAGACATGCATATATGCTGCTTAAGTATGAAACAAGTAGCCAATTAGCTTCATTTTGCATGGAGAAAGGCGAAACAGCTAGCCTGCCTCTGGGTGAAGTTAGAAAAAAGAAAGGTTCAGGTTATTGTATTTTCTTGGGATAAAGCCAAACTAATTGTTTCCTGGCTTTACACCCATATAAGCTAAACGCTTCAACCAAATGCAGCCTTGAAATAATAGTTCAAAAAGTACAGAGGCCAGCATATTAAGGAAATTACTTCGATAAAAATATGTTTGTTTTTTGTCAGATTTTTGTCATAGGAATGAAACGGCTCGGGTGCCACAGACAAACACTGTTAGCTCTGGTCTTTTCATGGTATTTTTCTTAAATATGTAAAGTACAGGCAGCCTGATCCTTTAACCCAGACATCGCAGAGAGTGATGTTAATGTATTAAGTGAACAGAAGCGACTTACAGCGTTCATGATATTTCCGGCCTGCAGCACCAAATGCAGAATGGCATGAAGCTCCTCGCAGCACATCAGCTCTGTAGGATCAATGTGAACTCAGTTAAAGAATACAGCAGATACCATCAGAGCGATACTTCACTTCCAGTTAGCACCACTACACAGAACTGTTATCTCTTTCTGCATTTTGACTGTCTTTATAATTAAAAAACAGTCAGGATAAATGTACTGTAACGTTTTCACTGAATGGTGTCATTAAAGGTTCGACTTAATTGGCCCAATGCGGTGTTTAACTGACACCTCTGCAATGCAGTGAAAAGGTCACAGTACTGTAGGAGAGGGTTCAAAGAAAAATCCAATAAGGCACAGAGAGGCGAGACGGTGTGACTCAGCTAAAAAGACACAAGTTCGAGTGACAAAAACACTTTAAGATTTTTCACGGCTTCTCTTGGGTCAGCACAGAGAGAACATCCAGAACAAGTTTGGGGATGTGGATACAGGCGCGTGTGCTCTGTGTGTTATTTCACCGTCAGTAACACATGCACATATTTAGCCACGTTAGCGCTGTAGCTGTACAGCATACAAACAAAGCAAACAAACATGACAGGCAAGCATGACAGATATAGATATAGAAGCTGGGGTAATGCGCAGCACTGAAATTAAACAAAATTAGCCATAATTTGAAACTTTTATAGTAAGTTAAATAATGTATCATTTACATATACACATACACAAACATGACGCAGCCTTGTCTTTCCATTCTGTCCCCACATCGCTGTATCTCAGGTGACACATTCCTACTTTTTGTTCAGCGCCGCTGACAGCTCAAATATCTGGGTCACCTGTCTGAGCACGTGTGTGTGTATGTGTGTGCGTATACGAAGGTAGCCGAGCCCGTGTGTCATTACCTTTGGTGGCGACTCGGACGACATCGATCTCGTGGCTCATCACAGCACAGGAAGGCAAGAACTCTTCGCGGAGGACTATGGCCTCGATCCGAATCTCAAACCTGGTCAGAGGAGGAGGAGAAGGAG
Source organism: Nibea albiflora (assembly GCA_014281875.1). Classification (NCBI taxonomy): domain Eukaryota; kingdom Metazoa; phylum Chordata; class Actinopteri; family Sciaenidae; genus Nibea; species Nibea albiflora. Next base: position 10,526,080 of record CM024789.1, on the reverse strand, counting down.
GAGGAGAAGGAGGAGAAGGAGGAGGAGGAGGAGGAGAAGGAGAAGAAGACGAAGAATGAGAAGGAGGAGAAGAAGAAGAAGAGAAGAAGAAGAGAAGAAGAAGAGAAGAAGAAGAAGAAGAACGAAGAAGAAGAAGAAAGAAGAAAGAAGAAAGAAGAAGAAGAAGAAGAAGAAGAAGAAGAAGAAGAAGAAGAAGAAGAAGAATGAAGAGAAGAAGAAGAATGCAAAAGAAAAAAAATGCAAATGAAGAACGTCCTCAGTTAAAGGGCACTGTCACAGGAAAATAAATACAGAGGAACACACTTTTATAGGGATACGTGAGAATGAGGAGGCAGCATTCCTTGGAAAACTCAACACAAAATGCAAATTTGTCCACACAAAGTTGGACAGACAGAGCAAATCATTTCTTTGTTCAATGACTGTCAGACATTTCCTTGACTAAAACAACATTATGTTCACGCCAGTGAAATCAACTTACTGGGGCACCTGGATCAGGAGGTACATAAAGGAATCTACCAGTGTCAGCTTGTCTGGGTCTCCTTTAAACGCCCGAAGTTTCTTGATCTGTTGTGAAAACAGAGAAAGAGGAAGCTCAGTTGTTTGCTATCTACAGTCACCGTCTTTTATCACTGAGTTTTGGTGAAAGCCGCGCAGACGTTCATAAACACAAACCTCCTCTGCGTCAGGCAGGAGTTTCAGCAGGTCTTTGAGCAGCTCCGCGCCGTAAATCTTTCCTTCCCCATGTCGTATGTCTTCGACAATGGAGCGGTTGGACCTGGAAGATAAGCGGTTTATTTCAATTAGGCTCGATGATGAATGGCACAGGTGCTCCCCTTTCAATACTTGCTCCCCTGAGATTACACTAGCTGTTTTGTTGCAGAGTCAGATGTACCGGTCGGGCTTAAAGACAAACCAAAAATAAAGACAAAGACGACACAAGTTAAACCAAAAACATAATCTCCAGCTGAGCTCAGCTCAGCATAGATTCTCAATCATGTCTCATCACCTCTAGTGTCTGCAGTGCAACACAATTCCCAATGACATCACTACTATAAAAGACGACTATTAGAAAACCTTCGTGGACAATATCCAGTAAACTGACACCTTACAATATGATGCAACCCAGCACAGCAGTCCTGTAATAAATACCACCATTACGAGGCTTATATTACTAACTGACTGTATCAGATACATGTTTATTCAGCTCTTGAGGCCACAGTTTGTTGAACTGGATCAAATTCTGTCTGCATCACTGCAGGCTGAGATCGTGGTCATTGTAACAGCAAAGCAATACTTCTGGACACTGTAGAGTTGAGAGGTAGTGCGGCATGAAAATATGTTTGTCACTATATAAAAGTTTCATGTAAGTTTACATTTAATGACTGCTGTGTGATTAATTCTGTACTTTTCAAATGAAACATGCAAACCACGTAAGAGAGGATAAGACATTTAGTGTTCGAGTGTCCAAGCTGGTGGTTTCAGGCCCATCACAGCCTTGGAAGAGCTCCAGCTGTCAGTCACCGTCATTGTTAACGAAGAAAGTGAACGGGTCTTTTACTCCTGTTCATTTTCTGCATAGACAATCTCAGGTGACTTATAGTTTACGGTTCACAGTTTATAGCTGCTTGGATAGACGTGAAACTAGCTCAACTGAGCGCTCAACGATGAGCGTCTGTGTTAGAAAATATCAGTTACAAAGATTACATTTGTGTTCTCTGTTAACACATCAGGTGTTGCCTCCACATGCTTACAGAGCAGGCGTGGGCACCGGCAGGTACCACGCAGCCTGATTCTTCTTTTTTTATTTAATGGCGGATGGCAACGAGCGTTTAAGCTGCTGTGCTGGAGAGTGGGCTGAGGTTTCCTAATTCCACTAGTGGACGTAGCCTGATTAATCTGCGTTATTTATTTTTTAATTGCTTTATTTTTTCTATAATTAATGAATCGAAATTAACGTGTTCATTTGACAGCCCTAATTTGAGCGTAAATTCATGCTTACTGCATGATGCATTTAGTGCTACTCTATTGTAAAATTCAAATCATCTGTAAACTATAAGATGCTTTTATAATATATAAGTAATATATACAGGACAGAGGATGAATACATACTCGCTGGCACTGACGTGAAAAGGCACACACACAAAAATAATGACTATCTGTGATGAGGTCAATGTTCATACTCGTACCTGACTGTAAGGGCTGACAGTCAAATGTCATTGAAATACAGTGGGGAGCCATGCAAATACACCGTCATGCAAAACAGACACCTAACACACTTTTTGTACTCTGCTGCCAGATGACTAACACAATGCTGAGTCCGGTCGAACACATCTCGTTTAGATTTAATATATATATAATATATATATAAATAATAATAATAATATAAGGAATGATGAGCTGCAGAGGCCTTTTAGAGGAACTGACACAGACTTCTTAATAATCTCGCTCAGTTCTAAAAGTTTGAAACGGATATTTCCTCAGTCAGGCACTCAAACAGTGCGGGCCTCTATCTCTGGGAGAGCAGTGTGGACAGCTAAAACACACTGTAATCAAATCTGGCACATGAAGTAGGATAAGTAAAAACCTCTTCTATCTGTCCCTGTTACTCCATCTCTCCTGAGGTTTAAAAGCATCTTGGGATCACTTAGAGCTATCGAGAAAACCATGTGATGAAGAGACACGAGGTTAGACAGCTCACTGCTCTCCTCATAAAGGCCAAATCTCTCCTCGGTGGTGCAGACAGCTTATTCCTCACTGTTGTGGCCTCGTAATTTAGGCTGTAAGACTGTAACGTCTCTAAAACTGCCTCACCGCAGCTTCCCACAGAGGCATCATAAATATACTGTATACGCAGCCGGGTGATAAGCGGATAAATGAGCAGAGAAACAAACAGAAAATGATGTGGTGATTATGAAAATGATGTGAACCACCAGATCTCATCTCAGTAAACAGAGGCAGACGCCGGCAGCATGGTGACACACATCAGAACACCTGGACTCATTGTTTTCTATGCAAGGCCACGTGCCAGCAGGGTAAGCAGCTTAAGTGGGAAACAGAACGCTGGTGCATCGAGACAGATTGATTGTTCACTCACTTTATCAACAGCATGTCAGCGCTGTCACTTATTCTCCATTCAAAAATAAAGTCAGGACAAGTGGAGGACAGAGGCTGCTGGATTTCCCATCATCGACATGACTCAACTCAACTTGTATCGCATTTGCTCCTTGACTCAGCACAGCAGCAGCACCTTGACTGCTTTCTTTGTCTGTATGACGTGTCTTCTGTGTGCTACGGTCATCAACTTACATGCAGCTAATGACGCAAATCCTATGTCTATAGAAAGCACTCTCCATCACCATCATCAAACAAAAGTCTTATTCGACTCTAGGGACCTGAGCCAAGATGCATCCAAAGCTGCTCTGGAGGCTCTCTTAAACATTTTATGTTGGTTTTTCTAACTTGAGCTTTACGTGAGACGGTAGTGAAGACTTACTTCTTGAACTGCTTCAGGAAAATACCCACATTCATCCCCCTCTTGGAGTCAAGAATGCTGATCTGAAAAAAAAAACACAATGAAGAGACAAGACATCATGAGTGACACACAACTGTGCTGTAGTGCAATAAAGACACACACATGTACCCGCGCTCCTCCTTTCCTATAACCCCTCCTGGTTGTTGTTGTTGTTGTTGCTTGGGTTACCTGCTCTACCCGCCACCGTCACCCTATGGGACACTGAAGTTGCACTGGGCCTCATACGTGGTTTACGTCTCCCTCATTAACATTGGCTTGTACCTCCTTCCTTGAACAGGTGACAGTGCGTAAAGGCTCCCTCACAAGACCTAATTACAGCTTTTAAATAGCAAGTAGACACTTCTGCGGTTTGACTCAAATGAGTACAGATGAGGTGGAGGAGCACGAGTAAAGAAAAGAGAAGAGCTTAGATGATTAGTTGAATGGCAGAAAATTAAAAATGTAAAAATAATTATTGTTTAAGTCCAATATTTTCTGGCTCCGACCTCTCCGGGGTGTGAAGATTTGCTGATTTTCTCTGGATATATAATACACTATGCTCCTGTTTCTCCAGAGTTTAATGACAACTGTCACCTGCTCACACTGACCAGGTTTGAGCAGCTGCACTCAGTTCATTGTGGGGACACATAGGTGAGATATTTTGTCCCCTGCACCTCACATAGGTATTGCTTTACGTGTTACTTTACAGCAGTCTGTAATGACGCAATAATGCTTTTGTTCTGTTTATGAACACCAAATAATTTTTCACACACACAAGAAAAGCCGTAACTGAGCACCGCTACCTGACTTGTCCCTGCAGGGATATCTTAATACAGTAGGAGCGGGGCAGAGTTTATGTACGGTGAGTTGGTTATGAATCTGGGGCTTTCTCATCCCGTCTGCGGCGTGTTCAGGATTTGAGGTAACATATTTGCAAAACAATGAGAGTGGCTGTAAGAGTCTGCAGGCACCAGGACTCTACACTACGTCACCAGAGTTTCAGTTTTTAGATCCTCATCAGAATTCTATTCAGGCCTGAACCTTGATTGTCATCGACAGTCTGCAAGATTTCTGGTTTCTTGGCTAATGCCCATCATTAAGACTCCTCAGGTTCAGCAATTACAAAACGTCGAAAATGTCAGCATCGAACACAAATAAGGGCACTTCTGAATCTGAATGATCTCTGTCTTTAGAGTCTATGGCATGTCTGTGTTTGAGCACAGAGATATCCTGCTTGGTGCACTCTGTTTTTGTGCCCTGCCTTTCAGTACGGGAGATAAATATTGCACTCATCACTGTGTAATGTTGAAAAAGTAATCTGGTCCACAGGAACAACAAGAAGAGAACTGTAGACTGGAAATAAGTTCCTCTAAGTTTTGTTGTCTCGTACTAAAGCTGCTTCAGTATATCTCACGTCCTCTCAGATTTAAAATGACTGTTGATCAGATCAGATCTCCATCCGTCCATTTTCTCTAATCGCCGGGGGCTGCAGCCTATCACAGCTGACTGAGGGGGAGAGGCGGGGTACGCCCTGGACAAGTTGCCAGTTCATCACAGGGCTAGATCAGATCTGGATAAATCTTGATAGCCCACGAGGAAACACTGAACTTGGGAAGGCTGCTGTCCACAGCTTTGCACCACATGAATCAAACAAAGGACTTTAAAACTTCCTCTTGTCCCATTGGTTGAATTTAAACTGTTTAAACTTTCCTCTGATTGTTCCTGATGCGGTTTTGTAAGTGCTTTTGTGTGACTGGCTTTGTTTGTCATGTGTCAATGAGATTACCGGATTAAATAATGGTTACATAATACTGTAGATTAAAAAATATTCATATTGGCAAGTCCTGTGTGCTGAATATAACCACATCCCAAACAAAAGGCCACTTTAATCTTAAGAGGATTCATTTATAATCATTGTGTCAGCAGACTAAACTCCATCATCTTATCAACTTTTACAGTGTTGCTTGTGTCAGTACCGGACTCACCTCATCCTTGCTGCTCTCCTTGAACGAGCGGGATCTGGAAACGCGGGCTGAGTTTCCACTAGCCGGCGTCGACCCACGCATCCCTGTCGCAGCCTCCTCCTGCTGCCCGAACAGCTCCTCCACCGAGCGAACGTCGATCTGGTACTGCTGCTGCCGCACCGCCAGCGTCCAGATGTTGGGCTTTCCCCGTACCTTCTCCTCCGGTATCGGCTTCCAGAAGAAGCTGCGCACGCGGCGCTTCTTCCTCGTGTTGTGGTTGGTAAATAGGAGCGGAGGCGGTGGCGGGGGTGCTCCTGGAGGAGGTGGCGGCAGGGGAGGAGGTGGGGGAGCTCCGTGCTTAGAGGTGTCGGGGGCATCGCTGAGGGAAGGCAGGGTGGCGTGAGTGTGTCCAGACATAGAGGATGGGTCGGAGGTGGTGATGGAGGAAGTGGTGCAGCTGCTTCCCTCGCTGCTGCAGCTCTCTGGCTCATTGGTTGAGGATGGACAACTCATAACCAGCATCACAGGGACAAACAGTCAGCATATGAGCTCTATGCTGAGAGAGTACGGTCCGCAAATGGAATATATCTGATCCTCAAAATGATTTCCAAAGAGCTAATTTGTTTTCTTCCGCTCTGAAGAACATCAAAACTCTGCAGTGTACGTCCCCTCACTGCTGGAAGAAGGTAGACGTCCCTTCATCTAGTCACAATGAAGGGAGCATGTCCTTTGATTCTGGCCATCTCCATCACTCAGCTGGTCATCCATTGTGCCGAGCAGAAGCTTTGAAGGTTATCTCCCAGGGGGAGAAGGCCGCGGGTGGTGATGGCCATGGGGCTACAAGAGCAACAAAAACAACATAGGACTGGATTATACAGAGGCAGCCATGCGTGTCGTCGTGGACAATCTAAAATTAGGGGAAATTAAGGGGTGTGACAGATCAAAAGAGAAGGGGGACCCAGTCAAAGGGGCTCACAATGAGGAAATGGCAAATCCTATTTTTTTCTCTTCTTGAAGGGCTTTGAAGTCAGGCTGTGGGGTGTGTAACAGTCAGAGAGATTACACCCAACACAGCTTAGCTTCTGTTACACAGTTTGGTATATCATTTTCATTCTTAAGAAGTGCTCATGTCGAGGGCCGCTAAGAAAGATAATACGTAATTGCGAGTTATATGATATAACACAATCACGTGACTTTCAACATCTTCTGTGGTGCGGTTGCTCTTGCATCAGGTGGACACTCATTGGCCACAAGGTGAAAAGTTTTTCATAGATTTCATAGAAGATTTTTTCAAATAAATAAAAATGTTAAATTGAAATCAATTCTTTCTGTTTGTCTGAATTATTTCTGGTTTAATTTAAATTTTCATTCAAGGGTGGGGTCAGTTATACTGGAGAAAGCTAGGTGACTGTTTCCCAAAATATCAAATACTGTTAAAAATGGGAAACAAAGAAAGTGGCGAGGTCGTGCTAGGAATGAGACTCAACAATCAACTCAATTTTCAAGCCACCGACTCAAAGCGATAAGATTTGATGACCTGGGAAAGAAATGAACGCCAACTGTGGTGTTCTTTAACTTTGTTTGTTTCCCATTTACCTCGTATTTAAAGGTCCGGTGTGTCAGATTTAGGGGCAGCTAATGGCAGTGAAGTTGCAGATTGCAATGAATACTCTCCTACGCCTCACCCTCTCCTACCATCCAGCGTATAGGAAAAACTTAGGCACATCTAGAGCCGGTGTTTGGTTTGTCTGATTGGGGCTACTGTAGAAAAATGGCGGTTCAACATAGCGGCCTCCATTGAATAGGACACGCTCTCTTTAGATATAAAGGGCTCATTTCAAGGCAACGGAAACACAGTGATTCTTATTTTCAGGTCATCATACATTAATGAAAATACTAATGAATATTATAATCAATTATATTCTCCTAAATCTTACACACTGGACCTTTAACAACCTGGAAATGAAACTCAACAATCAGCATCTTTCTTTAGTATGACTGACTCCACCTTTAACTCCTTGCAGTTGAACTCCAGTCAAGCGAAAAGCAACAATGCAGGTTTCCTGATTTAAATCGGAGGCCAAAGACCAATCAGCATCCAGCTGTGTGGAAAACAACCGGCAGTCTCTCATGTATTCAGCTCGGCATCATCTGTTGCCGTAAGGAAGAGCCTGTTGTGTAGCAACAGCCATTAACAAATCAACACACACCGCACCAGAAAAAAGTTGACGTTGAATGACTCCAACTTCCAAGAAGCTACTGAAGAAGACATTTAACACCCAGCTCATGAACAGACATTTCCACAAATGCACCTGTTAGTCCGTAAGCTGCTTTATGCCTGGGAGGATTCCAGATTCACTCAAATGCAGCTACTTCAACTGCATTATAACACCTGCAAAAACCCAGGTGACAGCTCACCGTGAGGGGCGGACAGGTGGAGAATGTTGGAATCTTATCAGCTATCATCTGACAACAATTCAGCCTCTGGCAAACTGTCAAGTGTTTCAGGGTTTGTGATGTAGCCAGCGGATATCCAGAAAATGGAGAAAGACATTCTCTGCAGTCTGATTATTACTTTGATACACGAGATTGACACGAAAAAGACATATCATATCATATATATTTTATATATCTTTGATTTATCAGTGTAACTCTATTGAATAACCGTTGAGAAAATGTCATTTTCTACTTCTAGTCTTTGAAAAACACCAGAGGATAATTTATTTAACACGTACACTAAGTGTTATTGATGGACTGATACATGAGCACGGGAAAAGCCAACCGGTCTTCACAACACACAGACCAGAGGGAAAGGAAGTACTTAAGCCGCCCAGCTCTTCCATGTTATAATAATACATCCATGACCCCTTCCCTCCTCTCTCTGTCTTTGTCAAATCGACTGTGGCTCTCGGTTGGAGGGAAGCTGGTTGTGTTTCAGGACAACACATCACTCACTGCCACAGTTGACATGGCTACAGTGATCTGATACCCTTCTTCTTCTCCCGAACAAAGAAATGAATGGTGCTTCTGACAAAAAAAACAGGAGATAAATCAGAGGCACGGTGTTGATGCGGGGTGATAATACGTTACTTCCAGCACCTTAACGGAAAGAATTTGGTTTCAGGGCAAACAAATTGGCTTCAACATCAGTCAGAGCTTTTGTTCAAATACTAATAATATGAAATATCTCTTCCGGGTGATTTTTAGAATCAACTCTCTGCTTCCTAGTAACATCTTAGCCCCATTAGTAAGCAGCCTTAATTGTCCACCTGATACCCAGAGATTATTACTAATTAATAAAGCAGACGTCACAAATGGCCTCATGTTGCCAACATCACCCTGCATGCTCAGCTGTCCCGTCCCCAGAGCTGGACCACACGTCACTCATGTCTTATTCATAAGACTGTGAGAACAACTGACCTCACACAGAGTCACCTCCTTCAAACATGACTACACTAACACGTTAACGCTGTGGAGAAAACTGAGGGACAAAAAGAGTTCAGCTGTTTGCTGCCTCACTTCCTCTTGTATTATACTTATATGTTCAACGCCATAAGAGGTTAAGAAATAGTCCAATGAGCTGCTGTAGTAAAGCAAACATTTCAGCGTTACGTTAGTGTGCTCTGCTACATTAATCCTACCTCTTTAAAGAGATCACCTCTGTGACGGTGACTGACTTGTGGCATTTCACATTCATTCAATTATATTTCAGGGGCAACAACTAACCAACAAGGCTGTTAACTGACTGCCTTGCATGATTTACAGAGGAGGAAACACACCCGTCACAGTAACACTATACAAAGAGGACCTGAGGGAGAGAAAGATCACTGTGTTAGAAAGTTTCCAGAGACTCCACACATCCACCTGCTGCTACCATGAATGGACACAGACAGATTGTGGAGCTTCATCTACAGAGTCCACCTGTCGTCGACCCTGAGGCATCCCATCAGTCTTCATTAGTGACAAGGAACACCCCACCCACTGTAATTGTCTTTGATTGTTAGCAGCAGAGGTCAAAGTTAACATGAATAATGGTCTTCTAAGGCAGTGGGGGTTGGGACCTCTCCCAACGGGTCGCAAGACAGATCTGAGGTAGAAGTTCTGATGGGTCCACTTATGTCCTCGTGACTGAGACTTCAACAGAGGTCAAAACTAGAGACAAATATATCAGACTAATTGGGTCTTGGTAGGGTCCCTTTCTTATTAGCGTGTGTCTTGGGTCTGACTGCAACTAATAGTTCATTATTGACTAATCTACTGACCATTTTCTTGAGTAGTCAGTTCAGAGTTTGAAGTTTTGCTCTGCGCAACCAAAGATATCTCGTTAAAGTACTGAAATATCAGAGTAAGAAAAACAAAAGTTTTCAGTGCATTCAAATGTTATTCTATATCAATTTTCTGTTGATCAGCTAACACATTAATTGCTGCAGCTTCAATATAGATGTGTCTAATACCCAAGTGGAGTTGTTTATGTCTCGTTCTTGCAGACATGAACTAGATAAAAAGGGAAAAAAAAGTGGTAAAACTAAAAATGGAAACAGCTTTTTTGGACGCACGAGTAACGCATAAAGATGAGAAGAGAGTTTCCTGTTTAGGTCAACATAAATATGGATCATGTCTATTCTCAGGGATACTTTGAACTTGTTCTTTTGGATCACAGCTCTTTCTTTTTGAAAATTAGTCAATGCACGTTGATTTCAGTTAAGTCTGTTCTAGACCAAATTCTCCGAAAAACTCTTATCTGGGGTTGCACACTGATTAACAGGATAAGATTTATTCCGTAAGTCCACTCCACTTCTAAGTCCAGAAGCTTATCTTTTAGGAAACATATCGACAGGTGAAAATTTAAAAGGAAAGACATGGATAAATGAGTCAAGAAACAATACTTATGCATACAGGGCATGAAGGGTCGTCAGATTCCCAACTTATTCAAACATCAATGCAAGATTTTGGATCAATATGTCCGTCAGTAGAGGTCTAGAGACTTGGATACCTTGATGCCAGGAGCACTGATGGCAGCATTTTGTGTTTTTCTTTCATTTGTCATCCATCTTTAGTTACATAATAAGACCTCTGACTTTTTTTTTTTTAATTTTCTTGTTCTATTAAAAATCCATTGTGCAAAGCTTAAAGGGATTTCAACCGGAGGTACCTGTCAACAAGCATGCAGGGAGCCACCAAGTCCAAAACAAATAAAATCCGCTCTCATTCACAAATGTGTAACGCTGAAGGTCAAGGCGGCACTGCCTGTTATAATAATCCCCTGTTGTTAACTTCCAGTTCAATTTCCTGAGGGTCAGTGAACACCCCACAGAGCTAAGGTCTTTCACTCACACCAGTGGGGGCAAAGGAGTGCGTTCACGAGGAATTCGGCGAGTCCTGCTCCATCATCATTACCATGGGAACGCTCGTTAGCAGAGGGAAGTTTTGCGTAGGGCTCAGTGGGATGTCGCTGTCAGGCATGTTTGTTTTTGATCCCTCCGACCACCTCAGATCTCTAATTGTCCGAACTGTGGTGAGAGGGAAGTCGGTGACAGGAGCAGTTTTCTTGTACTCATCATGACTGTAACATAATCTGTAAACAATCCTGAGCTGCATCATTTTCATTATCTGACTTTTGGCTGGACAAAAAATTTGGCTTCACTTTACAGGAAAAAATGTGTCACAGAGGATGAACCCAAATAACTTTGTTGGTCCCCTGATGTTTCCTCTCGTAGTTCATGAAATATCTTGACAAGCATTGGACAGATTGCCATGAAATGCCCTGAAGATAAATTGCAATAACTTTGCTTGACTGTTTATCTATCGCCATCCTCATTCGCTAATTGCAAGGTGCCAATTAGCGAATGTTAGCATTGCTTGCTAACTAAGATGGCATGACATTGTAAACATTATACCTGCTAAGCTTCAACATGCCAAGCTTACAGCTATGATTGTGAGGCTAATGGTAGTGTTTAGTTTGAAGCACCATGCTATGCTAAGTACAACCTCACAGAGCTGCTAGCATGGCTGTTTTAGAAATGAGCTGAACAATTATCAAATTTGTTCTTGATTAATTTCTGTCGATTTATCTGTTTTTAGCTTTTAGCAACCAAGAAACAATCGTTCCATTTTTAAAATCATAACTGGGCCTTAGCCTCTTGGTTTTGGGGGCTGTCTTGTCAACCAATGATAATCCTGGCTGAGAGGTATTTAAAGTGCCTGCCTGTCTGTCTCCTCTCATTGGAGTTCGTACCGCTTCGCCCCTCCACCACTACACAAATGTCAAGGCTCTGTTTATGGTTCTTAAGGGGGATCTCTGCAAGGCTGTCATTTCACACTCACAATCAGTATTTAAAGGTTTTCTTTTTTTTTTTTACACAAATAAATTAAATCAACTGATTAAAGTATAACTGTACAACAGATATACACACACCAAGTGCGTTTTACCACTTTGGTTGTGTGTGTCTGTTTCGTGCAGCAGCTCTGTATGCTTTCTGGGACTCTGTATATGAGAAGGACTTGATGACCACTTGGGAACTCTCTTAGCAGTGCTGGCTTATCTCTCTGATTTCCATGTCTTGTTTACAATGGGGAGGACACACAATAGACTGTGGGTTGAGCATATCCACAGCAAAAGGCACACACACACAGACACACACTGCCCCGGCTACTACTGCCCAGATACCAAAGACAAAAGGGCTGTGTTGCCAAATATGCTCTTTTCACAGGCAGAGGATATGAAATGACACCTTTTAGGTGCGTGCAGAAACATTTACAGTACAGCGGCTCTTGGCAACAGCAGCAGGACTGCATTCATCATTCAGATGTAGCAGAAGGTGACAGACTGCAGCGGCGTCGCTAATGTATTCAAGCTGTATAAATCTGCTCTCTTACATAAAGCCTCCAGCCTCGTCCTCGGACAAAATGCACCATGGTCAAATAAAGTTACGTCACTTCTACGTTAAAATCTCTTGAGCGCTTACAGAAAACTATCACATTCTCACAGTTTGTGTTACTGAGACAAAAACGCACTTAAGTTACAAACTAAATATCAAATATCTGATGAACTGCAGGCCATTTATCACCTTGTGCCAGTGGTTTTGTAACAACACCGGAACAGGACACGGCAGAAAAAGTCGTTGGGAAATGCTTTGAACAATGAGCCTATTATTCAGGAAATCCTGGATTTATCAAATATTTTCAAAGATTGAGCGCCTGGTACCGTTATGTCTGTATTTTTTGAGTGAACCTTGGCAGAACCTGATAAATTAAATTATTCATGTGCCCATGAATAAAGTAACACCTCGTCTAGCCCAGCTGCTGATGTCCTGAGCGGATAGCCACTGCAATCATGCTGACCCAGACACGAGTCACCTGTGTAGGTTTATGATTTAGTGAAATATTTATAATGCAGGAGACAACATGTGCTTGAAGGGCAAAATAAATATATTCTAATGTTATTTGATCTGCAATCATATGCAAACATAAATCATACAAAAGATTTTACTGCCTGCAACAGGCTAGATGACATATCCCTAAGTAAATGACATTTTTGAACAAGGCCTGTATTCAAAGTTCGAGACCTGTGATTTCTAGGCCTGTATTTGGGATGCAAAATGCTTGCTTAACTCATCTGATAATCAACGTTGAAAGAGTTAAAATACTCAAGCTTTCAACTCTCCTCCCTTAACACAAAGTGATCAAGATTTGGCCTCCGGATGAGCGAATACATCAAAGAACATGTCAGTACTCTGTTCACAAGTTGTCAAATCAGATAAACCTCATCATCTGTGTCTCCTTCCTCTACTTCACTCCAACATGTCTGCTTATCTCTTAACTTTTGTTTCCCCCCCTTTTAACCATCCCTCATTTAATACACAATGAAAGCCAGAAGCCGTTATTCAGGGCCGAGGAGGGGACTGAGCAATTTGCTTCATGTACAGGCCAACAACCTTTAAAACAAACAGCCACGTGTGAGACGGCAGGCTTTGCATGGAGGATTAACGTGGCTCGAACAAAACTCAACAGTTCACTCTCAAATCTGCAAAATCGGTTTGAAGGAGATTATTGCATGGTGTTATTTGTCTAGAGAGAGGAATATGATTCCTAATGAGGTCAAGGTACAGATCGTGGCCCCTCATGCCATGTGAAACTAAACCAGCAATACTGACAAACATGGATCTTTTCATCATATGTTTAAAGACACCTGCTGGTCCCCAACAGGTTAATATTCTTGTAATTTTTGCTGATGTTAAGAAGCAGAAATGTTCCCTAAAAAGTGACTCCTGCCTGCAAACATCATCTTTTTAAAGTCTGCAGTGCACTGTCCTCTAAAATTGACAATGGAGTCCTGCTTGATTTTCAGCATGGCATTTAAATCCGCTTCAAAACGGTCCCTGATGTTCCTCTGCCTTGACTCAAAAACTGGCCCACAATTCACAAACGTTGCTATAATTAGATTGCAATCTCCCTTCCATGTCTCTCTACATCAAAGTCCCATTCAGTATGAGAGGAAATCTGTCAGCTGGAGGTGACAGCAGTGCCTTTTTAATTCAAAAACTTTTATAAGCAGCTCAATTATTAACCTCACAACCCCAATTATGTGTTTTTTTTCTGCAGTTGAGTGACAAATACTGAAGTGTTACATTTTCACTCCATGAAGGGATTAAAATGAATTACCCAGTAGGTACTTTTTATTGTTTTAGATGACTGGATAACTTTCTAATCAAGTTGGCAGAAACAGTAAGTTCACTCTTTATATAAAGAGCAAAAGTATTTGTGGTTAACGTGACTGAACCTTTAGCCATGAGTTCTTATAACAGCAATGTGGGTTTCTGGGTTATGTAGTACAGTCCGGAAAGTACAAAATACTTAGTCGGCTATTTAGGGCACTTTAAGTACTGATTAATGATCTCGTCAAATAATTATGGCATTGTGTTCTGCTCCACGTTGAGTCCTGTTTAATGAGTCATGAAACTGAGCTGCATCCTATTGTATCATCTACTGACTGAGCTTCTTGACTAAGGAGTGACGACGCTATCGATTTCAAAGAAGTATGCTACCGAAAACATATATGTTGAAAACAGGCACGTGAATATGCAGAACATGCACCCAGTTTTGAAAGATGATCATCATGTTTCATATGCTCAAATGAACACTGAAACAAGTTTTATTGCTGTAATCATTCTTCCTCTTGACTCTGGCCCTTATCCTTATCCCTAATGTGCTTTCAATGGAAGTGATAGGGGACAAAGTCTAGTTATCTTTGCGAGCAAACATATGTTTTGAAGTTTATATGAAGCTTTGACTTCATATAAACAGACACAACAACAGGGGGATACTAGTACATACTGAGATGAGATGGAGCATAAGTGGAGAAGAATCTAAAATATAGTGACTATCCATATCAGTGCGACAATATCCACCTGAAGTCTGCAAACCAGTAAATGTATCGAATTAAGAAAGTACGTTTCATGGAGTAAGATTGTTTGGTGTCTTTCAAAAGTTATAAAGTAAAAAGAAAAACAGTCATTTAGTTCCTCTGCTTTTCTGTCTGATGCTTTATTTACTTTACCAGCAGCCACAGCTATTGAAAGACCATCCTCTTTAATCATTAACAGGCTGATCTCAAACAGATCTATCAGGGAAATCCATACAACAAAAAAACCCACAGCCCATTAAAACCCTCTTTTTTAAAAATCTTTGTTGCACAGAGAAACATTGTGCGATAGCCTCCAGACTGCTGAGGCACAAATTACGTCTAACATGGCATTTATTAGAAGAAGCCAGTACGAGTGCATCATTACTTTCTGTTGAAAGTGTGAGGAAATTATTAATGATGAGGGACATATTGGAATTAAAAGCTGGAGATTGCCAAGACAAAAAGGATTACCAACACTCTCATGAATCATATTATAGCTTACATCAGCTGTAAATCATAGAGACAG
Source organism: Nibea albiflora (assembly GCA_014281875.1). Taxonomy (NCBI): domain Eukaryota; kingdom Metazoa; phylum Chordata; class Actinopteri; family Sciaenidae; genus Nibea; species Nibea albiflora. Next base: position 10,510,676 of record CM024789.1, on the reverse strand, counting down.
AGTATAGCACCGTATCATAAATACTGTTGTTCTGTTCTCCTGGAGCTAATAGAGATGGAGAAAACTTGTCTTGTCACTGCAGCCGCTTCACCGTGCCTCTTACTGTCACGCAAACACCTGCAGTGTCAGAGAACGAAAGATTTTATAAAGACTGTGTGCAGATAGGAGAGCCCCCCAACACAACACATCCCCCCAGCTTAGCATAAATCTGGTAATAACAGCCTGTGTCTCAATCGAGGTTTTCAGATTTGGAAGATTAAAGCTGCCAGTTTGCAGAGCACGCACGCCTGACCTGCCAATGACTGTTTAAACAGGCTCCTGCTAAGACTAATATGAATGACTATCTCCCCCTGTAACACAGGTTATATCACCCCTGTCAGCTAACCTGTAACTGAAGAGGGAATTCATCTAATCATATAACCAAGAGTAGAGCCTTTTAAATCTGATTCACACAAACAAGGACTCTGCGCTGATCCTCTTAACAACTGACCAAGCAGAAAAATGTTCTTGAACGTCCCACTCATTAAAATATTTTTGGTAAGCAGCTGATAATTCAGAGCCACATATTGTTTATGAAACAGGGCTGATACGATCCAACACGATACAAAAATAAATCTTATAAATATTTTGCTGCTTCTCAAATGTGATGCTGCCTATCTTCAGTTTTGGTCTGTTGGTCAAACAAAACAAGCTATTTGAAGACATCGTCTTGCTCTTTTCTTACATTTTATAGACCAAACAACTCAAATACAAAAATGTCTCACTTACTGCTTACGGATTATTTTCCATAAATGTAGCAGCAGTAAGTGAAGACAGCGCGCTGGATGTTGCTCTGCCATCCTAACACACCTGTCATTCATTCAGATTCAGTTATTTGACGTAAATAATAATATGCAGGTCAAAGAAATAAACATTACTTAGTATATAGAAGTTTCTTAGGTCCCCCTGTGTAGTGCTGTGTTTGTAATAGTCAGTCACAAATGACATCCTCCAAAAGTCATCATAAAGTTGAACCAACACCTCTCTACTTATACACATCAGTTTAATTCGGTTTACTTACTTTTATGTTTAGAATAAATACACTTTATCTGTCAAGAATAAATCACAAACATTTCATGAGAAGAGGTAAAAATATTTTATTCTAACTTTAAGGGCAACAGTGTATCAGATTCAGCTAGGTGCACCTAACAAACTGGCATCAGAGTGCTAAAGCTGCTCCAACAAACCAACAAACCAAATGACAGAGAACAGTGAAGCATTTAGCTGCTAAAGAGCCGGATCATGAGTTGGTGGAGAATATAAAATGACGTACGACGTATAAAATGAAGTTTCATAGAGGAGTTTATCCTCATAACTAACTTCTAATGAAACAATACTATCCCACACAATGACACAGCAGTTTCAAACGTCCTCCAGAGAGCATTTTCCAGAAGCATACAACACTTCAGACCACAAAACAAACACTGAATCTCCTAATAAAAAATACAAAGGCGTTACACACCCAGAGAAAAAGTAAACCAGGTGAAACTAAACCCACTCAGGCGAGGTAACGGCAGGGAGGAGGGATGAGAGGAGAGGAATACACCATCTGCGGTACTATGGATCAAAAACAGAGCTTTGAATCTACTTCTGTTTGTTCTTTTGTTAACAGGTGATCAGTGTCTGGCCTGCAGCAGACCACTGTCTCTCTCACACCTCTGGCTCTGCTATCCAATTGTTGCTTCAGCAATCTGATCCCGGTGCCAAGACGAGCTTTAGGCAAATCTTGCTGGCTTTCACAGTCCTGTGTCCTGTGTCCTAAACCAGCGTCTGCAGCAGAGGCTTACAGATTAATCGCAGCATTTCGGGCGCAATAACACGCGTCCTGTACGATTTAGTAAAAACTCGGCTCAGCAGCTGGCTTAGACCGACAGATCCTGAGCTAGGCGCAGGTTATTATGACACAGAAATGTGACGAATAAAGCAGGTGTTCAGGTCACCATAGAGACAACATCAGGGAAACATGGAGGAAATGCAAACATGTTTACGTGGCAGTGGGGAAAAGCGTTTGCCCAAGGGCCCGGAGACACAGCAGGCTTCATTAGAATACACTTTTAATACCCGTGAAACACTACTTACAAGCAATGCATGTGCACGGATCACATTACAGACCCTCACAAAACAACACAGGAGCCACAAAGCAGTGCTCATAAATCCCCAAAACAATACTCTTCAAGACAACCTCTGCAGAAGTTATATATGTGTTGTTATTTTAGTCCTGGATCCTTCTTTTGGCAGAAAAGGTGTCAGTTTTTTTAAAACTTGCTGATTTGTATTTCTGTATTGGACAGATTGTAGCTGAGAGACTTGGGTGGTAACATGGGGGGGGGGTATGGGGCGTGACACAAGAGAAAGGCATGCAAACAAGGACGCTTTAATTTTCTTCCTCCTTTCTTTCCCCCTTTGTTGTGTTTTTTTATTTTTTAACCGTTTGTCATTGCAGACCAAAACTGAATTTATAAGACGAGGGCAGATTTTCAGGCAATAAAGACCACTTGAGTTGACCCAAGTTGGCAACAACTATTCAGCCCCTCCGTGCTCCCACAGAAATAAATCAAGCCCCCCAACATCTTCCTCCTCAAGATGACGTCAGAGAATTGAGTTTTCCATGTTACTCTCGGCTTCCACAGCAACCGGGGGTGACACCGCCCTCTCCCTTGACCTGACCCGGGGAGAAACTCTTTTTTTCCGCGGGGGTATTGTTCCCAACACTTGAATGGATTGCCCTCTAATTCATCTCAGCATGTATAATAGTGTACAAAAGCCAAGGAAGCCGGGATCTGAGGTGCAGAACAAAACCAACAGGGGCAGAGTTATAAAGCCATACATGCTGGACTAAAAGGGCTGGGGATGGGGCAAACGCTGCTTCTTACCCCTCTAACATTAACTGAAAATGTACACTAAATACACAGGGTATCCAAAAATCCATATCACAAACTGTTCTGTTTACTTATTATTTGGTCAAAGACAGTCCGCTGAATTCAAGTTTTTGACAGTTCTTGTCAGTCTGTTAAGACATTTTAAATTCAGGGTTAATTTTGTTCATATTTGTTACGTATCAAGAAAAGTAGGAGCTTGTTAGTGAACACGAAAACAGAGTGACAGCACTAATATCCGAAAATGTCAGACTATATCCAGCCTCTATACAATATTTAAGAAGCATGCAAGTAGGTAAACTGACAATTAAGCTAAATGTAACGGCTTTAGACATTTGCAACAAGAAACTTTTATCCAAACTAGAAATACTTAACTATGTGAATGAATGGTATACTCCGTTAAATAACTACTACTTAACCAACTACTTCTCTACAATAAGTACGGTGACTATAAAAAGTATTATTATGGAAAAAAAAAAAACATTAAATTTTTGGCTGTTACTCTTTTCACATTAAAATGTGGTTGCCTGGATGAGAAGGAAAAGGTTTTCAGACAAATACAAAGGTTAATATTTATATTCAATATACATAGTTTTAAACCTCTTTGTACAAAAGTCTTCATTGTGTAGTGTAGTGAATCACATAGAGCCCTCTAGTAGAAATATTCAATGGAGGTTTTTAATTAATTAAATCTTTAAAAAACTGAGAACGAGCTCATCTTTCCTCGGTGTTTACATTGTCAACACACAGCAGAGCAACAGATTCAGGCCTCAAACTACACTAAATGTTAATAATGATGCAGTTTTGGAGGTGAACTGCATTGCAGGACACCTTCTGTTGTCACCTTAGAGGCTCAAACAGAGGAAGAAAACAGTAGCAGGAAGGTTAAAAGCACCTTGCTTTGTGAAAACGGCCATGCACTCATGCACAGGCTCCCGCTACAGTGACTTCTCACAGCAGAGTTACAGTAGGTCGTTACATATTTCACATCCACACACGCACACACACACGTACACACACCATCACCACAGCATGATGCGGCGGTACCGTCCTGCTTCACTCACCGGAGGGATGAGAGGGGCTGGTCGGGACACGTACTGAGCTCCGACGCCGTTGGAGTTAGTAGGTCGATACTTTTCAGAGGAGAAAATCTGCGTTGTGTTTCAGGTTATCAGCCGGTCAGGTGAGCCGCCCGGTGCCCTGCTCGAGCTGCAGCACAAACAGTGCAGAGACACTCAGTCACCACCAGCAGCACCACCACCAGCAGCAGCAGCAGCTGTGTGTTGTGAGCTTCCTCGTACGTGATTGGTCCAGGTGGAACAGGCGCGCTCACGTGTAAGCCGGCGCGCGCGCGACACACGCAGCTTGTGACCACTGGTGCAATCACAAGGCTGCGAGCTGTGATAAGAGGCTCAGGTGGGTTCATGTAACTGTAGGGACATTTCATCGGGTTTGAGGGCTGCTGGAAAGTAACTGAGTACATTTACTCAAGTACTGTATTTAAGAGTACTTCTTCAGTACTTTTCAGTTCAGAGTAACAACACTTAACACACAATGTAACAGTACAACACATGCTTTTGACACTTGAAGTACATGCTGATACTACATTACACCACAGAACATTCTGTACTCTTGCGAGCAACAAAGCAACAGAATGTAACTTTTCTGCCATAAAGTAACAGATTTTAAATCATGTTGATGCTACACCGATGTGTAATCCTGCCCCGTACACCTATGACTTTGTGGTCCGTGTACGATCACTCACAAGAAGTACGTAACACTTTACGGCACTCAGTAAGTAAAATAACATCAACTATTTCAATTATTTTGGGGAAACTGGTTCATATTTTATGACGTAGATGTTTTCTGCTTTCCGTCTTAGGCTGCACATCAACTCTCTGATTTACAGAGTTTTCCTGATGGACAGTAAACTACTGCAGTAGTAACTGTAGCTGCTGCTCACTAATTTTAGCTCAGTTTGTTAGCCAGGCTGCCCAGACTGTGAGCTCAGAGCAGGGACAGTGGAGTGGAGCCAGTGTTGTGCCAGAACCTGAGCAGGGTAAGGGAACAAGGTTATAAGGCTCAGCAGCCCCGTTGAATGTAATGTTAGAGGCAAAAAGACCAAAAGAGGACGATGACGGAGGAAGCTCAGAGGAGAAAAAAACAGAGAGTGACCGAGCAAGAATCTGCCAAACGAGTAGATCTGGGACTGACTTTTAGTCGTTGGCGAGAGCTTTGTGAAATAAAAGGCTGAGCTGTGCTTCTTACTGTCAGACCAGTAAGTAATATTAGCTGGCTGCTAGTAATATAATCATGACAACTACATGTACAACTGTCTGTATTTACAACAGTGGTATTGCAAACTGGGGACCCTAATGCTTTTCCACCAGGTGACAGGAAAAGAGGTGGCATGTTTGCTTGCGATCAAGACAACAGCTATAATGAATGCACTATTCGTGTTTTTTGGTGTTCTGGCCTTTGACAGTCAAACATACTCGATTAAAAAGTACAAGAGATTTTCTTTCTCATGAACTCATTTGCACAGTAAGGGCTACAATGTTTTTTTTTAAAAATCAGACACTTAAATTAGATAAGGTGTATTTTCCTCCAGTTATTACGGTGCTATGAAAATGATTTTCCATCTTCACAATTTTGCACAAATCTCCAAGCTACAAAATAATTTAAAAATATGACTGAAAAGTGGAAATCTTTTTTCTCTTTTGCGCATTTCTAAATTGCCGTACTTTCTCAGTTGATAATTCTTTTAAAAATAATGTATTGAATAGGATCCACTTTGATTTTGCAGTCGTGAAAAACATTAAACTGCTGTTTTAAATACAGTTGAAGTGCTTCTATTTGTTTAGTGCGGTGATCTGAAGAGCCACAGAGATAAAACACAATGCCGAGGCTGTGATCAACATCCTCAAGGCTTTTCTGAGGATTAACCAGATCCTGTCAAATGTATGTATACCTGTGGGTGTGGCGGGTTTGTGATTCAGAAAATCTAAAGGAGAATCTAAAAGCACCTGGATTTAAGTAAACATAAGTCAGGTTGAATCCATATGTCAACAGGATATAAACCCCTGCTGTCCATCTGGAAGGGAACACTGACAAAACAGGATGAACGCACAAGAAGTTTACTTGAAACGTAATTGTATGTTCTCATGTCTTTTTTCTTTTTTCGCTGTAACCCTGGTAGACAAATGTTTTACCTTGCTTCATGACTTTGATGGCCCCTGGTGGTGACTTTTCATAGAAGCTACAACTTGAAACTGAAACAAAAAATTAACTTCTGAAGAAGCTTAAAGAAAAGAAACTTTTATTTTTTCCCCCCAAAGAGATTACACGACATTCAGGATCTTTCCTTAATTCAACACTTGCTAATGTTTCATTATTAAAAAGGTAAAGATCCACTAGCACATACTAGTACTAGCACATCATTCTGTAGATCTTTAGGAAAATAAAACAAGCCAAATGGCGGCATTGGTCATAGACTACAAGGTAAAATAGAGAAAATTACAAATATATAATCCATCTATTTCAGGGAAACAATAGATTGTTGTACAAGATTCACACTCTCAAACTGCTAAGTCATAGGAAAAGTATAAATCCACAAAGTGAGTACATGGAAGCTGGTTATCAATCAACCAGCATACAATATGTACTCTTTGAAAAATATACTTTTTTTTTAATATATATATAATCCAATGAAATAAACTGTTAGCAGCACAGGCAAAAGATGCTGGTCATTCAAATTTACAAAAAAAAAAAAAGTGTCTCAAGTTAATCGCATTTTGGTTTTCACCTCACGTTTTATACACTTCTTACAAGTTTTTTTTTAAATTGAGACTCAAATGCATACATGTGCATATGTGCAATATGGATAAATATCTTTGAGGAGACTTTAAATATATTGAGACAGTTATGGGAGTGTTTTCTTAAAATGAAAAATAAAACACATTTGTGTTACGTGGAGTGTTTTACAGGGTTTAACTGTACATCATTGGAGAGTATGTGTGTGTGTGCATGTTTGGTCTGCTCTCTTCCTTTTGGAGTTGGTCCCAAAAACTGGTAGCGAGCGCCTGTTTTCAATAATAAGACCAGATATCATAACACGCAGCGCAGGAGGGAAGAGAAAAACAAATTCAAGGAATCAAGGCACATGTAGTAACATAAGGCTGGTCCTTCATTTTGTCTGGAATTATCAACACTTTTACCCATTCAGTCATATGCCTTGAATGAAGACAAAATAGCAAAACGCTAAAAAAGGGTAACATTATCACATCATGCAGCATTTGTTGTGAAGAGACATCAATATGAGCTTTTTAATGCTAATTTAAAGGGATCGTTTGACATTTTGGGAAATAGTTTGATTTGTTTTCTTGCCAGGAGTCAGGTGAGACGATTGATGCCACTCTCGTGGTGTGTATGATGAATGTGTTAGGCTAGTTTTACTAGTCCTGAGATGTATACTCCATCAGAATCACAGCTTGATATTTTTACATTTTGGTTTTTGGATTAGTGATGTTTAGGGGTGCAGTAGTAGCATGTTTTACAGTCCTTGTGCTAAGCTAACTGGCTGCAGCCATGAGACAGATGAGGTGTTGATCTCCACACCGAACTCTCAGCAAGCATGCAAATAAGCGTATTTCCCCCAATCGTCAAGCTAACACTTGTTTGCTGATTAAACCAAAAAAAAAAAGTTTGCATGATCCAAAAAATCTCAATGCCATTTTTCTCCTGTTTATCACAACAGGTGCGAAGTCAAAATCATGTTCAGAGTCTCCTGGAAATTCCTGATTACACTTTCATAAAGCATTCACCCACATCTCAGTCAGCTGATACGTGTGATGTAAATAAGTAAAACGGCAGTTATTTTGATCCTGTAGCTGCCCATACAGAGTCAACATGTCCGCCGTGCTGAGATACAACATTCATATGCTGGAGTACAAAAGGCCATTTACAGTTTCCAGATGTGTTTACTGCAGCATCTCCTGTTCAGATTCGTCAAACAGTATAAAAGTGCGTTTCCTATGATTTGAAATAACTGCAAAATGAGAAAGGATGGATTAACATCAACAGTAAACAGATTGTGTGCTTGTTTTTTTCCCCCCCATTTTCCATTATTAGTTAAAAGATTTACAAATTCTGAAAGTTTGAAAGGCAGTGACAGAGTCGAAAGGAGGAGAGGGCTTCCTGTAGTTTCTGTAGACATTTCCTGTCAAACCGAGCCACTATGGCTTCACAATGGTACGATTAGTGCTCTTCCAGCCAGGATGGACTGTCCCCACCTGGCGATTTCAACTTGATGTGGAACTGCTTGAGTGTCTGTTCCAGCTGCTGTTGGTTTCCAGCGTAGTACGCAGCTATGGCATTGTGGAACAGGATGAGCTGGTTATGCAATACCTTCACCTGTTTCAGAGCAGAGAAATAAAGAGACGATGAGCACACTGAAAAGTCAATACGGTGGCACAGGTATGTAGAGCAGAGCTGGCCTTTAGCTCACCTTATTCTCTTCCAGGAACTTCAGCTTGATGGAGACGTCGTTTCGCATCCTCTCGTACTTCTCGCGGTGGATCTGGAACTGCGACTGGGACTGCTCAATCTTGGGCATGGTGTTGGCATCACGTGGCCCCAGATTCAACTCCTCCAAATCTGTACGGTACGCGTCATACTCAACCCTAAAACAATTATGCCAACAGCATCAGCATTTGTAATTACATTATGACACATGACAAAAGTAATCCCTGCACACCGCATCCAATCCGTTATGTAAAGCTGTCAAGTTTGGAGGACATTCCCTGTTTTGTTTGGCCAGACCAGCCAGTGGTTTCACAATACACCACTGACCTACATGTGGCAGTGATTGACCAAGATATGCAGCAAAGCTCTGAAGAGTGTTTCAGGGTCATTGAACCTCAAGGATACACTCAAATGTGTCTTTGTGAGTAACACTGAACACAGGTGTAAGTTTTCTTTGTTTACAAGAAAACTACATGGCATCTTTAATATGGATTCAAACACATGTATGCTTATGATATTTTCATACAGGTCGAATTATACAAATAATTGCCTGCATGACTGTGTACATGCTCGGTTGTGTCAGGAATGACTGGATGCTCTTATCGTGTTGAAAGTTCTGTTGTTATTGTTTTGCATGAAGCGTGTGGTAAATTTATACTGAAGCAGTTCACTGGTAACTTAAAATGTAAAATATTTGGTTTTATTCAATATTTATCACAAATAAAGTTTCCACAATGTCTGTTATTAAAGTACAGTCAAGGACATCAGTAACACCCAAATGTTTTACCTTCCATCCAGGGTTGAAATGTTTTTTTATTAAATAATTATTTGCGGATTAGAGATGATGCACCGGAACAATAAACACTTCATGAACGTGCAATACCTACCTGGCAAATTCATACTGTTTGATATTAAACATGGTATCTTCGATTGTTTTGTCCACGAGTGTGTCAACACTGGAGATGAAAAAGTTGATTGCACCCAGCAGCGTCTCTCCATTTTTGGACAAAAGCTTTTGGGTGTCAGCGTTGTAACCAAACTCCTCCTAAAGAACAAATTCAACACATTTTAATTCTCATGCTGAATTTCTTTTTTTTTTTTGGCACCGTCGGGTGCCAGCATTATGCAGCACATTTTGCAATGCAATATACACAGGAGTAATAGTGATTGTTGCAATTACATTCAGCTACAGGGAAAATATTTAACCTGCAATTACAACAATAATCTACTGCATGACAGTCACAAAAGAACGTCAACGCTAGAGATATATAATACATATATTTCCATGATGTACACTAATAGCATTGTATATGCACTCACTCTAACATAATATATAGTGTTTGAAACATGGAGCAATATCAATAAATCCTGAAACACAATTAGTGGATTCAACAGAGGGTGGAAGAGGAGCTAATCTTTAATTATGCATGACTCTTTGCTTCCTTTTCAACCGTTAACTTCACGATTTAGCGTGTGTGTGATGCTTCAATAAAACAGAGACAAGAGTAATGCCTCACAAAAAAAATGTCTTTAAGGATGATAACATGTGCCTTCCTTTTATCCTACCCAATTTGACAGACAACATATATGGACTCACGTGAAGTTCTGGTGATTTGAGGCTGAGGTCGGCGAAGGCGTCGCCCAGCTGCCTCTGTGTTTGCATCATCTGGGACAGCTGAGTGGCCAGCGTCTGAGCCAGCTTGATTACGTGCTGGTACTTTCTCTTGTTGTCACGGAGGACTTCGATTTGAGCCTCCAGCTCCATGTCCACAGTCCTGGAGCCCCGACCCAGCTTCTCTGACAGGATCTGCCTTGTACACTGCAAAGGACAGCAGACTTTAACGCTTATCTGTATGTTATTGAGTCTGTTTTCATATTTTAAATAATTTTAATGCCTGCTGGGAGTTTGTACTGGATTTAGTCAAGAGCAGACTGTAAAAGATTCAGTCAGAGGGAAGCCACAACACAAAGTATAAAGAGATCTGTGTAGGTCAAATTGGAGTATAGTTCACTGTTCTGCCATCATCCTACTAACTGAGAGAAGATAAAGAGTGGGACAAACGCTGAGACAAGAAGGAGGGTAGAGGAGGGACATAAAAATAAATCAAGGACAGAGAGGATTACTTTATACGTGTTGATGCTCCACTTTCTCACAAGGTCCAGTTTTTCCATGGCTGGGTTCTTCAAGTCATCTGAAAGGACCACCGCTCCACTGTTTGGCTGTGGTTTCATTGCACCTGGACAATTAAAAGTGATTCACTTAGTGTGTGATTACGTTGCTGGATCTGCAGGCTACATAGCTGTGGCGACAATTTGAGAGATATAAACCAACGGTTATATTTATCAAACAGTGTAATGAGATTGTCATGTTAACCAGCACAAAACCACATCACAAATTTAAGGCATTAAGCGGACACTGATGACATATGTGATTGCACAAATCAAAACAATCATTAGAACACAATTAGTCATGACTTACCACTTTAAAAATGCTAACAGTCACAGTAAAGATGACGAAAAGCACTTCATTGTGGTAAAGGAAGTGCTGAAAGACATCGAGCCCCGAAACTGACAAAATGTAGATCAGACTGCTGATAAATGATCGATCAGATTATCAAGTCAAAAAAAAATCTCTATAATACTGTTAGTTAAATCTTCACTGTTCGTGATGGGACCATGATGGAAATAAGTCATGGGACTCAATGGGTCAAACTAATTAAAAACATCTGAGTCTTAAGTCAAATTCTAATGCTAAACGCTAAAGTCAGCCAAATGCTAATTTCCTGTTTGCTTACCATAAGTTAAATTGCAACAGATGTTACAAAAGTTTATGCAGCGATGAAGTAACACTACGCAGCATATATATGTGATTAAAATTATGTGCACTGACTGCTGTAGCTGTGTGAAATGAGTTATGAATGAGTAATTAATCAATGAATTACAAGGCCTTTTAACTGGTTACGTCTCAGTTTAATAATGATGCCTCTCTATGGTCTACGTAAACACACAAGACCGTCCATGAGATGACTATTTAATAAAGTTATTCTTAATGCTTTCCAGTCAGATTCAGTGAATTCCCCTTGAAAGGAAATGACAAAACGAGGCAGTGAAAACACTTCTGCTTTTGACTACAGGGACCACCAAAATTAACAGAAAGTAAGTTTCTTGTAGCTTCTTTAATTTTAAAAAATCTATTGATATATTCAGTTATATTTTGTCTTTTTTTTTTTTTTTTTTACTACATTTTGTCAGTTCCATAGAAGAGACTATGGGTGCCAGTTTTTGCAGGGACAGAGGTTGCAAGCAGGGAAACCCACTGAGATTAAACATGAATGCGGTTTTCTTTCCAAGCCAAGCAAATGCTTCAGGCATCAGGAGGCTGCGTCACATCTAGAAATCATGTGATCTAGATCTTAGGAAAATGACTCCAAGGAGCATGTAAACACTTATCATTAGTCACTGGAAAGCAGGAATCGAATTCAATTAGCCCAGACTTGTTGAAAGGTTAAGTTTGGAGAGCCAATAAACAAGAAAAGGAGAAGAAGAAGAAGGAGGTTTGAGTCGGAATTGAGGACAGCCTGTGGGAACAAGGAGCAGGCAAGAAACTGATGAAAACCAAGAAGGGTTCAATAGACTGCGGTTAATTTTAGTGTGGAAATGGTTTCAGCATCATCTGATTCATACGCCATTGCTGCGGGTACCTTTCTCAGCCTGACTATCGCTGGAAGAGCGTGCCAGGCGGCTAGCAACAGCCGAGCTGGGAGCTACAGGTGCCACGGGAGACGTGGGCAGGCTTGCTGACCCTGGGAGATATTCAGAGTTATGATTCATTAGTATGTCACCATCCCACCAACACAAGTGTAAGGGGGGGGTATTTCTCATTGATGTTGATTTCCTTTGCGTTGGTTTAAATTACGGTGTCTCTCTGCATGTTGCAGGATGAATGTGTTACTGAACAAAAGCCTACCTCAACCAGTGTAAATATCATGGAAAAGAGCCATGGCAACATCGTGGTAATGGGGCTACAACGGCTCAACCCTCTATGGGGAGAATTTTATTTGCATTTGTAACAAGGGCATGATGATGAAAAGGAAAGGAGCAACACAACCTGGAGATCAGAGGAAGCTCATTAAATTTAATTGGATGTCCACCTTTACATATTCAAATGTCTGCCTTTCAAATATCATAGAGATTATGAAGCAAAAGTGGAGCTCTGGGAGAAAAACTGTTTGCAAACACTGAATGCTGCAAAGCAATCAAATAATGTAACAAGCTGACAAAGCCTGATGAGTTTTTGATGAGCTGCTCCATCGCCAACTTTAATGAACGAAAAAGAACGCACAAAACAAGGAAAACAACAGTCCGAGTCAGATGTTTTACCTTTGTATGGTCCGGATTCAATAATGCCCTCTGTTGTTGAAGCGAAGTTGCTGGAGGTGACACCGGACTCTGAAAGTTGTAGGGCCCCAGGGCCACTGGGGTAAGACTCCTATGAAAAAACAGAGATGTATATTATATATATGTTAAGTAGTTTGCAACAGATAGGTGGCAATGTCTCTCTCTCTCTCTCCTAGCCTCTTTTTTTTAGTGACATTTCAGGCTCACTGTGGAGGGTTTGACTGATTGCTGGAAGCATCGTGTTGGGCTGCATTTTTCCAGAAGTTAGATCTGGTTCAACTTGTTTGATGCAGCCGAAAGCCACTACCCTCACTCAAATGAATGGGAAAACCAGCGTTTGTGCCGCAGACAGATTCTGCCTGAAGCGGCCTAATCCAGGAGCACTAGATGGCCAGAAAAATCAGAAGAGAGGGAAAAGGACAAATGTACAGATCAGCAGGAGACTGGGGCAGATAAAGCAACTGAATCACTTGGTGTGGGTGCTGTTACAGTATTGTTCTGAATGGCTCTAAAGACTGGAGTAAACTCGTTGCAAACCTATAAGGAGAAAACTGCAGCTATGCGGCGCACTGTGTGCATTAACATTCAAATCGAGTCTGAAACAAATGATCACTGTAGGAGAGAAAACACGGCAACAAACAACAAAGTACCTTGGTATATTTATAAATCCTTATACTAGCTTTTGACAGTTGACAATCCTTCCCTGCCACACACTGTCAGTGTGACTGTGAGCTATTAACGTTAAACAGCAGCCCATCTGGAAACACTGCCAGCTCACAGTCATACGGATGAGAGAGAGAGGGCACCCTGAGGTCTTCATCTAAATGACTTCACTACAGAAGGATCTCACCTTGAATATCCAAGGAGGTCACTGCTACACAGAATAAAAACTACCCTGCAAAGCTACAATGACCATTTTCTGATATTCTACAAACATACCAATCTAATAGATTAATCCAGGTAATAAGTAACAAGTTTTTGCATATTTGTTGTCATCGTTTCAGTTTTTACTGTTCTAAGCCAATTTAATGACACATATCACGCTCGATGTACCGATCAAAGGCACAGGAATCATAACAGGGGCAGTGTTGTTGTTAAAGATACTATCTTCCAGCTGAATGACTTGATTTCGGAATCCAGTACGCTCACATTGTCTGAGATTATACAGTTTCGCCGTTCTCAAAAGTCTCTGGAGAAACCCTTACCCTCTTGAAAACCGTCTCAGGGCTCTGATCCAGGTCTCCGTTGCTGGTGACTGGGATCTCAGCGGCTGAGCTTCTATGGGACTCCTCAGCCATTGTGCTTTCCTGTGAAGGAGGAGGGTGAAACGAAGCAGGTTATTTCTTTAAAGCGTTCCCAAACAACTTATAGACAGCGACGTCCATTATGAAGAAGAAGAAGGAAAAAAAAGGGACTCTAGATCCACTAGTGGGGCACATTAGTTGTGGACTGCCATCTTGTGGACACAGCCATTGTGGAAATTAGTGGGTTGGGTCAGGATTTAATACAGAGAATGATGGATCTTCGGTGGTGACAGGATAGTGTGATATCAGGGTGAACAACACTATTTATATAAAACAAAAGATTAATTAGTTGTTCCACCCCAGCAAATGTTTGCAATAAATATGTCTGTATTCGGGTGTATCCACCCTCTTTCAACGATTTCTTTCATTCAGTTCCAGGACAGGAAGGCGAACTTTACGTGATTTGTGTTGCAGCATTACAGCATTTGCCAGGATACCAGGAAGCTCTTGTGCAACAACTGACATCAATTTTCAACACTCCCCCTATTTTACAACAGAGCAGGATGGAATTTGTCACTGAGGGCTTTACACTATCTTCACGCTATATATTAATTACTGGTTCGTTGGAGTATTGTAACAGAGTATCTCTCGCAAGTCATGAAAATTTAGAGCATGAGGTCTCCACCCATGAAGCAATGCGAAAAAAGAGAGAAAGAAATCAACCACCAGTTATCGCTACCATCTGCTGTTCTCCATGGCAATGACAATATCTAGTTTCACATTGCCACGTTCAGGTCAGTGTTTCCTAGCAAACGCGAGGCTTTATGTTTTACAGTGACATCTATCATTTCAGAAACATTCATTCTGTGGTCTAACTTGGAAAACATTGCGATGCAGGAACTCGTATGGAACAAGAGTCTCCTTGGCCTTGCATATAATTAACAACCATGTGGGCAGACCTGTTATAACCTTTATAGCAACATATAAATATTGGTCTCTCTTAATCGTGGCTGTGGATTAAAATGACACAGTGACACACTGGCTTGCTGAGCTGCACATTTACATGTTGGCTTGTAGCAAGCCACAGGGTGGAGACAACAGTTTATGGCAACATCTGCTTTGTTTAGGTGGTAATAAACTGCACGTAGATGCAGGCTGAGGATTCAGCTGTGCTATTTTTAGCGCAACTTTTGTGGTCTAATCGCTGTTGCCTTGGGAACAGGGGCACTAACTTAACCGCTACAAAGCTTTGTAAGGTCTAGGGCTAGGTCTAAGACTTAGCCAACAGTGTAGCAGCCTGGCAAAGGGGATAGGTACCACTGAAAATAATAAACATATTATATTCAATAAATCCGTATTTTCATGTTTGAACAAGAATCTTCAATTATAGGAGGACCTTAACCTGTGTCTAAATAATGCAATCAGCTACCAGATCACCTGGTAACAAGATCTGGGTCTGGTCAGAGGAGACTGACTGGTTTTAGAGTGTGAGCAAAAAGAATAAGGTTAAAATCAAATAACAATAACAGATTTCATATCAGAGTGACCAGGTACAATCCCTGCAGTACCATAAATATATTTGTTGAGACTGTTGAGACTGTCACCGAGGAGTAGTAAGATCAGTGCCAACACTGTATGGGGATATTGCGACATCAAAGAGAGTCACTTCGATTAAAAAACAAAGACAAAAATAACCTGTCAGTTTCTACAAAAACTAGTTCATCTGAAGTCCTAATGAAGATACTAAAAAGGTGGCTGCAAATACATCGAGACACAGTGTTTTGCTTTGATCGCAAAGTGCCATCTGATCCTGTGTTTCTAAGAAGCGTTCGATGTAAAGACGTTGGTATGGACGTTGGAGGTCTCAAAACATTGTGTTTTCAAAAAGATTTCTGATAAGCTGAACCAGAATATAACATTAAATGGGCTTGTGACTTTGCTGAGTGCTGCGTCATGTGACAGACACATAAATACTTAAAGGCCATACGATGCCTGCATGCAGGCAGACGGCACAGACACGCACTGCTAGGCTGTTAGACAACTCCTACTGCAGATAAGACATACTCCTGTTTGATAAGTCAAGCTGTCAGGTAGAGGCACGTCTGGTCCAGTCTGCATTTTAAAAAAGGAGGGGTGAAAATTAAGACCGCCTGTAACAAAACAAACTGTTTCTGTGTTTTCATTTAGCTCAAATGGCGCAGATTCAGCTGTGGATCCAGGGATGATCGGGGGTCTCAGAGCCAAAGTGATGCAACCCACCATCTGCAAACATTCTGCAAGGAAGCTTGCTAATTCAGTCTTCCGACTGGAGCACTGAGAGTACTTAGGTGGCTGTGAATAAATCAGGCATATGAAGGGGCAAGGTGTGGCATGTCATCCGGTGCTGTTCAATACAATTCAGTATCCTGGATACAAACAAATTTAAACGTGGGAGGGAGGTGGGCAGGGATAACAACAATGAGCTAACTGTTCAATGAGCTGCATCAGCTGCAGAGGAAACAATCACGTCTTGCCTCTCAAACTATGGTGTAACATGACACAACTATGTTGCACAATGTCGACTTTAAGCTGCAAAAAGTCAAACTGGTAAACTCAGCGTCAGCACTGAGCTGCATTTAGGGTTCAAAATGAACAAGAGTTTAAATTCTTGTGATCTGACGTGCAGTGATGGCACGGAGCCCCTGAAAGTGAACGTGAATCGGGAGCCTGAGGAGTCACACATTCCAGCTGCACAAGAAATGTGGGACTTCCTGAGAATGTGCAGTCAGTCAGCTCAAATCCATTGTACTTACCCAGCCATGTGACAGACAACATTTAGAGATCAGTGTACACCCAACTTGCAAATAGGGAAACATTGTGAGGAAATAGTATTGTTTACACATCACGTACAGTACAGGTTCACTTACACACGCACACAGTGAGCGTCAAACAAAAACAGGGCAAAAACATAGAGACTTGTGTATACTTACGGAGTTACACTTTATAACAGTACGCACGTATATTGCATTGTAATTACCAGCATGGACCCTTCTCAACAATCACTTTGAGATAAGCCAGCATTAATACAAAGCAGAGAAAGTGTAAGAAGCCTTGATTGTCTCCAAACACATAAGGCGCCTCACAGAGTCACACACAGACAAGTAGAAGAAAGAAAGCCACCAACTGCGCCATCAGCACATAGCAACAGCTACACCAGCTGATGTTTCTAAAACCTCCAGCGAAAACAGAATGAAGTCTGAAACACATCTACCGACAAACACAATCACTTTACAGCTAGAACTCAGGGTAATGCTCTTTATCAGAGAATGCGTTACGGATAACAAATTGATTATACAGGAAAGAGACCACCACCATCACAGCAAATAAAGGCCGAAATAGCAACACGAGCAAGAGCACAGTGAGGAAGCACTAGAAGAGGTTGATTGTCCAAAGTGAAGGTAAATATCACCTTTGTTTCAGTGTGAGAATCTCCACTTTCCTCTGGTGTCTCAGCTCTTTCAACATGATGATCTGCCTCGCGTCCCCCATTCACTACACTGTCAGACGCGTGTGCAGCATCCCTGTCACTGCGCGTCACCACACTCTCACTACGAACATCCTCCTTCTGAACATCCTTGTCACCGTTTTCTGAATTTTCTTCAGCACTGTCTATATTAATGTCGTACAGAACTTCATCTCTGCCATCTCCCCCCCTGCTGGTGTCTACGCTCTCCTGTTTCACATCCTCACTCAAACTCTCCACTGACGCTTTGTCAGCCTCCTCCTCACAATCCATCTGAGGGTCCTCGGATGAGGTCCTCCTCGATTCAGCCTCAAGACTAACTTCAGACATACCTGAAAACAGACAGACAGGAGGGTGTGAATGGGTCCTACCAAGCTAGCTGACTGTTGGTAGTGCACTAATATAGAACAGCATATAAGTACCGTACTATAACCTATCCTCGGTTTGTGCTTGTGCATGAATGTATCATCACATTAAAGTCACCATGCCACAGATAAAACCCTGATGAGAATTTAAAAAAAAAAATACTTTTTTTTTTTAACCTCTTCCTCAAGTTGCAACTCTAATTTTTAAGAGATAGTTGCTGGAGATGATTTATCTCCCAGGTCGTTCTGTAGAACACAAGAAAAATGTAAACATATTACATTAAAGGTCAATGAAAATATAATTGAAATAAACAATTACGTTTGCAGACATTTGTTTCCACGCTATGTGCATTATTCATGAAACACAGATGTATCCATACAGTACACACACACATAAAACATTCATGCACACACAGGCAAATTGAATTTTAGTTTATGTTAATGTTTATCAAACAAATCATTTCAAGCTAACACCTTTGATTAGTTTCGTCACTTTGTGAGGCCTAATGACCTGCTTCTGTATGACTTGGTGCATTACAACTACTGCACTGTCACAATATGAAACACTGAAGCAATCCTTGAGTAGGACACAGATGAACAGACGTGTTACCTGCTGGCAAAACACTGTTAAAAAGGTCCAGCGTGTTGGATTTAGTGGCAACAAAATGAATACTCTCCCACTGCCTCACCTTCTCCTTTCAAGCATGTAGGAGAAAGGCAACAAGCAAGCAAGGCCATATAAAGGGCAATGACAGTGAAGAGTGGACGGAGCCTGAGTGATGCCACCCTGTAGGTTTCCGAAACACATTTTTTAAAGCGAAACATGTGGAGCTGGATGGCTAATCTAAATATCGGCAAAGATAATATCATTAATAATATCATTTGAAAAGATGAGTTAAAAATTGAGAAATTAGCTATAGAGACCAAAAGTGTTGTCTGCACCAGGCTCTAAACATGTTTATTTCTGCTGTGAAGTTGTATATATTAATACGGGGGCTTAAGACATATGACTCTCTTTCCTGTCTCCAGCGGCCACTCGAGGAATTACAGTTTTTAGCACATCCGCACTGGCATCATTTCCCAGCACTATTTTTCGCAGCCATGCTCCAGCTGCTCTGTGTAGATTCACGCCACTCAAGTCTGCTTGCGCCATCCGTCAAAAATTGAACAGCTGTGTATTTTTTTTTTTTGTGGAGCTGAGTGGAGGCCCGCTTCTGGGACGCTCCCAAACTGGACCACAGCGGGGTGACCAGTGGGGTTTGAAACATTGACTAGAACAGCCGTGTATAGCTGTGGCAGACGCGGCGCATCTGTGCCAGGTGAAATTTGGGGGTTAGGTTTGTCTGCTTTGGGCTACTGTAGAAAAATGGCGGCCACCATGGAAGAGGACCCGCTCTCTGTGCAGATATAAAGGGCTCACTTTAACGAAAACACAATGATTCTTCGGTTCATGTGATTATACACTCATTCTAATCATTTCCTGCCAATATACCCTAAATCTTCCACACTAGACCTTTAAAGTGTCCATTCCCAAGTTTCCAGCTCCATGCAACAAAAAATATGAGCCTTCTAAAACGACGTTACACGGGAATATCTGTACACCTGTCAAACATTAAAGCTGCCACACACCGGTAATGGCTCTCACGTTTAGCACGGTTAGTTAAATTACCTGTTGCAGGCAGGCAGGCAGGCAGCACGGTCACGTGATTGGCGAGGGCGTCCAAAACGTGATGTAACTCTTTTTTCCCTTTTTTTTTTAAAAACGCGAGCAGCGACGCATCATAAAACGATGACGTTAGTGTAACTGCTCCATTGTGTGGTTAAGATTGGAAAGCAAACATTTAACAAACCCTGCCGTAGCTCTGAACTCTCAGTCAGTTAGCTTTAAACTGTCCACTGAGTTCAACTGAGTTGACGTGAATGTATCAGAACCGTTGACGTGTTGTTAGCTAACGTTCGCGCAGCTAAAGCAGCAGATGACGAACTTGCGAAAAACTCCAATAAAAAGCACTTTTAAGCGCTGAACATTTATCTTAGTATTCCGCCACACATGCAACCAAACGCCACAATGAAATGGCGAGGATGAAAACTTTAGTTAACGTTACCTGTCTGCGGCTGTGGCTAACTGTTTAGCTGTGAACTGTTAGCCGTTGAAGTAGTTCACTGAAATCCTTGGCGCCGTGTCGCACTGGAGGTTTCTTTGAAAATTAAAAAAAAAGGAGGGGGGTGCGCTTGTTGTTAATGTAAACGTTGCATAGAGATACAACCAGTAAGCAACAGTGGTGCTCCCTGACTCTCCTCAGGCACAGCAGACGTGCAGTTTGAACCCCGGAAAGACAGATCCACTGTGCGGGCCGTCGTTGGGCTGTCATCAGAAGCAGACCACATCATTTGTTGCATGAGCTCTCCCCCTGCTGTTAAAATACACTGGGTGCAGTTTGTGTCCAAGCTATAAAATAAGATATTTTAATATTTATGGTGTAAATATATTGAGAATAAACATAAATATGAGCACACTAATACACCGCCCAAGCCGTCGTCGTTAACGTTTATCTTCAGCTGCAACCATCTCCTCGTAGCTTGCTACAATGTGGAATTACACAACAAACTCAATTTCCCATAAGCCTCCGGGTGAGGGACGTGCTGATACGTTAACTGAAGCCTGGTTGAGGCAGCCCAGCAGTTAGAGGCCATATTGGAATCTATGAAGTCGGCTTGCACTTTGATGGAACTGAGTGTCTGTCGTTTTGGGAGTCTTTAAATCGCTATCCCGGATTTATACCCGAGTGATTGCGCCCGGCATTCCACTTGAGACTCTGCCAAGTCTGGACGGCAAGTTGTCTCGCTTCTTTTGTGGAAAAAAAATGAGTCCAACCGATGCTAAACGAGGGGCTAAACGCAGGAAGAACAAGCGGGGCGGTGGCAGTAGCTGCAGTGCTGTCTGCAATACCAGCGGTGGCAAGGCCGGGGTTGCCTCGGCCCTAGGCTGTGCGGGAACAGCAACACCTGCCTCTGTCGTAAGCTTTTTAACACCTGGCAGCACAGGCAGCGGGAATATGGGGTCCATCACGGGCCTAAACGGAGAGGTAAGAGTGTCACACAATGTGTACCAGTGGATGTCAAAACGGGGGCGACTAAGCTAGCAGCGTTATCAACGACACAAATCTGATTTGGGCCCGACTCTGATGCGAGGAAGGCAGCTAGCTGACTAACCTAGGCAACGTAGCTAGAAATTAACTGGCTTAATTAAAGCAAATGCATGTTGTGGTGGAAAACCTTGTCGGCGAGCAAGTCGTGTAGCTGTGTAGTTAAACTGGCCTTGTTATGTAGTATCAGGCTGCCGTAAACATTAGGCTACATATCCCCTGACCAAACGCTGTGACTAACCATCGTTAGCTCAAGTTAAGAGATCGTAGCTGAATCGACAACAATTTAGACACCACGAAGCGTTATTTTGGGCTAACACGTCCCAGGTAGGTGGTGACAACATTGGTCTAGCCAAGATTATTCGTGAGCACTGTTATGCTCAAAACAGCTGGCCCATAGCCTGCTATTACACAGATAAACATTAATGCTAGCTGATGCTAACAGTGAAGAGCACCAACAACTTCAGCCCCGTCGGGCCTCGATGTGTTTTTTTTTTTTTTTTTTTTTTTTTTTACAATCTGACCTTCCACTTTTCTTGCTTTATAAAGGTTTAACTTGGTCATATTTGTCAGAGGATAACTTAAACCATCTAACTAACTTCAGTTATCCAATGGAGCTTAGTTATACACCTAAAGTTAGCACTAAAACAATAACTTATTGACACCCTGCGATGTTAGCTGTTTTCCTTGTAGCTTACTTATGCTTAATAGTTCAGCTCATTTACGGGCTCAAAAGTTTGTTGGTTAACTCTATAGTTGTCCTGCATGGCAGTCAAATGTTTCTCTCTTTTTATGTGTGTGTATAGTGTATTAAAAAGTGTATATTAAAGTGCTGTGCTCTGAAATTATGTGTTTGTTTATGGCACATGCACAAACAGCCAGATCCCTCCTCCTCAAACGCTGTGACCTCTTCATCCATAGAAATACTGCACATCACGAGAATTACTCTCTCTGTCCATCATAGGGAAATAGCACACTCAGAGAAGTGCTGCATTATAAAATGTTTCAAATCAAAGTTGTGGTCACAGAGTTTGATATGCATTAGGTACATTAGATACATAAGGGTGTCTTATAAGGTGACAGAGCATTGATTTGTCATAGTTTTAACACAGCTCTGTGTCTGTTGGGTCTGAATGATCAGCTATAAATGCTGATTAGATAGTTTTATGTAAATAGCCAAAAGAGCAAACATAACCTAAAGTACACGTTACTATGGGCAAGGCAGCAAATGTTCTATCGTAATTTGACTGAAATGACTCTTAGATGTCCAAACATCAGTGATCCATCATGTTTATATAGCTAGTAGTCTACCTGCCTAGCATGTGCATGCCTGACAGTATTGCTTGGCATTATTTCCCTTGAATGTGCACTACACACACATTTCTCAGAACCTCGGAAAATTCAGACCTCTACTTCACGACGTAAGGATTGAAATGTGACATTATAATTCACCCACTCACTAAGTCAGTCAGCAAGAGGTTAAATTAGCAATCCAGACGACAGGCGTAGACCGTCTTAATTGAAGTTTCGCTCACTGTAATTAATAAAGCGCCCAAGTGGTAAGTGGTTGGTTCTCTGTAATCACCGAGTTGTTTTTATCCCTCAGGTCAAAGTGAACAACAGTGTAACACCACAGTTTACGGAAGGACCAGTGAACGCTGACTTCTCCGGAGTCCTTCAGGTATATTTACGTCAAACGTTTCAGACATTCTTCCCAGTCACCGTAAGACTTTTCTTCCAAAGCTGTGTCCCTTTTTTCAAACACTATTTACACATTGATGCTAGAACTGTCAGAACGCTATAAAGGAAATCACTATACAAGATGGCTTACTTTGGTCTTTATTTTATTGCCTTTACTCACTGAAGTCTGGAGTGACACAACTGTCACAAATATCGAGCATATTCAGTCTGATGTGAAGCACTCTGAATATAGTTGTGCGCTCTGCAACAGCGGGACGTCAAGATGTTCCAACATCTGTGTTCAGTCTCATCGCATTTTGACTGTTATCAACTACAACAGTAATTCAGTTTGTCAGCGCTATTTCATTTTTTTTTTTGTATTATCATTTTCTTGTAGGAAAAAAACAAATTTTGTATTGTCTTATTGCACTCATCTCCAGACGACAAAAAACAAAAAAAACAAAACTTGGATAGTGGGTATCACAGCATCAGGACAATTAATGATTTGAATGCATGCAGGAAGGCAAACATTCAAATAAAACTCATTTGTATGATAGTGAGGAACTGTGCTGATGTAAAATCTCTGTAGATCTTGTCAAAAAGTATTAACACGTGCATTACTGAACATGTTAAAGGATGTTTTCCTCTATTGTGGGCCATAATGGGTAACGAAAGAAGCTGTAACAATGTTTTTTTTTTTTTTTTTGTATTGTTCAGAGCAGGACACTTTATTCGACCCACGCTGCGAATCAAATAATCCACCTATGCCTGCTCACAATATGTCATGTGGCTCTTGATCTGGGCCACCTTATGTTTTTATCTCCACACCTGCTTGTTTTTGTTGTCTTGTAAACACAGCTTGTATTATGCTGATGAGAAATTACTCAAAATGGGTCAGGCAGAACTGTATTATTTGATGGCAGGATCTCAAATATATTACCTTTTACAAAATTGATAGTAGAAAGGGGTGGAACATTGTAGGGTACTGCTTGTTTGTTTGTTGACACTAAGAATGTATTGAATCATGAACTATTTCACTTTCTCCATCTCTGTTATATCATCTCTGTGTGCAGATATATATGAATGCAGAATCTGTGGGCAGGATTTTTGGCACCAGAAACATCGTCGTTTCTGTTTGTAGTCCGAATAGTATTGACCAGTCCTGTTTGAGAGGGCTGTGGTTGCATGCAGGTAAACGGTCCGTGCAGAAGAAAGAAAGAGGTGCAACACACTGGCTGAAATGCAATCCCAGAATCCACCAGCTATCATCTGACAACGATTTAGCTTCTTTCTTCTTTTTTTTAGCCAAAAAATTAGCTGCATTATCCACTTTCTGGATAACCACTGGCTTCAACGGAAGCCCCAAAACATTGGCTGTTGCCCGCAGAAGCTAATTAGTTGTCACATGATAGCCAATGGGCTCAGAGACTGGACTATATACAAAAATACAGGCAAACAATTGGGCAACAAGATTATTGGTTTACTGCTCTGTCTTTTAGTATCAGAAAACGCCACTGATGGGAGTGGGGAAGTTGAATAACCCTGAGTACTTAAGATTTCTTGCGAACTACCGGTCCCCACCTATAAAAGGTTTCTGAAATAGATGCAAAGCACCAGATTTTAAAATCCCCAAAAGCCCTTTTGCTCACTGACAAACACTGCCAATGTGGACATTATGAGCTGATACTTTTGGCTGCTAATTATGTGCCTGTGCAACTCTGTGGTTCACTCACCGACAAGGCTGTGCATTAAGAAAAGGTTACAGTGCTTTAATGCAGTCTAGTGCGGCAGTTTACACAGCTGGTGTACCCAGGGTGCAACGGGTTACAAAGGAATAGAGTGTGACCTGGCTTCATTTATAGCAGATATACAGTACGGTGGACTGGTCAATCATGAAGCCAGCGTAGACAAAGATTAATCAACTTTATAGATCATTTACAAATGTGTGTTTTTTTGTTCTTATGTTCCTTTTAACAATAACTTAACGCAAATGCTAAATTGGCTACTTTTCTTATAGTCTATTCTTCTCTCCTGCTTTTATTCTCGCCACAGACCCCATTCACGTTCGGCTTGAACCAGCGGGCTCCCTACACGGCCGGCGATCGCTGCCTCTTATGCCGATGTGAGCGCAAAGACGGCGCCGTGCCTTCAGAGGCAGGGATCACAGGCCAGAACGGTACGTCACAGCCCAACAAGACGCCCAGTGCCCTCCAGCTGCCTCTGTGGGTGTGCTCTGACTGCAGGCGCACAGTGGAGAAGGAGGACCGGCACACTGCTCTGGAGCAGTCGTTGGGGGTAAGTCGGCCTGTATAAAGAGTGTAGAGTCAATGGTGTTGTGTCGACGTCGAGGCTGCAGCGAAAGGGCTGTAAGTCCTCCAGTTCTTTGCAAGATTCCACCACCGCATCCAAACCGTATCTCTCTCAGCATCGATGCCACAAATCTGCAGTTTAACTCGCAGCTGTGGTCAGTCTCGGATGGTGTAACTCTTGTGTTCATCTCTGCCAGAAAAGCTAGAACAGATGGAGCAACCAGAGGCAACAGCTGTTACTGTAAAAGAGAAAAAAAAATGATATAAATGTTATACTATCATTTAATATTTCCTTTCTGGATGGAAAAACATCCAGTGCCATGATTTCATAAATTCAATAAAATGAAGATGATGTTCTCTTGAGTATATCCCTTACTTTCAGTGACGTCTATGTAGATGTTGGATTTCATTTACACATCAGGACACGAGTATAAATGTCCTCTAAAGCATGTATGTTGTGAAACGCCATGATGTCTAAGCCGCCTCACATAAAAAGCTTCTTTATGTTTGGCCACTCGGCTATGCGCCGAGCTTGTCTCTTTGTAAGGTCAGCACCAACTTAAAAGTGGAAAAATCTTGTGATTCAAACACTTTTTTTTTTTTCTCACAGGAATACAAAGTCACTTTTCTTCCCCTGGACTGTGTTTATAAGGGTGTGATTATCGGTTGTAATTAATAACACTGTTAACAGCTCTTACAGCTTTACCACACACTGAATTTATGACTCACCTTTTTATTATTTTTTTGTTTCTGGTGAGAAAATGAGTTATTTAACTGTAAGCAATAGTTTAAAGCAGGTCATTACTGCTGCAGCACTCGTGTTGCCACTTTACGCCGCTGTAGTTACATTCTGGGTGTGTGACTTCACGTGAACCCTCATGAGAAATGATGCACAGTTATCTCATGTAATGCCTTACTGAGATCGTGTGCATTACTTCACAAATACACCCTGCTGTATATTTGTGAAAGTGAATACTTGACACTTATCAAAGTAGTATCACTCAGAGTCTTCTTCAGCACCTCAGATAGTCGAAACTGTTACATTGTCGCTGATTCACATGCTATTGATCAGGCTTTGATCAAGGCTCGTCGCGTATGTCAGGGGGTTCGAGTTTCCTCAGTTGTGGGTGTGGGTGCCTTGGCCTTCGCTGTTTGGCCTGGGTTTGGTTTCCTCATAAATGTATTGTTCCATCGCATCCTCACAGCGGTGGGGCACTATGCTGACTCACGATGTCACGGCCTTGTAGTAAACACAGCCAAACCACTGTTTTTTTTTTTAAACCAGTGATGCGGCTGCAGAAAGTTCGACTGCACAGAAATCGATCGCTTAATTATAGCTCCAGTAGTTTAGCGATGGTTAGATCAGAAACCAGTTCCTAACTTAGTCAGAGCTTTTTGACCAACCTCGAACTAACCTCAAAACTCCCAACATGTAACTTAAGTAAGAAACACTTATCCCATGACATTCCTGTTGTATGGATACGTGCTCGGTATCATGTCTGTATAACAGGTCTGTAAACAGGCGTGGGACGTGCTCCTTGGTTTGGCTTATCCAAGCAACTGTAGCTGGACTGTTTGTCTGTCGTTGGCTCGTAACACGTCTTCTTTCTCGACCTTGTAGCTGCCACAGTGAACAAGGAGAATGTTATTGCTCAGATGTTACAATGTCCGCACATCTGAAACCCACAGTTCCGGCTTCATTACTGAAGAGACTGACTCCCCAGATGTCAGTTGAAATGCTCCTAAATAGTCGATACCCGTTGGCATTATAGGCTTTATTATGCTTTATTTCATGCTTACTGTACAATGCTGCTGACATGCCCAATGTGTGCTACTCATATGATGCACTAATGCACTAATTGATACGTCTCTTTAAACTTTGCTCAGTTGCATCCTGAGGAAAGTATAAAAATCATCGTTTGTCTTAGACTGCTGTTTTTCATATTTCCCCACAGAGCCAGGACTTTCTTTTGCACATGCCTGTGGGTAACGGAAACCTGGGCCAGGAGGCAGCCACAGGGGACAGACTGACCACTGCTGTGCCTACACTACCCATGCTCCCTGCCCCAGACCTCACCGCACCGATGCCTGCTGATACAGTGTGCAGCTGTGAAGCCTGCAATGAGAGACGGTCAGTCCAGAGCGATTACCACTGAAGTCAGTTCAGTGCTTTAAAGTTGATTTGGACCTGATGTATTCATGTCCTCGATAACAGGGAGATCTCTGCTGAGTCAGAGAGGGAGTCACAGCAGCTGCAGAACCACTGGTCGGAAGTTCGCTACCTGGTGCGCTGCATCTACCGTCAGACAGGAACACCACTAGCAGATGACCATGACCAGCCCCTAGAGAGAGACAAGGAGGGCATGAAGGAGCTGGTCGATAGGTATAACTACTACAATCTCAGGGCGTTTGTCCACTAGGGGTCTCTGTTGAACCGCAGAAGCCTCTGTCGATGCAGGAAAAAAAATGCCTGAGAGCTTTTGAAAGCAATGATGTCAGCGAGCTGAAACGACTGGTTTCTCTGCTGTAATCGATCAGTTTAAAAGCCCCATGAAATGGCGTCTGTTTCGTCAATATGATGTATTTCCTGTTAAAACAGGATCTAGGGCTGTGCCATGACTCACTGGGGGAAGATGCAAAACTGTAGACTAAGAAATTAAGGAGTGAAAAACAGTTTTATTTGGCATCAACAATAGGCATTTCTTTTGTTTTATGTATATATATTTTTTAATGTCAACTTAAAGGTAATTCTTTTTCTTTTCCTCCTGTAGACTCTGCGAGAAGGATCCAGTACCAGCTGTATCAACGGTTGGAGCAGCAGGCTCGTGAATACGTCTTGGAAATGAAGGTGCGGCTACTGAAGCACCTATCTACAGGTCCCAAGACTACAGGGCCAGCGGGGACTGTGGCCGCAGCGCAGGGTCCTCCTCAGGCCTACCAGTTCATTTCCCTGCTGCTGGAGGAGTACAGCGCCCTCTGTCAAGCTGCACGCACCATCAGCAGCTTCCTGCTCACCCTGGTCAGTTTATCTTTTGTGTAGCCACAGGGAGATTCTGTGTTAGCTGTCCCTCATTTGCTCTGTATTAGCTCTAGCTATGATTCTAATTGGGGTTTTTTTTTTCTCAGGAGAATGAGCACCTCCAGAAATTCCAGGTGACGTGGGAGCTGCACAACAAGCACCTTTTTGAGAATCTGGTGTTCTCTGAACCGATCTTGCACAGCAGTTTACCTGCACTGGTTGCACAGCTGAAGTAAGACATAGTTTTATACGTTTAAAAAAAGATTTTATGACTCATTCACTCACGACTATCATTTAATCTGCTGCTTTAAACCTGAATCATATAAATCATACAGCAAATGTTTTTAATAACTTGTGTGTCTTTATTCTGCATTCTTAATTTAGACATGGCACAGCCTCCCATGATTCATACAATGAAGATATGTACAGGACCTTGTTAGAAAGCTACCAGCAGCTGCAGCAGGAGATGGCTACAGTGGCTGCTGAATGGCAGGAGTGTGAGAAGAGGATTGACGACTATGTAGATGAACAGGTACACGCATCCAAGGCACAAAATAAACACATCTGATCCAGAAAATAACAGTACTTCTATAAATAAAAAAAAGGTGGTAGTTGTTGAAGACGCAGTCATTAAACCTTGTGACTCTTTTTGCAGCTGCTTTTTAAGGTGGAGGGTCAGAGTCTTACCAACCAAAGAACAGAGCCACACAAATCCTTGATCAGCAAAAACGTGAGAGATTTGAAAATCATATTTGATCAACATTATTCATCTTATGGACAAAACCTGAATTCCCTTCATCTATCAAACTTTGTATTATTTTATCTGCCCATTTCCAGACTTTGAAGACTAAGCAGCGAATGCTGAAGGAGGACTGGGAGTTCTTTAAGCAAAGAAGATTTATAGAAGAACAGGTACACGACAAGAATATGGAGCCATCGTGGCGGATTGAAATGTGCATTTCTGTGCCTCATTTATTTTGTTCTTCTTTTTTTTTTAGTTACCCAACAGTAAGAAGTCCCCCACCGGCGATAACAACTTCACAGACACTATGAGGATGCTCTCGTCTCGTCTGAGTATTCCAGACTGTCCAAACTGCAATTATCGAAGAAGGTGAGTTCCCATGATTCACTGGTG
Organism: Nibea albiflora; assembly: GCA_014281875.1. Taxonomy (NCBI): domain Eukaryota; kingdom Metazoa; phylum Chordata; class Actinopteri; family Sciaenidae; genus Nibea; species Nibea albiflora. The sequence goes on along the minus strand of CM024789.1, from coordinate 10,481,440 downwards.
TGTCATTTTCTGGGCTGGGATCATGCCACTTTAAGTACATTTTAAACACCAGGCTTGAAACTGACTTTACTGACAAATAAAAGACAAAAATTATGATTGTTTTTATGATTTTCTCATATCAATGTTTTTCAATTTATTAAAAAGTATTTCCTTTCCAAAGGAAAGCTTAGGCTTTTAACTCTGACCCCTTTATCTCAAATAGGTGGCTTTAGCAATAATTTATGGATTGTTCTGTCTAATCATTGTATTTATATGAAAAATCTTAAGATATCTGTCATTAGGGGATCTTCAATGTGTGTAATATTTGACTCTGGGGTGACCCATGTGTATACATTTGACTTTTTTCCACGTCACACTTCACAACATCAATGTAATGAGGTGAGTGTTGTCGTATGAATCATCCACCTCTACCAACAGGTGCACATGTGATGACTGCAGTCTCTCCCACATCCTCACGTGTGGCATCATGGACTCTCCCATCGCTGAGGACCTCCACATCAAGCTGCCCCTGCAAGGGGAACCTCCACGCGACTACCTGGCAGAGGTGCACCCTCCCAGCCTCTCCTCCGGCAGTTCAGCATCCGGCTCCAACTCCAGTTCTCCAATCACCATTCAGCAGCATCCGAGGCTCATTCTGCCCGAGGGGGATGCCAACACTTTGTAAGCCAGCCCGTCGCTATCAAATAATCATTACACATTACTCACCCCTTCCTACAAACAATAATTTCCCCCTCTTTCACTTCCACATAACACGACTACTCATTTCTCTCTCTTCTAGTATTAGTGATGATGACGAAGTGCCTCCGTTGTCCAGTAAGTTCGGGGACATCTACCCTATGAGTGGTTATGAGGATAACAGTGTTGTGACCTCCGCTGTGAACGGCCTTCATAATGACATGAATGGGGAAGCTGAAAACGTGGCACTAAAGGCAGGGGTGAGTTCTGTACCGTGACCTGTCGCTTAAAAAAAAAAAAAAAATGCCCAAGATTAGTTGTGAATTTCCCTGCCGAGTTTCTGGATGATGAATCTAATATTCGCTATGAGTGGGTTAACAGTAGTTCGGGAAATGTTTTGTGTAGTGTTCCTTGACTATTTCCTAAAAGAGTACAACACGTTTCTCTTTCAGTCTCCTCACATTACCAGCAGCAGCAGCTCATCGGAGGGTGACGAGGAGGAAGCTGATGGTGAGGTTGGAGGGGAGCCCCGAGGGCAGCAGGAGGAGCTTTCTTCAGGAAAGACCAACAGCCCTCCACCTTCCTACAACCACCAACAGGTGTTAAAACACTTAATGCACTCTCTGCTTCAAATGTAGTGTTCTGACACACACTTATTACTTTAAACTCTGCTCCCGTAATTCCCTAAAAGGAATGACAACAATCGTAGCTTTTCACACAAAGAACGAAGGACATTTTGGTTTGTAGATCATTTTGAAACTAGCAGCTCTTTGGGTTGAGTATCAAACATCAAAACTTTTTTTCTGGTACTGACTAAAATGTGTCCACAGTACAGAGTCAAGTGCAGAGAGCCAGCATTATTTATTTAGGCAAAGCTCTGATGCTGCTTGTGTATAGACAGTTTAACATTTGTGAAGAAAAGCTGAAACATCGTCATCAGTGGTACTAGTTTTGGATAATATCAATTAAATGCTAGGAAAGGTGAAAAATACTTCAAAAGGTGATGTCTGAAATTGTCCCTTTTTTGTCTGACCAACAGTTGAAACCCCCAAAATATTCAGTTTACAGTTGTGTAACAGTGAAAATCTGAAAATCCTCACACTGGAGAAACTTTTGGTATAATTTTTGGCCTAAAATAAATCAAATCATTGCTCCTAAATTCTATCTCTATTTGAGAACATAGTAGTAAATGATACCCTTTAGTATATTTAAGGGCAGGACAGGGTGTACACACACTCCAGAATGAAAGTTCTGAATAGATGTTCTGAATCTTGTGTCACCAACTCTCAGGTAGAGCAGGTCCAGCATGCCTGCGAGTGCCACGTTTGCAACCAGGACTCCAGCTCCTCCACCCTGGGCCCTGCCACATGCCTGCCCCCTAGCCGACTCCACGCTGCACCCCCTCCCACCGTCGGACACCAGTTCTTCACAGACAGCAAGACTCCCCCTGCCCACCCCGCCCTCCACCTCTACCCCCACATCCACGGCCACCTGCCCCTACACAACTTCTCCAGGCCCCTGCTTCACCCTACACTCTACCCTCCCAGTCCTCCACTCACACATAATAAGGTGAGGATAATTTAGTGAGCCTGTAAGACTAAACCTAAATTATTTTCTTTACGATTACTTCTTCTTACGCTATGAGAGTCTATTTAAGGGAAAATTGATTCATTTCCTTATCACTGGGGATTTTTTTTGTGCGTGTGGTTCCAGGAACAATAGTGAGCTTTAGTTTTCTAGTTTCACTTAGTTTCTGTGTCATTTTAATTTCTACCACAAGGGGTCAGACTGAACTCAATCTAGGGGAAGTCGAAAGTGATTCTCAACTCCAAAGACATGATTTACCTTTCCTTTTTTCCCCCCTTAAGCCTCTGCCCCCAAGCCCCACATCAAACCACTCTGCGGCCAAGCAGCCGGCCTTCAGCCCATCGTTACCGGAGCACGTTTACCAGAACTGCTTTGGCGGTGCGGGTGGAGCAGGTGACTGGAACAGCTCACTGCAGTGCCTCTCGCTAAAGTTTGAAAACCTGTGGGACGCTGCTGTGATGAAGAGCTGGAATCCATCTGTGCTGCTGCCCGAGTCCCTGCCAGGTGAGCCACTCTGCCGCAGCAGAAACGGCCGACAGGTTATCCAAAAAAATATATATCAGCAAGTCAAAAACGCTTAAAATCACGACTTATTTATCAACAGGTGACATGCTTGGTCCACCCCTCGCTGACGTTCCCCTCCCTCCAACATCATCTATCGGCCCCCAAGGGGATCACCCCTCATTGCCCACCCCGCTGCCCCCTTCCTCCTCCACGTCCTCATCACTGTCATCGTCGTCGTCATCGTCATCATCGTCGTCATGCTCCTCTTCCGAGGCCAAAGAGCAGAAGAAGAGCGGCGCCAAGAAGAAGTGTCTCTACAATTTCCAGGATGCCTTCATGGAGACCAACCGAGTGGTGATGGCCACCTCCGCCTCCACGTCCTCTGTGTCCTGCACTGCCACCACTGTCCAGTCAAGTAATAACCCACCCATCCACCTAGCATCTAAAAGACCCAACTCTTTAGGTAATATAGGAGGTAGGAGCAGGTGTTAGGTTTGTACCGATGACGGGGATTTCTTTTCTTTTATAGTTACTTTATGGGCCACTTAAGTTATTACATAGGTGTGGTGATTTCCAAGTTGGTTGTAACGACATGATGATGCTTGCTATTCATTAACCCGTCACTTTGGCAAGATAATCTTTCAGTTTCTCTTTCGATGATAGTATTTTTCGGTAATTATTAATATTAACCACTTTTCAGTCCAAGAATAAATGAGATGTGGGAAGGACGTGCGATGCCATTTTCAGTAATAAGTGTGACATTGCATCAAAACAATTATACCGGATATTCTTATGTGGCTTGAAGGATTTCATATTACCATCCACTGTGGTGGCTGCAGATCTTCCAGGGATTTTCCAGTCTGTTATTAATCACAGTGATCTTATGAAACAGTAAATGGCTGGAAACAAAATGGAAACGGTATCTAATGATTGCCGTTAAAGATTTAAGACATCTGTCCCCCTTTTTATACATCATTAAACAAACCAGCTTCCTCAGCTTGCTATTGTCAGCGCTGATTACCAATAAACGCTAATATAGTTTTTTTTATAGTTTTTAAAAAAAATCTACTTCAGTGAGTCTTCTTCTTAAAAATATGAGCTGTTGTTAATTTTTTTGGTAACTTGGTCCATTGTGTGAAAGCTGTGTGTTTTTTAAAGAGTTGCTTTTGGGACATAGAAGAACTAAATGTTCTTATTCATTATGTCTTTGTCTCCTCTAGACGATGTATTTCACAATCTAGGTAAAGAGGACCATAGGCAACCCGCTCCAGCCACCCCTAGAAACGGCCCTTCAGGACTGACTTCCCTTCCTCCGCTCTCTGGCCCCACCCTCCCCCCAGCACCCACCACACACCTTCCCACAATGGGACCCCAGCCCTTTCCAAAGATGGCCGCTCCAGCGCCAGACTTCATGGAGGCCCACCAGGGTTTGTGCCTCCCGCCTGCAGAGCCTCCAGCCTCCTCGGCGGATGGTCCTATCAGTGCTCCACCCAGTGTCTGCAGGTAAGACTAGTATGATATCCTACAGGCGCAGAAAGACGATCGTTGTGTGTGTCGGGACCAGCTGTAAAGTGTCATTCTTTACAGTGATCCTGACTGTGAAGGACATCGCTGTGAGGCGAACGGGGCATACGAGCACCAGCCGTACGACGGAGAGGAGAGTCAGGACGAGGACAGCTGCTCCGAGCACAGCTCCTCCACCTCCACTTCCACCAACCAGAAAGAAGGAAAGTACTGTGACTGCTGCTACTGCGAGTTCTTTGGGCATGGCGGGGTAAGACACGCGCACTTATTATTCACTGAAAGTGTCACGCTCACGTCAAATGAACAGGAATTTGTTCGTGGTGTCCTCACTGACTGCATCATTCTGTCTTCTCCCAGCCCCCAGCTGCTCCTACTAGTCGAAACTATGCAGAGATGCGGGAGAAACTGCGCTTGCGTCTGACAAAGCGTAAGGAGGAGCAGCCTAAACGCGAGGAGCACCAACCGATAATAGAACGAGATGGAGGGGTGGAGGACCACAGGCGGGTGGAGGACCTGTTGCAGTTCATCAACAGTGCCGACAGTAAACCTGCCTCCAGTTCCAAGGCAGCCAAACGGGCCAGGCATAAACAGAAGAAGGTAACTGTCCCTCCCAATCTGTCGCAATAACGTCCTGTCTAAATCACTCTGCTAGAACGTAATGCATGGATGCTTTTTCAGTCAAAGCTGTCAAAGTAATCCTGAAAGTGTCTGTCTCTGTGTGCTCCAGATGGAGGAGAAAGCCCGTCTGGAGGCAGAGGCCCGTGAAAGGGAGGAGCTGCAGGTGTTGGAAGAGCAGCAACGACGACAGCGGCAGGAAGAGGAAGAGGCAGCACTTCAAAAGGAGCTGCTCCGGCTGCAGGAGCTGCAGCAACATCGTGCTGCCAAGAAGAAAAAGAAAGAGAGAGCGAAGGAAAACACTGCTCCCCCTCAAAACAACCCCCAGCCCCTCAAACAGACAGCTCAGAACGTCTTAGATAACTTACAGAACGGAAAGTCACAGCTGCTTCAAACCCTCATCCGCCTCCCTGACCAGAAAGAACCCAGTTTTGACCCCGTACCCCGGCCCAACACACTGCACAGCCCGAAACACACCAGTGAGAAGGGGTTTTCTACTGAGACCAACATCCCCACCTCCCCAGCCACCCTTCACAATGGCACTTCATCTACATCTCAGCTTGAGGTCAACAGTAAAGTAAAGGCCAAGCAGTCTGCTAAAGTGGCCACTTGTGAGGCTGCTGTAAAGAAAGTCCCAGAGTTACCCAAGAGCTCAGACGTGACAGTTAAGTTAGCTAATGGAACAACCCCCACCACTACAACAGACACCAAAGCAACACGGATTAGGCCTGTTGAGGCCCTGGCTCCTCTCCCAACCACTGAACCAAGGAGGGAGGACAGGAGTAACATCAGAAGCGCCAGTGGAAAACGGCAGCAGCAGCAGCAGCAGCAGCAACAACAACCGCTGATCCAAATAAAGGAAGACAGGAGAAGCCCACCTGTGTCAAACCCTTCCCCGTCTCCCCCTCCAACATCCCAGTCTGAGCAGATCCAGCAGAATGGCAAACCTCCCAGTGCAGAATCCCCACAGCCCAAAGGCAAGACCAAGAAGAACAAGAAGAAGAAGGGGAGACAAGATGAACAGCTCAATAGGTCGGTATTCTTCACACGTAGATTTTGAGGATTCAGGTGTGTGTCCTACCTAAAGTTGTATATGTTTGGCAGCTTTGTATTCACCTCCTGACGAGTTTTACTGCTGACAAACTGACTCCACGGTCGACATGCTAGATGAGGGAAGTACAAACTGTGTAATAAACAGAGCCCTCTGACCAGCGATAGCCTGATCTATTTTCTCACTTGTCTCTTGGGTATATTCTGTGGTATTAACCACGTCCTCACAGTGTGGTCAGTGAATGTGTGCACCGTGCGCAACGCTGCTGTCATTTACGTCATACTGCAAGGAGCTGTATCATGTTGTGTTGCTTTATGTTACAAATACTGGTGTTGCCAAAACTTGCTCGGCCTCCCTCTGGCCTCTGAACCTCGCTAGGGTACATTTTCAACAATCCGGTATAGAATCCGCTCATCAAATCTTTAATCTTTCAATCAACTGAAAGTTATTTTCACTTGTATTCAAAGCTTCGATGCCGACAGTGGTAGTATAAGAGATGAGACTGGCACACATTAGCTTTCCTCATAAAAAGATTGAACACACCTACAAACTGAATAATTATGTTTGAAATACAAGCATGTCCTTATGATGTCTGCGTGTGTGTTGTCTTGTTTTAGATGATGTATTCTTGCCTAAAGACATCGACCTGGATAGCACTGAAATGGATGAAACAGAGAGGGAGGTGGAATATTTCAAAAGGTACGTGTGCGAAAGTAACTACGTTGCCAAATACTGTGGAAATTTCTGAAATCTTTCCTCTTTACGTCAGCTATAACGGTACCCTGTGGGGGTTAAGACCACTAGCGGCGATATGGAGTAATATTGTTTTTAAAAGTCAGCCCCCATTTTGTCTTTTTGTCTTCAAGTTTGTTGTTTACATGAAAGCATTAGATTATGTTTTTAATGTTTTGTTGCCTTCTTTTTTCCTGCAGGTTTTGCCTGGATTCTGCTCGTCAGACCCGCCAACGTCTTTCCATCAACTGGTCAAACTTTAGTTTGAAGAAAGCTACGTTTGCTGCACATTGAGGGTGTTAGTGAGTGACTGTCAGGACACAATCAGTACCTTAACAGCTATACCAACCCACACGGTTCCCCTCCTCCTATCACCACCACCACCACCACCACCACACATCCCTTTACCCTCCACTCAGCTGTTGTCCTCCCAGAACTTCTCTCCTGCTGTGCCCAAATCACACCCACGCTGCCTTGCTTTGTTCTTGTCACTGTGTGGTTCCAACACAGACCCATCTGGACTGATCCACCCGCAGAACTAAAACAAAAATGAAATGAAATGACACAAAAAGAATCACAAAAAATGCTACGTTACATCTGATTAATTTTCCTTGCGTGCTTGTGTGCTTTTAGTCTGAGTTGGGCATTTCTCTTGACTGAAAAAAGCCATGGTCTGAAATTATTTTCTTATATTGGCTTACCTGTAGTCAAAAGATGCTTACTATGTCTGGATGGTTTCCTTCCAAAAAAAGAGACAAAGGAAACTACAAAAAAAAGAGAAATGTAATGAATTAAAAGCTGTATTTGAGATATTGTGGCTTACTATCCCATCGTTTCCTGTTCCTAGCACGGCATCTCATCCACATGATTGACAAGGGAATGGGCTTGGTCAGCTGGTCTCCACTCCCTGCCCCCAACTCCCCTCCCCTTCCCCCCTCCAAACCACCTCCACCTCCTCCACCCTATTTCACAGAAAGGAGGAAAGCGTAATACTTGACAATGTTCTTTTTTGGTTTTTAAGTACTGTTTAACAAACTGTTGAGTAAAAGTGTTCCAGTTACAGTTTTTGTTTTCTTTCTTTTTGACCTGTAGCCAGCTTGTATCAGAATACTTTCAGAATGAAATTGAAAAAGAACAATACTCACACTATCAATCTGTTATAGAGTGTATATTGTATTAACACTGAAGCCAAACTGGCTACTTTTAACATATTGTTAAGTAATATTAAATCTTGTCTTTCTTTTTTGAAAGATGGAATACAGTAGTATGGCAGGATTATGTGTCTTGTGTCAAATCTTATTTCCTACATGCGGTAGAAATTGTCAGTAAAGGACATAGACACCTAAAACTACACACATACAGTACATGTAAAGAAATAGTTTGACATTTCGGTGAATACACTTGTTCACTTTAAGGAGGAGAGTTTGATTAGAAGTTTGATACCACTCTCATATCTGTCCATTTTTTTTAATATAAGGCTGCAGCTAGTAGCAGTTAGCTTAGCATTTGTGCTAAGCTACAGTTAGCTTAGCATAAAGACTTCCCATGGATTAAACAAACTGGGTATAGCTTATTGGTAAATGAGCTTTAGACCTGCTGGTAGGCAGATTTTCATATTGTAGCACAGAGCTAGGCTAGTTTTTCCCTGTTTTCAGTCTTTGTGCTAGGTAAGCTAAGCTAACTGGCATCCTGTCAAACATGAGAGTGGTATTGAAGTTTTTGTGTAATTCTCAGCAAAAAAATAAAAGCAAACAATTTCCCAAAATGTCAAACATAGATTGACTCTGAATTCAGGGTATTTAAAGTGAAAGTGACAAGAATCAACTTCCTTTTTTTTATTTTTATGGTCAGTTCACCACATGTCCTTAAAGAACAGCACGTATTGACAGACAAGCCAGGAATTTTACCCATTGTTGCTGCGCTGTACGTCTGCGGCTAGACAAAGTTGCAGGGTGAGTCACACCCTCAAGTACATGTTCCTTTTGGGAAATCCACTAATTGACAGTCATAATCACCTATCTAGAAGGCCCCACGGTAACTGAGTCATGTAGATCCCATGGTTCGGTTTCAACTGTGAGGTACCTTTTTTTTTTTTTTAAACAAAAAAGGTGGCTACTTTAAACATTTACATGAAGCCGCATTTCATAAATGCACACGAAACTCTAGGGAAAGTTGATTTCAAGCAGTTATGAAATCAAGTACATTCCCTCAGGGTGAACTGAGCGTGAAATGAGGTCACGCTTTGGCTTATCTAGATGGAGATGACTTAATGCATACCTTTGACAGGACACATGGTGCACCAGCAGCTGTAAAAAGCTTCTGCTTGGTGTTATTTCATGTTTGTTTGGATTAAAAAGAGGCACAGTGACATTTAGTTCAGTTTTTGTAAGCTATCGATGACTGCTGAGCTTCCTGTGCTGCAACATAGTGCTAAAATAAGCTCAATTTAATGTTAAACTCTAATGGATTGTGAGTTTAAACCTAGTTTTGCATCCAGTGGCACAAAGAAATAAGGGTAAAAGGGTGCCGGCATTTCAGGATTTAGAATTTTCTATTCTTATTTATAAAGAAAATGAATATATGATTTAAAAGAAAGTTATAATAATGTGCTGTGAAAGTACAGTATGTTCATATGTTCAGTGTCAAATGGATAATCTGAAGAGGAAGCGAGTTCTTTATGTAGACAGTGACTGCTTCCTCTTAACTTTTCCAGGAGAGCTTATTTCTTAAAACCGCGGGATTTTACTACGGAAAAAAAAAATCACCATCATTTCATGAATGAGAGAATTATGGTGAAACTTTACCTTCATAGAAGACAAGAACAAAAAGGTTTTGGTTTGTGAGAGCCACCCGAGCAGATATGACTCATAATTTATTTCAGGTATGAATGACTGCCTGGCTCTTGGTAGAGTGTGCTCGCTCTCACTCGACAGTGATGTAAGATCGCGTCTACCGCATTGAAGCAAATGCCCCACAAAAGTACGCTAACGTAGACAAAGTCGAAAAAAACACAGAGCCGAATATGTGAGACTCCAACGTGGGTCGTGATCTAAATAAAACATGAAAAATGGCACAGATTTGTGTTTTTTTTTTTCTTTTCTTTTTTAATATGTGCATAGTTAACGAGCTGCTGAAGTCAACCTTTTCCACTGGTTAATAATAGATTCGTGTCTCTAAAAGTCATTTAAAACAAATTTCCATGACGTGTCCCTTGAAAATAGTTCTTTAATTTGGCCTTTGCTGTAAAAAATGGTTTTGGTTAAAAGTAGAACAACACAATGGTACACTCAGTCTTGACAATGACAAGGGGCGAGCGCCAATAGGATTATTAAAAGGGATCACGGCTGCCTTGTAGCTTGTAATCAGAATGCTGATCTTTTCATTGTCGACTGCCTGGAGCGCTTCAGGATCACTTCTAAAGAGGGGACACCCCCCTCTCTCCTCCCTTGTTTCCTTTCTACAATCTGCCACGATACTGTTTTTGATGGCCGAAACCTTGGACTTCCTTGCCAAAGAGCCTTGGAAAAAAAATAAAAATAAATACCAACTGCCTCAAACAACATACGTTAAATTAAAATGATCTGCTCAAGTTGACAGCACTCCATTTTCACATAAACTTGTCTGCTTTTTTTTTTTTTTTTGGGAATTCCCTCACGATGGCGGGAAATTCCCGTTCTTTTAGGATACACACGAGATTAAAGGCTGCATCTATCCATTCTGTATTTGTCTGGATAAATGTCAGATAAGTGAAGTTTTCCCTCTTTGTTTAAGTATATGTACGACAGCTACATCAGTACATCCTTTGCTTTGAAAAACCTTTCTCAACAGGAACTGGTCTACCACTGTCACCTGACGTTTTTCATTAATTCTTTGTTTCTTAGAAAAGTTCCCAGACACTCAGGTGGGGATTTGTGACCTATTTTTTTCCACTCTCAGATCGGTGGGTAGAGCGTTTATGTGTGTGTGGAAGTTCAGTCACTTATAGACCCTGTTATAAGCGTGGGTGTGATGTTGGTGCGGGGGGGAGAATCCCCAGCAGACAACTTGTGGCCTTTCTAGGGCCTGTGTGTATTTCTACCAGTCTGCATGTGGTCGGGCTTATAGATGAGATACTAAATTTGCCCTTTAAAGCCAAAATTGGAACCAATCACTCGGTTTGGGTACATGAACTGGAGCCAGGAACCTGGTTTGTTATGTAAATGAAATACATGTGTCAAAAACTAATTCAGCCACAAATATCTTCCCCTTTATGAGTAAGTTAGCATGCGATGCTGCCTGGTGTCATTTCAATACTTGGGGACTTGGCTGACATGCCAGCTTTCAAAACGGTTCATTTAGCAGTCCTTTAACGTCATTTGTTTTAACCAGTTTCTTAAATAACCTTTTGGTTTCGGTTGTGAGGTCTGAGACTGTTCTACATTTTTGGGAAATACGTTAATTCGCTGTCTGGCAGGAAGCCTCGTCTCAGAGTGTTGTCAGTCGTCTGGCCTGACTCTTGGTAGAAAAAAGTGCAAAAATGTTGACCTTTTCCTTTAAAATTTGAAACAAGAGCAGATTTCATTGCTTACGGATTTCACGTGTTGCGTCTTCTCAAAGTTTCGGCTTTAAATGAGCCGTTATCTGATCAAAAAACAATGCAGAAAAAGGAGGAATGCAGTTCGCTCAGACACAAATGTCGAGCTGCTTGGCTACATCTGTTCTTTGCACTGCAACTGCCTACTTCCTTTTTAAAGAGGGGATGTCCAACTTCCTGTGCTTACTACACCAAACCCATGACAACTGATTCACCAAACAGCGCTGTCGGCCTGTTTGTGTCAAAACGATACTTCGCAGCGACTCACTGCATATTGTTTAGGTCACTGATCCGGAGGGGGTTACTGGGGGTGGTTGGATGTAACTTGAGCTACCATCTTTCACTTGGTCTTCTCAGTACCCCTTGTAGTGTTTGCTTCAGCCACACAACAGCTGGGAATATGGCTGTCACAGTACAGCGTGCCCATTCAGGCAACGCTGGGAAGGGGTTTTCCACCGCGCACAAGCACATACACGTGACATAGATGGACACACACACACACACAAACACAAAAAGACCTGCACACAGACTTAGATTAAGTAGCGCCAACATTTTCGTGGTTAAGCTATGATCTGTGGTTACCGCTCGAGGCTGCAGACTCAAGAAGGAAAACATACCACGCAATAATGAAACACATTTAAAGCTATATAAATCACCGTAAGATAAAATGTGGGTAAAGAGTCTTTTTTTTAATACAAAAATAATGTGCCAGCTCAAGAGAAACAGCACCACATCTCCAAAAAAAAAGCATTTTGTCAGTTGCAATCTTTAAATACACAGTTCAAAAAAAAAAAAAGTGGATCTCAAACATTTGTCCAGTTGCAATGTATTTAACATTTGATCCCAAAATGTTTAGGAAAAAAAATATTTCATGGCTTTAATGGAAAAAACACAATAAAATATTGCCTTTTCCAATTACTTAGGCAAAGAGAATAAATATTAAAATAGTTATATTTTAAATCTGTTAAGAATATATAATTTACATTATAGAAATATGTAAAGTTCAATCAAAAAAATACAGGTAATAGCACCACATTGTCAACTAGATGTCTAGATCCAAAAAAAAAAAGAAGCTTATGAGTCACGAATCTCTTAATCGTACGATCCTACGATTAATTTTTGGCAAGAAAGTGCAATAGGTTTGTAATTTGACACATTGAGGTATATGATATTGGATATATTGCATTGACATCCACTTCCCCACCACAATAACCTCCTACGTTGCCACAGGAGTACACTAAAAACCAGGCACTGGATTTTTTTGTTTTTTTTTGTTTAAGTTATAGACGTACAAAAGGCTGATGAACTCATTTCTCTTGCAACAGGGGAACTTTGAGTTGCTTCACTGTGTCCAAACATCTCAAAAGTCAGTCGTTTCATTTGTTGTCAAAGTCTCTCCGTACTGGAAACTCCACTCAGGTTGTTTTTCTGCCGTGTAGTGCTGCTCTTCAGTGTTCAGTTACTGTCAGCGAGAGATTACTGTCTTTTCCAAATGAGTGTTGTTCCATTTATAGTTTGGCGCACTCCTCACAATGGTTCAGGTACTCTGCGATGTCTACGTCGCTGAACGCTGCGAGGCACCGCGGGCACTGTAGCTCTGACATCCCTGGGCGGTCGTTCCAGGCGGGAGCCGATGTCGTCGCTGCTGCAGCTGCAGGCTGTTGCTGCATCTCAGCATTGTTCCTCAATAGAGGCTCTGATGAGTCCTTATGTCGCCTTGAGGAGATCCTGTGTCCTATGTGAACGCGACACATGGGAACCACTTCTCTGCTCTCTCTGCTTGCTCCCTGCTGAAATCAAGTACATAACACTGTTAGGATTACCCAGGCACAGCACAGTCTGCTACATTTGAATGGGTGTAAAGATGCACTTGTGCACCTTATTTGATGGTTGCCATCTCACCTGTTTGTGTAGCTGCCGTTTTAGCTGATAAACTTGCTCTTTGAGGTCTTCGATCTGGCCTTGTGCTCGCTCTCTGTCAGCGCGCTCAGATTTAAAATCCTCAGTATAGATGAGTACCTGATGGAGGAAAAGAAAGAACCTTTAATTTTCATTTAACTCAAAATAAAACATCATCAGATGCCCCATGAGCTGCACACACTCAATGATGCACTCAGACCACGATGTAGCACCAACCTGCTGCTCCAGAGTCTGGATTCGCTCCTGGTCTCGCCTCCTTACATTGTCCACTTCTCTATCCAGTCCGTTCACACTCACTTATTTTTTCCTCAAGTAAGCCATTGAGCCTGGAAATTTCATGATGAAGCAACCCAGTGCTTACAGAGCCCAGGCCAGGCATCAAGCCCTGCCCAGAGGTCTCCTTCAGCCTCTGACATAAACCTCTGATATAGTCCTCCCTGCTAGAGTCATACTTTTGCCACTGAGAGTTCAGACCTTGTACCTGAAAGAAGCAATTAAAGCACAGGTTAGACCTTCAGATCATGTGATTAGGAGTGAATACATTTCCTTAAAAGCAAAGCTGAGCATAACTTACATATGTCACTCGCTGCTTTAACTGTTGATTCTCCTCCTGAAGTTGACGGATTTGGGTGTTCATATCAGAGGACTCTGATGTCTGTGGAAAATGATGGAAGTTTAAAAAACCCTGTGCAAACAGTGTATTTAAAAAGGTCCGATGCACAAATAAATAAAGGCACCAGTTGCCCCTATGCAGCCCAAAGTATCCAGCATTACACACACCTCCTTAGAGTTTTGCAGCTGAGCCACAACCTCCACTTCTTCTCCCCCCTTCTTCTCTTTCTCCAGCCTGGCCAGCAGCTCCTGGCACACCTTCACCGTTGCGCCAAGCTGGCTGCGCAGCTGGTCAGCCTCCTCCGCCAGGGACGTGCACAGTACGGCTCTGGTGGCCTCAGACCGCTCCCTCTCCTCCAGGGCGGACCTCAGCCTCTGGATCTCCTGGTCCTTCTCGTGGTCTGGCTGACACCTGACGTTCTCCAGCTCCAGCTCGTTCTCTCTGAGCTGCGCGTTCAGCCTCTGGATCTCCTGGGAGGAGGACGGGGAGATGAATTGCATGAGCACAGTTTGCAATATGCATTAAAGATGCAAATATATGTATAAATACAGCTATTTTAGTTGTTGCTACCGATATTTGGTCTGTGTTTGATTTTCTATCAATGATACATCTATTTAAATCTAAGAGTCTCATAAACTCAACAAATACATGAATGCACTAACAGACAGCTCAAGTATGCTCTGTATACATGATATTATAACACAGATTAGATGGTTTTAAGGCTTCTTAGGTATTCCCAAGAGATTTGTGGTTAGTGTACCCGCATGGGACAGACATGTGCCCCCTAATAAAAGGATCTGCAGCATTTTTATTTTTTTTTACCTCTGTTTGTCGAGATGCATTAAACTCCATGTCATTCCTCTTCTGTTTCAGTTTGCATATTTCTTTACACAAGCTCTCCAGCAAAGACTTGGACGGCCCGATGACCACAGACTCGTTATCTCCCACCGTCATGTAGATCCTCTCATATCTCCCCAGCCTCGCTTTTAAATCAGCAATGATATTGTCCTTTACATAAATCTGTTTGTTCAAAAGGTCGATTTCCTGTCGCGTCTCATGATACATTGAATTCAACGTGCTGTAACTCCGGATTTTGTCCTTCAGCGCGTCGTTATCCGTGTTAAGACTGACGTTATCCATTGTTGTCTTTTTGTAGATTTAACACAAGGATTCAGTCTTTTTTTTTTTTTTTAATAATCCAGCATTTGACGCCTCTGCTCCTGTCCGTGTGTCTCTGTAGAAATGTACAGAGGAGGTCAATTGTGTCGGAGCTTTGGCGCATCAAGAATAATATCCCCCGAACAGACGGGGGATTTCCTAGGGAACTTCCCCGCGGACTTTTTTGAGCGTCAAACTGAGCCCTGCCTGCTCTCTCAAACACTCACCGTCGTCGACCGTCATTTGGAGGTAAAAAAAAGAGGTTTTTATAACCTTATTGGCACATATGGTAAACAAAACACGAACACACAAACTTTAAATACAGGCTAAAAAAAAAAAAAGTGAAGCTAGCTACCACCAACGGTTGAAACAGCAGTTGGGGGTGGTGCATTCATGACAGTCGGAAAATCGGGCTCTTGAAGCGAGTACAGCGATTTTGATTAGCGATAGCAAACTAAACACTTCTCTCAAGAGAAGAGTTTGTGTTATTTTGCAAACTGGGCCACACAGCCTCTCTTTAGAGGGAAGACTTTTTCTATCATGTAATCTTATTTGACTCAAATTCTAAATTTTGTTTTTTTGCGTACAACGGAAACTAGCTTCAAAATAATACACCTAAACACAACGCCCCCACTCCCCCGTACCTCCTTTTAGTATTAGCTAATATTTTAGCACGAAAATAACAAAACTACCTTCTCAAAAAGCATTAATTTTCCCAACGGTAGTTTACAGGGTTTCCACGCAATGCCGCCCCCTAAACGTCACATCAGTGCAGTTGGACTGTCAGTAAATTTCCCATATACTCCAGTCATTTTGCTGCTTTGTTCCACTGACACAGTTCTTCAGCTCAAAGTGGTCTCAGTGTTTTCCCACAGCTGGTGAAGGCACCATAAAATTTAGTCTTCATTATGATGTAATTGTATTATTGTGTATTATCACTGAGCCTGGATTGCGCAGTTATGGCCATACCAGTGAGTGTGTGATTGTATCACACAGCCACTCAGGGGTGATTCACACAGTATGACTGACCATTGTATGTCTTTTAATAATCCTGTGGGAAGTTTCTGCTTTCTGACATTTTGGAAATATAATTATGTCTGTTACCGTAACGAAGTGGACTTAACATCCTTACAGTGTCATTGTGTTCATGACCTTTACTGTATATTATTTTTGTATGTTTTTCCCCTATATTCATGGAAAATCATGCTGGTATTTCACAAGAGAACCAGACTAATTTAAGCATAACTTCCTCTGTGGGAAGATGTTTTCAGATCATGACACAATTGAAATCAACATATTCAAAATATAAACAAGGTCTCACAGTAGGCTACACATTTGTTTGACGCAGGAAGATGTAATATATACGGTACAGTGTTGGAAGAAATATTCACAAAGTATCAACGCAATACTCTGAAAATACTAAAAGTGAAAATGTGGCATAAACTTAAATAAAGAAAGAAAAGTAAAAGTACTCATTATGAAGAGTAGTGTTGAGATTGTTCAATATTAATGGTTGGTTATAAGCAGTATTTTAATGTTGTAGCCTGCTGAAGTGGAGCTGATTTCATCCACTTGTAGTGTTTGGTAATTAAATCAGTCTGAAGCTAGTCCTTGGCTAGACTTTGAGACCACACTTTAGGTACAGTTTTACAGTCCCTTGCAGAAGACTTATATTCACACATAACCTGTTGTTACTTGAATTACATGGGCGAAATGTCATCCCCTTCAGGTCCTGGACGCTGGACTACTACAACACCGAGCATTATCGGGTCAGAATGAAACTACTGTCTAGACAGTAGGAGTTAAAACAAACTTTAAAAAGGCACCCACTGAAGAGGCTTCATCAGTTCTGGCCCATGGGGAGTCCCAGGTAATTCTGGGTCAATCACACCATAATGTCAGGATGGCTGCAGAGGTGAGTCATTGAGGTCACGGTCATGTGGCAGTCATGTGAGAGTTGTCAGCATTACATGAATGAAGGTGTGAAGTGTGTAAAAACCATGTGGGAAGAGGTGTGGCAGTGTTCATCATCACCATCACCATCATCAGTTAATGCGTTTCTATCAGGGCTCCCAGTCAACATTCACTTTCAGTGAAATTCAGAAGACAGCAGTGAAGTCCCTGAATGTTCCTCTGGGGCTATTCTGAATATAGCCTGAATAATTTTAGGCCCTATCCTACAATGTCATCCGGACACTTCTTGGTGTAGTTTCTTTTTGACCCACTTGGGTAAAATCAATCATCCAGGTAGGAGATGACTGAGGTGAAACTACCCAAACTCGTATTACTGCTCCTTAAATTCGGGGAAATCAACAGCATCTCTCACAAAGAAACAATAATTAAAATTGGTTGCCGCCTTAGTTTGATGTTTTCAAATCTGTCAGTGTGTGTGGTCATAGTCTGTGGTTTTTGTGATTAGGCAAGTCATTTGGTAAATATGACATTGAATGAAACCAGCAATGACATAAGACAGAACAGCAAATACATCTTTTCTCCTGGTGATGATCCATCTTCACAGTTTGTGAGCAGAGTAATCAAAGTACTGAAACGCAAAACAAAATAAATGTAATGTAACACTGTCACCAAATATACAGTACATGATGCCAGACTTACAGGCCTAGATTTATTTAGCATTATATGCCTCAATTAGGTTTATGAAAGTGTACAAATGCTGCTCCAAGACAGTGTTTCTCAGACTTTGTACTCCACGTACCACCTTGGAATATGTTCACCTCTCTAAGTACCACCATCATGACAGACGTTATAATAAAACAGGGTACTCTGTTCACACAGGAGGCAGGTTTATTCTTAAAAGGATTATTTATTGTTGACTTTTGTTGAATCCCTAACCGAACTGGTTCAACAACCAGAGCTCATTTGGTGGGAAAGGTGATACTCCTGATGTGTACTTTTCTTTACTGTTTGGAGCCACGATTCACGTTCATTTTACCTCCACTTTTGGACTATGAATGATATTCACACAGAATATTACAGGAAATGAAAACTTTCAGTGTAGTATTTAGATTTTTTTAAAAAAATGTATTTATTTGATTAAAAAAATAGTCCAGAGATTCATCCAAGTGAATCTAAATTGCCCTTAGGTGTTAATGTGAGTGTGAATGGTTATGTGCCCTTCGATAAGCTGGCGACTTGTCCTGGGTGTACGTGCCTCTCGCATAAGTCAGCTGGGATAGGCTTCAGCCCCACTGTGACCCTGATGAGGAAAAGCGGTTAAGTTTGAGAACCAGTGTTCTAGGGGAGAAAACAAATAGACCAGATTTTACCACTGAATTCCACTAGATGGTGGTGTTTTATTAATAATACGTACTGTAGGTTTATTTTCTGTCTTGTAGCTGTGGTCATCAGGAGGAAAAAAACTCCTGTTATTCGTGGGTATGTTCGTTTCCTACCGCACACACATGCACACACCACTGAAACGAGTCATTCGGACATGTCGTTGGCAGCTTTTAATAGCTGAAAACTTTATACAAGAATAAAAGACAGTATTTGATATTTACACAGTAATACTTTTCAAAAAATACTTTTTACATTGCACACATACACAAACACACAACCACATGATTATTTGCGCTTAACAAGTTACTGCTCATCAAATCAACACTATCAACCAAAACTCAGATATTCATTGTTAATATCTAAAAAAAAACAACAACAACAACTTGTGTTTTATCATCAAAACAACAGGATGAAGATGCAAACCAAAAGTTAACATAAAAGATTTAAATGAAATATGAAAGTCTGGAGTAGAAAAATATTAGTTTTTAATCATACTGTGGTAGAAAAGTATGCAGTGGCTCAAGTACAAAAAGATTGCCAAGAATATTAAAACAGGAAGAGAATATAGCCAGCTATCTCTCATTTTTGCTTGAGAAAACGGTAGGAATATAAAAACACAAACGTCTTTGAACGCGACACTATCCACACAGGGTCACAGCTTCACTCAGTATGAATCCATTTTTGTAACAATTGTTGTCTGTGACAGAAGATAGTTTTTAAATTGCATGCACATACTTTATTTTAGGACTTAAACTCCTCCAGTTCTTTTTATTTACTCGTTTGAATACTTTAATCAGGGAGACTCTTGCGGTGTAATTTGCTCCATATTGGAGTTTTGAATAATCCCAAACAAACAACTGCTGATGATTTAAGTTTGTTTGAGGAATGCCCCATGACAAAGTTCAATTTTTAGGTTATGATGCAAATGCAGAAACAGATCCCAGGGAACACCAGATGAGAAAGGGAAAAGGTCTTAACACAGGATTTAACAGCAGGCCACATCTGTCAGTGATTTGTAAGAGTCCATCATTTTTAATCCTGGATTCAAAGCTCTGCTCGATTACACTTTAACCATGTTATTAGTGATTCCTTTACACCTGGGGTACCAGCTGAGTGCAATTAACTGCAATTAATGAGGCGACGCTACGTTAAAACTGTCCACCAGGGGGCGCCTGGTGGTCAGCCCACTAAGTGCAAAATGAATGGGAGTCAATGGATGAAGTTCACAAAATCTCACATTGCTGCTAGTTAAGTGACTTTTTTTCTGTATTTGTTTACTTCTGTGCCTGTGTCAGATATAGATGTGTGATCTGCTCAGAAGACGTGGACAGGCTGTGTAGTTAAGATAAAAAATGTGAATGTAGCTTGAGTGTTTTGGGGCTTAGCACCTTTGAGAACATGAAAATGCATCAGAATTATAATTGTACAGTGAAATAAATGCTTCAGCCAACCCCGAGATAGGCTCCATATTGGCTATTCTTTAAATTATTGGGCATTTACTATAAAACTATAAACCAATGAAAAACAGAGTAAGTGGTGTGTTTTCTAAGGCCGGAGAAACATGGAATCTAGGCATCTGTGAACCGTCATTGAAACTTGTGTGACAACAGGAAAGGGATAATTGGAAAGAGCTCAACTAAACTTTTTCTTCATCACCGACACATGCAGTTTTTTCCCCCCCCTCCCTAGCACTGCAGCTTGCGAATGCTGCGGGAAATCCTCTTAAACTCTCGCTGTCCCTTCTGCCAGCGCTTCAGCGAGGTGATGACCAGATGGCCGTCCATCTTCTGGCCCATGACCAGGTAGGCGGCGTTGATGTCGTTCATCTCCTCACAGATGCACTGCAGGCCGTCCTTCAGCCACAGCACCGTCTTCTTAAGGTCACGGTCCGTCATGCCGTTCAGCTTGTAAATGGTCTTGCTCTTGGTCTCCGGCACTATCTTGGTGTCACCGTTGATGTAGGAGATCTCCTTGACTTTGATCTTCAGGGCTTGATGCAAGCAGGAGAGAGAATATGTTTTCACAAAAGCTGTATAGAGATCATCCCTGCTGTCCTAATGAAAGCCATCTGAGAAGCTTAAGAACTGCATTTACATTTGGTTTAGTGCTAAAATAAAATGCGTACAGTCAAAGTGATGAGGAAGATCTTGATCTTGGACTTTCAAGTGAATGAAGAGTGAATTTTCTCCTTCCTGTAACCTCCCTTCATGACCTCCCGAGGCCTCTGAGCTTTACCTAAATATACTGCTCTAATAGAAGGCGGCTTGACTTACCAAAGTCATTCTTACACAGGTTGTCAACAATCTCGTTGTCGTTTTCATCTGTTTCCTTGCAAGCATCGCACACCCTGGGCACTAAGACAGGAATTAGACATGGTAAATGTTACATAATCTGCCATAATTCAACACACAATGTTATGTGCTGTGCAAAATAAGGAGGACACACACAGCCAGATGTGACCAGATGTGTAAAAAAAATGCATTTATTAAGCAGGAAAATCTCTATTATTAACTGAATTTATCATCTATGCACAAGACTTGAGGTTAACGTATATGTATGTATTTTAACTTTACCTTCTTTGGTGGCTGGCGCAAAGTTCTCGATGCCTACAGGTGGTATGCACAGGTCATTGTCGAGTGGGAAACGGTCGCAGTCCAACATCTTTGGCCAAGGGAAGCCAAAAGCGGACATCACGGGCGCGCAGCCGTGCTTGACGCTCTCGCACAGAGACCTGCACGGCTGTATGGGCTCGTCCAGATCGTCTAGACACACGGGAGCGAAAAGGGAGCAGAGGAACTTTCTCGTGTCGGGGTGACATTGCTTCTGAACAAGCGGGATCCAAGACGAAGCTTGCTGCAGAACTTCATTCATGGTTTCGTGTCCGAGCAGGTTCGGGAGGCGCATCTCTGTGTACTCTATGTCGTGGCACAGGAGGAGATTTGCAGGAATTGGCTTGCAGTTATTCTTTTTGTAGAAAAATTCATGTTGGCCAAAATTGTACAATCCGTGGATGGCTTCCATGCAGGGTATTGTCATCACCCACAGCACTGTCACTGTTGAAATAAAGGCTCTCATTTTGGATGCGCGTAAAACCTGCGAAATATGAGCGCAAAATCAGGGCTTGTTGAGCATCAGTCAGTGCGGATGGAGCTTCTGTCAGTGGCCAGCTCCTACTGTAACAAGAGGTTTTCTTCCAGGCATGTCTGGGAGGAGTCTGTATATTGTGCGTAAAGGCCACTTCACCATTCAGCACTTGGTTTCTCTCATATCAGGTGAAACTGGTGGACAAATTTGTCTCCCCAGTCAAACAGAAAGTCCAAATTCTTACTTATTGCTCCTCTGGGTCTGACGGGATTTTTTGATTTCTAATTATAGCTCATAGTATTTTATCACCAGTCGTTTTCTTAACAATTACCCTCTCTATTTCATTTCCTGCCCCTCATGGAAATAATAACAAAACGTGTCTGACAGGTTTCCCTCATTACGCCCAGATCAACAGAAATATATCCTGAGTGATCCCTTAACTTGCTGATTTTAGACCAATGCCGTAAATAGTTTGGAAATGTTGTCAGTAGGGGCACTTAGCTCCGTTCAGTGGAGCGTTCATTTTCCATCGTTAGGAGTTTAGTGGTGAAATCCTCTGGGCAGGTCTGCAGGTTCATGCAACATGGTGAAATATTGTTTGTCCTGGTGTGAGAAGCAGACCTCCAGTCAGCACACCCAAGGGTGAAACCAAATCTTCAGTCCTCCTGCTCTGCAGCTCTGGCTCCTATCCGCTCTCAGACCCCCTTGAGCTACAGTCTGGTCTGCAGACAGCGGTGTGGTTCTTCTCAGGATTGACCTTCCTCTTGCTCCCTCGGAAGAAGCTGAAATGAGTGAACACTTAAACCCTGGATGTGATGTTTGTGGAATTTCTAGTTAAAGGGGTCAATTCACCCAAATTACGGAAACATATTTTCCCACTTCCCCCTTGTGGTTTCTAGATATTCATGTGTGTTTTACTTACCCGGATTTAGAGATATCTTCACTTCTGCTGCTGCTACCCCCCCAATCCATAATGGAAGTAAACTGAATTTAATTTGTGGGGCTGAAAACAGCAGCAACATGTTTTTTCCCCCAGCAGCAATGAGTTCATGAGCATTTATCTATTCTAATGCTCATCTAGTGTGCAAAGTGCAGCGTGTTGATTCCTGTATCATTGTCACAATATAGTCTCTCAGAACCTCCTTTAGCAACTCCCTCCATAATTCAAAAGGGGTCATGAGTCACTTGTTTTAAGTAGCGGGGCAAAGAATTTGAATTGAAAACATGGCCGTAGTTTATTTGCTCTGAATTAAACCTGCCATTAAAGTTTATAGTTCTAGGTGTGCCAATTTTCTTAAGCAGAACTGAACAAAGAGGATATTTTGGCAAGGGTTCCCACTTCACATGTTTTTCTTTCCGTGCAAAAACAAGACAGAACCTATAAACGATTTGGTGAACCTGGCATGTATAAATAGTGTTTTATGAATAAAGTGCTGCACCCTTAAATGAGGTGTTAGAATATTTTGCTACTGAAGCTACAGTATGTGTTTTTCAAGTCCGGAACAAAGGAGTCTGAATTCAATTAGATGACTCATACTGACTCATGAACCCACCTTAATTAATTATTAGGGATGTTCATAGTAGCCTAAATATTGCTCACTTCTTGATACAGGAGAGCAAAGCTGCAGTGGTAGTTGAAACTACTGATTGATGGGCTGCAGCAATACTTACTTCCTGCATGATTTTCTTTATATTTAAAAGGTAATTTTAGCCAATTTACCCAAAATATGCTTTCTTATGTATCTAGAATTATATCTCGCCATGCAGGCAGTTTTGGTTTCATTTGCAAGTTATGAGATATACATTATATTAAAAGGAGGTCTCTGTTGCCAGGTTGTAACTCATGATGGGAATTATTGAGTCTCTGTAATTAATATAATACAAAAAGAGCTTGGCATTTAAAAAATTCAGTGGCAACACCTCTGTCCAGAAGTAGTGTTGTTGCCATAATGTGTAATCCACAAAACTTGCTTACTTTTACTTACTTACTTTTCATAAGGACCGTCTCTCCAGGAGAAAGTGATTTCAGTTAAAACTTTCCACAGGGATGTCTGTAATTTAGTTGAACTGACTCTTTAAGCCTGCAATAAGTGATTATTTTGGCCACTTTGGGGCAACGAAAACAAGCTGTAAACCCAGCAAAAACACATAATTACCGTTTAAAATGTTAGGACAATCTTAAAAGAGTTTCTTTTTTACGCATCCAGCAAATACAGAGCAGCGTTAGCATTCATTCGTTCCTGTTCAACTGACGATTATAAGTCCAATATTCCCACTCTTTTGGCTCCGCGTTTCGGCGTCCACCGATTCCTGATGGAAACATCCATCTCTTAAAAGCTGCTGAATGCTGCACTATGTTCACCAGCTGGTCGCTAACTTTGCCTGTTGCTTGGTGCTGTTCAGGTAATGTCCAGCGGGTTTTTAGTGCTTAAAAAACTGAAAACAGCTGCGTGCTGCAAAACCGAAAACCAGTCTGTGAGAGTGGACTAAAACACTGAAGTGGTGGCCTGGAAAACCAAAACAATGAGCTGAAATATGCTAAAAAAGCTTCACACGGCTTAAAGAGTTGGCTTATTATTTCTCTGTGGGCTCGTCGCTATGTGTGAAATCTTAATCTTTAATGCTAAAAATAATCTAACAGGAATGTGTGCTTGCGTGGATTTGACTGACGTCACGCCGCTGGACGATCCTCCATTTTTTTGGCTGTAGCCCTCCGTGTTGCCACGCCTGCTGCAGCACTACCCCGGTCTCACCCAGCTGAACGAAAGGGTCAACAAAGTTGCTCTAAATGCGACCTAACTCATTCTTCAGCCTGTGTCAAAGGTTTAACCTGATTTTATAAGGCAACTGTCCCCCTCTTATCCCCTTTCCTTCAAAGTGTGTTAATTCTATTCAGGTCTCTGTAGAAACACTTAAATGGCCTTTTAAGGGGCTTGAGCCCCCTATTAACCTGCAACTGGACTCCCTTTGGCTGAGTAGTAGGTCAGCTGGCTAAACCTGTACCTGTGGTGTGGCAGGTCATATTCTAACCTTTCTTGGGCGACCAAATGTGATCAGCTGTAAACAGACTCCTGGGCTGTATGTGCAAAAAAATTCATATACATCGAGGCAAGAGATATGTGCAAAACATTCGGTGAGGTAGTCAAAGTGAAACGCTCACTGGATGCCTCAGATGGTCTTTCAAATATATAAGAAACAGCCGATAAGCGATGAAAAGGATCCAAACGGGGATAAACTGACTGCAATTAGGATTTGATCGAATCTAACTTAAAATAAGGCTTTAGTTCTACAAACAGAGATAACATGCAGTCTCCATTAACAATATGGTGTCACAGACAGTTAAGGTCAGAGGCTCGGGATAGAGGTAAGCCGATCCTAGGCCTGTGCTTAAAGTCACCCCAGCGGGTTCTCATTACAACTCTGTGTGAAAATGAGACACAGCTTGTCGGACCTAGCGGTCCATCTGCACCCCAGTAACCCTTCGTTCTTTCTCTTCCAGTACCCTCAACCCTTTACCCACTTTGTTCCTTTTTTTTTCTCTCTCTCTCTCTCTCTCTTCTCCATAAAGAATCAAGAGCTAGACTACTGTCAAAAACAATCACAGAACATATTGTGCAGGTTCAGAAGAAAGCCAAACCCCCAGTGGAAATGTTTAAGGCATCAGTTTATTGAATGTTCATGAAGAGTCATCTCTCAATGTGAGTCACATCAAAGCCATCAGTGCTGCTATAATGTAAACCAAACCAACCCCAGTTTCTATGCGGACAGGCTACCAAACTCCACACAGGATTTGGGGATTTGGGCAAAATTACATCTGATCAGAAGAGATTAAAGGATTGGTCTGGTCATATTCTATATTTTTCTTATTGTCAACAAATCCATTGAAAAGACCACAACCAACAAAGAAGTGATCCTTCTAACAAGTATTGTCTGTCTACTCAAAGCCTGGTAGCTTTTTCCTCTGTCATACTATAGACCTCCATTGTTGAGTATTAATAACACATCAGTGAGGAAAAGGCCAGCACTGTGATTTATGACGTAAATACTCACTATGTGTATTTAGCTGCAGATGAAAACAGCCCCCAAGAAATGCCAACTATCTGAGTTATGTTGGCTAAAAACACTAGTTTTGTTTTAGGAAATTACTGAGCTGAAACTGTATTTTTGTGACTGATGTGTGAAGATGCAATTTGTCGCATGCTTACAAAAGTAGTGTTATTTAGTGTCAAGCGGGCTGATAGAATAAAGGGTGTCTCGTAGGCTACAATCAAAAAATATCCACAAGAACTGTTAGAAAGACTAGTCTTTATACTTATCTTCCATGGACTGCCAACTGAGAATCAACTATAGAGCTCTGCACATCGTCCTGAAGTGCACTAATGAGCTTGTTAACTTCAATCACTCTTTCTACAGTGACATTTGGGAAGGAATTTATCCCAACCAAGAGGAATTAATCTCATTAGAGCTCCAGAGTCATATAGATCGTGCCTGCTTGGCGTAATTGATGTTCCTATTGTACAGGTCTAATTGGCTCAGCATGGTGTTTCAGAGCAGCTCCGGGACACAACGACAACAGACATGTGTGTACTATATATAGTGGCAGTAGTGGACAAATATGTGGAGAGGGAACAAGATTATTTGTATTTCGTGATATTAAAATATTGAAATATAATTAATAATTGCTTCCTGGTCGGACTATTTCCTGGCTGGAAGCAGTGCCTTATGTATCATTTTCACACTTTGGTTCTTGTATGGATTAAACAAACAAAGGGGAAAATGTGTTCATTGCTGACTATTGACCTTCTCATCTAACTCAGCAAGAGCAAGAAGGAATGAATGCATTTCCCCAAATGTTGATCTATTGCTCTAATGGCTTGTCATGACCATAAAAAGTATGGGAACAATCTCAGCATGTGAAGGCTGGTCAAAAGAACAGCAATTTGTGTTACAGGATCCAAAAATGGCATCATTGTACCATAAAACATAGCACTGAGCCAGGCAGGTTTATGCTTGCAGGACGTCCATGGATCAGTGTGACAAGCAGATCCTTCTGTTGGGCCCTGAACTTTGACCCCTGACCGATACTGAAGCTGCAAGACTCACACTGTGATGGGCTCTATGGGGATATTTTACAACTTAGACCAAAGTGTGAGCAGCTCAGAGAAGTGTTTTCTGAATGACCCGTACCTGATCTCCACTGCATATGGAGAAGGGCAACGCGTAGTCCTGCCCCTCGCCACCTTCACACATTCCTCATAAAAGGGATGTTGCCGTTTTTTACTTAATGAGTGGATGAGCTTTTACTGACTTTTATGAATGGAAATCAGAAGGTTTAAACAAATTTATAATGCACTTTTGTCTTCAGTGAGGAGAGTTTCTTGTTTTCTCAAGTGCAGTTCTGTCCCACATTGTTTGAAAGTTAAATACAAAAAAACAAAATACAAATACTACACTTTTATACCTACTCTCAAACTTTCTGAGACGTGTTTTGCAGCGATGGTAAAAAGTATATTCTATAATTCAGAACTGCGTAGGTTTAGCTCATTATTTGCCTTTCATTCGAACATCATCATCACTTTTTCTGCCCTTTTTTGCATTTATGAGTCGTGGAAAAACACATGGCAGCGGGCACTGATTATAGTTGCAATAATTTAATTCTCCGCACTTTACACTGCGGTACTAAATTCTCCAGTTTTTTGTCTTTATTTCAGCCGGTTTTCTAGAATTTCATCTCTATTTATGGCTTATAATCAAGAGCATGTCAGATGTAGTATAAATCCTCGTCTCTGATTGGATTTGTGAAACATTTTTGGAACTCATTTGATTAATTCTGGATCTCAGTCTGCAACGCTGCATATTGTTGTGGTATTGTGCCCTTCAACAATGAGATTAATTTGGTTTCAAGTGATTTATTGTTTGTTTGATTTGATTTTATCTGTGCTTTTGGTTTTCATATAGTTAGACGTTTGTTCTTTCCCATTTTGTTCATGCGATTTTTACAATATTTGAAATAACAAATGACGTGTTTAGTGGATGTGAATGCAGATGAAAGTGACAAATGATTTGAAGCATGTCAAATCTTCAAATTAATTCACTTCCTGCATAGACAAGTTCTCCGTGACACGAACAAATTACCACTGCGGCAGAAGTCATGGATCATTTGGCTTTTGACAGTTTGTGTTGTGAAACATAATCTCACATACCTTCATCACAGGAATTTGGGGGTTAAAAAAAGAAAAAAGAAAAACCACCGCTCTTAATTTTAGCGATGGTGGCAGCGGGTTAGCAAGTGACCCACAGTGACCCCTGGAATACCAGACACGGGCTCAAGTGTAAATAAAGGTTTGGTATTCATTCACAGTTGTGGCACCACAACAAGGACACATTTTGTTTGGAGGTATAGCTCAGAAGTGTGCGTCACCCTGAACAGAAACAGACTTTACACATAAGTTCAGCCCAAACTTTGAACAACCTCTGCTCACTGATTCAACCTCTCAACTTCAAAACAGCCACTATGAACCATGAAACAAGATTTGACTTGTAGTTTCATTCTACAGGTTCAAGAATCCAACAATACCATGAAAATATAACAATCTTCTACAAAAACCTGCATGTAGCGTACAGAAAACAGATCTCCAACATAATCACTTCTTCATTTTCCAGATGTAGCCAGTGTGCTATGATTTCTTTTTCTTGACACTGTAAAATGTTTTCGTTTCTCCTAAAGTGCTGCGAGAAAGACAGATAACCCTATTCAACTTAAGTAAATGCAATTAAGGGTAATTTAATCCAGATACCCCCGAGTTGCCAAAGGATACATGCATGAGTAAACAGAATATACACTTTATCACTTTCTAGGAAATTTGAACGTGCTCTGGAATGCAAATTGTCTCGATAAGAGCAGAAAGAAAACATCGCATGAACTTATATTTGTTGTGTTTTAAATGTTTATCTGATTTGTTAATATTTGAACAGTGTTTCAAGGGTTGGCTTTGAAAAGCAAATATGAAGAGGCTCTGCACACTCAGACCAAGTTTCTGTTTCAAGAGTATAAATCACTGCAAAATTAAGATACATAATGGAAGAACAAGGTATAAAAGGGAAGGAGTTATTACCATAAAACAGATCTACTGAGCTACAGATAATACTGTGAGGACAAGCTTTGAACGAAACAGGATATTGTTTGATCCTGAAAAGACATTTTAGCAGATATAGAACATTTATACGTCCCTCTCATGATAACATTTATCTGATTTCAGATGTGTAAAGTCAAACATTTAATGAGCAAGAGGATAGTTAGAAGAAGACCAGCTTTATTGATCCCTCTATGGGGAATTTCTTTTCTTATTTCACTCAAGTTTACCATAAAGGCCAGAAATACAACCACCTAACACACAAAAAGACTCATAGACATGTGGAGAGACGGTGGAGTGAGCCACATAACAGTACCTTGCTCCAGGTACCAGGGTTTGGTAAGTGCCCAGGAGATGAACTGGCACCTCTCTATACTGTGGTCCATGCTTGACCTGAACTGGCCATCCTCTGGTTCCCAGCTAAGTCCCTTTGGACTGAGCTGCCATAAGATCAGCACCGTGTGATACTTCAGTCTGGGCATGAATGCAAAGCGATTGCGATTTGCAAATTGGTGATGAATGATTTGTGGCTCGCTCGACTGTTTGGAAGCATCGGCTTCAATGGATTCCAATGACATTCATTCATTTGTTAATTTCTCCTATTTTCTCCATATATTCCAAACATTTTAGCATAAATATAACAAAATATGTTGCTTCCATTTGTCATTATTACAAATGTAGATCTTACAGTCTTACAAGACCCATACGACACAGGTAGAGCTGGACTAGCTTAACCCCATTTGCCTCAAACAAGCTCCATTTCTTGATCTATTTATTCACTTTTTCAAATGTGTTCTGTACTTCATCTTTTTATACTGGTCAAGGTTTTCCATCATGTAATGTCTGGCAAGTTTATTTTATAGCTTATTTCTAAAAGTACACATTTTCTCCTGCATGGAAGTAAATGCCATTGTAAAAGTGCCAACTATGAGCGTTAAGTAGCCTAATGGACCCACCAACATGTCATCATTGCTTCCCTGTTGTTTTCATATGAAGAAGGCAACATTAACATACCACGTGCTGAATTTTTCTCCATGGTAACAGAGGAAAAGCACCCTTAAATGCAGTCAGTGGGAATCACCAAGCCTTTTATTATTCCTCCAGTACACTCCCAAAAGTGAGCGTGTTAGCATTGACTTACAGTAGCGTCACTGCTGTGTTTCTGTCTAATGGTGTGCGGAGGCAGATGGAACAAGCCCGAGGCGGTGCACATTAAACCTGCAGAGTCCTGCTGAGAGGCGGAGGAAAAGACCCTGAGTTATCCTAAACTCTTTTGGGAGACACATCACTGCACACACACTTAAAAACTGGGCTCGCATTAACTAAACGATGGCTCCCGTTTAACGCCGAGGGCTTTTCCAACGTCAGACATCCAACAAAACAGCCTCCTCTAAAGTGCCCCCGCTCTAATCTTTTGACGTTCTCGTCGGGTTTGATGCAGATGGATGAAACAGAAGCCCTGCGAAAGTGTTTGAGAGCATCATCACCGCACCGCAAGGCACAAAAGTAAACATGGCCACGCATATCTTTCACTGTGGCGCTTAATTGAATATTCTGCAAGTCTTTGCTCAACAGTCCTGGCTGAATTGTGGCGATGGCAAAATATAGTTTTCCAACCAAAACATCGCCCCGGCTCAGCCTCAAACTGCCAGAGATTACGTATGCCCTATCAGATGACACATTCAGTGTATACAAGCTGAAATACAACATTTATTCTAATCCATTCCATACATGTCGTCCGCGTTTTAAGGCTGCTATTACAACTGTAATGCTAAGCAAGAGATGACAAACTTTCTCAGTGTCAAGATAATGAGACTGCTTTGTTTGCCTTATTCCTTGGAGAAAAATGTTACTGTTGTTCTGCCAAAGCGGCATAATAATAAAATATCCTGTTGCTTATAAGAAATATTAAAAACAATAGCTTCATTGTATTCTGAAAAATCGTGCTGGCATTCTATGTTGCTCAGCTGACATAATATTCAAAATAATTTTAGGCTCGGTTTGATTCCCTTTAAGGTTAAGCTTTGGCGACCAACGACTGAGTTTGCGCCAAAATTCAGATTTTGCAACACAACTGACATAATGAGGCTAAATATTACACGCAAGCTCAGATGTGTTTCATTGTTTGAGGAACCTGTAATGTGACCTACATATTGTACAGTCATGTTTACAAGCCTTCACAGTCTATGACTGTTTCATAATAACAGACCCAGGACATACAACATCAGTGAGTCCAGCTCTCTCATGTTTATAATACAGTTTGCAACCCACCCCCAAATGCAAATATCCCTTTTCAATTTCTTTCCAGGCATTAGATGAGATTGATCCCGCTCTCATATTTGTGTTTTAAAGCAACTTTGTGTAACTTTTTTTCTGATTCTGATTTTAGATCATGTTGATGCTAGCCACTAGGCTTATTGTCCTCTGGCACCAGCTTTACTTGATGCACAAACATAAGAGTGGTATCACTCGTCTCAACTTACTCTGCACAAGAAAGTGAATAATTATCCAGAATCTTGTAATGTTATGTTACGTTTTATGGTAGAGTGATTTTATTTTCACATCATGTGTACCTTATCTTTAATAGACAAAGAAACTATGTGGTTTTATAAACACTCTAAACAACTAAACTGGTTAACACAAGGAATAAAGGGTAGGTTAAAAAGAATATGAATTTAAGATACATGACTGTGGGAGATTCATTATTTTTCTGTTTTCCAGTTAACCTGGCCCCCTTGTAGAGCTCAAGTTTATCTTCCATGACATCTCTTGCAAGTTTTATATACAGCATGTAAAGCCTGTATACTTGCCTTGCAATTGTATGTTTACTTGGGTGTTTGACATTGTCTATTTCTATATTTTCAATGGCATATCTTTTTTTTTTTACTGTTTTTGCACTGTATATAAGTAGATTAAGAAACACAGACAGAGTTACAATCTTTGTATATGTCAGTAAACTAAATAGTTTAAATGCACACATGCTTTATGCTTCTACACTCTGCAGATTATCCTCAAAGTGAAGGGATAAAATGAGCTCCACATGGGACACTGTGCATAGTCCTGCGTGGCCACTTTCATAGGGTTGGGAACCCCCAAACACACACATGCACACACACACACACACACTGAGCTTTTCCCTCTCCCTCCCACATCTGTGTCTATGGCCCTAATTGTTTAATACTTCTCCCCTTCCAACCTCCTTGTGCAGCCGTGGCACTAATAGGCCCGTCAAAAAACTGTCGGGGCCTCTGATTCTTGTTACCCTGAGAGATACCCAATGGAGATTTCACTGGTCAGTGGATAGAACCCCCACCTGTGTTTATTCCACATGGTCATTGTGGCTGGATTGTGTATATAAGTGTGCGTATAGGATGGTAGAGTGGTTTGGAAAAAAGACTCTTCTTGTGGCTTCTTTAGGGGGCTGAAGAAAACCAGGAGAAAAAGGTTTTTGGTTCGGTCTGCCTGCCCTTAATTTATGCATGCTGTTGTACATAAAAAGAAATCATTTTGTTTTTGCACATTTTTGCACTGCACTTAACATCAGCTTCGCTTTGCAGAGCAGGACAAACACAAAGACTCAAACCTGGCGCCACCGAGATTGACGCTTGTCTGTGTCACTTCCTGTAGCGTTTAAAATTTTAAACTATACGCCACACACTTGGGGCAGTGCAGGAAAAAAAAAAAGGAAGATGGCTAGGTTGGAAAAACTTGACCCTTAAGTTGTTTGAACTCCTTCACTCTCCTGATGTGCCCACAGACAAAAATGGATGGACTCCTTTTGGACCAGAAGGGAGGAAAGCTGTCATTGCCACCTCGTCTACGCTGTGTCAGACACAGCCGTTTGAACCTGAGGTTGGGGCATAAATCTCCACCCTTGGGCCAGCCTTGACATTCTGTTCCCAGATGGTGCCTCCCCTGCTGTGGACTCTACCCCAAAGGGGCCTGGCATCTCAGCTAGACCCATCCATCACAGGAGAACCAGGCCCCTTATACTGGGAGCTGAGGCCCCAGTAGGGAGCACCTGCCCTTGTGTTTTCACCCTTGTGGCTAAAACAACTCCACCCCCCGAGTGCACTTCATCCCCCGCTGCTTTCCTGAGGGGTGAGAGGTCATTTGAGGGTGTGAGACAACTTTGCATGTCCAGAGACACTCTTTTAAGGTGACATTCACACTCAGGTCTGTGGTTAAATCTATTAAGCGTCATATTACAAGCAGGTCAAAGGTTGAGATATTGTTAATGTTAACAGAAGGCCACACAAGCGACACACAAAACATGAACATATTCAGTACTGGAGGCAAAGCTGATCATATGCCGAGAGTGAAAACTACAAAACAACTCTGCGTTTTAACTGAAGAAATGCTTCGGCATGAAACATGAACAACATTTCAAAAGACAGAAAAGAAAGTAGCAAAGCAAAGACCAATTGCTTTTAAAAGTAAAAGAAAGCTACTTCTTCACTTCGAACAGCTTTTATACAAAAGAATCGTACTCCTCCCATTTTTGGTCCATCTGTTTTATATATTGTGGCCAAAAAACATCACTGATTTGATTGGACCCAAATGTGATGCTTGAGGCTCCTTCATACATCCAAAGCCTGTTTGACCCTCCTTCTCCTGCCCTCCACCAACAAAGCTCCTTTTCCCTCTCCCCACTGGTCTCGTTCAAAGGGCTCCAGGCTTGACTACATGTGTGTGTGTGTGTGTGTGAGAGAGAGTATTTGTGTATGTATGTGTGTGAGAAGTCTTGTCCCAGCTTATTAGGCTGCAAGGTCTATAGTGTAAGGAATACTCGACCAAAAACCCTACGATTTAAGTATTAAACAGCCTGTAGGCTTAAAAGGTGGTTTTTGAATTGAAGTAGTTACAATGGTGACCGACTGACTCATAATTTCACCAAAATATGGATAAATACACAGCAAGCATTTTACACAAGCACAGCTAACCACATGGGGTAGCCAATAATGTGCAGTATGCTTAACTAAATTTAGGCAATTTAGTTACACAGGTTACACATGCAAGTACTGAACAAGGTTTAAAACAGTCCATCCAACAGTCATCTAATAGTTGTTACCTTTTTGTTCAAAACCACAATGCCAGCCTAGAAGCTAGAAGAAAAGTCAGGGAAGCACCAATACAGCACCTGTACAAATTTTCATTACGTCCAAAATTGGATGATATCAAGTTGGGAACCTCTGTGTCTGTGAAGTGCATCCAAAACTGCAGTTCCTTGAATGTCCACTTGAGGCTGGCTACAGAACAAGTCGATCTTCATAAGCCCTAATATTAAGATGTTCAACTTCACAGCAGAAATAAGCATGTTTACAGCCTGGTACAAAAATAGTTGGTCTCATGACAACTGTGCTGAGGCTGAATTTTGGACGGTCTGAACTCACCTATCAGGTTATACATCATTAACAGCGTAGGTGCCACTGATGATCCACGTCTTTGCTGATTTTTAGCTAGAAGGCAAAGAAGCAGGACTGCCAGCATGGCAGTCACCACACTCTGAGCTTCAAAACAACTCTTCAGAGACCTGTAGGTGACGTCACACATACGCCAGAATACATCCACTCTTCTTAATGTCAGCGGGTGTCAGCGTGACGTTCCCACCCATAAAAAAACAAACAGTGGCTGTGAAACTGGATCCGATCTGTTGAAATCTATTGTAATTCTTGTGTATACACTTAACTACAGCTTCCTTCTTGCACAGTGGAGTGCTACAGAGAGCCAAAAGAAAAAGGGAGATGACTGAAATCATAGGTTTATGACAGAGTATTCCATTACAATTAGATGAACATATTATGATTTCTCTTGAGCAATTCTGCCGTTTCAAATCAGACAATATTTAAAAACTGTTTTGTATCTTAAATATGCAAAGTAACTAGTTGTCAAATCAATCTAGTGGAGTAAAAGTTACATTATTTACTTTTGAAATGTAGTGCTGAGTTATTATGAATAGCACAGGAAGGAAATACTCACATAAACTACTAAGTACCTTTACAGTACTTGAGTAAATGTACTTAAATACTTTCCCCTGCTTGTTATTCCCTTTAGTTCATATTAATTGAGTTTGATATATTTAAGAAGCATGGATGCTTTGTTTTCCTAAAGTTGATGTCAACCATGTTGTTTTGGAATAAAATTGCACAGTTGACGAATATAGAACAAAAAAAACGTCTGGAAGAAATCTACCAAGCAACAAGCCAGTTTCTATATGCTGCACGTTACTTCAAATCCTTGTTCCCTGCTCCGCTCAGTTCAACTATCCCACATCATGTCTGTGTTAATCTCCATCAGGACCAGGCGCAGCAATGCACTCTGGCCTATATCGTCCAACACACTTGTCAAACATCTGAAAAGAAGATAGAAAGGATGTTCCACATGGTACTGATCAAAAGCAGAGGTAAGCTGTGGTCAATCTGTGATTAATTCTTTATGTAAAGTGCATTGCGATTCCTTTGTGAAGATTATAAATGCCTGTGGGAAAAATGGCTGTATTATAAATAAATGCCAAAATTGGTCTCCATTATTAATAAATCATGACCGTTAACATTTCTTTCTTCTCTCGTCAAATGTGCCCCCTTTTGTTTCGGGGGGAAAAAAAGGTGGAAGAGAGTGAAAACAGAAAACATTTGGATTGTTTCCAGCTTTTTAAATGAAGCATAACACATGCTTTCAGTGTGACAATGTTTACACAATCTTTCAGCAGCACAGTTTAGATGAACTTACAGATTTATGGAAAAATATCAAGACTCTGCACATATGTTGATTGTCTGGAGTCAAAGGGCCCAGTGGTAATTTATGATACTGAAGATGATGATTTATGCTTTTTTCCACAAACCTGCTGATAAACTGTAAACAGATTGTGGCTCTCCTCTAAACTAAAAAGGTATCCGTATTCAGTGGATGTTTAATCAGTGCACGGACGCAATTCTCCCGCACCACTCTCTCTACACAGCTGCAACTGTGTTGATTATTATATAAATACAAAGCGATCGATGCAAATATACAAAGTGGATGATCTCATTAAAGTTTATCGTTCATGTCAAAATTTGTCAGATTTATTTTATAATCACAAATATCAAAATACCGATATTCCGAAAGGATGAAAGTTAAAAAATGACAACACTCTGGGGTTGTGAGGAATCAGGAAGAAGTGAGTTTATCAGAGTC
Organism: Nibea albiflora; assembly: GCA_014281875.1. NCBI lineage: Eukaryota > Metazoa > Chordata > Actinopteri > Sciaenidae > Nibea > Nibea albiflora. The sequence continues at coordinate 10,445,801 of CM024789.1, read as the reverse complement.
TGTGGCCTGCGTTTAGCTGCTAGCACACACAAATATCCAACTAAACTGTTAGCGGTTGGTCGCATTGAGCTAAGCAGAAGGAAAGAGTGCCAGTCATCTGCCATTTGATGCAAACGTTCTGTGCGTGGTGCTACGGGTATGTCTTGTTTGGTACCAAAAAAAAATGAGGTTCGATACCTCTTCAGGCCTGCAGTTCAATATTAAAAGGTAGCACATAGTTCTTTTTGGAAAAGGCTGAGGCTTTAATTGGAGACAGAACGTACTTTACTTACATACTTATTTTTTTAAAATAACCTTAAGAGTATAATACATGAAAAATATGTGCAATTAAAATAGCTTTGGAGGCCGGAAAGCTGGTTCCTCACGCTGGAAGAAGCTGTTTATATGTTTTCATTTTCCAGTCGAAGTTCAGTCTATAATCTATACCATCTTTCATGTAGGAGAACTTCAGAAGAGCTCCTAGATGCTTTTATACTTTTACTTACAACAGGTGGATTTTGTAATGAGAATCTCATGCTATAAATCTGCATTACATACACAAGGTTTTTTTTTTTTTTTACTGTTAGTGAGGTAAACGTCTAATATCCCACTGTTCCTCTGGCACCAAACATCACAAACCAGAATCAGACTGCTGTAATTACATTTAATTAGATTTTACATTTGTCAATGTTAAAATATGTGTATATGTGAGGTAATACACAGTAAACACAAACAATATGTCCACCAAGTTCTGTATATCTTCTTCTACTCCATCAAATTACGTTTCTAGCCGAGGGGAAAATGTAGCAATCCATCAAAACCTTTTAACACTAGATATGAAAACAGTTTCAAAACAATTTATTATAAAATCAGCTGTCACCCTGACTGCACTTTCCCGCTCCACAACGGTTTCTCTGCCAAGTGAATGTAACCTAAATTCCTTCAGTGCATCATACAGCCTCAAGTCCCACCGAGAAACAAGCCAGAAACCACAATGCAGAACATGTTTAGAGGCCAGTAGTTATCTCAATAGAATGCAAATAGAGATAAATATAAAATCCAAGCCAGGATGAGAACACAGCTGTGTTTTATTTGCCACAGTGCCTCGTCTTCCAAGTGACTATCAGACTGGACTATCAGATGCTAATCTCTTCTTCTTGTTCTGTAGGAAAACATGGCTGAGGGGGAACGTTGTGAGCTCACCCTTGACCAGATTTGACAAGTGATGATCTAATACAGATGACGGTGCATTATTGCGGAGCTTTATTCGCCTTCGTTTGACTGCGCCTTTTTTTTTAACGCTGCTCTGTCTACCGGTATCATTCGCTCACGTGACACTGATATGCTTGGGATCGAGGCTTGATTACCAACAGTGCAAAGAATCCACAAGCCCCCGGCTAACTCAACTGGTTTGAGGTAATTCAATTAATTCAAATTTTGCTCGGGAGTAAAGCTCAATGTCTAACTGACAGGACAGGTCCTGCTTTATTACCTGAGCTTGAGGCCCTGTCTTTAAGAGTTGTGTTAGCTTGGTTTCAAATCTCTCATTTTCAGCCCTCAGCTCTGATTTGTTCAGTAATTCAAATATGTAGGTTGACACAACTATGCAGGTTGTTCTAAGTCAATTTACAGGAATAACAACTCCTAATCGGTTTCATTCCAGACTGACATGACCGATGTTGTCTGCTCCAGCAGACAGCAAGCAGTGATGCAGCTTCTGTGTATAATGTTGCCAGGCCAGATACGTCAGTCACTGCTGACTTGAAAGGACAAAATAATCCTCTTCCCAAACAGAAAATGACTAACATTACCACAACAACTAACACAATGTGTTTGCATGCACTTTAACAACTGGGTAACAATTGACTTTGAGTTTCAGTTTCCAATTATGTTTAAAATAAGTTAACAAGCTCCAAACAGTAGCATTCCAGCATACGACATGCAGTGCATTGAGAAGATCACAGGGTTAATGGAGAACCAGCAGCTCATTTTGCCGAAGAGCTCCCTTGTTAATCTGACCACTCTGAGTATTACACTCATTTTCCACATCTGCTTTATTAAACTGTGGACAATCGGTGGACTCAAATTGTACTTGAGACTTTCTGACCTCAGCAGATTTAGCTGCCTGACTGACAGGCAGCATTTGATAAAGATCCAGAGCTCTTTACTCCAGTTGTGGGGACTGTTGAGCTGCCGAGACACAGAAGCTTGTTTGGCCAGATCACCTGATATAGCGAGAGATCTCTTCCATCACCATGATCCCGAGGCCAAGGACCCGCTGAAATCACAAATACAGCGGAGCGCAGAGCTTGTCAAAACCCACTGAGGTGCAGAGGAGAGACTGCACTAAGTCAATAAATAATTACGCACCTATCAGTGACTACATGCAGAACACGCTCGGCTAGGCTTGACTGTTTATTATCTTTCATGAAACTATCTGATAAAGACTTTAGCTCCTCAGCTTCCTCAGTGCTTATGTTCCCTGATGGCAGCACATGTGGATTAACAGCAGACCAAGTGGAGCCATTCTGAATCACTTTGTATTTCTTTACATTTCTTAGAGAAGCAAAATTCTCAGCAAAAATTAAAAGAGAAAAGTCTGTTCAGCTTGTGGAGACTCTCTTCAGCTTTTTTTTTAAATTATAATTTTGAATTGCACCAATTCCGGATGAAATGGCTACAAATGAATGTCAGTCATGCAAGATGTAGTGTCAGTGAAACCTCAAAGCGCTGTTTTCTATTACATAAATAAAATGTTCTTATGATTTTGAAGCTACTTGGAAAGATTTTTGAGGAAAACTTGAAAGTTCAATAATTTGAAATCATGCTTTTAATCATGGCATTCACATTTTTTAATACGTGGGAACTGATTGAAATCCTTGTTTCAATTTGTATATTTATTGAGAAAGACCACACAAATACCAGTGGTAGCCATGAAAAATTGATTCAGGGAAAAAATGCCAAATGAAATCAAAGTATGATTTTGTCATTTCAAAGAGAGGCACAATACCTCTCCTATTTATTATTTTATAGAAACCTATCTATTGGTATATTTTACTCGCAGTTTACCCAAAGAAATCCTGCCTTTGAATATAAGATGAGCTAATAAATAATCCTGAAGGACAATGAGTACCACATCATGATATCTAAATGCTGAACCCAAGAAAATACAGAAGGAAGTGTATTTATTGCAGATTGCTTGTACATGTATCAATATTTAAACTCGTAAAATTCTCAGAAAATTGTACATAAAGTGCTGTTTATTAACAGGGTGTACTTAAATCACAGTCAGCACACACATACAACAATAATCGTGAAGGGAACAGAACATTTCTATTCATGAGAAAAAGTGAAACAGCCAGAACCTGGAACTACTTTATGAAAATCTGCCATCTTGCTGATCAGTGACAGCAGGACAGTATAATCCCCATCTCATGAATCTGTACATAATTAGCGTCAGTGAAGAAACCCTCACATTTTGGGGGGATTTGGATGATGTCTGTATAAGCCTTGGCTATTATCTAGCATCGAAAGACTGAACAATATAATATTGATATTAAGAACTGTCCTACATTGAAGGAATAAAATAGGTTTTGTTCGTCGTGGGATTTTATTGGCATTTTATTGGCAGAATATATTAAAGAAGAGGGAGGCAAAAATGGGTCTGTATTCAAAATACTGTTTTTATATGATTCCAGGAGACAGACTTAACCACAGAACAATGTTGCCTTTCTTTGGTTATTAAAGTTAAACCAACCTTGAAAACTTTCCATCTAAGAAGCTGCAACCAACTGCAATAAGAAAGTGTTTCATTTTCTGCACATATAAACATGTTTACAATAAAACATTTAATAATTAATTGCTTGACTCGAACATCTGCTCCTATTCAAAGTGCCGCATTATAAGAATATAATGCAAGACCAGGGCGAGTCCAGGCTTTTCCAGATATTAGTTTTATTACAGAAGCCAGTTATGAAATCAACCTTAATCTAAGTAATTAAATGACTACATTATATTCAACTTTGCCTGGTATCGCCCCTGTGGGACTAAACTTGTAGCACACAGGAGTCTAAAACCATAGAAACCGGGATAACAATGGAAAGTCCAGGATTTTCTTGTTATAAATTAAAAACTAAACCTTAAAGTCCCTTAAAATCCTAAGGGAAATACTTACAGTCGGTGAATGGAAGATGGAATTGAACGTCACAGATAAACTTGGTCAAAGTTCATGTCTACACCTGGATTTCTGCCTCCAACAGGCTTGCAGTGAGGGGCCCTGAGTCAAGTCTAATACCTCCCACCCCGGTCTCAGAGACAACTGGTGAGGCACTGGGGGTCCTAATGGTGAGAGAAGACAGCGATGGAGAGAAACTAGGCGTCATGGCTGATGGGGTAAGTCCTGTGTTCCTCGCTAAGGGGGAATATGCATATTTGGGGTAAGACGGCTTCCTGCTCAGACATGGCACACGGCCAGGCTTTCTGGGAGGTACAGTTCTAATTCCAGGTTGGGCCACTCCAGTTATAAGAGGTGGTGGGTACATGAGACAGCTTGCCTCTGCTGCCAAGTCCTCACGGCCACCTTGAAGCTCCTCATCAGGGAGCATCCCGATATCAGTGAAGACGGAGGCCAGCGTCTGGAAGCGTGGCTCCCAGTCCAAAATGTTGTCCCAGCTGTAGCTGCCCTGCAGCTGCTCCTCTAGACACACCAGTGAAGAGAGCGAATCTGCAGAGGCCTGGGCTTCCGAGAGGGGAACATACCCATTCATCCTCATGCTCTCCTCCAAATCCCTCATCCTAGGTATTCCAGGAAGTAGTCCCTCACCTCCTCCCTCTTCTTTGAAGTGGTGGAGGCTTTCTGTGCTTGCCATACCTGAGACTAAACATTTATTGACAGATGAAATGTGCTCTACATTGAGAGACTGGCAGGAGATATTGTCCCCAGGTAAAGCAGTTTGTGGGATCTCCGTGGTCGGGTTGCCTTGTACAGATTCATCTATTTTACGGCGGGGGTACTCAATAATCCACTTGATCTCCTGGTCCTCAGCTGTCTCACCTTCTGCTGATCCACGGCCACTTGAATCTGACTGATTGAACGGGTTGGATATGTCCATCTTGGCCACCAGGAGGCCAGGCCGTTTCATGTCCCGCAGCGAGATGTTACTTCGCCTTTTGCGACTGGATCTATTAAATGAGCCTGTGGCCTGGTTCAAGTTTGCAGCAATGACAGCAGCCTTTTTGATTGCCGCCTCCTTGATCTTGTACCTCAGAACCAAGCCCACAAAAATGAGGAGCATAAGGAGGAACATGATTAGCGAGATACTCAAACTGAGCATGTGCGCATCAAGAGGTACTCCGGTGAGTGCCTCTGCTGAGCTGGAGATATTGATGTAAACGAGGCAGTTGGAGGTCCTGGAGCCCATTCTGGGACTACCTGCGGACACTACCAGCTTCACCATGTTCTCATTGGCATGGCTGCCTCTTCTGCGATATACAGGATCTGACACAAAAATAGTACCAATTTTTTGGTTTATTGAGAAAAACGGTGATGAATTCACAAGCGAGTACTCCACGAGCCCGTCCACCCCTCCATCATGGTCAATCGCCATCACATAACCGACTGTCTCTCCAGGCTTGGCATTTTCTGGTAAGAGGAAATGGTACTGCTTTTGGGTGAAGACAGGACTGAACTCATCTACTCCCTTGATAGTCACCTGCACTCGTACTGTAGCTGCTTTGTTGCCTTTGTCCCTGGCCTCCACTACAAAGCAGTACTCGCTTTCACGTTCATAGTCAAAGGTCTGTCTGGTGTGAATGTCGCCAGTTAGGGGGTCAATAGCAAAGGCCTCCTTCTTCTCAGGGCTGCCACTGCCATAGTCCATGAAGCAGGACGACAAAATAGAGTAGGTGAGTTGTCCGTAGGGGCCTAAGTCATTGTCAACAGCATGGACCGAACAGGTGTGGGTAAACACTGGAAGGTTCTCCAGCACAGAACAGTTAACAGTAGGGAACATGAAGTATGGAGTGTTGTCATTTTCATCCAACACTGTGATGAAGACAACTGTAAAAGCCACTTTACGATTTTCCGATGACTCGCCACCATCAGATGCTCGGATGGTGAGAGTGTATTTTGAGTCTTCCTCATAGTCAAGCGAGTGGTTCACCACCAGAAGACCAGACTGAGAGTTGAGTTTGAGGTGACCTTTGCTGTTCCCTGAGATAATGTCATACCGCAACAGGCCATTGGTTCCCAGGTCAGGATCCTGAGCAGTGACCTGGACCAGCCTGGTACCTACATGGCTGTTTTCACTCACCTGTGCGTGGTATTCTGTGCTGGAAAAGATAGGGGCATTATCGTTGCAGTCCGTCACAGTCACCATCACGACAGCAGAACTGTTCAGTGGAGGCGTTCCTCGATCAGACACACTCACTGTTAGTGCATAGCTTTCTGTGGTCTCGCGGTCTAAAGGGTTACACAGAACAAGTTTTCCTACGTTCCTCATCTGATTCTCAACCTGAACCATTTTTACTTCCAGGCAGAATCGCTTCTCCTCATTTCCCCTGATGATGGCATAGTCTAAATGTGTATTTTCGGGGCTCCAGTCTTGATCTTCTGCAGACAGTGTCAGTATGGTGATGTCCGTGGGGGTGTCTTCTGGGACAGCGAGTGTGTAGATGTCCTGGTGGAACAACGGTGCATGGTCGTTGGTGTCCAGAATCAGCACATCTATGGAGGTGACAGTAGTCTGCACAGGATCTCCTTTGTCTTTGGCCTCAACCAGAAGATGCATCAGGTTGCTGTTTGTGATGGCCTTTAAGGGCTTATTGGTGAAGACAGACCCTACAAGAGAAAACGTGTGTTCATGAGTGACTACGTTTATCTTAAAGCTGCACTAATAATGGAGCCAAAGTCGATGTGCAACGTGAAGGGAGCATAGTAACAAGTGTACAGACAATAAACACCGAACTCCCCTCAGTTTTCAGAACTTCGTTTTCCACCCCACTGTGCACTATTTGACTGGCACCACACAACACAGCAACCAGCTATGAATATCTCTCTCACTGGACTGAAACACAGTTAAACGTTCAGTTCACTAACTAGTGATTGGACAACTGTCGTTTCAGAAGGAAAGCCAGTGAGCTAAGAAGTTAGTTGGATGAAGATGCCATTTGCAAACTTAAAGCTCACAGTGTCATGTCATTTATGTCATGCCTCATGTTCACAATGTAGTACATTCAGTGAAAGAATGCATGTTGGTTTGCAAACTGAATACTCGAGCGAGCCGACGGATAAAGGATTTTTTCAGGAGGTAATACAGTTCAGTTTGTTCACCCAACAGTTTAGTTCTTCTTTCCTTCTTCGCTCACTAAAGACACAATAGACAAAACAAACAGACATAACAGACACAACAAAGATGTCGGTTTGTCGTGTGGTCAGCAACATAGCAAAACAAAGAAATCCTGATGTTGCTCTTCATCTGTGTAAATTGGCAACTGTTGGATAACACATTTGCCAAAACAACTTTACAAGAACGCAATTTATCAGATTTCAGTGGCCAAAAATGTCAATCGCTAAAATATGTTTCCCTTTTATCAAGACACTATATTACACTTACTGCAGTCAGTCATACATATGTTCTATCTTACAATCAAAGTGCTTATAAGGCAAAGGAACTTTAGGAGACCTGACATCTGGTCTCACAAATATAAAACCATAAAACTCTTTTCAATTGATTTAACAGATGGTTTAACAAGTACACGGATTGTTCCTGGATTTGTTTCTCTTCAGAATAAGAACTATAAAACATGTCTGCTTGTATGACAATATACTGCAAGTTAAATCAAAATTGTCCTTATCATTAGACACAGCAATACAACATAATTTCCTGTGTGACTATTCTTTAATTGTTTCCATATGCAGGCTATAAGAGCACATTTTCTTCCTGGATGACAATTAAGTGTTTGTCCACCCAATTTATTATTCCACTTCACTGCCGCTTAAACTTTTCTACAGGATGACATTATTAATTCGGAGGCCTCTACTCTAAAAGCAGCAACGTTCATTGTTTGTGAAACAAATAGGCATGGAAAAAGTGAGAGGCACTGCACCACAAAAAGCACCATATTAAATTTTGGCTTCTATTTGGAGAGCTTTAGTCAACATTGATGCAAATTTCACTTTCCATTAGCGTTCTTCGCCGCAAAACAGGGCAAATACATTTCTCTGATATTAAACTTCGGAGTTCAAACACGATAGAAGCCCACAAATCACACTTGAGTGGAAAAGACTAGCCAGTACTGAGGGGTGGTGGTTTCCTTTCAGCTCTGTATGATTTATCCTCTTTCTTGGGTTTAGGGATTTTTAAAAGAGAGATAATAGGATAGGCATGGTTCCTCTGAAGCACTTTATCTCAATGACTTCTAATTGGGTCTCAGCTGCCTCTCTTGCCCCCTGTCTAAAGGAACACACATCCAAGACTCAAAAAATATACACAGTATACTGCTCCTGGCAGGATGACAACTCTGAGTAACCTCTGATACTGTATGCTGAGCCGCTCATAAACAGGCAAAGCCTTTCCCCGTGCCCTTTTCTTTGGCGCGTGCCCCTTTAACTATGCCAAAAAAACTGATTTTAATGGAGGGAATAAGAGGGATGAATATGAAAATCAGACCACCAGACAGCTATAAGTCATAAAACTTGTAAAGCCTGAGTTAATGTCTTTTACAGAAGAATTACAATACATTTTGGATCATTGTTTTATCCTTCTGGGGACTCCTTAACTGTCTCCCTTTTCTAAATATATATACACACAGTGCTGGGTTTGCTGTCAATGAGACGTTTATATCAGAGTACTGCACGGTGTCTTTTTCATCACTTAAGCTATTCTTACCATTGTTTGGCTCGATGTAAAAGCCTTGTAAAGGAGATGAAAGCAGTCTGTACGTGATCTCGCCATTGAGTCCAGAGTCTCTGTCTGTAGCGGACACAGACAAAACTAAAGTGTCTGCTGAGACCAACTCGGACAGCTCCACCTTGAAGAAAAAACATATAATGAGTTACATCTGCACCAAGATCATGATATATCTATACATCCAGTCAGATTTACATTTACTGATGCTTCATAGCTCATTGCAAGCATATGTATGAACTTTTGGGTCGCCAGGTTTGAAAAATCTCTTCAGCCGCTATTTAATCATCTCCAACAGAATCCGTCTTTTGAAGTTATAATGAAGCCAGTTGGCATATACACCCTCTAGCGTTTTATTGATATGTATATATATATCATCTGTACCTGGTAAGAGACCTGATTGAACACTGGTGCGTTGTCATTGACGTCAAGCACTTGAACTTTGACCTCTCCGGTGGTCTGGTGGAGCGAGTCAGATGCCAGAACTGTCAGCGTGTACTCTGTCTGCTCTTCATAGTCCAGGGCTCGAGTCAGGGTAATCACTCCAGTGTATCGGTCAATAGCAAAGGGAGAATTTGTGCTGCTGTTGTCTGAAAAGCTGTAGGTGATGGTTGGGCTCAGGTCCACGTCGTTCGCAGTCACCTGAGTGACCATGTAACCCGCCGGCAGATCTACAGTAAAACAGAATACGTCAAAATAAGTCCAGAATAGACAAAGAACGCAGATAGATCACAGATCACTGAAAGCAGCTGTGGGGGTTGGTCTTACTTTCTGCTATAACCACGGGCTCCATTGGGGGGATGGCAGGACTGTTGTCATTGATGTCCACCACTTGGACCCTGATGGTGCTGATGCTGCTGAGCGGAGGGTTCCCTCTGTCTACCGCCTGCAGAACCAGCCTGTAATTGAACAGAGATTACAGATTCAGTTTACGTGCGTACTTTTTGGAACTCATATTTTATTTTTTAAACATTTTCTTTAACATTTCACTCCACAAATACAGCTGCTTCGATATCTACGTCAATATATACCTACACACATAACATGAAAACAAAACACATAATTAAAGTAAAAAACAACAAAATAATAAATAAGATAAATAAAAATACACGTCTCATTACAGGGCTCCACTTCTTTATAAATATGGCTCTTTGTAGCCTTATTGCTTATGTAATCACCATGTTAGTGGTTCAGGTTTCAACCATCTTATTGTGATACATTTAATAGAAGCTTTCAAGAGTATTTGAAACAAATAGATTTTGTCCCTCTCCGGGATTAAACCGAGAAGGACCACCTTTGGGATATCTTGGTGAAACAGTTCTTTCACGGCATCCTTCCAAATATTACTCAACTTTGGACATGATCAGAGGATGAGTGTGGTTTCCACTTTGTGGTCCACAATTTCCACAAACACTTGTCTGAGGTGGTCAGGACCCACTTTGCTGTTATTTGTGGCGTCTGGAAATATCTCATTATAACTTTCCATCTAAACTCATTCTGATGTGCCTCTGTGCAAACCTCCATTCAGGTATCTAATGAAAATGTGTGTACCTTTTGAGTACATTTTAACATCTGTAATGACACTTTCACGTGAGCAGAGTCAAACACAGTTACGCCCTTTTCGGACCAAATCAGGTGTCGCGGTGAGTCGCAGCATTCAGGCTGACTGCGGGGTTTGACTGGTCTGACCACTGGCTCGACATTGGGTTGTGTTTTTCCAAGAGTTCAATCTGGCTCAACTTTTCCATCATAGGCTGTGTGTCTGAGTTGTTTTGGCACCCCCTGTGGCCTTTTGCAACCTCCTGTTTAAATGAATGGAAAAACCTGCATTTACACCACAGCTTATAGCCGAATCATGAGGATATTCCATTTTAGTCTGATTTAAGTCCATTTTGCCTCGACAGGAAATCTGTCAAAATTTCAAGCTGCAAAATTGCGTTTTTTTATTTAGTATTTCTTTTACCTAAATGGTTTGAGGGTAAACGTTACTATCTACTACTAGATAACTAGAAAACTCACAGATGCTGGTGACAGAGAATGGGACAGAATGGACTAGTTTTATCTTGACTATCACGCTTATTAGAAATGGTTACATAACACTTTTTAACATGTCAGGTCAGCGTACTTGTATGACGGGGTGATCTCACGGTCCAGTAAGGCATTGGTAGCAAGAATCCCACGAACAGAGTCTAAGATGAACGCTTCATTATGGTTACCAGCCAAGATAGAATACTCAATCTGCCCGTTCATCCCGCTGTCAGCATCAGACGCAAACACCTGCAGAAAATATGGACAGTCATCGCCATTCATAAGATCACAATAAAATATGTGATATATCTGATTGAATATTAATCTAACTGATCTACCTGCATGATGTAGGTGTTGTGTGCTTGCCCCTCCCAGACAGCTGTTTTGTAGTTGTTATATTCAAACACCGGTGCATTGTCATTAATATCCAGCAGGCTGATGGAGACCCTGCAGTGAGCGGTCTGCAGCCCATTGTCAGCCAGCACCACAAGTTGGATGTGAGGGTTTGCCTCAAAGTCCAGAGAATTATCTTTCTGCAGACGGATCTCACCTGATGAGCGGAAGAAAACAAAAGTAAAATCACCACAGAAGAAGACTTTATGAATGGGAACGTAATGCAAAGGAAAGGAAAGGAAAGTTTTTTTTGTTTTTTGGTAAGTTTTTCTGGTAGCACTCAAAATTTATTTGTTGCCCTAATCTCATGTGTAACTGTGTCTACTTCACAACTTCATGTGGACGTGAATCCAAAAAAAAAAAAGAGTTTGGAGTGGAATATGATAGAAATCAGGCAACAATCATAATTCTTTAGGAAAATCTTGTATATAAACAAGCTGATGAACCTGATAAGTTGAAAGAGAGACACAAAAATAACAAGAACTCAAAATGGTTGGATTAGAAGCTCTGATTGGTTATAAATAAACAATGATCAGGACTGGAAATCAAAAGTTATTTTCTGGACACTCTGGTGGAAAATAAAATGGATGGGTGAATGGCAATTTGTGCTATTAGCATAACCGAAAGGATGAAAGCATGAGTGACGTCCCTGCAAATACATTGCAAGAATGCCATCTGATAATCATAAGCAGTGCACTCCAACAACTTTGCAAGAAAAAGAAACAGAGTGTGTGTTTCCTGTTTCTTACCCGTGTGACGATTGATGGAGAAAATGTGATCCTCATTGCCACTGAATATGGTGTATGTGATCCTTTGTCTGCTGTTGGTTTGGTCGCTGGCCTCAACTTTTGCAATCCAAGTGCCTTGACAGAGAGAAAGAGGGTTAATGAGGTTTTTAAATGGTGTCAGTGAAAACAGAAGGAACAGATGTGGTTAAACGTACCGGCTCTACTGTTCTCCTTGACAGTAGCATTGTACACTTTGTTTGTGAACTGTAGTCCTTCGTGCTCTCCCTTCAGATGGATGAAAAACAGGCAGGTGGAGGTTAAAGCCGGTCGTCCTTGGTCTGAAACCACAACCTGCAGCTTCCTCCCGGAGAAACCTGCTCTCACGCGCCTTCTCAGGGAAATCTCCCCCGTGTCGCCGTTGATGTCAAACAGATTTTCCTCGTCTGACAGCGTAAACTGCACGGTCCCATTCTCACCCTGGTCGCCGTCTGTTGCAGTAACCGTGGTAATTATCTCGTTTGGTAGAGTCCTCATGGAAACCCACGCGTTGACGGGATTCTGGTCACAGACAGGCACGTTGTCGTTCACGTCCTCCACCTGTATTGTCACCGATGCCACAGAGCTGAGTGGTCCTTGAGTGCAGCCGTCAGTAGCCACAGCTCTAAGGGTGTACTGAGCCCTGCTCTCTCTGTCCAGAGACCTCGTGGTGCGGATCACCCCTGTGAGAGAGTCCACTGAGAAGGCCCCCTGGCTGCTGTCCTCTGTCAGGGAGTAGGTCACGTCCCCGTTGGAGCCTTCATCAGGATCGAAGGCGCTGACATGCAGGACCTCAGCCCCTGCAGGTAAGCCCTCGCTAATGGAGGCGTGGTAGCTCTTACGGGTGAAGGAGGGGATGTTATCATTCTGGTCCAGCAGCACCAGCTGTAGTTGGGTGGAGGAGTTGAGCGGGGTGGGGCCATAGTCGCGGGCTTGTATGATGAGTGTGTAATTCTGCCTTTCTTCACGGTCAAGGACCTGTGTGGTGCTGATAACACCTGTGTGGCTGTTGATGGTGAAGCAACCTCTGTAGTCTTCACCTAAAGACAGTGGATAGAAATTAAGGTATAATTCCAGCATATCTGACTGAGATGGATGTTTATAATGGTGAGTTTTGGTAATGCTCTTATAATTTGCCTCAATTTTCTCTTCCAGATTAGTTTGCCTAAGCTAAAGGATTCTTGTTACACTTTTTTTGGGGTTACTTACCTAATATTGAGTAGTGTATAGTTCCATTTTCTCCGTGGTCTGGATCAGAGGCCTGAGCAGTGTGGACAACCCCAGGGGGAAGGTTTTCTGGGAGGCTGACCTGGAAGGATGACTGCATGAACTCTGGAGGATTATCATTGTCGTCCAGCACAGAGCACAGCACTGTGGCCGTACCCGTCAGGGGCCGTGTGCTGCTGTCACGAGCCTGGACTGCAGATAGGAATTGAAAGGAAAACTTAAACTTGTCTGAAATCGTGTTATTGTTACAATCATGTGAAATCAACAATCTTTCCTGCCTGAAAAAAACCCCACAATGGTTCGCATTATAGTCAGAAAGTTCTATTAATTTGTTTTTGGCATTTTATATTTATTAGATAGAGATGCAGTCAGAAAATAGTTAGTAAGAGAGAGACAGAGAGAGAAGGGGGTATGACATGTAACCGATTCCCAACTGGAATCGAACCAGAGACATTGCAGTCACAGTGTGAGTCTTAACCACTTGGCCACCGCAATGCCACTGATTTATGATTCTTGGGCTTTAATACAAGGGGTTGAGTGAACATGATTAATAGTCTATAGCAATGCTAGCATCCCTATGTGGCTGTACTGTGTGCCCAGAGATTCCTCTGTTATGATTTGGTACAATATAAATAAAACTGAAGACAACTTAGGACTGCTGCTTTGAGCTAAAGGCTAACATCAACGGTGCTAACACGCTGATGTTCAGCAGGTACATTTACCAAGTTTTGGTTTAGTTTGCAAGTATTTAGTCCAAAAAATGTACAGGAAGAAAGCTGAAGGGGCGAATAAAGTTATTAGGGTTCATCCTCTGGGGAACATGAATGCTAAATATATGCTAAATTACATGGAGAATTATCTTAAAGCAACAATTTAGTTTAACAGCTGTATAGACTGTGAAAATGAACACAAATCCTGTCAATATAGAGTATAGTGTCATTTAATATCTTTTAATAGATGCTGAAATAGATTTCTTTCCAAATTCATCTGCAGCCAGAGAAATCTGTCCCCACATATTTCCCAATAAGCCCAGTATGATTCTGGCACAACTTCAACAACTTTCAGGCTTTCCTGTTATTATATTTTGTTATTATATTTAATTGTTCATCACATCTGACTGTACAAATATTATGATAAAACATCTGAAAGCAGTTTACCACCAAACACCGCTAAATAGTTTGAATAATTACTGTATATGCCCACAAGAGAGTGAAAGCAAACACGTCGAAACGCGGAGGGCGCGGCAGCGCAGTCAGCAGAGGTTACATATACCGTACCTCGGGCCTTTAAAAGTCTACTGTTTCCTTAACATAAATCAATCTGCTGAATAATGTTGCCTTCATACAAAGGGCAGACCTCTTTATGACTTTGGCTGTGAAGCATGACAAAAGAGAAGGCAGAGAATGAGAAACAGAGAGGCGTAAAGAATGAGAGAAATGTCTGCGTTTGATGGAGGCTGTAGCAAACTACTTTATAGGTTTTGTTTTAGCAGGTTTGGATTTTTTTTTAAAAGATATTTTCATAACCCTTTAGTGGGAAGATGTGAGCCAAGTACTGACTTAAATGTTCCAAATAGGAACATTGTACAAAGAACAGGAACAGGCCTTCAAATAGCTTTCGCTTTTCACACTGAAAGCAATTTCTTTAAACATGTTGCGTTCAAGAAATCCTGATAACAGCCAGTGATGATCCAGGTCTGGCAGGTCAATACAATCTCAAAGCAGACGATAAACACATGTCCATCTGGTGCGCAGTGCAGCGGCATGCTCTTTTCTCACTCATCAGCACCTGATTGTTATGGATTCTGCTGTTTATCTCTTTCTTTTCCCAACTTGTAAAACCTCCGAACGTTTTTATGTTTTCCCCTGGACATTGCAACATGCCGCTCTGATTAATTACAGCTAAGAAAACCATACCATGTGATCAATCGCTCCCTCTCCTGCTGGGCCGAATCAGGTAAATCCATGTAGTTAAAAGATGATGGGTTCAGCAATAGCCTCGCTCATTAAATGCCGTGTGATGTAGAGCCACTGCTTGCTTTCCGCGAAGCTTAATGGGCCCGTAATTATGTTCATAAAAGTTTAATAATTTCTCCTGACGTTAGCAGAGGTGCGCTTTATTTCAGATGAGGTTGGACGCTTCCACTATAACACGCTAGGTGAAACTCTGCTATCTCAACGTCCTTATGTTTCTGACTTCATCTTTAACAGGGCATTTGTGGAATTATCTTAAATAACATCAACAAGTGAAGTGACGTTAAACCAGGAGAAGTTCTCATGTCTCCTCATGCTGCTTGGAGTGGATTTCTTTTTATCATGAGCTGGACAGCCACTGTTGTTTCATTTTCACTTACATATTCTTTGTCTAATGTGTTTGAACATCAGCATGTGCCTGCGTCTTACCTCGGAGGGTAAAATGCTGCTGCTGCTCTCTGTCCAGGTAGGAGGTAGTGGTGATCAGACCGGTGTAAGGGTTGATGCTGAAGAGCTCGTACCCGGGGCCGGGCAGCAGACTGTACCACACCACGGCGTTCTCCTCTGGGGGAGGAACACAGGAGATTCATGTATGTTTTACAAGCTCTGGAGTAACTGTTAAAAAGTGCGAGGAAAAACACTAAAACTCAGCAGAAAAGAGAAGAATTACGATGCCAGTGTTATTCTTATGGTCATCGATTGTCCTGTACCTCATGGTTTCAAGCTTAACAATGCGATCACATGACAGATCTTAATGTACAGATGCACACATTCAAAGAGGAAACAAGTTTAAAATATTTACATAACAGACACATGGTGTTGTCAAGGATACAGGGTACTCTTTGTCCTCTTTGTACTCATTAAAATATATAAACTACATTTATTGCAAATATAATTTATAGAGAAAAATTCTCTACCTTCTCTGCAAATTATATTTAATAAATGTTCTCTTCTATCCTCCTTGAAAATGAAAATGAATACAACCTCAATGATTGTTATGTACAATAAATGCGTGTGGATATAATCCATTTTTATATATTTCCTTTTTCAGGTCTCCATCAAAACTAACACAACTGTTTTCTTTTCTTCCGATCTTATCTCTTACGTCACGTCTGAAGCTGAGTTTCGGGCGAATTCACATTCATAGCGGCTTCCAGGTCAGACAGGCCTTATCTGATGCCAAATTGAAAACAGGACCTGTTGTAATGTGTCACCTTTAAAAAAAAAAAACCAACGGGGGAGCAAAGCCTTTATCTGAGCTCCTTCCTGCTCTAGTCTGGCCCTGCTCATTACTCATCACTCACATTAACCCAGAAAAGAAAGTCAGCTTTGAAATGACAAACTGTAGCGATCACCTGAGTTTGAGAAGTTCCCTGCTTACCTGTGCCGCACAATGAATGGATGCAGTGTTCATGGATATGAAATGGTGTGGGAGCTCTTGGTGTTTGGTGCAGAGGAAACAGGATCGCTAAGAGTCTAAAAATATCTGCATCATGCAGTAATTAGGCTTCACTTGAAGGGCCCCTGTGATCAGTTTTTGGAGGCAATTACTTCCTTACAAACAAAGAGAGGGAAACCTGTTGAAGCAGAGTAGGGAACGGGTGGCGCAACTCCACCTAACGAGGCACATGTGGATGGAAAATATTATTATTAAGGGGTCAAAACTTAAGGAGAAGCACTGGTCTCAAAACAAAGTAGCAAAGGAGTGTTGCAGGATTTTAATCCTTGATGAAATGTGTCAAAATATATTCACCACCTTTGTATTTAGAGATCTCAGAGACCTAAAAGACCTGCTAAAAAATATCTGCATGGCTAGATACAACGGAAGGTAAATGATAATTTAAATAAACCACCTTTACACGTTGGTGCACTAATAAACAGCCAATGATAGGAACAGGATTTATTAAAAGGGGCGTTGTATTGTATGAGCTCCTGGTTCACTAGAAAAGGTCTTTATCTTCTAAAAAGTGTGTTGAAGGATCATTTACGGATGCTCCACAAAACCATTTAAAAGGACGTTTGTTTCCCACAACTATGAAACTTTATGCTGGCACGTGATATTTACTCGTTCTCTGAAATGTGGGGCGCGCCTGTGACATAAATCTAAGGTCTAATTGTGTTCACTTCTTTTTAGTTGCATCACTTGATCATTAGTCTATTATTTATCATTCATTAATAGATTTATTTATTGCTACACAAATGTGTTACGTGTTAATGTTACTTTTGATGTGACAGTGTTTTTTATGTGTTGTGACTAGCCTCTGCTCTGGGGATTAATAAAGTCACTGAAGTTTACAGGGTGACTTCATTTGTACTCGTTACATAACGCCGTGCTGGACGCTCATCAAATAAACTGATTTCATAACATAAACAAAGCAAATTCTTTGTGCTTTTGATAACATTCGGTAAACAATTGCGAGATTTAAGAGAGCTTCACCAAAGAAATGAGTGAAAAAGTGAAAATAAATCAATAAAATAAAACAGTTTTAAAAAAGACCAGTTTAAGTATGTGTAATAATGCATGTGTGCACTTGGTAAGTCTGATGTGGTGACCAAATCTTACCACAGGAGTTCTTCAAACACATGAACATTTGCTCGAAAAAGTGAAATCAAGGACACGCAGAGTAACCCAGAGGTTAGCTGTCACACTCATTGATATTGCACATCTACTCTGACTGATTCCAACACATGGAAACTGGATACGGAGACCAACACAGGCACAAAACAATGGTCATCTTTTGCGGAGCAGTGGGGGGAAAAAAGCAACACAAATGATAATCAAATGAGACTGGTGGGAGAGCCGGCTGAGCTGCCAGACGAGCCTATTTGAGGAGACAGATGAAAACACGGCGCCTATTGGCACAGATGGCTTGGATTATAGAAATCATCATGAGAGAGGACCTTTCAAATCTCCCAGAGGAACTGCGTTGCTTGCTGTTCTTGGACAATTCTCACCCCCAAGAATGTTAGTTCACATCGAAAACCCCTCCTGTACTGATCCTCCTGCGACATGCCCTCCACCTCCGGTATTTAAAAGGACCCGCACTGTCAACGTGATGAGATGAAATGGGATTTCAGGAGGCCCCATGCACAACGTGTTAAAATAAACAGGGCTGATGTGTAGATTTGTGAATACGATTAGGGGTCAGATGAATGAGATTTTCGAGGATGTGCCGTGACCATAGAGCGCTTGAAAAAAAGACACAAAGTGAACAACACAGGAGGAAAAAGGAGCAGGGGTTGGTTTCAATTAAACTGCTAATGGAGTGAAACAAAACAGACGATGACCGTGATACACTGCAGCGCTGAAATTGAACCAAAACATGGCAGGGTGAGCTGCAGCTCAACTGTATTTTGTCATGTGCTACTCCGCTTTAAAAATAACAAAAAGAAACCATATGAATTTCCTCTTTTTTGCCATTAAATACATCAAGTATTGTAAATATTACAGCAGGTTTAAAAGCCACAGAATACAAAAAAAAAAACACCCATTCATGTCTTCATGATTTATAAAACACACCATTTTTGAGGACGCTTTGTCCTTGACGTATATTTACTGTGTTACTTTGAACTGATGCTTCAAGGCTGTTAGGTCTCAAGGAAACATGCGAGTGCTGCCATCTAGGCACTTTTGAGGCATACTGCTATTTCCACTTCCACAGGAGGACTGATTCACGCTAAACATGAATGCTACCCGATGAAAACTGCAGCTCATCCTCGCCCCACCTGCAAGATCCAGGCTGGAAAATCAGGCGTGCACTGAAAGGGATCATCCGTTACTTTTGAGAAAACCTGTAGGCCATTTTTTTTTTTTTACATATCCACAATTAGCATTATAGGGACAGTTTATTTTCAGGTGTGCTGAGGTGTGTCTGTCAATCTGTAATTTGTTAACTCAAAGTCCAATTGCTATGTTTTTCCCCTACAGCTTTTAATTGCATCTCCATCAGTGAACAGAGTTGGTTCAGTTATTGCCTAACCTGAAATATGAACCTGATGCCAAGTGACAGTATATACTCAACCATACTGAGGCCATGTCAACTGAACTTTTATATGAAAACACAGAGATGATATAATGATAATCATTACCTGAATCCTTATCAGTGGCTGACACCCTGATTACTGGCTCTCCGGGGTCTCTGTTCTCTGCCACAGTGGCATTGTAGATACTCTGACTGAAGACCGGTGACTGGTCGTTCACGTCCCCCACTTCCACTGTCAGAGTCTGGGTGGAGGACAGCGGGGGCAGGCCGTGGTCCACCGCGCGGACGGTCAGACGGTGGAAACGTTGTGTCTCATAGTCCAGAGGCGCCGAGAGAAACAAGAGGCCTGTAGAAGACGAGAGGGAAAAGATGGTGAATGCCTTCTTAGTCTTAGAAGTCGGCTTAAAAATATTGTATATTATAGATATTTATCAATCTATCTCTGCCAATAAATATCATTCATTCATTAATCGTCATTAATCCTACCTGTTTTCTCCTCTACTGTAAAGTATCCTTTCTTGTTTCCAGCCAAGATGACGTAGGAGACGACCCCATTTTCACCTAGATCCCCATCTATGGCCAGAAAATGATGCATCAGACTCCCCACCTCCGCATCCTCCATCACCTGTACTGTCTCGGCTGATATAAACACCGGACGGTTATCGTTCACATCCAGCAGGTAGACCTGCGCGGTCACAGAGGTCTGTTTACGCTCGTCCTTTCTCTTCGCCTGGTCGGTGGCTGTCACAGTGAAGGCAAAGCTCGGCGTGGTCTCCCGGTCTAAAGGTGCAGCTACAGTCAGGCTCCCTGTGTAAGGGTTGATCTGAAAGGGCAAGCGCGATGAAGGGGTGCTGAGCTCAGAGTCAAAGGTCAGGGAGTAGCGGAGGGCACTGTTAGGAAAGGTGCCATCGGCATCTCTGGCATGAAAAGCAAACGCCAGTGACCCGACTGTGGCGTCCTCCGGCAGACCGAACGTCACCAGTTTATCGGGGAACCAGGGCGTGTGGTCGTTTACATCCTCCACCATCACGTTAACCAGCACAGACATGTTCACTCCGGGAGTGAGTGCGGCATCTTCAGCTCGAACCAAGAGGAAGTACTGCATGGCAGTCTCATAGTCCAGCGGCTGGTTGATATATATTTCACCCGAGGAGCTGTCGATGCCGAAGTGAATGCTCCCGTCACCTTCAGCTATGGAATAGTGGAATCTCTCTTTATCTGCAACACCGGCAGAGCCGATAACAGTCGCCGGCTCCGTGTCCTCTTTCACTGTAAACCGTCTCACAATTTGATGGTCAGAGCGACCATACAGGGCCTCAAATCCATGAACCTGCGGGTGCATAGCAAAGTGATAACAAGTCAAAACACGAGGAAGGAAAAAAGCTGAGTTAATAAGAGAAGGGACAAGAAAATGCCACAAAGCGCATCGTGTGGCTCTGCTCGAAAAACCTCAAAGAGAAAACAGGTGCTGAACTTAGGCTACTTAGAAATATGTTCTTCTCTTATGTCTCTGTGCATTTGTAAAAATATATCAGGATTAGCATAGAGCCTATTTTACAACAATTTTACAACTTTTTTATTTATTTTGGTTATTTTTTTGCATCATGTTATCTTCTAGCTGTAGGTGAAGCTGTCATTTTTGTACAGTTTAGTAGCTTAGTGACTTAGTAGCATTTAATGTGATGACCACCTTTCTTGCTTATCAAATCTCACAGGTAAAGCACCCGTACAAAGATCTGTACAGATACTACTACTGTTGTCAGTGTAAGGAGACGCTGACAGGATACAAGTAGTGATATGTTTTCAAAGAGCTAAGCTATAAGATCTAGGATCTTTGATAAAACGTGGCTCCCATGTTCGACAACAAATACATTTGTTATGCAAGTTTTCATTTAAATTAATAACTGTATATCTGGCAGAAATTTCACTTGAACTATAAGTAATAAAGCTGAGGCATGACTGTACCTGTATATGAATGACTGCAGTTTCCTCCAGAGGTGTAGCTCCGCTGTCTTTGGCGCTTATTTTCAGAGTGTAGAACGGTTCAGCGTTCTGGGCGAAAAGCTCTGTTGTGCGGACGTCTCCAGTTTCACTGTCAATCTCAAAGTGTCCAAGACCCTCCTTCTTGAAACCAACTGAGAGAGATACAAGATGTTGATATTCTCAAAAAACATGATGTTTATAACATAATCCCAGAACATAATCATAAAAATGTTCATCACCTAATGAGAAGGTGATCGTTCCATTTTCTCCTGCGTCTAAATCTTTGGCGAACATGTTTGTCACCAAGGATCCCGCTGGGAGATCGGCCCGTATCTGCAATAAAGTGAGAAATAGTGTGAGTTACATTGGAGATAACACTATATCAAACACACTACAGACTTTGAAGATGTGCTGCAAGTCAATCAACACAATGCTATCTGAAGTAGAAATCAAAAGTGCTGTTCCAGGGAGCGGCTTAGGCATGAGATGGAGTGTTACCATGCAGATCATCTCTTATTCCAGAGAGAGAAAGTTCCTAATAAGATATAATTTGACAAAAAGGCCAAAATACTGACACCAGAAGTTAATTCTTGGCCTTGGAGACAACAGCTGACACAACAGTCACACCACAAGATCTACACTCAGTTGCTGTTCTGTAATTTGTGCTGAAAAAGTTTGAACTTCTGCAATCTTGGAACCCATCGGCTATTGTCTGTTGTCTACCTGAACATCTTTACCTGAACATTGAGCTCCTTGCTGGCAGACAGGTGTGTAAACTGTGGAGTGTTGTCATTGATGTCGGTCACCAGGATGTGAACGGTGGCAGTGGCATTGAGACGAGGGTGGCCCTGGTCTGTCACCATCACCTTCAGACTGTGCTGGCTGTGCTGCTCCCGGTCCAATGCCACCCAGTTGATAATTTCACCTGTAAGGGTACCGAGAAAGGGACGCTTGGATGAACAGCAAAGCCCAACATGACCTTGAGATGGTGTTACTGATGGGAATCTTTTTTTACCTGTTTTAGCGTTGATGCGAAAGAACTTCCCATCGGAGAGCAGGATGTAGGACAGCTGGCCGTTTTTCCCAGAATCCTTATCCATGGCCTTGACTGTTCCCACCAGGCCTTGAGGTGACGACCCCTCGGACACAGTGAAGTAGTAAACCTCATTGCTGAACACCGGGGCGTTATCATTGATGTCAAGCACCAACACTGTCACTGTAGCCGTAGCTGTGACGTTGGCCAGCGAGGCCTCCCTGGCTGTGGCCAACACCCGGAAACGAAACATGGATTCTGTCTCGTAGTCCAGATTGTGGCTGAGATACAACCATCCCGTCTGCGGGTGAATCCGAAACGGAGGAGGAGGAAATCCAGCTTCTGCCACCAAGGAGTAGGTGAGGCCTGAGTTTGACATGTGTCCGCCCCGGCTCCGGTGTGCCCTCACCTGGATGACCCTCGAATCCTTCCTGTAGCCCTCACCTATCTCCACCTGGTAGACTAACGTCTCAAAGGCGAGGCTGTCCTCAGCAGCGGTGCGGTCCACCTTGACTGTGAGGGTCAGTGTAGAGCTCTGGGAAGGTTCTCCTTCATCTTTAGCCACGATTTCAAGGCTGTACCTCTGCTGATGGTCCACCTGTAAACTCTGGTTTAATGTAACGGTCCCAAGGTTGTGGTCAACAACAAACATACCATTCCTGGTACTTTTCAGGTAATACTGCACCTGCCCATTGGCACCACTGTCATGGTCGTGTGCATGAGCGATGAATAACACTGTCCCTGGGAGAGTGTTTTGAGACACCGTGATGGTGTCACTGACTTTGGGGAAAACTGGAGCGTTGTCATTAATGTCGGCAATCGTGATGTTGACTTGGGTGGTGCTGTAAACTGGAGAGGTGTCGGTGTAGGACTGAAGAACCAGCAGCGCATACGGCTGCGACTCGTGGTCCAGAGGTTTGACGTTGCTGATCAGGCCGGAGCGCGGGTGAACGGAGAACAAACCCTGAGGGTCTCCAGATGAGATCCGGTAGGATACTGATTCTGTGAAGTCTGTGAAGACAGAGAGGTTTGATTGGTAAACAAACAAGGGTTGGCTCTCCTAGATCATACACTAAAGTTTTAGTTTTCGGTTTTTAGTTACATTTAGCCATACAGATTTGGTTTTAATAGTTTTTGAGAGGTCGGCTCTGAGATCAATATATTATTCGAAAGACAGCTGTTGTGTCTCAACTTCATCTTGATTTTTATGGTAAAATGTGAACTAGTGTTTAAACTTCTCAACAAGAAGAGTTATTATAATTTGTCTGCTCGTTTCAGTTCAGCTTTTTATGGTGGGTATTTGTCAGGGGCAAGATTTAAGAAGACTACATCAGCGGTTCCCAACCTCAGGTCCTGGCTTTCACTCACAAACTGATACAAAATAAATCCAGAAAACAAAACAAAAGTTTAAAAAAAGAAAGCAAAGACAGAAAGAAGAAAATTATTTACATAGTAGTGTATCTATTTTAGGCCACACGCTGCCGTGTTTGGTGCAACATCAAGAATGTCCAACTAGAGTCACACTCTAAGAATAACAGTTGTATGCTGCGCTATATGCTAATCTTTTGTAATGCAAACGAGTATGTAGAGTATAATATCTTCCTCATTATCTATATTCTTTCATGCACATAGTGGAGAAATATCATACAAACTTACTGTACTACTTGCCACATGAATGCACCGCACACACACAGTAAGCAACAGGCAGTAATTAAAGTGCAGGTCAGAAGAGCTCATTAATCCCCTCCAAGTGTTTGCTGCACTTCAGCAGCCGCAGACCGCTGACCTGAGATTAACGGTGCCCGACCCCTGTCACACAGGCCCAGTTCTTTAAGTTGAAACGTTAATCTGTTAATTGATTAGACAACCTTAAACGACTGTCTAGTGGAGTAGAGTGGCTCGGCTGCGGAAGGGACTCAGTGGAGATGGTGGCAACGTTACAAGTGGACTATGAAGGGATAATCCTTAAAAACTGGGCAACCTCCACAAAGAGAGGGGAGTCCGGTCAATGTTACTGTTGATCAAATATTACCCAGAATACAATCTGCTGTCTCTCCCATTTGCATTTATAATATGTACTTATTTTTATCCGCAACTATATCTAATAAAATCTAAAAAAAACAATACTTTTATAAGAGACATATTCATAATAACAATAAAACCCACTCCAGTTCAGGTGTGTATTTATGAGCGGACTGTCTTTGATCTCTAAGAACAATGACACAGTACAGTGTACGATTGTCTTTGACCCCTTATCATCTGTCTTCTGTACATGTGGCTAAAGAGGATTAAAGATTAAAGTGCAGTATTCCTCCTTACTGCTTGTCTCTTCACGTCCGGAAGGAGATTTGAACAATGGTCACTCATTTGTCTTTGTCACAGTCGTCTATCAGGACAGCTCCTGCTAAAATACTGCATTTCTGCAGCGCGCAGCATCTTCTAAAATCAACTTCACATTAGTATTTTTGCTTGTACGTACATTGTAACCCAAACTGGGTAAATTAAAAGTAAGTGTGAGAGGAAACAATAATATTAACTGTCTCTCATCAACTGCCACCTCTCACCCAGCCGCTCCCAGACTGGAACGCGAGGATGATCCCGATCTGCGCTCACCTGCTGGGTTCATGGCCTCCACCTTCCCCACAGACGTGCCAGGCGGCGTGTCTTCGGGCACTGTAAAAGTGTAGCGTGACCTCTGGAACACAGCTGGAGCCTGTGCGCTGCGTAAAACGTTAACGGTGACCTCTGCAGGCCTGGCTGAGGTCAAGCCATCCCCGTCCTGTGCCGTTATTGAGAGCTTCACACTGGCTTCACCCAGGTGGGTCAGAGTGGAGGTCAGGAAGAGCATTCCTACACGGACCACAGAAAGTTTGAACATTTATTCATTAAACTTCAGGTCATGCAATTATTTTTGATGATTTTATTTCTTTCATATCGATGTAAAATGTATATTTTTTTTTTGCTTTTGGACTGTTGCTGGACAAAACAAGCAATTTGTATTCATCACTTCGAGCTTTGGGAAATTAGACTGACATTTTATAGCATTAATTAATTAATTGAGAAAATAAGTCGTGATGAGATTAAAACTTTTTTTCAAAGAGAGACTAATGCAGTTATTTACTGCATTAATCGACGGACGACAATGACAGACGGTTGAGGAACATGACTCATTTTTGTCACCTCAAGTGACCTTACAATCTCATCCATCCCAACTTTACTGCTCGAACTGTATTCGGTTTAGAAAAACTACTACTTCAAATACTGTTTGAAACTGCTTTTCTACTTAGTTAACGTTTTATTCAGTGTCAAATTGTGGCCAAGTGCAAATCTTATCTCACGCACTGCCACATGGGGATATAAAGCTTTGGGCACCACCCCTGCTGAGCGGTGACACCCGCAATCATATCATGGAGACTTACACAAAGTAAGAAGTTGTTTATCCCTGAATTCTGGGACTGCCAGCCAAACACCTTACTTAAAGGAGCTTGAGAGTTTAGGAACTCAAACTGTAACCAGCGCTGTGTTACTTTCCGTTAATATGGTGAGTGTGGACATACAAACAGAACGTATCATAAGTATGGCGCAGCTGAGGGGGCGAAACATGACGTTTAAAAAACTTAAATTAAACTAGATGTCTCTGCTTTCTCAGTTTTCACAGAAAGATTGATGAATTGAGCGCCACAACAAAACAACAAGGACAAAGAGAAAGTTCTGTGTTTTCTTCGGAGTGCCTACCTGTTTGTTTATCCAGTGCAAACAAACTGGACATGTCACCGGGAAGGACATCATAGGTGACCTGTCCAAACCTGCCAGAGTCTCGGTCAGTCGCGATAACATTGAGGATTTCTGTGCCGGGCTGCGCGTGGCTGCTGATGCTCATGGTGTACTCGTCAGGGTTAAACACGGGAGCGTTATCGTTCAGGTCTTCTACCTCGATGTGCACGTAGGTTTGAGCACTCAGGCCTCCCTGACGTTTGAAAAGTGAGAAAAGAAAAGGAGAATTTGGAGATGAAGAACAAGACAAAACTTAAAAAGCTGCAGTTCAAACACAAACACAACAATGCACTCGCGTTATGATCACAGTGCAGGGAGTGAACCATGACGGTCAGGCGCGCAAATCCACTCACTGGATCTTCAGCTTTGATCAGAATGTCGTGGGCTGTGTGTCCCGAGTCCCGGTCGATATCTTGAGAGACGCACAGCTCTCCGGTTTGTGGATGGATTTTGAAGAGAGGGTGTTTGTCCTGCTTGTCAAAGCCATCAGACAAGGAGTAGAGCAGCGTGCCAAACTCAGGACTGTCAGCATCTGTGGCAACAACCTAAAAAAACAAACACAATTAAAAAGTAAAACGTGTTGTATGGAGATGGTTGTTCACTTACACTTTTAACGCCTTGTAATATTTCTTAGTGTGCACTCTCCTCGATCTGTTCTCTGCTGTGAGCGTCAGTTTTTATGCCAAGTCAACATGGATCATATTTTAGACCACTTCGTTACAGTTTATGTATAAATTCATACAGGGCTCTTATTTTTCCTGCTGATAAACCTTCTCGATCACTTTGATCAAATTCTTCTATAAGTGTAATTTTCTTGTGTGTCTTTTCTCAGTTATACACAGATTCTCCCAAACCTGATAATCTGCCGTCCTACACAATAAATATACTATCTTTGTATGCATGTTCTGTCATATTAACCTCGTCTAATCACTCACTGTGTAAGTTTATCTTGTTCACGTATGTTACATCATGTTCGCTAAAACAGGAGACCACCACATTATTGTGCTTTTGTTGTCGGCAATACTTCTTACAGGCGACCCAAGTGAAGTGACAAATGTGTTATTTTGTTGTCTTTCTGGCTTATTTTTGTTATTAAGATCACAAAAGACTGTAAAATAATATGCAAAAATGATTCTTTTCAGGAAAAAAAGAAAATATAATTATGAAATTTATATTACACCTCTGAAATATTCTGTACGTAGACCCCCCTGAATGTTACACACCGGACCTTTAAGTCTTGTATCTATGTATTGCAAGACAGATTGCAATTTTTCATGTACACCTTTGAAGTGAAACAGATGTGTCGCAACATATCCGTTATTAACAGTCACGCACCACAGTAGTCTGCGTCACCTTCCATGTGTGAACGTTTAGCAGTTATCGTGAATCATACTTCTTGTCTTGTTCTGCCAGAGGAGGTCAATATAATAAAAGCATAAAAAATCCCCCGCGATCAAAGGGTGAGGAGTATTATTGCAGTGGAAAACAAAGCTGTCGAGTAAAAACACGCCACGGATTCAGCCTTTCAAGTCTGACTGTGCCCATGACAAAAGACTTGTTTTACAGATAGAGCGCCGCTCACTTTCCAGTCATAAAGATGATATCATCTCAGATTTTATGAACTCTGATCAGAGGGACTTTTAGAGACACGGGTCAAGGTCTGTTTAGACGTGTAACACGCCCTACAAGCTTTTGAACTGACTTTACATCCGGGAACATTAAAATGAACGTTTGTTCCTCTGGATTGGTGGCTTTCATGTTCACAAAAAGTTAGCTGAGCTTGTGAAACTTGTCTGTAATCCTTATTCTTAGTCTGTATTTTGTTGATTTGTTCATTTTTAGTCTGTAGCTGATGCAATGGAGAAGGTTATTTTATGGTTTTACAGTGGCCAAGACAACCGTTTTAAAAAACCTGGATTATGTTTGTAATTGCTATGGCTAGAATAATCTCCTGTAATGTACTAATAGTCCTAGTTGAGGAAATCGATTAATCTATTGATCATTCTCCTGATTAAGAAAGTCACAGAAGTCACCTGCTTTTGCCCTCCAAGTTTTTTGTCTGTTATGTTATCGCTTTACTTTTGATCACAAAAGTTAGGCTAGAAAGACTAATTAATAAATAAATAAATAAAATTAGTTTTTATTTGAATTTTAAGCTGATTAAATGTCAAATATCACATGTTTTGAAAATAAAAAAAGGTTTGTTTTGTAATGGCCATCAGCTTGTGGTACCAGGCAGGCATCACTTCTGTCATATAAAGCCACGGAGCTGAACTGGACAGAGTGTGAGCGTGTTTTTGTGTGTGTGTGTGTGTGTTTAGGAGAAACACTGATGTCTTTGTGCGTATAAAGTGAAAGCTACTTTTGTTTTATGAGATGTCAAAAGAGACAGCAAGACAGAGAGCATTCGATGTTGAATACTCACACTGGAGATTGCTTAAACTGATGTTGTTTGCACCCACATCTTATCTATCAAAAAAGCGTGCTTGAGAGTAAATGTCCACTGAAGTGTAAACTGAAATTTATACTGTGAACCAAGGAGGGGTCAACAAGACTCCACAAACTTCCCACAAAAGACACGTGCTGGTAGTGAACATTTAAAAAGAGCAATGTATAAGATTTAAGTTGCTAATTGTAACCCTCTTGTTTCATTCAAGCGTGAATGGGAAACTACATTTGGCCATGAAATGTGTGAAAAATGCAAAAGGCTCTGTCTAGTGCCAATGTTTACTTTGTCTCTTCTTGGTTACTGTGAAGAGGACCTGCTCATTAAAAGGTAACAAAAACACATTATATTTAGGTTATTTATACACTAATGTAAACATAGTTTAAAATATAATTCTGCCTTAACCACTGAAGAATTATGAAATTCTGACCGCTGAAATTTTAATGGTTGAGGGACATTGGTGTCCTAAGAATATAAGACACTGATTGTGTAATTCCAGTGTCCTCAGTTCAAGGTTTGGCTGGATATTCATGTAATTTCCCTTTCTCTCTCTGCGCATTTCCCGTAAGCTCATAAAAAATACCCTGCAAACGACTTGAGTTACGTGAATAAAGGGTGAAGGCAAATATTTCAGTGAAAGCTGGAAAATTAAACTCTGTGTGGCAAGATCTATCTGTGAATGGGCACATGTTCTGTTTTCAAACATACTTGTAAAAAGCAGCTCCCGATGTCACTGTGCTCTGGTATGGACACATTGTATAGCTGCTGCTGGAACACTGGCTCGTTGTCATTGACATCCTCCACCAGCACACTGACTGTAGCCGTGGATGACAGAGCCGGTTCCCCTCCATCAACTGCCACCACCAGGAACCAAACCTCCGTCTGCGTCTCTCTGTCCAGAGCTTCAGCTGTTGTGACCAGCCCCGACTCCGGATCGATGCTGATGAGGCTGCCCTGGTTTGACTTGAGGATGGAGTATCTGACGTCTGAGTTGATGCCCTCATCTGCGTCTCGGGCCTTCATCTGGATGAGGGAACTCCCCTGAGGAGCGTCCTCTGCGATGCTGATGAGGTATACATCCTTCTCAAAAACTGGGTGGCAGTCATTGGTGTCGGCCACCCTCAGGAGGAAGACCGTCTCACTCCTCAGAGGGGGGTTCCCAAAATCCGATGCTTGTAACTTCAACTCGTACAGATCCTTTTCCTCTCTGTCTAGCTCTGCACTGACACACAAAGCATACAGGAAGTCATCTGTTTGCTTCAGGGTGAACTTCCCATCACCCCCCACGAGCGTGACAGTGATCCTCTCCTCGTCAAAGTCGGGATCTGACACCGAAATCCGAGCAACGTAGTCGCCAATCCCTGCTGCCTCTGACACCACAGCATCCCCGGTCTCGCTGAGAAACAGCACGTTGATGGTGGGACTGTTATCGTTGATGTTAAGCACCTTCACCCCCACAAAAGTGCTGCTGTACTCTGGCTGAGCCCCGTTATCTTTCGCGCTGATGATCAACTCATGAAAAGGCTGCGTCTCATAATCGAGCGGCTTGCTGAGGTACACCACCCCGCTGGTTTCGTTGATAGAGAACACCTCATTTGGGTCACTCTGCCGCCTGTTGATCTCATAAGTGATTCTGCCGTTGTCGCCAAGGTCAAGGTCAGTAGCGTGCACTTGACACACGGCGGACATCACCGGAGCATCCTCTGACAGCGAGGCGTGATATTCAGTCTGGTTGAACACAGGAGGGTTGTCGTTCTCATCCAGGACGTAGATGTTCACGCGGAGAGTCCCTGTCCTGGCTGGGTTGCCGCCATCGAAGGCCTCAATGTTGATGAAGTAGAAGTCTTGTGTTTCTCTGTCTAGTTTGCCTGTGAGGATGAGATCCAGGCTCGGGTGGTTGTCAGATCCACTGCGATACTCCAGATGGAGTAAGTCCCCCGTGTCACTCCCGGTGATCCTGTATCCCTGGGTACCAAACGCGCCCTCATCCTCATCTATAGCACCTTCAAGGTGAAATCGACTCCCTAGGGGGGCCAGTTCTGATATTTCCAGGTTCACCTCCTCTGAGGGAAACACAGGCGAGTGGTCATTCACATCTTTCACCTCTATGTTCACTTTTATCATCTCGCCTGTGAGAGTGGCGGCCACGAACTCATACCTATCTCTGCTCTCTCTGTCCAGGATCACAGCAGTGGAGATGATCCCGGTGTCCGCGTCTATTTCCAAGTCCCTGAACACATAAGAGTCTCTGCTCTCTGAGATGAAGAATCCAGTGCTTGGCCTGCTTAATCCCGCTCCCAGATCTCCAACGATGGTTTTGGCAGGTAAACCCTCTTTAACAGACAGCGTCAGGTTGAACACCTGTCCGAGGGACCGCGCGCAAAGCAGCGACAGGGCGAGCCACCGAAGGAGCCAAGCGGCGGCAGTTTTGCGACCCATTCCTCCTTTACACATGGCTTCAAACTCTCGAGTTTGTGAGTCGAGGTCAGGCTACATATTTCCGTGTCAAAGTCACGCTCGTCAATCACATTTCAGAGCACCTCTCCAAGGCAAAAAACAGGTAAACGCACGGCGCATTTTCCTCTTTTTGGAAAACAGGGAAACAGCCAGCAGTCATTCTCCATCACAATATTTCAACAGCTTGTTGCGTGATTTTTAGAGAGTAGAAATCCACGCATGTAGTAGCGACAAATCCCTTGGGGCTTCTTCACACATCACGGCACGGAGTGGCCACAGAGCCCCAGCAGTGCGCACGGACTGAACACACCTCCCGGCAGGCGGCACGTCCCACGCTGATCGGCTCCATCTGTGGCCCTGATTGCTTAAGATTTAATTAGGCCCAGAGATTACCCACAGTGCCGCGTGCAGACAGGTGGCATAGTATGTTTGACCTCGTGAAGATCAAAGTGTGCGCAGAGGAAGAGCAGACGAGGATACGACTCACGCAGACTCAGCTTTAATAAGACACTGGAGCTGATACAATATGTGATTCAGCACGTCTGACTGAAGCATTTCAAATCAAATGAATAAGTTTAATTACATCAGTTTTGGCACAAGCCCATATAATGTTAGGGTGGCTCCCTCTACAGGAGAACTGCAGGTACTGCACAGTACTCAATACACAATACTCCTCCTACCTACCTACTCTACAGCAATGCATCATATTCTATAAGATCAGTCATCTTTGTAGCATTACTGTCCCGTGAGAACTTTTCATGAGCTCAGAAAAAACAGCTTTGTGACAATGCATTTTCCAGCAAGTCTTTTAAAGAGTTTATTTAGCTTTTCCCAGAAGTTTCCCAACCCAGAAAGGAACATACCTTCAATTTAATGGAAAGTTAACTTAGTTACTTAGTTACAATCCACCAGTGGTGGGCTCAAATAAAAGCCAGTAAGATATTAAGTGTCTGAAATGATGCACAGAAATAATTTAAAAGCATCTGGTTGTTCACTCCTTTCGTAAACTGGTGGGAAAATGTTGTAAATGTCAACGAAAAGATTTGTGTCATAAATATAATTTGTGTGCCGGTTTGTGAAAGTTAACACAATGTGTGTGTGACACAGACGTTTTACATGCACGCAGTCTTGGCCTTGCTTTCTTCTGTTGAAGCTGAGACAAACAGTCGATCAGTGAAGCCACCGTGGAGAGGTTCAACATATAACGATATAATAAAAACGAGATGCGAAAATTTAGGACATGGAAATCACTTACTTCATAGAAAACATAAACAAATATATACTTGTGGTCAATTAATATGTCATAAATGATTCCTTTTTACTATTTAATTAGTAATCATCTTACATGCAGCACTGGAGTAACATTTAAAATGGTTATATTTTTGATTATAAATGGAAAAAGAAGTTGATATTTAACTGCTTTTCTTTGTAAATTTCATAATAATCCCAAATAACATTATATTCTATATTATTAATATGATAATAATCATAAGATAATAACAAAGTGGAAAATATCCTGGAGATGATTGTGTTGAGCAGTTCACAAAACTACAAATATCAAATATCATCTTTTCAGTGCATTTTTCACAGCACCAATTCTGCCTCTACCCCAATGTAATGTTTCATTCTCTGTTCACACAGCTCGACAAACACCTTGACTAGTCCTGCAGGACTTAGTACCCATCATGCATCCTCCCTTAGGTGCTTGCAAAGCGACTGTAACCAAGCAACGGATGTAACCTGAGCTTCATACCTGAATAAACAAGCAGCATAGTTAGAGTCGCCCTTTGTCTGAGTCTCTCTATTCAACGACTTTACACTAACTGGATAAAAAAAAACAAACAAACTCCAGCACAGAAGCTTCACACAGGATTTCTCACAGATTTGGGTGAAAAGGAGACGAAATGCCAGCTCATATTATGCTCTCGTACCAGTGGGATGACCAGGCTCTCGTGAAAAAGATATACGACCGCCTCAAAGATGATGGCCTACCAGTGTGGATGGATATCGAAGGAGGGGTGGCGGGGAACATAAACGATTCGTGAGTACAGAGGAACGTCCTTAAACTTCTAGAGTAAATCAGTGATAGGATAAATGCATAGACGCTGCTGCGCGTGCTTTCAGGATGGCTGCGGGTGTGGAGGAGGCTGTGGTGATTTGTCCCTTCATGACCCCGGCGTACCAGGCGTCCCGCAACTGTAAGAAAGAGCTCAACTACGCAGACACCAGGGAGGTCATCATGGTGCCGGTCATGTTGGCCAACAACTGGGAGGCCAGCGAGTGGCTGGGACTGATCACTGCAGGGCTGCTGTGGGTGGACTTCAGGTGAGCACCTGGCACATTTTTAAACCAGCTCATCCTCTCAAAGTGTGTAATCCATCTGTCAGTGTGTTTCACGGAGAGAGGATGCGCCCGCTTACATCTCCTGTCAATGGCCTCTTAGAAACGCAGAAAATGACGAGGAGCACTTTGAGCTGTGCGTCAGGTCTCTGGAGGAGGAGATCATGTTTAACGCTGGTCACCTCCTGACTGTTGAAGAGCCTCCGAGCGATGTGGTGGATCAGCCAGAAGCATCGAAACCCTGCCTGAAGAAGAAACCGGGCCGAGGGTTTTGTCACGCTCTCTCAAAGCTCTACCTCCATGAGTCAGGTAGATACGGCTATACAGTATATAGAGAATATATACATATATGTTTGTATATTTAACATTAAATATATACGTAGAGTGAGTTTGTGGCCAAGTTTCTTGTTATTTTCTAACTGCTTAGGTATTTTTAATAACTAGAATGAATCCTTTGTTCTGAGACTTGTGCATTAAAACTTAACTGTGCGGTTGAAAATGTGCATATAATGCAACATCGTGTTTTTATAGGTGAGCAGCTAACCGGCCTGACCGACAGCAGAAACACAGTGACGCTCAGTGAGACCCCTGGAGATTATTGTTACTGGGAGGAGGTAAAGGGCAATGGCTGCAAATACTACAGGAACGTCGTCACCCACAGATATCTCGGTAAGCGGACAAAAACTTTACAGACCAAAACAGAGAAAATATGTGGAAAATGTGGTCTTTATTAAATGGAGCAAAATAAACTTCACATTGCAAGCCAATGTTTGTTTCCATGTCTGTACAACCAGCAATTCTGTTGAATCAATACAAAACATTTGATTTTTCCATCACATCGTCTGCGTCTGCAGGTTTTGACGCCAGCTGGAACCAGGTCCACTGTGAGGCCAGCCCGTCCGCGTGTGAAGAGTGGCTGCTGTTGGTGGATCAGTTGGACCGAAGCCACCAGAGAGCCGTCGTCATTAAGAACAAACACTCGGGGAGCTACCTGGCAGTCCAAAGTGGCCGCTTGACTGGACTAACGTCGTACAACGAAGACTGCAAATGGTTCTTAGAATAAAACAGGACAACTGAACTTTAATTCAGGATGCGGTCACTTCTCTCAAACGCGCGTTAGTTATTGAAGAAGTAGTCGTAGGAAGCAAAACTTGATGGCTGTATCTACAACAGGAGGTTTGGTAGAAATCAAATTGTTACTGTGACAAGAGCAACAAATAATAATAATAATGAAAAAAAAAAGTCATTAGAATCTCTTTCTCTTGAGGATTTCTGGTTTCCAGTTGATCGGATGGCTTTCTTCCGTCTGCAAGAAAGAAAAAGAAGATCGTCAAATGTTCTATCTGCTGCCTGGGAGTTAACATTAAAATCTGAACTGGCTTTAAATGTAACAAAACCTACAGCCGTGTCGTCCTCTTTGTACACTTTGATGGTCTTGTCGGCCTCTGCGGTGATCAGTCTGCTTTCGGAGTGGTCGAACATGCAGGCAAAGATGCCCGACTCGCTGTCCAGAGATCCGGGCTGCACAGCCGCGTGAATGCGCTGGAAGTTGTAGCCCGTCCTCCAGTCCCACATGTGGATGGTTCCATTGTCAGCTACGGAGTGAACAAGAATGTGTGTATGAGGAATCAAGTGTTTCATGTGTTTCTACTCCAATACTGTGTCACTGAGTGTGTTGTTAAGAATTAAAAGCTTGTGCCGCTCGTTATGGATACCTCCAGACACCAACACGCCATCAGAGTTAACAGCCAGAGTGTTGATGATGGCGTTGTGGCCCGACAGGTTCTGGATGAAGTTGCCGTCTGGGAACATCCACTGCTTGATGTTATCAGCAGAACCGGAGGCAAACGTGTATCTGTAAAACACAGGAAGTAAAAAGTCAACATGTTAAACATAATGTAGTCTAATGTTAGTATTTTTATGATGGCAGAACTTGTGTATTATTGTTATTATATTATATTATTATAATTTCCAGTTTAACTCTTTTTCCTTTTAATCTATGAGTTGTTTAAAAGTTTTTGCAGCTGCAGACAAAGTTTGAAAAAATTGATACAAAACTGAGAGAAGCAACAAATCCTTAAAAAAAAATGGAAGCCAGCTAATGTTTAGCATTTTTACTTGATAAATAACTGTTGTCGTCTATGAACCCACTAAGAATTTCAGCACTGCATTCAACGCTAACTACACATTAAGGTTCGGTGACTCACTGTCTGGGGTGCAGCACAATAGTTCGCACAGATTTCTTGTGGTTCGTCAGAGTCGCTCTGGTTTTCCCGGCGATCAGATCCCACAGCCTGATGGTCGAATCGTGGCTGCCTGCGGGACGTTAAATAATCCGTCAGCTGAGATTCAGAGTCTGAGGCCAACGAAGCGGCCACGACTTCAACACTTAACGGTGATACAAATCATCTGTGTCGTTACCTGTGATGACTTGTGGTTCCGCCGCCTGACATCTCACTGTGGCCACAGTGTTGGTGTGGCCGGTTAGTGTGTGCACGTTAGCTTTCGTCCTGATGTCCCAAACCTGCGTGGACAGAGAAGAAATCAGTTTAATTAATGATACATGCAGGTGCCAAACTACTTATACATCATATTCAAAACACATTAGACCAGAGCGTGACCAGGATAAAAAAAAAACTGAATGCAAACCACAGAAGTTAAATCACGACCGGGA
This sequence comes from Nibea albiflora, assembly GCA_014281875.1. Lineage (NCBI taxonomy): Eukaryota > Metazoa > Chordata > Actinopteri > Sciaenidae > Nibea > Nibea albiflora. Next base: position 10,409,841 of record CM024789.1, on the reverse strand, counting down.
CCAGACCAGAGCTACCAGCAATAATCTGTAAAGTACGAGCTTACCCTCGCCGTGGCGTCTCTGCTGCACGTCACCAGCACGTCAATAGTTGGATGCAAGTCTAAATCGTACACAGCACTAAGATGTCCATGGTAGTGCCTGATGACCTGAAACACAGAAATCAAGTCATGTAGCTCCATACGTTTGCTTTTAAACTAACTCCATCACATTTTTCTCCCTCTCGTTACAGCGTCATACCTTGTTGTACTCCAGATCCCAACACTTGACTTGCTTGTCTTCGCCACAGGAGAACAGGTAGGGGCTGCGGCTGCTGACCGCCACACCACGCACCGTGCTGATGTGTCCGGTCAGGGAGAGTTTCAGTTTCCCACTGGCCAGGTCCCAAATCTGTCAACAACAAAACAGCCTTCTGGTCATGTTGTGAGAATTACAGATCATTTCCAGACACAGTGTCTCCAGAGAGCCATCCTGAGGCGACGGGAGGGACATTATTAGAAGGTCAGCAGCTGTAGATACTGAATAAAGTGCTCTGATATTGCTCGTGGGTCTAAACGAAAATGTATAATGTGTGACTGTTTACAGCAGAGTGTACTAATGCCGTTATCATGCATCCTGGCACGCATGAACTCACTTACAGATGCAGGAATTAGTTTGTCAAACTGCTGTTTCAAAAGGTCAAAAAGGAGCCTTCACGTTCATATTTAATACAAGATCAAGATATCGAGAAAACTGAAGGATAAAACTAAAAAATGAATCAGTCAGCTTTAATCACCTTTATGGTTCTGTCAGCAGACCCTGTGACAAACCACTGATTCCCAGGCTCCACAGCGATGGACCTCACCCAGCCCAGGTGACCACTGATGACCTGTCAGACAAAACATACTGATGTTAATAACACGGAGGACACATCCCAGACTGTAGACTTCACGTTGGCATCAAATATATATGTACAAATACAGCAAAGCAAACAAAATGTTTGTAATTACCCGAAACAGTTTCCATGGTGGATGCCACTGGGGTTTAGGCATGGTTGGTGCTTTCCTCATGAGCGAAGAGTTTCTGGTGCCGCCTCCCTCCAGTAGTGACTGAAATAAACACGTTTGTTATCAGCCCTGCGCTTCATTTTGGGACACTGTCACATCAAGACAACGTGGCAGCACACTGCGACCTACCACAGCAGTGGACGGAGGGTGAGATCTCTCTGCTCCTCCCGCGTGGCGATGGATGTCAGCGACGCCGGCGCAGTGCGGCTCGCCTCCTGCCTAAAATTCAACAACGGCAACGTGAATATCGTTTGCACCAGCAGCTTACTCAACTTCCACACTGTGGAGCGGATGGAAAAAAAGAAAGAAAGAGGTTTACCTGGCTTGTGAGGGTGGCAAAGCCAGCGCCATGGAGAGGACTCCTCCCTCACTTGGATTCCTGTGCATCTTTGTGTCGGCAGTCAATGCTACTCCTGTTGAACAGAAAGTGCTTGTATAAACACTAAAATAAAGCTGATGCGGTTCATTGAATGTGCCCAGAACATTAACACTAGTGCAGCTGGACTCGATTAATAGCACAGTACTTACCAGGTCCAGAGGGATAAGCATGTGTGCCAGTGATCAGGTACTCTGGGTCATCCCCTGAAAGATGATTCAACATTCACAAAAACAAGAAGAAAATGATCTTTGTGTTAGTCCAACTAAGTTACAAAGCAGTTTAAATGCCATTAATCAACTTTTTTAAAACTCATACTGAGGCTAACGTGCGGTGTTTGTTTCATCCTCACCTGGCTGCGTGTAGCTCTGGTGGCCGTGCAAGCTGCCGGGAAGCTGTGAGACTCGGTCTTTCCCTTCCTTCAGGACAGGCATGTGTAACACTGCACCGTAGTCCGCCTTTAGTTTCACGCCCATCTTCAGCTTGAAGCTGGAAATACAAGAGACAGTGGTGGTGAAGACCCTTTAAAAAAATAAAAGTGTGTTTTCAAAGGTGACTTAAAAAAAACAAAAAAACGGCACAGAGTTTGCAGCCCTGCTCTCCTCAGGCAGGTTCGTCCAGCGTCACACTGCAAATCCTTTGTCACGAGTGCGCTGGGGCATGGCTGCTCGGAGCTTTATAAGTAATTAATAAAATCCTTTAATCAACGCAAGTAACTGGTATAGTGTAAGGAAGCCAGAATCTGTGATGGGAGCATGTTTCTTTGTAGCTTTCAATGAGCTGGAGACGGGAAAGCAAGAAATGACAACAATCAAGCTGCTACAGATTATAGCGGACAGAAATGATCTGATCCTTGAAATGTTTCTGAGATGATAAAAGCAGGATTAAACCATCGAGTTTACACGTTCATCTACGGTGAGATTCTGATAAAAAAATGACACCAAGGTTTCTACATGTTGAGTTATTAAATGAAACAGAGAAACCAGGACTGTTCGATATTTGATTATTTGCACAATCTTGACCTATGGCCATCATCTCTGTCTATGATTTAGTCTAAAAAATGGAAGATTGCAATAGAAATAAACATTTATGTCCATAGAAGACCTGAGAGAGATTCAGGGGGAGTGGTAAATAATTGATTTTATTTAATTGAAAGTTAATTTCTCTCTTTCTTAAACTTTCCAAACAGTTAAAGAACATAATTATATCCATCCAAATGAACTGTGAGACGCCAGGAAAACAGAAATAAGGTTAATTTTCTCTCACAAATCTACAAAAACACTACAGCACTTGAACTGGTCAAACTGGACCAGACTAACATTAGAGACGATGGAAAGGTTTAAACCCAGTTTAAGACTTGTCAATCATTTAATGCACGTGTAAAAAAAACAACAACAAAGAAATAAAGTTCAAACTCTTCAACAGGTATTCATGTGGCCAAATTACCTTTCGTCGTCCCTTGAGACGGCTTTCGCGTGATCGGACACAAACATATCATGCGTCCTTTTGAGAGATCTGAAGACCAGAGTGTGGACTGAGTGTTTCTGGACATCCTGTACAAGAAAATAATAGTATGAAGTACATTATATTTAACCACTGCAGGCACGGAAACATGTATGAATGGCCCTCCCTCTTAAATTGAAGGTATGCGACACGAAATCGTGCCGTAAACTTAACGTGATCCAGCAATTAGCCGGGCCCGACGTGGTGAACGTTGTAACGTTCCGCCGGAGCGGGAGCGAAGAAAAAGCCCCAACAAAGAGCTCAGAGCTCGGCTTACCTCCGTCATCGTGCCGGTATAACACGGATGAAACGCCGCCGCTGAAGAAAGTACTTTTTAAAATGATTACAGGCTGGCCGCGCTCAGAAATATATCACAATCACAAAAACATGACCACCGCCACACACCGACCGACGTTACACGACCCGGATGTAAACAAGAACAACAGCAGCGGGAGTTTGCCAGCGCCACCTACCGGCCAGGAAGTCAACCTGCTAAAACAAAACACACCACACTGATAGTTTACTTCAGTTTCTACGTCTTTATTCTGTGTTATCGTGATTGTGTTTAACACTGCTGTTAGCCTCCTGTTGTGCAATGGAGGTTTAATTTCATCTGGGGTTGATAATATGAATAATTATAATGGTGATAATTAAGATGATTTGCATGGAAACAAGCAGTTACAAAGTGCTTTACAAGGCAGACATAAAAAGTGAAATTGGAAAAGATAAAATTATAAGATTAAAGCCCAAATGCAGCAATCATGATGGCATGTAAGACAATGTCCAGAATTACATGTTTATCTACGCTGAAAAAATAACACCAAGACTTGTTGCAATGTTGAGTTATTAGATGATACAGAGACCCGAGACTGATATTTGATTATTTAGACAATGTAAACAATGTTATCAGATCATTTGTCCAAAGTTTGTCTTTGTACTTGGGATGGGAAAGGGAATTAAACAGAATTTATATTTTTTTTGGCCCCCAAAAAATAAAAAGAAGACCTGCATTTCTGCTTGTGTATATTATACTGAAAAAATATATTTTAAAACCTACCTTTTTCATTTTGCATAAGATAGCTAATGTGTTCCAGAAATGTCAACAATTAGATTTTCACTGATAATAATTATCACTATAATAAATGTAATTTGAATGAATGTAACTTGTATTGAGGAGAGGCCAAAGTTTAGTATTCCTGCCTTATGTAACAGGGCATGTTTGCCTAACAGAGTACACGAATTAATGGTTATCCAAACCATCCAAGCCAACAATATTTATCAGCTGGTGTGGGCTGCCATGTTGTGGCAAAGCAGACCATCAACAAACAATCATGGGCTGCCATGTTGTAAACAATTGTGTTTAGGACAAAATTTCTACTTGCAAGATTTACTGTTGGCTAATTAGTGTGAGAAATCTTTTTGACATTAGGGAATGAAGTGGATGCTTCATCCTCAATATAAGTCGATACAAAGGCATTTGTTATTTGGCACAACTATTGATGATGAGGCAGATTTTGAACAGGTTGTCCCTCTTCTATTTTTCATACCAGCTAAAAGGAATAAAGAGATAGCACTTTATTTTATGCAATACATATTTCCTAAATTCTTACTGAAATGTTTTTAAATACCTTAAAACTTACTTGGGGCTCATTGACCAGTTCAATATCGCAATATATTAATTACAATTACAATCTTACTTTGTATCATTTCTTTAAATTAAAAAGCATTTTTTTTGTTTAACCCAGGTAAATAGAAGGGCAACATCAGCCGCCCCCAACATGAACTATTTGTGAATAGGTTGTGTTATCGCACACACAAGCAACAGATAAAAAGGGACATTGACACAAACCTCTACTAACCTCTGCAAATTTTGCATAGCATCCTAATGTTTACATGACAAATATACAGTATACTCTTGCACATCAATGTACATGCAATTCTTGCACTTCTGCTATTTATGTTTTATGCCTTCTGTGGTGTTTAATTGACGTCTGATGTTGCTGGCAGGACTTGCAAAATAAGAATTTCATTCTTCTCTCTTTACATGTGACAAAAAAAATACATTGAAAGAACAACGTTTAGGATCCATGAGTACAAGATGAAGACTGTGAAACTACATTCAAAGCTGTCAGTCTTAGTTTGGTGGCACAATGTACAATGTAAGACTGTCATTTATTATTATTATTATAATTAATTAATTAATTAATTACCTTATCAATTTATTTTACTGTAGTTGGTTTGATTCATTTTATTTAGTTGAGGTGGATATAAAATTAATTATATCCTCCCGTCTGTTTACTTTGCACTGATGCACCATATTGATTTTAGTCTTTAACTAACCGCTGAACAAGGACAAATGCTGTTCAGATGAGGCATGATTGAGAAACTTCTTGTGAAATGGGAATGACCTGAAGGTCAATGAATTGAATTTTTTTTTCATCTGTTCCAGCTGCAGCCTGGATCTCTGCAGGACTCGCTCCATTTCTGCTGCTGCAGCTAAACGGAGCGTTATTTCAAATCTTCTACTCTCCTCTCGTTGGAAAGAATTAAAGTCTGAAATTCGCTAGAAAGAGGGATACAAATATGAGCTGTATCCTAAGCAATTTATGTCTCTGTGTTTTTAATTCAGTAAGATATGTTACAAAATAGACAGGAATAGGAAGAACATGAAAAATGTAAATGTAAGCAATAAGTCTGAGTTCACGTGGCCGGACGGCAAAAAGGAGTGGGTGGAAAATGACCTCTTGATCTGTGTTGCTGTGTATTGACCTAAGGTCGTGGATGGTTGGGTCAAATTGGCAATTGTTTCAAATTCCTGCTGCAAATGATCTTTCCTTACCATTGTCATTCACCTCAGTTGGTTATGAGCCATATGAGATATTGACATATAAAATACATTTCTTTTCATGAAGTATTTTGTCTCATCTTTACATTGGTTTCCAAGACAGGTGCTTGCCATCTGGACTTAACTGTGTTGACATCTAGACAGGCAGCCATTCAGACTGTCCAATGAAGTTACTTTCACAAGCTTCCAGGGAAGGCCTCCTCCGTCCTCTGATATACTGAAACTGATACTGAAAACTCTCTCTCTCTCTTTCTCTCTCTCTCTCTCTCTCTCTCTCTCTCTCTCTCTCTCTGTCCCCACCACCGTCACCACCACCACAATCTGTAAACATACATGTCTCATTAATGCATGCTAATGCATGTTACTAACTAAACTTCTTCTGCGCTCTCTCGTCCAGCAGGTTCTCATGGATCGTGGTCCTGCGCGACGTCCACTACATATATTATTACTGTTGTAGGATTAGACATTTCTCTTATGTCTAATGTCTCTCTCAGTCGCCAAAGTGGAAGGCTAACTACTTGCTAGCATCTTGGGAGAAAAACGAATCGACCGCCATCACTCGTTTGGTCCGGGGAAACACCGACCGTTTATTTCTGCGCATGCTCACAACATCCTGTGCGCGCCATCACATAACGTTACAGAACATAACATGGCTTTGCTATTTGTATTACATATGCTTAACAACTGTCACTATTGCTGCCATATCTCCACTGCAGTTTATAGCTAGTTAATTATTTACTGCTGCTGTGCATCCGTGTCTCTCTATCTCTATCACAGGTTCCACTGCTACTGTAATCATTCGGTCATTCATTGTAATTGTACGATATGTTTGTGTTGTTGGTCCATTGCAGGTCTGTCCATCATCGGAGAGGGATCCCTCCTCTGTGGCTCTTCCTGAGGTTTCTTCCACATTTTTTCCCTGTTAAAATGTTTTTTTAAAGGCAAGTTTTTCCTCACTCGAACTGAGGGTCTAAGGACAGAGGGTGTCACTCGCTGTACAGATTGTAAAGCCCTCTGAGGCAAAATGTGTTTTGTGACTTTGGGCTATACAAATAAAATTTGATTTGATTTGATATCAGTGGGTGTGACAATGAACAACTAACTATCCTTCATGGCTAACATCACTGCGACAACATGCTCCTGCAGACTCCATAAGATGAGGCGGACACATCCCTTCATCACTCAGAGGACGATGCAGGTCCTGGTCCAGGCTTTTGCCCTGCCTAGACTACTGTAACTGGCTCAACAATACAGCAGAACGAGCAATAATGTTTTATTGTTGTCGGATAAATGTAGCACTTGAAGCAAGTCAGCACTGGAATTGATGCACTCATTTGATTCTTGCTGTTTTTGGGGTGTATCCACATGATTGAATGCCCTTATCGCGGGTTGCTTTGTGTGAAAGTGTCAGCTAGACTAATGTAAAAGTAATGACAAACCATGGCTTGGCTACGAAAAGGCATTTATTTAGTGCTTAACACTGAAGAGGACAAGGAAAACGTGACACACCGAGACACATCAGAATGTCAGCCACTTTCCACAGAGAACTACTCTTTCATTTAAGGTTGGTTTGTTGTTGTTGTGCTGAACGTGTCATCTGCAGCCTAAACAGATCACAAGCATACGAGTCTACTTTTTAGAATCTCCAAGTCCAGCAAAATCCTTAATCCCAGATTGTTGTCCACCGGCGGTGATGCGATTGAGGGGAATGAGCTTCATGGTGGTCTCTTTGAGGGAATACCAGCGGTTGTGCCATGTGACCCAAATAATGCCATTGTCAAAGCCAAATTCACCTGCATCCTTTTCTGTGTACCTGCCACCTAGATGAAGAGACCAGACAGATTAGAGTGGACATCAGATTTTACTCATGTGTGTGTTTGTTAATCATGCAAATGAACACCAAGCCATGTGCTCTTACCCGGGTAGTATTTGCCGTTCAAATGTGCTGCGTGGCATCTGTTCATCCACCAGCCGGAGCCGTCTTGTTGAGCACAGTTGCCATCATACTTGTCATTGTCCTTGTCCACGGTACTGAACTGCATGCCGTTGTGAGACGTGTAGAACTTGTCACTGGGGTCGTCACCAAAGTCAAAGCCGTCGAAAGCGTCTCCAGCATCACCAGCAAAGTAGAAGCCGTATGTCAGACGGTACATGTCGGCCTCTGATCCGATTCTGAACATGTTGTAGTCGGCATACCTGTAGGGCGGAGGCCAGCAGAGAGGATTAAAAAACACGTTTTCCTTCTTCAAAGTAAATCTCATCTTTCGGGTCATATTTGCATTGTCAGTGAGTCACTTTGCTCTCCTCTTACATAATCTGTTATCATCTGTACGTGTGTGTGTGTGTGTGTGTGTGTACGTGCCTTTTGTTGCCATCCCAGTCAACAAGCTCTATCCTCAGCACAGTTGGCATCGTTGTACTAGTAGTCAGCAGATGTATCTTCTCGTTACCGAGCCAGAACTCTGTGGTGTCATCTGGTGAGAGATAACCAAAGCCGTTCTTGTACTGGATCCAGTCCTTGCTGAAGTCCACACTGCCGTCGCGTCTCTGTGGACACAAAAAAGTGATTCGGGTCAAACTTTTTGACAGCAGTGCAAGATTTTTACTCCAGTCTCTGTAATTAACAAAACATTTCACAAAATCCTAAACTATCAGTGGAGTCATGGAGTGGGAAGCTGGGATAGGGGACTGTCTTACACTTAGTCTCACTGTATTTTGTCAAATGCATTCATTGACCAGACACCATACATTTCATATATACTGTATAATATTGTATACCGTGTAATTTTCACACAATCTCTAATCACCATTATTGTACTGTTTGTTTTCACGCTGTTCTGTTTCTTGGATGAAATAAAGTCTAGAAATCATCCAGTGCCAGATGAAGTCAGTGAGGAGCCATTTTCTTTAACTGTGACAAAAAAACAAGCGTACCCTCTGTATTACTGTGAAGCCGCGTCCAAAGCTGTCGATCTCACAATAGACCAGGAACTGCTCTGTAGCTTTGGCCGGCTTGATATAGTAAAGGCCGCTCTTGGTGGCACCTTTGTTTGCAACATCCTGACAGTCTGATGAAAAAAGGGGAAGAAGAAAAAGGAAAAGTTCAGCATTATTGAATCTATTACATAAACCTCAAAGACTGCCTGCTTCACTCCACACTGTTTCTGTTTATTGTGAATCAGTTACAAAAATATATCAAATCCGCATTTCCTTTACATATAAAGTTTAGAAATAACTTTGAAATGAGGTCACAGCAAACCACATCTAGTACAAATCTGTTTACTTTGCAATGATTCACTATATTGATTTTAGTCTGTAACTAAACACTGAGCAAGGACAAACGCTGTTCAGATGAGGCGTGATTGAGAAACTTCTTGTGAAATGGGAATGGTCTAAGGGTCAGTGAATTGATTTTTGTTGTTGTTACCTGTTCCTTTGGTGGGCTCGATCTCAACTTCTTCTTTGCAGGGCTGATTGCATTTCTGCTGCAGCTGATTGGAGAGTTGCTTCAAGTCTGTCATTCTCCGCTCGTTGGTCTGGAGTAAACCCTGAAGTTCACTGGAAAGAGGGGGACAAATATGAGCTGCCCGAGGTACAACACAATGAAGCTCAAAGATATTTTTTTACAAAATAGATGGGACGAGAAGAAAGGAAAAATAAATAGCAAAGATGAAGAGATAAACCATGATTAAATTTGAGTGTTTTTTAATGTGAGGAATAATAAGAGTCCCTGTATCTACAGGGCAAAGAGGAGTGGGTGGCAAATCGCCCCTTGATCTGTGTTCAGTCCTGACTGTGTGGGCGAGGAGGGTTGCTATGCATTGACCTGAAGTTGTGGGCGGTTGGCAGACGTACAGGAGCAATAGTAAAAGTACAAAGTACCTTTTTTTTTTTTTTTTGATATTTTATTTTCTACATAAGTATAAGCGGAGCAAATTTGATATATTTTGCATATAACAATGCATAATAATAACTGTTATAATGAGATATTCATATGTTGTAAATAGAAATGCCAATGTTTTAAAAGTAGTTGCTATCAAAAATTTCTTCAAATTTCTTTAGAAAAATGAGTGGAAAAGAAGTATAAACGATATTATCAAAATACTTCAGTGGCTCAGAATTGTATTTAAGTAGAATACTTGGGTAAATATGTTGGTATGGAGGTTGATACAGTATCATTTCTAATGGTAACTTACAATAGTTGCCGTTCCTGTTCGATGATGGTCTTTTCAAATCGAACAACGTCATCCAGAACACTTGATGACTTTTTGATGTATGAGTCTGAAAAAATAAGAGAAAAAGTGTGTCAGTAGTGATCTCAACTCAGTTTCAAAACATTCACCACAGTTAAATAATACTTGAAATTCATCCACAGCAGCTCGTGCCCCCAGTCACAAAAAGCCAAGTAACTGTCATATTAATAGGGGGACTGAAATGTAGTTGTACGAAGATGATATTTGATGACAATGAACTGTGAGTGTGTTACCTTGAGGTGAACTCTTCTGTGCTGACGTAGTAGAATCTTTCATGTAGACAACTGTTTGTTCAGCTCCTTGGGTCAAATTGGCAATTGTTTCAAGTTCCCGTTGCAAATCGTCTAACTCCTGGGTTACACCTGGCCTGTATCTCATCAAGTAATCAGCCACTCCACATGTAGTTGGACAATACCTTCCCTGTGCACAGATAGGACAAGTGAAAAAGCATTGATGATGGTGTGCTAATGGATATATACAAGCTATACAGCAAAAAAAACCATATGATTTGTAACTGCCTACTTACAAAGCCGTCATTTAGATTGCATGATGATAGGATGCTGTCTCCTCTGGTTTGCTACGCACGAAAAAAAGACAAAAACAATTTAGATCTTTTGTTCTCGAGGAAACTGCCTCAGTGAGAAAGATCTGACTTCAGTAACTTACTGCTGATGAAAAGGAGAAAAGTAACAGAAGTCCTCCTGCTGTAGCAAGAAGTGATGGAGCCATGTTGCTTTGTTCACCAGTCGCAGCCTTGCAGTGTTGTTGCAGAATGAAGAGCTGCTGGACTCTGTGGGATATTTATCTGAGCAAGGTCCTCGGTTCAGTGTTTGATAAGGGGTTCATATGCAAACATCCCACTCAGTGTGCTGGGACAGAGCTGTGACTCAAACATCACACAGTGGTCATTTCCCAGATTTGACTGTAGTTGTGCTACCAGCCATAACTGACTGTACCATTAATTAGACAGACAGACAGATAGATAGATAGATAGATAGATAGATAGATAGATAGATAGATAGATAGATAGATAGATAGATAGACAGATAGATAGATAGATAGATAGATAGATAGATAGATAGATAGATAGATAGATAGATAGATAGATAGATAGATAGATAGATAGATAGATAGATAGATAGATAGATAGATAGAGTCGGGTTGGCCTTATTCCAGTTATAACTGGAACAAGAACAAGAACAAGAGTTTATTTACAATTCTTATTCATCACAAATCGTCACTGAAATCAAAGATAACTGCATGAGTCACTCTTTAAAGACAGCATGTCATTTCAACATGTCCCTGTGAAATATTAACATCACTGTGCTGTCAGTAAAGAGTTGCCAACAAATTCTGGATGAACAAATTATTTTTATTGACTTAACGTGTCAACAAAATGACTCATTTTGATGGCCAGTTAAAACATCTCAATAAGACACCAAGAGAAAACAAACAAACAAACAAACCAACAAACCAAAATGATAACAAAATCACGTTTATAAATTAATATTATAAATGAATTTTATATTCTAGCATTCCACATATGATGCTTACACATGGTCAAGCGTACATCTTGAGGTCACTGCAGGTGTAGTGTTAAACCTTAGACTGAACGCAGCCACATGTTTGTGTTTAGGAAACCATTTTGATCATTACTATGGTAACAGACATCATAGGGCTGTCTCACTCTCTAGACACAACAGATATGTGTTTGCAATGAGTCCAAATGTTGGGCCACTAAGGGTAAACATACTTCCTTGTTTGTAGAGCATTTATAGACATAGAGTAGCTGTGGCACTTTTCTGAGCCAGACAGTTTTCTTGAGGAATTGAGGAGAACATGTCATAAATCCTCCATTCTTGACCTAGACATCTTGAACCATTCTTTAATTCGGTGTACAAATGTTATTGTTGTTGTATATATATATATATATATATATATATATATATATATATATATATATATATATATATATATATATATATATATATATATATATATATATAGATGGCAGCATCAGATGCAGAAAATATTTGAATGTTTGTATGTGTTCTGAGGGGCAGTTACAATTTCTGACAAAGAAAGACGATAGAAATAAAAATATTCAAGGTGAGTCACTTTGATTTAAAAAAAAAATCAATTCACTATTTCATAACTTTTGTAAAAAAAACAAACAAACAGTTTAAACATTGCAAAAATCACTCATATGTGTATACTAAAACATTATGAGCTGTGGAGCCAGGCTTTATTAGGACACTGTGATAGTTTACTCTTGCTCTTGTATTAATATAAATTTAGCTGCAGTACAAGGTCAAACCACTAGTGGGGGTGGAACCACAATAAACCAAACATACAGACCTTACAAACAGTAAACACACCTTCAAATCAAAGACTTTAGAACACAGCAGTGAAGATTGAGTTAAGAGAAGACATGTCATTTGACTAATGGTAAATACTTTTGATGACTACACTTTGACATTTTCTGTGAGGTATTTTTAAAACATGTCCGCCAGAAACTAAATCTGACTTACAACCACACTGAAACACATAAAGATAAATTACTCCCTGGTTTTCTTACTGTCTTTATTTTTTGTTAAGTTATTGCATGAAGCACTTCCTCATGCCTGAAAATCAGGATTTTACAAGTTAGGTTGGTGTAGGTGTGTAGGTTGGTTGTGGAACATAGTGATGTTTTTTAGGTGTTTTCATCAGTCCTTTTGTGTAGATGAACATTTAGTCCCGTTCAGTCAGTCTGGAATAATCTCATTAGGAATGCTGTGCTAATCTGCATGAAGAATGAAGTGCTTTCAAATAGGCTTCTGATGATTCTACCATACTTTCACTTGCTTATCAAAATTCAGGAACAAAAAAACAAAAAGTTTCAACAATAAAAAACTAAACACGACAATCCTTTTATTTGGGACATGGAGAGTTTACACTATATGATGTATACAATATATAATATATATAATAATAAAAACGTATGATGAGAACAAGGGGTGGGGGTGTATCAGAAGAACGTGGTCTCTTATTGGACAGGCATCTTATTTTTGGTGGCAGGCAATTAACAATAATCAAGTTTGAGTATGATGGATTTTAGATCAGGAAAGTCGTGGTCGATTTCAGAACCGTGCTGTTGATGATTTTACTTACAGAAAGCCAGAAACTGCACGTACATGATCTAGCCACAGTTATATTCAAAGACATCAGTGTGGTATCACATTTAATACATCTCATTTCACATCTCAGGAACAGTAAAAATGCCCAAAAGGCCTCTTTTACAATGGAAATGTCTGCTGTGGATTAAACTGTCAGTGCGTTAATGGATCTATCACTTCCACAGTATACAATGTTCAGCACCGCTGTGTGAAAGTGAGTTAAGGATATATGGACGAGGAAGGTAAAGAATGTTTGCAGTCAATTACACATTCAAGGCCACCTTATGCTGGTCTTATCATTTGAATATTTGCCATGCTGTACAGCTGGTGATAATGGGTAACCAGTGGATGTTCTATAGGGCACTCCAGGCAAACATGCCGTTTTTTTTTATTACATTAAAACACGTACAGATAGATGTGACTGAAGAAGGTTTCATCTGTGGGCCCCATGTTGACATTAGATGATAAATCTTACCTTTACTACCTCCCTGTGTGACCTAGTTTTATTATGTGGAAAAAAACAGACCCCGGATGGATATAAAGCCTCACTGACCTGAGAATGAACTGTCGGGCCCATGAACCTAAACAGTGCTGAACTTTTGCTGAACTGGCTTCTTTGTGCTACAACACCAGATGGAAAGTGTCTCTTTCTTTCTCTGAGTGCCATAAAGACATGCACACTCTCTCTGAACGCTGTGTCCAGGATGTTAAAATGTATTCACTGATTCCAGGTTGACTTTCTAACATTGTTTGTACTTTATCAGGATGCAAAGCAACCAAAAAAAGAAAAAAAAAACTATGTAAAGTTTTTAGCTTTCTTTATGGGAGCTGACATTGTTTGTAAACTGTAAATCACTACTAACGTGGTGCCCTGAAAACATTGGAAATATGTTTGGTAGTAATCAACTTAATCTACTTTCAGTTTCAAGACTGAAGGACAAAGTCGGCATAGTTTACAAATGGCATGACCAAGAATTAAACTTAAAGTGCCTTGTTTAGTTTCCCCCATTGGCCAAAAGTATAAGTCTGGAGCCGCTTGACCATGGTGTAAATCTCTCCAGGACAGAGGGCAAAGGTTTGTTATAATGCCATCTCGGGGTTCAACCTATGGTCACAGACGTTAAGTCGACTCAGCTGAATGTTAAAAACATGAGGTTTTTAACACAGACACACGCCATGTCTGACTTTAGGTTCATCATCGAGTAAGAAAAAATCTTTCATGTGATGCCATGAAGTTTTCAGTGACTGTGTTACCGAGCAACCGGGTTACACTTAATATTTATTTATTTGCCTTATAGATTTATTGTACTTTGCTTTGGCTGCGTGTTCAGTTTGCTTTGCACCCACTTTGACGTGTGTTCATTTGTTCCTGCGGCTCATGGTGAAGATATGAGCCACATGTTATTAGCAGTATATTAATACTTGTCTCTATCTGTTGGCTCTTGGCACATCATGCAATTTATTGCCCTGACTGAGTCATACAGTTTGTATTTGTGCTGTCTCCAACCTGTCAAGTTTAAATATCATACAATAAATAAAAAAAGATAAAGGTAGAGCATGTTTAATTTTCAGGATTAATGTTATTCTTAACCTTTTCTTAATTCTTGATGTTGATGCTCGACAGCTGTTTGTAGTGATTACTGATTACAGCACATTGGTTAGTGCCATCTTTTTTTTACTGGATGGCACTAAAATTTAACCACTACAAAGGTACATACCTTTGTAAATTACAGTGAATAATCTGAATACATCCATTGATCATGACACAAAAGGACTGCAGTATAAATCCAGTGTTTTTGTAAGTGCTAAATGTTTCTTAAGTTTTATAATTTATTTGTTTTGGTGCAAAAATAGAGCAGTATGAGCTGTGAGTGCATGAAACTCTAGTGAAAGTTATAAAGTTTGTTTTTTTGCTCAAGATTAATGAATATAAGTGCATTGTAGTGAAGTTCAAGAGCTTGTTTGAGCTGATCACAAACACACCTCCTTGGAAATTGGGTTTGTCTGCTTCGTGGGTCAACCTGATTTTCTCCGTCTGAAAAAAAAAACTGACCTATAAGTTAAATACCGACAATTATTTGACCCTCTTGCAAGGATTTCACAGTATCTAGGTCAGCTACATGTGAGAAATGATTCAAAAGACACAAGTTCAAAAAGGCTTTTTTTCTGGGTTAAAAGATGAGCATGTAACTGAAACCTACAGGATTACAGTAATCTGGTCAAAGGAATGTTGAAACGTTTTATCTAGTCCTGTGTTTCCTCTGAGAAGATGCAGACCATCCAACACAGCCTGCCTTTTCCCAACACTGATCCTGAATTGATGACGAGACAGAACAGATTAACCGAGTCAACAATGTCCAGTACCCACCAACTCCTCTGCAAGTCATTGTTTGGCAGGTAATCAGCTTAATGTTCTAATTAGAAATTTGTTGTGAAACAGTGAAACACTGAGGGTAACAAAAAAAAAAAAAAAAGCTGGAAAAAGTTACAACAAAACACATTGAAATAACATCAGGTCTGTAAAATAACAAAATAAAAGCAACACCTTTCTATTGGCATGTATATATATATATATATATATATATATATATATATATATATATATATATATATATATATATATATATACAAAACTATAGTTGCTAACCTTGTTTGTCTGCCATTGGGTGGTGAACAGTTTGTGAGTTTAGTTTTTTTGTCTCTGAAAACCAAGTGATGAGAACTGTGAGAGTGAATCAAAACATTAAAATGAAAAACATTGAACTGATAGATGCTTATATGCTATGTATAGCTGTGATAGTTGTAGAATTGGGTGATAATTAATGATTTATAAATATATAATATCAATGGGTGCATCTTTGATGTAGATTAATAGTATTTTTTTCAAATTGAAACCATCTTAAGGTAACTGCATTTGTCTTTTAAAGCGATAATGAAAATAATGGCAACATATATGATATGCTATGGAGTTTGCATGTTGCTCCTCGCATCTGTGTGGGTTCTTTCCAAGTACCCCAACTTCCTCCCAGTCCAAAGACATGCAGGTTTATGGGTTGACTGTAAATTGCCCGAAGGTGTGAACGTGAGCGGTTGTTTGTCTCTGTGTGTCAGCCCTTTGATGAACTGGAGATGTACCCGATGCCAGCTGAGACAGGCTCCAGCCTCACTGTGACCCTGATGAGGATAACACATAAAATAGATGGATGGATGGATAATGTGTGGTACAGTAAGTGGCCTTCACGATCTTCAGGACCTGTGGTCGGAGTCAGAACAACAGACAGTGAACCAGCATTTATTTTTATTATAACTTTAAGTTGGACAAATTTAAGGTAAATAGCACATTAGATAAGACATACACACAATAAGTAAAACCAGAAAATACATAGCAACACACAGTTATGCAGCTGAAAAGACAGAAGGATTGAAATCATCTGTCTACAAACTTGAGCTCTTTTAAAATATGTATGTATGTTCAACCTCCTCATGTGACAACACGTTGCATTAAACATCATACATGCGTGTCGCCTCCCTCATTCTGCACGTGCGAAAGTACTTCACAGCTAATTCTCTCGTTTGCTGAACCGAACCAGAAAAAAAACAACAACGCACCTCAGTGCAAACACCGCACAAAAAACACGCAAGATGTTGAGGGATTAAGGAACATGCGCACGTGTGGGATGCCTCTCGTGGCCAATCGTGTCGTCGGAATTTCCTCCGAGCTTTTCACTCCTCCTCGTGCCAGTGAGGATAAGAAGCAGATTTCACTCAAGCACTTCAGGATATTCCCTCAGAACTTTCCAGGATGCTGCAGCTGTTGACATTCCTGGTGGAGAAGCTCGCTCTTCTCTACAAATTCAAACTTTTTGTCCCCAGCTATCCGGACCAGGAGCCGGAGCGGGAGCGCCACGCACACCGGGAGCGCATCCAACCGCCCCTCCGAAGGGGAGACCTGCTGGAGGTCCCCAGAACCCTTTTCACCCACTTCGGCATTTATTTAGGTGACAATAAAGTGGCTCACCTCATCCCTGACATCCTGCTCGCGCTCACAAACGACGAGAAGCTCATCAGCTCTGTCATCACAAACAAGAGACTCGTTCTTGGCTGCATGTACAAGTGTGCCACGGTGCGCGTGGACACATTGGAGAACTTTGCGTATGGCTCCAAGATACTGGTTAACCGCATGGATAAGGTGATGAAGAAGAATCACGTGTTTCCCAATGAAGAAGTCGCCAAAAGAGCTGAAAAACTCATGGGAGCAATCCAGTACAGTCTGCTGTGGAATAACTGTGAACACTTTGTGACATACTGCAGATACGGATCTGCAGTGAGCAGGCAGACAGAGAAGGTATAGTCCTTAAAAAGCTTTCAGGAAGTGCAGAATTATATGACTGCTAACAGTTGTTGCTCTGGTTACTGAACAGGTTAAATGACACACACAAATATAGATATACAGATAGCCTTGTGCAGAGGCAAACACACAGGGTGTGTTCCATATTGGCGCCTTGGAGTGTGGTCATTTTGCACAGAGAAAGATGCAGCGTTTCTAGTGAGTTAAACTATGGTTGCACTAACGTCCCGCCACCCTCCCAGCCTTGATACTTTGTGTATGTATCCTGTCACCTCCAAGTCTACCATGACATACACTGCTCACTCCAAAAAAAATCACAAAACAACCGGCTGGCACACTCCTTTGTGTGTGAGTGAGATGTGGCATTTTGATTAAGCACTTCAATTAAATGAAACACACAAGACAGATCACAATTAAGTTTAGGTCAAGGTTTCTCTCAAGAAGTCATCAGAACTGAGCTGGTAAGTCGAGCAGATCCAGATATGCCCCGTGTTCTGATCAGTTTAGCTCATTTAATGCAATCTGCCGTGTGCTGTTTTTGTCTTGTTTCCATGACAACTGTATAGTTAACGGTATTCAGAAACCCTTGCACTTAAGTGATGCACATTCCCAAGCAATTCTATAAATTATATTACCAAAACAAACACACATTGAGGGGATCTCAGTTTTTAGGGCCCCTGCTACAGAGGCAGCCCTGCTTTGCCCTGTTGGTAATCACACGTAAAAACACGGGGGCTGAAGCTGTTAAACCATCACAGGTAACTGAGGAATACTGTTGCTATGGTTACCCCCAGGTTAACATAACACACTGATTTAGAAGTAGGACCACAGAAAGTATGTTTGTGGTATAAAGATGCGACACTTTGCTGGTGGGAGTTGATCAGAAATATGAAATTAACCTTTTTTTTCTCTACTTTGCAGTTCTGTGAGTGCTTGAAATCAATTCATCAGAGACCAGCGCAGCGTGATTGTCACAGTCTTTCTCGGAATGATCTCCATCATCTGTTTCGGTGTTGCGCCGTCAACTACGTTACTCACAATACTCATTCCCTTTACTCTATGGATGGCTGGTTAAAGGAGTTCAGCACACACACACACACACAAAACATGCAAACAAACTGAACTTTTACTTGGCACGGACTCACTGGAAACCTCATCAGGATGGTGCAGGCTAGTGATGTGTTGCCTTATGAGTCACAACCATGCTTTCATTTCATGGCGTAGACCATGTTTAATGTCTTGTGTTGATACATAGTTTCTTATTTGTTCCTCATGAGTGCAGAGAAATGCATCAGTTCTTTGATTTTACTTTGACGTATGATGATGAGGTTATTAACATTTGAGTCATCACACTCTGCAACAACTAGTGTACTTAATATAATGCTGTAAATATGAAAAAAATGTTTAATAAACAATTTATTTTTACTTGTGTGAGTCTGACTTTACATCTCCAGGCACGCTAGCACACCACAATAACAAATTAGACTTCAGCTATTCCATTATATATATATTTTCTTACCGTGAGGCTCAGGTTTCTGTAGTAGTAGTACATCATTAGTACTATAATAGTAATAGTGTAGCTGTATGTGTAAATATGTGGTGTAGATATACAGAAAGAATGTGGAGCAATAATGGCAAAATTTCAATCAATCACTTCTAAGCAGTCTTTTCATTTTTCGTACCTCGACTGGGGCCTTTGTGTGTGGGAGTTTGCATGTTCTCCTACGTGTCTGTGTGGGTTCTCATTGTGTAGTCCTCCCACAGTCCAAAGACACGCACTTAATAGGATATTTGCTGACTCTCAATTGTCCATAGGCGTGAATATGAGCGTGAACCGTTGTTTGTCTCTATGTGCCCTGTGATGAGGTGTCTCCAGTCCCACCATGACCCTAATGAAGATAAGCAGGTTGCAGATAAATAGATGAATGGGTAATACTGTACTTGAGTAAACAAATAAGTAAATACATTTTACTATATATACTAGATTTGAATTTGATATTGCCTCTCACGCGTCTTTAACGATAACTCACTAGATATACGAGAAAGTGCTGAATAATGATGAGAAAGTGTTGCAGACCAATCTACTCTACGAAGAACAAAGGCTGCTTATTTGGTTGCGATGGCTCAATATAAGTGACCTTTTAAATGAGGATTTAACCAGCGTGGTTAAGACCAGCCTTTTTTTGGACCCCTGACGAAACAAGGCCTGAATTTCAAAATCTGACCACACAACAACAAAGTGATTACAGAAAGCTCCTTTATTTTGTGTCACAATCATGCTGAACATGGACCAGGGTCCTGCTAACTACTTTGGCCCCTCCCAATTCCAACAGAAATAAAAAGGGTGTCAAGCACTTTGCTGCATACTGCCATCATGTTTCTTTACCAGCTGCTCACCTTTTTCTTTGTAGCCTCCAAAAAGGAAGAGGAGGAGGACTCTAAGTATGACCTGTCGCTTTACAAGCGTGGTGATTTATTAGAAGTCCCCAGGACACTGTTCACGCATTTTGGTATCTACCTGGGTGACAATCGTGTGGCTCATCTCATCCCGGACATCCTGCCTGTGATTTCCAAGAATAAATCTGCAATCTCCAAGATGGTAACAAATAACCGCCTGCTGCTGGGGGTAATCGCTAAGGCTGCCAGTGTCAGGGTGGACAATGTGGTAGATTTTGCGTATGGATCAGAGATTCTGATCAACCACATGGATAATATATGCAGCCAGCCACCTCTGGACGGTGAGGAGGTGGCCAGAAGGGCTGAGAAACTCCTTGGCTCTGTCAGCTACAGCTTACTGTGGTACAACTGCGAACACTACGTCATGTACTGCAGATATGGCATGGCCATCAGCTACCAGACATACCAGGTAGAGTCTCTGGCCTCCTGATATGTTTGCATTTGTTGTTCATATTGTGCTAATCTAAGGCTTCCATTTCATTTCACCATGATTGTACCTGTATGATTAGATGTCACAACTAATCTGAACTTGAACCGAACAATCTGAAGTAGTCATATCAAGAGATCTTCCACGGTGTTCTGATTGCAAAAATCCAATTTCCCCCCCAGAGCTGTAGTGGAAGGATAGAAGAGAGAATATGGCACTAAAAAGACATTACATTTAGGAGATGGATATTTGATTTGATGAAGCCAGACCACCGAAGCCTTAAATTATCTTCAGCTGGACATTAAAATCCTTTTTTGAATGGAATGAGGACTGTAAAATTTCTCTGGCTTCACTTACACTGAAATTGCATCGGGAAGGAATGTTTTCACAGCCTGTATGGTCAGATGGAGCAATTACAGGAACCAATAACTATTTTAATAGATGGGAAGTGGACATGCGGGTATTGTTTCAGGGCGGACTTGAAAATATTCATGAAAAAGTACCTTCCATCCAATATGACAGAGGTGTGTTTGCTACTAAATACATAAAAAGGCTTTAAAATATACTGTTTATCAACCATTATTCATGTCACATTTGAACAGCTTGTCGAAAAAACATCCTTTACAGACCTATCATTTCTAGACTTATGATGTATTTTCCCACAGCGAAGAACGGTCACATGCAAAAGGTTTAAGGTTCGTTGCACATGCAGCGTTTGCAATGCCGTCTTTTATCTCCCTGGAAAGAACGGAACAGATTATTGGACACATTTGCATGTAACACTCAGTGTAAGGTGGTGTTAATCTACATAGACTTACTACACAGTGACTGGCTACATGAGGATTATTTTCACAGCTTCAGTCCACTGGAGTGAGAATTAACTTATTCATGAGGCAAGTAGCTCCATCTAGTGTTGCTTCATGACCACATGTATGCCATTCTGGAGGTGATGCAGCCCTTCCTCTTGATAACAGACCTCTATTTACTTAGCCTAACGTTAAACTCTCGCTCTCTCTCTCTTGCAGTTCTGCACAACAGTACGGAAGATTTTTTGCAGCAGGATGTGTTCCTATTTGACTGCGCTATGTGGTGTAGGAATCATGCTGTATCTGGGCTGTGTGACACCAATGACAGTTTTACCGACCGTGTTGATCTCATTCACCATCTGGATGGCAGCCTAGTGGCCTCCGGAGGGACGGCTCATGAGAAAAGACTTTAATTTAACACATCGATGGAAACTGCAATGCAGTTCTGTGGGTTAACTGTGTGGCTAAAGACATCGGGAAACAAATATGTATTTGACTTCTCTTTGGAAATGTTTTTATTTATATGTTGACTAACATTTCATTTTTCCCTGCCTTGATAGATGTCGGATTTTGTGAGTTATCCATCATTAATGTTCACCCGGCTCAACATTAATCTCATTTAGCAGTAGTGGCTCGTAGATTATAAATGGACTGTGACTCAGCTCAGTGGGAAACTCTTGAAGGCTGAGATAAAGCTCAATGGAAATATCTGGGAAGAACAGACTTGACTTTGGCCACATGATGATGCAGATGAATGTTGTAGGAATGTTGTAGTGAATGCTTTTCATAGTCTGTCAGCAGTGTAATACAATACTTATAACATGCTCTAGTTAAAACGTTGGCTTGGACAAAGTGCAATAAGTTTCTTCTTAATGGAATACTTTTCATTTATCATTTATATGGTTTATATACATATGTGTTGGACAGTCTATTAAACATACTACCAGTTGTGTTTCTTGCATGAATGATCTTTTTTTTTTGTCTCTGCTGCCATCAAAGTTGGCTTCATACATTTCCTGTATTGTGAATGGTGAGATAAAGCACTGAACAGCAAATAAGAATAACATTGTAGAATTCAGAGCAAGTTATCCTGTTAATATATCAACTGAACCCGGGAGATTGGTCGGTAACATTATTAAATGTCATTAAAAAAAACACCATTGGTTCATTGATTAATTCAAGAATCTGATTATCTGAGTTGTAAATTATGAATGGTGCGTCTGTCCAAAGGGAAAACGCTGGTTTATCTGAGACACTCAGTGGTGAGCAAGGTTTATTGTAGATTGATGCTAGTGGATCAGTCTGTGCCTACAGAGCTATTAAGCTTATGTAAGTTCTTAAACGGGAATTAACTAAGTGACTATTAAGTGACGTTTTCTGTCCTCCACATACCTTTTTTTCTTGATTTGTGTGCTTCCACCATGGGTAAGTTAAATAATTTCCCTTTCTGTCGTTTCTATGTCTGACTTCTTCAGCTACTACTACTGTTAACAAACTTTTTTTTTTTGCTAGATGTCTAATTTTGTACGTTATTCATCATTAATGTTCACCCAGCTCTGATATTCAACATTAATCTCTTTTAACAGTAGCAGGTCATAGATTATAAATGCACTTTGAGCGCAGTGGCAAACTCTTGAGGACAGAAATATCTGGAATGAAGAGACTGACCTATGGCTACACGGTAATGTACAAAGATGTTGCAGTTTTCTCTGTGCTGATAAAGCAACAATTAAAAAGACCCCATTCATATAATAGAATATAGAAACAAAGTTACAATCTTTCCCCCAAATTTGACCACCTGTTGTCATTGACTGTCATGTTTTTTAATCTCTAGCTGTATTTATAAAACTGGCCCATCACTGTAAACCTGATCCTTGTCCCAACTTAACACTTGTCAGGATGTTTTCCATCAAACTACATTTATATCTGTAGATTTGCTGGAAGTCGCTGAGGTCAAACTGTATAAATTTATCTCTGCTCTCCAAACGGAACACAGGTAAAGGCCGGTGTTAATAAATGTTAATTGCCTGGATATAACACTTAGGCACTAAACCTGCAGAGAAGCACAATGTATTGATTTCTGAGAAGCTGATGTAATGGGTTGAAGCCCCCGAGCTCTATTAAGGAGAGTGCAGGTGCACAATCCCTGCTGAGACTGGAGAGTAACTGAGTTTGCCGCTTCTAAAAATGGACGACTTTCAGCTTTTAGGCTGTCTTCACAGAGGGAAATCTGATTTTCACATCTATATCCCACAGCGGTTCCTTTTTCTTAGCTACAGATAAATGCATCAAACATCGATCACATGGCTGCTTTAGCAACTAAGTTGTCTCTTTCTGTACTGACGATTCTTTAATAAGAACACAAACAAACTGTCTCATGGAAAAAGTAGGACTTGCCCTGAGCATAAACATGGTTACAATGTCCACCAGTCATAAGGGGCCATTACAGGAAAAAGAAGCATTACTGTACTCTAAATCCTGAGTTAAAATACAATATAAAGTAAAATAAAATATTGTTTAATAGATATTTTCCACATTTACAGTTGGGGCTTTCTTGACCTGCTATTGGAGCACAGCAGTAAGCATCTATTTCCTTATCTTCCTTATTTTTCAACATTTATTTCATCCATACCACAGCCTCCAGGGATATTACGGTCCAAACATTCCCACCGTGAGATTGTTCCCACACTATTTTAAAAAGAATAGTTACTCAATGTAATGATTATCCTTCAGCAGTGTTTTTTTTTATTTTTTGAAACAGGATCAGATGCAGGAAACAACATAAGTCATTGCCTTAGTTCCACTTAATCTGATGTACATGCAGCATTTAAGACAGTTTATCACATTCTTCATGCATGTATATACTTATGTATTGGTATATTGTATACAAGTCTTTGACTGGTGTACAGTATCTAATTGCCAGATTCTGCATGACAAATGGTTCACTGTTTTGTCAGTGCAAAGTGCAGCATCACATGGTGTCAAACTGTCTGACATGTGTCAATTGCATACCACACAAATGCCATACGGACAAAAAAGGTACAGTAGCTCCCAAACTGAGGAGTGTGTGTTTCTCTTCAATGTTCTGCTTCTGCTAATTGGAGTTTGGACCGTGCAGACTCCTTGAACAGACAAGGAATGAAGACTTTGTCAGTTCTGTCTGATAAAACACAGTGTTTCACTCTGACATATCATAAGGTTCAGTGCACGCTCTTTTCACATATGCAGACGACACCCAAATCTACATGCAAATTAAAGTTACAGTGTAGTTTGCTTACTGGCAACTTGTCACAAATGTAACATTACATTTCAACAACACTTGCTAAGAATAAACAAACAGGTATGCCAAAATATAGTATTACATGAAATATAGTATAACGTTATGTTAACGTGAATTGTGTGAGAAAAATTAATTTGTTTTAGTCTTGTATGAATTATGAGGAAACACCAAGGCAAAGATGTAGTAAACCAGTGGACAGACATACTAGCAGTGCAGTTATACTTTTGTAAATTAGACACTTGAAGTCCTGCCTGAATGAGAAGGGAAATACATTCTCATAATTTTAATGCAAATTTGCAGTAGCCATGTCTGAGGTCGTATCATGATTATCTCATTTCATCTCTCTTCTTTGTCTAATTTTCTGTAATCTTTCTACTATCACTATCCACTTTCAAGTAGCAAGGTGAAAATATGTGTAAAAGGATTTTGAGTGTTTGTAGTAGAATGTCTAAAAAGTATTTTATGTGAAACCTGTGGAAAGGGAATGCAATCCTGTGGAGCCTGGTCTGGAGATTTGGGATGGAAGCTGGGGTGATGATGCGGCACTCTGCTCTGGCACCATTTGGACAGTCACACACAGGAAGAGAGAAAGTCACTCACTCAGGTTGGAGCGACACAAGCAAGGTTTGACAACATAGCGAAAACAAAAAACAAAAACAAAACACAAATATATTGTGAAGCCTCTCTTTATTAACCGTTAGACCCTAAAACCAACGTGACATCATGCAGAGATCTGTAAGCGCTGGCGTTTGGTCAATAATTTTATTTAATAAGTTGGCCTCGGACAGGAGGACCCTTTATAATTTAGCATATTAATGTCTCTGCTGCTCAGAATGATAAATATGTGCTGTCTTCTGCAGACAAAGTGTGTAAGCCACTCCTGCAGGTATTTAGCTCTTTGGTCACTCTTATCTCTGAGACGTGAATCTATTTAGATCGAGGAAATTAGTAATCAGTCACTACTTTGTGCTGCCACGTTCAGTTACTGGCTTTTGTTGTTTAGTTGTGGTGGATGAGTGGTTTTATTTCATTGCACACGACTTAAGTCTACTCTAAAAAGGATCAATAAAACATAAAAGAATGAGGAAATAAATGTCGAGTTGTTTATATTTTCAGTCACGCGCTGCTGTTTTACTGGAAAGGACATCGTACAAGCATTAAATTAACATGAAGAATATATTGCAATTCTCATTACAGGTAGCTAGAAATATTAAACACTTAATGAAGGTGTTGAAATTATCATTAATCATTCGAAGCAATCTTGTGGGAAATTAATTTGCTCAAGTTAAGATGAGATAAGCCTTCATTGAGAGAAAGTAAAAAACCTGTCCAGCAGCAAATGGCAGGCAAAGTTAGAGGCCGGCTGTTGAACAGAGTGGTGTTAAGATGAATGATGTCATACTCGAAATGCAAACACACTTCAAACAGACTGGATAAGTTAAGTATAGATTAAAGTGTTCACAAGAAAGAATGCGCATGGGAGTAGGAAAGTGGAGTTTGCACAAGCAAAACCACAAGACTAGCACAGGAGCTGACCATAGCGTAGTTGGTGGTCTTTTGAACGGCAGTGGTTGCTCGGCAAAATGAGGAAAAGTGGCGAGGTTATCTAGCAGGTGAGAGGGAAACTGGAGGCCACACCCAGTGACACATACACAGACGAACAAGACAAAAAGAAACACAAGGAAAGGGGAGAACAACAGGAAAAACACTGAGAAGGAAGGAGACAAAGAGTGTCCACGTGACCAGTGGAACATTTAGCAGCTGTGCTTTAGAATATTTAAATGTACTTTCTTTATGATGTGAAAAGCAGACTTTTTTTCCTGAGCTCTGTGATCCAGTACAGTGAACATCCATCTTCTGTAAGCGCTTATCCTCGTCAGGGTCGTGGTGAAAACCCAGCGAAAACATGCAAACTCCACAGAGAAAGGCTCCGGCCAAGGTTCAGGGCAGGAGCCTTCTTGCCGTGAGGCAACATTTCTAACCACTGGCCCACCGTGCCGCCCCACAGTGAAGTCTTTATTAGAGCTGCACAGTGATGTCATGAATGACAAACCTCAAATTAAAGGCAAAAACGCTTGAAAATTGTAAGACTATGCTGAAAATAGTCTACAAAGTAAAGTCAGATATCCATAAATTGAAGTTCAAACACACGTTACGGTTCTCTAATGACAACGGAAGAAACTTTTGTGTTGACAGTCACATTAGAAGGTCATCGTTTACGGTCTGCTCTACCTCCAAAAATCATCGGGGAAACTCTAAACATGCTCATCTATTCAGGGTTCGCTGGTTTTTCCTCATCACTTCACCATCTGTGTAGTTGCACTATGGGCGTAGTGGGCTTTTGCCAAGGATGCTGCTTGACAGTAACTCAATTTCCAATGGCCACATGGTGTCTTGGTTTATAACAGTGGTAATCATGTTATGAGCCTAATTACCAGCCTGAGGCTTAACAGTTTGGGTCAGCTACATTGTAGTACACTTCATATGGTAAACTCTCGTTGTCATTGCCCATTGTAGAAAATGTTACTTCGTGGAGGTCCTGCATGATGATGCAGTTTGTGGAGTGAATCAGGAAAGCTTCAGGATCTGGGAGAAGGACACTTTGATCTTGCTGCTCATCATCGTTAATATCATAAATTCTTGATGTTATTTTTAATTGCCTGATATTAACAGTGACTCTTAGTGAAGGCCACACTCTGTGTAGGAAAGTGTGTGTATGTGATGGCCCTGAAACCTGAAGGTGTACCCCGCCTCTCTCCCCAATTTGTGCTGGGACCAATTCCAGCTCCAGCTAACCCTGCACAGGACACAGATATAATTAATGTTTGTTTCAAAGTATTACTTCTGCTTAGTGCTCACACAGTTGGAAGGAAGCAAATGCAGCCATTGGGTTCATTATGTGTGGATTATCTGCGTGCAATGAGAAAAAAATGAAACCTGCGAAGCTTTGAGGATTTTTCAGCAGGGAATTATGATCCAAGGTTTGATCCTGCACACCAAACAGGGTGCTGATTCATGCGATGTGTTTGGAGTATTGTTCTGCAAAGGCACACACACACACACACACACACACACAGAACAGACAGTATCAGACAGATTAAATGGTTCTCGGTTATGTCTCTCAAGCTGACATCAAAGCTGGTGTCTTTACACTGTAGGCTATAAACTAAGAGCTGAGAACAAATGCTCAATT
The DNA here is from genome assembly GCA_014281875.1 of Nibea albiflora. Taxonomy (NCBI): domain Eukaryota; kingdom Metazoa; phylum Chordata; class Actinopteri; family Sciaenidae; genus Nibea; species Nibea albiflora. The sequence goes on along the minus strand of CM024789.1, from coordinate 10,382,152 downwards.
TATAGGCGGAAACATGCCATTTGCCACACCGGCACGAGCAGACGCGTACTCGCTCAGGATGAAGCGCATCAAAAACGACCCACAAAGAGACATCGTCCCTCGGTTGGAGGATGTTGATCAGGAAAGGACGCGTTTCCTCTGTTTCTTAACCCGCCTCGCCTGTCCGTCCCTCAGTCTCACAGTGCAGGTAATGCGCCCTCGATGCCAAACGGGCTGCAGTGCGCACTGGCTGCACACAATTGCGCGCACATTATTCTTCTTTGAGGAAGATTATCCCGTCCCTGTTTGCGTGGGTTATATTGTTTTTGTTTGTGTGGATATCACAGACACTGGAAGAAACATGTCCAAAGCGACCAATAAACTTCACTGGAGGCAGAAACTGAAGAACTGAGAGGAACCCGAACACCTCGCTTTGCAGACTGAGGTGAGTGGATCTTAATCTTAGTTGAAAAAAAGCTTGTTGATCTTGCATGTCCTGCTGTTTCACTGTAGGCTTTCATATTACATCTACGGAACCATGTCATATTATGCAGTTATGCATAAAAATTACATTACAAATAAGAAATGCAAAGACATACAGCAGTTATTATTATTTGAAGGATTTCTGAATGTAGCTCATGCGTTTAATGTGTACATGGGGGAATATTCACCCTAAAAAGAATGTGCAGTGAGCTTTTAGTAGCAAACACACACAGTTTGACGGTTCGTCTGAGGTTTATTTGAAGATAGATATCATATAGCCCCAGCAAAATCATTACGTCTATTATAATGTTGTTTTGGACAGAGTTTTTGTTGTAACTTGCACTGTCTGTGAAATAGCTCCTGGGTCAGTCTCCTGAAGGCATCATCTGTAGGGTGTCTGTTATTTATAGCTCATCATTTTTATTTTTATTTAACCAGGAAAGGGCAAATTAAGGTTAAAAATATTTATTTCAAGAGAGTCCGGGCGAAAGACAGGCGCAAGTCCCAAAATAAAACAACATATAACTTCCCTGTAAGTCCAACAACATCAGTTTAAGAAAAAAAAAAACATTCAAAGACAAAAGCTCCAGATCTTGGAGCTTAAACACGTACAGTACACAGTACAGTTAGAGTGAGTTGACCTTTAAGGATTTAAATCACTCAGTATTTTATCTTTCAAGGCTTGTGCACATGCGATTTGAACATGCGTATCATAAATCTCAGTTAATCTTCCTCTTTGACTGTATATTGGATATTTAGGAGGCACCAGTGTAATCTTAAGTGAAATGAACATTCCCCTGAAATCTACACATATATTTAAACCAATTCTTGATACAGTATTGTCATTGCAATTCTTTTCACATGCTCCAAAAGAAAATAATTGATTCTTATCGTTTTTTTGGAGAACTTACTGAAACCGATGTCCATCTTTCGACAGAGTGACGTATGGGGACTGTTGGTCATGGAACGCGTCTCAAGCTGAAGAGTCACAGCTTGAATTCAACTCCAACTGCTGCTCAACGATAGCAGCAACAAACGAGGAGAACTTTCTGAAGCTGGACGACAGCACAAAGCTGCTTGGAGTCCAGATTATTCTCATCCTCGCCTACAGCACAATCATACTGTTTGGAGTCATTGGAAACTCCTTAGTGATATATGTTGTCTATAAGTTTAAAAATCTACAAACGGTCACCAATTTCTTCATTGTAAACTTGGCGGTGGCAGACCTGCTGGTGAACATGCTGTGTTTGCCCTTCACTCTTGTCTACACTCTGTATGGCGAGTGGAAGTTTGGCCAGGTGTTGTGCTTCATGCTGCCCTGCGCTCAAGGCATGGCAGTGCACGTGTCCACCATCACCATGAACGTCATCGCCCTGGACCGCCACAGGAGCATTGTCTACCACATGGAGACCAAGATGTCCAAAGACATGTGCGCTTTGGTCATTGTCATCACGTGGGCCGTCAGCGCTCTGTTGGCCAGCCCGCTCGCCATTTTCAGGGAGTACGGGACATTCGATCTTTCACCGGACGAGTCTATTCAGGTGTGTACGGAGAAGTGGCCAGGGAGCAGCATGAACGGAACCATCTACAGCATATCAGCACTCCTGGTTCAATACGGTTTGCCTCTGGCCATCAATTCTGTCGCCTACATCCGCATCTGGAATAAGCTAAAGAACCACATGACTTGCGGAGGCCGAAATGACCGTCATCAGCGCAGGAAGAAGACCACAAAGATGCTGTTGACCATGGTGGTGGTCTTCGCTGTCAGTTGGTTGCCTTTCCACGCGTTCCAGTTGGCCGTTGATATCGACAGCACGGTGTTGTATATGAAGGACTTCAAGCTGCTTTTCACCGTGTTCCATATTATGGCTATGTGCTCGACGTTTGTCAATCCCATCCTGTACGGGTGGCTGAACAACAACTACAGGACAGCCTTCCTGTCTGTGTTTAAGTGTTACCTGCCCTTCAGTCTGAGGTCAGGACGCTCCAAAGCAGCAGCACAGAAAGATGAAGACAGAGTTTGTACAGATTGTAAATCAACAAATCTCTAAGTGGCCATTTGGTTCATTGATCTTTTGTGGAAATGTGAAATGTGAAATGAGGGATGATTAAAATTATGTATGAGGTTAAACAGGTGGCTCATACAATCCCCCCAACCAATACTTGTCATGTTGGAAATATAACTGGTGGTTCAAACTGTTCTCTTGATATACTGAATAATTTAAATCTTAAATTTAGGCACAGATGACTCAACCTTTAGAGCTCTCTTTATTTGTGTCCACCTCTCTTTGATTTCCTCTTTGGACATTGTTCTATTACTGTTTCCACAGTGCAGATGGGAGAAGATCTGAACTGATGTTGATACATTCGTCTGAGTCACCCTCAGTTATTACTCCGAGCTCAGAGCAATAACCTTAAGGAGCAGCGGCAAGTGCTTTACACACTCAGATTACATACAGCCATTTCATTGGTAAATGTTGTGGCTGTGTGCGTTCTGAAAGAATACCTGCAGACTCTTCACACGGATTAAAAAAGTGAGTTAAAAACATCAGTATTGAAATCATCCACATGGTTATTTAAACATACAATGCCCTAAAAAGTTGCTTGAACACTGGCCAAATAAGATTTGTAGTAAAGATGCAAATACAGAAAGTATCAGGTGTCATATTTTTTTTTTGTATGTGCTGTTCTTTTTTCCACTTCCTTGTGTCTTCGCCACTTCTGAAGACAACGCTCCCAAGGCTACTCCCCCTCGCTTAAAAATTAACAATATATAACTCTAACTACATAACTAACTGACCCTTCTTCTCCCCATAATAATTTCCATACAGCCCTTTAGTAGAAAAAAAGGTAACATCAAAGTCAAATTTTGTATTTTTCACAAATGTCACTCATTAAAAATTCAATATGATACGAACCCCTTTTTTTCAGTCCTGAGGTGTTTACGTGATTTTGCGTCTCATCTCGTAACTACTGTGTCAAGCTATCAATAGATCTGCGTCGTACGTTCTCAAAGCGTAGAAGTCGTGCTCATGAGTTCCCATCTCTCCATTGTGTAAATGTATTAAGACATGCAGGATCATTTCTTGTTGATTAACGTATCATAAGCATGCATAAGTATCCCTATAAATATATCACAGTCTGTCCTCATAGTGTCATCTGAAGTCTTTGCATACTACTGTTTCATTTAGGTGACATGGAGGCGTACAGTCAGAACAGCTAGACCTGGATATCAGTAGAGAACACAGTACATTAAATACTCACAGTACATTAAATACTCACAGTACATTAAATATAGATTATAATTTAGTCCATCTGTCCCTCTGTCAACCATTAAATCATCAGGGGAACTGGTGATTAGGATATTTGACGTTGCTGCATTTGCACTTGAGTTGAATCATTTTCTATAATTTTACATGTAATAATTGCTGTGCTGCAGAGAGAACGTTGTGTCTTTTAACATAGAAAAAATAGTGAATTACAAAAAAAAAGTATAAGTCACGTGAGTCAGTGTATAAGTCATCCATATATAATTTATTGCTTTGCCTAACATCATTTCTGAAATAAAAACACACGTTTTTTCCAGACTGATTTGAATGAATGCCCGAAGCAACTGAAAACACAAGGACATCTTAAATTTTTTAGCGTAAGAAAGAGGCTCAAATTTAATAAATCCAATTGAATTGCAACTTTTTGGCAGGGGAATCATCCTTGATAGTTCTTTCACTTTGTTAAATTGCACTTGAAGTTTGAACAAGGGCCAATGTCAACTTTTCTGTAACATGAAAGCCTTTCACAGCAACCAGGATTTGATCTTCAAATGAATTGAAAAAAGCTTTGCTTTGACGGTGTTCACACATTTTTACAGGCTACATCTCTGCATAATGTACCTACTTGATTATACATGTATCATTGCATACCAATGCAATGTTGTTACGACCAGCGGTATCATTTAAAATCGAGCTAGTGTAAGTTTTATTGGAGGAGACACTGTTTAGACACTGTTTATCTGATGTATATGTAACTTTGAGAAGGCAGTATGATGTTTTTCATGTTTATAATGTTTCTGCTTATAGCTGAAAAATTAACAACTGGAGCTTTTGTAGATATTTGGAAATGTTACTGCATAATCAATGTGAAAGAACCTTTGTCGTCGAATGAAGTGGTATAAGTAAAACATGCTGCCGTTAATGATCAGGAACTCATCGAGGAAGGGTGCATCGGGGTCTACATACTGTATACTCATAAAGGCCTTGAAGAGTGCCTTGAATTCACGTACCTGTATGATTTTTTTCAATTGTGCGGGATGACATTATACAGTGCCTAACCTGCTATGCTAACGGTGCAGTTAATTCAGTTATGGTGCTATCAAATGAACTAACTCAACCTTAAATAAGCACCTGCAGCCAGTGCATTACAGCGACATTATTAAGCTAATGCTAACACAGATAGTCCTTAAACAGAAAATGAATCCTCATTTATTGAACAAACGCTGATTGGTTTCAAAATATAGAATGAATGTATTCATAGAAAAAGTCATCTAGAGATGAACTGATTCCACCTGTTGAATGTTGGTTCCTAATACGTATATGTGTGTGTGTGGATCTCTTCGACAGATGTTAGACTCTTGTTTCTTTTGGCTGTTGGTTTTCAGTTAGTAGTCACTTGCAGTGACAATGACTGTTGTATTAAAAGTTTTGCTAAATGGACATTGAATGGACACATTCATCAGCCCGGTAGGACATAAAAATATGATCTTGTCATTACTGTCAGCAGTCAAGCCAAGTTTGGAAATGTTGGTGGTGGATTTTACTGCATGCCAAAATATACAAATAAACGAACAAATAAATATCAAGTAGACGTGAATTCATGACACGTGTGACATGGAAAAAACGACACGAGGAGCACACAGCGCGAACTTTCAGCCACATTTCTCAGTTTCTTTGTTGGGGTCTGAGCTCCAGTCACAGCGGGATGTTTATGTATGTTTGCATTATGGGTTCAGTAGGAAACTGAAACAGGCTCTCTTATGAGACAGACGAGAGGAGTTCCTCCCACTCCCCGACCTGTCTTTGTTTGCAGCGGGCATCCTAATTACCACGATTTGCTTTTACAGTGATTACACCGGTGCTCAGGTTTTGAAGAGCCCTTCCTGTTGACCAGGTCCTCACTGATTTACTTTGTGCGTACGTGAGGAGCCGAGGGACTGGGATATTAGCTCTAATCTCCATTTTTAGTAATCTATTCATGGGTGTATTCAGCACTAAATCAATAATTGTTTCTTTAACTGTCTGACGTTATTGAGCAGCTGCCACAAAGTGTGCCTTACAGGAGGAGGATATCTCCTTTATCAAAAAACATGAATAGCTTTGAAACTAATTATAGTCTTCCTTGGTCTTCTCTTTTGACTTTCATAAGAGAAAGCACTTAGGTCACTCCCCTTTGTCTGTCGCTTTTCCATCTATATGTATTCATATTTGATTAATGGCATTTTGTGCACAGAGTATCGATTTTCTTAATTAATTCTTTTTCAATGGCCAAATAGTTAAGTGGAGCTGGAAGTGAAACACTGTGTGACAGCCTATTCATCAGAGATACACCACTTAGTGTAAATAAAGTCTTTCTGGTTAATGGCGGCACTTAAGTGGGATGTCGTTACAATATGCGATATTATATAAATATAAATGTGACACACATTCAGCCGTGACTTAAAGCTCCAGTGTGTAAGATTTAGAGGCCTCTATTTTTTTACAGAACATGGCAAAGAATTGATTTTGCTTTATGTTTTTGTTACCTTAGATTAGCCTTTAATACTGTATGTACAGACACTGCAGGTCCTTTTCCACCACATTATGTTTTTACAGAAGCCCAGAATGGACAAACCAGACACAGCCACTAGAGCGGGCGTTTTCCATCTGCAGTTTCTCCTTCATGATAGGACGGGTAGGCAAGATGGTTGCAATTAGCAGTTACACCACTAGATGCCTCGAATCCTCCACATTGGTCCTTTAATATTGCCTACATACATGTTAGCATGTTGGTAATGCAGGTAGCATACAGTAGCTTTACAGTTACCTGTATTAGTTAATTCAGCAGTTTGAGTTCAGAGAGATGAACTGATGAACTGTAAAAGCAGCTTGGTGTTGGTGTCTTGGTGTTTATCACCATCAACAACGCCTTTCACTTGACTTCCTGTTAATATAAAAAAATCTGACACAGCTTAGGCTCTGGTATGTTATGATGTAACTTATAAAAACTCCCCCAAAAATGTTCTTCTCTTTCAGTACTGAAAATAATCACTTTTAGCAGCACTAGACTGAACTCAACGTTTTATACAACAGACAGTACGCCTGGCACACACTGTAGGCATGTCCTGAAAGTTATACTTTAGCTCCCCCCGCTGTCTCAACAGAGTTTGTCCGCAGCAGCAGGAGTCACCACTCAATAGACTGAATCACAGCTGTAAGCCTCTTGTAGTACATGCAGCTTCAGCACTTTATTACAGACGCCTGTTTGCTCACCCTGACACCATGCGCTGTTTAATAACTGCACCATGACATGAAATGGATTTACATAATTCTGTTTTGCGGGTAATTTACCTCACGTCAGTTTGACAAGCTGGAAGCTGGAATTGGATGTCGACTGGAATTTAGCTTTGAAAAACACGAGTGAGTAATGAGCTGTTGGTTTTATCCTTAGTGGTCTCATTTGTGGAACAGAGGCAGGAGATCAAATTTTGTGAGATGAAATGCTTTCATCTCACAAATAACGCTTTTATGCCCGCTATTATTTCCTTCTACACTGGAAATGTGTCCTCTAATGGTGAGTGACCCTAACCCTAATCCAGGGGGGAATAAAATCATATCTGTACTTCCATGTCGCCCTGTCTGTACTTAATGGACTGTTTAAAACATCACCTTGCTCCCTCTTTTATTTCCATTTTCAGATACTCGTGTCCTGGGGCTCTGGGGTGCCAGTGTGCTCAGCAGTGATGGTTGAATACATCACTGTAGGCGGGCTTGCACGGTGGCTTCTGGCCAGTGCTGATGTATTTTTCCCCAAAAAGAAAAGAATGATGAAGAACAGGCTACACAAATTACCATAAACACCAGATGTAACCAGATGTGCTGCCTCTCTTTGTGAGCACGTTGAATTTCATATGAAACTACACTATAATTAGACAGGAATAATTTAGATTTCCCTTTTGCCTTAAGCAAAATCCAACCTCACATTTTAACCAATAAATGATTATCTTATTATGACTGGAGCCCTGGAAATTGTTGGATGGATTTTAGACTTTCTGGTGGTGGTTTTCTTCTCTCGATGCTGATCCCGACACATTCGAAGTTCACAGAACTGAGCCTGTTACAACAGAGGAGTGGTTCTGCACACGGTCCAGTGGTTGATGATTTTGCCTAGAGATGTGATAACTTAGAACAAGTACTACCATTCGGATAGTCATCAAGGCTCAGATCACTGAGCGCGTTAAGTGAAATGTTGACTTGACAACTCATTGGCAGCTTGGCAGCTTAACCGCTTAGTGGTGGACGGTAAACTCATGACGCTACGACTCTACAGCAATCTGTGGTCATAGTGGCCAATGAGATCACTGGCGTTAAACCCAAACGCGTCTCACATTTGACATCATACTGTCTTACTTCATCCTCTGTGTGAAGAGTTGGAGCTTCTTCCCTCCAGCTGGAGATTTAGCCAATCAAAGGCCAGGCCTAGCAGGATGAATAATCCTTTTTCCTCTCAAAAACTCTCACGGTGACTTGGCGTAGGATGTTTTTCTTGAATCATTAATAGTTGGATCAAGTCCCTGTGTGTTATATGTTTTACTTAGCTGGGACAATAGTATTGAAGTGTGTCTTATAGCTCTGTGCTATATATGTGTCACCCAGTCAGGTGCAACAAAGGTAACAGGAGGGCGAGATGTCAGTCAAATAGACTGACTCTGAGTCGAATTATACAATATAAGTGAGGTCTCTCTGTGAGACAGCAGAATCCCAAAATGCCAAGTTATTCTGCTGTCTTGACGTACGCTATTTTTCCATAGATTACCACGTGGAATTCATGTTAATACCTACAGATGGTGCTTTTCATCTCAAGACTTCACATACAGATGGCATCTTACAGTATGAACAGAGGTCTTTATTGGACAGGCATCACATTTTGAGGACCTGGAAAGATGAAAGTGGCGTTACGTTTGGCAGTCTCTTCTCCAGGACCCTCTAAACGATCTCCTTCAATTATCACCTGCCAAATGTTCCTACACAGAGGTGATTGATAGGTCAAAACATCATACTGTTGTGTTCAGAGAGAAAAGTGTATTCTTACTGAAATATTATTGCACGCAGACAACACATCAAAGTGCAGATAAACACGTAAAACAGATGCAGGACGATGTAGTAGGAGTGTTGGCCGGAGTGTGTCTGCTCATATCTGTGTGTCTCTCTGTGTTTGTGCCTGTGCTCATCAGAGGGGGGGAGGGTCTATGCAGAAGGATAAGTTGTGATGAGGTCGTGTCCCTCCGGTGGTCTCATTCTAGCACGGGCGTGAGTCTCACAGTACAGCTGCCCCTCCACAAAGAAATAGCCCTTCTGTTTGAGGTTGACGTCACAGTCGGCGCACACAAAGCAACCGGGGTGACGATACTTGTCTCGTGCTTTCACCACCGTCCCGCTGTGGCACAAAAGACAGAGGACAGATGTCAAAAGTATAGCGTGTCATTTAACTGTGAACACATATCATGATTAAAACACTTTTATGTCATGTAATGTCAATCTTTACATCAGTTAGCTACTTGCTTAGACTCAATGGCTGTTCAATGAAGCCAACTTGGAAGTGCCACAAACTGCAGTTCATCAAACGGCCACTTGAAGCTGGCTACAGAACAAGTCAATCACCCATAAGGCCCCATATTAAAATGTCAAACCTCACAGCAGAAACAAACATGTTTACAGCCTGGTACAAATATGGTTTTGGTCTCTATAGCTGATTTTCTTTTTCATGACAACTGTACTGAGGCTGAGTCTCTCTATATATCTCAACCTTTCAAAGTTATGCGTAATTAACAGCGTGGCTGCTCTCAATGACAGGTAGATGCCATTTAAGGTGGCTCGTTTGAGCACCCAGGCGTCATCCAGCCCGTCACCTCACTGTATGTCCAGACAAAGGGTCGCGGGTACAGTTTGTGACGTCGTTGTAGTGGACTGTATTGTTCCTGTAATTTTCTCCACCCTTTGTTTGTACTTGATTCAGGCCAGCTCTGGATGTGATTCACAGATGATTTCTATTCTATTTTTACTTACACAATCCCATTCCCACACTTGTCGCAGACGGGCAGTTTCTGCAGGTTTCCTGTGGGTGGAGTTGGTTTGGTCGTCGGGGCTTTTACTGTCCTGGTCACAATGGGACGAGTGCCTGCCCACATAAGAGAGAGAGAGAGAGACCACTGGACAAAACAACCCCGTATGCAAATAAAAACAAAACACTCAAAAGATGTGAAGCAGGGAGACTAATAAACTCTTGAGTCCTAAATGACACCTCATCTTGGGTGCATTTGTAATGATGTATTGTGTAGCTTTAATAGTATGCAGGTAAATAATGAGGGAACATTGGCCTCATCACAAGGTGCTTGTGTGCTTAGTGTGTGTAGTGTGTGTTATGAAACCTGTTACTCATACACATACAGACTGCATATTATTAATAATAATACCAATGTTATTAACTATAGTTTGTCGAGCAGTGTGGTTCTGTGAATTAAGCTGCAGCTCAGGACTTGAAGCAGGTGTCTTGTGCATGTCCAAGTGTCTTTGGGGGAAGACACTGACACTCAAAAATAGTTCCTGATGTGTGTATAGGAGGTAAATATAACTTCAACAGTCTCTGATGATGGTGCACATTATAAAAAAGCTGTGACTACAACCATGTGATGCAGCCCATCTCTCCAGAGTGTAATTTAATATCTCGCAGATCTTCATTTAAATATATTTCTGCTCAGTAACTATCTATCAAATGAGGTAACACAATCGTGATTGGGTCTATGAGCCGCTTGACATTTACGACTACAGTTCATTGACAGTTAATGCTTGACGTCTTTATTAAAATAGAAACAGTTCTGCGTCTTTGTTACCATTAGCAACTCTTAAATCTTAAGTATTGCCACTTTAAATGTATCCTTCAAACTGTGAAAACTACTTCAGTATTTAAGTATAAGTCTTGTTTCTGAAGAGTTTAAGGCTCTTTAAAGTAATCTAAATTGTGGTATGGGTGTGATTTGAGCCAATTGGACTGACAGCCCACCATCTGTTCTTAAATCTTGCGTCGTATGGATGTAACCTTTTTTTTTTTTTCCATCTGTGTCCCACCCACTTTAACAGCGTAAAGAGCTCAAAGAGGGAAAAAAAAGAGAAATAGAGAAATCTCTTGTGTGAAATAACTAAAACTGCTCTAACTTTGGCAGAAAACAGCTCCGTTCATGCAGAACTCCATAACTCATAGTAAAACTGGCTGATTCAGAAAACGCGTTTTCAGCACCTTTAAAACATCTGTATGTATGCATGTATGTATGTGTCTCTTTTTGGCCACCGGTAAGTAAAGTACAAATATTTCTCTGTGCTGGTAATCGCTTCAACCTGGACGACGTTGTTGTGCTTCAGAGGAAATCATCTGGGAAAGAGGAAGAGCTCACCATCACTGTCAATAAAGTCCTGCAGAGCTTTGAACGAGCCAGACTGTCGAGGCTCATGAGGCTCCTCCTGGTCTTTCTGTAACATCTGGTACACGTCAGAATCCTCAATGCTGGTCAGAGTCCTGGGGCTGAGCAGCAACATTAAGACATGACCATACAGTACAATACATGCCCAGGATACAAACACAAATACTACCTTTAACACAGCCCTGCTTTGATCTAGAAGTTGCAATACGGCTGTGACAAATTAAATAGATTTTTCCCAGCATGTGAATGTCACGATCTTAACTGCGTTGCCTTGATTTTTTTTTTTTTTTTTTTATGTGAGTGAAGCAGGTCAGGTGAGAACAGCCAGCTGCAGATTGTGAGGCTACAGCATGTTGAGTCAACCTTAAAAGGAGAAAAACAGTTAGATGCTAAATAGGGGATGAGTAAGCAACATTCATGAGCTGGACCACAGAAGAAGAAAGAGTTTAGAGTCATACGGCATGCTGATTCTACAATTTCTTTCATATTATGATATATCTTTTTACAACCGTCGTCTAATGTATAATAATTCCATCTAGTCTGCTGATTACGGAGGTTATGAATACATTATAATGAAGTCTACATCTCTATTTTTCCATGTAAAGCAAATCTATGTTATATCAGCTGACGTGACTTAGGTTTGATGTGATATATGTCTTATCCAGAAGTTGTGGTTAAGCCACGCATGGAAAGATTAATTCCTGTGGACTGCGGTAATATATTCTCAGTATGACACACCATATATCAGGTAGCCTAATGAAAGCCACATGAACAGAGGGGAAGGCCGAAAGTCAAACATACTGTAGCACATCTGTGGGCGTATTAGGCTACTTAGCTTCACCTGACACCTTCAAACAAAGCGGCCAAACGAAGTGAGGGGGTGATTCACGTGAAGAGCCGCGGACTCCACTACAGTAAATGTAACATCAGAGGAGAAGGAGATCACGGAGGGAGCAAACGTGACGCTGTGATGATCATTACATACCAGAAAATACAAGTTGGAGGGATGAAAATGGATATTTTGCTATTCTTAGAGCCTTACCACTAAAAAACTTTTGACCTACGTGTCGTGCCGGAGGAAATGCTATTTATATTTACCACTTAAGGAGTTAGCTCTGTAAGAAAACACTCTAAACTGAGCTTCTTCCACGAGTTTTTGACTGGAAAAGGGTAGTAAGGAAATATTAGGTTGACAATATTTCAACAGATTTGTATTTCTAAAGTCATGAATGAAACTAATCTGCAGTAATTTACCAGTGTCTAGGATTTAGTGGCGGTGTAGTTTAATGGTGATTGCAACCACCTCCCATCACTCTCTCCCACTTAGTGTAGTTCTGACTCACATGCTGTGCGTTGCTGTATATTGCAGGGCTTTGAAAGACCCTGACTGCCATGTTTAACCTGTAGACAGCGTGAGAACCATCACCTCTCAGGCTTCTGGTGAACCAGGCCTCGGATCTGGCCCTCCATGGCGTCCTGGATGTTGCCTGAGGAGTAGAGGACCGATAGGAGTGTTGTAGGCTGCACTGACCACTTGACGCTTGTCATCGATGTTTGCCGCCGCAACAAATGGCTGAGCTTTCCGGTTATGACCAGTGCCAATAGGTTTATATTCCTGTAAGGAGAAGAAGGAAGAAAGATGATGATGATGATGTGAAGGAGGAATTATTATCATAATGTTTAACAAACGTGAATCAGTTTCTCACACAGCCTGACAAACCTGCTGCTCTGCTTCCAGGTTGATTTTATACGGGTGAGCTCTACCTTGATCCATAACACGTGGTGACCACAGCCTTGATTCATTCCTGGGGATTAAAAACAGATCCCGGTCAGAGGATCACCAGAATATGACTGATGAACTGACTGCTGAATGAGCTCTTTTTTTGAGTCTGAGTATGTTTAAAATGTCTATAATCCCAACCTATAAAACATCAAAATGAGGTTTAGACTTCTGCTTACACGCTGACCTTTTCCTGCCATCCCATAAAATACTTAATAACTTTACAAAGTGCGTTTTGATTGTTTCCAAACTGAAAATGCCAAATACCAAATTCAGTTGATTTTTGAATGTGCTGTCGGATACCATAGGTCCACAAAAGAAAGGTAAGAGCACGCTCACAGATGGAACAAGTTCAAACTAAGTTCAGATGGTGATACAAAGTTTTGTATAAGAGAGGTTTGACTAATATCAGCACACATATTGCATCATTTTCTGTCAGTACAAAACACTAAAGTATACTAATCACTTGTAATATATTATGGGCAGTGAAAAGAATAATAGTACAATATATAATCCAATACAACATCACAACTAAGTAATTTATGTGAGGCTAATGTATTACATTTCATTGAACTGTGGACTGTGTTGCCTTTGCTGTGCATGCGTTTTGTTTATGGGTATAACCTTTCAATAGTAAGACAGAGCTGATTGGTGGACTCTTTAATCTTGTTCTGAGCTTCACAGTGGAGCATGTTTGAAGCCGAGACTCCCTCGATGGCCAGGATGACGTCACCGGCACACAGGTTGGCTACAGAGGCCTTACTGCCAGGAGTGATCTGGAAGAAGAAACACATGACATAAATAACGAGAAACACGGACCACAAAAGGCTGGGAGGAGACGATACAGGTAGCTGACAAGGTAAAAGAAAAACTTACATTATATTATAATTTATAAATAGTATAATTATACTGAATAGTACTCATTCCCTCCAATAGAGTTTCAGAGATGTACTACAAGACATATAATGCACTATAAGACATCCATCCATCCATCCATCCATCCATCCATCCATCCATCCATCCATCCATATCCATCCATCCTTATCAGAGTCACAGGAGACTGGAAGCGATCCCAGTTGTCAGTGGGCAAAAAGCAAATACCCCAGTCACCAGTTCTTGTGACTGTGAGTTGAATAAATATTTTCTATGTAATCAATTTGCCAACCAGAAACAACACCAATGCCTAATTCAGATTCAACTGACATCTCTAATTGCTGAAGGTCATGAGAAGTTTGGGACCTGAAAACAGGATCATGTGGAGCAGGAAAGGTTGAAAAACCTATTTTAGCACACGAATGGCACAAGAATACGTCTGTTGCTTACAGTCCTGACGTCATCCAAACACGTAGAGCACTTTGTGACAAGCACATTGAACCTGGTGACACATGGGATTGAATTAATTCTCCACGTTTCCATTTAGGTAGTACAAATCTTTGAGCAATAAGGGCAGACAGTGAGATTACTCCAAACACTGACATAACTGCCAGAAAAGTGTTCACTGAGACCAAGACCAGAACATAATGAGTCAATCAATGAGTCAATACCTGATCTACATGTAATCTGTGCAATTAGACTGGTGTAGTCCTTGAATATAAATAGAACAAAACAAACTGACAATTAATAATTCTCATTTAACTCTCAGCCGAGATCTTCTGGGGCTCTGGAAGAAGGACGTCATTCTTCTTCCATTTGCCCCCCCCCCTCCTAACTATGTCTGACTATAATTAGTTATTTCTCATTAGGATAAATCCCAGAGCAATGTCTTCTAATTTGGTCAGCCAGAAAATAAAAAAAGAAAAACTGTCTTTGGCTTTCTGTCCCTCTATAAATCCTGATCCAGCAGTCCAGTATATACAGGTGGGGCAGCCTTGTGTAAAGTTTTGGTCTGCTCTCCATCACTGGCACTTCATCTCTTAAAACCGAACCTCGACTGCAAGGCCTCCTGTTCCCATGTTCCTCTGCAGGGATAGCTCAGCTTTATACGATTTCTTCTCTTTTTCTCTGAGTCTCCTCAAGCCTTCTGCAAAAGTACAAAACACACACTCCACGAAGAAGCCCAACTATCAGGCCATTCATGACCTAAATCTGCAATTTCTTTCACCACATGCGCTCTGCAAAACACTAACTGCTCCCTGAGATGCAGCAGGAGGGTTGGCGCTACAGAAGAGCCTTGCCCTGGTTGGTATGCATGCGTGTAAACTGTCCTGTCCCTTGTCATGGAGATAGAGTAAACACGCGCTGCTTCCCACTAAGTGACGGCGCCCAGATGGAATATGTTTTCTGGTGGCCAGGAAGTGATCAAGATTAATAAGAACTCCACGAAAGTCATCAAGGTCACAGAGGATATCTCAGGAGGCAGCTTCCAACATTCCCAATTACACTTCACAGGACATGACCTATGCTTAGCCGTATTGCATTACGAGGCATAGGAAACGTAGCTACATTGGGATGTTACATTGAAACTTGAATTAGGTCATCCGCCTATAAATAACCACGGATGAAAGTGCTGAGGGGATGCCTCATGCTGCCAAAGAGGGAACAGTAATTTACAGTGAAGCATTCGCCCGGACTGCCGCTGTCTGACTTCATGTTTTACTGCGCTGATGTGTGTTACCTGAATCTGTGCACGGGCCGCGCTTTTTATTGGATTCTTTTGTTTCCACGCAGCCCAGTTGTTATGTCTAACATTTGTCTCTGTTTAAATCACAACCAGCCTTCCAACTTTTCCTCTTTTTCTTTCTGTCCGTGTTTTCTTACTTGCTCCCTTCCCTGTGTCCTTCCCTTTCTTTTCCTTTTATCCTTGCCGCTTCCTCTGGCCTTTGTTAATTCCTTACTTCATCCCTTTTTTCCCCAGACAATGTCATCTCTCACGTCTTTCCTTTATCCTTTACCGTCTTCACGTGATCTGCAAGATCGACAATCCCCCCAAACTGATGAGGGATAATCTGTGAGAGAATCCAGTTACAGTAATAAGTTATCTAAGAAGCGCTGCATTGGGGAGACAAACAGTATATTTTAGCTTATTGTTTTGGTTCTACAGGCGACAACTTTACTTGCTTGCTGCGCTTACATTTGGTTCTCTCTCATATCTCCCTCTCCCTAAAGTATGCTAAGTGCCTAGTACCAAGCAGCAGCCAAACAAAGTTAGTGTCTAGCTCTTGAACACTGCGGAGCATTAAGCCGCTAAAGAGCCAGATATTTCCCTCTGGAGTTGGCAGAGACTAAAACAGAGCTAAAAAGAGAATCGATACTGGACTCACATTCCCAGAGTGCCCAGAAATATAACTCCAGATGGATGCTAATGTTTCTCCTGCATTTGCTGGATTTGCTAACATGTTAGCCATAACAACTTAATAAAGGTGAAAACACGTCCGTATTGTTGACATATTATTACAGCTTGTCGTATTACAAGTGGCCAAGAAGTGTCAGTTCGTGCCGGTTTGGAAAAATCCTGAGAAATGGATTAAAAGAATTAAAGTCAAAATGAGCAGCAGAGGCTAAGGTCAGTGTCCTACAGGTCCCATAATGCAACTCAATTGTCTGTTTCATTAGTTATAACAAATAACACATAAAGATGGATGATGTCCTCCCAGTTTAAAATAAATAAAGCCAAATCATGTCATGTCCATCTTGCACATGGCAGTGGTGAGCAGGGTGGAGCTGTGGCTTCGAGGTCCTGCCCGTACACCTGTCCGATTCAATCGTGAACAGACCTCAGCTGTCAATCATTTTTATATTATTAAATAACACGTTAAAAGCAAACTTATCAAAACAATCAACGTCTGAGCATACATCAGCATGATAATAACCAACTCAATTGACAGAAACCATCTTTGGGAATTTTTTTTATTTGACGTGTACTTTGATTTTGGCCCATCAGCTGTAATCAGGGCTTAGAAATAAGATAACAGTAACAGTACACAGAGGGTGATTTGGGTGTACTGCTCCTTTAAGGCTGCAGCCTGCTGAAGGAAAAGATGATAATCATCCGTGTTTACGTTCCTCGACCAGCTGGGAACACCGGCGGGACATAAAGAGGAAGATGTTCCTGACCAAAAATGGCGTTGAAGGGAGACGCTGGATTCACTCGTGCTCATATAAATCCTGAGGGCTGACTGCAACAACAGCAATTCCTTTAATTTGTCTCAGACGGTGAATATATCGGTGTTTTGTCTCTCACATTCTTCTCTTTAGTCTTCCTCTCTCTCTCTTGCAGGCACTTTTTAAACGCACAGCCTCTTGCATTACTGCTCGGATATCGCTTACCCTGCCTGATTCCTCTCCCTCCCATTCATCCTCCATCACAGTCTTCTCTCATCGCTGTTCTCATATGGGCCCACTGAGTGTCCACTAACACAACAGGTGTGAGGTTATTGGACAGTCAGTGATTTGGATGGCTAACTATGCTTTTAGTCAGTAAGTTCCTGAGGTCTTCCCCTAAATATAGATGCACATAACCCCGACAGAGGGGGATTACAGGGCCTCCTCACATCTGATCCTTTGTGATGACGAGGATGAAGCACACGCGGCGTGAATGCTGATGAAGACGCCGCTGTTCATTTTCAGAGTGTTTACTTTTGTGTTGAACCGTGTGTGTGTGGAAAGCTGAAGATGGAAGATTGTTATAACTGGATGTTTTCATAGAAAGAGAAAAAAAAAGATGCTCCACTATGATAGAAACCTCGACCTCTGCAGAGTTGTTATTGGTATGACGTAACATTTCACGACGGTAATGATGATAGATTTATGTTTATTTTTCTGTGCGTCACTGGATCCCTTTGTATATATCCTCTATTATTATCTTCAGTTGATTTCCTCTTACGTCTATCTCTTTGGTTTAACAGAAAGAGTTGACACAAATGTGTTAGGAAGCACAAACAACGTGCTGTTCTTCTGCAGGACTGAGATTAAAGACTTTAGATCCACTTTTGTTTGTCAGATTTCGCCCGCTGTTTCCACTTCAGCCTCCAGGCTTTATGCTAAGCTAGGTTAGCTGCCTTCTCAGTTTTTCCTCTTCCGTGGTTTCACATGATTAAGTTGTTTGGTTCGGCATAAACAGGAAATACCATATTAGTTCCAGGAAATTATCATTTTCATTAAACAGATTGAGATAAATTATAATCCAAACGAACAGCCATGACCTTCGAAACTGTTTGTGTTTTGTTCACTTTTTGGCCTAATGTCTAGTAAATCATTTGTTCATCCAAAACTTCGTTAACTTGAGTTACTGTGAGTTTCCTGTAATGAATCACGCTTACGACAATGCTGACAAGCTGCGTGATGCTGCGCGTTGACCTGAAGCTGCTTTTGAACAGCTGCGCCGTCATAATAGATGCAGTAACGCTGCGCTCATCTTCCTCACCACTGCCAAATGTATTCTTCCGCAGTGTTGACTGGGCTGTCATAACCCACATCCTGAATGGGTGGAGGATTTAAAGAGGCTTGTTCAAACTTATGATTCCTTTTTTTTTCTTCCATATTTTCATCATGTTGCACTCCGAGCACGCTCTGTAGGACTGTTCTGGAATAATATTGTAACCTCCTCACATGTGCTCCTAAATTCCTCCGTCTGAAATCCAATCAATGAGACATTCATAGTTTGTGTGTGTGCACATGTCAGAGTACGATGTAAGCTTCTATTTGTATCTAAGCCTCTTGCATTTGCTGTGGCACAGGTGCAAGCTCCATACCACACCGAGTCCAGACAGACTCTCTCTAGAATGGAAAAGCAAACATTGACACCATTGACACTCCTCTGGACTGGACCACCAAGGGATTCATCAAACGTATACATTTACATTTCTAAAGCTGTTGGCCGAAACAGCAGAAACGTTGTTCTCGATCATCAAATTAGGCGCAAACCGAGAGCGAAAGTTTTGTCATGAAGTTCACACCATCTCTTCTGTTCTTACAATACAGACAGCCTCATCACTTACTCACCCTGGAGATGGTCAAGGGCTGGTTAAAGTCCTTTCCTCCTGTCAGGCGAAAGCCCCAGGGGGCTGGACCGTCCAACACAACATTGACTGCCATGGCCCTTTAATCTCTAACCCCCCCCTCTTCCTTTGTTAGATAACAGCAGCACAGACAGTCAACTGCGCGCTGCTGGGGAACAAAGTTAAAGAGCAAAGGAATATCAAAGTGATGGAGATTTTGAACCATGTGGGTGGGTGCAGGGGGAGGAGCATGGACAAACACCACCCCAGCAGTGAAGTAATTGGTCAGATTTGGGAAACTGGCTCCGAGGCTGTTCTACCAGCACTTTGCTCGCCAGTTTCTGTTGAGTTCTTCGTCTTATTTTTTTTTCTTTCTTTCTCACTACTTCTCTCTCAAAATTGAAGCCAATGTTTTTCCTCGTAAATCAGGTGCTACCAAAACTTCAGTTGTAGTACTCGCGTCCAGTTGGCTCAGAGTACCTATATGGACACTTGTAGACAGAGTGAGGATGTAAACCAGCCCCCCCTCCAACACAGCTCACTGCTTCTCATCCCTGGGCAGCTCACACAGTCTGGCTGGCCTCCTCTCGCTCTGGATGACGGGTCTTGCTGCTCCTGTCCTTATTTGGTCTGGAGGCGCAGCTCCACTCTGAGGCCCTGAAGGTCCCACAGGCACATTCCAGCCACTATTGATCTGGATGGGACCCAGTACTCTCACCCCTTAGTTTAACAATCCTGTGCAAGACATCATCTCTCCTTCTCTCTGTTTATACCAGAAACTGAGTCTGTTTTGTCTGTTAAAATATGCCTTTCTTACAAAAAAAAACAACCTAATTTATTGTGCTCTTTGTTTATGATCAGTGTCTTATTCCAGCCAGCTGAGGATATTTTTCTCTTGTTGCCTCATGCCTCGGGCCTCACCAAAGACTTTACTAGAACACTTAGTCAACAAACTGTGAGTAAGTCTTGTCAATCTGTGTCAGCACCGACTGGCACTGGAGTAGGTTTCCACCGCGTAAATAAATAAATAAAAGAGCTGCTCAAATTAAGAATCACACCGCAAAATTCATCATCTGTGTCGAGACTGGAAAATCATCCATCATGCAAATATTTCAAAGTAGGCTCGTGGTTTGTTTCTGCAGTTACCATGACGATGTTACTCCCTGACAACAAAAAAAAAAGGGGAGTTGATGATGTTTTCATGCTCCAAACCTTCTCCCTCTGGACAGACATGAAAGAGCAGCATTCGTATAGTGTCTGACCCAGTAATATGAACTGCCTCCTTTGCTAAAGCTTAAGTGATTTATGCACCACACATCAATCCTAATAGTTGTTTGACCGTCAGTGCAATGTTTTGAAACTGAAAGTGCCCTGCATGGCCTATTTGGTATTTTCCACCTGCAAGGGTTTCAAAAGCGTC
Organism: Nibea albiflora; assembly: GCA_014281875.1. NCBI lineage: Eukaryota > Metazoa > Chordata > Actinopteri > Sciaenidae > Nibea > Nibea albiflora. The sequence goes on along the minus strand of CM024789.1, from coordinate 10,361,831 downwards.
ATTAAAGTTGCAGTGATGTATATGTGTACTCCAGGGTGTGTCAGTACACTGTGACATCATCGTCGTGGGTGGTCACAGGTGCAGCACACTTTAACTTTCAACCAGAAGATGGCATTGGAACACTGCTGAAAATAGTCCCAAACAAAAAACATATATATTTCCTCATTTGAGTAACGTTGCTTAAATCCACAGTGTCGAGTGCTTTTGAAACCTTTTAACTGTATCTGACCTTCAGTAGGAAGAAATGAGTTTGGAGCTGAACTTGTAGGGAAATTATAAAGCCTCGAGAGATGAACTAATGAAGTATTGGTTTTGGTGATTTTGTGGACAATAGGAGAAATATTTATTTTCAGCTTTTCAGTTGTTGTCAGGTCGTGCCTGAAGTAAAACTTAATCAAAATATTTTTTTCTGCTAAGCTGAAAAGAAAAAAAAAATAGTTGGGAATATTTCATCTACCAGCTGGATTTTATTAGCAATACAGCCCCATAAAATCATCCAACAAATGCTAAGATATTGTAGAAATACTTAGGTCCAAGAGTGTGCATTGAATTTGATATTAACATGAATAACATATAAGATTTACATTTTCATTACATGTATAAACATATCAGGAGTCAAATTCACGTCTTCAGTCCAAATCTGTTCCTAATGTTGTATCAAAGGGAGACTCGAGTTTGTGATCATGTCCTGTGCACACGCTTTCCTGATGTTTTCTAGACTATATATGCATAAATGAATTTTTTGCATCACAGGTTTACATATACATGGCTATTAAATGAGTGAGTTGGATGTAAGGCAGCAATCACCAACTCTACTCACTCTACCTACAGTAACTTCAGTTTAAATACGTCACTGGCTCTTAAAACAACAAATAACTGGAGAGAGAGAGAGAGAGAGAAAAAAAAGGCCTACATGCCTGGCTACAGTAATAACTTTGAAAAAGTGGAAATTAGCACCACTGATGAAGAACGTGAAGAAAGAAGGAGAGGAAACCAAATGTGATGGTGGGTGAGAAAAAGCTGACTTTATAAAGCAAGTGGATGTTGGCCATTTTACAGCTCTCATACAAAAGGCTTACAAAAACACCACAGACACACACATACACACAAAGTGTTCACACGCCAGCTGAAATAGTGGATGACGGGGGTGACATATGACGCGTGAATGATAAAACAAAATATATCTTAAGGTGCTTTAACAATTGCTTGTTGTCATCAGTGTCCATACCTATGTGAAACACGTAAAATGAGGAAAAAAACCAAAACAAAAACAAAAAAAAACATAAATCACATTCACTGAGCATGACAAGATAAGATGGGACTTGCCAATAATTCCTAACGGTATATAACTACATGAAACAGTGACCCACGCACTGACAACAAGGTTAAACGAAGTCTAGTGGAAAAAAAAACTGCAGTTACGTGACTGAAGTTTTTGATGAAATGCCACCTCATCCTGCATCTGACTTAAATAATTCAACATAAAACATCATGACACCTGGCATTATTACAGCCCATGAACTATTGTGTTACTTGTCACTGGACAACTTGACAATAAAATAACAATCCTTCAAATGTGGCTTCTCTGCTGTCGAGAAAGATGTTTAAAAAAAAAAAAAAGCAACATGTTTCCATCCCTTCTAAAATTCTCTCATAACACAGTTTGAACAGCACGTGTCCTCTAATAAATATAATACCTAAAAAAGGCTGGAAACCTTTTTGCATACACTTTTCAAACATGACCGATACGCCCCGGAGCCCCACAGTCACATTAGCCTCTAGTGTGAAAAATCCGAAGTGAGATTTGAGATAAAACAAACACGAAGTCGTGACAAAGTTTCGTTAAAGTGCATCAATCCTAATGTGAACAATTTGAAAATATTTTTGTTTTCTAATCTTATACTTTAAATCTAACATAACAATTCGACAGCGAGTACAGTGTTAATGATATTTTCTGCCACTTCCTCGTTTGCGATATTTAAAATAATTGCTCAATAATGTGTTTCACAAATATTTCCCCAAATTCTTCAAATAAAAATCAACCCATCAATACCTCGGGTAACACATAACATCGATACACGCAGTCTTTTCCACATGTAACTGAGGGAAACCCTTCTACCTGAAATATCAGCTGCATGGCTGCGATCCCTTCAACACAGTTCGTATACAACAGACCTGCTGACAGAATACTGTTTTCACAACACTCTCTGCACTGAATATCTTTGGGGGATATTTGTAATTGAACACTGAAATGAAATGTAGCAAATGTTTTTAAATGTGAGCTACTGCTGAAAAAAAAAAGTGATTGTGGTGATTTTACTGCCCTTTAACAGAAAGAAAAGCGTCACTGCGGTGCTCTGTTTTCTATCATCGAGTGTTTGCAAAGTTCTTTCGATTTCCTTCCATCACTGTCAAAGGTTAAAGGTCGCTGACTGGAGCACAAAGTTTGGGTTCTCCATGATAGAAAAATAAGGATAAAAAGATAAGATTAAAAAAACAACATTATTTCATAGAAGTCTTCCATTAAAGATGGCTAGTTAGAGCTAAATGTTCTGTCTGTGTGAAGCTGCACGAGCCACACACACACACACACACACGCAAACACATTAATGTGCGACGGTGTTGGGCGGTGGCGTCCTGCGGGTGCTGTGCTGAGGGCGATGAGTGTGTCACAGAGAGGGGGCGGGGCCGGAGTGGTGGGTTGTGGGGAAGTCTGGAATCATCATTATAGCTGCTTCACGTAGTTTCCTGGGAAGGTTCCAAACAACTTGCTCCTCCGAGAGGTCCCTTCAAAAACAAAGAGCAATAAAACGAAACTGTCAGTGTCTGAAACTTGGCAGTTCTTGTTGCTAATATTATTCCAGCTGCCTGCAGTCTGGAAATCAGCCAGACCTGAAGATCAAACTGAAACACATCAAAACACCCTGAGAGGGCAAAGTGTTACGATTAACGTGGAAAATCTCAGGACACTTAAACGGCACAGCATAATGTTGACCTGTGGCTGAGATCACAGTGCCATCTAGTGGTCGCAGTTTGATATTTTGTACAACACAATGGTCACAAAGCACCAACTTAACTGATAATTAATATTCATTATTTTATCCAGTCCATTTATATCAATGATTATATTATGTTACTGATCAGTTAATATAAATATAATGTCTCAAGACATACATCAGCTAATATTTTTGTAATGGACAACAACCCTGTGATCCCTCCTCTTACCAACAAACCACCCGTCATCGCACTTCTCCATCACGTCCACAATGTCGCCTTCCTTCAGCTCCAGCTCGTCCTCGTTGCGAGGCAGGTAGTTGTAGACGGCCTGGTACCTTTGTGAGGAGAACTGACGGTGAACTGATGCGCTGCGACGTGTGACAAACTTGACGTGGTGATATGGCTGTAAGTGTTTCTGCATTACTAAGCCTAAAGTTCTAAAGCCTAAATATCAGGAGATATTTTCCAGCCTTGGATTGAAAACGGTGGAATAATAACAAATGATACTTACGGGTCTCCTCCACCTTGGAGTGCATCCTGGACTAATCGCTGTGACACAGACAGACAGACAAGACACAGCCAAAATGTCAAAATGTGGTATTTGCGAGGCTTTAGGGATTAGGGAGGTTGAATGGAAAGACTTTTTGATACCTCGATGTGAGACCAATTCCTTTGAAAACAAACAATAAATCAACACACAGGGCCTTGATTGAGTAAAAACACTAAAACAACTCCTTCCCTTAAAGAAAAATTACACTTTGTTTGAAAAGCAGCATACTTTACTGTGAAATGCGATAGAAAAATGTGGTGATCAGTCATGAAAGATTATGAATGAAGGGTTATTTGTAAAGTTTTCTTCCTTCACAGAGACAAAAATACAATCAGAGCATGGTTGAAAGAAGACATGCCCCCCTACCCTTCGACCTCTAATGGGGGACAGATAGGATCTCCGGGACAAGATGGGGCTACGAGGAGGTTTACCACCGACAACTGGATCCTGTTTAACAGGTAGAAAGACCAGAAGCAACACACCGGGAATCTTCAACAGTAACCGAGTCTGCAGCCTTCACGACGAGCTGAGCAAACACGGCACAAAGGCTAATAACATGCTGTATAACGTCATCCATCAACATGCCGATGCCAGTGAAAATCCTCCTGCACGCACCACAGTAAAACCAACATGGACAACACACTAATTCAAGGCTCTCTACAGTCCATGAATCAAAGCAGCATTTCCATGATAGTGTACAATGTATGTTAGCATACAAATGACACAGTAGTCTCAGCCAATGCTGCAGCAAATTATTACTTTTCATATATTAATCTGTTGATTAATCGTTTAGTCTGAAAAAGTAATCACAATTTACCAAAGCCCAAGGTTTCTGTCATTAACAGACCAAAACCTGAAGAGTCATTTCAAAATGATATAAAACAGACAAAAGCATGTCATGCCATTTTTTCAGCATAGAAAGGCATAAACGATTAATCAGAGCTGTCATTTGATTAGTTGACTTCATTCTCAGATCCACTAATGTCGACAACACAAAAGTTAGAGGCGGGTATTATCGGATAATCCTCGGCAGCACAAACATGGTCTAAACCAACGGCATCATCTCCACAGTACAGCTTTACCTTCACCTTGGGAGATCTACGTCCCGGATGGGGTACAGTGGGGGGAGAGCGTGGAGTAGAGAGGGGAGGAGAGACAGGTCTAGGGGGAAGGGGTAGGGGTGACTCTGAGTCAGGGCCGGATGTCATCGGGTGAGAAAGACAGAGAGAGGTTGAGGCAGGGCGCTGTGAGGGAACGTTTGGAGACGTGTGAGAGGCCTGGGAGGGGTGGAGGGGAGGTGGTGAGACAGGCGGAGAGGGAGAGACTGGAGGTAGAGGTGATGTCATGAGGCGGGGAAGGGATGGGGGTCGAGGGGAGGCAGGAGGAGAGGAAGGGATGGTGTTGTGATCCGGCTGTTGTGACCATGAGAAAGGTGGAGTGAAAGAAGAAGTAGTAGAAGGAGGAGGAGCAGGGGGAGGAGGGGGAGGTAAGGAGGTCAGAGGTGATGGTATGGAAGGTGAGGGGAGGCTGGGGTGAGGAAGCTGTGTCACAGTGGAAGGGGAGACATCAGCCTATGGAGGTAATGACACACACATCATTTCTGAAGCTGAATCACAGAATCTGAATAAATTAAGAAATCTTTAAATTCTGATTATTTTGCGGCGCTCAGGAAGGAACATGGAGGAAAATGTTTTACATGAATGATTTATAAAAAAGACTTTTGTGTCCTCTTCTAAGAAAACTTTAGCGACATTCCTAAAAATATTCTGCTTAGGTCCCACCAGTAACAACAATAAGACTTCTGGGATAAATCCTTCAAAAACAAAAAACAAAAATGATATTTTAAGAGGTGTCAAAAGCAGATTTCCAAATCCTTTGCTGGGTTAACTATGTGGGAATCAAACAGCTAAACTAGAATGCACTCCTCAGTCCCTCTTTATCATTCAGCTGTTTAGGATAAACATATTGCTTCCCTGTGAATGCATCGAGGCTTACCAAAGGGCAAAGTAACACAAGTACATTGACAAGAGAACACAAAAGTAGGTCTATGTTTTCTAAGATTTAAAATATTTCCCTTCATTTCCCTTCCAAAGCCCTGAAGTGTTTGCAAACTCAACAGATGCAGCTCACACCATGCTCTACCTGTGGACTGAGTCTCTCAATAAAACATTTTATGTCCTCCTGTTTGTCCTCACTAGTTTCTTCTTCTTCTTCCTCAATGAACAACTCAGTATATCCACTTCCTTTCACCGATGGTTTCTGAGACTCGACGTGTTGCTCAGTTTTTGACTGTTCTTCCCAACTGATGGAAAGTGGCTCCATCATCACAGGCTTGTGAAACTGCACCTCTAAGCGAACGTTACCTGTCGAGTCGCTGGCTGGAGTGACTTCTGGGGTTTTCACTGCTGGATCATGGGGTTCTTCTGATTTTAGCTTAAACCTGCTTGTAGAGTCACTGACTGGAGTGACTGCTCTGGGTTTTACTGTTGGATCATGAGGTTCTTCTGATTTTAGCTTAAACCTGCTTATAGAGTCGCTGACTGGAGTGACTGTTGTGGGTTTCGCTGTTGGATGATGGGGTTCTTCTATTTTTAGCTTAAATCTGCTTATAGAGTCGCTGACTGGAGTGACTGTTGTGGGTTTCGTTGTTGGATGATGGGGTTCTTCTATTTTTAGCTTCAACCAGCTAAGTGATTCGTTGGTTTGTGTAGATGGTGGGGAATCTCCTGGAGACAATCTTAAAGAGTCAGCATCGTCAGTACTGGTAGAATCATCCAGAATCATGGACAACAGCTCATCGTAAGGGTCTTTTACTTGCAGCTCAACATCAGGGATTTTGCTGCTTTTGTTTGCTGGCACATTTACCTTGTGCTGCATAGGAACTTGTGCGGATGATTTTATTGGCTCTGGCACCGTGCAGAACAAAGGCTCTGGCTTAGAAATGTGTAATGTTTGGGCTATTCCCTTGCCACTGTTGTATTGCAGTGAATAGTTGGGTAGTGGAGAGCTAAATGAGGAACGAGGAAGGGGAGGAGGAGATGGAGGTGGAGGAGAGAAAGCTGGGGGAGCTGGGGTGTGAGCTAAAATGAGTCTCTCATCTTTAAAAGGAGGAGTTCTGGAAAAAGTCTGGGGTGACAGTGCAAAGCCTCTTTGTGATGGTACAGGTGAGGGTGCTATAGGCCCCTGAGCCTTTAGGAAAGGTGCAAGGTCAGTGGGGAGAGGTGGTGGTGTGGGTGGTACAGGGGTGGTCGTGAGGGATTGAGCGGGAGTGGTTGAAGATGGGTCCATTGTGAGGGACAGCCACTCATTGGTGACAGCTTGCAGGTCAAGCCTTTTCAACGGGGGGTGAGGGGATGGGAGGTCACGAGTAGTGGAGGATGGGGGTAGATGGTAGAAAGGCTCCATGAAGGTAAAGTGAAAAAAGAAGGAACAGTGTAATTTATAAAACTGGAAAAGAAATGACTGTTTTGTGTCTGGTGTTAAACAGAGCTTACTCCCATATGCAAATGATGCATTTACTTATTTATTTAAATATATTCTTATTTAATTACATGTCACTTTTTGAGGAGTGAAATGTTTGTTGTCATTTGTGATGTTGGTTAATAACCAACTACTGAACTACTGTTCAGCCATAAACAAACTAATACCCCAAAATGAAGTATTTGTTTTAAATTAGAAACAAATGCAAGTTAGAAAGTCGTAACTTGTATTGGTATATTACATCCTACTATCACAATGTAATGCAGTCAAATGTAGTGATTCCCCTACCTTGATAGGCGTAGAGCTTGGTGTCCTGCTGCCAGGGTAACCATGTGGGTCTACATGGTGGGTGGAGCTCTTGGACGGTGAGCGCTTGACAATGTCAACATATGACATAGGAAAGATGCCCTGTTTTGTTGTGTCTGGGATCTTCCCCTCATACCAATTCTGGTCCACCTGCCTTATCACAACCACTCTCTCACCCTACATGTACACACACACACACACAACCAAAATATGATTTTTATCAGCAATACAATGAACAGATCTCAACAGTACTACCTCACATGCGTCTTAGAGCCACTTAAACCCTTTAAAATCATTAAATTGGCATCAAAGTGGCGCTTTCAGTCCTTTTTTTTGAGTTGCAGGGTTTCACCCCACAATAACAAATCATTCTAATCTTGTTAGATTGTTCCAGCTTTGATTTACTATCAAACTACCTTTCTGAGAGACAGCTCCACGTTAGTATCGGCATTGAAGTTGTAGCGAGCTACCGCCTCTCCGATCTCTCTGACGTGTGCTGGCGGAGGAGGACGAATCGGTTGCTGCTTTTCTGAGGACGGCATCTTCTGTGAGAAATCGTCCAGAGAAATGACATATCGTACAGACAATGGTGCACATCTACAGTACTCACATACGGTTTATCAGCTGCACACTTACCTCTACGTAAGACATGGGGAATATCCCAACCCGTCCACGGTGCTCTCCTTCATACCAGTTGTTGTCTATCTGCCGGATGATGTTCACTGCATCACCCTTCTTAAACGTCAGCTCCCTGCAACACATTCATGTCATCAATGTGCCGGCACACAGGTGTGAAGAAGACATTAACTGTCCACTTCAAAACAGCACGGCACGTTTCATGCTCAACAGCATCAGCTACAGAACCTCAGCCACTGAAACAGGACGACATAAGATGATGTCCAACAGAAATATGCTTTATTCATGCGTATATTTAAAGACTGCGTAAAACAAATCAGCCATCCAAGTGTGGTGGAAAGATGAAGTTATCTTAGAAAGCGAAAGTTTAACTTTATGCAAGAAACGCTAACAAATCTGAAATCATAAAATTGAATGCAATTAGTCGAGACGTGTTGAAATGCAGTTAAACATTCATGCATTGAAGCTCGGCATCGTTTACCATGCACGGTACTCACTTAGCTGATTGTGCCTTAAAATCATAAATGGCTCTCGCAGGCTGTTTCTGATGGAGGAGAGAGAACAGAATAAGTTGTGTCATCTGTTTATGGGAGACCTAGGAGATGAGAGTGAGAGAAAGAGAGCCGGCAAGTATTACCAGGCAAAATGTAAAAGGCAGCTTTATAATTTTTCTGAAGCTAAAGAGAAAAGCATGAGCCTGTTGGGATTCAATGTGAATGTTCAGTGTCAACCAATCATCACACATTAACAATTTTGTGTTATTATTGAAGTGCACGCTGGTGTTGACAATACTAGCCATCTGTTTGTTGTACCTCTCTGTCAGGAGTAGGTCTTCTACTCTGGGGTGTGTGGCGTCCATCCATGGTGGAGTAACACCTTGAGACATCCTGGTCTGTGATTAGCAAAGATACATAAAAAAAGGTCACAGGAGTTACCATAGTAACAACTATCAAATCAAACGCATGCTCACAATACAAAAATGTGCTTTGGGAAAGTACTGAATGGTGCTGTGATGACGCCATTCCAACAGGTAAATGAGGGAATGAAAGCTCGGAGTCAAAAATAGGTGTTTTATTTCCATTTCAGAGGGAAAACAGGGAGGATGTGATTCCCACAATATGACACATGCAAGCTGACAAAATAGCTGAAGCACAAAATAAAACAAGGGGAGTACAGCCCAAAAAATATAATAAAAACTATTTACAAGCAAAACATACAAGCAAATGGTTTGAGGGAAAGAATGATAGCGGGATAATAAGATGACTCAATAAATCAATCTGCAAAACAGACGAAATAACACAACCAAAACAATAATCAAATTAAAAACAGAGGAATATTCACATTTATTTACTACAATGAGAAAAATGTACTGTAAATTCTCAAATATTCCTTCACATCAGTTGAAAATAAACCAATTCTCTTGAGACACCTGTTTTCTAAGTGAATTTGATCACATTTTAGTACTGTAAGATGTTTAAATAAACCATGAGTTTCATGCTACAACAACAAAGTCACCTTACTTAGCATTCTGTAGCTCTGATTTTCTTTAACAGTTCTTCTCCCTCAGTAATTAATTAAATTAGTCAATTCTTTGCTATTGTATTGTCCAGTTTAGCTACCGTCAGTCAATCAGTATTTTCTGTAATTTTTCTAATTAAAAGCTTTCCAGTAGCTCAAAGGACATCTCATTTTACTAGCAGACTTTTAATGTCAAACATCAGCAGGAAGTGTTGAGTTTCACTGACATTAGCTCAACATAGAATGAAAAAAAAAGATACTATTGTCTTAACAGGTCCTACTTGAGAGTTTACAGTAAACAGGTCTTACTGAATGTCTAAATACAAATATTAAAAAGAACAGTAATGGGTGTATTGGCTGACCAATGAGGCGAACAGCAACATGCTCAGGCAATACTGAAAGAGTCAGTGAGGTGTGTGGATGCATATTTGGAGTATGTATGCATGTACGTGTGCATGTTTATGTAGAAAAACTATGTGTATGTATGACTGGCTACATGATGAAGTGCACATGTGCATATCTGAGGTGTGAAGCGTGTATTATCTCCACCTGAATAACAGAGACCATTTCCATTGCCCTGCTCCTCTCCATATTCATTATTGTTTGAGGTGTCGGAGTGGCGTCCATAACAGGCACTGATTGGTGACTGTAGCCGCGGTGACTGTAACCGTGGTGTTGAGGGGTCCCCTCTGTATGAGGCATACCCAGTGGGGCTCCCATCTGGGTACAAAGATGTTGAGGAGTAACCCCCGTGCCAACACCCCCTCCTCCCCCGCAACGAGGAGCTTCGTTCAGGCACATTAGGGAGAAGTTCAGCCAGTATTCTTCTCAGGATGCTATCATCAGGTGCCCTAGTTCCTCTGTGGCCCCTCTCTGTTTGAATGTGCTCATATATGTCTCTCAAGGCTGCATCTAGTGCTTCATAAATGGCCTGTTTGGACTTGGGTCTTCTACCTCGATCTCCGCCACCACTGCTTCTTCTAGAGGTAGGTGGTGAGCCCTTTTTCCTGCGGAAAGGCACTGGGCTGACCAGGAAGGCCAGCTTAGACATCGCTTGCTGGGACTGTGAGCTCTGGATTTGGGAATGGCTGCCGCGGCTCTGCTGTGAAGGTCTCTGGTGCTCCTGGCGCGCTCGTTCTCTCTCATGGCGAAGCATAGTTGTAAAACGGGTGTAAGAGGCCGGACAACGACCTTTGCAGGTGCTGATGAGGTGCCGATGTTGGTAGCCCTGGCTTTGGCCTAGACTTTGGTGACTGGGGTGGTGGTGATGATGGTGGTGGTGGTGACGGAGGTGGTGATGGTGATGGACAGTGGAAGAGCCGTACAAGCTCTCGGAGGAGGTTAGTGAGCAATGGTCAAAGTCACTCTCACTGCAAAATGACGAGCCCTCCACCTGGATGAAGTCACTGAGGTCTGACGCTACAGCGTCTTGTTCACTGTCAGAATAGTCCGGGTTGGCTTGAGGGACTTGGGAAACAGAAGGAGCAGGATACGACCGTGCGCGTACAGGCTCCGGCCCAACGCGAGGCTGGCCCTCAGGTGGGCTACGAGGTCGATGCAAGTGATCCATGGAGTGAGGTACTGTTCCATTGTTGCCATTGTTATCTTCCTCGAGTAGAGATTCTATGGAAAAACGGCGTTTTGGAAAACTTGGTGTGCCACCACCACCACTGCTGGCTCGAGATGATGAGCCACCTGGCGTTGTAGTGCCTGAAGGCATGTCATCACCCAAGTTGGGCATGGATTTGGACTTCTTAATAAGGCGCTCATATTCTGAAATGCGATTTGGCACCATATCGCGTGGCACCTCCATGCCCCAAGAGGGTGTCCAAGGAGACAGGCGGTGCCGATGCAAATGAGGCTGGCGCTCCAGCTCCAGGATGCGAGCACGGACCGAGCGGATGACTTCCGATGGGATGAGCTGAGCTCGGTCAATCTGGTGCATCTTACGGTAGAGCTGGAGAAAGCCCGGTGAGTCATGCGCCCGTCGCCGGTGAAGACGAGGCAATGAGCGAGTGGAAGTAGATCCACTCCCTGAGGGATTCCCATCACAAACGAGTGACCCGGCACTTTCTGAGCGGGTGGCATTGCGCCCACCTGAGCCGGAATGCCCATCATTGAGTAAGTCATCACAGCTGCGCGACCTAAGCTTGCCAGGGGAGGGTGGTACCTCCTCCGCACTGCTCCATGTCTCAGGATCCTGGCGTTTTGTCTGCCAACTATTCTTACAACAGACAGACTGCTTGGAGGAGGAGCTGCCTTCCTGGCTGGCATCATCATCATGGACAGAGTCAGAGGGGACAGGGGGCAGATGAGGGCCCTGATAAGGACCTGGGGAGGTCATACTGTTTGAATACATGTTACATGTGTCCCCACCTTTCAGTTGTCCAATAGAGAGCAGCGTGGTGAAAGAGAAGAAGGAGGAAAGCATGTTAAGCAGTAATACCCAGCAAAAAAGGTGAAAGAGCTGGGGAAAGGGAGAAGAATTAGTAATGAAAAGAGCGTGGAAAAAGATGATTGATGCTTTTTCTTCAGCCTTCCACCAATACCAATCATGAAACAGACCACACCAGACAGACATTATATTGAGAAATGCCCAACAAATGACAACAAATCTTCTTAGTACGTAGTACTATCTTCCTGCAAGTTCAGGGCACACATGACTGTCCAGGGAAAAGAAGGGAAAGAATAGAAAAAATATCCCATGAACAGCAGATGTTTGTCTGCATGTGTGTGTGTACCTTTGGCTCTGGAGGGTGAGGACGGTGAGGAACGAATCACAGGCTTCTTTAGGCTGCTGCTGGGTCTGTAGGCATCCACTGGTTTGGGGGAAGTTACAGCTCTACTCTGAGATTGAGCATTCACTTGGGAGCTTGACGGCTCAGACTTCCTTCTTTTCCTGTAGTCACTTGCAGCACTGCAACACAGACATCACTGACAACTGCGTCCACAGCACCATACAGTGACAAATGCAGCTCATAGAAGGCAGACTATTCATTTCTGTTCACTAGATTTCCTGCAGCATTGGTTCTTAACACAGTATAGACCAAAAAATAAAAAGGAGTCAGTGAATAGTGTTTCACATCTCTAATCACCTCTAAACTACTTAGATAAGGTTGAGCCAAATTAATTGTTGCAAGTGTTTGTGGGATTTTTATGTGAAACCTCTATTTATTTATTTATGGAATAAGATAATGTTACAATCCAAGTATATTCAACCACATAGAAACTAAAATGGCTATTTTCCTTGTGTCTGAAAGGATGAGTCAACTCAGTTACCGTAACTCCTTTATTCAAAATGTCCACAAAACCTATTCAGAACAAGTCACTTACAAGGATTACAGGGTCTATTCATTGCATCCAATTTCTGCCCTTTCTGTTCACTGAGGATCTGTGACTGAATAAGCAGGCCATTGGTGAAAGGGAGTAGGACAACGGGAGGAAGGGGGGGGGGGGGAGGGAAGGATAGGGTGAAGGGCAGAATCAATAGGTTTGCTGGGTTAATTTATTCTGGCTCAGTTGGTGGGAGGGAGATGTAAAGCACCCTGCCTTTAGTGACAAAAGCAAATAAAGACTCACAATAATTCTCACAAATCATCCTTAAAAGTAGGCACAAAGGCTAGATGCACCAGAGCCTGAGGCAAGGAAGAGCTGTTTTGATTCAGTGCTGAATCACAACAAGGATCACTGCTGTTGAGAGGATGGGGGGAGGGAAGGGAGTGATGCGGAGGAAAATAAAAGAAACAGAGGTTACCTCGCAGGTCTCTCCGGAGTCTTGTCAACAGGAGCGATGTGCAGGGATGTCTGAAATAGGGCAGACAACAAAAGGGAAAAGTGAGATCCGCAAGAACAAAGACTCGAGGCAGAGCAGCTCACAATGCACAGCCTGCATGCGGTTGTTGCTGTGCCACACTCAAAACGCTCCCCGAGCCTAAGGTGCGATGGATGCTGGTTCCGCATGGCACACCTGACTGAGAAGAGGCCTACCGGTGTAAGCGGTGGAGATAAATTTCTGCTTTCTCATGGGCTGCTCTGGAGGATGATGGCAAAGGTGATATAGCAAAGGATGATATGAGCTGTGCTCAGGGGGGCAAACGTTTCCCTGGAAAACCTGGCATGGATCAGCTGGAATGGGTCTTAGTGGTAAAGGACGGAGTGGTCGACACACTTCGACAGCAAAAGTCTCTCCAAGGAAAGGCTAACCATTAAAATGCAATCACATAATCATGTTGAAAACATAAAAAGTTAAATATATTTTGAATTCAAAATTTAAAAAGAAAATCTAGATCTTGAAAACTTTCCGAGGAGAAAGATGTTACCAGACTGTGAGAAAAAAGCTGCCGTATCAGGTACAGCCAGCAGTTTTCCTACAATGCCAAGCAAATAGATAAAAAGCATCTCAAGCTACGTGTGCAACAGTCTTCACAAAGCATCAAACTCATCTTGCAGTGGATGGCCGACATGTTGATGTTGATGTGAGATCACACTGAATTGGTGCTACACTACCATCACACTCATTCGAAGCGATCATAACTGACATTTTTCTTAACCATATAGATTTAAATGCCTGTGATTGGTTAGAAACTGTGCGATTAACAACAATAGTGGAACACTCATAAATGTGAGATTACCTCAATACGCTGGCGGGCGGAGATGTCTGGATTATAATCCAGCCGTTTTTTAGGAGGCTTGAGCCCCAAGCAGCGGCAGTGAGCAGGAGGAGGAGGAGGAGGAGGAGGAGGAGGAGGAGGAATAGGAAGAAGGTGAAAATGAGGTGAAGGAGAAGCAGTGGTGACATCATGGGGAGAAACCAAAAAACAAGAAACATGTGGAGAGAGTGACACCCGTTAGAGAATCTGATTCACCAGAGATGGACTAGTTCACAAGCACTGCACATGTGCTTTGCATGTACAACGCACACATGTGCACACACACACACAAACACGCTTGTACAAACACACACACACACACACACACAAAACAGTACATGTTCATTTGCTCTAATGTCAACTACTTATGCTATATTCCTATGCTAATCTCAAAATAGCAATATTTAATCTGCAATACGTCAATGCTGGAATAAATGATGTCTACACCAACCTCTATACCAAACACACACACACAAATGTGCCCATGTATCACACACACACACATGCAGAGTGTGAGAGCAAGCTGTAAAGCAGAAAGCCGAGTGAAGCACAAGCTGCGGTGTTGTGTTTATTTGTTAGCGCAACGAACTGCACTAACAAATGCTGTGACTTAGTGCTCGTTTACTAGTGCTGAATGAACCACGGTTCACGCATACGCTCCAAACTTCCCGTGGCTTCTTGAGTCACCTCAATAAACATTCAAACACTGAACATACTGTGAGATTCTGTCCCGGATGGACCACTCAGTGCATGTAGGGAAACCGTCTACACTCTAAGGGCTTATTCGGTGACGTGAAACATTCAAAACATTGCAGGTAGAAATCTCAACAGGCAGCCCAACGTGACTCTGGGAGGTCACGCCGGCTTCCGGATGTGACATTTTCACCTGAACATTTTGAATAAGCCCGAAAGATCATCACCTGATGTCATGCTGGCGTGGACGGAGGCATGTCCTCATGACACTTTGTAAATCAGTCAGGTTGGGGTAATTTGATCCCAGATATGTGGCTAGAGGCAATCCCTGCCCTGAGCCACTATGTTATTATAAGCTACATCCAGCAGAGGGCACTAGAGTATTTAGCTCGGGGCTATGCAGAGCAGTCCTCTACCAAGAGTGAAGATAAACACAGATACTAGCAGAAATGAATCAATGATCAAATAAATAAAAAGGCTGATCAATTGATACACATGTTAGCATGTGCAAGAGATTAAGAAACTGCACTGACTCAGATATTACATAGAAGAAAGGACTCATCTATTGCATATGTATCAATATAATGATAGACTGATTGTTCTGTGCAGTTCTCCCAGCCTCAAAGTGTCATCTAAAGCATCTGGAGCACACACATTTTCCTGCTTATTTTTTTTGGATAAGATGCAATAATTAAACAACTGAAATAAAAGTTTCGAAATTTAAAAAAAAGATTTGTGTGCGAACGTTTCAGTGCCTGCTAGCCACCAGACCAAAAAACCCAGCAACGCAGAAACATAACACAGCCTGTCACAAGGGTGGGGGGGGGGGGAGGGTCACAGCACCCAACAAGTACCACATGCCCAAACAACTAGCCCCACCCAGTCTATTGGTGGATACATTTAAAAAAAAAATCATGGGTGGAGTGGAGAAAGTGGGTGTATGCCTATGGCAGGGTTGTGGTTGAGGGAGCAGCTACGGCCCTGACTTACCGGCCGCCCAAACTCCAGCTCGGAAAAGAACTTATACCAAGGCTCGTTCTCTAAATCTATGTCATCATAGGTCTGGGAAAGCATGACAGTGAAAGAGAGAGGAGGTAGAAGAAAAACAGAAGAAAGGAGGTGTGGAAAGAAGTCACACAGACAAAGAGAGACATGGACCTCATGGTTAGGAATGGGCAAAGGCGGCACAGGGAGATGGGCACAGGATGAACCAGGATGAAGATACAGACTGGCTCATTGGGACGAAAGCAGTGATGCAAAACAACATTTACTACTGACAAACCCTGCTAAGTAATAATACCGAAACATTTGGAAACCCAAACAATTTGTTAGACCGCCTACATTATTGGCATGTTATTAGACAGTGATTAAACGTACACTAAATTATTATATCTAATAAACTAAACTGATATTCATTAATTTCATATGCATTCAAATGAACAGAGCTGTGAGTCCCATGACAGAATCACAGTACCACTGCTTTATTTTAAGCCACAGCACAGGTGATCGATCAGCATGTTACTTGGAGCATCACTTATCTAACACTCAACCTCATTATCCACACCTTTGTGCTGGCTCAGTGGATGGCATGCTAAAGTCTCACCGGGAGACCTCATTTCATTTAAGAAGAAGAGGAAGTGTTTGGAAAAGACGTGTGGGGTTATTCGCATGGGTGTACGACAAGTTCCACTTCTGTATTTGTGGGAACAGGATGGTATCACCAACTGACCCAAATGCTACACACTGCATTTAACTTCTACTGATGCTCGTGCAAACACTTTCCTAATTGCAACGGTGATTACATACTGAATATGTTTTTGAGCTGTTATGTGCTTTTATTAATTACTTAGAGAAATGAACTGTTTAACTGGCCAAACTGTTCATATTTCTAAATAAAAAAAATGGTGTCTATGTTTTTTTTGTTTATTGCTAAATGCCCTTAATGTCTGCTGTAAAGCACTGTAAATTGCCTTGTTGTTGAAAGGTGCTATAAAAATACACTTGCATTGTCTTGCCACACAATTCTGCCGCATTCTCTCCCTTCAGCACTCGGAGCTGCTTTTAAAATGTGCATTTTACGAATATTTAACTTCGAGTTCACAACTGATATGAATCTTTCATACCGAGCCGGCTGCCATCCAGTGTTAAAATAGTATCCTGCACCATTTTCCATGCCCTGCAGGTAAATGACTGATGGATTTAAGGTGGCAGAAGTGTCTCTGCTGCTGCCACATGATACATTATAACTCTCCTCTTGTATCACAGAGAGATACATTTTCATATCAAATCAACCTGCAATAAACTGACTGATGGGATGCATGTATTTACATGCGACGCGATTAGACAGGTAGGCAAAAAAAACATCAGTTACCACTGTGTAGCTAATCATGCATGTTTAAACTCCAACCAGTCCAGCTTTCTCCATTTGTCTCCGCTTACATACTCGAGTCAAGAGGCTGATTCATGTTCACAGAGTGTTACTGTTACTTTAACTGGAGAGATGAGGCAGTTTTACTACACTGTCTGCTCTTTCTAACCCCGTTCCCACATGGAAATGGAGTTTTCACGCTAAATGAAACACTGCCAGGAGATGTTATGTAGGTGTTGTGGTGTCACGTGTCTCTTGCTAAAAAGAGAATTCAGCACCGAGACGAATGAGTCACCCTGTAAAAAAAACAGTGAAGCCTTGAGCAGAGGCTGCCAATCACCCAAGTAATGTGGACACACACAGAAAAAAAAGGAACAGAGTGCCAGAAAAACAATTTTTTCTGCTCCAAATGGACATTTCAACACTGGACGGGCTGCTTTAGGTGCCATTTCTTACCTTGGACAGTTGAGAGAAAAGCTTTTACACAGACATCATACATAATGAGTGAGTCTCAAACAGCAGATTAGCTCGCGTGGGTTCACTTCTACTCTCTATTGCTTTCTCCTTTTATTGCCTTATCAGGGACTGACTCATGCATTATTGCCCTGGGAGAGCTTTCTCTCTCTGCAGTCATCACATTAAACACCACACAAACCTTTTTCTTTTGAATCTTTTCCCCACATTAACATATCCGCATCTATAACACATTCTCTATTATCTTGTTCTCGACTCAGATACCTCTATTATTTTCCACCCTCCGAGGTAATTATATTTGCTGTCTACTTTGTCATTCACCCCACACAGAGCGAACAGCCAGTACAGTCGCTGAAGGATGCAGCACTGGAAACCTTCGCTTTTAACACCCACGCTGTGTCTGACGGAAAGAAGCCCATGATATGAAAGTGTATTAACAACACAGTAACGTCTAGAATACTAGCAGATAAGAAAGGTAAATGCGCTTGCTTTTCTCAATTCAGGATCACCCAGTTGTTTTTTGTCCTGTAGCTTCGTCTCTGCACCTCAAGTTGTTTCATGTTCAGTTCTCTACAGAAATGAATTTTCTATTTAGCTTCAAAGTGAAGCACAGCAGCACCAGAATGAATCTTTTACTGAAAAACAACGAGCGCAACGACAACAATAGTAAAAGAAATCACTTCGCTGTCACAGCAATAGAAACGTTCAGCGTGAAGCCAGCTAGGGAAGCAGGCATCACGTCTTCAAAATGTTACGTAGACTAAACTTTACAAGCCTGAACTGTGGAGCGGTTTCAGTTTGGTTTTAACGGGGGGAAAGTCAGAATTCATTCAAATGAAATGAAACAACATTTTTCATGATATACTCACTGGTCTTTCATGCTCCAAAATAGACGACTTCCCAGGCTCATACTCAAAAATACTCTTGGGCTCTGCGCGGTACTTCCGTGTGTCGACTTTCCTGTTGGGAGGACCCCATTCATTCCTGGTAGAAGACAAACATCCATGCCATGTATTAGTTCTCAGTACAAGATGAGCCATCTCAACACTGACTGAGTGGCAGTACATCATAACTTCTAAATAAAAGAGATTAGAAAAGCTCTTCTTACGAATCAGGCGCATCTTTCTCGCGGTCACTGTCTCTGGCCCTTAGCTGGAGGAGAGATGGCATGGGTGGAGGTGGTGGGGGTACAGGTGATGGCGACGGCTCCCGAGGCCCCAGATGCCCCCCGTTGTCTGAGGGGCTTTTGGCGAGCGGCCTGTATGTATGTGTCCGGGGAGCAGGGTGGGCCATGGTGGTGTTGGATGACAGGCTGTAGTCATCTGTTAAAGACAGGACAGAGGACGCATCGGAGGGAGAAGAGATGAAGCAGTCAGACAGGAAACAAATGGAGGAAAATTACTGATCGTATGAAATGACTTTGTTATACTCAAAACATCTCTCACCATTGTTTATGACGGCATATGTTGCATTATATGTGTCAGAATAGTCATCGTCTGGAGAATAAAGGAACAGAAAACTGAATGGGGTACACGCACTTTACAGTATGGCACAGATGGTTTGTAGTTTCCTCTCTGGGGAGAACAGCGTCTAACAGTCAGCTTGAAGGCAGTCAGTTACAAAGTAATTTCCAATAGTGAATAGCATTTTTTTCACAGCAGAAAGGGGGATCAAAACCACCCAAGCAGCATAAACCGTTTCTCCTCTGTTCAACCACAAGCTCAGCACATCTCAGTTTTCCAATATGTCTTCCTTTGAGTTATACGACGGGCGATAGCAGCCCACAGAAGCAGATTATTAGCCACATTTTGATGTGACGTATTGTGACGAAGTATTTGATTCTGGCTGAATTTAAAGCTGCTGTTTTCTGCAAATGAGAAAAATGTCCACAAATGCCCTCGACTCTTATAATGGAATACTGGAATACTGGTTTATAAATTAACTGAGAATATGTAAATATTCATCATGGGAACACTCGAAGGCCGTAAAGATGTTTTTCAGGCACACACAATCAAGGAATAGTGTGTTTGTGTGTGTGTGTGTGTCTTCTGCAGTAGAAAAAGCCTGAGCAGTTATGAACAAACAAGCCTTGTACCGACTGTGTGATTCTGTCAAGCCCACAAAATTAGAGCAGATTTCCCAGGACAGCTCAGTGTCCATTAGAGGTTTCTCCCAATGCCTCCCCCCTCTCCAGACTCTCTTGCTCTCATCTAATGAGTTCTGGCTCTGAGCGTCTCTTGGTCTTCTGGTTTAACAAGAACCGACATGCACAGACACAAAGATGCAAACATGCGTGCGTGCATAACCTACTCTGCTCATAATGTCTGATGAATAAATCACCTCAAGTAATGGGGCGTTTTTTTTTGTTGTTTTTTTGCCATCTAGCGTGATTTAGTACATACTTACCTGCTTTGTGAACCTTGTGGATCTGTTTGAACATAGTTTTGTACCAATCCTTAGGCCTATCCACCGTCTGCGGAGAGAGAAATAACCATAAAGATTTATGTGCCGTGAAATGCAACATAAACCAGATAGCTCAAGTTAGAAAGTAGGAAGGTTCCCCACTGTTTTATGGGGAGAGGAAAACACACTCTCAGCCTTTCCAGAGATCCATATTTCACTCAGAGAATTTAGCATATGCTGAAACATGAATAAATTATTTATATGATACATTTATCGTAGGTGGAGACGCTCCCACTAACTGGCTTTTAGGATGTTGATGGAATTTTTTTTTTTCTTATCTAAGACAAATTATCTAGGCCATTTAACTAAAGTAAAGGGAATCTATCAGCTATAACTGAGGAAAAACAGACATCTAAGACTTCCATTGAAGTTATAGTGAAATGAAAAATACAATGCAGTACAAAGTAATCCTTCATTTCTCTCTTTTATATGCTAAATGTGCTAAAATTTTTATGATGACTTGTCTGGAACTCAGGGTACGTATACATACATTTATCCAATCAAATTGGATTGGGCAACAAGCTACCTCCGCCCCTTCATATAAAAAACACTCCTGCTCCATCTAACAAAGCAGAAGTGAGGTAAGTTAATATACAGCATCATCTTTTAAATCCCTCTCATAATTCCATCTCGTTTCCCAGGCCACATTACAGAAAATACAGATGCTCTGACTTGAGTTTGACTGTGACATTATGTCAAAAAGGAACATTAGATTAATGCATTCTTTTTGTATTATTTTGATACACCTATAATAAAAACTAAAAATAGTATTGGTAGGATTTTTTTGTGGTCTTTGGTCAGCCCATGCTTACTAAGAACACAGAATACTTCATCCTCACGTGTAAAGTGTTTATTTCAACTTTAAAACATTCTCAGTATATCAATACATACCAACATAGCCAAAAAAAAGACATAACAATGTTATCGGTAACTCGATAAACGACGGCGGCTTGGCTTTGATTCCGTAGCACAGAGAATAGAGAAGCCATGGTGCTACAAAACCAAAGTGGGAGCTCCTGGTGCTGTGCCTGGAAAATCCAAGAGAAACCGTGGTATGTGTGTCTTTGTGTGTACAGTATAGCTCTAACAGCCACTTCAAAAAAGAGCTATCAAATGGCAGCGAGACTTAATCCTCTCTTTATTCAGTAGCACTAAACACTGTGTCTGGACTCTGGTCAGAGAAGAGGCATTTTGGCTCCACAGTGAAGGAGTGTGTGTGACTGAGCATGTAGCATTGGCACGGCCGAGAGACGGGCCAATTACCACTTCACTCTCCATGGTTACCAAAGAAAGTGCCCGCAAAAATGTTTGTCTGTTCACAACAAGCAGCATCTGTTTTTCTTTTTCCCTGCTTTTTTTCCCTTTCACCTTTTCTCTTTGCGTTTATTGCCCGTCTTTCATTCTTCCTCTAACTTTTATCTCGTTCACTCGTTCTGTAGTTTAACATGTCCGCCTTTAAACGCCGCTCTTCAAGAAATGGATAACTGCGCGACACTGACATGAAAAGCCTGAGCGCAGATAACACGCAGACAGACGCTTTGACTAGTAAGCTGTGAGGATCCTGCAAGTGCTAAAGTAAAGACCTTTTCTGAGCTCATCTTCAGCACACAGAGGGCTCTCCCTCTGTGTAAAAGAGACACTGAGAGACAGTGGAAGTGAGAGAGAAAGGGCTTTTAATATGAGGTCAAAAGCTGCTGACAGCTGAGAGTAATCCGCTCTCATGAGCCTGATCACATATCAAGACAACAGAAATGGGTCAAAAGACACTCCTGCGCTACACTACGGTGACGCAAACCACCGTGTTCAGTGCTCTGTGTTTGTTTGTCCTCACCGTGCGGATGGCGATCGGGATGCCAGACTCGTCCACGGGGCCGATGCCTTCGTAATGGGGGGCTTTAATGACCGACACCTTTTTCTCTTCCTCTGAGAAGCGAGCAATGGGCACAGTGCTGCTAATGCTGGTGTGTCCCGACACCACGGACTCTCTGGTAACTGACTCGCTGCCTTCTACATGCAAAGAGGAAGAGGAGAAAAAAAAAAAAACACGCTGTCAGTTGTACCTATTAATACTCAAACAGAAACCCAAAGTTTGGGCAACGACAGCTGAGGATTAAGTGTTCTTTTATATGATTCGAAGATTTGAGCAGTGCAAGAACAACCACTATCTTTGTCTTTGACTGAGAATGAGTCTATCCTCTGCTAATATGTACACATATCATATCCCGAGACAGTAAACAAATACATTTGCCAACCCCAATAGCTAATTAATTGATATTGCTTCTTAAAGAATTCCAAAGAATTGTCATTCAAACATGGGGTGTCCTCAGCTCAAATACCAGGACAAAAGATCAGTGACTCACCTGAACTCCTGCTCTGTCTCTGGAGTCCAGTGTGGAGTGAAGTGGGGGGTGGAGGGTACGATGGGGGGGAGAGGGGCCTCTGTGGGTGGCCGGTGCTTCCATTCATAGCGTGAGAGAGGACCTGACCCTAGGAGTGACCCACAAGTCAGAAACGGAGACGAATCCGTCACTACCAAGCACAAATGGCACCAACAATGTACAATACAGTGCTATAGTGGAGAATATTGCTGCTCTGCCCTACAACATTAGATAATGAGTGTAAAATGTAGAAAACAATTAGCAAAACAGCAGAATGATTAGTTTTTAGAAATCCATTATTAGTCCACATATTGCTATAAAACTTTATATTGTTTAAATATTTAAAGAGGTAGAGGAAGTGAATGTACACGTTGACAGACACTGGTGCTGAACTGCTGAATGTGAAGTGACGGTAAGAACAGTTAGTGAGGGAGAGGGGCACTTATTCACTTCATCTCCAAACAGACAGGAGCGATTAAAACAGTGACGGTAAACAAACACAACTCTTTGGGATTCACATACATTTCATAGTCAGTCAGATGTGACATAAACAGAAACAAGACAATGGACGTGATACAGTTACAATGGGGGGCTCTTCTGTCGAATGCTCTCCCATTCAACATGACACGGGAACATAGTGATTTCGTCTGACAAAGGATAAAAACGTTTTCATTTAAAGGCCGAGGTGTTCAAATCAAAGATTCATGATAGCTTGAAAACCCAATAAGAGTGATGAATTCATGTTCAATCAACACACACTGATTGTTGCTTCAATATTTTGGTATTTTCCATCTCTACCTCTCTTTCACAACACAGCTGTCGACAGGCCGTGCAACAGCTCACACTTTATTTGCGCTTTAACTCTGTAACTGCGATCCAAAGTGAATTTTTATGCTTTAGTTTTCTTCTGTTTTACGCTCATAACCTCAGTGATGTGGGCTCTGAGCACTCCCTGAACACAGGTGATCCATGCCTTATGTGTAGACGCCCACTTCTTACTTTTTCCTTGGTTAGTGCTCAGGCATTCAATGAATGAGTAGATGACTGACACTGCTACTGTGTTATATGCCACAGCCAACAATCTCAAACCAGGGGTTTGAAGCTAGCCATTGTAACATGGACTTACTGACCACATCTCAAATTGTTGTTTAAATATCTGGTCTTGTTTGAGTGAAACAACCAAGCCAATCAGCAAATAACTCGATTGTACTGATGGAAGATGCATGTCATGAGTCTAAGAGTAAACAATACAATGCAATGCAACTTTGACTGATTGAACAAGAAGCCACCGTCAAACTAAATAATCTAGTCCTAGCAGTCTTGTTACAACAGCAGCTCGGACAGGTGCTCATGGAAATTTTAAATCTAGAGATGGCCTGGTCCCTTACATTAATTCCCAGGGTGAAACAATGAGCTGGCAGGAAACGTACCTACAGTCCTCACGCATGTTACATTATCGAACCCTCTACCTCCCTGGAGACAAGTTCAGCAACAACCTGCAACCAACAGCTTCAACAACCTCCCTCAACACTTTGCTGCTACAACTTCCTGAAAATGGTTTTTGTCTCATCATGAATTTTTTTTATGTGAACTGGATAACACACAGGAACATAGACAAAAACATGTAGACATGGAGTTCTAATGAGCACAGACATTAACATAAGAAGGGAACATAGTGGGCTGAATATAATTCTGATATCTGACAGGTAGGTTGTAGTTAGTGAAAGGTAAAAATCGGTAGTAATAACACATTTTGTAAAGGTTTGGTTCAGCCATCCAAATGAGTGTGGGGGGGGGAGGAGGGAACCGTTTGTTTTTGGTAATGACATGTGTTACAGCAGTGACTTGTTGGGATAATTACGTTAGTGAAAGTGGCTGCTGCAGCAGTGGAGGCCACAGAGGTTGTTAGCACATCATCAAGGCCAGCAGTGGATGTGTAGGTAGAGACATGGCTGAGGGTGGGCGATGGTGTGGGTGAGGCGCCGGGTGACTCCAGGCTACAGATCTGCAGTTCGTCCAGCAGACCCGCCGTGGACGACGAGTAGTGGCTGAGGGCTGACACCGTCACGGGGGAAGCCGAGGGTGACACGCAGCCACCGGTGCTCGCCGTAAAGCTCAGCCCGCTGACTGCACCGGCTGTGCCGCCAGCTCCGCTAGGAACATACGGGGTGGGTGACAGAGCCTTGGGCATTAGGCCTGACAGGTAGTCGAGTGATTCTGAGCTGTGGCAGCGATAGGGGGAGTGCCGTGCAGCGGGGTCGGGGGAGGGAGGCCCCTGGTGTTGGAGAGGGAGGGAGTTGATTGGAAAAGGAGGAGAGGAGGAGAGCGCTTAATGATATCACTCATTAGCCACGTTGTCACAGAGGATGTGTGGAAGGAACACGTGAGCCTGACAAAAGGTGAAATGCTGTTGTGAAACCACACAAGTGTCATGAGGCTGCATCGTCTTCTGAAACACGACTGATGCTGTGAACTGAAGAGGCTCTGTTAGTTCAAGGCAACAAATACACAGACAGTAACAGGATCAAATAAATGAAACATTTGGTTATCGCACATACAGTATGAGTTCAGACATATCTAGAACCGTAGTTAGTTTGGTTGGTTTCTTGGATGGCAGCACCAATACTAACAAACTGAAGGGTAACACACACAAGCGGTATGTGCTTGTGACGTGCATTACAACAGCGCCTCTTGTTTTCTGCGTAAGACTGAACATGAGTGATTTCAAGGAACACCACAGTCAGACTTCACACCACAGTCAGACTTCACAGTGTTTGTGTGCGTCACTTTTTGGCCTCTGAATTTGACACTTCCTGGCTCTGGTACCTTGACAACTACTTATGGTGTATTCAGTGTGTGTTATGGGTCTCAAATGAATGATGGAGCCCGTGCGTTACCCTTTTTGTCACCAACACAAGAACCCAGGGACGTTGCACTACAGTGACCTTAAAATGGACAAAATCATTGCTCTCTTTCGTTCTATCGTTACAGCATGTAGTCAGTTATGTACCAACAGTTGTGCAGGAGAAGGTCTTGGTGGAACTGCAGGAGGACCCTTTGTTATCTCCATCTGGGATGGAGCTGGACGTGGAGTTTGATTTGGGACTTGATCTGGGACCTTGAGCTCCACTGTGTTGTTTGAAGGCTCTGGACGCTTCAGATTCTCTGGGCCCAGGTGGATAGAAAGCGAGGCTGTCTGCGTCAGGGGTGGAGACAGGGTGGCACCCTTTTTTGGAGAAGGGGAAGTGGGTGGTGGGGAGCCTGTGGTCTTAGTATGGGGTTCAAGGAAAGAGTTGCAGTGAACCGGGGGATCGGGGATGGTGACAGGAGTTAGTTTGAGGGAAGAAACCTTGCGCTCCTGGGCCTGTGTATTAGCGGAAGCAAATGCACTAGAGTTGCTAACTTCATTTGGGACAGTGGACTGGTGTGCCTGTTGGACTTGGTCTGCACTGCTCTCTGAATAGGAGTAAGAGGAAGTGCTACTAACAGTGTAGGACTCTTTCAAAACTGCTTTCTCATTCTGCGTGAATGTTAGCATTCCGGGGCTAAAATCGTTAGCCAGGGCAACGAGGGAGCTGTAGTCAGGTGGATTAGTGCCAGTGGGCGAGAAGTGGAAACTCTCTCTCCTAGGCGGTGGCAGAGGTATGTGATTGATATCCTTAATGGCCAATTAGAATGCAACAGCCAGGGACGTCCAAGCAGCAACAACAAAAAATGATCAGTGCAAAGCTTGAAACAAATCATGGTCAAGTTGTTCCAAATACAGAATGTTTCCGTAAATTATCCATAATTATGTTGGTCTGTGGTGTTATTAAGAATACCATTTTCGACAGAGACTTTTACAAGCCAAACATGTTTTTGTTTTTTTTTTTAACTCTAAATGGCAGTAAAAAAAAAAAGACAACATGTCAACATCTGTCGGTGTGGTGTGTGTGACATTTTACCTGTGTTGGTGACTTTTTGTCCTGCAAGTTGGGCCTGACACTGCGGAAGCCTTTGGCTGCAAGAGACGAGCTGCCGGCATCTCCGTTCTTAAGGCCATCTGTAACACTGCGTGACCGCCAAGAATCTGAAGATAAAGTTATAATATTAACATCGCACTCTGCAGCGTGTTTTGATTAAGTTTCCTGGTCTTCTACAGGGTGTTTCAAGATTCTCCACCTGAATTCACCAAAAAGGAACAGAGACTTACCCAAGTCTGATGAGTGAGAATCACTCCCTGGGGAAGAGAGAAGACACGGCAAAAATAAGTTAACATGACTGAATGCGTGATCACACTCATTCCCTCAAAAAAAACGTCAGAACAACTGCACAGGGTTACATTTAAAGTTGTCATTTCACAGAATGCTTGTGAGAATGTTAGGTGTGACAAACGACTTGGACTTGGTGACGAGTAGAAACAGGTCAGAAAAGACAGAGTGAAGAGGAAAAGTACAAGACAGAACAACTGCTTCTACTGCTAATACTACTGAGGATTGCTCTCCTGCAGTTTACCGATATGATAATGTCATTTTGAAGATGGAAAAGTGAAAAATACACTAATTCACACATCAAAGTTCGTTAGGATTCAGTTCTCAAGATATTCTTGGCACAGCTAGCACTGCTTTCTAAAGTTCAAACACTAACTCTTTAATATTTTTTCTGTTTTTACGAATATGTCTCTATCAACTGATTCCACATGGTTATGCTAGCTAGCTCACAGCAATATAGACAGCTAGTTTTACCAGTGGAGATGGCTCAAGCTGGGATGGTTTCCTCCACAGCACACAAGACAATCTGAACTGACTGCTTAACCTCCATTCTCTAGTCTGCAGTGTGAAACCATGCAGGAGGCTGCTTTGTTCATTCCTAGGAAACAACACTGCAGATTTCAGAGTGTAGACTCCAAGTATGACAGAAGGCTAAACACCTGCGAACACCCCGACCAACGCCGAGAGTCCCTCAGAAGCTGACGCCCACATGTCTTCTTCATAGTAATGCTCCACTGGCTACTCACAGGATCCTAAAGGTCTCTGTGTGGTGGTTCGATCAGTCCTACCGTGCTCCTAAATCCCCTGTATCTGACAACAGCGTATCTGTTTTCACACAGTGCCCTACTACTGTTAAAAGGAAGCTGACACTGCTGAAGTTCCTACATGGGTGCAGCTGTTAACCTGGATGCTGACAAGTCCAGGTACAAACACTGCTCTTTCAGCAGGGGAGAGGAAAAGGCAGCTGGCAGCGACCAGCTGTAGTCTCTGGAAGCTGAGAATATACTTCAGCTCTTCCGCTTGCTACATTAAAAAAAAAAAAAAAAGCAGCTCAGTTATACATCTTGGCCTGCACGGTGATTTCAAATTATGCGTGACAAGAAATAAGCGACAATTTTAGGATGAAAGGGCTTATGCATTATATCAGCAAATCTAGAAACTCTAATCAGGAAGAATTAGGCACAATGGTGCCCTTTTAGTCACACACACGCAACAGGCCCATCCAAGAACATTCTCCAAGAGCTCAGGGTCAGTGGAGCTGTGCCATGTCTAACCGATGCATGCTGACAAAGAAGAAAGTAGAAGAGGCAGGAAAAAACACAGGGATGAAAGGACTTAAGACAACAGGAAGGGTAGAATAAGCTGCCCATAAAGAGCGGGAAATGACGCGGAGCGGTGTGAGAGCATGACATACGAGAGCTGTCAAAAGGAAGGAAGATTAACATCAACAACAGCTTGGTTCAGTGTGACTTATGACTGATGAAGCAAAAACAAGCCCAAGACAGAGGAGACTAAAAAAAAGGAAATGAAAGAACTGATTAGGAAAAAAAGAAATAGCATCCCACAGTCCAAACATTGCTTAAGCATACTGAGGCAGCTGCAAACAACAAGCCACTTTTTAAATGACTTACCTCGCGCTTTGGCGGTTCAGTCCAGTCAATACATGAAGTGGCCTACATCTTAGCGACTTACATAACTCTTCTCATTGTGTTCATTTGTTGGGTGTTTGGTGAGTGTTAGTTAGTACCTGTGCCTAGATTTGGTGAGCTCTTGACCCTCTTCATGGGAGAGAGTATCAGTGACAAGGCCACGCTTTTGCGAGCGAATCCTCCGCTATCTGAGAAATCACAGCCAGGCAGGTGATCGTAGAGGCACAAGCAGCAGCAGCAGCACCAGCAGCACACATGCACATGCATTTATACACAAACACACACAAATGCTTCCGGCCAGAAACAGAAATGATGCGTAGCACATGCATTTAAAGAGCTCGGGATATGTTTATATGCGATTTGAGCCTTTTAAACTGGATGATCCCGGATGCTGGTGAATTAGGCTTTCATTTCATTTGCAAAGACTGAAGAAATGAACACCGGGGATGTGTGTAACGCCAAAAACTAGTGAGAATATGCTAAAAATCATAAAAATCTCTGTTTACTGACCTGCTGAAACACTTTTGAAACACTAACACATGAACTGAACGGTAGCAGAATACCTTCACTTGGGCAGCTGAAGCTCTTGACAAATGCTTCCCTACATAGTGTCCTAATTTGTCCTCATTGAAGCACCTGGGATGCTTAGATCAGTTCTTTACAATTGAGGCTGTTGGACAACACAGGTGGTTTAAAATCTGTAGCAAGTATGTGACAAGTAGAGGCTCATCTGGGATCGAAGTAGTTTAGCTGCAGCGATTAGCTGCAGCATAGGGAGTGTTGTTATTTTCCGTGGCAGACAGTGGCTCTTACACTGGTTTGACTTGTAGGAGTGTTGACTGGTTTATTGTTTTCGAACATAGCTGTCAGTAGCTGTCGGCCAATCATATTGTGAAGGGAAGATCAATTTTTTTTTATTGTTTTGTCAAATTAGTGGAAGTGTTATTGGGTGTCTTTCAACACATGACACATTGTGTTGTCTTCTTGTATTGTAAATACAGGCAACCAACCAAGATGAGTCAAGCTACCAGAGGAAGCCACGCAGACTTGTTGGTGTGTGAAGAGGACTCAAAGATGGATTACTCATCATTGATTCTCCGACTGAAATACACACTCGGGATGACTGCCAAGTTCAGGACAGATCTTTGGGAATGCATTGAAGGAGGGATACATCACTGTGGTTACAAAGCAACAGGGCTTACTATACTTGTTGATCACAGTCGCAGTAACGCAGGCCCAAAATGAACCAACACCGACGTGGTGAAACAGGGTCAGGGTTAGAATTATAGACTCATGCCTGTGGCAGAGGAAAACTGGCACACGCAGCGGCTTTTAAAATAACCAGGCGGACTGAAATGTGGAAACGTATTGACTTTTAAAATTGTGAAGTATCAAATACAAACAATGGTTTTTATGTTCAGTCAATTTGTACTCAGAAATGCAAGAATGGAAAAATCCCAAACATGTATTGGATGACAAAAACAAAAAACTCAATCAGTATGTGTTGTGTGTGTTGTGTGTGTGTGTGTGTGTGTGTGTGTGTGTGTATACTTGCATATACCTGTATTCATACTGAAGAGCACTTCTTACGGATCCACTACAGGGGGATACACTTTCCTGCAAAACAAAAACAAAGTATTTCAGACAAAAAAAAAAAAAAACGATGCCACAATAAAAGTCTTCTATTACAGCTTTATCTTCTAAAACAGAACAGAGCAGCTATTGTCCAGTGGTTCACAATAATCTTACTCTGGCTACTACAATAAATAACTGACTTATTGCAATAGCAGGACACAACCTCATTCTTTTCCATTAAATCTCAAATATGAGCAATTGTGTTGGAGATCTGCCAGTTTCCTGCTGCCAACTAGGTCATTAGCTTTACTTTGATTCAAATCGCACTACTTAAAGAGCCAAAATCTCTGTGCTGGGAAATTCCAGAGAGATTAATGACGTTTAACAGTAGATATGCACTGTGCTGACATACTGCAACTGACTGCGCGTCAGCTCAATTTTAAACTCTGTTCACACATTTCATTTTGCCAATGTTGGATAAAAAAAAATGGCACTTCTGTATTTCCAGGCAGCCACCACCGTCATTTATGATTTGTTCACCGATTACTATGAAATGAAAAAGCAATTCAGTCTGATCATCAGCCTACGGTGGCATCCATCTGTGACTGATAAGTAACATAACACATATGTTCTTTTGCAGCGCAAACTGCGCTGGGATAGGCCCCCCATCAACCCAGAAGAGGACAAGAAGAAGAGGTTTTGACAAAGAACACAAGAGTAATGTGTCACTGACGTGAATGACTGATAGATACTGATCAAAATAATTATGAAGGACTAAGGAGAATATTTCTGATTGACCGCTTTCACCAGACAAAGAACATCTAACACGAGCTGACATTTCAATAATAATCTGAAGTGTTTTCAATGTGAACATGAATGTAATTCAACTCTGTGATTTAGGATGTAACCTTCAAAACCCTGCTTATACACTTTCGTGTCTCTTTCCACTGAGTTACTATGCAGCACTGTACAAAAAAGTAAAAGTTGAAATTAAATCAACACATACCGCCTGTCATGTTCAAAGGGATGTTTGAGCCAAAGCCTAAACCCATGGAATCCAAATGTGGGAACATAACTTCTTCCAGCTGAGTGAGAGACTTAATGACCTCAGCAAATACTTTACAGCACCTAGATGAAACATAAATATCTTAAATGGCACTGATAAATGATACAGAGTGCCATGTTTACTTAACTGTACCCATATGCGATGCCTGTCTCTTGCTATATGGAGACCTTTTCTTGGAACTGTTGCAGCAGGGTGCATGATTGATACGAATACGGCACACATCAAAAGCCAAAGACACAACACAGACTGTTGCATCGCCGCGTGAATGAATGCGCGTGTGTCATCGCGGGACTTAGTGCGTGTGACAGATACTACAAGTGACAGCCTACAGTGGCTGCAGTAGGGATCATGCATGTCTGGTATGTCAATAGCTATGACATACACAAGTCTAACATTGTCTTACACACACACGTATCCTGTTGTGAAGTTTCGGGACTGTTACGTGTAATGGTTGTTGCTTTATCTACTCTGAAACATTCTAACTAGGACGATGGATTGGATAGATAGGGATGGATATTCATGTGCAAGTAAAAAGTGTTTCTGACATCTTAACCTTGTGTCCTGTATGCCTGTTCTTGCACTGTGTAATTTTGTTTACTTCACGATTTTGTTTAATTTATGATCACCCACGAGAAGTATGTAACATTTCACATCACTGAGTCATACATGAAAATGGATTGTATTTCATGAAAATTCCTTTCCCTAGTCCTACAGGTTCTGCGCATCAACTCTGACAGTAAACTGAGCTGCTGCTAAACTGTAGCTGCTGTTAGTAAATGTTAGCTCAGTGTGTTAGCCAGGCTGCCCAGACAGGGGAGTATTTGTATCACAGGTGTTTTGGACCACCTGAAAGAGGAGGTTTTCAGGGTTTGGGGGAATAGCTGGAGCCGGACAAGCAGGAGATGTAACTGGGTGTCACACAAGGTGAAAAGAAAGAAGGTGACGTAGACGGAAGAAGCTAAGAAGACAAAGTAGAGAATCACCGAGCAAGAGGCCGCACAATAATAGTAAATCTTGGAATAACTTTCAGTTGTTGGCTAGAGGTCTGTAAAATAGCTGAGCTGAAAGAGCTGAACTTGGTGCTTGGACCAGTAAGTAATATTAATAGCAATATTTTTGTTTATTACAAACCGCCTAGTCTGGCAATCCGGCCAATACTGGATAATAGAGGTGTTGCAATATACCAGTTTTTAATATTTAAAAAGTTAAATAAAAAATATCATATTATGTTCAACAAAGAGGAGAAGAATGCTCATATGTTTGCCTCCTTCAGTGCACCAAGTAATTCAATTTTTACAAATGTTACACTACAGTGCATAAACAGCGTATGTAAATGCACACTGTGTTTGCATAGAAATAAGTAGGGATCACCACTAGACATAGAGGCTGTGAAATTGTGAAAGCGGCATACCAAGTTTAGCAGCACCTTTTTAGCATTTGTTACAGCTCTGGAAAAAATAATAATGGATTACTAGCCATTTGCTTCAACACTATGACAATTCTGGGCCTCGCTGCACATTGACAAGAAAAGTCCTGGTAATTGTGGCTATCATTTACTGGGGCTTATTTTGGAAAAGGTATGCAACCATATCCTGACATGAATGTGTAAACTGCCTTAGCAGTTGGCTCCAGTGATGAGTGGCACCAGATGGATGGCATAACATTAACATGTATTGGACCATGCTTAAAATTTTACAGGCTTCAGATGAGAAGATTGGGAGACTTATCATTTTAACAAGGCATTAATAAACATTTTTACTATTGCAAAAATACAGTTTGGTTGTCACAAGAAAACTTTTTCATTATGAGATACTGTCAAAAAAAATGTGTTCTCATTGCGACAGCCTCCACATGACAGTCTGAAGGTGCAATACATCAGCAGATTATTAGCATTCGAACTAGACTTAGTCTAGTCGATATAAACTTGGAAAGCCACCAGAGAGAAGTGACAAGTTGTCTTTTTCTTATCTGTAAAAAAATCTGATATCTAATAAAAATATAACATTTTTCAAACTCTGAGTGGTTGTTTTTTTTACCTTATTATTTCCCTTACTTTGTGTCACACACAATACCTCAAGGGACTATGCCTTATGAACATTGCTCCACATGGTAAGTAACACTAACCTCAGTAAATAGCTAGCTATCTATATGCTGACATTAGTTATGCATTGTTAGAATTTTTCGATTGCTATGATTGTTTGGGAAATGTAATTTTCATTAATACAACCAGATTCATCTGACGACTTGACAGAAGTTCCCATAGGAGGTAAAAGACCTGACATTAAGGACCCAACACGCACTTAAAAAAACAATCATGTGCCATCTGAGTTCATTTATTTCACACAGCATTTCATAACAACATATAAATGCATGTTTCATTTGTATCGGTCTAATCCAAAAGCAGTTTTCACCGAATATGCAATTTAAATTTAAAGGAGGAGATCATAGACCACGGCTGAAAAATCAACAAAAGTAATTAACTGCTTATCTCATAAATGTGTTGAGTTATTGTACTTGCTATAATGGCGCTGTAGGCTTTTGTTTCGCCAAAGTAGCGATATAAATGTACAGAGCCGAGTTTGTTACAGAAAGCCTTTCCTCGACACATAAAAGTGCCTCTGGGACCATTTCTCTCAGGAAAAACACATAATACTGAATTTAACCTGCGCAGACTTCCAACTTCCTGCACACACACTTCCAATAATCTTTACAAAAGCTCTTCGGCAGCAAGGGTAACTTGTAAGCACTGTAAATTAGCCACCTATATTAAAATAGCAATTATTATTCCCCTTATTTAACCACATATACAACTACTCTGTTGGCCATATGACAGTCTCAAAAACACAGTTAATGCTGTTGAAGTACGATTACTTGTGGAACTACACCAAGCCACACATCCTGGGATACTTTCAGTCCCTTAGGACCTAATCCTCACCCTCACGCAGTATGCCCTCGTAAATCTATCTCTGAGAAACACACATACACACACACACACACGCACCGGGGTAAATCATGGGCCTGGCGTCGCGGGCAGTCGGCGTCCAAATGATGGTCAGATTATAAACAGGATCATGTTTCTAGGGGACAGATCGGTGGCGACAGAGCAGCTGTGTCCATGGTGTAATGTTATGGCTGGACACGGGAAGAAATCCTGCCAGACTCTACACCTCCAAACAACTCCGAGTATCTGTCCAGAAAGACTTTTTTAAAGCTTTTAAATACAAAATGTGCCGCGCTATCTAAAGCCAGTCCGTGCATTTCAGCATGCGCGTCACGGTATATGCTGGAGGCGTGCCAAATATTTCCATAAATATTCAGTGAGTGCTTCGCCAAAGTGTAATGCTTAATGGCATACTTAAAAAGGAAGCAGTGGGGATAAATGTTGACAGATCAAATACTGGTTATCTTCTCATTTATAATAATGAATTAATTTAAATGTCAACTGCCATAACTTTTTTTCTACACTGGATCCTAGTCTGCTATATCTTTACTAAATGAAAACTAAATGTGCTGAATGAATGGATAAAAAAAAACAACAAGAATTTCAAATGAGTTGTTTTCAATTCTCATGCTAGTTTTGTTGGCCAAAGAATTTGGTATGTTAAGTTTGTTTCAAGTCATTATTTTTTCTTACTTTGCCGTGGTTTATCCACCGACTGTAATTTAGGCATTGGTGGGCCACTCTGGAGACTAGTGTGTATATAATTACTGAGTGTAATAGCTGTGGGACTGCAAATACACGAGTCAGGGCTATAAGCCACAGAAAGCCACGATGTCCAACACCACAAGCCCATCAAGTCTCATTAGTCTGTTAAGTGACCCTCTGGGACCCATTTGGTTCATATCAGTGGACTAATAGAGTTTGAGCTTTGAATCCCTCTGAAACTTAAGGCAGGAGGATGAGCTTCCTACCACAGTTATAGTAACTGTGGTAGGAGGCTCATCCTCCGCTGTTTCTTAATAGAAGAGCATAGCCATTGACCTCATCACCAGATCAGACCACCGCTTTTATCACGGCATGTCCATTTTCCTCCGATGACGGCAGGCCAACTTTCCACACGGAAGATTTTTGATATTGTTGACCTTGGAAAAATCAACAAAAGATAAGACGCAGTCTTGGGAAGTTTCCATGCGCGAGCTGTGTCTGTTTATGCTAATGATCTCATAAAGTTAGCTGTGTAGACAACACTTGATAAATGACAAGACAGAACTTAATCGATGTTACTTCAGAAAGGACCACTAGGTGGGCCTTTTAACAAAAGAACGGTCATTTAAATAAGTCCATCTAGCACAACAACAACAACATGAAGAAAAATGTAACCCAGTCAGTGGGATGGAAACACAAAAGGAAGGAAAGAAAAACAAACATGTCCTCAGAGAGCACTGGCTGGGATCCCTGGCTGTCTGCCTTGGCATAGACAAAACAAGTGTCTAAAAACAAATTTGTCACCATCCTATCACGAGAGAAAATCCTAACGATGAAAACACAAAGGAAATAACTACCCAATCTTATCCTGCAGATCAGCGTGTCATCGTAGAAACACTCGGCAGAGGAAGGCTGTAAACACCAGGAATGCTTTGTGCTACTGTTTTCTTTTACTGCCCACCATTTACCCTCTTTTGTTCTAAAGTGTTTCCCCTGTTTTGAAAATTACAGTAAGGTTCATGTTTCTAATCTCAGCACAAGTGGGACAGCAGATTTCATCGGCGTACTATTAACAGAAAAACTGCTAATCTGTGTCACAGTTGTTTATCTATTTTGGTAGGAGGGAGTGAGAGTTAAGATATCAGATACTTCCCAACTTTTATTATGTGTCCTTGTTTTACCGTCCACAACCCCATCATCCTGTAACTGCTTGCAGGAGACAGCGAGATTCTCAGCCATTCATTAATTCCTTCTTCACAAGTTTACTGATAGAGCTTATTCCCTTTACATACAAATCACCTTATGAAGGAGTTCAGTAAAATATCAATAATTCTGTAAATAATCAAGGGACTGATGTTGGAAAATTAGATTCAGCTGCTGGATAATGCTTCAGCAACCGTCAAGGTTCCTCTGTACTTGTCCCTTACAAATAAACTAACCTTGTTTATTATCTCTAAATGCCATATTTCATTTAATAAACATAATTTTAGAATGGCATTTTAAAAGAGCTTTTAAAGGTCCCTTAGTGTGTGTGTGTCCGCATGCCTGTGTGAAGACAGCAGTAAAGAGTGAACAGTCATTGGAGATAAGCTGACTGTGGCCTCAAGGGTCCTGACCCTGGAGTGGTCACTCAGACTGCGGCATAATCACAGGATGTCAACAGATTAAGCTCCTTAGCAGATCTATTTAAAGACCTAACCAAAAAGTCATCAGATAGATATTTTCTATTCAGCTGTTGGATATAAAAAAAAAGCTCATCAGCTGTTGAAAGCTTCATAAGATAAAGAAAAATATATTCCTGGTGGAAATATTCGGAATAAAATGGCATGTTCGGTAAATTAACAAGAAACTCCATGTATTATCTGCAGTGATGCTTTCAGTGAACATTAGTTATAAGCCTGGACTCCGGAGTGCTAATCATACTGGAGGAATAAAAAGACAACAAATCACTTTTCAACTGGGCGACAGAATTTCCCTGGAGATCCTGCATAAATCCCGATCGAGACACAGCTACCCTGAAACCCATCTGACAGCGCGAGTCGCTCCTCCAAAAAAGGAAGAATTCAGAATTGCTTCATTCCTTAATTACTGAACCCGAGCCAAGTTATTTTAAGTGGTGCATTTTTGTGGTAAAAATGTGGGGAGTGCAGGGTTGCGGTAAGAAAAAAAAAAAAGAAAGGCTTGGGAATCAAAATGAGAGTCTTGCTCTAAGCAATTACCTATTGTGCTCTAAGTGGACAAGTATTCGTGTTAGACATCATCCAAACAAGTAAACATTTCAACAGTGTATAATTCGGTGCTCTGACACACGGTGAAGGAGAAGGAGAACTGTTATATCTCGAGTTCAGCAATTTACTGTAAACTAGATGACATTCACCTTTTGTGATCTCTTTATTTTATAGCCTGACTCACAGGAAATCGTGAAACGCTGCCAGTCAAGATGCAAATAGCACTTTACTTAAAGCTGTGACAAACCCAAGAAACCCGATCGTTTTCATAAACCCTGCAAGTCAGTGCAGAATTACATCAGCTGCTGCAAGTACAACTCGTTGCTTGTTGCCAAACCTCCATTTGGACAAGTTAATAAAATAATATTAGCTCAACAGTCCGATAACCGACTGGAGCCTAGCTATATGAGACATTAGACGGATCCATCGATGATGGATTTCAAGAGAAGAAATAAAATTAACCAAGTTCTGTGATTTCTTTAAATCTGGACGTTCACATTAAATCAGATAGACATGGAAAAAAATCAGAAAAATACAATGATCCCATTATTCAGTAAATCAATCTGAGGACATGATACATGTGTGTATAAGTTCTAATCCACATCAAGGAGTGTTAAAGACTTTAAGTCCTCACTGAGGGTACGCCTCAGCTGCAGTGTTAAAATCCTTTAATGCATACATCCGTCCTGATTATCCTGCTTATACTCTGGTCATTTGCCAAAAATGTTAAATAAGACCATAAGTAAAGTGAAGGACAGCCTTCTTTAATGCTCGGTCTGCTATTGTGTCACCATACTGCCACGGTCACATATGTCTTTTATTAATTATATGGCCTGCATTTGAATTTAGAACAGTGCAATGAGCACTACAATGTTTGGGCACAGTTTAAAATCAAAGTAATAATAGTATAATAACTATAATAATAATACTATACATGTAGGGGCTTTAATAGGGGTATTACTGCAGAACTAATAGTTTCCGTCAAATGAGTCTTAGTGCAAAGCAAGGTTTTAAACTTCTCCTTCGCACAAAGCCGCTTGTTGTAGATGCAGAGTGTTTTATCAGCACCATGCGACTGTTCTACCACGACATTACTGCCTGCTGGCTGAACAACAGCCACTTCCAACAAAGTCCCTGTTATCAGCCTTGTTTGTTCAACCTTGCCAGTCATTAGCGGACCCCCCTCTGGCTGCGTGAATGGATAGGAAAGGTCAATACACTGACCCTGCATGCCCACTCACTGCCCATACTGCAAACAACAGAGGCCCGTGTGTTCTGCAGATTGCATCACAACCCCGCTAATGAGCAGAGCCATTGGCCTGAGAGCACTAATGCAATTATGCAACACTAGCCCCAGCACTTTAAGTTGGGGGAAGAAGAATGAATTGGACTGTGACAGTTTGTGGGTTTGTTATCTTACCATCGCCGTACAGAACTAAAGATACATTCACTGTATGCACTGATACACAGAGAGGAGAAGTGAGATAAAACAGAGGAGACGAGTGATTGCATAAAGGAAGTCGTTTGAAGAAGCAAACATGAGTGAAAATGATAAGAAGCCAATATTAGCATGTGGTATTATGTAAGCTGTCTGGCTAACACCGTCTGAGTACACAGCATTGTCAGTAAACAACACCTCTAGAGCTGCCACTGTTTCATCTCCTCTTCTCCAAGATGCATACACTGCATGCAAAGCTCTGCAATAAAGGCGAGTGATCCCAGCGCCATTCAACCCCTTGGCTACAAACTGAGATAAACACAACAAGCTAATATGCAGTTAGCAGAGTTACAATGAAATGACAGGATGTATAAATGCAGGGATGATGTTACATGGGGCTGAATGCCAAAGCAATTCAAACAGATGAAGCGTGAGCTTTTCCTGACTCGACATTTTGACTTATAACCGGCACCCGGTTATGGCTTTAGCATTTTTTTTTCAAATGGTTGAGTGATGGGAGAACAACTGTTGGTCACCTAAAAATCTCAAACATTTTTGGTTTAAAAATGAAAACCAACCATTTAAACCGCTTTAAAACGTTGTCGGCTAAAGACAAACGGGATGACTTCACGTTACACTTTCTTATGCTCGCAAAATAGTAGCCACATGCGCTACCAAAGCAACAAATGAAGTCATTTCTTAAAATGCTACGAGGATGACTATTTTTATGAGCACTTCCCCCTCTTCACCCTCTTAGGAAGTGTAATCCATGGCAGGTAAATGCAACAGCTACCATCTAATGCGAGTGTGTAAAGAGGATCTAGGATGAATACCATATCATAGACAGGTCGTAAACATAGCACACGGCAAATAAGTTGTAACAGACACTGAATACATGTCTGCCCCGCAGTACAAAGCAGCTCAGAATGACAGAATACATAAATTGAAAGGTAGTCCTTTGAGCAAGTCAGAATAATGTTTATACACTGACTGAATGTGGTACAAACTGCTAATTAAGATGTGTTGCAAGAGGGGAGAATCTCAATATTGGCTTATCCAAACAGGGGGTAGTAAACACTCCTATCTAGAGAATGAAGGAGGATGGCAAAGCAGTAGGGAAGAACTGAATTCTGGAAAACAGTCTCTCACTGCACTGCCAGCTAAACTCTTTGTAAACACGGTTTATTATTTGCTCTGTGCAAAATAAAACTTGACAGTGAAGACAGCTTGTACAGTAGATCATTTCGCCTCAGCAGTAATAAAATGAAAGGCTGAAGAACAGTATATCTATTTTACAGAAATATTTGATGAAAAGGGTCTGTCATTTGACAGGGGTCACTAAAAGAGAACGGCTATCAGCTGGGCTAAGATTACATTCCCCATACATAGTCTGGATTCCCCAGGTACCGGTGTATAAGTGTCGAGCATGGAGATAAGAGGAACATGATTAGCAGGGGTGCTATATTTACTGCCATTAGACAGGGCCTTTTTTACCCTCTAAGGTGGTCTGAACTATCCGGACAATTCATCAGAGGAATTTTTATGTACTCTGGACGTAAATAGTCTCATTTACATTTTTAATTCCTAAAATTCACCTTGACGTTCACAATCGCAACAGGAAGTAGAGAGGTTGATCTGTTTGAATTAAGTTTTCAGAAGTTTTTTGTTTCTGTGTGGAGCACTCAAACACTCCCAGACTGTCCTGAACAGACCTATTGATTTTGGCTTCAGCAACGCTTTTATTTTCCACGATGGCCGTTGCACAACACTGCAATTAGTTACAAAAGCCTCCTTCCACTTGCAGAGCTTTGTTGATGCTAATGGTAACGAACTGCAACTAATAATGCAAAAATAAATAAAGACCAAGGCGTCCTTAAAAGGAGAACGGGAGTATCACACATTCACATGGGACTGTAATTCAAGAGCTTTGTGTTTGCTACGACTTTTGAATGTCTCTGCTCTTTTGTACATCAGCTTTTAAACAAATACTCTTTATCAGGAAGGAATGAGGAAGAGGAAGGCAAAGCAGAGTGATACTAACAAGGGAATTTGAGTTTTAAAGCCACTGAAGGTGAAACAATAGTATTTCTTTGCAGCCCTGCTTAACTCCTCAACAGGCAATACACACATCAAAATCTTTTGTACTTATGAATACATAAATCAGACTTAATTTTTGACAGCTTCCTATACCTACATAACAGGCGAAACACATCCAGCCAAGAAGCCAAGACATCTTGGTCCTACATAATGTATTTTATGTCAAACTAAAAAGTTTTTACAGGAGCAGTGTCCTGTAAACAAAAACAGTTGCAGTGGGACTGGAATGTATCATTAATATAACTAAATAATGGCACATTTACCATGAAAAAAAAGGGGTGCCTTGTGACGTTTACAGGAAACAGGTTTGTTGTATGTCAGGTCCAGGAGAAAGGGAACCGGGGCTGGGAACCACCCCTTACTGTGTACCCAGGGGGTCAAGGTGACATTCCACAACACCTCTGAGACTAGCCTAATGGAGGGATTGGTACATGGCTTTTGTTGAGTGGGAAAGAAGAGACCACGAAAACGTGTGTAACAAGAGATGTAAGTATGTAGAAGGGACACAGGAAGGGAAATGAGATTCTAGGGCAAAATTATGGGAGGGGAAGAGGTAAACAAAGTTTTTGGGGACTGAATTGAGAATTTTCTCCATTTTTAGTCTGTCAAAATACAAAAATACGAGGTGAAGTTCAACAGGCAAATTTATATTCTGTGTACAATTTAACTTCCGTCGCAAACATGTCTCTCCTTCAAGCCTTCATTTATCTTCAACAGTTTATGTACAAAATTGCAATATAAGCTATTTCCTGTTGCTATTTCAGAGGAGACCGCAGAAGCAGCCACTGTTTTATTTGACACCATTTCCCCTGTCTACTGTCACAAAAGGCAAAAATTCTTCTCTTGGTCTATCATTGTGGGTTTTGGCAGAACAGATAAATACAATTCCCTTTTCGTGTTTGGGTTGTAAACTCTATTCACATCTCTTTTAATTTGCACTCCCTTTAAAGCATCGATGTGACAGCTTTATGTGATCTGTTTGTGTGCGTACTAAAAAGAGACATTAAAAAACATTTTCAAAGCACAAATATGTGTAAATCAGACATAGATATATCATCCATCAATCCATAATACCCAAACTCCAATCCACTTTTAAAAACAACAATTTAATAAAGAAATTTCTCCTGCAAATGCACATGATCATATTATTTTTCTTTAAAAATGCAACCCTACAATCTGATTATCTTTTGTGACATTTAACCCTTAAAGCCTGACCTCTAAACCAGAAGAGTGCAGGTGCAACAGTCCAAACAGAAAAAAAAATCTTACCGTCATAAACCAAAAGACTGGAGACGTGCTAAGAGGAGTCAGGTATAGGTGAGTTATGTGAGCCCAAGTGCCTTTTCCGTCTTTCTCTTCTTATATTCTGATGAGCTTTTCTTCTTCCTCTTGCCTCTGCTCAGGATAAGTCTCTCCTCCCGGTCAAGCTTTATTCCCAGATCTTACCCCGTTTGATGCCTAGGAAGCAACAGAGACAACAGAACGAGGAGAAAGTTAGAGAGCCAAAGAGAGGGAGTGACAGAGAAAGAGAGTTCCCTGTTTGGGTGAAGCAGTGATCAGATACGGCTATTTTCAGACTCAGGCATGCTCGTCTATGAGACTGGAAAGTTACCCCCCAGTGTATACGGGTGGGGGCTAAGTGACAGGGCTGACTATCTCTATTTTACCACACGCACACATGTTTGCGTGCATGCATGCATACCACACAGCATGCATGCACGCACGCTTGCGCACGCAAAGGCAGACTATATCCATACACGCGTTTGCATACTGTACAACCCGGAACGTAACGCATTGTCGTTCTCGAATGCATCGGGTACTGTCGCTGCACCTTTTGATAAGATGTGTGCGGTTAAATGAACTAGGGGTCAGGAGAGCGGAGTGAGTGAGCAGACGGGGAGAGGGGTGTTAATAGAGCTTTCACACAACCATCTCTCCTCCCGGGCTTTAATGTCACCCAGTAGCCAATGTCATCAGTGCAGGGGCTATGTAAAGTGGACTACTCCGCACAGAAAATGACAGGAGTGTCAACCTGTTCTCACATGAGACTTTCTTTCACTCTCTGTTGCTGACACTTTGATTGCCTGCGAGGGGAGGGTCACTCGGAGACACACCGACTCTTCCTCTTCGACTCTTTAATCGCAAATAAACCGTGCGCAGTCAGTGTCATATCAGCCTGTAAATATATACAGACTAATTATGTGCCCACTCACCTGTGTCATTAATAATCTTACTGCTGTGTAACCCATATGGGAATGTATATTTCTGGAAATGACCACACACACACACACACACACACACAGGCTGGATATACACAGCAGAGAGGTCAGCCAGAAGCACCTCTAGACCCCAGACTCCCTGCTATTCCCAGAATGATGATGTAACTACTGCTATTAGCATCTCGTATTTAGAGCCTGGATACCTAAAACCGAGCGGGGCAGCTACTGTGCAGTAAGCTTTTCTGGACCACTTCCACCGCCTCTCTTCACACCCTTACTCAACAATAAACAGAACGGGCACAAAAATCAGCAACTAACAAATTACCGGGTAGTCGGGTCCAGGAAGAGTTCAGTAGTCGCTTCACTAATGCAGCTCATTTCCCCTACGAAAACAGACAGCCAAAACAACTTTGATTCCAACCGTGGCGTCAGCTTAGTGCACAGAGTTTCTTAAGAACAATCCCTTGTCTACATCTAAAAATGACAAAGTGTATCAAAAACACTAAGTTTACATGTCTCAGCACGGAGTATTTTCAGCTTAAACCCACAAAGGTAAAACTTGAAACTCATGAACTAGCCCCGCCAGCTGTCAACAAGTTGCCAACCATTAAATCAAATGTGGATGGACTTAGTTGAGTTGTCCCGGATCAGCACTATCTGTGTCCGCTGTCATCGTGCAAATGATGAAGTGGTAATGTAAAAATCCCATCTACACGCACGCAGGTGGCTCCGGTGATTAGTAGCTCTTCCGTATCTATGCCCCCCCTCACAAACACCCGCGGTTCCCGGACCTCGGGGTTCCCACTGAAGCCCGCTGCAGTCGTTGGTGTGTCAGCAGACGTGATCAAACTGCAGCTGGCCCCCAGAAATTTCTGGTCACATGCCAAGGATCAAGAAGGTATGGTGAAAAGCTGACAACTGACAGGTGCTAATGATGCAACCTCGGGGTTAGAATCAGGGAGTATCAAGAGAGCAATAAAGTCCTAACTCTGATCAAAGTTTAGTCCTCTATTATAATCATTACATATTTACTTGAAAACATTTTTTGCTTATCTATATGAGGCTTTACAAAAGATGACCGACAACATCTCCATCAACATCTACATGTGTACATCTACAAACAAAATCACGCACTGTGAGCTCACATCCCTGACGTTTGAGGGATGTGAGCTTGCAATCCTGGATCCCATCTCTCGTGCTTTAAAGCTAAAACCTGACTTTGAATCTCCCATCAAAGTTTTGCTTGTGAAGAAATGCTCCACAGAAACAATTAAAACCAACGTGACGCAGCAGCAGCTTAGGAATGATCTCATTAAAGTACCAGAGCTAACTATTTTTATAGCGCCTGACACACACTCACACTCAAACACACAGACACTTTGACCTATGAGCCACTCCGGACTACAGTGGCCGCGTCGACATGGTCTCACCCGTACAGTTTCAACACCTAATTCATTATCAGCTTCTGCATGGCCCTGCCATTCCCAGTTAAGTAAGTGGCAGGTTATAAAAAGCAGAAGAGCTGTGCATGTACACATTAGTGAGTGTCACTTACTGGAAAACACTTAAACCTGGGACCAGATCAAAAAAGGAAAACTATATCCACAAATATATTGTTCGACGGAGACGGTGCCAACTTTCTGT
Organism: Nibea albiflora; assembly: GCA_014281875.1. Classification (NCBI taxonomy): domain Eukaryota; kingdom Metazoa; phylum Chordata; class Actinopteri; family Sciaenidae; genus Nibea; species Nibea albiflora. The sequence continues at coordinate 10,317,507 of CM024789.1, read as the reverse complement.
TGCTTTGGAGCAACACACGATGTAGGGATATGAGCCAGAAACTGACTGTGTTAGGTATTGATATAATTAATACAATATTTAGCTGCCAAATAAAGGACCAGATTGTTGGATTTAGTGGCATCTAGCAGTAAAGCCTTCGTTTCACCCTCTGGCCACGAAAGTAGAGAATAATACACACACACACACAAAAAAAAAACGATCTAGAGCCAGTGTTTAGTTTGTCCATCCTGGGCTACTGTAGAAACATGGCAGACATGGAAAAGGACCCACCGCGTCTGTAGATAAATGTAGAGGCTCATTCTAAGATAACAATGACATAACGATTCTTATTTTCAGGTGATTCTACACTAATGAAAACACAGTTATGCATACTAGATCCCATTTCTTCCATTTAAACAAAGACACAGAAATCTAACACACTGAACTTTTTAGAACATTGAAGTAACCTGAAATACTTTTCAAACCAGCTAATCTAGAAAGGTTTTTGGTGTCTGATGTACAGAGTACAATATGTAAACAATTCATGCAGTCACTGTTTAAGAAATGTGCTACAAAAACTCACACACAGGTGATCACGTCTAACCTTAAAGAAAAAAATAGCTCTCCTTCAGGCTTTAACAAAGCAGATAGCTTTCTGTAAGACCTTTCAGATTTTATAATGAACAAAAAAATAAAAACATTGTCGGTTAAAATTCAGCATGTGTTTCTCCGTGCACCATAATCTGAAAGCAAGAGACAGCAAACGTTTGTCTTACGTCATCTAAAGCGCAACAGGCTGCGTTAGTGATTTCTGACGCACCTGTGTACTCAGAGCAGTCTTCCAACACTCACAGCGCCTCATCCTAGCTTAGCGGGACAGACTACTTAAATCCTCCTCGTTGTGTCTCTAATCAGTTCAAAGCGTGGCTCCATCCTCGTCTACTTAAAGGAGCCTTTTTTTTTATTTTTTTTTTTTAATAATGCTGGAATGAACTTGTGACTGTTCACCACTGACATGGATGAATTGAAATTCACTGGGCTGAAATATAAACTTTAAGATATCAAACTACTAAATATTTTTTTCATTTGACAACTTGTCAAAAGAAAACATTTCTTTCTCCACACCTGATCTGTGTAACTTCGCAATCGGCACGAGATGCTTCCCCCTGTGTTCATTGTCAGTTATTGCAATCGCATCAGTCTATCCATAAAGAAAATAAACAATACTGTAGGCCTGAGCTTTGTTTTCCCACAATATACTAGTGTGAATCTTGAATAATCACCTTATTAATTAAATTATATTAAATACATTACATCTATACAACATTACTGTGGCATCCTTGGCACAGCCACAGATCATTATTGCGATCTGGAGATTAGGGTTAACGCTTTTGAGTTCAGAACACTTGCCCTTAATTTTACATTTCATTACATTAGAATTGTAATCGGGGAAACCCTGCTGTCAACAATCTCCACTGTGGACAACAAATTAATACTTTTATTAAAAAGAAAAACTGGCTCAGCAGTTTGGTTAAAAAAAAAAAGCCCCCGTCATCAAACAGCTCTGTCACTGAGAGAGCTCGGGGAGCAAGCATGCCCTACAGGCGGCCCCTATTATCAGTGAGACTGAGGAGAATTAGGCGAGCTTTTCACACATCACTCGAGCCATGACATCAGTCTCTGAAGGAGGGCAGAGAGAGAGGGGGGGGGGGTGAAGGAGGACAACAGACCAGAGGAACAATGAGAAAAATGGAGGGCACCAAAACAAGGAAATAAACAGATAAAGAGGATTTAGAAGTTTGTGTGGGTGAGACAGAGGGAGATTAAGACACGGTGACAGGGAGAGAGAGACATAAAGCAAACTGTGAGAGTAAGCCCCCCCCCCGATACGTCCTGTACTTTCAGGAGGAAAATGTATTCGCATTCTCTTATTCCCCGATGGCCTGTCTTGATCCCCTTTCCTCCTCTCTCTCTCTCTCTCCCTCCCTCCCGCTGCCTCTCTCACTCAAAGATGCATGTGCGGCGCACAGTCTCCCCCAGTAACTCTAAACTGGCAGGTGCAACCGAGTTAACGCTAACAGAGACATACTTCCTGGCTCATCAATCAAGTCAAAATGCTATGATCGCCCATTAAGTGTGTATATTTAAGCCTCTGTGAGAGGCTGTTTATTGGGGTAGCGGCCCTCTGGTGAGACGGATAGCAAGCCAACTGTTGCTCGTCATATCGCGTCCCGCTGCGCTGCTTCCTCTCTCCCAGACGCAAGCATGCAGTCATAGAAATACATAAAATACTACATCAAAGATACCCGTCTAGTAAAGCTTACACACACACACACACACACACACACACACTCACTCACACACTCACACAGGGCAGGTAGGCCACACTGTGAGTGGTATGAGGTTCCCGGAGTGATCGTGTTACACTTTGTGCATCCCGGACACCTCCCCACTCTCCCTGTTCACTCGGCATTCAAATGGCTCTCACAGATACCATCAATAGCTGCTGGCTTTTCTCTTCTTTTTTTTTCTTCTCCTTGTTCCTCATGACATCATCCTTTGATACCAAGAAAGACGGGAGCTGAATATTCCTTCCCTGCTTTCTGTCAGAAAAAAAAAAAAACACGGTGAACTCGCCGTCAGATTAGCCTTAAAAATATGATAACAATGCATTATACTGCTGCAGTAGCACTCGGGAGTCAGCCAAACCGTCTCAGACTGATGAGAGACTTTGATAGCAGGTGAATGCAACAAATACACTGGTATGATGGAACAAGGGGAAAAAATGTACCACAATATTGGCTTTACAGTCCCCCTGTGAGTCATCGGCCTTTGTAATAAATGTGCACTGGGCAGACTACAAAACTCCTACAAAAGGATCATATTTCCCAGAAGAATTTGGGAAGAAACCCTGCATAATGTACCCAACTAATCATACTGTATATTAATTTTTTTAAATAATATAAAATACTGTACTGGAGTCTAACAATAGGGATTATCCTGAGCATCTGGGATGTAGGTTAAACACGGATACCTCAACTCATGCTTATTTCTAGCAAGCACCCTGCCTGTTATTGCACGTTTCTCGTGCATTAGGCTGCTACTCATCTTAAGAGAGATTTACATTTTTTTCTCTCTCTCTCTCTCTCCACAGCTTAAAAGCTTGTGGTTGGAGTATTTAACATCCTCCCAGCCCTGACCGCATCTTCCTTTAATGCACTGGAAAACAGCAATCCGCTGGAATGCACTTTTAGTGGCGACCTTACCGCATCCCGGATGAGCTGATTCATTTGCCCTGGTCACACTGATTACAGCCAAAGGGGTCTTTGTTTCTTGTAATAGCACTCAAAAATAGTCTGTTTACCTCCTCCTCCTCAAAAAAAAAAGAGTAAAGCACCAAATTCAGCTCTTTTTCTTGGTCAGATCTGAAGCAGCAGCAGCTGCTGCTTGCTAAAATCGGCGCGGAGGGGGGAAAAGATGTTAGCCCCTTTTACTAACAACACAAACACACAGAGAGAGTGTGTGTATGTGTGTGTGTGTGTGTGTGTGTACGTTACCTTAAAACGACTCCACTCGACTAATTCCACAACATATCGCCCGGTTACCAGCCTCTTCCATGTGGGATAGTCTTCACCCGGACAGGCGGAGAAGTACGCACGCCGACACGGGGGGAGCTACAGCAGCGGTTGAGGAAAGCTAGTGCGGCGGCGTCCGTGTGATGAAACCGTACACCTGTTTTTCGACGCGCATGGATGTTGCCGGCGTCGGTCAGCTAAACTAAAAGGCGACTCCCTCTCTCGGGGAGGTCACCGGGGCTCGGGTAGCAATGCGGTGAAGCAGGTCCTTGTCCACAAACCGCCACCGGAAGAAGCGACGCGGCGGTAAAGTAGTTACCGCATGTCGTTATTTTAATTTTTTTTTAACGTTTTTTTTGTTGTTTGGAGGGGCGGGTGTGCTACGAGCGTCAGCGGTCCCACACGGCTCTCTGCCGGCTCTTAAACAGTCGCTTCTCTCCCCGAGATGGACTGAACCTGCCTCCCGTTTCCGTTTTTTTTTTTCTTTTTTTTTATTATTATTGAATGATGCCGTGGCTTTCGTGCGCAAAATGGCCTCTGTTATTTTCATTCAGCAACAGTCCAACCGCGAGCTTCTCATTGGGTCTGCGTGTAGCCATGGCAACGCCCGCGGTTCAATCAGTGCTTGCAGAGGACACACACACGCACACGCACGCACGCACACACACAGTGTGGGCCTGCTAACAAGTGAAACAAGTGTCGCTTTACCTTCCTGTCTGCGGTACAAACGCACAAAGACTGACCTCATGAGAGTTTATGGAGGCTACACAGGACTGCGTGTTAATGGTTAGAACATGATAATAATACAGCCAGGCTTAGTGAGTGATCTAACAGACTCGTGCTGCTAGGAGTAATCCAGGGCTGAGCCAACATTTGTGTTTCCCTGGCAGCATATTATGTTGTCATCAATAGAAATGTTGAGCTGTGTAGAAATGACCTGAAGTTATAGCTTATAGAATTACCGGGCTGTTTGAGGTAGGCCGCAGTTGCGTTTTCAGGCCAAAGGGTTACAAACGAGAAACCTCAGGTAAATCTGCATTATGTAATAAATCATATCAAGCTGTCATCAAACTTGCTCCAAGAGAAATGATGTAAGTTACATCTTATAGACTTACTGGGCTGTTTGAGCTAGGCCTCACTTGCAAAAGAGAAATCTCAGGTAAATCTGCAGTTCGCATTCTGCAAAAATAAGTTTTCATTTTTATGTGCATATTTATTAATGCGTGGATAAGAAGTTATTTTTGCCTTATGAGTCAGCGTGAGCTGCTAGTGGCTGTACAGATGGTAGGCAATTTTTATATATATATTAAAAATACAGAAAATAAACTAACTGCATCCACATACGAACTCTACAAACACGATAATGCTGTTTTGTGGAACAAACAAGCCCGCAGGACACATTGAGTATATGTGTGTGAATCTTTATTACTATCAGGCACAGTCTTGTTTATAGTGACTTACATCCATGTAAATTTCTGCAGAGACTATAAAAAATGTGAATTATTTTGCTGTTTGTTCTCTGTGAAATGTTCGAAGGATAGAATCACTAATTCTCTAACCTGCAATTACAGTACTGTGTTTTGGGTAAATGCGTTTCTGTAGTTAGCGTCTACCAATCATTAATCCCTGCGACGCATCTACACAGCAAACGTTTCTGCCTGAACACCGCAGGTGTTGATTGTTTCAGTTGCTGACAGAAAGCGGACATGATTTTGTGGCAGCAAAATCCGGTAATGATCTGAAGGTGTTAAACTCTGATAGGTGTAGATTTATATCAGCACTGGCATGGTGTTGGTTTTGACGCACAGCATTTTAAATTAAAACTGACGTTTTTGCTGTGAGGTCTTCTGCCCTTTCTTGGCAAACACAACAAACTGAATAATGCTTTGTCTCTGTTACAAAACTATTTGTTTGAACCTTATTAAGCAAAGTAACTGGACCGTGTCTTGATTTTTGATGGGTTAACTGGGGAATTCTCCCCCTCTGTGTCTGTCGCCCTCTTTCTCACCCACACACACACACACACCGAGCTGTTAAATTATTTACAGACTGGATGGCAGTCCTTTATACTCAATGCTAGGTATCCTGTGACCATGGCAGAAAACATGGCCTTTACACACTGATCACATTGTTTTGCCTTTGTTACACTCTCTCTGCCCTTTCCGGTGCACGCGAAGAATCGGCTGAACCAACAGGTTCTGCCTATGCACCTGTCTTTTGCACTTATTACAAATGAGAAGTGTCAGTGCAGCATCAGACATCTGCAGACTTGAGAAAGCAAAAGCCTTCATGAATTCTTAAAACCTCTAGAAGGTTGTTAAAGGTGGTCTGGTGAGTTGATATGGAAACAGACACAAACAGATATGACCCCTTCTCCTTCTTCTCATCCACTTTAAGAATGCATCCATTCATATGTAAATCCACCTATTTTCTGTAAATGCTTATCTTTATCAGGGTCGCATGGGGCTGACAACCATTCACATGCACATTCACACCTACAGGCCATTTAGAGTCACCAGTTAACCTGCATGTCTATGGACTGTGCGAGGTACCAGGAATATTCTTATGAGGAAACAGTGCTAACCACTGCACCACCGGGCTGCCTCATATGTAATCTCACAAATATAAACCGTTCACCATACATAGCTCATGCAATAGTATCAACTCTACTGTACAGTATGTGTTCACTAATTCACCTCTATGGTGCTAATAGCTTTGTGATGACGCTAAGATAGCCCATATAAAGTGAAACAGCAGTATAACATGTACTGCTTTATGTTTATCGTAACAATGAAACACTAACACATAATTATATCAAAATGACCTTGTTTTCTTAAAAAAAACTGTAGATGTTTATAAAAAAAAATGTCTTCACTCTAATTATGTTTCTAATTGATTTTCCTGTCAGCTGATTTAATGATGTTTTGCCACAAGATGAGGGAACTTCTTAATGTGGTTAATTATGTCATTTTAGATATAACCGCCACCTTAAATTATTTAACAGCAAATAACTAATCAGCAGCTTAAAGCAACTCCAGTGTTATTCTGTTATTTAACACATGCATAAAGAGCCCTTTCTTCTGTCAACATTAAAGGTGTACAAATTTAGACAGTTATTGATAGCTGACCTTTCTGAAGTGTCAGCGAGACCACATCTGTGAGTGTGTGTGTGTGCACAAGTGCATGCATGTGTTTGGTCTTTTATCGCCAGCTCTTATGCGCAGTATAGACAGCCCTTACTGAATCTTATTGTTGTCAAGTAGGTGCCTTTTTATAGGTGGTATATTATCCACAGACATACTCTTAGCAATCTTTCCTGATGGGGCCGGGGAGGATGATGACGATACATTATGTCTGGTATGCAGCGGTCCACTGTTGGTGCAGGCTCAGACACACTAAGGATTGCGCTTAGGACATTAGAGCACTTTATAGAAAAGGGCTAATGCTGTGTCTGCACGGGAGGTACTTGGGAGTTTTTCCACCAGAACAAATACTTGCCTTTTTCAATCAATACAGCTCTCTTCATAGTAATGAAAATTAAAAAAAAAAAAAAAAGTATCCACACCTGTTATCACGCTAACATTGGCTAATTATCAATAAACACAGTTAGTTATGTAGTCATAAATCAAAATACTGCATAGAATAAAAAAATGACCTGACGGTGACACACTGCAATCTTTCCAATAGTTGTTTAGACATATCAATAAAAAAACACAGTGGTAAAACCTTGGTAAAACCTTCATCCTCTTGGGACCATGAATGCATCTACCAAGTCCAAATAAGTGTTCAATGGTTAGCTATCTCAGCCATCAAAGTGGTGAATCAACCAACCGACAGACCTACATTGCCATCCATAGAGCCATGCCTCCTGGACTGTGTCACTACATATAGTCACAGGAATCCTTACCCACCCCCACTGAGTGCCAGGAATGAGTTTTCAGCAGAGGTAGTAGAGGTGCCACCCCTGCGAAACATTCATCTAGTGGAGTCAAGTGTTGACGTGAGTGCAATCCAAAAGCTGGCCTTGGATAGAAGATATGCTGAGGCTGACCACCACGGTCAAAAACCCACTACATTACAGTCCACAAAAAGGATCTGGATCCGTGCCAGGCCTTCATCCAAATTCAAATGTGTAATAATGCTTCCCATAATAGTATTTCCCTTTTAGGATGGCAAGCTTATCTTAGAGAGCATGACATCATGAACCATGTGTCATGCTTTTATGGCCGGAGCTACCTATCCCCATCCCCATCCCATCCCCATCATGTCTGCTATTATCTAATGTCCAAGCCCCAACATATACTACCAACACACCCTCACGGCATCTCTTAGAATAGCCCACAATAAAGGAGAGCAGGCTGGCACATAGATCTTGTGAGAAAATAACTCTTTTATCTAAGCAGTGGCACTGCCTCACATCTTTCCACTGTTGCTTTCCAAAGAGATCCACATTTGGAACAGCTGATACTGAGGTGCACTCGTCTGGCCAGTGTTAAAGTAGTACAGTGGTGCTGAATGAATGGATGGCATATGAGTGCACGAGGACATTGTCTGCCGATGACATCATGCCACTTCCACTTACATTTCAGAGTTACTTTGATGTCTAAGAGCTGACCAGGTGAAATGCCTTATCAAATCTGTGCGAACAAGGCTGCTGATGTGGGGTCCTACGTCATCTCTCAGTTTAGCAGTGTCAGAAAGTCTGAGGCAGTCATTGACATTTTGTTTATTGCTGTAGGCTTGTATTTTCACGTTAACAATATTGTTATATTTCCTTATGTTGCGATTTTAACAGCGTCAATCCCCACTTTACATAGACAGAGCTGACTGGCCTCTGCCTTCCTTCTGTACTATATCAATCAAAAAAAAAGTCAACATTGCCCAGTGAAAATGCCAGTGTCACTCACAGCTCTTCATTTTCTAAATAAAACTTGACACTGCAGTGTTATGATAGATGTTGGAGAGAAGTTGACCTATAAGAGAAGTGAAAAGATGAAGGATGCCAGAATATCAAATGACAATAAAGGACAGAGAGGACAGAGACACAAGTGAAGAGTCACAGGCTAAATGTTTAGCTTGCACAAGTTAACATCATTATTTCTCTGCCTGACTAGACATGATTAGCCTCATGGGAATCATCACTGCATGGCAATGCATATTATGACTTGAATTAATCCAATATTATATATATATATATATATATATATATATATATATATATATATATATATATATATATATATATATATATATATATATAGATATATATATATATAGATATATATAGATATATATAGATATATAGATATATATAATATAATAGAGAGACAAGAGTAAAGTTGTTTTCTGTAATATTTGTTGTAGTCATATTTTTAATATTGTAACAGATCTTAGAGATGCATTTGCTGCATTAGCTGGTTCAATAGTGTGCAAAGTTGGTGTTTCCAACAGGCCCTACATTTGGTCTGCCTGAACTGTTTGCGTAGCCTTTTAAGCTCAACTAATCAATATTTCCTGTTATAATAATGGATCGTATGACTGTGCGTAATGTATAAAAGGTAGACAAACTCTGCTGCGCTACAGAGCTTTTAAGCCTCTTTTAGGTTACTCATAAAACCCTGTTTCCACAGGTAGCTGTTTTGCTCAAAGCAAAAAAGCAGCTAACAGAATACAAACAAAGATATCTCTCACTTGAGTAGGTGGAGACCAAAACAGAGCGAAAATGAATTATTCATTGGATAAAATTATGACTTCACTTGAATGCTAATGCTGCTCTATGACTTCTCTGTGTTTAAACAGGCTAATATAAACCTAATATAACTATCATTTGTCAGCCATTACAGCTTTAGAAGGCAACGGCATGTGAGATCTGTGTTTTTTCCAGTTTTTGTGGATATTTTCTGTCCTCGAGTCACATGCACAAAAACATGCACGCTATAGCGCAGCCAGTATACTCCGCATGTAAAATGAACACGTACAGACTTTCTTTACAAGTTGCCCAGCTGACATCATCAGTTAAGCTACTTTCAAATTAGTGACGATAGTTCATTTTCAGCACATCTGCATGGTGCAGTGTAATGCAGGCCTTGCCGTTTTTTCTCCCTTCAGATGAGGCGTCAGCAGCTGTCAAACATACAGAGGCAGCTCACAAGAGCAGAGGCTGTAGCTAAAGCATAATGAACATGAGTCAAACCCTGCAATTACAACAGCAGACAGAAGAGAGATGCCTTTGGGGATACCAGACTGCCAATTTCTCCACCTATCCTAATTACTGGAAGGATTGCCAATGCACCTCTTGGTATGAACTCAATAACTAATCATTAAAAATTCAGTTGGTCCAATATTTTAGTTTATGACTGAATACTTGCAAAACTTATTACACTCCCACCATCCTCAGCTCTGCTCAGTGTTTAGTGCTAATTAACAAACATTATTCGCCAATGCACTAAAGTAAGATGGTGATATGGTAAACGTTATGCTGGCTAAACTGACATTAGAATTTAGCTCACAGCGCTGTTTTCAGGACTCTTGGTTTTGTTTCCACTATGCATTATGTTTGAGTCATTAATAATTCATCATTTCACTACCGGATTCACTGTGATACATACAGTATGATCTGTTACAACCCCACCCTGATACTGAAACATCTGATCTGACTTGGAGCTCAGCGCGCCTCTCTGCTTTTCCTTATCAGGGCACGAGGCGAAAGGCAGGGCAGCTCATGCTGGTTACGCAACACACCTCTTCATATTTCCCATGTGTGTCTTCCAAACACAATTACTGATAGACTCTCTGCAACACATTTCTAATATTACTCTGCACTTAATCCACCTCAATACCCTTCACTGATGTTGGTAAGCCAGGCCTCTCCTGTGTGACTGCTAAGTGAACTGATAAGTGGTGTCGAGGCTGGTGAAATGTTGCATAGCTGGATGCTGATGCAGTGCGGCTGCCAGAACGCTCACTAGAGGAGCAGGAGGGAACCAACCAACATAGAACAGACAAGATCAACATAAAGGACCGTGAGTAAGAGCTGGTGAAAGGGAAGTCTTTGAAAGAGAAAACAATGGACTTCTTGGACTACGAGGAAGTGAAACGAGAGCGTGCACAGAGGCAAACAGTATGCAGGGAACAATGAGAAGTGACGTGACTGAGAGTAGGAGCGTCTCCAAGAGAATGTGATGCCAGTCAACTAGTGGACATGCCAGCTGGCTCTGACGGTGTTTTCACATGGTCTTTGAACCTTTCAGGTCCACACTATCAGGTGTTTTGTGAGAAAATGCACACATTCTTCGGTTAGAAGAGAAGTGTTTGGCGGTGTGTTGTTCATTTTGTAAATGTGGAGGCTTGACAGCGTATTCAGAAAATCAGGGTGCTATCATCTAGCCGTGTCTTATTATGATTTATTGCGTATTGTTATTTCTTTTTTTATTGTTTTCTTATCTTTTTACACTTAACAACTTTCTTTCAAAAAATCTAATTTTGGAGCTTCTCGAAAAGAAGCTTTTGTTTCATAAAGTATTGCAGTGAATTGTTGGTGAATGTGTTCTTTAATCATATTCATCTCATGTATAATTTCATACAGTTAACATTTTTTTAAATTATTCTGACAACTGACTTCTATTGGACGAGTTTAGAAAGACCCACTAAGCATGATTCACAAATCAACAAGTATCGTAGTATTGTAGTCCTGACAGTTTTGTACGAGCCGTGTGCTTCATGCCACACTTGACGTGCTCATATGTTAGCAGTCCTGGGTGTTCTTAGCTGGATTTGTCCATTGACCATTATTTTGTGTTCAGAAGCAGACTCCATCCTTGAGGTGGATGGAGTTGTTCTGAAGCCAGCCAGTAGAGGGCACCACAGGGGCCATCTCAATTGATCTATTCATCCATTAAATCATTTTCTTACACTTTTCTTTTACAATTTGTGTTGTTGCATATGCCAGCATGCATTGAGGAAAAAAACAACACACACACCGGACATGTTGTTTTTAAAGTACAGCAGGACTACCACACTTGTGTATACAGTTACAATAAAAGCATCTTGGTCATGGATCTCTATACTCACCCTTCGATTTATGGTTAACTGTATACATGTATACAGGACTGTGCTGCAATTTTGTCAGTGGTTTTCATACTGTATATATAAAATTCACATTGTTGTGCATAAAAATTGAGCAAAAGTAGGAAAATGTTTCACTAAAAACATTAAAGATGGCTCCAATTCACTGTCCAAGATTCTTAAAAAAGCGTAAGCCAACATGAAAAGTACCAGGAGCCTGAAATGGGAGCAGTTAAATTAAATTCAGCCATCAATCAGTCCAAAAATATTTGTCAAATTTCATAATATGTTTTGCAAATTAGAATGTTCATTTCAAAATCATGGTGGAAGTGACAGACTCAGACTTTGCCATGTAGGGAACTACAAACATGTTCAAACATATTTCTTTGTCTTCACTGATTCAACGTTTGCTCTGTCTAGACTGAACAACAGGTCTGTAATTAACAGCAGCACATATTTACCCATCTCTGCACACCCCCATTGTCACATTATCACACCGAGTAATTATTATGATGTCCCATATCAACATTAGGGAAACAAACTGGGTTGCTGCAGAGTTGGCAGAATCAGCACCATTACCAGCTCTTTCCATCATCTACTTGCTAATGAGCCTGTCGGTGGAAAGTATTTATGAAACAAAAAAGAAAGATCTGCTTCAGAATTCTATCCTTGGTTTACTGGTAAAGCTTTAAATCCTCTTCATAGATTTTCAGCTTCTTCCCAAGCTTGTAATTAAGTAATGGCTCGATTAATCCTATCAAACCTGCATTGCCAGAGGAGAGAGAAGGGACATTCATTAAGCGCCAACAGGAGATTAATACAAATCAAACATACAATAGTAGTGGTGCACATAACGGTGAAAATAATGGCACCAGTTTAAAAACTTCAATAAAGGAATAAACAATCTGTCTCAACCCTCTGTGGCGCTGAAGGCATTCAGAGAAAGAACAGGCGTGCAGAATGATTTAAAAGTTGAGGGAAGAAATGAGCTCCAGTGAAAACAATACGCAGTTTAATACTGTTTACTTTTTCCAGGATGAGCTGCAGAGAAAATTGCTGCTAATGAATTTGGCCTATCACAGTCATTTCAATTCTGACTTCCAGCATGCCGTGTCATGTCAAGCACAAATATTTCACAGGAAATGGGTAATGTACAGTAACAAATTGTTTTGCTGCCTTTAGGGCAAAGAAATCTGTCCAGACTGAGAATTTGTTAGGATGAGGAATGTGACCCCTGAATCCCCCTCTTCCTTCTTTGGTAAAACCGCTGCTCCGCTACATCAAAAGAGACCTAAATCGCTAAATCAGTTTTGACCACATGACCTAGAGAAATATTTGTGTATTTAGCCGAAGGGGGATGAACTTTTCAAAGAGGAGGGGGGAAACATGTCTTGAGTGTTTATGTATTTATTTATTTTTTCTGCTAAAATTCGCTGAGACTCGCATCCTGATAAAACAGTAGATCTTTTGCTTTATTTGCTTTGGTCGCATCTACTTCTTTGGTTTGTTCTTTGCTTGTTATGTCGGATAGTGATGATATTCTACCAGCACATACAAATCATGCAGCCAGCTGCAATACAAATAACATGAGCTATCCACAACACCATGAATGAGAACGATAAGAGACAGCTGATGTTCCGTACTTGACTTTGACAATAAAGTTTGTCTGATATCCTGTTTGTATGATGAAAGGAATCATTACACCTCAAGCATTTCCTAAAGCCATATGGCATTTAAATCAGGAAGACATTAAGTCCCATCTGCTAACTCTCACTGACAGTCTGGTTTGTTGGCACTGCCAGACTACTGTGGCCAAAGCTTTAAGGTGCTGGCATAAGGCTCTCCCTGCCTTCCATGCTCTGAGTCCGGTGTTAGGAAGGTGTAATCTCCCACTGAAAAGGCCACTTGTCTTGCAGCTTTTTAGCACATGGTCAAAGCCGCTCTGTGTCAACCCATCACGCAAAATGTCCCTGCAAAAACCACGGGACAAAGCTCAAAGGCAAATTTCACTAGATTTCATCACACAGCCCCCGTGAGTGGGACGTCAGCAGCTAAAATTCAGTATAACATGTTGAACAAATGTAGTTCGGGCTCAAATCTTTACTGTATCATGCTCACTACTCTCATCAACATCATTTTTCAGCAGACAGCCCGAAGAGTACACGACCTGCTCAGCACCAAACAGCAGACAGACAAAAATAGCGACTAGCTGAGAGGGTGAATGTAATGCCACAGACATGACTCAAATTGAGGGCTGATGAATCTTCTGGATGTGTAAATAGTCAAGTGTTTGCTAACATATTAGCCATATCAGCTTCATAATAACTTTGTAATATGATACAATGTTGTGTTTAGAGCTTGTTGTGGCTGCCCTGAAGTGGTGGGAAAATTGTCTGTATACATACATTATATCTATTATGCTATATGATATGATGATATGATAGATCGTAATGAAGAAGAAGCCACAGCTTCAGGATTTTGTTGCTTCTGTCCGTTTCATATCACTGTAAAATCTTATTTTTTAATTGTTACTAAATTATAAATCTCCTTTTATTGGCTACACAACGTGTTTAATTGTTTATCTGAAAAAGGTATTAACTTGTGGCGGTAATAAGGTTTTCACTGTACTTGCCACATTTCCAGTCATGCTACCCACACACTGAACTGTCTCTCCTTGCATTTTACTGAGACGCACTGCAGAGAGTTAACAGTCCAGTAGTGGATCCGTGCTGCTGATTCCAGTTCAGTATTGATGTCCTGTCACCCCCTGGGGACCACTTATAGTGAGAAGAGACCTGAGTCAGCACTTAGTGAGCACTAGCCAATGATGAGAAGCACATACTATCAGCTAATGCTCAATAAATAAATAAACAAACAAATAAAAAAACCCACAATGAATGTCGATAATTTCACAAATGATCTAATCCTCTATCATGTAAGAAGTTTGATTTATCTGTCATGTGGCTTTTACTAATCGCGATTAGGAATAAAAGCTGACATCGTTCTTTAGGGCGCTACATCTGTCTGCAGTGAAATGACTGACCGACTGCTCAATCCCCTGTGTCTAACACAACTGTCGTCTTTTGTGCAGTGTGGCACGTGGTGGAGTCATCCATGTAACGTGCGTGTGCTCAGTGCCCTTAATAAAAGCTTCAATCTCTGAGATAAAGATGTCCCGCTCTGTATTCTCTCCGGCGTGTGATTAAAAAAATCGAAATGCACATATATTACTGGGAACCATTTGCCCCTCCCTTCCTCTGAGGTGTAATAACCAGTGTGATCTTGAACGAGCTGTGTGTCACCGGCTGACACCAGTAGCAGAGCTGGGCGTCTGACCTCCAAACATCATTGGTCAGCAAACTGGGGAGGGGGAGACATACAGTGCTGCAGTGTCTTTTTTTTTTTTTTATCTGCGGAGGTCAGAGAGAACATGCTACAACAGTAGCTGCTGCTGCCCGCACTGCTCCTTGTATGTACTTCATCTCTCTCTCTCTTAAATCTCTTCATCTCACTTGCTACGTTTTCCCACCGATAACGCAGCTACTGTGTGAGTTATTGTACAGGATTACATAACGTGTACAGTATAGCACCATTTATAGCAGCGAGGAGCCAAGAGGGTAAACTCACCTTTTGTTTCCAGGCATTCCAGCACTCCAGAGATTCAATCTGCAAATGAGGGAGAGGAGATTTACCCAAGCTGATAAGATGAAGAATGTGGCGAGCACACTCGTATTGATGGAGGCGCTTCCTCCACCACCCCCCACCCCCCACCAGTTATCCCTTTTGCATGAGTGCATTCAATCACACGCACGCATGACACGCACTAGCCACTCTTGGGCTCAGGGAAACATGTGCGGCAATGCCTGTCATTCAGTCCACAGCGCAGTAGGGGTGTTTCTCTTTACTTTAATCCCTCATTCCAGTGCCACGTTGGTTCACTTAAGAGAATCCGACGTGCACCTAATTCCTGTCAGCTTTCATGTCTCTGTTTGCTTCCTTCCCCTCCCGAGCTGTTGACAGTGCACTTCATGATTTAGCCAGCATTAAAGCAGGGGCGAGCTGCAACAATTCCCTGCTGCATCATTTGCCCTGGTTCTCATCACGGCCCTTTCTGTCTACATCCACCTCCTGCTCTCTGTTTTTGTTTTCTAGCTTTGTTTACTGCAGGAATACCTTGGTATCTCTTTTTTTTTTTTAATCATCACATTAACTAACATGGCTCACCATCACAATGCAGACCATGCTAGCTCTTTTTACAGGTCTCCAGCAATCCAACCATTGGCACAAAGCCCTGTAAGCTCCCCCGGCTTAGCACCAGGCTAAAGCAATCAGGTGGCCTGAGGTCTATCCCAGGAAGAACCTGCTCTATTAATCTTTAGGATGAAGAGGAAAAGAGAGGGAATAGAAAGATATATGTATGCCTGTCTGACTTTGGAGGATGAAGGGGTGAGTTTGTTGCAGATTTTCTTGGGACAATGTAATGTTTCCTGCTTTGCATATTGCCGAATCACTGACATGAAAGGTCAGAGGGACAAGGTCCTCCCTCCATAAATTTCCACACAATCAATCTATTAGCAGAGAGAGTTTCCACAGAAGCTGTGTCAGATATGTCAGCTATGTGCAGTTTGTTGCCCCTTTTGGTCAGATAGACACATGCAAGAATGAATATTAGAGGTATTGTTGGTGGTTTTAGTTTAGTTTAGTTAGCATTATTTGATGAATGGTGCTGTGAGGCTTTATGGAGGCACAACAGTGCTTTGAAATACTTAAATAAAAGCAAAAAAAATTTCAACCCCATGGTGGCACAATCAGAAGATCATCACTTCTTGGGATCTTGAATATCTGTTACAAGTTTAATGAATAGTTGTCAGCATATATCCGATTGAACCCGAGGGATCAGCAATGTCATTAGAATTCATCCACTGGTGACCAAGAATGTCTGAACCTAGACCAGCCTCGGAGCTAACAGTGAACCTTTGAACAATGTTGGTTTGGATTAACGGCATACTTGGGGACGATGGGACGTGTGCTGTGTTGCGTTTGAAATGACACAGATGGTACTCCAGCGACAGATACGCTCAGTGAGTGAACTGTCAACAGGATATTAAAGCAATGATGAAAAGCGTATTTCCATTCGGAGTGGAACAAAATTCTTTTGAACTGAAAAGACTTACATTAAGGGATAATCATCAGTCCATTATATTAATGGTAAACTGGCACATCGCTTACTCATAATCAATAGAAAATACAGGCAAGATTTGTTGATCTGCTGAGGTTAAAATTCATGACTCATTTAGCACCATCAGCAGCTAATTTCTGCTTTTATTGCTGACCTTTCAAAATAGGTCTGACTGTGTGGTTGTCTTCAGATTTATGGGTGTGGACTGTCTCAGAAATGCATGCACGTGCAGCTTAAAACTGTAAAGATATATACTATTCTATAAATCACCTCACTCCATTTATACTAGTAATGCACATTTGGGGGAAATGCATTCCCCCCATATTTCTAAAATAATTGACTCGTCAAAAAAAAAAAAGTGTGTTACTAATAAAAAATTGCTCAGATCAGTTAACAGAAAAGCTCAAAATAAATTCAACAAATGTAAATCTTTTAATTAAACGTTTTACAGTTTTTCATGTATTGCAACTGAATTGACTGATTTGAGCCACCCAAAGAAGAGAGACATGCAACAATGGTCCTCGACGAAACCCAAACTGGGATCTGGCAACTGCATGGTCAGACCCCTCAGCCAGGACCCCGGTCAATGTTACATCCATTTGCATAGAGTACGGTTAAAATGACAATCTGAATCCTGGCTCTTAAAGGATATTATAACTAAAGTGACAAAGTGTCACCTGTGGAAATGACATACATGTCTGTCTCCTTATTTTTTGCCACCTCTATCTAACTATGGGGATGTTGACTGGCCCAGTAACAGTATTTTACTACCCTCTGCTGGCTGTTAAGTAAAGTAATTCCATTAGTTTAAGTTTCACTTCTCTGATGTGTTGAATGAGGGCATGTCGAGTTATGTAACATAACTACAAAGAAATAATTAGATGACTAAAAATATTCTCTTATGTCTGCTTAAAAGAGAATCCAAAGGAGTAGGTAAGTGCTGTCCCTGCCTCAGGAAGACCTGAGCTCTAAAGTCTTCTTGAATTCTCTCACTTCTGCATTTGGACGAAGTTGTTTAGGGAACCACAAGCCACAGGTGAGTGAATCACTTTCATCTGCAAGGGGAAGAATGTGACATTCTAGGTTTTGGGCAGGGTAATGCTCATTCTTTGCTTCCTGTGACTATAATAAGTGTGTGTATTATATGTCAGTGTTACCCAATAGCTGCACTTTGGACTATACAGGGGGAAAAAAAAAGTGATACTATAATTGTACCTGCCTGATTATTTGATCCTGATATAGCTGTTGAGCGTTGTATTCTAATAACCTCATGCAAATAACGTGGCATTGCAACTTAAGAGGCATTTACTCTACCTGAATTCAATCCAAAGTTTTAAATATATAACAACAGATTGAGCGAATTGTGCGAAGTGTCTTCTTCTTTCAGATCATTTCAGACTAGACCAACTCCTCTTAAACAAAGGGTGATGACTCATGTGGTGAAGACATGTTTGTTCTTGTTAGCAGCTAAAAGCTGAACCACAAAGAAGGTCACGAGTCAAGCTCCGGTTTCCAGAGTATTAACGATTCTTTACAGCAATCAAACAAAACTATTTACTCTTTCAAAGTATAAATGATGTATATTTACAGTTGAACACACACACACACACACACACACACACACACACACACACACACACTGTATTTAGCATGTACACATCATTGTGTCGTTACTCTGTATAGTGCACAGACACACTTATATGTATTGTATGCTGTTAGTTCTGTAATATACATACATATACATACATATATTTTCACACTCATTTATTCACCCACTTGTAAAGAGTTAGATGTTGATTTTGACCCATTTTGCCGCGCTTTGTCGTCTTTCAGCTGCAAGTATTGTGGCCCAAATTGTTCCCGGGACTGTATGTAAATACCCTACATTAAATAATTTTCTTATTTATACACGACCTCCTTGATCTGATTCTGATTATGAAAACCGCGGGTAGCTTTATTTCTTCACAGTAAATGTCTATTTGTAAATTTACGGTAATTCCACGCAGCGTTTAATGTTTGTTTTTTTCAACAGTAAAATCCTCTTGTTTTGTTGAAATCATTGATGTTTAAAGCGACAGACATAATAACCAAATCCCTCTCTCCGCCATCTAGTTATTAAAATAAACTGACGGGCATGCCTGCTGATATCAACTTGCCTTTATTTACCACGTTTTACGGTAAAGGTCCAGTTTTTTTGTGCGCCCACGTCCTGCTCGCCTGTTTAATGACAACCTTCTGCATCCATAGTAATATTGCAACAGACACTGTGAATGGTTAATAAGTTCATAGACAAACTGTTTTTTGTAACATGTGAGTACGAACATCACTCCAATGTCCCCGCACTTCCGCTTAATATCATGCAAGAAACTTTGCAGTGAATCTAGACACTGGTGTGATATGAAGTGAAACCGGAGCTGCCTGTTTTTCGTTTCCGTATTCCCTCGTTTTGTTTTCGCAGTGTCTGTTGCATAAGCTCCCCCTCTGAGGCGCCTGTCTGCCTTCTGAGGAACACAGACCGTGCTGTGTGCTGGAGGTGGCTATCCCCCTGTTTGAAGTCTATGAAGCCTAGATGCAACAGATGATATGCAAAGACTAAACCTGGTAAGAACTCCCTACTGTAGGTCTTCTATGCAAAATAGCCAGACTTAATGTGAAATGTCAAGATGACACTATCATCTTCACTTCTCTTGATGCTTTTATAGGCAGCGTTCATGTTCTCCTCTTTGTTCCTACAGTGAGACGTGTTTATTAAAGCTGCGCCAGTCAATATTTTGCAGTAGATCAAACCTAGGCCTGTGTGTAAAGTGATAAAGCCACAGAGAGCCTGACTCAGTTCTACTCAGCTTTACACACTTCCTCACTTCACCTAATATCGTGACTGATAGTGAATTTTTGCACCCAGAAGGCTGATTTTTAAGAAAACATAAGCTTTAACATGTGAAGTGATTTGACATATACATTGTCAACCACTACTCTGCCGCTTACTGCAGTACTGTAAATCGCAGTCCACTCAGCTGGATACACTTTGCAGTGATGCACATTTCTGCAGACGTTTCCATATTGTGCCTCTTGAATAATACCCTAACACAGATATGTCTGCAATAGGCCAATATTTGGTTCCCGATAAATTGGCCACACTCTGCTTTATAGTGTCTTTGGGCTCATCGTTTTGGTTTTGCTGCCTAAAACTGAACTGTTAGATTCTCTCTGCTCATTACCCTCCTTCGCAGCACGAAGCAGAAAACAGACAAAGCTAGGAACTAGGTGATGAAGATAGCAGAGCATTTATGAGCTAAAGAGCCAGATATTTTCTAAAAGATAAGTAACATGTTGCCATAAACACTCCAAAGCTAATATGTTTGCCTCTCTCTCTCTCTCTCTCTCTCTCTCTCTCTCTCTCTCACTCTCTCTCTCTCTCTCTCTCTCTCTCTCTCTCTCTCTCTCTCTCTCTCTAAAAGGTTGTTAAAGCAATGTGTGTCCTTCGCCCCCTCCTCCTGTCAGTGGTGATCATCATATGCAACTTTGTGACGGGACCGTACAATTGCGCGGCCGCCGTGAAGAAGACCTCCTGCCACGTACAAGATGGCACAGCTGACTGCAGCCACCTCAGCCTCAGTGAGGTCCCTCAGAACCTTCCCAGGAACCTCACCAGCCTGGACATGTCTCACAACAGATTAAAGGGGGTCCCCCCTCCTTCACTAACCCCATACCCAGGCCTCCTCCACCTTGATGTCAGTTACAACAGTATCACCAAGGTGGACGGGGGGTTTGTGCCAGACTCTGCCTCTGCTGCAGACGCTGAACATTGAGCACAATGAAGTATTTGTTCTGAAGAAGGAGGATGTGAGCCATTGCACTGAACTAACACGGTTGATCATGGCCAGCAATAGACTAAAGCTGCAAGGCGAGCCCTTCTCTGCACTGCAGGTACAGATATCAGTACACTGAGCGAGGGTGCAACAGTGGTGGTGATGAAATAATGATAGCGAAGTCGATTCTTTTTTAGAAAGGAAAAAAAGAAGGTAAGCTAAGCTCCAGCTGCACGTTTATTGTACAGACATGAGAGTTATGAAGATCTGATCTAAATCTCTTCAAGGACGTGAATGAGCATATTTATCGAAATCCAAGTAAATGAGAGCAGGTTACCAAACTTATTAACTGTTGTTAGATAAGCATTAAAACAAAGCTAAAACATCATGCAGCATCAAAACACAAGTGCAGAAATCAGCAAAATAAAATCAGTAAAGTATCAGTAAGGTAGCTGAAGTATTGAAAACTAAGCTATAATAAAGCAGTCATTTCATTTCCTTTTAAGTGAATATAGTGCAGCTTAAAAATAAAAAATCTGTAACTCTGTAAATCTGTACTGTAGATCTACATGTCTTACATCTTTTGGCCAGAAGATGTCACCATATTACAATAAGAAACAAATGTCACTCATGTAGAACATTTACTAACTACATACTTTTTATATCTATATTTGACATGATTGATATTAACTCCAAATGCTTACTTTACCACTTGCTTATTGACACTGCACACAAAGTAATAAAATGCCAAATTTCTTTTCTTAATGTGGTTGTAGCATTCATATGTCGTTATTTGTATATTTTATATTTGTATATAGGAGACTTGGCGCTATACATATTTTAAATGAAATGTTATGATTAAATTAACAATAGATTTAAAATATGATGGTGGCACTAAATGTTATTTATGACTGCAGCTTGTTTGTTACTGTATAGTGACATCTTCTGGCCAAAAGTCATTAAGTCACAGTTCTTTTCTCTCCTTAGCTGACCCCACAGGGGCTCTGTACAAATATGCTTTGGAGTATGGCATTAAGAAGTCTATAGACCAACAGTAGGAACCACATCACTGCTAGGGGTTAAGTTGTGGCATGTGTTTGTCATACATGACATTAAATAACACGTTATTTTTGTTTTTCCTTTCATAATTCACAGACCCTGAAATTTCTTGATGTTTCCAAAAACAATCTGAAATCAGCCAAGCTCGGCACTCAACCTCAGTTGCCCAACCTGGTGGACCTCAATGTGGCATCCAATGACTTCACCACTCTGAAGAAAGATGACTTTTCATTCCTTAACCGTTCGACCAATCTGCAACTCCTCAACCTGTCATCAGTGCCTCTAAAAACAGTAAGAAACTTACTAAGAAACAGGGAATGAACGGTGAATTTCAGTAGTAAGCAGCATTATTGTAGCACCTTACAGTTGTCTGTTTCTTTTTCGTCTCACTGCAAGACCTTTTTTTATTGTTTTGTTACAGTTGGAGCCTGGCTGCTTTAAGCCCATTTCAGGACTACATACTTTAATCATGGATAAGAGCAACATGGGCACCCAGATTATCACTAAACTCTGCAAAGAGCTGTCCGGGACAGCCATCGATGCCCTGTCTCTTCGGAAAATGAAGCTCGTCACACTCACAAACACAACCTTTGCAGGGCTACAGAAAACATCTCTAACCTTTCTGGATCTGTCCCATAATGGCATGGGTAAAATTGAAAGCGGCTCATTTCAGTGGTTGACCAGACTTCAGACTCTGAATTTGGAGGACAATAACATCAAGCATCTAACCAAGGACACATTTCAGGGGCTCAAAAGTTTGAAAAAACTCCAACTGACAAAAGCTCTGGTGAAAAGTCATACCTCTGCTACTCCGATAATTGATGATTTCTCCTTTCAACCGTTAAGTGCCCTGGAGAGTTTGATATTACACAGCACTACAGTTCGGGATATCACAAAGCACACATTTACAGGTTTGACAAGTCTTAAAGAACTCGATGTGAGCTGGAGTACTTATGCCTCACTCAAAAACATCAGCAACGAGACCTTAGCTTTCACTAGCAGGATCACCTCTCAGAACGCTTAATCTGACAGGAACAGCTATAACACATATTAATCCTGGGGCCTTCTCCGTTTTCCGAAACCTCACTACTCTTCTTCTAGATCACAACTTCATCAGCCAAATCCTCACTGGCAAAGAGTTTGAGGGACTGGACCAAGTTCAAGAGCTTCACATGGCCAATA
Organism: Nibea albiflora; assembly: GCA_014281875.1. Classification (NCBI taxonomy): domain Eukaryota; kingdom Metazoa; phylum Chordata; class Actinopteri; family Sciaenidae; genus Nibea; species Nibea albiflora. The sequence goes on along the minus strand of CM024789.1, from coordinate 10,294,660 downwards.
ACTACAGGAAAGTCAATCTAAGCTCTACTTCGTTTGCTAACGTGCCCAATCTCAGGGTCCTGACTTTGGGAAAAAGCCTTACAGTCAAAGCTTTGGACTTGCATCCCTCTCCATTCAAACCTCTGCCCAACCTCACCATCCTGGATCTCAGCAACAACAACATTGCTAACATCAGGAAGGATTTGTTGGAGGGGCTTGTGAACCTGAGGGTGCTGAAGCTCCAACACAATAACTTAGCCCGTTTGTGGAAGAATGCCAACCTAGGTGGTCCAGTGTTGTTTCTCAAAGGAGCACCAAACTTGAGAACCTTACTGATGGACAGTAACGGATTGGATGAAATCCCAGCAGGGGGTCTGAGTGGGCTGCATGACCTCCGTGAACTAAGCCTGGGTTATAATCTTCTCAATAATCTCAAGGACTCAGTGTTTGATGATCTGAACTCACTGCAGGCTTTATTTTTAGAGAAGAATATGATCACAACCGTGAGGCCCGAAGTGTTCAAAACTCCCATGAGCAACCTCAGCCTGCTCATCATGGGCAAAAATCCATTTGACTGCACATGCGAGAGCATCCTTTGGTTTGCGACATGGTTGAATAAGACAAATATGACCAATGTGCCGGGTGTCAGGGAACAGTATATGTGCAACACTCCGCTAGCTTACTTTAACCACTCCATCATGGATTTTGACGGCCTCTCGTGCAAAGATATGACCCCATTTCAGGCTCTTTACATACTGAGCAGCACGGCTGTTATCATGCTTATTGTTACTGCACTTCTGGTGCGGTTCCACGGCTGGAGGATTCAGTTTTATTGTAACATACTGATCAATCGCACGTTAGGATTTAGTGATGCCAAAGCTGAGGAGGGCAGGCAATTTACGTATGATGCTTACGTCATACATGCAGAGGAAGATGGCAGCTGGGTGGAGAGAAGCATGGCCCCCTTAGAGAATGAAAATTGCAGGTTTTGTATGGAGGATCGAGATTCAGTCCCTGGCATGTCACAGCTTGAATCCATTGTGGATAATATGAGGAGGTCTCGAAAGATCTTGTTTGTCATCACTGAAAGTCTTCTCAGAGATCCCTGGTGTAGACGGTAAATCATACACTGCTTGATTTCTATATTATTTTGTAATATATCAATTATCAGGTTAAAGGTTAAATCAAAATATGTCATTCAGAATACTGTGATGTGTTGTATATTTTGTCTGACTTACATTGGTACTGGTATTCTTTACATTTGTGATGAATTGAGTTCTCAAAGGTGTTTCTCCTGTCCTCCTACCCATCCAGATTTACAGCCCATCATGCACTTCACCAGGTCATTGAAGCTAGCAGGGACTCCGTGGTTCTGGTCTTCCTGCAGGATGTTCACTGACTACAAGTTATCCCGTTCACTCTTCCTCCGCAGGGGCATGTTACGTCCATGCTGCATCCTGGACTGGCCTATTCACAAGGAAAGGATACCGGCCTTTCGTCAGAAGCTCCTCATAGCACTGGGCATGACTAATCGACTGCAGGAGTGATTATGTACCATTGGAATTAATAGGAAGTGTGACAAGTAATTACCAGTGTGTGTTCAATTACTGCTCATTGCTACCAATTGCAGATTGTTTTCTGCCTTATATATTTACAGTAAATTGTTCAAGTCATTTTGTATTTTCATTGCATTGCAGCTTTACATCAGTTATAGGAAGTTTTACCTTGCCACCAGTCGCCAAGTGCTTGCTCATAGGTGGAATTGATGCGTCTCTTTATATTATTATTATAAAGAGTATGTTTTTTTTGTCTTTTTTTGCATATTCCTGATTTGCTTGTACACATTTGCTTTGTGGTGTAATATAAACAAAAATCACTGTGTTCTCCAATGTTTTACTTGAACAGTTTTTGATGAGCCTTGTTTACTCATTTACTGTATGTAATATTAAGCTATAATATAGCTAAGAGAAAAACACCAAAGTGGCTCTTGTTATGTGAATAATTTAAGGCTTTATTTACTCATCCATTGTTCATATGCAGTAATTCCTCTCTTTCTACATACAAAATCTCAAAATAAAACATTCAAGCTTCTTTTCCACCAATAGTAAGTTATATGTAGAGTTGTGGATTTAAACATGTAAAGATAAAAAAATGTCCATAAGGACATAAAATAGTTGTATACCAATGTTTCTTTGTAGCAGTTTCTGTCAAAAAGCATGTGAGAAAATGGATGGCAGTGACTGATACCAGTGCAGTGGTACCATTTATCTCAGTTTCAAAACGAACAGACACAAATTCTTCTTCTATTTTCATTATATTCTCAAATACTATAAATGCTTAGCTGTTGACCTGCTCACATTACGAAGAGCGAAATAATATTAGTACAGTTATTTTTGTGTTAAAACATTATTAAGGGCACAAACATAGTGTATAGTTGTTGATAGACAGCTACATGATGCGCTATTTGGATCTATTTCCAAACAGCGTCCATGTTTTTTGATTAAGTCGATGATGAAAAGTGATGATGAAAAAACTCTAAAATCCAGGAACTGTTATTATTACAGATTGGAATGATAGTCAGCTACGATAGCTATGCAAATAAAGTATCCAGTTCTACCACCTGAACCTAATATGATGAATATGAATGCAAATTGAGACAGATTTGTTTACTCCTGCTTGCTTTCCACTATCAGACACACTCTTTCACCAAGCTGGCTGGATGTAGCAATCCTCAGAGGCCTTGTTTGATTAAGGAAGGTTACAAAGGGAAACTGTTCTTTGATCACACGCAGTCTAGGTACCTGAACGTCTTTGGGCTTTCTATGTTATGGGCGTTCAGAAGAACCTTTGCACATTAACAGTAAACACTGTTCTGTTTATCTGTATACAGTGAATGTACACCACTTATCAGATGGTTGTTAAGACATTTCTTCCATAGTTTCCTACTCTTGCCCTTTCTCCTTCTTCCATTCCCTTGACATATTCTCTACTCTTCCCGCCTCGTACAGTAGATAAGAGTTTAATAGTGCTGTGTTGTTTAAGTGGCACACGTAACAGGATGTTTTTGATAAGATGTATGTATATGTTGGTCTCCAGTGATGGTTTCTCACATGGAAATCGGTTAGAGTGGCGGCAGTGTCCAACTGGTTAGTTGACAAGTCTGTCTGACCAGGCAAAGTCAAATGGCATTCAGGAATAAAAAAACGCTATGAATGTTAGAAAATGCGCGGTGCAGTGACAGGGAAGAGGAGAGGTCAATGTTACTGAACATCTCCTGGAACCTTAGAGTGTGAGCCCAGCAGATGAAGGACTCATAGAGGCTGCTGTGGTATCGTGTCCCTGCATAATGTTGGAAAAACAACACATTATTTTATGATTTCAAAGCTCTCAGGCAGTACACATCCAGCAGACACAGAGCAACATTAGCGTTGATCTGGTTTCTGACCACCCAACTATAGGTTCCACTGTATTTTGTTTTTTGGCCAACTCTTATCTCTTCAAATATATGCTGTTTAGCTGCTAAATGCTCTACTAAGTTCATGGTTGACGGTGCTGCCAAAATTAAATCAAGGTTGATGACAGTGATGTGACTCAAACGCTCTATAGTGGAGAACTAAGGTGAACTGCAGAGTTTGGTGCTAATGCTCTGTGGGTCATCACTGTGACCAGCTCCTTTCTCAATTTAAATTGTCATTTGATCCATTAAAAATAATAAACATAAATATATAAAAATACTAAACAGTGCAGCTTTAGTCATTTCTAGTTTTTCGCTTGAGGCAACTGTGATTCAGGATCATGTTGCCAAATGACAACAGAGTTGGGGGTTTGATCCAGTTAGGGTTAGGGTTGCATCAGGGAGGGCATGGTGTAAAAAAATGGCAATGCCAAATCAAATATGTGGATCATCAGATCTCCATGCCAGGTCAGGCCGCGAGACAGATTGATCTGCTGAAGGAGTTAGTAATGCAGCAATTTACACGCTACAAAATATAATTTAGTGCAAAGTATTATTTTGTTTGGTAATAACTGAACATTCCTAATAGAAACACGAGCTTATAGAACTTCTGCACAAACTTATTAGAAACTTGAACGATTGATGATCATGTCCCTTCAAGAAATTTGAGATATAATTTCAGCAGCTGTTCTGTTCATTATGAGTTTAAAGCCTGTTACATATCCTACAGTTGTGTTTTGTTTCTAAGCTTCTAAATATTAGTGAGACGTTCATACATTTGTATGCATAGGCCTGCAAGATAAAGGTACCTATACCTTGACACATTGCATCTGTAGTCTCACTAAATCTTACATAAATCTGACACACTGTTTGTTTAACTGGAGCAGCAGGCCATAAAGGCCATGAAGTGATCATATGGTGTGGGCAAAAGAAAAAAAGAAAGAAAGAAAGAAATGGGAGCAAATAAGGTCAGTGTGAACAAAAAAGGAAGCAAATGAGGTCAGGGTGAAATGAATTTTAATGCAAGGGTAGTTCATCATGAAGTCATGCTACACATATTTACTTTAAAGACTTGAGAACTTTTTTTTTGGCAGAATTAAGTGAAACTGAATTCTGAATTCATAAATAGTACATAATTACACATGAATTAATAATTCAATAAAAAAACATATAACATAAAATAATACCAGTACAATAGCATAGATGTTCTATAAAAGTATTTCAGATAAAGATCAAAATGCCTCTACAGAAAGAGATTTAATGTAAACCATCAGACCTGTCCTGGGTGTACCCGCCTCTTCTGTCCTGTGTCAGCTGGGATTGGCTCCAGTCCTCCACAACCCAGATAAGGATAAGTGTTTATGTAGAAAGAATGAATGAGTGTGATATCTCCCATATTATTTACATTCATTTTACAACAGTGAGAACCTGTTCTAATCATAAAATGTATCTGCCACCAAGATAAGGAGGTTATTTATTAGCCAGTCACAGTGGACGTGGCTGTATGAAGACAAATACCAAACAAGGATAGAAGGACAAAGGTCTTGTTCAGGGCAGGTGAACTAGGTAATCATGTTTATTTATCTCCCGGGTCATATATCTCCTCTTTGCTTTTAAAGTCTTATATAACATGATCGAGTACAATAAATGACAGAGAGGGGACCTTTAACCTAGTGAGCGATCAGAGGATTGGCTGCGGGAAAAAAAGGAGGGGCAAAAGCAGAGAATTCGTGTCACACTGAGAGTGAAGGCATTATAACAGCCTGGCACTGCTGCTTCAACACACACACACACACAGTGTGCATACGCACAGCAGCAAAGATGGCAGTTTTAGCTGGTAGTTACACAGTACCTTTTGTTGGAGTGAGCATTTTCATTGCTGCTCTGACCTACATCACCTACAAGCTGCTCAGCAGTTACGTTCACAAATGGTATCAGATGAAGCCTATTCCAGAGCTGGAGGGAACGTACCCCTTCATTGGAAATGCACTGCAGTTCAAAACAAATGCAGGAGGTAAGAAAACATTCAACAGGAGGCTGATTTATGTGTAGACTGTCAAGGCCTAGACCATTAGGCACAATCAAAGTCAACAAAGTGTTATTTGGACTGAAAACTGATGTAATTGCCTGCACCGTTACTGTCTGATTTTTATTTTCCAGATTTCTTTAAACAAATTGTGGAATACACCACTGAGTACTCTAATGCACCGCTGCTTAAATTCTGGATGGGAACAGTCCCATTTCTGGTGCTGTTTCATGCAGAAACTGTTGAGGTAATGTGCATACAGTAGAAGTCAATCTTGAACACATGTCTTTGATGCAGCATCTCATCCCCGTAAGTTAACAGGAGTACACAGTGTTGTGCATGTGACAACCATGTCACGTCATGTCCTGAACCTCACCACTCCAACTCCGTGTTGAAGAAAAACATTTTTCAGCAGCTTGAACTCTTTAATTGATTACTAATTTCTTTATTTATTTTTCTTCTGTAGCCGGTTCTGACCAACCCTATTCACATGGAGAAAGCCATAATATACAGTTTCCTCCACCCTTGGCTTGGGACTGGTCTTCTTACCAGGTATGTACCTGTGGGTTTCCTCTACACAATAAAAGATCAATAATTTAGCATCAGTAAAGTAAGAAAACAAACAAACAAACATGCAAAATGTCGAAGCATTCAAAATCAGGCAATGATGGGTTTCACTCGATGAGTTCACTTTCACTAGTTCATTTTCACTCTGTAGAATATGTACATGGGTCTTGTGTTCTGACCCTTAAACCCTCTTTGATGTCTTTTTTTTTAAAGCACTGGGCCTAAGTGGCGTCAGCGGAGAAAGATGCTGACTCCCACCTTCCACTTCTCCATCCTGACAGACTTCTTGGAAGTGATGAACGAGCAGACCGAGATCCTGGTGGAGAAGCTGAACAAGATGGCAGGGAAGGGTCCATTCAACTGCTTCAGTCACGTAACCCTGTGTGCTCTGGACATAATCTGTGGTCAGCATTCTGCATGCACATTTTGCTTTTGCACATAACGACAATAAATCTACACAGTAAACTAGTATCTACACCAGCCTCTCTTAGACACATTTTGGGATCCATTTTCGAATGATTTTCTCTTGAAATCCCATAATGAAGATTTCCACAACAATACCCAGAGCCTTTTATTAAAATGTGAATTTACATTTTAAACAATGCCTTTTCAGAAACTGCAATGGGAAAAAAAATTTATGCCCAGAGTAATTCTGAGTCTGAGTACGTCAAAAGCGTGTACAAGTGAGTCTTAATAGTCTTTCTCTATCACACAAATACAGACAATAAAAAGGGAATAATTAGGTGTCACTGAGTTCCTGTTTTATTTGCATGTGTTTGTGCCTAGAATGAGTGACATCATCAGCCGCAGACAGAGGACGCCTTGGTTTTGGCCTGGCTTTGTATACAACTGCTTTGGTGAGGGCCGAGAGCACGACAAGATCCTCAAGATCCTACACTCCTTCACGTACAATGTGAGCAATGGAGGAAGTGGTTTGAAATCATCCGTGTTTTTTTTCACATTAAAATCCACCATAACCATACCGTTCATTTCATTTCAGGTGATACACGAAAGATCAAAGAACATTCAGTATATCGAATCAGACAGCGACTCTGACCAGGGCACCAAGAAAAGACGAGCATTTCTAGACATGCTCTTGAAGGCCACGTACGAGGATGGAAACAAATGACCCATCAGGACATTCAGGAGGAAGTGGACACCTTCATGTTTGAGGTCAGTGGTTAGAAATGCAACGATATGAGAGGAAAAAGTGCTTAATGCTGCAACATTCAATATTTTTGATATAGTTTTTATAGCTGATGTTACTCCACGTCTGCTGGATGTGTACTGTAAGCAACCATTTGCTGAAACATTCACTATAATGACTTCCTGTTTTAGTGTTGAGTGTGCAGATGCTGCCTCGGGTGCCCAACCCCTAAAATAAGAATGAAATCATTTAATACAGCTTTAAAGATGTGCTGTTTTTTCTGTATTTCGCTGTCCTTTCATTGCAGGGACATGATACTACAGCAGCTGCTATGAACTGGGTCCTCCATCTGCTGGGCTCCCACCCCGAGGCACAAAGCAAAGTTCAACAAGAGCTTCAGGAGGTGTTCGGTAACAGTAACATGCCCTCTCCCCTGTCACCGCACGCATTCTCACTTTCATGACATCATTTATTTTCTTGCCCGAAGGCCATTCGACTCATCTTTGCTCAGACTCATTTGTTTTTTCCAGTCAAGGGGAGCTCACGCAGGCATAATAGCTGTGAAAATCGTTGCCAAAATACATAGAAAATAATTGAATTATTGTCACCGCTGCGTGGATTTACCACGGCCTCCTTTCTCTATGACGTCAGCCAGGTCATAACAGAACAGTTTGCACCAGTTTAGGAACCTAAATTTGTCCCCAAGAATTAAAGCATCCATTTGTTGTCCACCAATGTCTATACTGTACAAATGACTGCAATAAAAACTCTTAAATGGCTCTCATATCTACCGTGAAAGGAAGGAAGAGTAGAGAGTAGGTTAAAGGCACAAAAGCAGGAGAAAGTGCAACAGCAGGAAACTCATTAACAGAAACATCTGCACTTGGTTTTCAGTGCTGTGAGGTTTAACAGTGTTTTCACGTTTCACGTGTAAAGGTACATCTGACCGTCCTGTCAACACAGAGGACCTGAAGAAGCTCAGATATCTGGACTCTGTGATCAAAGAGGCCCTGCGACTCTTCCCCTCCGTGCCTTTCTTCGCCCGCAACCTTGGAGAAGACTGCCACATCAGTGAGTTATAGATGAGTGATGATATTTGAATGAATCATTCATTTGCTGATTGCACATCTGCCAGAACAGTGGTATTCTTTAATCAGAGGACAGGCTTCGGAAAAAGACTTTCCATGTCATGTCAAATTTTATTGCATAGCTTGAGTTTTCTCAAACGAATAAACCGGGGCTTCTAGTTTGTGGTAAATAGTCAATCGGAAAATGGATGTTCTAACAAAGTCTGCGTTTTTTGCTTCACTTTTTATTTCCAATGCTGCTTTTTAATCAAAGATATCTGAAGTGTGGCATCGCGTCAATCAAATCATAACCAGTTAGCAACTCTGTTCAAATGTTTTCTGGTTTTCCAGCAGCAAGGCAGTGAAATACATAATGAGACTATGTGAAGAAAACATGTTTAGTGATGAATAAGGAGCAGCTTTTCCTACAGTTACTATGTTTAATTTGTGCCTGTAGATGGTTTCAAGGTGCCCAAAGGGGCCAATGCCATTGTCGTTACCTATGCTCTCCACCGTGACCCGCGATACTTCCCATGACCCCGAGGCATTCAGGCCTGAACGCTTCCTGCCTGAGAATTCAACGGGAAGGCCTCCATACGCGTACGTCCCCTTCTCTGCCGGACTCCGCAACTGCATCGGTATGAACAGGAGCAGCTTTCATTTGTAGTTTAACCGGATCTGCCTCCAAGTAAACCTTCTCGAATTTTCTCACTCTTAAGTCTGTGTGTCACATCCTGAATTGCCGCTGCGTGTGTTTCACTGTAACGCTCCAACAGGTCAGCGGTTTGCCCTGATGGAGGAGAAGGTGGTCTTGGCGTCCATTCTGCGTAACTTCAATGTTGAAGCTTGTCAGACACGCGAAGAGCTGCGGCCGGTGGGGGAGCTCATCCTGCGACCAGAGAAGGGCATCTGGATCAAACTGGAAAAGAGAACACCTCAGACTTTTTGAAAACTAGCACCTGCTCCCCGGTTCTAAAATGTGCTGGACAATGATTTAATACCCCTTGGGAGGTGAGGGAGAGTGTCGACCCTGGTGTCATAATTACAAAAATGAAGTCTCATAATAATAAAATGAGATCTTTTCTTTATTTCTTCTTGTTGGTTTTAGGGAAGTAGAGCCAAATAGTGCATGACGTAGCAGTCTATCAGCAACTGTGCACTATCTCTGTCCTCCAAGAACACAAAAATAACTGGACACGTATGTCAGATATTAAAATGCAACAGCAATGCAAGGCTATGATGCTATCAAAGAGTGAAATGAATGGTATACATTTGCAGTGTATTACTTTTGGAACTCATCATTTAGTGATGTTGATTACTAAAAGGATTAAGCAGGGATCAAACCGTGCTCCTGCCCTGGTATCAGTCACTGCCATGCTCTTCTATGCTTCACTGTATATATTCAGATAAAAATCCACAGCCTGATCTACGTCCTTTTAGTGCCATTTCTGATTTGGTTTTTGTTCTAGTTCCAGAGGAAACACATCATGTCGGGGGGAAAAAAAACATGCTGAAGATGTTTTATTTTCAGATTATCGTCGTTTGATATATGGAGAAACAATTCTTGTGGCATTATCCCGTAATGAAATTCACGAGGCCCCTGCCTTCAGAAGTGCGGACAGAGCTTAATAACAAACAAAGATAAGCCTTGTGCAGAATGTGCCGAATGCAATCTGAATGTTAATTTTGTTTGTTTATTATTAACGTGTGTTTGCGTGTTCGCTCATCTGTTGACTGTCTATGTTGCTGTTCCTTTTTTCTTTTTTTTAAATAAACAGATTCCACAATATCAATTCATTTGAAAGGATGAAAATCATGTGACAATGACAATGGGGTCGGTAAAAGAATCATGTTATAACTATTGACTCAATTAGGTGTTAGCAAAAATACCTATTTACTGCACATGTCCAGCAGTCACGAACAACATTATCACCCCACTGGAGACATATTCTCCGTGACATATGACTAATATAATGCTCATAATAATCCCCAGAATACGGAAACAAAGTATCTTAATATAGATCTTTACCTGCATCTTTCATGCAAGATTAATTTTGAGGATTTATTTTAAACAAACCGGAGTTGACGATTGAACAGCAGAAGCGTTGAAACTAACCGAGGGTTTCTGTCATGTTTAAACGAAGCGTGTTTTACGATGAGTTGACAAGGCAATTAGTCTAGTCTTGATTTGACCGTCTTAACGGACACTTGACTTCACTGCATGTTTGTAGTTTTCTGTTTTAATAATAATGCTCTAAATTATATAGTCAGAGTTGTGGATTGGGTTTAAATTTAGTTTTTAAGGGTTTCAGTGTCACGACCAAAAAACAGCTCATCACTCTGTGGGCTGAGAATACGTTTAGGTATGTTTATTATGAGCAAAACTCTACTTCCCGAATCACATTGAGGTCAGAAGGATCCATTGTAACAAAGTAGTAATCATAGCATGACACCGTTACAAATGACCCCATCCATAATGTCATAAGATGATTTAGCTGGCATGCCTGCAAGGGTCATTTCCTAACACCTAAAATGACATGCCTGATGATGGATTGCATGCTCTCTTTCAATGGTATAATTTGAATTATTGAGCACAATCAATGGCTGGATAGAGCCGAGGCGCCTGAGCTCCAAATGAAGCGGGAAGAGTTCATTTATCTGAGGATTTCTAATGAATGGCTCAGATAAAGGAGCTTGTGCTCAGGTTCAGTCGCTACAGTATAGGTGGACTGCATGAGATACATTTTCCCATATATTATGCATCTCTTTAGATGGTCGGTAAGGACAAAGCATTCAAGCACTTTGCAAAACTTCACATCACAGTGAGCCATAAGTATTTTAACATTACTGTCCTGTAGTAGTTAAACTGAACACTGGCTCTAGATAGGATGTTTCATGTCTGGTAGGGTAAGGACGGGGCGGTTGCAATCAGTAACTACATTGTTAGAGGCCAATAAATCCTACTCACATTGGTCCGTTTAAATATCCACATACAGTAATAGTAAATATTTAATGTTCAATGCATTTTTTCTTCTTGTATTTTAATCCATACAGTTTGTCAGTACTGTTGTCTTTACAACTTATTAACATAAAACAGTTGTAGAGATACACTTCTCCCATATTTGGCATGCTATTTTTTAGTGCTTTTTAGTATAAAGAACAACTTCAAATGGAAAACGCTGAAAGGTCACAGCACTGACCCAATTTCTCTGCAGTATGTCCATCTCGCAGGCTTGGCAGTTTTATTACTGCGGTTATATAATCATTTTCAATAACATTACACTCACAGCAACAACTCCGAGCGCCGTGTGTACGGTATCGTTTCCACAGCTACCCAAAAGCAGACAGATAGAATAATTCCTGAAGAGAACTGTTTAACGTGACGTTAAAGTGGACGATTTGAAGTGTTCACACTCTGTTTAGTGCAGATTTTGCAGGCGGCAGCAGCCTGTTCAAAGTCTGAGAGCCGTTACTAGAGACTGTTTCCAACCTGAATGTCAGAACGTACCAAGGGGTTACAAGATAAACCTGAGGGGTCATGAAATTTGTTTTTAAAGGCTGTTCTGTAATTTTTCCTTTATTTCTGAGAGATCTCAGATAGATATACCTCCGTACTTACTAAAAGTGATTCAGCAAATACTGGTGGACCTGCTCACAACACGTTTTTCATTTGTTCTCCTGACTCTATTGATATATGTTTTATTTGTGTGAATTGCGTTTATATGTATAGCTAGCCAAATTAGAAAATGTAAACTGCATCTCAGGTTCATGTCGGTATAGTCACAGCTCTCTACATTTTTAACCTGACAAGGTGACATGGTGCATTGCTCAGTTTTGAGGATTCACAAGCCAAAAGGTCCGGCATCCACTGCACAAGAGGAGCAACAAAAGAAGCCAGCCATCATATATTTCTGTCATTAAGGCGTTACCCATATAGCCAACGCTGTTGCCTTTTTCTTAGGAAATACTGTGTTTTAGCCCTTTTAGACATTCCAGCAGACACACGAGAAAGAAAATCTCACATAACAATCAAAACAGTGTGAAAGTCGTCAATCAGACTTTAATGTTTCACCCCACGCACACATATGCCCTTGAGCTCTGTGATGAAATGAAATGAAACCACTCCGAGGTGTAAAATGATGATAGATTTCCCATTTCACTTTCAAAATTGAAATTTTGCCGACTCGATTACGAAATATCGAGACTGCGCGGAGAAAAAAACATAAACCATCTTCTCAAAGGACACAATAAGGTTTTGATGTACAACAGAGTAAGTAGCAGGATCATCATTTAACTGCCCCGCTTTTCAATGAGGTGTAATTCAAATTGATGTCCAGAGAGGGGCAGCAGCGTATGCTTTTATGTGCGCAGGGAGACACTAAGCATGAGTTTGTTGTGTGTTGTACAGTGTGTGTGTCGGATAGCGTGTGAGGGGGGTGGACGAACAGCACAAACAGTATCTACGTTTTTTTTGTTGTTTTTTTTCTGTCTCAGTGCCCGGCAGCCTCATGTTGATATGAGTGACAGCTGCATTCAGCATGTGTACAGTTTATAGCCTGTAAGTCTCAGATTTCCAGTGTTCTGACACTTGAATGACACGTGATAAATGTGCAATATCCCTTTAAAAAAAATGATTAATTAACACGTCTGACACCGTTGCTCCGACCCACGACGTTTACTTCAGATAAAGCGCAGATTCTCTCATCCCCCAAATCTAAATCTATCTCTAAAAACTCCAGTGACACTGATTTACATATGACAAGACCAGTTTACACACAGTGAAAGCAAACACACACACACACACAAACAATAGTGAAGCGACTCACTCAAAGGTCTTCTGGCTTTCCTTATGTTTTAAATAAAGCTAATGCAGAAATAACTCGTAGTAAAATAGTTTTATTTTCTGGGCGTATATATCACATGTTTGCCGCGTGTTGATAGGTTGCTCGTTTGGATGCTTGGAATGGAATGGAAAATTAAAAGGTGACACTGCTGATTTTCTACATTTTAATTACTGTTGAAAAACCATGAAATTCAAAAACAACCATGAACTGAACCTACTACCAAGTACGGCTGTCACTTTTATTTGAAGGACTGCTTATATCTCTCGTATCAGTTTTTGTCTTTTAAGGATTTGTTGACGATGAGAACACAGAAAAACAGCAGCCTCGTCCTTTAAAGGAGAAAATTGAAACCGGTGTTACCGCACAAGGATAATCAAAACATCATTAAATGTAGAACAGAAAAAAAAAAACAGAATGAAAAAGGAAATTGGATATTGAAATGAAATGAAAAGATTTTCATTCCAGATAAATTCATCTTCTAAAATCCACCTCGACAACCAAAACAAAAACTGGTGTACTTCTTCGTTCTTCACAGTTTTTATTGGGCTTCCAGTCTTGTATGTTAAAAAATATTCCACGCAATCAATTCACGGGAGTCACAAGCCATGAATTTAACCTTTAGATTAATGACATTTTACAGTTTCAACAATAATAAAATCCCTTTTAATGACCCATTAGGATCAATAGAGTAGACTGCAGCTGCAGATGCCTCGGGATACAAGAAGAAGGTGTAGCTGGGATGGTGTAGTATTTATATCTACATCTCTGTGATGTCTTATAGACTTCGGCCCACAGAGCACAGAGACCAGTGTTGAGGAGGATAGGATGTGACAGTATCCCTGGATCTGACTGAGCACCATGCTGGAGCTTCATGACACACTGCTATCTCTATTGGTTGCTTTTAGTCACTCTCCCGCACACATGTATGCATGCGTGCACAAAAACACTCCAGCCTCACACCCGCACTCACAGTTAAACCACCCACTCGTTTCCAGCCCCTCTCCCATCTCTGTCAGCCTCGATTCAGTCTAATTTCACATCAAATGGATGCCCCTATTAGAAACCAAACTCAGATCAGGATTGTCCAATATGGAAGGAGGCGGGGAGATGTGGATGGAGAGGGAGCATGAGAACGAGAGAAACAAAGAGGTGAACGGGACATGACTGAGATTAGATGGAGCGAAAGCAAATGAGACGTTAGGCTGAGTGAAAGTGTGAGACCAGAAGTCTGAAGGAAGGACAAATTGAAAAGAGGGAAATGCAATGATCACACAAAGTGGATAATCTGTCTGCGGGTATCTGCGGGTATCACAGTCACCGCAAAGGAGGGACGTCCTTTGGTTAAGATAAACTCATCTGCCTGTCATCTTTACTGTTCCCCGGTGAAACATGTGAGCCAGTTAGCCACCAACTTTGAGGTGGATGGGTGTGCATTGCTCAAGGCGCCAAGGCCACGCATTCTTCACTTCCTTTGAAGTACACCAATACTTAATCTCACAGCTAAATTGTTTGAAATGTGGGTCATGGCTCCAATTTAACTACTGTGAAGTAAGACTTAAAAAAAAAAAAAGAAAAACAGCCACAGCTCAATATATCAGTGCTTAGCCCCTCTTGTACCTTCACTCCAAAATGTATTATTTTTTCATTAATCAGAAGAGTTTCTGGACATGCTTGTATCAAGGTTCAATTATGAGCAGCCGCGGGTAAACAAAGGTGTTGGATTGAGGTCAAAACAATTTGTTGAAGCTGCTGATGAGAAGTCACTTCAAAAAGGATCGCCTTAGAAGAACATGTGTGCAGCTAAATTTAATTCAATCAAATAAAATAACTGGAGTTTTACTTAAAAACTTAAAAAAGTAATAAAATACATTTTTAATAGATTATATACACTGTGCTTTTGACAAAGTTATTTTATGGATATTGAATGTTATTTATTCATTTTAGTTTAAAAAGATGTATATGTGTATGTATATATATGTATGTGTGTGTGTATATTTATATGCATACTCAAAACACTGATACATACACTTACCAGGTTTCTCTGTTCATTTATTTAGTTATTCCTTGTCTGTACATCTATTGCTAGGATGTTGTGCACACTACATGATAGCGTGGAGCTTCAGCACAACACAGGCTAATCGTACAGGACGGGGGGTGGGATAGCAGGACTAGTTTAACTCTCAGCACCGTGTTGAAAACGTTGTCCCACTGATGCTACAAAAGCGCAGCCGGTATACAGTAGCTATCAGTCAAGCCAACCACGCAGCCCAAGTTGAATACAGAATACGACAAACAAAAAGGGGCATCTGATAAGTGACCTCTCTGCGAGTTCTCCTGTAATGGAGGAGAGAAGCAGACAGGCAAAGAGAAAGTGAAGGGCTTTACATGCCTCTCAAAGTCTGCACCTTATCAGGCGCGCCATGACTGGCTTCTCCACGAGTCCCCGGGGTTCCCAGTGGGCACAAAGAAGGAGGGAAAGAAAGAGATGAACCGCGTGCAGAATGGCTAGCGCTGCATCCAAAATTGCCCTGAACTAGAGAGCAGTGTGTGATTACCATTTTAAGGACAGGAGGAGTGTGTTAAGAGAAGAAAAGTGGAATAATCATTAGTCGGGTCTGACACACAAAAAAGGTCCAAGGTTAGAGCCTCAGCAAGGTTAAAGCAGGACTGAATCTCCAGCAGCTCCAGCTCCATATTTGATGAAGACTATTCAAGCATCACAAAGAAAGGAAAAAAAAACAACTTTCTCCTCTTTACACATTCGTCCAAAAGCTCAGCTTCAGGATGTTTCTAACTAGTGATTTGTTGACATTGTGAATTTGAGTAATTGCTCCTATATTAGAGCTTACTCATTTCAACCCTGTGCTGGACCTTGGGAAGATTATGTGCTATTTAACTCTAATAAAGCAATAATAATAGAAGATTACCGTATAACACTATTTAACTCTGTTTATATTGCCTGTATTTGAAAGGACAAGTTGATGCAGGGATGACATGTGATGGCCCAAAATTGCCGTGCAATATTTCTTCTGGCAGCTATGTTTTGGCCAAATATTACTTTTGTGCATGATGGGAAAACAAATGTGCCTTGTTTACTTGGATTGAAGCGGACTTGTGAGTATTTGATACGCGCTACTCATCCTTACATGGACAAGCCTGATTGATGATGACTGATGCCGTCATCAAGCATTACTCATGCGACATTTCAAATTAATCCACTTTGCAAATATCTTCATAAGCTGAAGATGATGAAAAATTCTCCGTCTGCTCATCTTCACATGAAAGAATGCGCCACCTAAATAAATACAAAACTAAAATGACTACTTATTAAAAACCTCGTCCCTATGCTTCCCATTCTAACTCTCCAGGCCAGGCAGATAGAGAACACTTAGAGTTATTTCAGTGATAACGGTTGGCTAAATTCATCTCGTTTGTGAATGCAACTCAATAAAAACAAAGTTTTGGACAAGCTGACCAAAACAAGGAGCTGAAAGATGCTAAAATGCTTCCTAGAGCTAAGTGGAAACTGCACAGCTATTGGGATAACTATCTGTACACAATGTTGTGCTATCCATCAATGATACAAATGTTGAGTGAGTCAGTTTAAAAAATATGTTTTTATAATTTCAAAATTGTCCATGTCCATTCTGTCACTTCTCTCTCAACCTATCTCTAAAGTAGCCACAGCAAAACACCCGCAAGTCACGGTGAAGAGGACCAGAGCCGTGTACCAAAACTCTCTCTCAGGAAATAATGACGAAGAGCATGTGTGTGAAAGACAAATCGTACTGTACGGTGCATGATGTGGGGCCGTGACTGATGAGGATCAAAACTGCACTGCCCAAAATTTGTCTTGCTAATGCTGTTATCACCATATGGACTCAGGTTGACCTCATATTGTATCTGTGAGTTTAATGAAATGAAATGGATTCATTCATTTTAAGCCACATTGAGCTAATTTAGTCCCATTAATTTTGCGCAGTCCTGATTGTGTTTTCTAAATATATCTGCCTACTTTCGTACAGCAGCGTGCCTTTTTGATGAACTCCACTTGCATTCAATTTCATTTCGCCCTGACTTAGTTTTATATGATTTATCTATGTCGAAACACATTAGCATCATTTGCTTTCATTTCTTTTCGCTTTTTTTCCACACGGCATGATTTCTCCGTGCCCATCTGCCCATCTTTAAGTAAAGGGCCAATGTGTTGTTTGTTTGTCTGTTCTCGACACCTGTAGAAACGTGGCATGTTGACAACAATCTATGGAAGATGACCCATGGCATTTATAGATACAGTCATGAAAACGTAACTATGGATGTTATACTACCATCTTCTGGAAATAAATCTTAAACACTAGACTTTTACTGCCACCCGTTTAATTATTTTATGTCACTATCTTTTCTGATTATTATGCGTTGTTTTGCCTTACCTCTTGTTTGTCTTACAGATTTTCCAATACTTACAGATTTTCTTACAGAGTTCCAATAAATTCATTTTTTATTTAAAAACTCAAAATCACTTATTTTCTTCCTTTCCCAGTGTTTTTTTTAAATTTTTATCCCCCATTGAGGTGTTTCTGCACTGAGCTTTGTCATTCGGAGTTCTGACTAGAATTTAAACTAAAGCTCTGCGGCCATGTGCATGTCTGCACAATGACACAATGTGTAATCATAAACCGGTGAGTTCACAGGGTTGCCAATGCTAATCAATTTTAAATGCGTACAGTACGGCATCACACAGACATACACAGACACACACGCACGCGCACACACACACACACACGTGGATCTGACTGATTACGTCTCCCAGTTATAAATATGCCCAGAGCAGAAGATTAGGCGAAGATGGGCTTTCAACACATAATAAATGAGATTATCCTGCTGACTCCTCTGACGTCAGAAGTCTGATCTCACAGGAACTCGCGCGATTCAATGTGACACCAATGAAAACACCAGGGGAGGACAGATGCCCACAGTTCAGATTCTTGCTCAAAACTGTATAGTAAGATACACACCCCGGGAACACATTTACCCTATAGACAAATCTACTTATTGTTGTGAAATTAGTTTGACCTTTTCATCCCATTTTTTTTTTTTACCCTTGAGTGAACTAGCCATTTAACCCATTTTGGGAAATTTGTTTCTGTGCCTAAACATAACCTTAAGCATGCCGTTATTGAACACTTCAACAGTGATTTGTCAGTGTTTTAGAAGGGACCAATTCACTGACTCAGATCAGAAAGTGCTTCAAATGGACAAATGCTGAGTTTGTTGCTCACATGCACAGCTTTACAGGCTATAGCGTTGTGTGATAAATGAACAGAATGATAAATTTAGTAGCACGTTAAGTAATCCAGAGTGATAAAAGCTGACTACTTTTGCAATAGCATGGGGCTAATAGACTGAGATGAAAATAAAATAATAGTGACACATTTGCATCTCAAATGAAAGTTTACTCGAGTCTGCATAATATCCCGCGCTCTCTGTGTTCAGTTTTTTTGGCTTTGTTGTCATGTGACCCGCATTGATCATTTCAGGGTTGAATGCAGGAGCATCGTATCTGATTTGCCGCATGGCAACTCAAGCCTAAAGTTATGATGAAGCTCTTAACTGAGAAGGATCTCACATTCCAATAAGACTGCGGGGCCTCACAGAAATCCATATGTGATACGCATCTCCACAGTAAGTCAGTCAGTCAGTCAGTCAGAGCGTTTCAACACTTCAAGGTCAGCCATTCCTCTGTTACTGACTGAGAACACACCACAACATTTATGTCATGTTTTAGAGACAGAATTAAAACACAGATGCTCTCACTCAAAAACAATAAATCCTAATGCGGTACCAGATTTTTAAGAAACTTTATTTATGAACCCGTTCCACTGCTGATATGCAGCACTTACTTTAAAGTGTCAGTGATCTCTGAAGAGAGTCATGTAGAAGCAATGTATTCCAAAAGGTGAATTAGACAGCTGGCCACTTTGATCTGTGTGCTTTGATGAGTGAGACTTTTGGAGAGCCTAAAATTAGCAACACAACTGATCCTGAACTGGTCCTCCAGTTCTCTTCCACTTACAAAACAAATAACGGAGAAAACGCACTCAAGCCGTGTGTGTGGATCTGATTTTTGTTGGTGATTTGCTTGCGAGTTCTGAGGAAGTCTTTGAAAGTATAAAGAGAATCAAAAAAGACGAGGTGAGCATTTACCAATCAGCGGGGCTTTGTGAAATGTCACTGTCTTTGCAAATCAATTTTTATAACGGGAAAGAATTATGAGAAGGAATTATGAATATCTCTACAGTGAAAAAAGGTAGAACGTCTTGTGGGTGGCCATATCCTTATATATACACACTTTTATTGTGTATTCATGTTGAGCAAAATGTGTTTCTTCTGATACACTGCACTTCAGTATGTAGTGAAGCGGCAGCATAGAGTTAAAGGGCTCTGACGTGTTGGCAACCTATGATTTAGGTTCTATGAACACAATATCTACTACACACTCGAGGCAATACCTCAGGCTGTTCAGTATCGCTTCTGGTTGACTGTTTGAACCTACCGATGGACCCTCCCTGTTGGGGATCACCAAAGACCTAAGCTGTAGTCCTCAATAGTTTCATATGATAATATTAATATTAATGTGGAGTCAGCAGTCGGGGTCAGAATATGGCAAAACAATTACCAGAGCCTGCCATCTGCAGTGACTCAATGTGAATGTTGGAATATTGAAAACAGCAAAAAGGCAACTTATCAAATATTGAACTTGAAGTTGTAAAATGATGAAAGAGAGCATCATCTCACTAAACCGGCAACAGGCTTGTAACATAATTGGACATATGAAGAGCATCTCATAGAGGCTGAGTCTTCGTGAAGTAATGATAGGGAGGGTTCACCATTATCTGAAAGACTGTGCTGGCAAATAGTGCAATCATTTAAGAATAATGTTCCCAGATGTAAAATGTACACAGTACATATTATTATTAAAACATCCGGGGGAATCGGAAGTTCAAAACCAGAATCCGTAGTGGTATGGGGGGGGGCATTAGTGCACCGACAGCATGGCTCGGTAATCCTGCAATCCAGACATATTACCCATTAAAAATGTTTGGTACATTATGGAACGTAAAATACGACATCGGAACCCTGAGTGTCGAGCCGATGAAATCCAACATCGAGTGTTAAAGGAAGAGGTAATGAACAAACATAAACATGAGCGTGCCCTAATGTTTATGGACCGTGTTCTTGGCATGAAATTTAAAATAGGCATGTCATTTTCCAAAAACAATAAACAAGTTGTCTTTATGCTATTTTGATTTAAATGCGCACACAAGCTGCCATCTTCTTTGTCAAAGCGGCACATCAATAACTTGAGTTTTATTTCCCTAACTCCGGCCGTCAGTTTTATCAGCTGTTTCATCAAGTAAAGCAAAAGAGACAGAAAATCAAGGCGACCTGTACAACGTTGATCCAAATCTCCAGTATAAAGAACCATCACAGACCAATTCTAGGTTCAGCTTTGGCCTACCATGCTTAGTAAACTTCACAGATTCCTCCTAAAATAAGAGATTATTGTACAATATATAATGCACACATTCTTCTTTTTTTTAAATGATGAAGTTAGGTTGCGTGTCAGAAAATGCATGCAAGCAGAATGCACACTTTCACATTTCGTGACATGGACACAAGCCTCATAACACTCTGGAGACTTTGATATAATCTAAGAATTTCAGGCTGGTGGGTGGTAGTAGCAGAGTTACGGTGAAGAGTTTTCTCACGTTTTCAGTTACAGTCTGTTATGTGTGGCAACTTTACCACCCGTGAGAGACAGCAGCCGGACAGCGTTAAGATCTAAGATCACTGGCTGCCACTCCGCCCCTCACAGTCCAAACACGAGGTGCACAAAGTGATTGATGATCCATCATGTTCCTCTCAGCCCCCTTTTTCAAATTCCTGAGATGCGGCAACACCTGTCTCAGAGCCCGAGGCTGTCCAACATTTAAACTTTACAAGAGTAATGCCGTCATTAGCGCACAGCCTAGCATCAAGCACCTCTCGCAAAGGCTCAACTAAGCATAAATGTGCGAGATTCCCTTTGGGTACATGGGTTTTTATATGAGATGTGACATATCTAGTTTGTCCTTTTGTCATGTATATAATAGGAGAGCATTACTTTCAGATTCAAGTCCTAATTTCAAGGGTGAAACAGGATTGACTTTGTAACATCTGCCCAGCGACTGCAGATTAAAGATGCCATTTGGATAACCGGCTCATTCATATAATGAACCAATAAATACATTTGCGTCTTCACACAAATTTTGAATCTCGGACTCATCAAAATGTATCAGATTCTATTGGGATATGAATAGCTGTGAGCACAAAACAATAGCATACTACAACAACGCCAGCCATGAAAAGCTTGTCGAAACAACATCAGACTTTATGATAAGACTTCTTTTTCCTGACTGCGAATGCGATCTCTCAGAAATCAAAAATATGTGAGATTGTCCTCCGCCTAATGAATAACACGGAGATAAGCACAATCAGTATGGAAATTGGCACGAGCACAATTCTTGCATCCTTAAACACGAGCAGAAAGGCTATCTGTATGCACCCATACACACACGCATGCAGATGCAAATGAAAATACATTATTCTGCCCTATCAATTTGGTGGGAACCATTTCAGAAAGCTTTAAGAATGCATTTCTTATACATCACCAATCATTTGCATAAATATTTCAACCATCAAGTATGGCGTGTGTTTGCAGTAAAGAGGAGAAGGAAAAAAAAACAAAACTCAAAACATGAAGGGCATCGATTGTGCTAATACTTGAAATATGAAAACAGCCTCTTGGTTCAAGTGTTCACCAGGTTAACGATGTGTTAAACAACAAGCTGCACTAATCAATAGTTCTTAATCAACATAAATATAACATGACTATGAATGTAAAATGTTACTGCATAGTGACAAACCCACAGCAAAGAAATCACCTATCTTTTATTTTTTCATGCTATTTTCATCTAAAGCACCCATGTGTGCTGGTGAGCACTGTCGAACTTCGGACCCAGATGGTGACGTTAAAGAGTGGTATGTTTTCCTCAGGAGGTGATCGAGACCAAAACAGGGTTAACATGGTGGTCAGAAACATGTAATGTTGCTCCTTTTCTGCTAGATATGTGAACAGGTTCTCCATCACAATTTCTATAACAGGTACTAAATCACCAATCATCAATTTATATATCGATGGCCAAAAATGAATTATTTAAATGTTAAATAATAAGATGATAACATGCTGCAGTTTTGATACAGCTTAGCAGTGATTGGTAAAAAGCTGCAACGTGGTTGGTTTCTCCACAAAATGTCATCACACTGATTCATTGAACACTTTAACCTCCGAGGGCTTTAAGCCTGAAAGAACGGTTTTGCGCCATGCTTGGCCTTTATGGTCTTGATCCAACCCTTGAAGCCAACTTGTCTGGCTCTGACACCTTTCCTGTGCTGACCTCCTTCCGGGAAGCATTTCAAGGCTTTAGACTTAGACCATGTTAGATTTAAGATGCTTTTGGGATACAGTAACCAGGTCATGTTATCTCCTCTTGATCCTGCTTCCCAAGAGCTGAAATGACTTGATAATTGCAGTCATTATATAGACGTCACAATTGCTTCTGGGATTTGTAATACACACATGAATACGGGGTAATGTATAACAGAGTGGAATTGGTTACATTCAGTGTTTTTTTTTTTTTTTTTGTGAGTCAAGTGAAGAGGATTAGCCCCAGCTCTCTGTCTGATATGAAGTCTGACCCAGATTATTAAGAGGGTAATACACTCACCCTCAAGTTTAACCGCCATCCACTCATCTCTACCTTTTCACTTCGACTGTAGTTAACACAGTGTTGTGAAGATGTGCTAGAGATGTACATTTCCACATTTCATGGCTGATTACACTTGGGTTTGCTGGATAATATAGCGGAACTGGTAGCTCCGCCAAATTTATTTTAGTGCTATTAAAAAAAAAAGTGCGATGAACATCTCAGAAACTGCACAGTACACACTGTAGCACCAGATGTACATTTCTGCTTGTGACCGGCGGTAATGTAGAGTTACATAATGTATCATTCAAGAGATAAGCCATGTATTCTCCTTCATGTTGTATGGTAGTTGATTCAATTGCTCCAAGGTCAAAATGTCCCATGATTCAACAGCTTCCATTTAGGAACTGGAGATATGGCGACCAACCAGCCACCAGCAATACTGTGTACCCATTAATGGAAAATGATGGAGATATAATTTCAGGCTGGACTTTTATCTGATGATTATCAGACTGGTGCTGGATGTCATTAAGCACATCCATCAATTTTGGCCTTGTATGCGTTAATTAATGAAGAGGAAAGCAGCAGAGGAAACAAATACACTGCATGGTGGAATATAACAAAGGACACAAAGATGATTAAAGACTATTTAAGATTATTATATGATGGCTAATACCAGACCATATTGGTATCCATATTTCAGGATATCTCGCCATGGTTTGCTGTTTTTTTGTGCCGTACACTACGGTCCTCTCCTCTCCTCGCTGAGCTGGCTGACTTCCTGTTTGCTCCTTGCACACATGAAAATAATTTACTGACACAAACCTTCAAGACCTCTTTCTGGACCTAATGGCTGATAATCAGATAATACGAAGAGTCATTAAGGGGTGTTTATGACGCTCAGAAAATTATACTTACTGATTACAGCCATTCCCTTTGCAATGGTTCAGGTAACTAACTTCAGGAAACCATAGCAACAATACTACTGTTTGATGCAGCTCAACATGTAATAATGAGCTGAGGACCTACTGTACGAAGACAAGGTGAACAACACTCTTTTTCTCTCTGTGTCTTGGCACAGAAAACAACAGCGAACATCTCCACTTTGCCCTAATTGTCGCATTTAGTGCTCGTTTTACAAGAATGTTTTTATTGTATAGTTTGAATGTGAACCTAATGCATCACTTTATTTATTGTTCTAATAATGTGTAGGATTAGTGGCATGTGCAGAAGCTGATTTACAACAGCCTCACCTCAACCTCTCAACCGTCATAGCATTGAGGACAAACTCTGGTGGTCACGAAATGCCATGATAAATGTGCCCTACTATAGTCAGTGTTTGGTTTGTCTATTCTGGGCTACTGTAGAATCACAGCACTACTGAAAACATAATATATTCCATTTCTGCCATATAAATATTATACACTTGACCTTTAACTGATTGTGATTTACCACTGAAGAAGTCCTCAGTTATTACAGCTTCCACGGGCCTCCTCATTACATTAAGTATTATCTGTTTTAAAACTGGTTCCTGGTCAGAGCTCGGAAGTATTAAGCAACAAGAGCCACAGTCATTCATGCTCTATGACGGATTACTGTAACCTTTGCTGTCATAATAATGAAGGTAATCAGTGCATCTAAATATATTACTATATCACAGAGCGGCACAAATGTGACTGCACACATATGTGTCATTAACACTAATGAGGTTGACAGCAGATGTGCAGTCCCACATGGGAAAATCTTTCTTCGTCCGTCGGTATATCCTGTAAATGTCTGTCAGTTTTGCTGCTGTGCTGCCAGCCTGTGGATCAAAAGGATACAAGCTCATCCTCTTCCTCTGCACCAAACATGCTCGAGAGCTTTGGACTCCTCTTTGGCTGGTTATCACCGTAATTGCAAGTCATAGCTGTTGTCACGTTTTCCCCAGTGACTCACTGTCTGCCATCGGTAAATGCTCTATCTCTCCGCTCTCGTCCTCTCGCTCAGCCTAAACTGGTCACCTAAGCTCCACCCGGGGACGTGCTATGAGGCATGATCAATAGGTCACGCTTGAAGAGAGGCTTTCCCTGTTTCTTTGCTGTCTTCTTGATACTGGCAGATTGACTATAAAAAAAAGAAGAGACAAATACCCTTTGCTAGTTCTGAAAGATTTTTCTTTCTAGTGGCATATCTGTCTTGATCTGTTGTCTCCTGTCCCAGTTTCCACTTTCTCCCGCCTCCTCTGTTTTCCTCACATTTCCTTCCTTGGCTCGTTTCTAAGTGACAAGCCAAGATTTAACAGAGCTTACAAGCATGATCCTGAAGCTGTTCTTTGTTAGGACTTTCTTTTTTTTTCTCTGTTGAAATAACTTTTAAAAACAAGAGCCAGTGCGCATAATTGAAAGATGCTGCTGCAGAGATCGATGCCAAATCCGAAGACAAAAGAAGGAACTAAAACAGAAAACTGCACTGGCGGTGATTATTGATTAAGAACATTACCTCTCCGCTCAGCTAGTTTACCTTTAGTCACAGTCCATTGCATTTATCAAGGCTTAACATTTAATAGGGGAAATAAGTAAGAATTCTAGTTCGAAGCAATTTTAGTGCAAAGAATGTGAAGGAGCAACAGATCTGATGTCATGTCAAAGATGTATTGCGTTGCGAAGATAAGCCCTGACGTCCAGCCTGCTCTCAGTCCATTACTCCCACTCAGAGCTCCGGAAGCGCACAATGACTGATGCCCGACTTTCCTCTTGCATCTCTCCCACTCAAGGCCTCTCCATTCCCCGGCTGCAACCATGTTTTTTTGTGCTTTGTGTTACCGCATTCTGTTGTCAGACTGGCCTCGGAGGCTGTGTTTAGTCCTGGTCCAGCCATGTCGCTGGGATTCTGCTGAACCCAGTTCAGTTGCCTGCTCATTAACTAAATAATACAAACATTAACCAGCTGATTAATGGCAATATGAGCTGGTGGTGGTGTGGTTCATGGATTCAGTGGACCGAGCATAAACCGAAATGTCATTCAGAAAATCAGTGTTCAGAGCCTCTGGTCACTCGTCTGGACCGATGGACGAGTGGTATGGGTGATATGTCACATTGTTAGTTTACATTACAGACTATCAATAACATTTAGGCCATCTAGTTACTAGCCTGAAGTAAACGAGCCGACCTATTGTGATCTTTCGGCTCGGGGACAAATCAGGAGGGCATAGCTGCAGGTTTGGATCAATCATATAATAGATTACTCTTATTGCTTTTCTGTGATTTCAGTGGCCACTTACATATGGCACCTTTAATGAAGGTTGCAGTGGGACACAATTCTATCCTTTCATATTGTCACAATCAGTGAGGACAGAGCCACTTGGCCGAAATGAGACTGAGAAGCAGTAGGAATGGTAAGGACGGCGTGAGCGCAGCTGGCTGGGAACAGTTCTGGCTGGAGGAGGCAGGACAAGCAGGCGGGCTAGGAGATGTGCTGATCCTGAAGGCACGAAAAAATATGCGAAGGCACAAAATCAGTGAAAATCAAGTGGCACGAAACGATGATCTGGCAATGAGTAGATGCAAACCCGGAGCAGAGCTACTATTGTGTAGATGATCTCTTGCACCACCGTGACATATATTAGTTTAGTTTAGTTAGATAATCGGCATAATTTAATTAACTACTTGTATTTTGTTGCTTAATTTACAATGGGATCTCCACCAGACTATGGCACATTGTGGCTTTTAATATAGTATACTGTATGATGGAAAATAGTGAGGTATCACGTTCGCCAGTGTTCAGTTGTCTTACTCCTGAAGTGGATATCAGTGTAGACCAAGTCACACAGTTCCTGTGTGTTTGCTTTACCGACAGCCAGAAACAGGAACAGTCACAGTTAACACTTAGAGTAACCCTGCATTACATTATGAACTAAAAGGGTGAAAACCAGAAGTGACCTGAAAACAGAACTGTGACACGTTGACCAGAGAAATAAGAAGAAGGCAAAGATTTGTCAAATTAACAAGATGCTATACATCCAGAAAGGTCTCTAATGAATGATGTTTTATTTGAATTACTTCCCGACACCGTGTGGGAAGATTTATCACAGCTTGTGCTTGCCATGTTGGACCCGTGCATTTGGCACCAAGCAGGGAACAGTGGGAGCATCAAAGAGGAGCACAGGGCTGTGGGAACAGACAAACCATGCTGGGGGAAAATTAGCAGGACGTTCTTCTTTTCTTTAAACAACATGTTAAGTCAAAGTCTGTAGGGTTAAATGAGGAGTTAGTTAGTGGCAAAGACTAGACGGTTAAAACAGCATTAATGCCATCTTCTCAAAGTGGGTCACAAAATCCTCAGGAGAAAGAGGAGGAAAATATAAATGTTTTCTAGTGTTTCAAAGCAGGCGACTAGATTCGAGAATATCACGTTCATTTAGCGACTGATGACGCAGAAGATGAGGGAGACCAAAGGGGACATGGACACGTTTTATTTGTGGAGACTTCCTCTCATGTGCTGCAAGCTTCTAGGGCAGTTAAAGGAAAAGTCATAAAGCCTGGGAAATATACTGACAAATCCTCATTCATCTGAAAACGATCAATATCAATTTCTTCTGTGCACCTAGTCAGTACTGTGATAGATCCAGGACGTGCCTTGCCTAGCTAGTTGTTCTATTTTGGTCAAACAGACACATAAATAATGTCCACGATAGAGTAATGATCAACCTGGCACCACACTGTGACAATAGGAGGGCTGAGATGCACCGCATACTAGTTCTTTCAAGAAATTATACTTCATCTATTTAAATTCCAGTCAGTGTTATTCATATAGCACCTACAACAAAGTTTTCCATGACACTTCCCATACAAAGCAGGTCTAGACCATATATTTTTTAAATATTATGTATATAGACTCAACTGTTCCCACCATGAGCAAGCACTTGGCAAAGGTGACAAGGAAAAACTTCCCTTTAACAGGCAGAAAACTTGAACAGAAGCTAGCTCATTGGTGGGCGACCACCTACCAGAGAGACTGGGAGAACAACAATGTATAGCTTTTCTGATTATTTCTGCGCTAGGCTAGGCTATGTTTGCGCTAAAATGGACAAAACTTAGAATGTTGTTTCCTGTTTTTGTAGTATTTCAATTTCAAGACCAAAAGCAGCTCAAAGGCTGGGTGGAAATGTCATCTGTGGAGGAAAAAAAAAAATGTTGGGTCCATGAAGGAAGTACAGAGCTGGTTTAACTGGTTGAAGGTCACATGAAGGTGACACCAGGAGGGTCACAGGAGCTGATTATTTGCGATCAGAGTAAATCAAATGAAGGAAGAAAATTACAATAAGGTGAGCCCGAACCAAGATTCTTAAGTGTGCCATACGTTCATGTATGCGCACATGAAACTTCGATACAATACTAGCATTTCAAAACAAATCACGTTACCTCGTTTGATATGAAAGTCTTAACACGTCGGCGCACAGTGGGTAGGTGTTATTTTATATGAATAAATTACCCTCTTTATTTATTTCTCATGTCACCGTCTTAATTCGGCTTAATTCTCCACCTCATTTTAATGTTTACTCACAAACTACTTTAATCTGCTCACCTTGCTGTTCCCTTCTGTTTTACACACACACACACACACCTGCTTGCCCACCTCTCCCTCTCTGTGTTTCCCTCCTGCTGTATCCATCAAGAACGGCAGCGTGTCCTATGACTCATAGACAAGCAGCATCAGTGAGAACGACGCACTGATTGATTGACACACATGCAGACAAATTCAATTCAGATGTATGGTGTATGTTTTTTTATTGGCACAGATAATAATGAGCTTTTCATTAATACAGAGAAGCAGAGGACATTGAAATTCATGCGCGAAAAACAAGTGTGTGCGTTGGTGCATAAAAATTCACCACGAGTGTCCAACACTCAAAACCTCATGGGGGACGAACCGCAGACCCCACACCTGATTGATGTCCTCCAGGAATGGGGCCGCTGGCAAGGTATTTTTCCACATGTGCAGGTGTCAACCGTACACACACATACACAGCCATTTGAAACTCTTTAGCTTGCCATGTTGCACTCATCAGTGAAGACCTGTGCACCTCCAGCCTGTGGTATCTTAGGGAATGACCTCATGAAAATCCCCGAGCTGCACATCCATTGTTTCGAAACCGATCATTCTTTGAACTGCACTCATGTCCTTTCCCTCAGGAGACCTGATTTCAGCGTGGAAACACCGGGAGAAGAAGTGGTTCCCACGCCTCAGCCTTTCAATCACTAATCCTCGTCAGACAGCTCCAGATAGAAGGTCTATTGTGTGCATATGTGTGCATGTGTGTGTAGGAGGATGGTCCACAGAACGCTAACCTAGATTATGTTTACTCAGTCAAGTGATGAGGGGGCTTAACCATTGATGGCTCTTCATCTAATTTAGGTGTTCTTAATTCAGACTGCCACTGAGCCCTTGAGTGTATAAATCAATGAAAATGAGCTCTTCCTGTAAGGACCTCCTGGAGATGCAAATGTCATAGTGCTTTCAAAAAACATCTCAAAATATTCACCTAAATCCTTTTGCAAATTCTAAAAGTGAGTCTTGAATTAGAGAGAAAATTGGTAGGTGAGGTGCACATGTTGAGAACATCAAGAAAGCGCTGCCATCTCTTTGTACCACAAAATAAGAGATTTGAAATCACGTTGATGATATACTGACTTCATGTGAATGGTGCCTGTTTCATTTCCACTTTACAGCACAAGTCCCGGACCTCCAACGATTTCACTGATTTTGGTGACTGAGGGAAAGTTCTGGTTTGATGTCCTTGGGCTGCTCCGCTTCAACTCCCTGTGATTTACTGTTGATTTCTGTTTACTGAAGTAAGTAACCTGCTGCGCACTATAGCTGCTGTTAGCTAATGTTAGCACAGTTTGTTAGTTGGTAAGAAGGGATGCAAGTAAATGCAGGCAGGGAGGGTTGGGCCAGAACTGGGGCTGGGCAAGCGGGCACTGGCGACAACTGGGACAGGCGAAGTGAAGAAGACACTGATGGAGGGTGCTAAGAAAGGAAAAGCAGAGAACGACAAGTGTAAATCTGTGAGTGACTTTTAGTTGTTTAAGAGCTCTGTGAAATAAAAGGCTGAAAGACAGATGCCGTGCTGGACTTCTCATTGTTGGACTAGTACTGGCTTATGTTGTTGCACTTGTGTGTAGTTTAGAAGTCGTTGGCTAAAGTAAATAAATTTAATAAATTTGTCTGTTCTGACCCTCGTGTTGGCATTTATTTTATCAGATACAACTGTGATTGGAGGTGGTTAACATGCAACAAGGGCCCTTGTTTGGACTCAACAGAAGGTCACTGTGGTCACGTAAACTCCTGATACCGCTTCTCCTTTTGTGCTTTATGTTTTGGACAATTTGGTGGAGTGGAGGCATTCCAATTCAATCCAATCCACTTTGTTTATACAGCACGATTTTAGCAAGCACAAGGTTTCCAAAGTGCTGCACAACAAGATAAAACACAATAGAAGATACAAGCACAATAAAAAGATGAAGTAGACCAAAGATAATAGATTAATAAAATGCACTGCCCACACAAGATTAAAAATATGCACATATACACATAAAACCGAGACTTCTGTCTTTTTTTTCATTAAAATTCTGAAAATTTAAAGACATCCAAGCTTTAAGCTCATGTGAGCACTTTAACAGTGGGTTAACAGAGAAGGGAATCTTTCTGAGGGGGGGGGGGCATAGATATGGCTGTCATCCGCATAGCAGTGAAAAGAAATGCCATGTTTCCTGAGAATGGAACCGAGTGGGAGTAGATACAGAGAAAATAAAAGAGGGCCAAGCACAGAGCCCTGTGGGACCCCACATGAGAGAGAAGCAGTGGAGGACTCAGAGTCATAAAGGCTGATACATAAAGTCCGATGTGACAGGTACTGTAGGACCTGAACCATTCCAGTGCTGTGCCACTGATGCACACGCACTGCTCCAAACGAGCAATCAGGATTTCATGGTCCGCTGTATGAAAATGCTGCAGTTAACTCTAAAAGTACCAGGACAGCACAGTGACCAGAGTCAGTAGCTAAAAAGGTGTCTCTCTTAAAAGTGCTGATTCTGTGAATGCTTTGACCACAGTAGAAGAAAAAGAGGCAGGTATCTCTTTCCATTGTTCTATCTGCCACCTTACATAGACATACATGGATGGCAATGTCCGTATAATGAGGTCACAACAGCTTGTGCATTATTATATTTATGGAAATACTGTAACCTCTAACTTAATTGACACTCGGATACAGTTGGATATTAAAACATTCAGTACAAAATTCAATGCAGGCTCTGACATAAAGCACTGTAATGCTTTTAACGCTCGAACACAATAAGTCATTTAAAAGCTCCTTTCACGTCCACTGAAAACCTGACACAAAAAAAAATACACGCTAGGATAACAGCTACAGTGATCACAAGGTGGCTGATGCTGTCATATGGAGAACACGGGAGTCATCACAGTTTTTACAGTAAACAACCTGTTGTGATGGGTACAGTGCGGGAACTAATTATGGAAATTAAATCGAAGTGGAAAGGAAACAAATATACATAGAAAATGCAAATTGCGTGCTGATTAGCGCTCAAATTATGAAAAAAAAAAAAGTTAGGCTGCGAATGGAACTTTCCACCAGCCAATTTGTATGAATTAAAACATTTCTTACTTCTGTGCCATCTAGCTGTGATATCATAAAAGGCACTGTGAGTGCCACACACGCCTCCTCTTAGGATTTGAGATGAAAGGGTTGAAAGCTTTCCTGGGTTTTTTCCCTGGAACTGAAAATAATGAACCCTAGACGGTGGATATTTCATGAAAATAAATAAATAAATAAAATAAGTGTAAACTCCAGTCTCCAAAATAGAAACTATACACACTTCTTAATACTGCGTTTGATGATTACTTCCTGGGAAAAAGGAAAGCTAATGTATTCAATCACTGACCCACGTCTGCTCCCAGGTAATAAATCACACCAGAACAGCGATTTATGGTAAAAGGTACAGCCTCAATGGTCCATTTTGTACCGTCACACGTACATCAATTTCGATACATTTTCACTGAGGTGAAATGATTGTATGAACGGGACGGATGACGCATCCGATTATCGATGCCCAATCAGGAAGACATTTCCACGTTTCCTTTGGTAAAGGTGAATAGATACAATCTGACCCTGAGGGAAGCCGTAATTGATGCACTCCGATCCACAATACATACCAGATGAATACAGGAAGAGAGGGAAGGAAAACAGAGTGAATTTCTTCTGTGCGCTATTTCTATTCTCATACACAGCTGAATCTCCAAGGCACGCTCGCTGCATGATCTATGGACCTTTTTCTGACTGATCAGTCTGCTGTTGCCCCAAATGATAAAAGTACTACATTACTATTTAATATTCTGCATATGTGAATTACGTTGTACCCTACAACAAACAAAGTATGGAGGTGAGGAGTGCTAAATCTCCAGGTCTGGCCCGAATTAGCAGGAATCACTTCATCGCCGAGACAAGCTGTAACCAAAGCAGCGGAAACATCACCGTCTTTTTTACTTCAAGTCATCGATCGATTGAGCAGTTAAAGAGAAAATGTTGCTATCAGCAGTCGTAAAGAAAAGCGTGTGTTTGTAAAAAGGTCTTTGCAGAAAAACTGCCTGGCTAACTGATTGAGAAAGAGTAAGCAAAGCTGAGGGATGAAGATTTATTCAGACGGTGGAGAGAAGTAGTCCTGCTCACATGAGTATATTCCTGACCCAGGAGTGTGGCACAGTTACAGTTGATGGATGTTTAAAAAAAAAAACCACAAGCTTTTTTTTTTTCTCTCCTTTCACTTCAAAGGCCATTTTAAGTTAATGAGGGTCACTGATAAAACAAATGACAGGGGTCAGGAAGCAGTGTGCACACTGGCACAGCGGGGGTAGATTCTGGGTCAGACAGCTGAGGAGGATTAATTCATAATGCGGTGTAACTGGATAACAGCATGGGCTTCTGGGTAAAGACCTAAAACAGAATTAAAGAGGTTGAGTGTTGAAAAGCTACCGGCTTATGTGTCCTTGCACCAGTGTTAAAAATAATAGCCACAGTGACTGAGCCGACAGCTTGTTCACTCTAAAACAGGCAGTTAAACCACCAGGTACACTTTCTGTAGTAAACTGTAAGTAAACCTCTCCTTTGTCATTGCAAGGGAAGTTGGATTTCTGTGCATGCATTGCTTCCTTTTAGTATTCTGCCTATGCCAAGGTCAAGCAGCCGAGGTCTCATTTTCATACAGACATACCCCTGGCAATGTCAATCAAGCCCATGTGAACAGGAGCAGTGGGATGGAAAGCGAGAAGGGGCACGGACAAGACTGCGCCTTTCCATGCTTAATGGCCAGATTAATAATAGATCTCTCGTCTAATTATGAAGTGGTCAAAACTAATGAGATTTCTGCCACCGTTTTTTTAATGAGCGCATTGCTAATTCCACTCACTTTGCATCTCTGACACACGAATGGTAACATCTGCACGTGGCATTCTTCTTGCTCCGTGCACAACACATGAATATGAAACTTCCAGTTTTTTTTGCACATGCTGTTCCTGCTGCTAACAGGTGTTTGGGGAGAGAAGATAATGAGACTGTTCTTGTATGTGTTCCCCTGAGCGTGTGCATCTCTTTTATACTGTCTGCAGCTCAATAACTAATCCAGTGCCCACACACTCACCTTATTCACCCTGCCTCCATTTGCACACTGGCAGCAAGGGTTTGTGATATTCAACGCTGTCCTAAACCAGGTAGGACTGAGACGAGGTGGAAATAAATAACCCCGGGCAGTGAGCCTGCACCGTGCTCGCAGGAACAGAGCCAGACTACGAGGCGATTTTGATGTATTGCCGACATGGGTTGCTGCGACTTCCATAAAATGGTGGATACGTCTTTTGAGTGTCACAAACCCTCCTGAGATATTTTTTCTTTATTATCACAATTTGATTTGATCTAAAAACTCAGTTTTAGTTTAATTTATAGTAACAATTCATCCATATTGTTAAGTAGTTTGTGGTCATCTCGCGACTAGATTATTGTAACACCCTCCTGACGGCCTCCAGTGAAACCCTTTCAGATAACCCAGAATGCGGCACCACACCTAGTGTGTTACCGCTGCTCATCGAGCTCCGCTACCTGTAACAGCCTGCATTAAATTCAAATTTGACATCAGTGTCCTTATGCAGGCGTATGTTACCTCCTGACCATTGTGCTCTGCCACCCGTACTCTTTGGGCAATCCAAACTTTTCCCTTTGTTGTTCCCCGTTGGTGGAAAGCTCTACCTGCTCCTACCAGAGCAAGGGCGTCCATCTCTATTTTTAAAAAAAGTCCTGAAGACTCAGCCTCCTCCTTTACCTCCTCCTTTATCGCTGTCAACAACTGGACATGATAAATCCATCCCCCTCTACAGTCACTTGATTCTATATGAGTTGTACTCATTGTCCTTGTCACACTGCACCTTGATTGTTTGCCTTTTTTTGTAAGCCGCTTTAGATAAAGGCATCAGCTAAAGGACTAATTGTAAGTATTGTATATCTTAATTGAGATTATTCTTCTCTGTCATTGAGCAGGTTGTTTTACAGAAACAAAACATCAATGAGATGCCACACTCTTGATGACAGGTTCCTTCTTTACAAGACCTTGGTCGCTTTATTTTGAGTCGAACGCACATGCAACATCCAGCTGCCATTCAGGCTCACTAGCTCATGAAGTGTGTATTAAAATAGTAATAATTAAAATAGTGGAAAGTGACAATGATCCGCTGACTGGCAGAGGAGGGAAACGTTATCATCTGGTGGACAGGTGTGGAGTAACTATAACTGGAGGGCAGGAATCGAGAGAAGGAAGCGTGGTCAAGGAGAGGAAAGAAATAAAGGGAAGGTCAACATTTGTTTGATCATTTGACAACACAATGTCATCTCAAGGTCCACTAAGTAGCTGTTCTGGAGGTTTTTATCATATCGCATGAACTTCCTTCACACATGGAGTTTTGCCGTTATTATAAAATTGTAGAGGTTAAGATTTCCATTTTTTTGGACCACGTTATTGTCCACTTTTTGTTCAAAAATCTTAACCTTTTCAACCTTTAAAGCAAGACTATAAGCAAGACCTAACTAACCGTTATGCAATATTACTTGTGGCAAAATAAATAATACATAAATGCAGTTCGCAAGTGGAGGAGTTTTCAAATTTTAAATTTTAAAATCCTGAGGGAAGGAGACTTCGGGGAGGCACAAGAAAGGGGAGTCTCGGATCTGGTGCCATTTGAGACAGCGTCTTTAGATTGAGAGGGTGTCCAACTTTTGTCGTGAAAAAAGGTCCATAAAAAGCATTAGGGACCAAATCAACCTCCAGGTTGCATTGCTATTTCCAAGATCAAAAATAGAACTGTCCAATCAATTAAAAACAAATTTGCATCAGTTACATCGTGCATGCCGACTTCTCCGGGTTACTGTAGGTAAAACTGTGTGTAGATGTTTCTTGTTCATGGCAGAGCGGCAAGTTTATTCC
The DNA here is from genome assembly GCA_014281875.1 of Nibea albiflora. Lineage (NCBI taxonomy): Eukaryota > Metazoa > Chordata > Actinopteri > Sciaenidae > Nibea > Nibea albiflora. Next base: position 10,259,243 of record CM024789.1, on the reverse strand, counting down.
ACAGTTTAATTGCTTTTATAACCTCCCTCTTATACAGAGTGACCCCTGAAGCCTCAAGACTGACTTCATACAGAGTATCACTCCATAGTGAGGGGTTAGCAGGTTGTAGTCGCTTTGAGAAAGTGTTGAGCGCTAACAGCAGAACATAGGTGCGTGACACGATATTTATACAGCTGGACTTCAAACCAGCGGCATCAGTATTTTGATCCTCGCATGCAGTAGACGATCCACTGACCTCATACAACATGGTATGCACGTGGACAAAGACATATAATGACCACCTGTCAGCACGCTGTGATCTTTCACATGGACAAGTCTGATGCACACGGACCGTAAGGATACTCGAAGGCTGAAACAAAGCGGACTTACTGAATTCTTGTTGACAGGGGAATATGTATTATTTAAGCTGGCTACTTTGTCAAGACGAATTTGATTCATCACCAAGTCAGCCTCCCACTTTTGGCTGCTTGAGCGCTGTAATCCATCTTATTGTCATGCTTTCTTCTCAATGAACTGTTATCACGTGTTCAGGTGAAATTTCCCGGTGGACGTGTTTGGTGTACTTGATGTAACACTCTACTTTGTGTGTGTGAAAAAACGAAAACTGTTTTGTATCAAACAGCGCACGAAGACGCATTTTCGCACCGTTTTACACCTTAGAGACCCCGGTGTGACTCAGTAGTTAGCATCAAAATTTGATCCCTCCCCCTAAACTTGATGGAGGTGATAAAAAAAGAATGTGTTAGAAAAACAGAGTGATAATTGATCTCTCCTGCTGTAGTGTCTGCGCTGAGCAGACAGTAAGGGAGGGCTACGCCGTTCCACACGTCAGTCAAGATTATCAAATGAATTCACAATTTATTACTCTGCTTTTCGATTTGTTTTCAGTTCAGTTTTCATCACACATCATCACTTATTTGGTCAGGAGGTTGTGAGTGCTGAATGTAAGATTGGAGAAGTGATCTGGTCTCATTGTATCACAAGTGTTTTAAATTTTCTTTAAATGAATCAAATAACTATCATTTCCAACACAAACTCATACACTATCTCCTTGCATAATTATATATTTGTCGTCATATTATCATCATCATGTTTTCTTTCATCTGTAATACAGACACACATGATAAGCTTGATTATTATTGCTCAACATCCGTAACAACATCGGGAATCACGTCATTATATATTAACTACAAACATGAACGCTGAGTAAAATGCAAAAATAAATACACACAAAACAGGAGAAGCAACACGATTAGCTGCAGCTTTGGATCCATAGTAAAGAAAAAAAATATATAGATAAGGTTCCAACATGATGACTTACACTGAACACTGTGCAGATTTCCACCAATTTCAAACCAGAAATATTAAGAACAGCTCTCAAAAAATGAAAAACACAGCACTCACCGCTGTATTACAGTCTCTGCCAGAGCTTCACTTTGGCAATACATATATATCATCCCTTTACACTTCTGCCAGAATTACAGTACATAAGTACAGATAATAATATGTATTTTTGATTTGATAATAATGCTGCTGTTTGGGAGGCGGAGAGCAAATATTTATTTCACGTTTAAAAGTATAAATCAGGTCTCTTACTCTACGCTTTTTCTTTTTCAGATGGTGTAGAATCATATTGGCTCTTCCGACACAATGTGATTTGCAGAGTGCTCACCACTGGGTGAGACTTCAATCTGGTTAACCCAGACTTGTCTCCTGATCGGTTAGTACATCCGACTGGACACCAACTATCTGGAATTTTGGCAAAAGAAACTCTGTCTGTGTCAGAAATCTCTCACCTATAACTTACAAGTCATTTATTTCCTCTTTTTATGCAGTGGAAATATTGTTTTACTGACCTACGTTTCCTACTGAGAGCACATAAACTCTAAGCCCTGAAATCTTAAAGAACAAAACCGAGATTCAGATTATCATTATCAGGTTCGTCAGGTAGCTTCCCTTCTGCATGGCAACACATACTGGATGTACGACCAGTGTTCTATGTCAGATCTCAGGTGTAATTGGTTACTATGTCACAATCTTCCCAGGGGTCACAGTTTATTGAATTAAACCTTTCCTCCTGCCCCGCCCAATTGTACAACTGAAAATCCCATCATGTTCTGCTTGAGTGATTCGCTGCTCCTCATAGAAAATGAATGGCAGGCAGTGTCTCCACCTCGCTCACCGCATCTGGCACAGCCTCACAGTCAGACCGTCCCAGATTAGTTTAGATTATGCAGTTTGTGAGAGGTGAAGTTCATATAACTGGATACTGCCTTTTTTGCACAAAAGAGACATTAATTTTAATAAATCAAATTAAGATAATAGCCACCTGAGTGATTTGCTTAAATTGGCGGAAGCCTATAATAATAATAGTAATAATAATAATGATAATTTTAAAAACTCTGGCAGGGCTTGTTACCTAACAAATTATGTAATGATTGCTGTTAGGTGTGTGTGTGTGAGTGCGCATGTGTGTGTGTGTGTGTGTGACGGACAGCAATGCAACCAGGACAAGCAGTGGAAGTGAAGCAGATGTTTCGCTGCTACAGCTAATGATACGTCAGAGATATGCCTTTGTTCTTTACTGCGTGGTGTCCTGAGATGCGTTTAATACTTAACACAAACGCAGATTCACAAATACTGTAACACATCCATCCTCCTCTTTGAAGCAACACTGTGGAACTTTCCTACAATAAAATAACAGATTTTAAATGGTGGTGAGTGGTGTCTTCCTCAATCTCATCCCCATGCTTCTTGTGTGCCCGCTCTTGCACTATGTAACTTTGTGCTCCGGGTACGTAAGTCACACCCCACTAACTATTTCACTTATTTTGTTGAGAGCAGATCATAATTTAGGGAGAAAATGTCCTCTGCTTTCCTTCTGATGTCCTCTGGCTGCTCCATCCAAAAGCTCTGTGATTTGCAGCAACGGACAGTTAAGTAAACTGCTGCAAACTATAGCTGCTTTTTGCCTAATGTTAGCCCAGTTTGATAGCTTGGGCTGCCTGGAGCTCAGGGCATTGGGGTAATGTTAGTGTTTGTACCATGGGCCGCCGGGAAGAGAAAAGTTTTCAGGCCCCAGGGGAATGCTACTTTCTTGTTAGCACAACTAGAGTTGGGTAAATGGGCAATGTAAGTAGGCCCAGTCGCCTCTGCGGACATGGTAGACACTAACAGACCCAAGAGAGCATTCACAGAGGAAGCTAAGCGAAAAGGAAAGAGTGACCGAGCAAGAGGCCACTGGGCAAAGGAAATCTGAGATGGTTTAGACACCAAGTTGGGCTTTATGCTGTTGGAGCAGTAAATTATATTAGCTGGCTGCTATGTCTGTATGTATTGTACTTGCTTGATTTTTGGCTGTTAGCAAAAGGGCATATGTACATATGCACGTATACCCTGAGTGTAAATGAGTATGTAGTGTAAATTCTGCAGAGACAGCGCAGTCAGCTACAATCAACTCTGCTTTTCCTCAAATCACTTTGCTGAGTTTATAATCAGAGTAATATCCACGGCTACAAACTGATATACCTGTAATTGCAATTAGAAAGGGGGGAGGAAGTTTGTTCGAGCAGAACTACAACTAATATTATAATAGAATGATTAAAATAATAAAAGTGTGCTTGAGTGGTTGTTAATGTTTCTGTTTCTACGCGCAAATAATTAACACAGCCATCAAACTGTCAGTGAAGTAATAATCTTGCAGACTGAATAACCCCGGTAATTATCCTGTTTGCACGAACTACGTAAAGGAAAGGAGAACTGTGATACGCCCACCAATCACTTCACTCTTCACTTTGGTGCACAGCGGGAGAGAAGAATAATACAGGCGCCGGCGAGAAGTAAGTATCGCTGCGGCTGAGGAGCGTGTTGTTTCGCTGACTGGAAAGCTACATTAGGTTTTGTGCGGTACAATTATAGAGCTTCCCTCCAGTATCTGAACAGTACTGACCTCCCTGCAGGACACTGGTAAGCCATTAATGTAGCTATGATTTAGTATCTTAATGTAAAAATATGTGGTGTTCTGACACATCCATATCCACATATCATCAGAGGCATTAATTAGACACAAACTGGATCTCTCACACAAACACACACACACACACAGATCAGCAAGGATGATCTATTGGTTTGTAACACAGACACATCCTCGAGCACAATATTCTGCTCAAGCCGGCGCCACCTGCACCTCCGCGCACTTTCCAGCCCATTCCAAAAAAGGATACTTCCAGCACTGGCACTGAATGTTGGCATTGGACATCAGCTGTGTGCTTTGAATCATCCAACATAAACATCATTCTTTGGGGAAACCGGGCTGGTTTAACAGAGAGCATATGGTTCAATTTGAAATGTGTTCCTCTGTTTGAAGTACTTGACTGCTGTTTGTAGTTTAATCTCCACTTACACCAGCAACAGTGCTCTCAGTTTACTTCCATGGACAAAGCTCCGGAAGTTTGAATGTGGTATTTGGTGTTGCCAACCAGATATATCTACATGCTGGTTAGATCTTTGGAGATATATTATGGAAAAATTGGTATCTATGTCTATAAGATGCACTTCTTAAGCAATTAATTCTATGGCAAGAGCATGTTATAAGTAACTTGTCTTATAATATAACAGCACAAATCAGCGCTTGAGACAATAATGGAAATTGACACCTAGTAAATGAACAGAACATCATCTTTCTAATTCACGTTTAAACAGCTGAGTCATGTTTTTTCCGCGAACACATAAAGTGCAATAATAACTTTGTTGCACGCGTACGACATTGAACCAGAGAGTGCGCGCACGTGTTCACTCTTCATTTATATCTATTACACTGACGCAAGCCTCATTTCATTCTTCACCCATCATCTTTAATCTTTAAAATGTGGCGTGCGTCCGCGCGGCTTCTCAGCAGAAAATCACCCTTGATGCCGACAGTCACCTCCTCGATCTTTTTTTAATTCGTGCTCCGCTGAGCTGTACTTGGTCTGACATCTGTTCTCTGCCTCATTATTAGCAGCTGGAAGTGGAAGTCAACTTATTTCTCCCCTGCTTTCAGCGTTTCATACATCAAAGATGAAATGAAGTGTCAGGCTTTCCGCATAGAACCTGTCTTGTTTGTTTTGCAGCAACTTTTTTTTTCTCAGACTACAAAAGAGTTGGCATCAGTGGATCCCAATATCAGCTTATTACAATATAGTAGTGATACAGTGGTTTGCACTGTCACCTCACAGCACCTCCGGGTTCCTGAAGTTTGCACGTTCTCCCCCCCGTGTCTGCGTGGGTTCTCTGCGGTACTCCTTCCTCCCGCAGCCCAAAGACATCCACTTAACAGGTTAATTGGTGACTCTGAATGGGCCGTAGGTGTGAATGTGATTGTGAGCAGCTGCGATAAGATGGTGCTTGGCACGAAGCAAGCTGGGACAGGCTCCAGCCCCACCACGACCCTGATGAGGACGGATTGATGGATGGAAATGAGTATAACACATCTTTAAAAAAAAAAAAAAAATCTTTTTAAATGGTTAATATTGTGTCAGCAGAATGGAATTATTTAAACAACAACTTTATTTTCTTGTGTGCTTCACTGGTGAAAATACAAGCACAATGGCCGTTGCAGTCACTGCACAGCAAGGCATTCAGATATGCGCGCTAAGGAATGAACGGCAGTCTGAAGCAAGGGCATCCCCTCCGCTGCAGGTGCATATGCGTTACAAATGGAGAATGCACTCCTCATACACCTGAACGATATGACCAGCAAACACTGGCTGCTGTTTGCGTGGCGTATGACATCAGATGATGACCTCATCAGCGTTTTATACTTGCAAGCACGGTATTAAGCAGAAACAAGAATGATTTTTCTCCCACTCACGGTGATTGGTGTTTTTAAGAAGGCTCGGCTCACGCCGCATGGTCTTCACATAAATGACAACCCAGCTGACACATCCAACCATGCACCTGTATGACCTGCGCTGTTAACTCAGCCTCTCTGATTAAAACCGTTTCACACCTCTGGGTAAAAGTCTGTGAAACATCTATCATATCAAAGGTGATGCCGAGAGCTTCCTGAAAACAAGGTTGCTGTTTTACGATTTCAGGTGACTACAGGGATGTTTACGGCCTTTCTCCTGTAGAGCATTTTCTCTCCCGTGATCACCTGTGTACAGTATAAAATATTCTCCCCGCTCCTTCTTCTTCTTCTTCAGGTATCCTCTTTCATCAACGCCGCGCATCAAGGTCCTCGGTCAGACAGAGAGGTTACACGGTCGAGACACATCAGCACTTTAAGAATGTCTGACAGAAGAAAATCAATAAAACACTTTACCAGTGGAGGTGGTAGATGTATTATGGGCCTTAATTCACAATAAAATTTGTGTGGGAAAGGTGCTGATTTTAGTTGTTCAGATAGATGTTGTACTGAAATGCAGCAGTAGAGAGGCAGCAGAGAGGTGGACTATGTTGTTGAAATAATAATAATGATAATAACTTTTTAAACTATTTATATTGCACCTCTTAAAATCAAGGTTAACAAGAAGGCCAAACAAGTTACAATAGAGAATAAGTAAAAATTAATAAAGCTTTAGCTCCTTGGGCAGGTCATTCTAAAGTTGAGTGGCCCTGATGGAGTTTTGAGTCTCGACCTTGACGTTGCACCATGGTCAACGGTACGGGTTAAAAAATGGATTACCGAGTCAGCTCAGCTGCCCACAACATGTTCGCAATCTGTAATGAATGTACAGTGGGACGGTATAACATATTTTGCAGGCATCACTAAACGTTCGTTCAGAATATTCTACGTTGAATTCATGATTCGAGAAGAAAGAGAGCAATTATATGCACATCAGTGATGTGCAAGAGCATCGGAGAGGCAGACTGCCCGGTGACCTCTCTCAGATGCATTAGCATGGAGCACATTACTGTAGATCCCTGAGAAAAGAGGGTGAGCTGAATGCTCTTTTATTCCAAGGAGGAATGTATTCATATTTTCGCTCTTAAGGGTTTCATGCAGAAAGGTTTGAAACAAGACATCAAACATTCCCAGGGATGGAAACCATTGTCTCATGGAGGAAAAGGGAAAATTAAAAACAGGAAAATCAAAGACGACGCAAAGACGCAAAGACAATAAAGTTGTTGGAACTGGGAAATGAAGGCCACTTCTGCCAGAAAACTCTATTAAAAGTTTTTCCTGTCTTTTCTCTTCTAGCTTGCTTCTCATTAGTTTTTTATGCCCCCTCTCATTTTCTCCCTCTATTTAGGTACAACAATTGCTAAGTGTTGCTTCCTGAGTTTTCTGCCATCGCAGCAGTAGTGTACGGTGTGTACCCAATGTATGCTTTGCAGATGTATGCGGGCTAATCCTGGCGTGTCACCTGATGTATTAAGGTCTGCCTCTGTCTTGTTTCACCTGTTATATCTCTTCTTACAGTGTCATGATGGCTTTCCCTTTACACTGTATAACCTTCATAAATTTTTCAAGACCCTGACGCACATAAAATGAAAAAAAATGAAGATAAAAAATTGTATAAATTTGAAATGATTTGGTGGGAGTTAGACTCAGCTTCTGGCCATGAATTTAAGATTTCTTCTTTTTATTATTAAAAATGTTTCCATGATGTAGATCCTTATACATGCGGTCATTTATTTAGATATTATTTATTTCTGTATCTTTTCACATGTACTTTGCATTGTTAATTGCTTTTGGATGTTTATCAACCTGGTTGTCACCACAGAGCCTGTCAGCCTAATGATGTGCATAATGAATGATTATGCGCGTGGTTCTGACGAAGATCCAAGTGGAATTAAAAAAGGTGTCATTATTACACTTTTGTGGGAGGCAGTGAGTGTGCAGGTGTTCCCGGGAAAGTGTTTCCGATGCTGGGAAAAACAGCCTCTTTCTCATTTTACTGTGGCATCAAAGTGAGCACCTTGTTTAGCTGCAGCAGATGGCATTAGACACCCAGCTAATTTTGTTAATTAAATTGGGGACATTGTTTTATTTTTATTTTTTTGTGTTTCATGCGCGTTTCATTTCCTCTTTTTACGACCGTGCCAGAAGAGGCTTGACCGAGTCTTGTTAGGCCAAATTACAGACAACGCTATCAATGCACATCAAGTGTGAAATCGTCCCCCCCAAAGAATACACTAATTAAATACACTGTATTGTCTCACTTAATTTCCCAGCCTCAAAACAAGAGGGTTCCCATCTGCGCAGGCAAGTGGTACAAATCGAGAGGTGAGCTGTGAGCTTTTAAATAATTAAAAATGGACTCACACAGATTATCTTCACTAATATCAAATACTTAAAATCTATATATCTTATATATCTAAAGACAAGGACTAGGATTCAACCTGGGAGGGGTTGCAGTTGTTGTTAGACAGAAGTCCTATTGATTCCACATGAAAAGCACAAGCACAAGAAAGCACAAGGACGCGCGTAAGGTGAATGCACGTAAAGCAAAATATAAGAAAGGAGAAGGCACTTCTCACAGCTTCTTACAGCGTCGCTTGCATGGATACAATTACAGGCCGTGCACGCAGCACCTTCAAGTTAGAAGTAGTACCAAAATGATGCCAGTAACCAAACAAAACCATCAAATATTCAGGAGAAGTAAATCTATATACAAAATACTCTGAAGTTATCAGGACTGAAAGCAGTTTGAAGTCTGTGTAAAGGCAATTCTGAGATTTGAGAATTCATTTAAAATACATAAAATGTGTTGGAAAATAGTTGCCGAAAACGGTCTAAAGGTCCTAAAGGGTGGCTCGATGACATGCTGAGGCCACCCTGAGCATACCTCTGCACCCCGAGCAGAGATAGAGGTGAATTCATCTTGCTCAGAGTGTTTCAAAGTTATAGTCATATCATTTTTCTCATCATCTCACGATTTGGACACCTAATTCCATAAACATGTCGATATCTTATATTCTCCTATTTCATTCAAATTTGTCTGGGTGGTTAACAACACTTTCTTCTTTGTTCTGACAAACTAAAAAGGAGAAACAGTGAAGGATGAAAAATGTGATAAAATGTCAAAGAGAATTATAATGCGAACCAATCAAAATGATAACATAAAGGCTAAAGATAATCCTTGCAAAAATAATTATTAGAAAGATAAAATCATTAATAGCTGAGTGAGTCAGCTCCCAAAGCACTTCCACAGTCAGTAGTTTGCAAGAAATATCTCAGCCAAGCTGAAAGTCTCCAGGCCTGGTGAGTGACCTGCAAGTCATTACTGTGAGCATATTTAATATGGCGGTGGTGCAGCACACTGGGACGACGGTCTGGACCAGGGATGGAGCACGGTCACCACAGGGACACCATGTGAGGCACTGAAGTCAGGGTTTTATATTTAACCTGCCAGTTACACCTTATTGCAAAGAGCTTTGTGAAGTCTGTTAATGTTGCCGTGAACCAATAATGTTTGATTGATTATCTTTTTTTTTTTATTATTACAATGATTGAGATGTCATCGCCAAAGATGATTTACAGGCACATACAGGATGATGAATTAACGATACAGGTGCTAAAAATAACCACAGTCGTGTGCAATGACGGCCACTTTGGACACTTTGCTGGAGAGTCTCATCAATGTGGCACAGTCATCTGGATGAACTGATGGTTATGGGCACGTCGGCGTCCTTTTATGGCCAACTGTCGGAGCAGAAATAAGCACCCAATTCAACAGAAACTGTAACTGAGACCGTGATGTCTTTCTGCTTTTTGTACCAAGTGCGTCCAGAACTTGATGGCTCTGTAAAGGCAATGTGTAACATGGTTCACAGACATTACTCACGCTTTCTACTTTCAATCGAAGTGGTTAAAAATAAAACTTGAGGTTTTTTTTCATAATCCCTTGTGGGGTTGCATAAATATAGACCTACTATATGGAGAGGAATGGAAAGTGATGGCTGCATCACACAGCATCGCGTTAATAAATACAAATGGTAGCCTTTTGCACTGCATTTTACACTCTATGTTTCATGTCCGGGGTGTTACATATCATCAGCTCGGGACTCTACACCTCCTGAACAGCAGTTTGTTCTCTGAGGAGAACCTTCCCTGGACTTCCCAACCTATTACCACTGTCACTGTACATCATGGCAGGCGGGGCGCTGCTTTAAAAAGGAATTGGCCTTCTAAACGCTGCAATTTTTCTCCCTGCACATAACGCCTGCTTACTTCTGAATCACTGTCCTCCAACATCCTGAAGAACGGTGTGTGACATTGTGAGTAGGTTGGGGATAATTAGACTTGAGACTATCATATACAGCTGAGTCTTTAAAATGTTTTTTGGGGAATATGCAATCGATATACACACGTAACTAAGTTTTAATAATAAACAGGTACAATTATTTTATTTATTTAGTTTGAGCATATTTAAGCACCTTTTCCTAATTATTTTGTTGTTGCCCAAGTTATGCAACAATCTTACATAACATCCATGCTTCCCACGTCGAGAAAAGACCCCTTTTTATGCATAGAGCCACATATGAGATTTCATAACAGTCTGACAGTAATGTTAGCCGTAAATGTCACAAACCAGATAGTATGGTATTTACAAATGTCCCTGACAGCATGGGAAGCTATAGCTATAACTGGCTTTGATCTGCTGAGATAAAAGCTCTTCAAAGAGTCCGGCACAACAGGGCACAAAACTGTAGCCAAGTTTCTATCTGTTCTGGGTTTCACTCTGGCCCATTGTATGCATGCCCACGCGCGCACACACACACACACACACAGTCACATATAGACACTCAAACACAAGGGCATCCTGTCAGAAGTAGATCCATATCAAGTCCTGTGCCAGAGCCCCGGAGCCATGAGATATCTTGTGCTGAGAATTTGTTTGAATACATTATCTAGTTTTTTTTTTTGTTTTTTTTGCTCCGGTGACTCTCAAACACAACTCTGAAATGAGTGCAAATTATTATACTATATTATTATACTATAAATTGTGCCGATTTCTCTTAAGTGGAATACAAACACAGAAAAAAAAGAGACTGTATGCAAAGTATGATGAAGCAAATGTCGGGCAAAAAATCAACAGAAAGGGTGTGACACCTTTGAAACCTGTGACTTTTTCTTGACACTGATCTTCTTCCCTGCCCTTTGTTGAAGAATGAAGGATGCAAAACACGTCAGCGGGGCCAAACATGCACACGTGACAGATATTGACATGCTTACCTTACACTTTTAGACCCCTGCAGCTCGCCCTTGCGCAGTCCGTCCGTGCTTTAAAAAAACAGCTAGCATGCTCTTGTTGTGTGCACTCCCACCTTCACAGCGACATTGGTTTGCTGACTCATGACATCTATGACTTTGGGAAGGGTAAGTGGTCGTTACAACTGTCATAGCGTGAAGTGCACCGTGAACCAGATGGCATGAGAAGAGAATCCAGGGGCCACACTACATATAAACCACACACACACACACTGCTGACCGGGAGGAAATGATGAGTTTACAGCTGCAACATGATCATGGGTTGCCCTTGACTCGCAAAGGTATAACACGACTGTAGTAGACTGTAGACAAAATCACATGATATAAAGAAGCCTATGAAATAATTTTTTTTAAATTCACCTTAGAAGAAGATGATCTCTGTGTTTTGATGACCTTTGCAGCAGCAGCTTGAACCAACTGTCGGCCGGCACCAGGAGGAAGATGTTGATGTATATTATCTAGACATCCCTGATGGTAACTGCATCTTGTATTTACAGAAATTCTATCTAAAGGATGCAACGTGACAACATGACCTTTGGCAATGAGTTTTTGGTTCTAACTGTACTGAATGTACTATTACAGCCAATTCATAATTAATTTCTGACACTGGCTTATTTCGCTTAAAGGTCCAGTGTGTGGGTTTTAGCAGTGTAGTTGCTGATTGCACCATCCTTACACTGTCCTCTGTAGCGTGTAGGATGAACTATGATGACTACCAAATGTGCAAACGAACACAAAACTAATGCTAATAAAGACAAATAATGTCTTTATCTGCGCCAAGTAAACAGAGCTGGACTACCAGAGTATTAAAGGGGCACACATTTCTTTCAGATTGGGCCTTGGAGCCACAAACAGAACTACATTTGCCTCCAACTCTATATGTTGTGGTATATAGTCTGAAGTTTGTTATGTTAATTAAGTTAGCTTCATTATTTATAGTTACAGAAATGCTTGTCCCCACAGTGACCCATCAACTCTCTGCCAGTTTCCCATCTGGTTAGTACCCCTAACACCAAATGAACCCTGAAGCAACAACACCCCAACCTGGCACAGAGTGGTAGCGTTACCTTTATATGACCCTGCCCATTATACTCTCTGTACACACCAATTTGTGTTAAGTTTTCATGTTGGAACCTTCATTTCAGCAGACAGGCTGCTGCTGTACCATTTCTTGCGCAGCCCTGCTCAGCATTACACCAAGGCCAGCATGTTGCTATTCTAACTAGCTAATTAATGAACCTGTCAATCGCACATCAGAGGCAAAGCCCGTGGGAGGAAAGGAGGGAGAAGGGGGGAGGGGGGCATGTTCTTATTTTGAATATCGACTACTGTTATTCATGTGGATTCAAAGCACAGCCGAATGATCTGAAAGTGCAGCATGGTGGCTGCTGTTATGAGATTCAGCAAAAGTTTCTCTCTGATGTGCATGGTTTTTGAGAAATCACAAACTTTTTTTCTTTTTTTTGCAACCAGGGTAATGATTTGCATGTGCTTCGTTGGACTATTCTCAAGAAACTCAGACATTATATCTGCGGTGACAGATGCTGAGAGGAAAATATATATTTTTTTTCCCCGCCACACAGAGTCAACTGTCTCTGTTTTGCTCCTGCTCTCTGCCTCTACTTGTCTTTTGAGTTACCCACATTAACATTTCCATGAGACATTTTGATGTCGTTTTTCTAACAAATCCATCTCTGTACAGCGTGTTTCTAGCTGCTAATATGAGGGTGAGTGGACTGCATTGTGTAGGTGTTAGCCTTTCTCTGTCATACGCTGAGATAATTGGCGACCATCAGTGTAAACATCCAGCCCATCTTAAGTCAAACAATGTGCATGCGTGCGTATTTACAGCTCCTTGGTTATGTTTGTAACTTTGGCCGGTCGCATTGTTTTGATGTCTTGTGTCTGGTTTTCAAAGGACTGGTTGGAGGATATGGAAGTTACGATGAATCAGGTGGAAAATCTAATACAGGTTTTGCGGAAACACTAAGACGAGTCTTTAGTGAGCAGACGGCTGAGAGCTTCAAAGACAGTTTTGTATCCGGTTCAGCAGCGGAGGGAAAACTTTGGTTTAGTAGACTCCTTGTGAAAATCTATACACAAACGCTTTTTGGGAGCGCTAATTAAAGGCGCCTATTAAATATCCATATTTTTTCCCCTTTGTGTCGTTAATACATTAGTTTAATGGCTCCATTTTTCACTCAAGTGTGCTTCAAACGCCGCAAACCTGCGTTTCAAAATTGTCAGCTGAGCCCCAAAGGTGCCACCGCACCCCATTATTTCCGCCACAATGGAGTTTAAATGTTGGCAGCTCGTATCGCTGGGCTCTGTGTTCAAACACAGCACGGCTAGTGAAGTCTTCATCAGTGGCAGATAGCTGATGGCTGATAGCTTGTGTTTGGCCTCAGTTCAATTTGAACATGAGCTCAGATGTGTTTGTGAGCCCGAGGCTGTTGTTTGAAACCAGTGGGAGGAAAGAAAGAAGTTTGTTGATGGGGTGACTTGTAATTGGATACCCTGGACTTTTCTGCTGTACTCTGCAGTTTTCTTTCTTTTTGGGGTCACGTTAGAGGGTTAGAAGGGTTAGAGGTAAAATATGTAACTTTTACCTGCAATAATAATTCTTCTGTTATTGATCAGGCGATAATAGAATCAGATGTTTGCGCTCTGTCTTTGTGAACACAGTCGTGAATTGCGGTCAAGTGTGCCCTGCCCAGAGCACTTTTGGTATTTCCGTAGCCAGGCTTGTCCGGCACACCTCAGACACACTTGGATAAAGGGGTGAGGATCGGAAACAATACATCATGTATTGTAGCTGTCTTAGAGGCTGTGACATTCATATCCAATCACATGAACATTAGTTCAAATATACCAACGAGCAGATAATGACAAGCTTCTTAAATCAAATCCCTGTTTTTGGACATGTTAGGGACCTGATGGTCACCATGTTTCCCGTACATAGTAGTGTCATTACAGTGACCCACAAAATAACCATCTGCATTTAAATATTATTCTAGTGCTATAGATAAGAAAAAAAAGTACAATAAAAATGGTAAATGGACTGTACTAGCGCCTTTCTAGTCTTCCAAACACTCAACACACTTTTACAGTCTGCAAGGTGCAAACTGCTCATCAGTTTTAGGAGCCAACCAGCCATACGCAGCCACACACCGCCGGCGAAGCCTTCGGGAGCAATTTGGGGTTCAGTATCTTGCCCGAGGACACCTCGACATGCAGACTGGAGGAGCCAGGGATCGAAGCAGCGGTCATGGTCTATTTTTTTGCATCTTGTTTCATTTTCCAAAATGATTTTTTAGTTTAATTAGAGTTGACTGTAGTAACATGCTAATATACTTCCTGGCAATCTAGTGCACACCATTCATGTTTATCATACAAGTGATCCTGGTACTGTAATAATCTCTCACCAGTATAAAAACTAACCTGAAGACTCTCCACCAAACGTTGGTAACCACAGCCACATCTCTGCCTGTCTTGTAATTAAAAACGCGGAGCTCCAGGTGACACTTGACAGGTTTGATGTGCACAGAGGGACGGGCATTGCTGTAGTTACTTCGCAAAAGTCTGGAGCTGATCGCACAAAATGCAACCGGCCAGTTCTGCTGTGTGTAATTGCGAGTGCAACATCACTCTAGTTAAAGGCTGCAGATGGAACAAATGTCTGCTGTGAGCAGGCAGGACGGACCGTGAGATACACTGATGGGTACCAAGATTGCAGTACATTGCTGGATTGGCATCGCCGCACCCTGCACTGCATCTGTCTTCCCACAGGGGTTCATGGCAAGTTGAGTCGAGGAACAATGAGTGGAAATTATCTTCTGGCATTGTTACTGCAGGAGCAGACAAGGGACTGAATCATCTGTCAAGCTGCTTTTGAATGCTCATTTCACAAATGATGGAGACATCATCCACTAAAAAATGCCAACTGCTTATTGAGGGCGCTAATCTGAGCACGACGGTCTGCTGAAGTATTTAATGTTACACTTTTAGCAAAGAACACTTCATCGAGCTCACCACCTCAGTCTGTGCACAATTATGAGTCGTGACGAAGGTAGAGTGAACGTTTGTCTCTGACCTGGGAGGTGATGAAAATAAATTTTACTTAATTTTATTTAACTTGTTTGCACCATTGTAAGAATGCACAACAAAAATCTGAATTAAGTTGGCCTAGGCCAGGGGTCGGCAACCTATGGCTCGCGAGCCAGATGTGGCTCTTTTGATGACTGCATGTGGCTCGCAGAGGGGTGAAAGTAAGCCGGTACGGTCCGGTACTGCGTACCACTAAAACAGGGGTGCCCAATACGTCGATCGCGAGCTACCGGTCGATCGCCAGACGTGATCAAGTCGATCGCAGAGGCGGCCACCGCCGCAGCGGCAGTATGGTGGGCCATCCACCCCGCTCCCGTGCGCCAGTATGTTGGGCTGTCCACCGCGCCCGCCACCGCACCAACGTCAAATGCCGTAATTACAACTGAGCTGGGCTTGTCTTATAATTAGGGTGGTTATATTTGAGCCAGTAAGGTACTTAAAGAGATTTTGTTTTGTGGTTTGGTTTTTCACAAATGTTAACCAGTCCATGTCTGTGAATACACGGGCAAGGAGATTAACAGGGAATTTTCTCCATCCATCCATCCTGAGACTTCTAGGCCAGATGGGACATATAATCCCTTCAAACATGTTCTGGCTCTATGCCAAGTTCCTCTCCCAGGTGGATGCGCCTGGCATACCTCCACAGCCAGGCATCCAGGACCCGTCTTAATCAGATGGCAGAACCACCTCAACTGGCTCATTACAATGCAAAGTACGCAGATCAGCACTGGTGCGGGCTGGTAAGGGCTCAAAAGCGCAAATTCACTGGTAATTTGGTTCCTCGTCTTCAAGCTCAGCAGTGAGGAACAAGGAGTAAACAACATCATTCTCATAAATAAGAATGATGACGGGGAGGATGGAGAGACACAGGAGTATTGGTGTTTCTGATAGCGTAGTAACTTTGGGCTGCAGAGAGGAGAAGGTTATCAGGCCTGGGATTGGACAGACTGGCAGAGAGCTAGGATGGGCACCTGAACCGAAGCCATGAGTGAACCCGTACTGAACATAGTCTCGGAGACTGACAGAGGCCAGTTTGACCATGACAGTAGCTCTGACCAAGACTCTGATTAGGTTATGATGAAGACACAGGTGGAGGCAGGAAAAACGTGAAGCAGGAGAGGAGCTGGACAGAGGTCGGGTATCTGTCCGCGAAACCCTCTGGAAGGTGGAGTGGGGATTACAGCGGGATCAGGCCCAGGGTGCCATGAGATAAAACCCAGCAAGGTGGTTTTCTTGGACTGAGGTAAGACTGGACAGAACGGTGACGTACTATAGACTCTGTTAGAAAGTGGCATTCCCAAACAGGAAGGGCCACACAGACATCTTTGCCATGATGTCAAAACAGTCATTTCTTCACATTATGTTGATAATTTTACTTAATTACTGAATGCATAGAGCTGAAATATTCGATATTGCAGCTTTAATTAAGGGAATTAGCCGCACCACAAAGAGCCTCTCGGTAAATTCAAGCGAACTCCCGATTGTGTTTGTTGTCCGTGCCTGCACAAATATATGCAACACATAATCTGCAGCTGCTTCGGATTGACTTTGTGACTGCTCAAGCCAATAGAAAATACAAATGTCTGACCTGCCAGTGGGAACAGCCAAACTGGGATTATCAGAGCAATCAGTGCCTACTCCTCTGAATCAAAACTGAGCACAAACTTGGCGGTTCAGCTGTTTGATTTAGCAACTTTTCAAACTGCACCGGACAAGATCAACAGTTTTTTTGGCCAAAATATGTCCTTGTTGATAAAACTCACCCGTTCAGACTACATTAAGGCTTAAAGGTATGCATAATTAAGAGCCTGACCACTTAGACTGACAGGTTGGCGCTCTCGCAGGGGGCTGGTGTGAGCAGGCTTCATTAAGTCCTCCTCAGCTACACCCACGCTCCATGTCTTTGTCCATTTTTAGATTAGCCAGTGGCCAGCAGGATCAGGAGGACAGAGTATACTCTTTAAAACGGTTCTTCAGAAACTTGCGGATGATGTCGCAGAGACTACACCCTTTTTTTTTTAAAAATACGGTTCATTCTTAAACACCGGATACCATTCATTGTCTATTGAACCTCTAAAACTGGAGCCCACCTTGACTCGATACACACCAGAGCAACTACCTTGAGACAACCTTTTGCCGTCAGGACAGCTGCTTTTGGATTCAAATTAAACTATGGCAAGGTAATTAAAGCCAAAGCAGCTGGCTGCCACCTGAATCTCTGTGATATAACTTAAACAAATTCCAGAGATTTCACAAGGGAAATAAACTACATACCATTCCGCCACACAGAGAGAAATGTACTTTCTAATTACTGTAGAGTTGAGTATGAGTTAAAAAAAAAAAAAAAATCTGGTAGCAGGATTCAGATTTTTGAGTGCAATCTAGTTTTGAGTGAATCGTTTCCGTTCCTTGATATATTCCCGTTTTGTTTTTAGCACAGTTACAGTGTGTTGCATGCACATTGCTGCGGTGCTGTATTTAGTGTCTTTTTGAAGTCGGATATCTTGCGGTGAATATGTTTTCTTTCTTTGAAACTCTTTTTTTTTCTTTCCTTGTCTTTTTTTTTCCTCTCTTTTCTTTTCTTTTGTGTTCACCATCCTCCTGTCTGTTTAAGCGGGGCCCTATATTACATTAACAGCGCTGAGTACATTTATTGTTCATTACATGTAATGATGGTTCAGTGTCTGGTTGTTTAATTAGCGTTTTCTAAGTTCATGTAGCATCTTGGTCATTAGTATTTGGCTTAATTTTACCATAATTTTATTATTATTCATTAGAGGAGTTCTACCCTGCAATTATGTTACAGTTCTGTGCTTTGCATTTAGCAGCCCATAATTGAACTTGGATTTTTTCACATTTGATTTTAGATTTACATTATCACATGAGCCATTTATCTTATTAGGCGTCTGAACCCTCTGGATGCTGTTCTTAATCATTTAGTGACAACAGGATATATCAATTTGAATATAATTCAAGATCAAACTGAGACAAATGTGATTTTAATCTCAGCGTGTCACTGCGCTGTACTAGCACGGTATGTTCATGTAATATAATATGACATGTTTGGTAGACATCAGTTCCACCTGATAGCTGCACAATTCAACGTGTCTATTGTCGTCGTACTGTTTAATTCAGCAGGTGAAACATCCGATGTATGTATGGAATATCTCATGAATATTCTCCAGCTGTTTTACGCTGCGGCATGCGGCGTCTCAGTGCCTGTCACGTCTTTTTTCTCTGACGACAGATATGCATCGGCGGCATATATATACCACTTTCCATCAGCTGCCCGGTACTTAACCAGGAGAAAATTGAGTCCATCCTTTCATTAATTCTTCAATTAAATTGCAATAACTCACAATATATATCGGTGCATCCGCAGTAGCAGTTTTCATTCAAGTCATTCTGACTTTTAATTAAAAAAACTGCCAGCAACTATTACCTGATAGGGTATGATGATAGCATGTGTGCAAGTGCATACACACGTCAGATACGGACTCTTTATGCATGTGTGCGTATGTCTGTATGTAGTCATTTACCCCCTTGCCATTACAATTATGGCTGCCTAATGGAAATACCATTTAATAATATACACAAGTAACCTTATAGATTCCATTCACTGCTTTTCATCGAAAGCATGACCCCTGAAATGAGGAAGAAATTGAGGGAGAAACGGTAAAAAAAAAAAAAGTAAAATGATCTACAGCAAGATGTATAGGTGAGGATATTCGGTCTTACTTCTTTCTCTTGACCGTAAAAGAAAGAAACTTTTTCCCACGAAAGTTTCAAGTCAGCATGGTTTGAGGTTTGTGGAAATTATCCACGGTTTACGGAGTGAAAGGCTTCCTGTTTTTCCTCTAAAGCCCCCCCCCCCCCCCCCCCCCCCCCCATGTACTGTGGCCTTTGTCTGAGGTTCAGCCAAAAAAAAGACATAACAGCAAGAATAACAACAGCGGCAACAACAAAGTCTAAAAAAAACTCCCGCGTTCTGAATAATATTTGAAATTCTGCTTGGGTCAGTCGGTGGTACGGCCGTGTTGTTTTGCTGACACAGGTCCTCATTAGAACCAGTTACTGATTAAAAACAAGCATACAGTATCTCGTCATCCTCCTATACACCCCCCCCCCCCCAACACCCAACCCCCCATCGCTCTCGTCTTCTCTCCCTCACTCTGTCCTTCCTTGTGCTGTTGGTTCAACATCAAAGAGGCCAATTTGCATAGAGCGAGAAGGGAGTACTGAGAGCCAACCTTGTTTAGCTAGTCAGTGTTCTGGTGGTGCTTAATGGCTGCTGACAGATGAAAGGAAAACTGTTCCACTACCCAAACCTCCTAAGTACAGCCTCTTCTTCTCAAACTGGCATCATAAAAGATAATTCTCCCCGTAAAAGTGCACGTCCTCACGACTATCTGCAAGCATGCACATGATAATTAGCGGCTGAATGAGAACAATAACACAAACACTTCAAGTCACAATTCATGACATGCGATGAGCTCGCCTGCGTGTAATTTCCTTGGGTATGATTACAGGTTTCATTATCTTGTTTTCGCTATTATGTCCAATTTACCACTTAGATCAAGAGCTTGATGGCCAAGCGGAGATTATTAGGACGATAATGATTCTTAGCTGACATTATTAATAATGTTACATTAATCGCGGAGACAGGGTTCATTCTGAACGTGTGTGTGTGTTTGTGTCTACATGTCTGAGCATGTGTTTACAAGGTTGTCTGCGTGCTTGCTATGAGTTGATGCTTTACATTACCTGCAATGAGATTACAGGTTCTATTTTCATCGCGGCGAAAAGGCTTGCAGAGGGAGGGCTGTGCAAGTTGCCGTTCTTTAGTTGACCTTGAAATGCCCTTTCAAGGTATTTGTGTTCGCAGCACAGCACAGCACACACGTGGCACCGAGATGGGAGGCAGCAGATGGGTATTCTGTTCAAATGAGCAAGGGAGGTTATTTATCTTAAATGAATTGTATTTAAATCTGTGCACGCTGACATCGGTTTGTAAAATATGTCAGAAGTAAGAAATGACTTGATGACGCGATCACTGTGTGAGTAGTGTTAGGGATAACAACTTTAAATTCGTTACTCACATTACAGTTAATCCCGGAGTACGCTGACTGGCAGTCAACATGTGAATAAACACCAGCGCAGCACGGACAGGGCTACCTGACATTCCACTGAACATCTCTCAAATACAGCCAGCGCTCCGTGCAAAACATGGTCGTCGAGGAAGAATTTTAGATCATTTTTTAAAACTCTGCTGTGGTACAAAAAGGGTACAAGAGTGACATTAATTCCAATGAAACATTAAACTCTCTCTCTCTCTGTAACGGTGACCTAAATTGCTTGCCGTAGTTGAGGAATTGAAGAGAAAGGGAAAAAGTCTTCAACGAGAAATTGTTGACATAAACTGGGATTATGCTTCTCCAGGAGGTTGCTTACTTGTTTTCGCATGTAGTACTGTATGTATCTACATTTTGAACTTTAATCTCGTCAGGGTTTAAACTGGCCAATCGTCTTGCTTGATGCACAGCTCTGCAAAACATGAAATTCAGATTTTGGATGGTAGACACATCATCTCCTCCATCTGCCCTTTTGTGCAGAATATAATTCCAGTTTAAGCTGATGTGAGTGTTCTGTAAAATGCCTTTGACTCTCATGGAAGAACTGAAAGCTAAGAAACATCGTATAACAATCACATCTCTCTATTACTCTGACAACTTAGGTGTCAGCTTGTTACTGTGCTACTGGGGTGATAGTTGATATCAGTTTGGAGTTTCACTGTGTCCAGACGCATTAGCTTCTTCGCAGGAACTGTAGGAGGAGGAGGTGGTTAACCTCTTGTGTTAAATGAATAGAAACTTAACTCAGAAGCTGTAAATTATGCCACTTATATTGTGTAGCTGTAGCTGGCTTGCAACAGGCCAAAACCTGTTTCTTGACTGCAAGACATAATGTGCAGTCACCAGGACAAATGTCAAGCAGGTTGGTAAAATAATGTGTAGTGTATGCTGGCTGTAGTGTCTTAGTAGTGTCCACACTTTTTCCCTGTTAAAAGGGTTTTTTTTGTGGGCAAGTTTTTCCTCACTCGAACAGAGGGTCGAGGGACAGAGGGTGTCACTGTACAGACTGTAAAGCCCTCTGAGGCAAAATGTGTTTTGTGACTTTAGGCTATACAAATAAAATTTGATTTGATTTGATTTATTATTATTTTTTATGTCTACATGTATTCTAAAGAAATTGTGACATGTTGTAACATAGTTTCACTCAGTTTGTTTTTATTGGTTTCATGTCCACTAATTCTCATGTCATTTCAGATTCCTCCTTGCAATCAACTCATTTCCCTCACCTGGTTTTCCCCGCCCATCTCACCTGCAGTCCATTTCCTCATCAGTCCCTCAGCTTATATACTGGTTCATTTCCACTTCATCCTTGCCAGATTGTCTTGTTGTGTTTTTGCCAAGCTCTCCAGCGATTCCTGATTTGTCTTCCCGTTCAGACCCTGCCTGTACCTCATCGGATTTGTTTGCCTGTCTGATCTCCTGGTTTTGACCCTGCCTGTTTTTGGACCAAGTAAACTGATCTTCCCTCAAACCTGTTTGCTTCAGTGTCGTGCTTTTGGGTTCTCCTTGCTGGTATCAGTACCCGTGACACATGTAGGTATGAGGCCATGGAGATGTTTAAGACTTACACTTTTACATTTACATTTGTTTGCTGTAATCATTTCTCCTGTTCACACTGGCCACAGAGAAATCCACTCTCAAAGCGATTTCAAGTGAAGAGGGGGGAAAAAATATATAGTTATCTTTCTGAATAAAAATGCATTATAATATGAAGCTAATATGAGGCAGTTCGAGTGCATTTCTTTCAATATTTTGGGTATGAATTCCTTCTATTGCTTGTGATTTAATGCCATTTACTCTTGGGCGAAAATGAAACGCAGCCGACTCGAGGGGCGAATACATAAGAAACCGTCCTTGATATGTAATTTCTTCAGCTTGTCCTGTTGAAATGAGTCATGAATGGTCCTTTTAATGCACCTATATTGAGAAGTTTTATTTAGTTTTGGAGGAGGAATATTAATGGCATTAGCTGCTGCATATATGGGGTCCTTTTGGAGGGAGGAGGATTCTTCAAAGAAAGAGTTTTGTCTGGCCAAACGGTAGAATATTTGAAATCTGAAAACTTGATTTTCAAAATATTCTTTTTATTGAGCAATGTAGAAAACATTTGACGTTTGGATGAGATGGGAAGGCAGACGGAAGGCAGGAGTAAATAAACAAGTTTATCAAGGATGTTTAAGGACTGACAGTGTTCAAAAATAAATCTGTTGTCACTGGCAATATCATGAACCTATACATGTTCTGTCTATCCTGTGGAACCCTTATAGGCTCAATCTGCAGTTAGCCTGAACAAACCTCACGTAGTCTTAAATTAGATGCATTGCCATGAAAAACATTCTGAACTCAACTACATGGGTCACCTGTAAAAGCCTATAACTATATATATATCAGCAGTATAAGAGACATGGTCTCTGTTTATCTATACCTGCCAGATGCGTACACCCTCCAGCTTGACTTAGAGCCAGCCTACACACGAAGGGAGAGCATGTTGAGCAGTCTCCCTCACCTTTTAGCATCTTCACTGTCTTTTCTCCTGCGAGTTCTGACTGTACCAAAGCACGTTTACGTCTTCACGGTGTGACCTCCATCAGTATCCATCTCACCCTATTCACAAACCCATAATCACTGTGGGGGAGGATGTTCAAGACTGTGTCAGGGCACAGTGACCGCCACTGAAAAGATGGAGACAAGTATTATACCAGACACACATGATTCAGATTTTTAAAAGGCATTGGTCAGAGACAGTTAACAGGCATTGTATCATTTCTGACCTGGGAGATTACAGGCAGTGATATCCTTGACTTCCCACAGGACTCCTCATGGGAGCCGCCCTTTAATGGATATGGCAGGGTGAGGGTGAAACGGTGATGGAATTGGTGTTAAAGACTGGTGTGTGTGTGTGTGTGTGTGTGTGCGCACACCTCAATGTACGACCTCCCCTGCTGCATTCTTGGGTCACTCTGCTTGCAGCTGAGGCTGATTTTCATTCTATAAATCTTCTCATTTGATGGATTCATCTCACATAATCTCAGACAAGAGAACGGCAATTGAATGTAAAATGCATTCTCTCTCGGATAAAAAGATTTTACTGATTTCCCTCTGTATTTCTGCAACAGACTTTTCATTATCGAGCTCAATTTAGCAAAGCAGCCCTAGCTATCCACAAAAATCTTACCCTATACGTTGAAGCAGTGTGCTTGGGGCTGCTGGTAACAATCAATGAATGGATAGAGCCTGAGTGACATTGCTCGTAAGTTTCCGAAAATATGCACCGCCGGTGCGCTGCGATGTTGGATGCTTCTTCCGCCTCCCGGCTAATCTAAATATCAGCAAAGACTTTTTTATCAGTGGACCTAAGGCGGCCAAACAATGCCCAGGTGCTCGAATAAGAAAACTGCAGAAGATTTGTATGTCAGTGGGAAATGCTCAGTGGAAAAGAGTTTTACAACGTCTTTTTTATTTTGAAGGGACTCTTATTCTGAAAGCCTTTTGTCTCGTCGTCACTTCACCTCACCATTGACCATTGATTTCAACAACATCTCCACAACAAATAAGTAAAAATAAATAAATATATCCCACTCACAGTTGTCATGGAGGTTGCTGCTTGGTAACAATATACCAGTTTTACTCATCACAGCGACCCGAGCTCCCTACAAGACGATGATAATGCTGTTTCTTAATTTCCATGTTTGTTTATAGATCATCTAATGCTAACTTTCTGTCTGGGATAGCACCTTTAGCATTTGCTTTTTTACACATCATGTGTGTAACCACCCAGTGTATATGTAAGCCCTTTTAGATTCCAGTCACAGTTGACAAAATCAATAGCCACAGGCTTAGAGGTGAGACGTCTACTTTTGTCTGAAATAAGGACATGTATTCAAAAATAACAATGAACTTCGAATTGTCGACAGGCTCCTGTTTTCACTGCAAACAAGTCATGTGTGAGAATGGAAAGCTTGGCATCTTTTTCGTTTTTTGTTCTATCCTGAGAGAAGCGACCGCTTTCCTCTTGGACCAACACAGCTGCAGCCAATCTCATAATTACAGGACCGGAGTTCCCAGGTGCTGTCTTAATCCAGACTCTGCAGGGGACCTGGAGTTGCAGCATCTCAGGGGGGGAAATTTTCCAGGGGCACCTGAGACACGGAGCAATCTGCAGACTTCAGCAAGAGACATAATACTAATGATATTGTACCCTTCAGTGATGTTCGGACCTTTGAGTATTATAGACGACATCCCTCCCTTATTTTTTTCAGATCTTTCATAAGTGTTGACTAAATGATCAGTTCATTAATTTTGCCTGCTCTCAGAAAGCGCTAAAACCCAGAGAGCTATATAAATATATATAAAAACACATATAGTGTTTCTATCAAGGTGAGGTGTCAGACACTAGTTACAGCTTTCCAATATATAGCTTTTTCATAGACCTGAGACATTATGATCATCATATAGCTGACAAGTAGAAATGAGTGATGGTGAGAAAAAAAAAAGATGGACTGAGGAAAAAGGCCAGTCAGGCATTTAATTACAACCGCATGACAGCAAACTCAGACTCTCAAAAAAGGTGCAATCATGGAAACCATTGTTATTACACCCACAAATTGGTCACAAAGAATCTCCCTTAATCCCATGTGATAAATTATGTCTGAACTGAATCACTTTTAATTTTAGTTTGCTCTGTTGATTTCGGTTTTCTCGGTTTTGTCTCCAATTTTCTGCTGCCGTGACTATGAGTCGTATTGTCCTATTGAAGGTATTGATTTGCCTTCCGTCTTGTGACAGCTCATTTTATTATCTGCTTTTTTCGTGGGGCATTTGTTGACTGTAACCAGGTCTTGACAAAGGCTAGTTCAATTATTTGACAGTCTGGTTATCTAGGTGTCTAGTTGACCGTTCACCTCAGCAATTTGCAGCGAGCAGAAGATGAATTTGTTAGATCAGTGTTGGTGAAAAAGAAAAGCTTTTCTAACTTGCTTATGTTGGCCTCGTCTTCAGCAATTCACTAGCCTAACTGACCAATCATAATTCTCGCAATATCCACATGGTATCTGCACAGCCGATATGGACACAGGCCGCCAATGTTTATGTTTTTGATGAGGGGCATCTGTGGCTGATCCTTAATACACATCTAAAAATATAGCATTAAATGCTGTATGGCTGCAGCTGTCACAACTAAACTATGGACCAGAACCCAAATGCACAACTCTGAGGTGAAAGTTTCAAAATAAAGAAAACATCACTCTTGACACTCTTGACTGTGAAAACCAACAGAAAATCACTCTTGAACAAACAAAGTAGCTGGTTCTCTGACACATGGTACAAGACAAAGTGGCGGACAAAGGGGGACACGGACTATATACACACAAGGTAAGGGCACAAGTCAGGGCGACAAGTAACATGGGTGACAATAGACACAGACAGGAAGTGGAAATAAAACAGGAGGTCACAAGACAATATAGACATGAGACAAAACTGAATGAATTAACTTAAAGTTTCCTGGACGTGACACCGGCACGTGTGTGTGTGTGTGTGTGTGTGTGTGTGTGTCTGAGTAATAAATTCTGATTTGGTTTTACTCTTTCATATTAGCACCAACTTTTCTATCTACTCATGAGTCAAAGGTGCTCATTGAGAGCATTTTAATAACAACCATGTCCGTCGTGGTAATAAATGATATCCCCAAAATGGATGTCTAGCAGATTGCGAGTGATTGGCTTAATTATAACAGATAAAATCTAATACAAATTACTATTCTAATTATTACTCATGAGATTGCGGGTCTTGCATTTGACAAAACAGATAAGTGCTCATCTGAGGACAATAGCCCACTGTCCTTGACATTGCAGAAGTAAATTAAATATAGCGCTGTCTTTGTGTGATTGGTAATTCATCAGCTGTAAGTCAAATGACAAAGACAAATGAAAAGGAAATGTAATTAGAAAGGGAATTGGACCGTTAAGACAATTCAGTGACACGCCAAAGCACGCAACAAGATCTGCAACATCATCTCGGCCATTCGTTATTATTCCAGCAGCCTCAAGTCTCAACCCCAGAGGCCGGTGAGGTTTTAATGTCAAGCTGCGCATTGCATCAATACCAAATGTAGGTCTGTGAATTAAGTACAGAGCTGGAGCCAGGAGATGACTAGCTTAGCTTAGACGAGCCTAGCTTAGCATTATGATCTAGCGAAACATCCTGGATCTCTCCTTTAAATTAAAAAAATATGCCAACCAACTCCAAACTTCCGAAATAACACAGCTTTGATTTGCTTCGGTAATCTGGACACAAATATAAACTTCCTGCAGTCTCTGTTGTTAATCAAAACAGGTTACAGTATGTACATGTAACTGACCATGAAGCCAAAAACAATACCGTTTTTATTTTTTATTTGTCCTTTATCTTTTGTTCCACCTATTGTTTTATGCTGAACTGGCTTAAGTGTTTTTCTGGCTCCTTGCATATCATACAGACATGAGAGTGGTTTCATCCATCCATCCATCCATCCATCCAGCCATCCATTATCTGTAACCACTTATCCTCATCAGGGTCGCGGTGGGGCTGGAGCCTATCCCAGCTGAGTTTGGGCGAGAGGCGGGGTACACCCAAGACAAGTCATCAGCTCATCCCAAGGAGACTGGTTTCATTCTTCTTTCAGATCGGTATCATTAATCTAACTCTCTCATTGTTCAATAGCATTCATTCATTGATATGTGATTAAATAAATTCATCAACTTTACGTCTGGTTATGTTTCAAAACATGAAAGCAAAGATCAGATTTATGAAAAACTTTGTATGTCTGAATCAAAGCGTAGAACTCAATGGGTGATGTCAGGGCACCTGCTTGAAAAGGGGGCTGCATTATTTATGTTACATACATTGATAATGACAAAATTGTGTTTAGTCTACCAGATAACTTCAGTGAATACTGTTAGTAATACGTTAGCTAAAGTTATTTCTCTTGAACAACGTTGTGTCCTTAAAAAGCCACGATGTTCACCATCATGAAAAGTATACTTTTTTTTTTTTTTTTTTTTGCTTACCCCTTAAAAAACAAAACTAAGTTTATCTATATAAGTCATAATTTCTGAGCCGTCATGCTGGATTTGACCCATTTCTTCACCCCTTTTCATCCTTTACATAAAAAACGGTTTTCTTACTGCTAATCTGCTTGGCCTTGCAGAATACAGACAGAAAATAGCTTCTACTCTGCCTCGTGCTGCTCACATGAATGATGATGAAGCTCTCAAAGGCATCTCACTGGGGATGAACTACAGGAGAATTGGATTTCTCCAAAGATGGCAGAGAAACCTAATCGGGAAAACAATGGCAGTACAGTGAGTGCGCCTCTGAAGTCATTGTGCTTTCTCTGCGGTACATACGCAAATTCTCACCTACTTATATTTGATTACATAAGTGCAACTATTTAGTTGCCAGATACTCTACTGTGAAGGTCTTTTCATTTAGTTAGAAACCATACTTTTCAAGGAGAGTTTTCTGCAGTTATTTTACTGTGAGAATTTGTTTTCCTCAGATTTTTTTCACTGGCTCTTTCTCTGTATTCCATCTTAAGATGACCTGGATTTACTTTTATATTTTTTGAAATTCAAGAGTTCAAAAGTCAGTTAATGAGTCAGATTTGGTCCTTCTTACTTCATACTTCATAACTGGTGTATGTTGACTTTGTTTTTGAAGTTGTGAAAAGTTATATAACGTTGCCATGAACAGGTACAATATCTGACACTATGGATTACAAAGAATACATGAAAACATTTATTTTAGTGAAGTTTGTGTAAATGGACTGTTAGACACTAAAACAAAGATTAAGTTAAAAACTGTTTCTCATACGATCAGACTATTAAACTACTCAGATTGTCTTAATAAATATAACATCTATAAAAAACAGTTTGAATGAAATACACAAAGCAATCAATTTGAAATCAATAATGTATTTACCCAACTCAGTTTGTTGTTTCTTTAGTAAACTCAGCTCAATTTTCTTTGTAGTTGTCAGCTGATTAAATTAGATTTCTGTACATGAATAACATTGTGGCTTACATTGTCTTTCAGAATGATAATCACAGCTATACAATGTGGGTATTTATAATTGTTATTTATAACTGGCTGCTTTCTCATATTAATTTTTTGTTTTGTTCATTCTTTTGTCTCCCATACACGATTATTGTAATATATTATTAGCTTTGTGTCTCATAGTATTTTACACTGTTACTGAATCTTTTTCAGGTTTGTCCAAATGAAACATGTATTCAGTTATTTTAAATCAGCTCAAATCTTTCTTTCTGCACTCAAAGCATGTTTACATTAACAGGCGTATAGTTTCACAGAGGGTGGCAGATCAATGGTGTGATTGCAAAAGAAATTAGTCCAACCAGCAGGCAACCTCAGCCTGACGGATTTACAGAAAAATCAAAGGGAACACAGGCAGGTGGCTCCCTTAATCTGACAGCAGTTTGACTGTTCCATTATCATTCTGTTCAACATTGTCAGCCGAGGCATATTATTCTTAAGCCCACGTTTAGCTCGACCTGTGGATATCTAGGTCGTGGTCTGCGTGCATGTGCACAGTACTGGATCAAGCTAGTGTTTTCCAGGTGCTGTACACAATTGGCTTCCGTCAGATATGAGATGCTGTTTGGTCGTAATCCTTTCAAAGCTATTTTTTTTTTGTGCGAGTCATGATCTGATGGATACTAGTTTTTTTTGTTTTTGCCTTTTAAAAAATTGAAACAAAACTGTGTTAGGATGTCCCAGAAATGAATGAGATGAAGATCTGAGAATGGAACCTACCGACTGACAATATAATAAAAGATGTTTAGACAAGTCAAAAAACGGATACATTTACAAATAATAATAATAATTTTAAAAAATGGTGGATGGACACACTTCAATAAATCAATATAGATTTTCAGTGAACACGATTACTCAGTGACAGTAAGTCACTCAGTAACATAAGTTTTTTGACATTTTGTCAAAAATCAATGTGGACCTGTGTCTGATTAAATCACATTTGATAACACGAGAGAAAATGTGCCTACAACAGCCAGTTTAATGTCCTACATGGCATTCATGTCGTAGGCTTATGACACCTCCTGTTGTGCCTCAAATCTAAATGTTCTTGTTTGCATTTATTTTTTGTGGGTCATTGTTATTTAGTAAAGTAAACTTCTAAGAGGCTTAATAGACACGCAACATCAACCAACTAGGCCACATAAAGCATAAAATCTAATTTGTTAGCCAGTATAAGCGGATCAGCTACTGTAGTCCATCTTAGAATCATGAGTGTCCTCTACAATATATTCCTACTTCATCTCATTGTCTGACACTAATGAGCTGGAGAAAAAAAAAAAAGTGGAACAGCGAATAATAGATTCGGTAGTGTAACAAAAAGGGTCAGAACCCAAGTTCTGCTTTTAACAGAGAGTGGATTAACCTGGTGCTAGCGAGGGTCTAACTGAGTCGCATGTTAATGAGCACATTAAGCCTGAGTGTAGGGTGTCACTCACTCAATGGCTCCAAACTGATTCAATTGTTGCAAAAAAAGAAAAGGGAGGGAAGGACAATTTGTCACAAATCGTCTGGCATTCTTGCATCATCCTTCATTCTCCTGTCTCCTTCATGGCTCTAACCTGGTTTTGACCTTTGCTTGACAACTGAATTCAAGATTTTGGACTCTCTATGCTGCCTTCTGCCATGCTTGAAGGTTTCTGCCTGTCCGTGTCAGCATGGTTACAGTACAGTCTGTCCAGAATTAACCCTGCCAACTCGAAATCAGTCAGGTAAGAGCTCTGGGCCCAAGCCAGAGCTTGTCTGCTCATCAGCGTTGCAGGGGCTTTCTACAAGAAACCACTGCTTGTCAAGATAAAGCCGTGGATGCAATCTGTGGGTAACCTGAGCTGCTTTCCCCCGCTAGCCAGCCTCCAGCTGTGTCTGTGCTGCCCAACGCATCAGCTTGCACCCTTCCTGTGTCAGAACCTCAGGTCAGGGCAAAGCAATTATAGGGGCTACAGGTTCCTGTCTGCCGTTCCTTTCCCGGTGTTCCCTGATCTTTGAGTTGCAGCCGCTCTCTGTGGTGTCTCAGACGTGACTCACACCTCGCAACTTTTCAACTACGCAAGCAGAAGCCACTTGTGACTATTCATTCTGGTCCAATTACGCCATATAGCTTCGTGGCTGCGTATTGTAAGTGGAACGTTTTCATAATCGACTTTCTGATGTGATCAAGGATGAGTGGGCTGCCCAGGAGTGGAACACTTCAGCGAACCCAAAGGACACTCTGAGTACCTGTGTTCAGCCTCACACACTGACGACATCCTCAGAGATATTATTAATAAATGTGTTTGTTGATCTGCAAGTCACAGTCAGAGCACGTGGAGCACATCAAATGTGTTCTTCAAAGGCTCCTGGAGAATCGACCCTTTATGAAAGCTGAAAGGTGAGTTTCACATTTCCAAGGTCGCAAACTCCTTCACCATGCTCACCTCCCTAAACTACCTGAGTTAAAAAGACTATCTCATTCTTTCTGACCCCTCTTAACAATTGTGATTGAGATGGAAGCCTCCCATTTCAGGACTGAATTTTGCAGCCTTCTCTGTGACAGTCACATTGGCTAAGGACACTCATATAGCAAAGATGAAGGCAAAGGGGCTCCTACAGTAGTTTCAACTAAAAGTATTATTATTAAATAAGGCTTGGGTGAGACCAAAGAAGAATAACTTACTCCCTGTGTGCACTTTGTGTGTGTGTAGGTTCTCTCCGGGTAGATACACTCAAATGTGGGGTAATAGGTTAATTGGTGAATATGAGTTCGCCATAGGTTTAAATGTGATACACCAGTGATGTTCTTTGAAAACCTGCTGACCTGCCCAGGGTAGACCCCGCCTTTCGCCCAGTGTCAGATAGGATTGACTCCATCCCCACCCCACGACCCTCATAAGGGTAAATAGGCGTATATAAGCATGATGAGCATAAGCATAAACCATCATGAATAATGACAATAAATGTAATTGTCCACTACCAGTAGCAGAAACATACATAGCACTACTTTTATGATATCAGGTTAAAACCGATAGCGCCTCAATGGAGTGGTTGCAAAGTCGACGTTTTGACTTGTTACAGCAGGAAAACAGAGCTGGACTTAACAGTAATGATTCTGTCCCAGTAACTGCGACAATGAAACAGCATGCACAATAGAAGGACCTTCCCTAAGGGGAATGCAGCAACCCTTAATACACCTGTGAGCTTCTTGCAACATGTCAAAAGGTCTAACGTGCAATCAATCCATTATCCATGCCATTCCAGCTCAATCAAGAGCTCTGAAGTAGTTTTTCTTGTCAGGACACGGTCCACCTGAGCTTGCTAAAACCAATCTCAATGAGTTTCCGAGATGACAGACGACCTTGATGTGGGAAGCTTCGTAAAGCTGTACTAGTCTGTGTTCATTGATCCTCTATGTTCTTGCCGGGAGCTGTCTATTTCTCCATGCCATGCTGATATTTGTGAAAGATGTACAGTAATGCACTTGCTAGATTCCTGTTCCCATAATCCCTTAACATCCCCCTAGCTTGCAGAGACCATTTGTGCAGTAAATGTTGTACGGTCTGCTGGCTAATGACATAAAAGTATACCCAAGCATACCCAAGGTGCTCCTGTGCGGGAATAAGGTAGAGCACCTAAGCACCTTTAACGCCCACCAAAGAGACTTTATGTTGTGCTTAGACTTGCTTCACTACTCAATTTTAGGCATGTTTAGAAGGTGTTGCATAAGAAGTTCAGTTATGTCCTTATTTTTGTCTCTGTTGCCACCCTCAAGACATGCAGCCTTGGAACAGAATGTAAGCTATCAACAGTCTGAAGTCCACCACAACTAACTTGATGCTGTTTGACAAGCTCACCACAACAAAGAACAGCACACTGACCTGAAATGACTGGTGGAACATTGTCTGTTGCATAAACTTCAGGACTTAACATGAGCAGTCTATTACGAAGTCAGATAATCCAGAGATGACCTCCCATAAATTGCATATGCCATATTTAATTTTAAATATTTAATTCATAATATTCTGTATTGATATCATAGTTAGAGTATATTAAAACATTGTTTATTTTATGCTTCTTTATACTTATCCAGACACCCCTTCAATGTATATTAATTTACTATATTTAAGACTCATAGTATCATGTAATAATAATCATAAAAATAAACAAACAATAGCAATAATAGTAGTAGTTACATCGAAGAAAGTACTACTACTACTAGTGACTACTACATGAATGAACCTTTGGTGAGACAGATTTTAATTGAGAAGCTCCATATTATGATCTGGAAAAACTCAGTGACCACCTGAAGCGCACCAGGCAGAACATATATCAATGTAAAACACATCAACTCCCATTTTCTGCTCTTGCAATGCCACCAAACACCTAATTCCTTCTCAAGGGCATCAGCTTCGCAATGACATGGACTTTCCATTAGATCCAAGCTAACACTGCTGTCAGGTTACAGTGTTTCTGCTTTGCTACCAGTGGCAAACATGCCTTAACACACTTACAGGCAGCTGACAGTCCTGTCCTGTGCTCTAGTTAGCTCTTTTAATGTTATAGTACAGGGCGGGGGACGGGGGGTGCTGATGGCATAATGTTTTCCTAAAAGAAAAGCAATGCTTCAGCATGTTTCATCAAAAATGCTCATAACCGAGCCGACCAAAACAGAAGGTTACACTCTGCCAATGATATTTCTTGTCTAAGTAGGTGTGGTCACCTCACCAGATGTCCAAACCTTTGCTTTGAAGTGCCCTTTTCTTAACCATCTGCGGTTTCAGGGTGGAAAGGTCAAATGTCGTACTGCTGTGCAGGCCATTACGTGTAGGGAATCAGCCAAAACACATTCCACTGCTTCCCAATTGATCAGCTACTAAAAGGACAATGGACAATGAAAATCTGTCGGGCATTGAGCCATGAAACTAATAGCTACAGCTAACATTAGCATTCAGCACTGCCTAGCTTACATTTCCATTTGATAGTGTTACACGATGTGATGCAAGGAAAGATGTAAGTTAATCCTGAAATATCAATGCACATCTTGGATGTAACGTTAACCATCTTGCTATTTTTTCACCCAACCTCGGTGGAACACATACAGACAGGTGACAAATAAAGACCTGGATGCAGATGCTTCCACACAGGTGTACCGCATGGTACAATGAAGCAATCAATCAAGCCTCCAATCCTGTTCCTGTCCAAAAATGCTGACTTTATTGGAACATTGATGGTAGGGGCAAATTTGTGGACCGTAATGACGCATTAGAGCATTGTGTAAAGAAAACATAAAGAAACGAGCAACTCTTCCTCAGGTGACTGTGAATGTTGGATGTGATCAGCCACGTGAGCAAGAACAGTCCAGATAATTACATGTAGTACGGCTGCATTGCATTGGAAACTCCTCATTACATAGATGAATGCACATTTTAGAATTCAGCGGAGTAAAACCGAAGGCGCTGGTCTACAGACGTGCAGAAAAAAGTCATATGGTCAGATGAGTCATCCTTTTCACCGCATTCTTGACAAGTGGGTGAGTGCATGTGCGGCGTACACCAAGTGAACAACTGTGGGAGGCATTTTGCTGGCATGCTGGCTGCTCTGGGTCCACTTGTCCCCTGAGAGGGTAGGACCACTGCAAATCAATTCAAAGTTGTTCTGAGTGAAAACCTTTATCCTACGATGAATCATTTCTATCCTGATGGGAATGATCTCTTTCAGGTTGATACAGTAATGCCCCCGTCTGAAGGGCGCAAAGGGCTAATGAGTGGTTTGATGAGTATGAAAATGATGTGAACCATCAAAACACCAAATGAGAAAATATCTTTTGGAAGAACAGTGTTTCGTCCCCGCAGTAAGGTTCAGAGTCGAGTAGAATCAATTGAATCGAATTGAAGCTGTTTTGGCTTCCGGCCAGTTGACCAGTTTGCTCTCACAAAACCGGCCAGTTCCCTATCTGATCGTGCCCTGGAGCCACTTTCTAGGAAGCCCCCCAGATGGAAGAGTGGCTTCTCGCTCTGTACTTCCTGCACTGTGACAGTTTCCATGTCCTGTGCTGCAGCATCCTGCTGGGCCTGTGCTTGATCTCAGGCCCATGCCGTTGAGATTTCCATGGCCCGTCTCTGCCATGCCCTACACCCATCCACCTAAGGTCCACACCGGCCTTGTGCAGCCCTCTGTCCTGTGTAGCTCCCAGGTTATTTGCACCTGTGTTCTTTGTCATTTGACTTTTGTGTTTGTTGGCTTGCCTGTTGCTTCTGCATTTGCGTTCAATTGCTTGTGTCGCCTGTATTTCCCTGTTTGAACTGTAACATAGTTACATTAAGACAAATATGAAATATGTGATATGTGGTAACTCAACCAGAACTTTTATGAAGTACAACATTTGAGCTTCCCATCCTGAACATGACCTTTATAACCTGTGCCATAGTGCACTTTCTGCAAATTGGCTAACATGGACACCAAAAAGAAGTGGCTGCCAAAAGGGAATTGGGCTCTTCCACTATCTGTGTATCCCAGGTGTAGGTGTGAGGAAGCAGAAGCTGAGGTGGTCCTAACAGCAATCAGGTAAACGTGTGTGTTTTCTCCCCTCTAAGTTTAATGCAAATTACTAACATTAAGTTACTGCGCAGACGTGGTGAGCCGATCAATTAAGGCAAGGGTTAGCTATCAGAGAGACTATCATGGGATGGATCACAATAGTGCAGGTCAGCACATATATCCACCACTAATTCGCCCCTGAGGCCACAGTGAAAAAGCTTGTGATCATGGCTCAGTTTTGCAAAGCGCAGCTAAAGGGGTAACACCAGGAGACTGAGAAGAAACGTCTCCGCAGTATGTACTTTGAAGTAATTGCATTTCTCATTTGCC
This sequence comes from Nibea albiflora, assembly GCA_014281875.1. NCBI lineage: Eukaryota > Metazoa > Chordata > Actinopteri > Sciaenidae > Nibea > Nibea albiflora. The sequence goes on along the minus strand of CM024789.1, from coordinate 10,223,879 downwards.
TGCTGTCATGTGACCTTTAAGCAACCTGTCACAACACAAAGTCATCTGTCAAATCGGATGCTTTTATGTGTGTGTCTCTGCCATTGTAATTTGCATACCACCAGACAACTTATAGAGTTGCGTGCTTCCCCACATGTGGAATGTGTTTAGTAATCAGTTGAGTGCACCTCTCTCTTCTAATTGCTTATGCTTTTCAAGGATCTTCCAAATACTAAGAAGATCAGATAAGTTTGGGAGGGCGCACATTCTGCTGCTTTGGTAGATTTAGAAAAGTTCATGCAATATAAGAGGGTTACGTTTTTAATGGAAAAACCTGTGGCTCTAAGAAGCGGCGGCAAATTAGCATATGTACAGAATATGGAGTCTGGTTGTGACAGGAAAGAGAACATTTAACATTTAATTAACCTACCGAACAGGAATCAACAAGGTGAACGCATCACAAAAACATATTATGCGGGAACTTAACAAGAGGAAGGAGACAGAAGCAGTAATTATAACTCCAGACAAAGAAGTTTTAACACATCTAAGAGTGCTTACTGGTCATAAAGTTTGAGACTGACCCTCACTGGGCTGTTAATAATGCACCTATATCACGACACTTCTGTTCCTTGTAATTTTTTATGAGCAATCTTTTTTATGTCTTCACATTTCTTCTTCATTACCTTAGACACTTGTTTAATAACTCCTACTGCATTGCTTTAACAATTATTTTTCATACAGACACAACTGCAGTCGCTGTGTAATTAGCCTTAGTTTTATTAAATCAGATGCTAATTTTACCGACTGCAAGTGCACATAGGCTGAAGGATCATATGTGTGCTGCACTTAAGACGCGCTGTTTCCAGTTATCTCGGATTGTCATTGTTGTATTGTATCAACAGACACAGCACCTCACTTTAAGGCTCCATTTATCAAATGTGACATAAATGTAATATAATATGCATGAATATGTTTTTATTAGTGTACAATCACCTGAAAATAAAAATCATTTAGGTCCTTTTTTCCACAGAGTACACCCAGAACGGAAAAACTAAACACTGACTCTATTTAGGACCTTTCACAATTTTTGTATATTTCACGTCTCCCCTTCACACTGGGAAAGAGACGATGAGGCAATGGGGTTGCAATCCTCCGCTAACCACTAGATGCCACTAAATCCTACACACCTTTGAAAGTTTTTTTTCTTCTTTTTTTTTTCCCATGACACCCCACCTCCCTTCCCACGGCCATATCTGTGTCCAATTAAGGTGTTTTTCATTATACAGTCTGATTTTAGTTCGTTCGGTCTGTGTCGATTGATTAAATCAGACCATGAATCAGAGTAATTAATCAGAGGAAACCTCTATGTTTACTTTTTGGTTTTAGTGTTAGTGCTCATTTCTTTTCTACATACGGAGGTGAAGATACTTTCTTTTTTTAATGTGGTTTAATGTGTTGTACTTTACATAAAAAAATGAAAACAAATCTTGCAGCCACACCAGAGTGCCATGGGGACCACATGAAATATGCCTTAATGTGCTACTAAAAAGCAACAGCAAATACTTCATGAAGAAAAATGTAATTCTACCTAAGTTATGTTATTATCAACAGAACAAGGAAACCTTCATGAAAATATCCATATCCAGTTTTTCCTACAATATCCGCTTTAATGAAACATTATCTGCTCATAGCTACTGCAAGCATTATTTGACTTCTTAATAATCGTGTTCAGGCAATCAAAGCATGTTGACTTGAGTCAGACGGGCAGTTTATCTGATTAACTTTTATTTAATTGAGACCACAGTCTTTCTCTAACCTTAAGCTGCTTTCCTTGCCTAAATCTAAACTAAATGTGGGATTCAGTCTCCAGAGTCAAAATTCTGCAACTCATATGTCCTCTATCCAATTATGTACCACTTTGTTGAATAAAACTGAACACGGTGTTGCCTTTACCTCAAAACATACAATAAGTGGTAAAAGGCATTAGTATTCTGGGAGACAGTTGCATTTTTCCCTCAAAAAGTATAGTCTGTTTCTCCGTATCAATTTAACCAGTGGCAAATTTAATTAATTTGTGTGTGTGTGTGTGTGTGTGTGTGTGTGTGTGTGTGCGCGCGCATGTGTGATTACTACTCCCTGCCCATGCAGCAGAATAAATTAAGTAGCCAATTTAAATGGCCGTGCGTTGTGTATGTGTATCCAGTTGACAGAACACCGCAAGAGAATGGCGAGAGCATGTGAGGAAGAAAGACGGGGAGGGAGGGGGGAGAGAGGGTTAGACACTGAGGGAAATAATTCTGAAACGTGCACGGGAAACACCTCTATTTTTAGCATCTCCTCAGAGAGCAACGCAGAAGCATGAGCTGAATGATTTCGGTCTCGGAGAGAGTGAGAGGAGGAGGGGTTGAGAAAATGGATTTTAAAAAAAAGGGTTTTATTTTTAGCTTCGGTGCATTCATACATTCATGAACCCATATATGAATTACGTTTCTTGCCTTCAGCAAATCCCATCCTTGCTTTTGTTGCTCGGCTTATTTGCAAGCCCCACACAAAACGTCTTGGTGTGGTGGAACCCTATTAGTTGTGGCAGGTTCAGGACACACGTGTGAAGCCAAAAGAAGGGAGTATGTGCGCGTTGGGGTATGTTGCTTGTCTGCGAGCTGGCTTGTGCGCTCACGTCCACAAGAGTGACATAGTCAGTGTGCCCTGCTGTGAAATATCCTGAAATGGCTCGCCTTCGGGGGGGTTTCTGAAAGTATGAACCGAAACGTGACTGTGTAGTCAGTGCTTCACGACTGAATGGAGAGGAGGGGAAAGGGAGGGATGGGGTTAGACGGAGGAGGATTTGAATGAGAGGGAAGTTAAAGAAAGAATAGAGAGAGAAAATGAGTCACACAGTATAAGAAGGGGAAAAAAAACAAAACAAAATCAAAGATGTATGCAAAGAAACAGAGGCAGTGATCTGCAGGGGTAAGTCTGTCACGTGCGCTGCTTCTCTGTGTGTCAATTTCCGTGGCACCACTGTGGCTAAAAATAGAGGGCATATAAATAGACTCTGGTCTGATTTTTACTGTCCGAATGACAAAGTGGCCTCAATATCTTTATCCTTTATATCTCTAGGATAATCAACCTTAATCAAAGCGATTAAAAATGACTTCACAGATGATGGGAATCTTGGCTTTCTGCTGCTGTATTTATTTAGACCCCCGCACCCCGTATTGCTAGGTATTTGAGGTATGTGAGGATGCGTAACCTGAGGGGGAATGATATTGCGTTGACAGGGCATGTTTAAATTGCTTTTTGGTTTTGACTTTTGACTTTGATTGTTTGCAGGGAGGGTAGCACAGGGTAAGCACTACATTTTGATTGGAGTCAAGGACGCTCAGGAATAACACAGGAAATTGATTTTTGACCGAAAAAAATACAGATTTAGTGTTTTATAGTTAGTACGAAATGTGGTTCCAAACAAACGCATACTGTTCAGACTGCCTTTGCAGCATAATCCATCTGTCATATTCTCCATATGTTCCAAACAAACATTCCTAACAAAGTCCAATAAGAAGCATAAGAAACTAAGTTATCCGTAGTGAGCTGAACCGTGATTTTCAATGCTTCTTTGGCAACTGTACTGTGTGACTTGCATTGACATCAATTAAACAAACACAGAACTAGGCAAGACAAGCCCATTTCTAGGTAATCAAGTATTTTCAAGTCCCCCAAGCAAAGCAGTAAAATAGATTACATTGCTGAAATGTGATTGTTGCTCTCTATTGTTAGGACATTTTATGTCGGTGCTCTCTAAAAACGTAGGTAAGAAGTTTATTGTTGCATATAGTCATACATCTATAAGTACATATATCCATTTTACGTAATGGCTTATCCTTATCAGGGGAATCCATATCAGGGGGCTGGAGCCCATCCCAGCTGGTACTGGGCAAGAGCAGGGTACACCCTGTTGCTAGTTCATCACAAGGTTAACGCATAAGACAAGTTATTCAAGAGTATCCGGAGAGAACTCGCACAGACACATGCAAATTACTACAATGTGCTATCATGTGCAATAGAACTGTATAAGAAAACAACAATAATGGTTAATATGAAAGTAAAAGAACTGTTTTCTAGCTGTTGGTGCGAACCACCGGTCAAGCTGTTTTTTAGACATTTAAACAAAGAGCTAATTATCTTCAGACAGCCTTAATTGGGCCAGAAAATCAACAGACAGATTGAACTTCACAAATTCAAGTGTTTCAAGTTCAAAATCTGTGTTGGAAACTATAAAGCTCAGGGAAAAGACACAACAGTGTTTGTTTTGATAAAGCTCCTCATACAACACAAGATGGAACCAATGTGGAGAAGTGAAGTGAGCCAAGTTTTGGATTCTGGGCTTTGGTTGGAGTTTTAATTGGTTCTTTGTCCAAATGTGTTTGGAAGGAGAAGGTTTAATTTCAGGTTTCATGTGTCCCAGAAAAAAAAAAAAAACATGATCACAATATTCTTCTTCAGTGCAAAAGCTGTTTGGAAAGTCAAACTCTGTGCTGAGTTAATGCTGCCATTCTGGCCCATTTGGTTCAGTTTTTGGTTTCACATTATGCATTGCATTTATTTAAGATTTTCAGAATCGAATAGACAGAACCGAGCGTGTTCAGCCATGTTAAACATTAATAGGACCAAAAACATAGCATAGTTCCCTGACCTTTTGACATTTAAGTATATCACGAGTTCAGGTAAGACAATGTCATGTCCCAGAAGTGCATATACAAAGAAAGCGGAAATCGCTCAAAAGACTGAGCCTTAAGGCACTTCACAAGTAATCAAGGATTACTGGGAGACAAACCAAGGCACAGGCAGTAGGCCTTTGGTCCTCAAGCATAAGGAAAAACAGTAATGCAGTTGGTGACATATCAACCCATCACCTCAGTCTGTCTATAAATATATACGGTTCACAGTACCAGGAGCTGTACAAAGGTCAAGGTGTGTAACACAACGGCCTCGCCAGATTCAGCATTCGACAGGATGTCGTTTACAACCGTGACAAGAGCAAGTTTTGTCCTGTGCTGCTGAGTGAAATTTATTTTAAAAAATGTATTATATAGGTCGTTTTGTGCAAAGATAATCCTCTTCAAAGCTTTGGGAACTAAATGCCATTTCAAAATGGATCACAGTTGGAGAGATCAGAAGAGTTCTTACTTTGGCTTTCTTACTGTGACTGGGAGTCTTAAAATATTCAGGAAAACAACCAGAGGACCGGAGAGCGGACCTGGATCTGAAGAGACTTTTTATTTTTCCAAAATGAAAACGGTCGGTGTAACATCAGAGGAGCAAAAAGATATTATCATATTTACGAATAATCTGCCTGAAGGAACTAAATGTGTTTGAAAGGGGCATGAACCCTCAGTAAAAAATGAAGGGAGGAAATCCCAGGCTGAACGCCATTACTGTTATCTCGAAAGAAGGTTAAAAATGCCTCACGCTTAGCGCTTGAAAACTCCATAAAGAGTAAAGAGGGACTCACTAAAGGCGAGTTCAGCAGGTCCATCAAAATAACTCTTGGGCACCATAAGCCTGAAGAATTGTATTTGCTGGAGAACATTCTCAATAGACATTTGTAACATCGTCCATTCCTGCATTTTTGTATCAACTAGGCTGTTCATTTTGTATTTTCTAAATAAAAGATGATGATGATCTTAAACAGTTGTGTCATTTTCGAATTCTTTATAAGGAAACTAGAAAAAGCCTCAGAAACGGATGAAAGCAAGACAGCTAAAAACTGAACAAAGCATGGTGCGCCAGAGAAGAGCTGTGGAACATCCTTCAGTTTTTCATTTATTCTCTTTTGCTTGTTTGTTTTTGTTTCAAATTTTTCTTGCACATACCGGACCAGAGTTTGATGCATCTGGCCCCAAACTCAGGCTTGACATATGCTTTTATTTCTCTTTAGCGACGGGTTTAAATCTGATTTTAGAAGGAGGACTAATATTTATGGTTGAGGAGCACAGAGCATCAGAAAAACTTACTAATCACTCGTGTAGGTAAAATGAGGCAAAGACCTACATGAGCAACTATAGCAGTGAATGTTTGAGCCCTTCTAAAGCTCTGAGAACAGTCTGTAATCACACACACACACACGCTATAATCTTCCAAGACCATATAATGAACATTCATTTCAAGGGTGAGAGCTAAATGAAGATATATTTGTGGCTTCTTCGAGACCAAGTCATCCTGTTTGAAATGAAAAGATCTAAAAACTTAGCTGCAGGGCCACTTAACGCACCATCAGCGTGGATGGTAAAATCACCACATTGTCATGATGCAACAGATGCACAAGTTTTTTACATACAAATATAGCATTATCGCCTAGGGGAGGGTAATTAACAACAGAGCAGTGTCGGAGCAAAACACTTTGAACATGCATTGACACCTCAAAGCTTCGCATGCAGTTAAGGGACTACATCTAAAAACATGATTTTATAGTCACTTTTCTGAGAGCAGGATCCTCAAAAGGGAGTGAGATATTTTTGTCTAATTAATTTATAGCATCTGGCATGACCTGCTCCTTGTGAGTGACACTATGGACATTCATTTCATGAGTCAGTGTGCACACTGTATAAAATGCAGTCAAGTGGACAGAAAGTAGAAGCTGTACATTTAGTATTTTCTTGACTGGGGGGCATGAGGTGCAGGTGATCCTCAGGTCTGCCTTAATAATAATAATAATAATAATAATAATAATAATAAAAGAACGGCCAACTAAGCACTTCCTTCAATTAAATCAAGTCATTGTCACATTGATTTCCTCTGCCTATTTTCTTCTCCGCCGGTCATTATCCTCCAACATTTCACCTCACTGCAGAAATCTTGGTGTAATTTTTGACTGCAAAGTTTGATTGGCGTGTGAGGATAGGATTTCAGTATGCCTGTGTCACTTTGCATCAGATGATCACACTGAAATAGACTTATTTGTTTTCATTTGGATTTTATTTGTACAAAAATGTTCGATCCAGTAGCCTAACCTGGAGCATTTTTCCATTTTGACATTTGTTAGAGTGATATTTGACAGAAGATCCTGTAACCTGGTTCAGAAAATATCAGTTAAATATCCCATTAACCCTCTAGACCCGTTTTATATTTAACTACAGCGTCTAGGAGTAGACGGCATTTCAAAATCATTTGGAACACATGCAAAATAAAGTCTTGAGTCTTGTAAGATATCATGTATAACAGAAACTGGAAATATACAATACTTTGATATCTAAAACTTTCTTTCGCTGGTTTCTACAATTTTGTACAGTAAATCTAAAAATGGTCCCCTGGTTTATAACCTTCGAGGGCATATGATTGTTGCTTTCCACTATGCACAGCATGTCAGGATCTTCCCCACAGTACAAAGAAATTTAAGTGTTTTTTGCTTACATCACATCATCATCATCATCCCTAAACAGCAGGACTTCACTAGCTCTCGCTGCCTAAATGAAGGCCATTTTCTGGGGGAAGGTTCGCTAGAGAGTCGGCAGGAAGGACTGACTGGGTCACGGCGACTTTTACACATACACTTATATGCATACCGTATACGCAGTACTGTTGTTTGTTTTCTAAAATGACATGCTATTTACTACAGTTTTAGCACCCTTTGTTTTTTTTCTTTCCGCTCCAGCTACATTATCTCCCAGACTGACATGGCAGTGGTATCGAGTATTCAGGTTTCAACTTCCATGCAGTCACTATAGATTAGCAGCGGTGCACTAAAACTGCTAAAGAATTCAGAATATCAAAGGAACTATTGTTTATTCAAGGGACAAAGACTTTGAGATTATTTCATTGCAGTTTTGTGTCTTTTTTTGTTCCTTAGATTTTCCATTTTCACACCTAAATGGATTTACTGTCAGGCATTTAAAAATAGCGCTCTGGTGCTTAATTAAACTGATCTGATATTGAACTCTACGCACAAGTGTTCTGTGCAAACACGGCATGAACAGCTTTACCAGTACTGCGTCTAAATCCACTAGGCATGAAAAAATTGGAAGGCTGGTAAAAAAAAAAAAAAAATCTTGTATGCTTTTCCCTTTAGTGCCATGTTATCTCTGAGGAATTCAATGTGAACAGGGTTGTGTGTAGTCACCACATGCCCACCTTTCACTGTCACTGCATCCGCTACCTTCCCCAGGCGATAGGTCTGTTGGTCAGTGCTGGTCTGTTTTTCCTCCCTGGGCTTGCCCTCAGCCTGTTCCATTTGAAATGGTTCTGAGGCATTTGTGTGTGTGCGTGTGTGTGTGTGTGTGTGTGTGTGTGTGTCTGTCTGGGTTTTACACTGCTACACCCACATACATGCGATCTTCACTGTGTGAAAGAGTGCAGCGGGGTGTTGCTGGCTCGATTCCTCCATTTACTGCAGTCAATAATGGCTTGGAGTATGGCTGTTAGTGATACAAGTCATCCTGGAGATGAGTAAGTGTTGTGGCAGACAGTGGGTCTATAGGCTCTGTAGAGTCCATTAAAGATCACAGCTAATGTGAAATAGAGAGAAGGGTACACATTGTGACCAGGGGTCAAAACAGGCCCCAGGCCCACCTTCTCCGCTACTTTGTGGAGCTTAGTCCTTTCACTAACCTGGAGCAGTGGAGTAGGAGAAACAGGTGCAGAACCAATACTCCAAAATAACTGTAAGTGCAGTAATATGTACCGCGTATATGGATTAACATGAACTGCATTGGTTGGTGTAGCTTCATCACGAAGGTTGGCATCGGTGAGGCAGCTAGCTGAAATCCCTGGTGGTGAATGTGTTTAGCTATCAGTGATGCAGTTTTTCCAGTTAATCGAGCCACACAGTAATGAAATGTGAACAGGGAAATCAGGATAATTTATTAAACATATGCAAAGACCAAATAAATAGAAGTGAATGAATTGAAATTCAAACTTAGTTAAGTAAATTTAGTCTGAACTGTTTTTTCTACATTTCCCCAACTGATCAGAGTTTAAAGCTTTTTAGAATATTTAACTCCTATTATATTTTATTTATGTTATATTTAACTCTTATTTTCAATGTTGATCCCTTATTGCCTGTACATAGTCTCATTATACGTATAAATACTTCATCGCTGCATCCACAAATGCAAATCTTTCTTTAAACTATAAACCAGATTGTGAAACGTGCCGCCTTCTGTGGGCCAAAGCTCATTTAAGATGAGCTGAGGCCAAGTGGAAAACTGCCCTGTGGTCTGACGGGCCGAATTTGAATTTCAGTCTGGAAATCATGGAAACCGTGTCCTCCGGGCTAAGAGGTCCATCCGGCTTGTTATCAGCACACAGTTCAAAAGCAGGCATCCGTGATGGTATGGAGGTGCATTAGCACACATGGCATGATGGGTAACCTGCACTCTTATGAAGGCAGCATTAATGTTGAACAACAACATATACACAGGTTTTGGAGCAACACATGCTGCCAAGTGGATGATGTCTTATGTGAGACCATGACAAAAACAAGGGAATACTATTTCTTAAACGTATCAGTATTTTGAATCATTCAAATTTGGGTGGTTAATAACTTCATGGTCTGACAAATTCATATCTTACTTTACATGGACTTTAAACAAAACTAAACAAAGGGAAAGATGAGGTATCAGTAACAGCAGTAGTGAGGCTGGCTGTACGCATGAGTGTGAGATGTCGCATGAATGAAAGAAACCAAGCCATGAAATCACCCGGCCCAGGCGTTTCCAGCTATAGCAATCAGCTGCTCGTCAGGTACCTGCTGCACTGAAACAACACAAAGAGGGAGTAAACCAGATGACCTTCACGCTGTACTGCTTTAACAGGGAGGTAACACAAAATAACAAAAAGGCGACTGAACCGTCTGATAAATCCAAGAAGTCCTGACCAACAAAAATACAGAGCTGAGAAAAACTAGGAGCGAAACGCTAAGAGTGAACAAAGCAGGACCGGGGAACAGATCCAGACTGAGGAACTTAAAAAGGCATGATGCATAGTGCAACCTGAGAAATGACACCAAGGAACACAGAGACTAAATACAAGACAGAACGAGACACACTAATCAGGTAGGAACAGAATCAAGACAGGCTCAAAACCACGACACCTGCAGTCCCAACTTGTAACCTGTTGAAAATGTTTGCCGCATTTTGAAACATAAAACACAACAAAGGAGACCCCGAACTGTTGAGCATGTGCAATCCTACGTCGAGCAAATATGGAAGAATATTCCACTTTGAAGATTACAGGAATGTCTCCTCGGTTCACAGAAACTTACAGTGCTGTCAGAAGAAGTGATGCAACAAAGTGGTAAACACGACCCCGTCCAAACTTTTTGAAACATGTTAGTGTCAGTTTAGATCATTATTACTTCTGTTAGTCAGACACAGGCCTAGATGCTGTACGGTTGTAGCACATCCACCTACCTCTTTTGCATGTTGATAGTGTCAGGGTCTGTGTTTGAGTGGAAATAATGGTCTTTTCTCTTGTATGTGTGTTTGTTCGTCAGTGTGTGTGGGTCTGACTTGCTACCAGCTTTGCTCTAGAATATTTAGTCGGTGACCCCTGACTACAAAAGTGTAGTATAGACTGTGTGCCCTGTGCCCTGTGAGCTAGTGAAATGGATTTGATTTATCACCATCTACAGAATGCAGACATTATGCTAAACAGACAAGATACTGTACTGGGTTTTCTTTACACCCTGGAGAAAAAGTTGACCTAATGTGTACAGTATATGAGGTGGAAGGTCGGTAAAGTTTCATTTTCACAAAATCAGCAGCTTTAAGTACACCTGTACAACTCATACAATCCAATAAGCTAGCCCTGAAACAACACCTATTGTTAATTAGGGACTATTTAAAGACAAAGTAGGCAGATAAAAGTAGGTATTAAATCAAGCAAAGGCAAATAAATCACTAAAATAATCATCAAATGTATTCAAATTGAACTATTAAATAAGATACAGAAAATGTGATAAACCTATAATGACTAATAAGCCTGCTGGTTTTTCTCATTCCACTTAACCATCTCAAGAGAATCAGCATTAGCCCGTAGATTAAAGTATTAAGCGACTGTCATCGACCCTCTAGGAAGCAGCCAGTGGAGCAACATCCATCTTCTCTCGAAGAGAGAAAGAGAGAGAAAGAGAGAGAGAGAGAGAGCGCGCGAGATGAGGAAAGATAGAACACTGTCTGTACTCTCTGTCCCTGTAATTTGTAAACATCTCACACTGTTTTATGCAGACGTCGGTACACTTAAAGAGCATAATGGTCCCCGGTCCTTCCAAAGCTGTTTTCACAGTCAGATGTGGAAAGCGGACAGAAGAGAAATGATGATAGTTAATTAAATCACATATTATGATTTATGAAGCGTCACTTTGTGGTCACAGGCCAGTGACTCCTGGAGGTCTCAAAGCGTAGTCCCAGGGAGACTGAGGGGATAAAAGACAGTTTTAATTATGTTACCAATAAAGTTCTATAGTTTTTAATTTTCCATATGCGGCTTCATAATGCATGTACTTTTTGTTTTTGAGAGGAGGAGATCATATTCTGCACGAACGTGTCAGACACAGAAAGCCCAAAAGCAGACAATGTTCCAAAAGAATACGTCTCTTCTTTTAGAAATCAGACACTCCACTTAGTGAGTATCACACGTTTCTATCTGGTAGTTGGGCATGACCCAAGTCTCTAGTTTTGGGCAGTCTGCCATGAAAGTCTCATTAGATGCAGCCTCCAGTTGAATAGCAAAATCAAGTCACTAATAGTTTTCCAATGCAGGGATGTGTCCATTTAATGAAAGACGTGTGCAATGAATGTCCTTGTCTTCTTTTTATTACATTTGAGAGAATGGACATATTCTTCTTTGATTGATTTCTGTCTTGGTGCCCAGAGATCAGAAAGGCAAGGATGCATAATTATCTTTGGATAGAAGCGCATACTTGCTTCCATCTAAAAGGGATTTCTGGCAGAAAAAACTTTTTGCCTTTCTTCTTCCCTAACTTCCTAACCAAGAAGTTTTGGTGATTGGACCTAACCAAGTCAGGCAAAACCAAATTTGTCATGGATGTCAATTACAAGTTGTATGTCTAGAATATGGATCCAGAAGGACATTGAACAAGTTCAGATGTCACCAAGTTGGGTCAAAGCCATACAACCTTCTCTCTACCATGAAGTCCTGGGAGATGACAGGTCACACAAAGAAAAGATCAGCAAATCCAAAATCACAATATCTCTCCTATCTGCCCATAAGGCGGACGCAGCGTGTATAAGCAATGGCATACAGAGCTCAAGCTCATGATGTTCTTTGTTGCAAAATATACACAACAGTCACTCACACAAGCACCCGCTGCTTCACAGTTCACACGAGTGTTGGAGAGTTTGTTGAAAGGAAACCCTGCAGACCATGTAACCACGAATCTATTTGTTAAACAAATTAATGGCTGTATGTGTGCTTACTCATCCAATGTGTTCATTTGTGCCTAATGCGAATCGGCTCGGGCAATCATCAAGAACAGATGCAGTCTCTGCAAGAAACCCTGCAGATGCAGGAAGCCAAGGCAGCTGTACACCAGCAGGTACTACTTCAAATGGGATACACCCAATCCATGTATAAAGCAGAGTAATTGAAACAACTAGCAGCTACCCTGGTTATTGTCACTCCTTATTCCTAACTAACCATGCCTTAGAATATTTTCCACTGGGACAGAATGTCATGTATTTAGCCTTTGAGCAAATAATGACCATTGTCATTGTTAAAGACCAGGAGGCCAGTCCATGTACAAGGAAAAATGGATTTCAATATATATTTGCTCCGGGCCCAAGAACATCAACTGTCCCTGCTGAAAGGTTCACCCGAGGCCATTGTCACCAGGAGATGAAGCACTTGTATTGCTTTCATCCTCTGGTTACAAATTACTGTACACATTGCAATGGAAGGCGGTGGTCATACATCAGTTGATGGATTTTGACTATGCAGTTACTTCTATCTCAAAGAGGAGCGGCAGAACTATATTTCTTCTTCATATTTGATTTAGATTGAATTTTGAACATGTGAAAAAAACAAACCAACGTATTTAGAGTGTGTAATATGCCAGCTGCTTAGGTTCAAAAGAAGAAACTCGACCTAAGAGCCGACTTCACTTACTTCACACTGACTGTCCATCAAGCTACACTCCTCAGGCAAGACCACAAGCTAAAGAGTTTTAGGTGATTAAAAGACCCCCACTCCCTTTTATCGGACCGCACTAACAGCAAGGCCTCACTTTTGTACTCCTAAACTGTCCTTTTAAAAATGCAGTTTTAAAAACATGCCTCTTGTTTCGTAATACAAACAATCATATCGTCTGCATATGTAGGAAACACCACCAGCAAGGCTAGTTCATTTGTTCCCAATGTTCAATGAAGATTCAATGACTAAGAAGTAGAACTGTCCAGAAGTTGAACAGCCCTGTAAGGCTTATTGCAACTTCATTTAACTGTATTAAAGTGTGTTGTCTGCCTCCGACACTGACTTTGTCTGCAACATGAGGTCTGCAATGTGAGGTTTTAAAAATGATCGCCTTTTGTACAATTCTCCTATTAAGTGAGCATCCATGTCATCAACTATTGAACATACTGAAGTTTTATGAAGCCAAAGTCCAATCCTTGACTGTGACCCTTGGCTGTGATTTTGCAGACCTAGGGAATGTCATTTTGTTCTGCCCCACCAGCAGATATATACCAGTTTGGTGAACACATTCATTAAAAACATTGCAGGAGATACTTTAATGAAAAAAGGCATTTGTACATTTGAGTGTACAAATGCCTGAAGACACAAAAAGCTATATTTCATATCTTCTGTCCTATTTCTGTGAAGTTGTAACATATATGACTACTCTACATGAACTCTTAAACCACAATCGGAAGTGACTAACACACCAAACCGCAGAATGGAGTATAAGAACTTGCATTAGACCTTGATTGCTAAAACATGCATGTGTGCTTTTAAGTATGTTCTTGAATTATTTATTGTTCGCAGACATGGTGCTATTTTTAAAAAGTATGCCAGCGTTAAGTCGCATGGAACTCTGATGCTTGAAATATTTACTGTTTATGCTAAGTATATTTCATCTTCTTTCCACAGACAGACATTGTTTCTGCAAAGGTAAGATGTCACATAAATGCTGAGGATCTTTCTTTGCCCCTATGGGCCTTGTGGGCTTGTTCCTGATAATCCTTTGACCTTTTAATTTTCTCAGCGGTATACAGAAACAAATATGCAGGGCAGTGAACCCGCTGTCATGCATATTTTAACCTATTTAGGTTGTTTGTGTGCGATTTTAACCCCAAGGACAAGAAATAAAATGACCTTCCCATTCAATCATAGATGCAATATATAAAATGACAGAATAAAACATTATGCTAAAAGTGACAGTGGTCTGAGGCATTGCTATGGACTATGTTCCTCATGTGGTCTCCCATGTTTTCTTGATGGACAGCTCTGAGACATTGCAGTGACAATCAAAAAGAAGACGAAGTGACAGGGACATCCACTTGTGTGCATGCACGCCCAAGAATGAACAGCACTGACTCTGTGTGTCCGTCTGTGTCTTTCACACGTACCCGCACACACAGATCCTCCGATGGAAAATCGTGGCAACCAGAAAATAGAGACAGGCAACTGTAAATAGACCCATTAAAAACAGTGACAGGAGTGTAATTAAATTCAGGCAATAATCCACAGTCCAAAAAGAGACTGTCTGCGGTGCTGCTTAGAGCAATGTCAAGATCACTGAAAGTAAGAGTGGAAATGAACACTACGTTTATGACTGCATGGACTGAATATGTCAGCGTTAATTAACTTTACACGGTACAAAAGGTTGTCATGTGCGTCGGTGTTGTGGGCAAACAGGTAAGAAATGAAGAAGAGGTGCTGTGGAACCATGTGCCACTTAAACACAGTGCCTCGGCGGCACAGAATATTCTGTGGAGGGGGGGAAAAAATGAATCACTCAGTAAACTCAGTTGAAATGTTGAAATCTTGTGAATCAGACCACCTAATTGTACACACATCTTTCCAGACACACATATTATATCAGCAAAAGAGTAGGTGTGACATTAATGTCACATTAATGGCATCAACAATGGGTGCGGTTCAGTTAATTGTCCCAGTTCCAGAGCCATAGTATTATACATGTTGGCTTACTGGAATGGCTTACTGAGACAATTAGATGGTGTGTTCAGTGAAGTCAAAAAGTCACACAAAAAGAGTATATTCTGCATTATATAATCATAATAATAATGAAACAAACAGTTGATTTACAAGTATAACATAGTCAAACATGAAATATCTGATGCTGTAAAAAGTGGAGGTCAGATTTAAGAGTCAAGAGACAATGTGCACTCTGTGTGACAAACTACACACAGATGCTACGCGTCCCCTCACTACATGATAAATCAATTTAGTTTAAATGACGCATGGGCATTAAGTATCCTTCAGAGACATCTCATTGACAAGCACATACCGTTTTCACTTATCCGTTCAGTGGGAGAACAACACAAAGCTGGCAATGCACAAAGATATGTCAGAAAGGAAAAGATGCTAAAATATAGGAAATTTGAGATCTTAGTGTAAGAAGGAAAGCTCCAAGATGTGTGTTTCATTGCACTCAGTGGGGATCACAGATTCAAAGTGGTATAATTAGTTCAAAGTCAAATTTACTCTTGGTGGCCATTTATTTTAATTGCTTTGCCTGCAGCTAAGGTTACATCAGTTGCACTGCATTTACATGATTCTTGCATTCTCTATTAGTTTTGCCAACACTAGACAAATAGAACTATTCATGTGGAACAAAAACATATGAGATCAAAATGAGCTAGTTTCAAAAGCGAGTTTCCAGTCCCATCCACGAAGCACATTTGAACTTTTTGTTTAATTATCTTTTGCATGTACTCTTGGTTTTATGGTTTACATTAAAGGTGTGATCATTGTTATCTATAGTTTCATTAATGATCTGATTTCATGCGTGTATGTGTAGGTTTTTATTCGCTCGAGCATGTTTTTCTTGTGCACATGACTCAGTGGTAAGAACCTCCAATTTTACTACATCCTCAGGTTCCTGGTTCCTAAACCAATCATAACTTATCACAAACTGCATGACGGAAACAGGTGCTAGGGAGTTGATGAACAACTGAATGAGATGTGTAAAGGGAAGTCGACTATAGGGGTAAACTTTCCCTCTTCCTGCCTTGTTTAGATTATTTTCCTGAAAATGTTTTTAATATATTTTAGTTCACATTTTATTGGATCGTTCATAGAGTTGATTTTAAGTAGATATAGTAGATAGAAATATTTTAATTTGCGTTTGTAGGAAAAGTCATCCATCTTACTGTATTTCATTTATTTGTTGAATATGTTTTAAAATGAATTCGAATATATTGTTCTCGACCCTGCAAATCCTTATTGACTGTCTCGTGTGAGCTTCCAGTTTCGCTGACATTTGGTGCCTTTCTTTCCAGACTGACAGCAGAGAGATAGCAGGAAATGAGTCGAGAAAGACACGTGGAACGACATGCAGCAAAAATATCACGCAGTGAATGTAATGTGAAAAACCAGACCGCCATCCTCTACACGTGTTGGCTGCTTATTCATTTGTTGGAGTTATGTGTAAAAATGTATTTGTTTTTACTGTCATCTAAAGTTTATTTATTCAGTCAGGGCCACAGGTCAGCATGCACACCTACTCGTGTAAATTAATATTTGGCTTTAAAAGCCTCTTGGAGATGTTTTATGTTAATTTTCTACCCTTTTGAGATAATAACACACACACTGTATGTCACCTCTAGTTCTTTTGATGATGCAGAGCTATTTCAACAATACATTTCCACAACATCACAGGCGGCCTTTCTTCAGACCTACATCAATGCACGCTCTGGTTGCGGCTCTCAGAAGAACCAGACATCTGATGTGCACATTTCCTAACAACCACTTCCCTGACAGAGGTAAAGCCATCTGTCCTCAGCCTCCTCCATGACATGAAATGCTCATTCAGAAGTGAAGGGTAAGAATCATTCCAGGCATTTCCAGGAAATCATTTGCTCTTCATGTGGGTGTTTATACGCCAGGACTAAAGGCAATTGCTATGTGTCACGGAGGCTAACCAGGTGTTAACTGACCAGCCTGCATCATAAATTTGAGAAACCTACGAGGCTGTAATGTGTCAAAATGAGCTATAGGAGATGATGTCATGTTACTGAACTGGCTCTCTGCCACCGATCAGGAAGACCCAAACGCAGTACAATCTTACTGTGATTAAGTGTTCTTTATTACACTTCTGGTAACAGATGACTGCACTAGCAGGAACAGAGTCTCTCTTTAAAAGTCTTCAGATGGAGCCGCAGTACAGAAGTCCTAAGCACAAGCGCCGACGGCGGCCGATGAGTAATCTCCCACGGCGAAGTTGGGGCGGCAAGACGCCAAACAGATGCAGATGAAATAACACCAGGAAACTCACAGGCTGGGTTCGGAGTCGGGGATGGAAAGCAGGCAGGTTTACCAGGGCAGCGCTGAAGAGTCCAGGTCAGGAGCAAGCGGGGTCGGAACAGGGAAATCAAGCCAAAGATGAGTGCTGGAAAGTTCTGTGTAATACAAAGACAATCTGGCGATGTAATGCTAGGCTGGTGTTGCTTAAATCGTGGCTAGATACTGATGAGGAGCACCTGAGTGCACAGGTGAACAGAGCTGGCTGATGAGAGGGGAGTGGCCGGCAGGGAGAGTGAGCAGATGGAGAGTGGGAAATTACTGTCAGAGCAGCAGAGGAATGGATTGTGACACACTCGATGCTCTGCACATTCATTTTATACAAATGCTGGAGGTTGACAACATGTTTATATTCATTTTCGGTCTGCAAAGGCTCTGCGACAGACTGGGTGACACACTGAGCATGTCCAAATCAGGACAAACACACAGGATCTGTTCAAAGAAGCTGAGGACAGCTTCAATACGCCGTGGCGGTGGTTCTACAAGTCTTTGGAACTCAACTGGGTTGCTGATGGGGTGAATGTGAAGCCCGTAACGTATGAGTCACATAATTGTCATACTTATCAAACCACTCAGTGACCCCTTTCACCCCATGAATGGGGGGCACTGTCATCCTGGAAGAGACCAGTCCCATCGGGATGGAAATGGTTCAACATTGGATAAAGGTTTTCACTCAGAACAACTCTGTATTGATTTGCAGTGACCCTCCCCGCTCAGAGGACAAGTGGACCCAAATCATGCCAGCAGATTTCCCCCAACAGCATAACAAAGCCACTAGATCACCTCACTGCAGAGGTCAAATATGCAGCTCCGTACTGTGCTGGTGTATGCCGCACATTCACTTGCCCACTTACTAACAATATGTGGAAGGATGACTCATTTCTTTTTTTGCCAAGGGTTTTCACACCACTGAACTCTCAGATGCATTTGTTTTCTGTAATCAGGGGTTAATGCCTTGCCGGCTTACAATAATATCCTATCCTATTTGTATTTTTCTACGGGCTGTCTAATCACATCCTGCACTGACATTCTCAGTCAGCTAAGGAAGAGCTGGCCTTGTATTTTTCCTTATATGCTGCACTAATGCACTCTCACTATCATTAGAGGTGCGCTGCTAACCAACCCTATTGTCGATATATTCCCACAGATCTTAATGCAGATGTCAGTCACTGTTCCACACTATCCAGTTATTAGCTAGCAAAAAAAGATCAAAAGATGTTTTTCCTCTCGCCATCTTGATACAAAATCAGAATCAACTGGGTGAGCTCATCATTTTGATACACGGCACAGAGCATGATTGGATATTAATTGCTTAATACCTCTGTGGAAGCAATGTATTTGTTGGGTTTATCCAGTAATTCATTTGTTCGTGTTTTTCCTTTAGTTTGTCACCCAGCTCTACAGCTCAAATGGGAACAGTTACATCACTTCCAATCATCGGTTTTCTCAAAAGTGTTGGACAAACCTTTCCCAGCTGTGCGATTGTGCTCATAATTCAGCTTATTATGGCATCAGGAAGACACGGCTTTTCAAGAATTGAAAGAGATTAACTCTCTGTTAACATCAGTGTCTCGGAACAGTAAGCCTTTAATATAAAAGTGAGTACTTTTTATTCAATGAACAGATTGTCCTGAGAACATGCTCCACACAAAAGTCTATCCACTGACAAGGATGCTGCAGCTAGGATGAAGTACACCACAGACTGAGTTTGCTGCCAAGAAAGTAAACTGTGCTATGTCTCAAACGTGGGAATTTAATGTTTTTGCTCTGTTGTTTGGGTCAAATGTCCCTATATTCCATTTTTTTCAGCGCAGTTCAAAGTGGGATACTACAGCAGCCGAAAACTTACGAGCAAACACTGTACCTCAATTCAATTCAGTTTAGGCCCAAGCATTTTAACACTGTTCAACCTTCCTGCTCAAGGTACCTCCATTCCCCTGAGAATATTGTGCTTTCACCTGATTCCTTTACTCTTTACCCCAAAAGACAGTGGACCTTCACTTTGCAAGTGATGAGCCAACAAGGCTTCAACTTCAGTTGCTTAGCATTTCAACATATCTTTTGCAATCTCACATTCTACGTTAAATGTATACATTTATACAATTTCTATGATTAATTCTGAGTCATGGACATAGGGACATGGATATTACATTGATTTAAATGGAGCAGTTGAAAAGCAGTGAAAGTTGTCAAGAAATTAAATGGAATTATTCAGTGAAGATTTCATGATTTACTGACTATTTACCTATGTTTACTGTCCCTAAATTGACTGAGTAAAATCCCACTCTTCCACCTCGTGAGAGATACTGTGTACTTTATAGTTTGTTCATTCATTTTCTTCTTTCCAACTGATGCAATAATAATAATCTAATAACCAAAGATTTGCCGTAATTTCTGACAGTAGGAATCTCATCTGGGTTTAAAACAATGTCTGTTACTGAGCACTGAAAACTTACGTATGCCTAATAAGAAGGGTGTGCGTGCCTCAGCAAACAGGGTCCTGCAAGGCCTGGGTCAATCGAGGTCTGGAGCCATTCTTACACAGACATGTTGGGGAAAGAGAGAGCACAGAGCCTCGTAAAAAAAAAAGAAAAGCACAGGGTACTTGCTGTGTCCCTGTCCAGTTATCCTGACTGGACGTTTCTATGAAAGCCTCCTGCTCACCAACAATGAAATCATTTCCGAGGCTTCAATGCTCAACGAGTAGTAGTCAGTCCAGTTGTTGGCTTAAATCTTCACAGGGAAATCTTCAGAGCTGTCGTGTTGCAACATTGTTGTCCCTGACCCCACCAAAGGTTAAAGTCAGACAGACAAACTCCAAAACAGGGAAATCTGAAACATCAGCTGCCTTAACTTGCATTTAGGACAGTTACATCATTTCCAAGATTAATTTATTAACTTTAATTTTGACCTGCACAATTATTCAATTTGTTAAAACAAGGAAATATATCCCAAGAGGAAGCCAATTGACTGAGTTACACAGTATCGTTGTAAGAACATCTGGACCCTCTTGTGCAAGCTATGAACTATGTTACTTCTGTGTGAAGCAAGAAGGTGGACTTGGTTGATGCCCAGAGTACGTGCCAGAGCAGAAAAGAATGTATTGATTGGGCCTTAACTGAAGTTGTTGGACTGTTTTGAGTCCAGCACAGACTTTAATCCTACAGGTGTGTTTTTCACTGCCAGGGCCTTGCGATGCCTTAACTTTTTGGCAGCCTTCTCCCTACACATGATGTGAGTCATCTTTTTGTTAGTGGTAGACACAGTTCTTCATGATACAAGGCTTCCTGTGCTTTGGCCCTGGATGTTACACCAAACTGAATCATGGACTCAGACTGCTTCAATTCATCAAGTTTTCACAGACAAAAAATCAACTGGATTAGCTTTCGGCACCACGTGTTTGGTTAAAAGGTGCCATTTCAGATGTGATGGTCTCATGCATACCACACACTCTCCTCTGTCCAACTGTGGGTTAACAAGTCATGTCTCCTTTACCATGTACCATTTATTGCTAGCAGATTCTGTGGACTCTGGCACTGGGATGGCCACTAGCACTTGTACTGTACTCAGATTACAGTACATGCCATCCACTTCAGTTTCAACAGGGCTGGCCGAAATATTCTCTTCATAATAGTTTCAATGTGAAACCATTTGGAGCCACATTTTATGGAGATGCCACTGGTGCTCTTACACAAAGTCTACCTTATTGAACCACGATTTTTCCATAGTAGCCCAGAACTAATAAACAGTGGCTCCAGATGGTACTTTTCACATTTTCGGTACTTTTTATGGCCACTGTAGTCAAGCTAGCAACCTCAAAGGTGAGGTTGAGGCAATCTGGGTAACGACACTGCTAGATGGCACTAAATCTCACGTACTTGTCCTTTAATGTATCTTCCCATTTCAGACCTGTGAGTCTTAGGTTGTTTTAACATGAAGAGGAAGGGAATTTGTGTCTCTCTCTTTCTCCATGTCTGTTTGCTGTCGGTTTATCTTTACTCGTTCCAGCGTGGAATGGAGTCATGAAAAGTCAAAAAATGAGGCATAGTGTCTGGAAGATCACTGAAGTCTAACTTGCATTAGCTGATTGGCATCAGCTGTTTTATTCATGCTTCACAATCACTGGCTAATTCACAGCTGTGTCATTATTGAGTAATTGATATCGTCCGATCGCGTTTGTGCTGATGCGTAGCCATTACTACGTGACAACATTACTGCAGCTGACACACACACACACCAAAAGCTGTTTTCTGCTGCATCTCCCTTCACCACCCCAACAACTACTTCTCTTATGAAAGGTGCTATGTAAATAAAGGACTGATTGACATTTGTTCAGCAGAATAGGAGATCCCATTTACAGCAGATGGAGTGCTAATTTAATGTTGAACAGACTATGACTCATAATAGTCATATGTAGGATGATGTGCTTTGGGATGTTTGCATGGATTTCATGTGTGTGTGTATAGACCAAAGTTCTTCCACACAGGACAAAAGGGACTGATGACAATCGACAAAAAAAAGTGCACTGTTGCAGATCTTGAGATCAAATCATTTTCAGACATGTATGCACTGAAAAACAAAAAGAAGAAAACAAAGAACAAAGACATTTAACAAGTAGAAATTTCCAGACAAACACACACACACCACACCACACACACACACACACACACACACCACACACACACACACACACACACACACACACACACACACACACACACACACACACATACACCCACTGTAATGTGGTGAATCACAGTGTTTGTATCTTCCTTCCTGTAGCTTTGCTGTTTGGGATAATGAACTAGGCTCAGAGCTTGGATCTAAATCCTTAATACATCTTTATCTCTTGCTCTCCCACTCCTCTCTTCACTCCCCGACACAAACACTGAAATATTTGAACATTCAGCTACTCAAACAAGCATCTGCTGCTTACCTTTGCACTCATAGACTAGAATAAATAACGTGAAGTGTGCACTTGAGAAAAAGTTGTTCAGTTGTTGGTGTTATTTGCACGCACACTGTGGAATAGACCTCAGCAATTAGAGGTTTAAATGCCAGGCCTGCGAAACTGATTGCAAAAGGAAAGCTGTCACAATCTGTGCTGTGCACATTTTAAAGCCGTACTAATTGATTCGCAACAAGCTATAACCACAACATTAACATACTATTATCTTATAATCTTGAAGCTGATATAATATTTACACAGCAACCTAACTTACCCAGCACACAGTGGATTTATTGTTTTCAATAAGAACAGCTGCCTGCTGCGAATGGAAACAATGTATTGTGACATTTACAAGGTTTTGCTGATTGGAGAAGCTTTATTGTTGATGATATGATTATTTCTTGAAAATAATTAAAGTATCTTGGTATTGGATAAACAGATGGCACCTCTCAATAGCTGTTCAGTGCTAGAATTAATTACTGCCACTTTCCCCAAAGATTGTTCTTCATCAGCACAGTTGACTTTGCAGTTGAAAGTGTTTTTTGGGGTAATAGAATAAAATGAGGTGTATGACTTCTCCAAATTCGTTTGGGCACGGATACTTGCCTATAGTTTATAATTCTAATTAAGTACATATAGAGAAGATTAAATACATGTCACTGACATTCACCAGACATAAATTAATGTCAAAACAAATGGTACTACAAGTGACAGTCATCGACTTATGAATAATGATTGCAATTCACTATGAACCCATTAATCTCAGTGCATCGCTCCATATTTTTGATTAGTGTGGGTGAGGGCAATGACATTGCCATTCAAATGCACTCACAAAGAAGAAAAAGAAGAACATGGATGGACACTGGATGTTTAAATCATACTATCGAAATGAATTGTCTAAATAGCGCACAGATGTATCTGTAACTAGTCTTTTTTTAAACGCCGTCTGCATTTGAAAAACTAACAAAATGACTAATCTGACAGTAAAAAGGGTAACTGCAGGACAAGTATATTGTTGGAACTGCGAGCATCACAAAGGATTAAACGTTTTTTTTTCTACCTATTACACCACAGACAGCAGCCCTTTGAGCCAGTACAGAAGATTATGGGATTTTTGTTGCATGTCACTTTCACTGAACATTTCCTGTTGTTGGAGTAGCTGTTGTGCAGGCTATTGATCTTCATCCAGAACCGGTCTCTTAATGTTGTTAAGGTACTTTGAGTGCCACAGATTTTTTTTCCTAAGGTGTGACCCAAAGTGATACTTTGCAAACAGACCCTACAACATTTTCTGGTGACTGTTGTCTAACACCTTGCTCTGTAGAGCTAATGACACGAGCTAACACTCTTAACACGTTCAAAGAATAGTGGTGACTCACATAATCTGGTGCCAGTATGGACACGCTGCGCGTTCACAGCTGTGTTTAAAGAAAGACTGGCCAACCAAGAAAAGACAACATTGTAACAAATGATTTTTTTTTTTAAATGAATAAAAAGTAGCATTGCCCTAAGGGCAAGAAACCAAGTTTGGCAGCAAAGAAAGAATTTATAGAAATACAAACAAAATAAGTGTTAAAACTGGTATTGATTTCCACTACTGGAGACTGCTCTTTGAGTGTAAAGAGCTGAAATTTGATGCCAAACTTGTTTCTTCCAGAATAAGTAAATGTTCATGTTGGGTATTTAACGGTACAAGTAGAAAAGTATTCTATAAGTACACTATACCCTAACAGTGCTTAGTAAGTTCGCAGTTTGTTGAAAGAAAGAAATGTCTGTGGGAGGGACCATGGATTTCCTTCTTTCATACAGTTTTTTGATATGAATTTGCCATGTGGCCAATTCTTACAAATGGTTCTTTAACCCAAACCATGATCTCTTCTTAACCCTAACCAAGTTGTACCTAAACTTTATTTCAACTTAACTATAGCTGTTCATGTTGCTGCCCATCTGATCGAGATCAGATAAGAAACTGCTACATTTGTTGTTCTGGAGGGCAAATCCGAACAACATGTTTTTTTTTCTTTAACTGGAAAGACCCAATGTACTTCTCCGTGATTGTGAGAATTGGGTCAAGTTTTAATTGGGTTCAAAGAATACAAGAGAGATCATTGTTGTGCAGTCTGACACTTCGAATACAACACAGTTCAACTGGGGAGCCAACTAGTGTTACACCTACATGCATCAAGGATGGAGGAGGTTAAAGGCAGAAGAGGAGCGCGGCACTGTAGAGATAATAGCTATCAGACCTTCCTCAACCTCCAGCAAGGTGGGTTTGAGATGATCGACAGATATATGACCTGCCTGGATGGATGCTGTATCTTTCTCATTAGGATGAACAGCCTCGTGCTCACAGGGATGGTCACGTCAAAGTGCAAATGTGAAATGGCTGGCAGAGGCTGCGGAGGAACCAACCTATGCCCCTCACGTGCACAGCCCCGAAGCATGTCATCTTCATCTATAGCACCAGCACAGTCTTTCATACAAACCCCGTGTAGGAGGTGAATGGAAGGCGACCAAGTGGACCATGAAAAGTTGAAGAGAACCAAGGCCTATCTTCATGTTTGATATATTAGCACATTATCTTTCACACTAATAAATAGGTTTTGATTTTGAAGTGGACCTTTGCTTTACATTTGTGTGTAACACAGCTACTCCGCTATCATGTCCCTCCACTCCCATGTGCTCAGTGTGTCTCCTCCATCTCTGTCATATAGTAGATATAGTGTCATGCAGTATCTCTGGACAACACGCTGCAGAGAATGCACCAACCCTCTGACACCTAATGTATAGCGCATTGTTTCACCTGGCTGCTCGCAAATGTCAGAAATGCAATCTGAATGTCGTGTCTTTGGCTGGCCAGGCCCCACTGAACACACTCTCACAAAGGTTCACCACATCAACCTCAGATACCACCAGCCTCAATGCAGGTGGCGAAATAACCAGAGTTATTCAGGCACCAGGATGTGATCCCTCACTGGCTTCCCACCCACAAAGACAGCTCGTTGGTTTTGTTGAAATGTGTGACATAAACAGAGGTACAGCTACCGGGAATTGTACCTGGTAGCAATATGGAAAACAGGTGGTGATCCACTTACATACTCCAGTAGAGGACATTCTACAATCACTTGCCACATGCTGCAATTTCTTTGCAAATCCTTTGTTTCCAGTACCTATGAATGCCGTTTGTAGTTGTCATTGTTGAAAGGACGTTCTGTAATTAAAGAAGGAACATATGGCCCCATTTCAGTGGCAAAATCCACACACATAAAAACTATAATCAGCGTGCATAAAGATCAATCTCTACACGCTCGCCCACACTCTTTGCAACTTGCTGTCACTCCCTGCACACTCGCGGTCGCTCCCTGTGCCTTCTACTTGCTCGCCTTTGCTGAGTTTTGGCACGTTGGGGGCGGGCATTGGATAGGCGGTCCTGCAATTAACATATTTGCTTACAATATGTCTTAAAACATAAACATGGGAAAGTTCTGCTTTTTGTCTCAGTTTGTCTCACAGCGGCCATGTATGAAAACCCAACTGAAAATTGTTTGCCTGAAGAGGCTTGATGCCAGATTAGAAGTCCGGCCTGCCCATCATTGTGACCTATAGTAGTCAAGACCACTGGAGACAGAAATCACACAGGGCTTTCAACTCACTGCTGCACAGCGAGGAAGCAAACAGAGCAAGCCGCAGGCAGATGTAGCGAACCTAACCCAGCGGTCAGGACAGAGAGAAGAGGCCTGAGATGAGGTCATGACTGTTGTAGTCGTCTAAATGTTGCATTGCTTTTTTGGCTGCTGAATAAAAGTGGATGCTAAGTGCCAAGGTGCCCTCATCCTCTCTGGGAAAAAGCTAAGCTTGTTATGATTGACCAAGCAAATAGATGCAAATTTTGAGTGTGCTGCTGGAGAGCAGTCAAGCATGGAGAGATGGTGTTGCCTGCATGAAATGGGACTAAACTCTGAGATCAAGACAGGGAAATCTGTCCTCTATGTCTGAAGAAGTTGTGAATTTGGGATTGTTGCTTTCTGATATGATTTCAATTAGGACAGACACAATAAATTCCAGTTTTATTTTCCATTTGTTTGATGCGTAAAAAAATGACACACTTTAGACAATAACAGATGAAGAAGAATCAAGCATTTTTTGCTGACAAGGCCATTTAGTTTTCTCTACTGTAAGACATAAACAGGCATCAGAAGGAGACCCAAGGTAATGTAAACACATTAACACATTTAGATGCCTCTCCTTTCGCCCACTGTCAGTGCACTGTCACATTTTGTCATGCCGCTCGATGCCTGTGTCACCTTGCATCCAGAACATGGAGCTAATGCTGAGTTAGGTGTTTATCTCCCGCCGGAGCTGCCCATGTAAGAAACGGCATGCATCAAGGGATGTGCACAGCACTCAGAGCGAAAACACGCACTCGGTACATGTGTTACATAGAAAAGCAGATCTTTTGTTTCATCACATGCCCTTCAAATTACCCACTGACAGGTACATTGTGTTTCCAGCTGAGGAATGAGCTTAACTGGATGTCAGCGATCAGTGGTAAAGATTTGTACCAGCAGTACATATGCCGGTCTTCAGTGGCCTACATTAGTGAGTGAGCAGAGGAATAAAGATGAGTGGATTTAAGGTTCTATTTGGGATGAGATTATGAGCTAAAGCCCAGTGTGACTGACAGTATTTTTCCATTAGTGCAAACAAAAAATTTGGCTTTTCTTGAACGTTTTCTGTCTTTGTATACTAGGCTATATACATAATTTCTCTACCTCAATTCATGAATTTATAGGTTTCCTTTTATTTTTCCTAAACTCCGCCATCTCCTAAGCTTCCTATTTACCCCCTCCATCTTTTTCTTTTCCTCTGTCAGTCTTATCGCTGTGCCCTTGGCTTTCATTTCTCCAGGGCTTTGATGGGTGCGCGTGATGGCAAGATGATTGACAGGTTGAGCTGATTTCCACACACTAATCATGACATCACTGCTCCGTCGATTTCATTTCACATCACATCACATCACATCACATCAAAACAGTCTGATCGGAAGGTGAAAAAGACCAAAAGACATTTTTCCTCTTGTGGAGAAAATAATGTACATTGTCAGTGTCGTTTACAGCAGAAATGATGTGCTTACATTTTTATGTATTAGCATGAACAGGAACACACAAACACGCACGCACGCACACACACACACACACACACATTTTGAATTAGCTGTGTTGCCTTTAAAGTAATAGAAAAGTTAAATGAATCTTTTCTTTCCTTTTTTATGTCATTTATTGATTTACATTAATTTTGCTGGCTGTATACACGCACAGACATAAATACTACATCAGATAGAAATGTTGTCAACTTGTCATGTGGCAATAAATTTAGCAGACTGTTTAAAGAAGTACCTATTTGTGCATGAAAGGATGTTCTACACCTCAGTCAGCTGCAAAGAAAAACAAAAATAGATGCAAGAACTTCTGAATTCATTAAAGTTCATGTCTGGTTTCCTGCTCCGTGCTTTTTGTTATCTGTCTCTTAAATTTTTGATGTCATTGTGAGCTTGAATGCAAGGACGGAATTCAATTTGGCCTTGCACGGTACTTCATTTGCATGTAATCTTCATGCAAGTTTTACAGGAAAATTAAGACCACAAAATGTGCACTGAAATAGATTGCCTAAAAGGACGTTCCGAGTCTTTGGGCTTGCACAACGCAGTGAAATGCCTGGAAACCAAGTCGCCTTAAAGGTAGGATCAATTACTTAAGGCATGCTTTTGAAGATGGTCAGCAATAATTTAAAGTGCTCCCAATTTGTAGTTAATAGGCTAAAACATAAAAATAAACCCAGTACTGTATGATCCTTTTAAAGCCAGGGAGCCTAATGGCAATCTACTGATATGGAAAGTTAAACTTGATTACTATACAAAAGTTTTACCATTATCCTATTATCTGAGGGAAGCTTGGCTGCCATCTTCCATATGAGAGAATAGCAGCTACAAAAGTTCCTTGATCCATGTATTGGATCAGATCTCACAAGTTAGACAAATCAGATGATAACCTGAAATAATTTCAAGTCACGGCCGACATGTAAATCTGATTCCAGGCAGATGGCCATAGCTAAATTACACTTAAAAAAAAAAAAAGGTAGGTCTTGACATCTGCAGAGATCTACGACAGCTGAACTAAACTTTGTTTTGGATCACACACTGCGTTCCCATTCTATTCTCGTTCCCATTAGTGCTCTAATCGATCTCACTGGGATAACATATATCCTCATATGCATTGTAAACCAATAGTCAGCTGGAGAAAAATCCCAGCTCCAGATGTGCAGCGTAAATTGTAAAGATTAGAGGGAACTCAACGGGCCAGTAAAATATCTGGCTGATTACTGTGGGCTAACTATAATAATAACAATATTCCACATTCTGGAGCTTCCCACATAGAAAATTACGACACAGCTGGTTTTCCCACGTTGAGTTAAAGATGGAGAAGTCAAATTGAAAGAAAAAGGACAAAAAGATATGAGCATGATGCTGCCAAAGTCAGATTAAAATAATCAATATACTTAATATACTTTGTTCAGTTTGGCAGTGCAGGTGCAAATTGTCTGGTGAATAATCAGCAGTTAGTTGCCAACAAAAATGTAAGTTGACTTCAAATTTCAGCAAAAATTGTGCTCAGTACATAACATAAAATAACATTACATTTTAGTGCATCTCTCCAGAAACAATGTTGCCAATGTTGATCTTGATTATAGCAGTTTTTATTGGAACTGCAGTGCTTTTTAACAGTTACCAATGGGAGAAGTGCTTTTCATTGTATTTACATTTAAATGTCATAAATTCGGTGTTGGCTGAAATGGCCAGTGGCCTATATAAACAGATATGCATCCCTAAAGATCTGCAAAAATGTTAAGAGGTTTATAATGATCTGTCCTTCCAAATATTCTTTTTTATTGGCCCAAGGACAACAATTATTCTGTATGTCTATATGTCAACAATTATTCTGCCAAAACAGCTTTAATGGATTTTCAGGGGGCAGCAGAACAAGATGTACAGCAACAAAACAATGGCATATTATTACTTTTTAATAAACAGATTTGTTGAATACTCTATTCTGATTGGTTAATTACTGCATTTTATGGTCTGTTATTTCTATATGGAAGACCACTGTTATAAATACCTGACATAGGTTCTGGTTGTAGACTCTGGAGGACCACAGTGAATGTGCTAAAATCATTTAATGCGAATTTCTCTGGTGAGTAGCTATGTAATAAGCAGGAACATTTACAGGATTTTTTAGATATCCTGCAAAGTAACATGCAAAAAAGTTAACCAAGTTGGCAGAAGTAATGACCTTGTCTCATTTGTGGACCCTCTCTATGTATGTTGGGAAAATATAGCAAACTTTTAAGACTTAAAAATTCAGATTTGGACTGAAAGTAAGTTCCTCGAACAGACGACTGGTATTTGACCTCCATATACATCTTGCCAATGCCTTTAGGCATTAGTCAGATATCCCACCTCCCCGCCATCTCT
This sequence comes from Nibea albiflora, assembly GCA_014281875.1. Taxonomy (NCBI): domain Eukaryota; kingdom Metazoa; phylum Chordata; class Actinopteri; family Sciaenidae; genus Nibea; species Nibea albiflora. The sequence continues at coordinate 10,193,928 of CM024789.1, read as the reverse complement.
TTTTATCCCCCTCTCTTTCCACACATGACTATACTATACTATAAATAGCAGTTGCATTCCCCAAAATTATCTTCTCACTGGGGGGAAAGGAGTGTTAAACCAAAATAACCGTGCCTTTGCCTGCCAGGCAAAAGGCCAGAGTTTCACCTCTAAGCCTGACGCTAATCATGGTGACAATATATAAAAAAATTACACAAAGATACTCACAGCAGTTCTGTCATCTCTGACATTTCCCATTTTCCATCTTGTTATCTGCAGCCTTCTGTTGACATTCCCAAAGCCTCACGTGCAGAGCCAGAAACAGTCGAAGGAGGATCTAAAAATAGCAACAGCACACAGCTCATGTGTCCAATATGAGTGAGCACGTTTTTAATATCTCCTCATTAAATATTCATGAGATTAAGTACTCCAGACTCCACTGTTTATTGAGTGAAGAGCATTGTTTTTCAATTCATCAACTTGCTGCACCCAGCCCCGTAAATCTGTTCACATCGGTATGGATGAATGATGCTAGACTGAGTGACACGTGCATGGTACCAAAACATACATGAAAGCATTGTACACAGTATTGTAATTATTACGCAGTTATTATTGATTATTTTCTCTTCCTTTCACAGAGCGTGTAACACTTCGTGTGTTTTTTTTCTGGAAATGCTAACTAGGACAGCGCTGGTTACTACAGATCCAGAATCAGATGGTTGATTTAAAAGGTTAGACAAATATATCACTTGATCTAGTAAATGGGAGCAGGTGCATATTCTGTCTCTACAGATGGCAAACATGCACTATTAAATACTTATATCGTGGTGTGAGTGATTGAAAGTCACAGGGTACTCACAGGGCACGTACACATTCATTTTCTCTGTGCGAATCTATATGTCAGAGCTTTCTGAAGGGTGTTGGGGGGGGAAATGTTGCTGCGCTGCTTTTTCCTCAAACTGTGCTCAGTTACTTCTACTAATGATCCGTGCAGGTGCCACTAATTCAAATTTGGGTCATCACTCCTGACCCCACAGACTGGGCAGCATATGCCACAGTGGATGCTGGCAGATACGGCCAAACTTTGTGCATGTGTTTCAGGAAAGGCCCAACTGTCTGCCGCAGACTCTTTCATCAGTTTCCTTGTACCGATTTACCGAGGAGATGTCACATCTGTGGTAAAATAGGCACCAGTGTTACCAGGCAGCTAAAATCCCTTTGCTGAATTGGCTCCAGTGACAGCCTCCATAATCCGAAGGGACAGGTGTTGCCATGACAACAGCTTGCCCTGAGCTGAGCTGGCAAAGCTTACAAACAAATGATTACATGAGTGAAAAAAAAACCCAAAAAACTATGTCTATGCCAAATATGTGAGCACAAGGCGTGCTGACTCCTCTGCTGCTCTGGAAGTGAAAAAAAACACATCTAAGTTCTCACACGGCACCTCGAAGGAGAGCTAGAGACACAAGGTGGATACCACACAGTGGGCACGAAATGACCTTGGATCCCTCGGGATATATAACTTAGTACAGGAGCTGTGGGCCGAGAGTGCATGGTGGTCTCATCACTCTATCGACTGGAGATAAAACTAATAATAGAGCTCCTCTATCTTCCAAGAGAGCGCAGCACCACCACCAAACACAAAGTGCTTCGAGCAAAGTGAATCAACGAGGAATTAACTTTGTCGCTGTTGATGACCAGCGGTTCTAGCCATTCCTGACCTCTTCAAATTCCCATCATTTATTTACTGAGAACCTGAATCCTGAGTGATTGCCCAAAAGGGCCGCATGTGTGTGCGAGATTGGCTCAAGTTGTGCATTATGATCGCAGACTTTTATCCACATTAATTCGTCCCACTGAGAGCTACAGTATGTGCTGCTTTTACAGATAGGGCTTAATTGGAAGCCCTTGTCTTGTTTTTCCAAATCCCTACTCGTTTATTTGGTCTTTGGTTGTTATCAACCACTACTCTGGGGTGCTAATCTTTAAAGAGGATAAGAACAAATACTCTGCTTCCAGTGTTTCTCAGTCAGTCTGTCACAGTTTGTTAGTTTAAAACTCACAGTTAAATACTCGCTGTTTTGCAGAGCGTTAGATGAGGTGATCGCTGCCATTTTACTGTGAAAAATTCGTAGCTAGGGTACATCCAACAGTTTCTGCTTGTAGCTTTGCATTTAGACTGGAAGAAGAGCCATACAGGAAGCCCGGTTGTCCTCAAAGGCAACAAAATTCACCTAAAAGAACCTCAGAAGCTCAGCAATTAGCACATTATATCTTGGTTACACAAATGTGAAAAGAAGTTGTGGTTTTATATGCTGGAATATTCCTTGACCGAGCGCCACAATTTCGTGGAGACTTGTCATCACCATGAGATTCCAACTAGCAGAGACTCTAGCAGCTATTTCATATTAAACAGACAAAATCTGAACAATATTTTCCCCTTATCTTGCTGAAAAGAACCAATAGATGATTACAGCTCTATTCCAATTAGCCTGCATTGTCAACATTGCATTCACTGGTTTCTTGGTTAGTGCAGCGAACATGTTCTTGTTTAACGCTTTAAACACAGAAGGTCAAACAGGCCATGGCACTCACTGAATACAAGCAGAACAGTCACAGAGGAGTGTGTCTTGTGGTAGATGTTAATATTGAGCAAATATGAAGAAAGTTTGTTTGACGAAGGACTATGTTTCTCAGTAAAGTCTCATAACACAACCCAACAACATAACATGAGAGTTCACACATCCTACAACACATCAAAACCACTATGTCACAGACATTTTGAGTGACGATGACCAGGGAACATAAAAAAGGGTCTGTGATGTAATAATCCAGTCATTACAGGATATAATCTTATGAACTGTAATATTACTGGATTCTTCTTACATTGTAGTCTGCACTACTTAAGCCTGATACGGTACAAAAATGTTGTTCTCATTACTAGCACAGACTCAGTGTGAGACAGTGGCCTGGGGTATGACTGCAACAGCTGCAGACGCTTTTCTGTTTGGCTGACTCAGCGCCTGTCAACAGGACAAAATGGTGCATTTACCTCAACACATAGTCGAGGGGAAGTCTACTGCTCTCTTCTTTTGTGGGACAATAATTGAAAAGGGCAACGGGCTGTTTATCACTTCCTGTCCGGTTAGGAATGCTTACATCTTAATTTCCTCGGTTTGTATAGAAAACCACAGAACAGACAGGAAGTCTTTGTACAACACTGTCAGGGTATACTTAGACAATGACGCATGAGCGGTTTAAATATTGTATTTATCACATAGTAAATTACGTCTCATTCATTTCAGTTATGTGGAAGAAGGTAAACTGAATCCGTAGTCATACAAAAACAGTGCTAAGACATATGTAAATATTCACTTTCACTGAGTGTTACCCACAAGAATTGGACAATTGGACTTTGAGATTTCTCTATAGTACTAAAAATGGTCTATTGGTCAGAGGAAAGGAGTACAGTCAAGATGAATGGGATGCATCCCCTGGGAACGTAAACAGGAAAAGTCATGGAAATCAATCAAGACATTTCTACTGATGGTGATGCCAAAACAAACGTTTGGAGATCTGCACAATTCTTACTTATCTGTACCGATTCCTTGGGAATCCTTTTCACGTGTTTCCTGTCTCTAGCTCTACTGTCAAATTGAAAAATAAGAGCAACATATTCATCAAAAATATTTCCATATTGTGATTTCAAATTTTACAAAGCACATGACATGACAGCAATAATTCCTTAAAAGGACATTTTGAGGAGGACATTCCTTAAACTACAAGTTTAGCAGCAGAGGAAAATGGCTAAACTGTTACCCAGAGTCACTCAGCAGACGGAAGTCGCGTTCATCAGTTCTATGAATCCCTCAGGTAACTCTTTGGAACTCTCTTGGAAAAATCTGCTCGGTTTATACTGTGGGACTTGTTTATTTGGCTTCCCATTACAGACTGCGCAAGCATTAAAAATTTACAGAGCCAATGCCTTGTGAAACTATTTTGGGGAGACACAACCCACAAGAGCTACCTTTCCCTGGGTAGCACAGGCTGCCAGGGTAATTTAGATTTCTAAAATCAGCCCTCACGTTTGAGCTTCTGATAGGAGAGCATTAAAGCATGGAGGCATTATAAGTCCTTCTCTGTGGACTCCGGCTTATATTCTCGTAGAGCTGTCTCATCCAGGAACACTTCAAATTAGCATCTCTGCCCACAAGGCAGTACTAGGAAAACACTGGGCTGTCTGTAACGTGGGAGCCAGGAGCTGGCTGACAAAGCCCAGAGGGTCAGAGCAGCCCTCACTGCCTTTGGTTTGAGCTTTTAAAGAGCGAGTGGGAGAGATAGAAAGTGTAGGTGGACAGTTTCATCACTGCGAGGAAAGGGGGAAAGCAAGGGGGGCTTTCCCAAATACTTCTGGGGGGCGGCGGTAACAATTAAAGAACAGCAGAGTGGAGTTGGTTACTTAATGTGAGAAAAACCACACCGAAGTACTGTGGCATCCATTCAAACCCACACGCTCGCTTCAAGGCATGTCTGTAGACTCGAAATGGATCTGCATGAGGAACTGCATGAGAAACAGTCAAATTAGTGGAAAAGCTAATCATACTCATTGAACATGCAAGAGGCCCTTTCAACTGTTAAGCAAGCATAGCTTTCTAATTATGCATATGCTCATAAACGTCATCAATTATGCACATGAATTATTCACATTATTGGAGTGTCGGAGCAGAAATAGGAAAAGTTGGGCTCTGAATTTAATATTACAGGAAGGGATTTCTAATGTTTATTTTTAGACAGTTCCAAATAAATAATAAATGCTGAACAAAAAATGGTGCTTAACATAACAGTTCACATTCATCAGTGGTTTTGGCCGATGAAGTCAGCGAAATGTCTACCCTGTGGTAAAATATCACATCTGGAGAACGGAGCCTGCTGTGGATGGTCTTCTTCATCTTCTTCCAGCGATCCTCTGACTCCTGGTTGATGACTGTGACACATAATCAATGTGGTGATCACTGATAAAAATGCCCCCCCTGTAGGTTAGTGATTCCCAGCTGGGGGTACTTATATCAGAGGGTGTACTTCTGTAGTTTAGCAGTAGATACCTGTAAATATTGTGAAGAGACACAGCTACTGTATGTTGAACAAAACAAAACATTTAATTATATATACAAATATTTCTAATATACTGATCTTTAGTGTGTTTATTCCAACAGTATCCAATATCTTCCAGTTAAGACAGGCCAACTGCGCAGACACATGTCATTCGACAACTCAATGGTAAAACTTACGATCATTCCTGAAAACTAGCTGGCTATTAATGGTGGAAAGATCCAGCTGCTGCCATTGAACCTCCATACTGAACTATTGTGAAGTTTCTCGATTAACACAAAGAAATTGAAAGATGTGTGTAGTTGTAACATGCAGTTGCAATTAAATAGGTTTTACAAGCCTAAACAGGGAAACCTGTTAGTTTTAATTGTGGTACTCTTCAATGAGTATGAGTTTGTTGCTGCACATTACATGTTTGTAATTGTTTCATAGTGTATAGGCTAGTTGTTGGTGATAGTCTCTTACATTCAATATAGTCTGTATACAACAAAGTAAACTAATCAGTGCTCTTGAAGTCATGTCTTCATGTCATGGAAGACAGGTGCACTTTTGCCCTTACAGCATGCGACAGTACAAGAATCATTAAATCATTAATTAATTCACTAATCATGAACTGCTATATATGTCTGCACATGCGGAGTGATCCAGGGCCATTATGCTCTGCCGTTTTTTGGTTGTAATTTTGGACTTTTTAAACAAGCTTTAAAAGGATACCGTTCAGGTCAAGCCTTTAGGGATGCCATATTTTGGGATTCCTTTGTGTTTTTTTACATAAAATCCAGGCACTTAATTGATTTTGCACAAAAAATACCTGCATAGTTTCTCCTGCAACTCAACTGCGGATTTTAAATCGCATCCAGTATTTGTCGAGCATCTTGGAAAGCCCGTGTTTCCTCTTCAACCAAGAAGCCTTTCACTTTTGTCTTCCCATTTCTATTTTTGGATCCGTTGTGTTGTCCAGCATAGTCCTTCCTTCCAGAGGCTTGTTACTTAGAGCTGGTGGGATCTGGGCACATGTGTCCCCATTTGTTTCCGATGTATTTTTCCGAGAGGTTAATGCGTGCTGACATCACATAAATGTCCTCTCATCCAACTGAGGAATATGCCAACCATGCAAGCCAACTGCACGCACGCACATTCACACTCTTTCTATCACTCCTTCTCTTCCTCCCATCTGAGTTTGTCTTTCATCTTTCAGTGCTCGTATATATTCTGATTACTCTAACAAATTCGTATCACAAAAGAGACTGTGTCAGTGTGTATGATTTCTATTGCAGGAGTGTATGTAGTAAGTTTTCCACATCTTGCATTCAGTAGCTTTGGAGCATGTACAAGAGGTTTACAGTAAATCATTTTAAAGTTCAGAAATAGAATTTTAAGGGCTTGTGTGTGCCGCTTTTACACATCAAACTCTGTTTATAGGCTCTGAGGACCAAAGCTTGTGAAGAAAACTTGTACAAAAGCATTTTGGTTGCTCCAGTAGGAGCTGCGCAAAGTTTTATAATGTCAGCTGAGGCTGGAGACTGCAAGAAGAAGAACAACACTAGTGAAACTGAAAAAGGAATATAGTGGATGTGAGATTACCACATCTCTATATCCATCCTCATCTCTGTTTGAGGCTAACAGCGTAACACACCTGGATCTCGAACCAAACTCTACAGTCGCACAGCATCGTGGGTAATATAGGTGCCATGTTTTGACAAGGAAGAGAAATAAAAAAAGATAAATGAGTGCAATGATAAATAGGAGGAGTACTTATAAAATGTATCTATATGAACCATGCAGTCAGTAATTATTTGGCCTGCATTCACCAGGGTGTTACTTAGGTTTGATTCCAATACATTTTGTGCTGAGTCATTCATAGTTACACACTTCGGATTGAAATGTTTTTTGCAGCGCGACATTTTAGTTGGAACATTTTGCTTTCAGCAGTCACATGCAAAAACTTTACTTACATGTTCTCTTACTTCTCTACTGACAGCTTTTCATATTTCATATTCATGTTGTGGTACACTGGAACAGTAATTTCATATTTGTTAACTATAGAATATCAGTGTCCAGTGGAAATAATTTGTTTCATATGTGTTACAGTTAATTCATATTACTACTAGTTCAAGGTTAAAATACTAATTACCTTAATGTCAGAATATTTTGGAAATTGGAAATGTTCGCACTTATCCTTTAAAAGGAATACTGTCTCTGTAAGGGAACAGAGAAGAGTACGTTGTGGTATAAACAGGGCTGAAACGAAAAGATGTATGCTTGTGTTGGACCGTGGGCAGTTTTTACTTTTATTAAAAGTTTGCTAAAACGAAGATGGACGTGTTTTTTTTGCCAGGTTCATTTTGAGGGTGCAACAGAAATTTTGGTGTTTCCTCCGCCGGTTTCAAGCAAGTTTCAAAGCCAAAAAAAGGTACTGCAAGAGGACTACCATGCTGTGCACACCGAGGGAAACTAAGCTAGCTCGTTAAGCCGACCGTCAAGGCAAACCCAGCTCGTTAACCGAAAGGTCCGTATGGAAGAAACGTAACGAAACGCATGTTGCTTCTTCCAAGCTGTGAAGTAACACAAGAGCGAGTGAATATGGACAAGTGAGTGGGAAATCATTATGGCTCAGCATGTTGAGGAAGAAACTTTGTAAACTTTATCACTCACTTATTCTCAGTGCATTAAGTGAGGGACCTCAGACTTCAGCCAAGTGAGGGAGTGAAATACATCATGTCCGGTTTACTGAGGAGACTAATCCTATGTCACCGTGGAACGTGAAGGAAGTAACGGGTTTAGAGGCAGTTCAAGGACTATCAGTGCGGTGGCAACCATGTGATGTTAATCGACACCTTGAGAAAACAGTATGATGACGCTATATGAATCTGCACGTTCAAGAGGAGATGAATGTGCAAGGCCAGAGACAGGCGTGAAGGGACTCCCCTGCTGGCAAAAGATGGTACTACGCCTCCCCGGATTCATCCCCTCAGAGACCAAGCAAGCTCACTGAGCTTAGAAAGAGAGTCAGCACAAGCGAGAAGCCAGATGAATCTGGCATCCCATGTACAGGAAAGATTTCAGGATTCATTGGTCAAATCGGTGAAGTGGGGACAAAAAGGACAAACTGAATTTCACCAGTCTTGAAAGACAAATTGAACGTGGACTTAAAAAGGCTACGATGAAGGTGAGATTGTGGAAGCAGTAATACAGTCCATTGCACCTGAAGTGAAATTAAAAAGTTACTTGGAGAGCAGACAAGAACTATCGCTAAGCACTTTAAGGCAAGTTCTCAGGACTCACTTCATAGAGAAAGATGCAACAGAGCTATATCATTCACTTACCCGTGCTGTCCAAGAGCCGAAAGAAACCCCAGTCCAGTTTCTGATCCGCACCATGGACCTCAGACAGAAAGTGTTGTTTGCATCTGAGAGAGCCAAGGTAGGGCTGAAGTATAACTCTGAACTCATACAGACCCAGTTCCTGCAAACATTGCTGACAGGTTTACAAGATATGCTGTACGTGTAGACATCAAGCCTTACCTGCAGGACCCTTCTGTTACCAGGATGAAGTGTTACTCGAGAAAATGAGTGCCGCCTACAGTGTGGAACTGGAGAGGGAGAAGTAAAGCTTTCATTGGTAACCAAGCAAGAGGAGTAAAAGTGGCAATGGTACAAGAAGAAGACCCCCACTGAAGTTGATGCAGGTTAGTGGTGCAAGAGAAATAAAAGCCACACCGCTAAGCCCACAACCCTATACTTGAGAAACTCGATGCTGGTAATAAAGTCATCTGTGAAGCCCTTCAGAACCCTCACTACACATGTTGCTAGCCTCAGCCAAGCTAGAACCAGTAAAGAAGACGATCAACCACCTAAGACTAAGCAGAAAGACTCTGTTAGTGCTAAACGAAATCCAAGAAAGTGTCGTGAGTGTGAAAAGTCAAACCCAGAGGGAAGGTGTATGCACTGTTACAAGTGTGGAAGCAGTGAACACTGGGCTATTGGCTGTCGCAAAAGAAAAGATTGCACTGCCAGCACTTGTAAAATTGAGATCTCCAGTGGTCAGTCAAATGATGCTACTGTGTTATTAAGTCAGACCCCATTGTCACGAAAAACAAGAAAGACAGCGAAGCTAGTGGGACGCAAAAGTCTTGTCCAGTGTAACCTTGGAGGGGTTCCGACTACAGTGCTATGGGACACAGGATCCCAAGTGTCTATCGTTGATATGGACTGGAAAAAGACACACTTACCAGATGCTGAGACTCGATCAGTGAAAGAACTCCTTGATGAGGGAATATTGGATCTTTCTGCTGCAAATGGGACAGAGGTGCCGTATGAGGGCTGGATAGGTGTGAAGTTCAGCTTGCCATCAAATAAGGACAGTGAACTGTTGGTACCCCTACTGGTGAGCACCCACCCACTTGCAAAACCAATAATAGGTTTCAATGTTATGAAGAGTTAGCACAGATTAACATGTCCACTGACAGAACAGTAGCAAGCAAATTTGTGAACAGTCTTGGATCAGCATTAGATGTTGGACCTAAAAGAAGGCAAGAGCAGTATATTCAGTACTGAAAAAACAGAAAAGCAGTTCAGAGAGTCAGACAGCAATGCTGGGAAGACATGATGTTATCATTCCAAAAACGCAAATGTGAAAGTGATCTGTGGAAAACTCAACAAAAACATACTTAAAGAGCAGTATGCATACTGGAGCCTAATGAAAATGCACCGTGGCCTGCTGGACTAGAGGTAAAGCAGCAACTAGTGCAAGCTACCCAGTGAAGATAAAGCTAACTATTCAGTTGTGGTTGAAAACAACACAGACGATGATATCAGACTACAGAAAGACATGTACTTGGCTGGTTATATGCTTGTAGATGCTGTAAAGAATGCAGAGGAAAAAGTTCACAGGTGTAGTAGCTGAGCCAGAAAATGAAATGGTGATCTGATGCAATGTCGGGAAACAACAGAGAAAAAGTGTAATGAAAGTCAATCTGAAAACAACTCTGGGATCCACCAGTTGATCTCTCCCACCTAACGCAGAGGCAGCAAGACCAGGTGAGCCAGATGTTGAGAGAAAGAGTGTGATGTCTTTGCCAAGGATGATTGGGACACTGGATGCATTCCTGATTTGCAGATGACGATACGTCTAAGGATGACATCCCAGTTACAAAGACATACAACCGCCATCCCCCGTCATCTATACCAGGAGGTGAAAAAAACACATACAAGATCTACTCAGTAGAGGATGGATCCAGAAGTCAACCTCTTCCTACTCATCACCAATAGTGATCGTGCGAAAGAAAGACTTTTCCATCCGACTCTGTGTAGATTATCGACAGCTAAATGAAAAGACGTACCCTGATCGACACCCACATCCCAAGAATTCAGGAAATCTTGGAGAACCTTGGAGGAAACTCATGGTTCACGGTGCTTGATCAAGGTAAAGCATACCATCAGGGCTTTGTCAGTGAAGAGAGCCGAGCATGCACCGCCTTCATCACGCCCTGGGGATTGTACGAGTGGCTCAGGATTCCTTTTGGACTGACAAATGCTCCGGCTGCTTTCCAGCGGTACATGGAAGGATGTCTTGGAGACCTGAGAGATGAGGTTTGTGTACCTTACCTTGATGACACTTGGTGTTCAGTAAGGATTTTGACCTTCATGTGGATAATGTGAGGAAAGTGCTACAGAGACAAAAAGCCTGTGGAATCAAACTCAGACCAAAGAAATGTAACCTCTTTAAAAGAGAAGTGTGTTATGTTGGTCGTGTAATTTCAGAGGAAGGATATCAGATGAATCCAAAAGAGGGCAGAGAGTGTTCAGTCACTGAAGAAAGCAAACCGAAAACAGTCAGAGAAGTGAGATCCCTGGTTAGCTTTCTAGGCTACTACAGATCATTCATTGCTGATTTTTCAAGGATTGCTAAGGCCGCTGTATGACTGCTTGTCCCACCCAAAGACTGAAAAGAAACGGATGAAGGGACGTTCTCCCCAGTTGCCTCCATCTCAGCCAGTGGAGGTGGAACAGCACTGCACCAGCAGGTATTGGAAAGACTAGTTGACACTCTGTCCGACCCCCCAGTAATGGCATATCCTGATCTTGAGAAGCCATTTGTGCTACATGTTGATGCATCTGGAGGAAGGCTTGGGGCTGTCTTGTACCAGCGTCAAGGTGGAGCACTGAGAGTGATAGGATATGGATCGAGGACACTCACTCCAGCCGAGAAGAACTACAGGCTTCATTCGGGGGAAGCTGGAATTCTTAGCTCTCAAGTGGGCTGTAACTGAACGATTCAGAGATTATCTCTTTCATGCCCCTCACTTCACAGTGTACAGCGATAATAACCCCTTGACATATGTGATGAAGACTGCGAAACTAAACGCTGTGGGACATCGTTGGGTGTCAGAGTTAGCAGATTTCCGCTTCACTCTGAAATACAGGCCAGGAGCTGTCAACCGCGACGCAGACTTCTTATCTCGCCAACCAGCAGAAATGGACAAACTGATGAAAGAATGCACAGAGGAGTGTAAACCAGACGACGGTTGCAGCAGTTGGAGAGGGACTACAAGCACAAAACAAAGGTAACTCTAACTGGATCTCAGCCATTCATGTAATGGTGGATGTGCTATCTGAATTCAGTGCTGCATGTGAAACTACAGTTCAAGCAATACCAGGTGGAAAGTATTCCAGGCAGGTCAAAGAGAAGATGAAGTAATCAGCAGAGTTATCACTCTAAAACAACAAAATGAACGACTGAGATACAAAGACAGATCAAAGAATCAGCAGCCGTGAAATGCCTTTGAGGGAGTGGCCACGTCTTCATTTGGATAAGGATGGAATCCTGCGGCGAAAGACAACCTCACGATCCCAACTTGTGGTTCCGGAAAACATTCAAGCCACTGATTATCGGCAACTCCATGAAGAAATGGGTACACTTAGGAGCTGATAGGATGATATCTCTAGTCAGAGAGAGATTCTTTGGCCCAAAAATGAGAGAGGAAATCGAACACTATGTGACAAAAAGTGTGCCGTTGCTTGAACAAAAGAAACCAAACAGAAAAAACAAGAACACCTTTGCAAAGCATAACGACATCAGCACCTTTTGAAATGATATCGATTGACTATCTGCATCTGGAGAGAAGCAAGGGTGGAGTGGAATACATTCTGGTAATAGTAGACCACTTTACAAAGTTTGCTCAAGCCTATGCTACATCAAACAAGTCTGGTAAGACCGCCGCACGTAAGATCTTTGACGACTTCATTCTGAGATTTGGTTTTCCTGCCAAAATTCATCACGACCAGGGGAGGGAGTTTGAAAATGAGTTGTTCAAGAAGCTACAGAGCTACAGTGGGATACAGCATTCAAGGACGACACCTTATCATCCTCAGTCTAACCCAGCAGAACGCGTTAACAGAACGCTGTTAAGTATGCTCCGGACACTGGAGGAGACACAAAAACCTAACTGGAAGGACTATTCTGAACAAAGTAGTTCATGCATACAACTTCCACTGTTCATGAATCAACAGGGTTTTCCCCTTTTTTCCTGTTGTTTGGGAGAGAGGCCTACTCTGCCCATTGATCTGATGTTTCCCAGAGAACAATCAAAGCCACAGTGTCATGTCAGATATGCCGGAAGAATGGCGAGAAGTCAATGCAGGAAGCTTATAACATTGCACAGGAGAACATGAGAAAAGCTGGTAGATGAAGAGGACAAAACACTACAACCAGGGAGCATGGAGTTCCGTTCTTGAACCTGGAGATCATGTACTGATCCAGAACCTAACTGAAAAGAGGAGACCAGGAAAAGAATACGTGCTTATTGGGAAACAAAGTACATGTAGTCAAAGAAAGAAGAGGAACAAACGGTCCAGTGTATGTTGTGAGACCTCTGGATGGAGAAGGTAGAGAGAGAACTCTACCACCGAAACCTTCTGTTACCTTGTCCTTACCTTGTTGATGTACAGAGTACCAAGCATGGAAATGAGGACAGAAAGAGAGAAAGGAAAAACACACAAAAGCCAAAAGCACAGGCCCAGGTTCAAGACTTTGAGAGTTTCAAGTGAGGAGGAATACACAATGTGGGTGCCTAGACAGAGTCAAAACACGCATCTTAATCCACATGCCCCGGTATTCAAGCCTACAGAAGGACGACACTCGAGGAGAGAAAACCAGGCTGAGAAACTCATTCATGAAGAAAGGAGCCAGTCACAAGATGGAAACAGTATCGCACGTGATAATGGTCAAACAGAAGAGTTACAGCGTGTGGAGGATATTCGGGAGCAAGAGATGAGTTCAGACTCAGAATCAGAAGCCCCTGAAACCAGAACTCCAAGTGTATCAAGATGATGCAGTGTCTTCAGATGACGACCATGATGCTGAAGAAGGGCGAGACGTTCTACAAGAACACGTCAACCAAGATGTATCCTTACATATGATGAACTAGGAAAACCTAGTACTACATCATTAAGAAAGTAGAGATACAGCGACAGCTAGAGTTCCATCATCAGTAAAACAGCTAATGTAAATGTTAATTGACAAGTTCATCTTGTTTGAATTAAGGTGTTTAATAATGCAGTTACAGTAATTCATTAGTCATTTTCAGAAATTCATTTCTTGAGACTAAGACTTGAGAAACTACACATAAGTAGAATGGAGTATTTACAGAAATTAGTGTGTTGCAATGTAACTGTGACATAAAAGGTATTCTGTAATTGATCGTACTACACGTCAAAGCATGTATAATGTTAAGTTACATTAAGTATGTTGGAATGGTAGATATTGCCATATGTGACTTAATGGACTTGGGAGGCCTACCAATGTACCAGTGAATTAAGACGACACAACAAAGCAGGAGAAGAAAACAGTCGCTATCTATCCTGTAGTCATGCTGATGTAGTCACCAGGAGTGTAGTTGCTGATGTTGTTGTAGTGATATAACTGTATGCTGATTAGTATTTACATAATAATGTTGGGAATCACAATCTTAAGGTTAAACAAATGTTTGAAACAGTCCACCTAAAGTAAAATGTTTTGCTAACATTTTATTCTTTTAGTGGGGGAGGATGTGGTACACTGGAACAGTAATTTCATATTTGTTAACTATAGAATATCAGTGTCCAGTGGAAATAATTTGTTTCATATGTGTTACAGTTAATTCATATTACTACTAGTTCAAGGTTAAAATACTAATTACCTTAATGTCAGAATATTTTGGAAATTGGAAATGTTCGCACTTATCCTTTAAAAGGAATACTGTCTCTTTAAGGGAACGAGAAGAGTACGTTGTGGTATAAACAGGCTGAAACGAAAAGATGTATGCTTGTGTTGGACCGTGGGCAGTTTTTCTTTTATTAAAAGTTGCTAAAACGAAGATGGACGTGTTTTTTTTGCAGTTCATTTTGAGGGTGCAACAATGTGACTGACTAGAACATGTCAACTCAGTCGTTAATGCTTTTGGCTCAACAGTTCGAGTTCAAAAGAATTTAAGTCCGACCTTAAGTGAAGTAAATCCAGTAAAATTTCATTCCAGATAACAAAGTTGTGCTGTCTCTTTTTTCGTGTTGTTGGCCTTCATTCTGAAGGTTGTTCAGACAAGGACTTCACACAATAATTTCATTCCTCTCGTCATCATTTTCCTGCGGAATCCATTCCGACCATTATTTATACAGTAACTACTTATCCGATCCTAGCTGACACCTGACAACCTGTGCCAGTTCATCACACAGAAAACAGGCAACCATTCATGCTCACATTCACACCTACAGGCGATCTAGAGTCATCAGGCCTATTTAACTGCATATCTTTGGACTGTGTGCGGAAGCCAGAGCACCTGGAGGGAACGTTGCAATTTTATTTATTTTTTTAGAACTCCACAGGGCACCCAAAAACTGTGTAATAAGACAAAAATGTTTTGCAAGCTCGTGTGCATCATCATGTTTAAAAGCAACTCAGCAGAAGTGCTCTCTTGGATGTTCCTCTGGTAGAAAAAAAATGTGATTAAGTGCCATCTTAGGGCCCTTCTGGGTCCACCACTGTGTGGGGTCAATACTAACCGTAACCATGGTATCAAGGAGCCCCTACCAGAAAGAGAGGTGTGGGGTAACAGCAGTTCATTTTGAAACAGCGCATTTCGAACATGACTGACACAAAAGGGTATATAGGGTGCTTGAATTCATGATGTGTGGCATTTTCAAAAGCCTCAGACATGTTCCGAGGACCTCAAGGATCCATGTAAACTTGTAAAAAATTAATATGTGACCTTCAAAGGAGATGAAGTACAAACACAGGTGACCTATTTAAGGTTTGAATCAACATTCTGGCTGAAACTATCGCAATGTGCGGGCATGTTTGAAGTAAGCAGCAACCTCCGTGGCTCACCTGTTCAAATTAATTGAGGATTAAAATTATGCACACTTGACAGCATTGCCACTTTGATTGGCAGGTGAGTGCTGTTATAGGTGGCTTGTTTGAGCGCCCAGGCTTCATTCAGTCCACCTCAGGTCCACCCGAGATTGACGTCTTTGCCCATCAAAACCGAGCTTCACAACGGCTCTTCGGAAACCTATGGGTGACGTCACAGATGCAACATCCATGATTTATATCGTCTATGACTTAAATATTTCTCCCGTGGACTTTCAAATATTACAAAGACATATTAAAGTTTAGACATGACATCAAATTAGCTGAATATTTGAGTGTGAGCATTTCCAGCTCAAGGTATTCAGAAGAGATCAAAGCCATAAAAACATTCAGAAGAAGAATAAAAAAGTGAACGTAATTGCTATAGAGCAGCATTTTTCAGGTTTTTCTGCTTATATGAAAGAAGTCAGTATTCCTACGTCTCAGGGGATATAAATGTTTCTATTGCACAAAGCCATCTCGGCAAACAAGCAAAGAATGACATAGCTCTTTGTTGGAGTTGCTTCTCAATCTTTGCATTTTTCTTCTCCTCGCCGGTTGTATTGTCCTGACGTAGACTGCAGTAAGACTGCAAGAGACAGAAGAGAAATTCATACTTTTTCACCAACTACAGTGGATGTATAGGAGTATTGTGTTCTTTCCACCTCTGCAGAGATGTTATTGACAGTTTAAAGAATTCCTGACATATATAAGGTAGTTGCAAGGGCAACACCACCTCACGGCATAAAAGGACTACGTCGAACAAACAAGTGCTGAAGTTACATGCCATATTGCAGCTCAAGAGAGATTCATAGAGTTAGGAAAACAGCACTTGGAAAAAAAAAAGAGAGAAATGTACAAGCCTACAGTCCTGTGGGTGAAAATCGCAATCGTGTCTCATAATAACTTAATCAGTGTTAATGCAGCAGTGACATGCTCCCAAGCAAGAAGGAGACAATTATCTCTTTGAGGGAAAAATTAGCATACATTGTTAGCATCCTTTCATTGTACATTTATCTTGTTCTTATGATCATACAGTATTTTCTATTCAATTCCGCCATTACCAGTGGAATCTCAGACGCAAACATTAATTAGCATTATAATTAACTGTGGCTAAATAATGAGCTCTCGCCTAATATCAAGTTTGCTCAGTCTGCGGCGCACTGTTGCACGCCTCCTTTGTATCGAAGACCGATGACGAGCTCTCGTGACTGAAAGTGAACTTGCTCACGTCGACAGCAAGTGTTGATCTACTTGGCATTAACTATAGAAGGTGCCATGACCGTTTGCCTCACAACAGGCTGGCGATTGATTAAATTGATTGGTTCAATCCTGAGTGCTGCTTTCATATAATATGCCTGGAAAAGCTGTCTCTGTCAGACCTGTTCTAAAAGTAATGTCTTTTAGTCACAGTCCTCAAATCATTTGACGGAGCAACAGTAATTCAAATGCATGCATGCAAATTATGATATGTGACTTTGTGTTTCTTCCTGCTTGAAAAAAAAAAGGAAGAAAGCAGAAATCATGACAAGTTTCAGGCTAAATGATACAAGATAGTTCCTTTGTAACACTGGAAGTAACCAGGAATCATCAATCAACACATTCAGGAACATGTACCTGTGATCATACCACGCTGACCTTTGTGTTGTCACCATTCGCAGTGGGGTATTATAGCCCGGACATAGCCATCTGGAAAAAAGGAACTGTTCTGCAGCATGCAAGAGAAGACATATGTCCTGTACAACACAGTTGATTAACCCCATATGTTACCTTCAGTGCAACACAGCACATACCTGCCGTGTACAGTACCGTAGAAGAGTAAAGTCATGTCAGTGCCAAATAAACAACCTGGTTCAGGGGCTCACCTTAATACTTTTTGTATATGGATGAAAGATCATTTGTGATTATACATTTTTATTCTTTGACAACCAGTTTCATATGAATGCTGCATTATACTTTGCTTTTTTATGAGGCTGATTACTTTTGAAAATTAACACACTGACCAAAAAGATGAGTCTAATCAATACATACTGTATTATATTATGTTGATTTTAATGTAATGCTACATAATATTTAGCTGTCTTATTATACGGTATTATTAGTTAATGGAATATATATCGTTCTTTCCCCCAGAAAAAAACAAAACAAAATGCAATTTACCATTAGCTAGCTAAAGCTACGGGTTTATCACCTCCTGTATCATAACAGAATACAGTAACTTCAACAGTGAAATGACACAAAGCAAATGAAAATATGTTCCTTGTTTAGATAATGTAATGTACCTTTCATGAATTCTGTCATGACCATGAGAAAATGACACAAAATATCCGTGATCTGTTGTCCATTTGATAATCTAAACAAACAAACAGGTTTTCAGGTTGCGACAGACTATTGAGCTAAAATCAATAATGCATTAAATACATGCAACCTTACAGATATGGGTAGGTTCAGGTCTCAGTATCAGATCTGTGTACTGTACAACTCTACATCAAGGAAAAGAAAAAACATCAAGTTAAACATTATACAACAACAGAGCACAGAAAAAAAACTTAATTCTTAATTATTCTATCCAAAATATTTACGTGTAATTAAAAGAGTTTAAGTATCAAATTTGATACCAACAAGCCAAATCTGAACTTTATGTTGGCAAGAATTTAAGCCCCTATTATATCCACGGATTCTCCTGCAGACTCTTTATTATAATCGGATTTGGTGCATTAACATTCACAAGATTTACAAGATTCTGACAAGTGACACCACCATAGGTCAAATGTCATCATGATTTGCAAATGTTGAACAGCAAACGCTGCAAAGAAATTAGAAAGTGACGGATGTACCACTCTGTCAGCTTTGGCGCCAACTCACACACTCACAGATGAGATTTTTTTTTTTTTAAGGCATATACTTTCCATTAATATCACTGTCAGGTAACACGGTGACTGGCAGAGAGTGGACACAGTGATATGAGCTCAATAGAAAACAGTAATTCTCTCCATGAGCATGACTGATAACTGGGTAGCTGTTTGAGCAGCACTCGCTGAAAGTGCTTTAAAAGTCTTTAAAAGAAGTCACAAAACAGTGTAACACATCAGATCTAGCAGAGTTTAGACAAGGTGGCTTTGGATTTGGCCCTCCCATACGGTACTCTGCTCCCTTGAGAAACGCTCTTGTACATGCAGTGTGTGACCCTGGCAGGGCAACACTTGTATTTGTTTCCTTGACTTTTTGGACATATGTGTGGCTATTTGTTTTTTGACTACCTAGGTTATGTGTTTAATACTACATAAGTGTAACTGATTGTAGAAGATCTGAAGAAAATGAAGTTTAGGCGGTACGGTTTTAATTTTGGTGGCTCAAAAGTTTAGCCTCTCCTGTATTTGATGCGATTTATAACTGCTGTCCACATCACAGAACTGAACCACAGATGTGTTTAAAATGGAATCTGAATTGTTCTCATTTATTTTGCGAGGGAAAACTACGGAGGAAAAACTGTGACGGTAATGCAGTTAATTGTGCACATTTTTGTCAGTGGAAATGCCTCTGTGTTGATGTTTCCCTTTGTAGCAGCTGTCAGCAAGAGGCTACCTAATGGAGTACTTACTGTAATGAGTAGTGCTGCAATACTCAGTAGGCAATGTTACTTCATCATGATGATTAAGGAGCAGGTGTAGAGTCGTGTAGAGGTTTTATTGTGGGTAGTATTTATTTTGAATAAAATAGTTGAATATTATAACAATTGTTGGACTAGTTAAATGAGTGTAGGGATGGCGTTGTTACAGATTGTGATGGACAAACTATGGTGGCTACAGAATGACGGAAAAAGCAAAGAAAATAATGTTGTATTGTCCATTTTGGACCTCCGTAGAGATGTTGATGGATAAAAGGCTCATTGTAAGGTAATAAAAAAACATACTATTCTCATTTTCCTGCATAATTATGCACATTATGTTCTATTTCTGATATATTGTACAAATAGAGCCCACAAAATTTTACACACTGGACCTTTAAGTTTAGTCTTTTACTCTTCAATCGTTAAGGATGATATTTCAGTCATGCACGCTTTCCCCTCTTCCTCTCTCACTTAAATTAGCAATTACATGACTGCCTAGGAAAACATAATGACTGACGATGAAGACATAATGACCTCAAGTATCTTACTTAATTATGCTCAGTCGCTGTATTTAACAGCTTGTAACTGTTGTATCTGCACACCAGCGATAATTTCCCAAGACAGTTTTTGACATTGTTCACCCAAGGTGAAGAAATGACCACACATCTGTTCATCTTCGCTTTAGAAGTCCGGTTTTGAGGAATGTACAGTATAAACGTGTGTGTGTGTGTGTGTGTGTGTGCAAGGAGAGATGCTAAGTCACAGCTGATTCATTTTCCTCCAGCTAGCCCAGTTAACACTATTAATGGCTTCCCAGCATGTCCAAAAGCTGTCTTGCTCCCTCATTAGGAGAAAGTGTCATGCCTGGACCTTTGCTAAAAGGGACCCCTGCCATGAACTGAAACAGAGAGTGGACCACTATCTTCTGGGGCCACCCTGAAGCATCTATCCCTATCTCTCGCTGTCTCTCTCTCACTCTCACGCTCAACTCCCTTTCTTTCTTTGTCTCTAAACCCATCCATCATTGCGTTTCCTGTTTTATCAAGGACCCGAGGAGGACTTCTTAATTAATGCAGTCATTAAAAGTAAAAAATCGTACAAAGACGCTGTGGAGACATACAGTAATTCCACATTCACCATCATCCCTGCGTTGAAGGGATAGATTGGGTGGTCTGAATATGCCCCTTTATAATTAAAAGAGCTTAAAATAAAGATCCACTCATTTTAATACAGCGATTTATCTATTTGAAAAACCATCAAGATTTCCTTAATTCTCTTTTAAAGATTATTTTTTTTTGGCCGTTATTGTATAGAGACAGCTGAAGGGTGACAGGAAATGTGGGGAGAGAGATGGGGAATGACATGCCACAGGTCGGATTCAAACCCTGGGCTGCCGCAGCAAGGTCTGAGCCCATAATTCTCAGTATGCATCTCTTTAACGTGACATCTGCAGACCCATGGGAAGCTGTGAACTGGTGATGAAATGGCGCTGTTAGCATTACTAAAGTAATAAAACAAACTTGCACATGCACTGCCTTTAAGTTTAAAGAAATACAACCCAAAAGTATTTTTCAGCACTTCACAGAGCGGGTCAGTATGGAAAACCGAGAAGGTCTTTGCTGGGGTCCATTAAAGGCCTCACACTGCATGTGGAAAGGGACTATCATTCGATACAGCGTTGTCTCTCGTCAGCAAGGACTTCAAATACAGCGATAACTATTACACAAGCCCCGCACTTTTCAGACACCTCAATGACAGTGGCTTTGGAGCGGCACATGCCGTGACGGACAACTCAGCACACTGCCGACAAAAGAAAATGCTCTCACCAGGAGATTCCCCCGGAGGCGGTGAATGTTGGATCAGTGATGTCGAGCTTCTTTTTGCGAAATGTATGGGTACAGGGAAAGTCTGTGTTTGCTCCACAGTTCATACCTCATACTCTTGTGGTTGTGTAAGAGGAAGGAAAATTAGCGATAGTGATATGAGTGGTTCTCTACAGGATGTATTTTAGTGAAAGCTCACAAAAGTCTATCCATTCAGGATTTAGGAGGCACTGGTACCTGATCAACTTACACCATCCATCACAGGACCATAATGCGCACAGGGCACCCTCTTTTTTGTCAATGTTGCTACCCGTAGCAGCTACATCCTGCATCACGAACTCTGTGCTGCTGAGGAGAGGTCCATGACCCAACAGGCTTGCAGCTGAGGTTCCACTGGACTTCCACTGACATGTGTCTTCTACTGACAAGGTCAGAAGTGGCCAGGAGCCCAAAGAATCCCAAAGACGGAAACAGAAGGACAAAGAAAATAGACCACTCCTTTCATGTGACAGAAACTACCGTGAAATATATCACATATACAGTAGAGGTTTCAGAGTTGCAGGGCAAAAAAAAAAAAAAAGCCTGTTGTGCAGACCTCTTTGAAGATTATAATGGAAGAAGGGACTAAATTCTTGGACATATCTGTGCCTCATTGTGGGTTTTTTCTCCTCACCTCTATCTAAATTCTAAAGGTGAGGTTTGTGGGGGGCTTTCTATAATTCATTTCTTGAATGTTATGGTATAGCACACTCTAATGACATCACTGGATATGAGAGGATTGGGGTAAGTAACTTCATGATACCATAAGAATCACTTCAGATTTGGCAAACAAAAGGCAAACAATGACATATCCAATCCACATTTTCAAAGCAAATAGACAGATAACTTTTTATTAACAGGTTAAGGCACAGCACTGGTTTGTATTTCTATGTTATTTATGTGTTATGTTTTGTTTTGTGGATTTATTGTAAAGCACTTTGGGTACCTTTCGGCTATTGTAAAGGGCCATATAAATAAAGCTGATTTGATTTTTGATTTGAATCTATGAAAACGCTGGATTATTCGAATATCCTATCTCTGAGATCTTTCTTTATAGATTTTAACCTTAATTTAAGTTTGACTTAAAATGCTGCGTGCAGGACAAATGCCTTTTCCCATGGGTAAAGTACTCTATTGGCTCACCCAATGGGCTAAAATGCAACTATAAAGTTGTCTCTGGCAGTTGCCTTTGCTTTATGTGTATCCATGTGGTTTAACAAACATGCTGAACACGTTTCCTCTTGGTTTTTGTGTGTTTTTATATGTTTTGCATCATAGCAATGAACTTGCCTCTTTTGGCTGCCCACCTGTTACTGACCTCTGCCTACTTTACTGCAAACCTTTGTAACTAGATGCCTTATCTGAGTCTTGCATCGTCAGTCCAAACTTTATTATACTGATTAAAAACTGATGAAAAACCGTGGATTAAAATTCATCCACTGGGGCTGTGTCACAAGTAAACTGCATAATCTAATTTCTTTCCAACATAGTGAAACTAATTAATATATATGGCTGAATATGAGGTTGACTTATGAGGAAATATGAGGAAAAGTAGGTCTATAAACTACTTTTTCGGTTTGAAAGCTATCCAGCAATTCAACATCAGCCAGATTCAACTTTTTTGCATCTTTTTGCCCTGTCTATTTGTCTGCCAGTCACCAGCTTATCTGTCATTCCAGGTCCTGTTGTTATTGGACCAACAAAAGCTCTCCATGTGTTCCCACCAGTTCCAGGCGCTGATTCCCACACCAACCTGTGCACCTGTTTCCTATTCCTTAATTGGTCTCCTGTTGCCTCATAAAAGGGTACAGTGCAGCTCTACAGAGGCGGCACATTTAATTTTAGTTTTGATTGAAAGCTAAAAGTTTTACTCTATGGTTGCTGCTGGATCCCACAGATATCCAGCAACTTATCTTACTAATCTACGCTAGCCATGAGTTTGTCTAAGTCTTGGAAAGTAGAGGGGAAAAACAGAAACCGTCTCAACCTGAAGTGTGTGAACAATAAGAACGTGGCAAATGCGGTACTGCAAATTCAGAACAAAGTTTAGAGCCTTTATTTGAGTCCATGAGGCCCTCAGTTGATGATCACTGACCTGAGCAATCGTACTATCTCATTCATTGACCTGCACTGTGGTAAGACAGTGTCAGCTCCAACCAAGCGTCACATAAACATACTTCTGAATGCACCCAACCAACAAAATCTATCCAGGCAGTAAAGCCTGCCTGCATTCAGCTGAACTTACACTTCAGGTCCATTCAGTACAAGAATAGCACAATGTTAAACAGCAGTTAAAGACAGAAATTACATCTGCATTCAATTGTGTGTGTGTGTGTGTGTGTGTTTTCTTTTCTTTTCTTTTTTTACATTCATTTGAATGAAAGATAATGCGTTAGAGCGCTCGGTGTCCAAATGTCCACATCATCTGCCTTTCACTGCTTACACCCTGCGGCGTCTTTCCGTATTTACACCTGAATGTGAAATATAACAAGATAAGATCACCATGATAACAATCACAATCACAATGGACCCGTGCGCTATGAATTATGGATGAATTATTGTGTAAAATAAGCAATCTGATTTTCATGGTAGACTTTGGAAGAACAATTGAAGTGGGTCAGTCCTTTGTCAAACTGTCACGATGTATTCAGTCCAGAAACGGGAACTTCTGAGGATCTAGCCTCTGAATTAACACACAACCTAAGTACACAGGGAAGGGAGGGAACCTGCTGGTCCTGACTGATTAGTGTATTATCCGTGAGGACTACAAACATTAATTAATCTCAGCCAATTCATATGACATTGACAGTTTTCTGAAAACTCAAGCGAGGAGGAAAATTCTTTAAAAACTTTCTCTCAGCGTTTCTTTGTCTTGTCACAATGCTGTCAATGTTTTTTTTTTTTTTTTAGCGTTTTCTAACTTGAAACGCGGCAAAATTTATGTTAAACTTTGTTTGTTTTCATGTTGTACCTGCATGTTCTCTTTAATACCGTCTATCAGCATATGTACATCGTGCTCGCCTTTCACACACACGTAACATGTGACCCAGATAACCTTCTGTGCCCACACTTCTCTTAGCGTGCTAAAAATAGCTGCCAGCATTAAATGAAATATGACTGCACTTCGATGTAAATAATGCAATGAGCGGTTAAAGACATAGACATCTAGACCGCCATGCTGCATGTACATTCACAGTTCTAGATTAATATTTATTTCCATGTGCGTCACTGATGTTAGTGTGGTTTCAGATGTGTTCTGTAGCTGCTTAACTATGAAAAACTCAATTTTAACCATAACCATAAAAAAACGTCTTGATTGTTGGACGGGATATTTAACATTCTGTTGGATTAGTTTGGAAGAACAGTAGTTGGGAGAAGATTCAGCCACTGTAAAAAAAAAAAGTACATATTATTAAAGGTCTTATAGGGGACAATGCAGACATGATGCACTGTAGCACCATGGGTGAATATCAAGACAGTATTCATGTGAAGACAATCTGAGACTTTGTCTCACGTTAAGCTTAAAAAGTTTACACAGTCCATTCATCCAAATCATGTCTGACAAAGTTGTAAGTTCAACTAATGCAGCTTTTTGGACACTAAGAATCCACAGAATCATGAGACGAAATCCACAGAATACAGAATTTATTTTCAAAAATGATTTTCACGAATACCATCATTGGCTGCAACCCAGGAGCAAAGGGGGGTAAGTGCTGAGAATGCTTGCGTGCACGTGTGAACCCGAAATGGTAGCAAGCTCAAGTAGAAGAGTACGAGTGTTGATGCAGTGGGTGTGCAATGTCTTATAATAGACCACAAAGACTTGGCCGCCATGCTTGTCACCACTTAAGGATACAGAATAATCTGGCAGAGGAAGAGCCAGTCTTTTATACTGTGGCACTTGCAACAGGTGGTGAGGCAATCAGGTAGGTGAGAGGGAATTTGGAGGCCACGCCTAGTGACACACACACACAGCAATACACACGGGCAGAGAAACACAAAGGGTTCGCAATAGCCACGAATGGACACGAAGGTGTTGAAGCTGGAATATGCGTCTCCTCTGTGAGCCACCATCAGAGGAACTTCAGGATGGGACACTTCCACACGACAAGGCAAACCAATGGAAAATTCTCCACAGTGGAGTCCACAAGCAGCCGCCGTCGTGCGCAGTGTGTATATGAGCATGTTGCCAATTGCAGAAATACATGAAGGGGTTCCTATGTGTTATCATGCTCTCTATCTGCTGCGCTATCTACAGTAATGAGACCTTCATCTCATGCAATTAGAAGGTAATTTGTTACTTTCACTAGTGCTGTCTCTGTGCTATGATGTGCTCGAAAGGATGACTGGAAATACTTAAACTATTGCTATTGAGAAATTCACACGGCTGATATGAGACTGCTTTCTCTAGAGAGGAAGGGACGTTTGGTCTGTAATTGGCTAATACCTGTGAATCGAGAGTGAAGAGGAGGCTTGATTACAGCCACTTTAAAGCAATCTTGATTATAAAGACTGAATAATCTGTCAAAGCAAACTCAAGGTGAAACATCTTTATTTGGGTTAGAGACAGGCCGATGGCTTGAAAATTGTTGAAGTTAGCTGGCTTTGATAATATGTATCTGTGAGTGTGTGTGTGTGAGAGAGAGAGAGAGAGAGAGAAAGGGAGGGATAGAGCTGCACACCTAGGCCAGTGTTTCATGGCTAATAATGACATCACCTGCAAAGTGGCTTTTAAATAAAATCTAATTATCTCACAAAGTAAAAGTAGCATCGCGCTAATTAGGGAACAGACCTCTCACCTCTATTCTATCTGTCTCACATTCGGAGGAACGCTAAAGGTGGCAGCACAACTCTCTGTCACACGCGCGTCTGACTGGAGCGTGATTGAAATTCATGTTCGGTGAGACACGTGTGTGCACATGCACTGTACAGGATGTTCAAAACCTCCAAGTAATAAAAAGGATGAGGGACTGAAAAAAAAAAATGTCATTCAGTATTGTCTGAGAGGCTCAAATATGAGTCATCATTGTGCCTTTCCTGGCAATATCCTTTAATGAAATATCCCAGTGCACACACACGGTATTGTACACACTGATACGAATGAAAAAGATGACACGTGTTTAATACTACGTTAATAAAGCTCCAAATTGAAACCTACTAATTTTCCTATATCTGATTTCCTTATCTGGTGTAGACATACTATATTTCTCTGCACTCTTTCTCACTGTAGCTTGTACTGAAATCATATGAGAGTCAAAGTGTGCCATCCAAGGCGGTGACTTGTCATATTATCTACTATTGAATCAGAGTTTTTTTCCGAGGGAACAAGGGAAACGCATCACGAGTACTTGAGGGCTCTCTAGCAAGCTTCATGCATACTTTTTTTTGGTAACTCTTTAATCCTGCAGACTTGTTTGCAGGAACTGCATACAAAATTGGATTTTGAGATAGGCATGATTAGCCAGGTGACTGAATTAAACACTTTAACGTCAATCCATTTTCATCCATCTAGAGGACCAGTGCATGTGGATCTAGCTTTGAGATTGCAGTTTTCTATCGGCTGAAACACCTTGACTCAACCCAGCATGTAGAAATATGTAAAATGTATCTTTCTAGAGCTAGTCTTTAGTTTGTCTGTTGTGGGACACTGTAGAAACATGGAGGTTTAACATGGCGGACTCCATGTAATTGCGTAATTAAATTTAAAAGGCTCATTCTAATGTAATAAAAACGTTGGTATTTTAAGGTGATTATACACTAATTATAACATAATTATGTATATTATATTCAATTTCTGACATATTATGTAAATGCAGCCCTATAAATCTAATATAGAAATGTAGACTGTGCAGTGCTCCCAGGTTCAGAGTGTGATGCCACTGTTGTAAATTTAGACAGCTGTGCATTTGTCATGATTAAGTTGACAAATTTGCAAATAGCCAAACATCAGGTGCAACAACATACTGTAAGACACAGCAGTCATCCCGGAAGCTCACTTGGTAGAGCATGCACCCTCTGTATTAAGGCTAAAGTCCTTACTGCAGCAACCTGGATTCAATTCTATCCTGGGTCCTTTGCTGGTGTCATTCCCTCTCCATCCCCAGCATTTCCTGTCCATCTCTCCAGCTTTCTCTGTCAAGTAAAGCATAAAATGAGAAATTTATAAGATATATCTTACATTCTATCTTTTCTCTTGTTGGGTCAGTAACACCTATATTTCTTAACTTCCTCTTTCGTCCTCTTTGGTCTCTTCACCTCTGCCACGTTGAACTTAGTTATGTTGCCCACTCACCCGACTCCGGTTCTGGTGCTCGTCGGGCCTTTCTCCCCGTCTGCATTACCCCAGGCTGCATGCATGTACACCTCTTCTTACTGGTGGTGCAAAGTGTCTGTCATACAAAAAGGAAGCCAGGCTAACTAAATGAGCTAACTAGCTTACAGCAGCAGTTCACTTAACTGTCCATGGGGGGAACCCTGTAAATCACAGAGCTGATGTGGAGCAGCCAGAAAACATTTTATTCAGAAAATATGATCCACTTCCACCAAAATAATTGAAGCACTTGTTGGCGTGGGACTTAGTGCTGTCATGCGTTACCCATTTCTCACGTGAGGTTGTAGCCAGAGCGTAAAGTTAGTGTGGGAATAGACATGCACGGTGCAAAGTAGTCATGGTAGAGGCACCGCTCACCCAAATAAACATCGGTGTAGCAATAAATTATTTCAAATCTGTTGTTTTATGGTATAAATGTGACACAATACTGCTTTAAGCTGCTAAATGCTGCATTGTGTTCATCAACTAGTTTCTAATTTTATTATGAAAGATGACGATGAGAGTGAACCAAACCAATAAAGTTAAACGCTGTGCTATTAGGGTGGCTGGAAACTTCCAGTTTTTTAATTTTAGTTCAGTGTTTGGGTTAAACTCCGACCTCCTGACATCCTGATGTAAATATCAAAATGTATATCAAATCGGATGCTTTCATTGAGAGAACGGGTTTACATTTGCGCTACATATGTAAGCAACAACAGAAGTGGACACGAGAACAGGTCAGAACATAATTGAACAGTGAAAAACACATGCTGTTCAGAATAGTCATTCATCCAAAGCACTTCACTTTGCCGTGGATGCATACATTTTTTTGACCCTTGCAGTGTGTCATGTTGAAAAGCTGCGCCTGTTTATCTAAACAAAGCCACGAAATACATATATTACTGAAGTGTTTATGTTATCAGCCTGAAATTAAATCTTTGTTTACATTTACACAGCCACGGCATTTTTTTATGGCTTTAATAGTAATTACAATGCTGAAACATTATTTACATTATCCTAAACATCGACTGCATCTTCGTCATTCGCTCTCACGATCATAGGCTGAAGTGTCTCGGTTGAGTAGCTCTTTTTCCCATCATTAGTGTTCTGTTCTGTTCTGTTGGCATCAATTTATCTTCTCTCATCTTACCTTAACCGGAAATGTTATACTGCCTTGTCTGGGAATCGAGTGGACGTGCCACTTAAAGCAACATCATGTAACTTTACTACCTTAAAATAACTGTTTCACAATCGTTGTGATGCTACACAGGATGGGAATGGTGTCATTCCCACTATTCCCACCACCAACCGTGAGACAGAGGGAGACGGCAAACAAGTGGCGTATACTGAGAAGAGAAGGAGACCAAACACAGATCATTAAAGTACACAAGAGGAACGGGAGTCATGCTCGGTGACCTCTCCTTGTCATGACACTTTTAACGCACACCATTTGGGGTAGGAGCGTTGTACTTGAGATGAAAGATGACCTGAAGGAATCGACTGGGTTAAAAGAAAAAGTAATGCATTTTGTAGAAGGTAACCGGAAACCTCAATATGTTCTGAATAATCAATCATTATTTCAGCTGAAATGTGTTAGGGTGGTGAAGAAAAAAGTCAGTATGCATTTGTTATTCTCTTTGTCTTTCTTCTTCTTCTTCTTCTTCCATTGGTCCTCTCAATTCACCTCTTTTTCTCCCTCTACGTTCTGAAGAAGTCCTTACAATTCTTGTGTGGTCAAGCAGAAACCGGAGTTGACATGCTCCGCTGGGAAATGTGGTAAAAGGTAGGCGAAAACAACTTCCATTATTGGATGAAAGCTGGAGACGGCAACAGAAAACGGCCGAGAGAAAATGACTGAATGAGGCGGGAAGTGAAGCCGCTGCTCTCGGCAGGTAGAATGGGACAGATATATACAGTCACAAAGAAGTGAAAATGTTTTCTTGTCATTGTTCACACACTGTGTGAGTTGTTGTCACGCTGCTGAATATTTTTTTTTGAAAAGAACTCATAATTTAGCATAAAAGTGGAGGATTGATGGTTTAAGTGCAATATGAAAATCCTTCTCAGCGATGTTACATCCTTTGTATGGTCTCTCTCCATCTCTTTTCAACACATACATTTATCATGCCATTTTATGTAACTCTACTGATAGCAGGATCATTATGATCTTCTTTCTGCTGTCTTTCTCAGACTACGGATTGCAGTGTTTTCCTATACCAGGCTTCAAGGGCTCTGTGGAAATTTCAGGGGCAGCTCTGAATCCCTGGTGGATTATGTCTCTGCGAGAGGAAAATGGGAGGACAGAGCTGCATTATCCACCATCTTTTGCAATTTTAGTCATCTTTCAGTGAGACCTAGAGCCAACTAAAACAAACAATGAAGACGGAGTGGCACCATCCAGGCAAGTTGATAGCAAGCTCCTTCACGGAATATCCATTACCGTGCGACAGCGATGTTTACCAGTGAGAGAACATTCAGACAAATGAAACAATAAATGTGCTAAATATACAAAAAATGTTCAATGTTTATTCCTAACATGGACAACAAGAATGTGCTGGAGTCATGTCCTATTGTTTTTTCATTTCTTTTTTCATTTATCCATTCAATTCCATAATGGTGTACTAATCCATATTTTTAGAATAACAATTGACTACCAATATAGATTACAAATACAATATGTGTGAATTTTTGACTCTTCTTTCACTGTTGTTCTGGTTGTCTTTACTGTTTTGGTTCACTTTCATCAACCTTGTATCAAACAGCAGCTAGCAGCTGGACTCAGGAGACCTGAGTGCTGGATTTACATTCATCAGGTGGACAGAAATACGACTCTAAATAACAAGTCTGTGTCTGTGTCTGCTGGATGTGTACATTGGCAATTGCTTGCTATCACATTCACTTAAGATTATGCAATGTTGTGTTGTGTGTTTGTTGCGCTGCCCCCCAGTGCCATATCCAAAATCTAAAATCCCAGTGTGAAATATTATTAATAAGCATGTTTTCATTAGTGTTTAACCTGAAAATAAATATAATTATAACAATAATAATACATTTTTGTTAGCTTAGAACAAGAACTTAAATCGACAGAGGAAGTGGGTCCTCCTCCACGAAATCCTCTATGTTGCACCACCATGTTTCTATGGTATCCCAGAATGGACAAACCAAACACTGCCTCTGGATCATGCCTTTCACATTTGCCCTTTTCAAGTTTCGTGGCTACCGTAGCTTCTCCTACATGTTTTGAATGAGAGGCGAAGGGTATTCAGCTGGTTGCTATCTGGAACCCGACAGCTGTGAGTCAATCCTACACAATAGACATTTAATGCAGTTTTAAAGTTTAAAATTGGATCAATTAGATGGAGAACTGATTATGATTGTGAAATAATTCACATGCAACGCTGTCTCTGTCCAGTTGGTGGCAAGTGGGCCTATTACTTGGCTAGCAGACTTGATCTTACATGTATGACCTTGTTGTCTAGCTGGCTTTGGTCATCGCATTGGTAAGCTATATCGCTACATGCTAGCTATGGCAAAATGCTTCTGGAGAAAGCCCAATAATTGTGATGTGGTTGATAAATAAGGTCAAAAAAGGGGGATTGATGCGGTGGAGGATGAAGGACAAGCAAGTAATAAAGATAACGTTTATCAGCCAGCGGCAGCTAACGTTTCGGGAGAAAGAAGCGGAAGCAAGGAGGTAAAAATCATTCATCATCTTCGTGGGGTGTTGACATGAAAAGTGACCGCATGCTCGATGTCTGTACATCTTTTCTTTCCATGACCTTATAAACGTATATTCTATTGTATTATTGTGATTGAGTTGTTTTTGTTTCAGTGATTTTTAAAGAACAATAGTCAGTTGAAAATAGAAATATTAAATGATTTTTGTTGTGACAAAAACGTTACAAGGAAAGGTTCAGAAAAATTTCACTCACAAAGATTCCCTCCCTGGGCTTTTCTAAAACCTTTTAACGACATCCCATGGCCATCCCGCAAATGGAACTTCGGATATCCTTAGGTGACCTACATTTAAGTATGAAACTAGACGTTGTTGTGTATGCCTGGAGACAGCAACAATCCCCATAATTACCAAATAAATCTTGAGTTCAGAATATTTTTTTTATCAAAAGTACTGCATGTGTTCTCAAAGCCAAGAACGAATCAAGAAGTAGATGAACATATTTTTCGCTCACTCTTGTGTATGTAGTCATGAAGCGTACACTTTCTATATGGTTCAGCGAGGCTCCCCTCCAGGGGGGAAATTTACTTGTCTGAAAGCCCAGTGAATAGATATTCTGTAGACGTGCTCAGTGTATGAGAGAGTAAGAGTCTTTTATTTTTCTGCCAACACCATTTTCCGAGAAATTGATATTTGTCCTGCAAAAGTTCACACACATTGCAGAACTTTGCCGAAGCTGTCGTGGGCTTTGCTGTGTTTTGCTTTTCGGAGAATATGCTCTGCTGGAGCTTTGATCTATGGCGTGGTGGGAGTGAAGGACACATTCTATTTTCTTTTCTTGGTATTTAATTAATAATGGAACGAAGGGCCATCGGTCATATAACACCTGACGTTTCTCTTCTATTGTGCGGTTTATCCTTGCTTATAAAAATCTTTGGGCCCAGATTACAGTATAACTCTGTTTGGGGGCAGTGCAAATCCCTGGGATTTTTACATTTGCTCATCCCCAACCCATTCAGTCCTTTCCTACCACACACGGCTCTTGGGATTAAACAGATAGAGAAGGGGGCAGGGAGTGTGCTGGGAGCTGGCTCTTTCAGCTCTTGCTTTGAGGATGATGGTCAGTGGCGTTATGTAAGCCAAGTGGATTTCAAATGCATAGTTGAGCCGTTCTCCTCTTTGATGCACAATGTCTTTGTGTTCCACTAACCGGGTTGCCCGTCTATGCAACATACAAGCAAATGCTAATGTACTGTCGGCTATACAATGTCTGCCTCCCATGCGCTGCAGAGTCCTTCACATTTTGTCCTGCCTACATACACTTTTTATATGCTCACCTTGAAATTTGTCAGCCATACAGACATAGGATACAGATAGAAAATGCCTGACAGAGAGTATAAAGCATATCATATTCATTGGTTGTGTTCCTCTTTGGATAAAATCAAATTACTCAGGCAGATTTGTAGCAGAGCTGTTGTAGCTGATCCTTGGCAAACATGAATCTAGAGGATCGTCCAAACATAATTTAAATGTGCTCCCAATCGTTCTCTTGAAACACTATTCAGATACACTTTGTTGCCAGTTTATTAGGTACGCCCTAAGAGTCTATTTCAACAGCCCTGCAACAAATCCTTCTTTAATGTTAAGTCATTGATTTTTGGTGTTTTAGTTGAGAGATGCTGATTTAACTTCATGGCCGTTTTGGAAACTGCATGTGTTCCTGTTAAATTATGTTGCCTTGTGCGTTTTTCTTATATTTTCTCAGCCCCATTTATCTCAACAACGTTAGACTGATACAAACACCACTGTTGTACAAATGTATATTAGTTTTAGCTAGGTGTACCCAACAAAGTGGAGTGTACTTTTATGTGGTATTTGCCGAAAACCTTTCATTTCTTGAAAACAAACCACGGTGATTGAAGAACATTTCCAGGTTATTTACAACTTGGATTGTATTTTCATAGATTTGGATTTCATCCCAGTAAAGCTTCTGTATAGTACTGCGATCTCAGCAATTGCTCCGGGGGCGTTCATTGTTATGATAATAGGAAGAATTGATGTTCACGACTTTGAAAAAGTTCTGTAGCAGCGGTATCGAATACATTCACAGAGCGCATTACAGAAACTTGCATTTGTGAGTAAATTGGACACAGGACTAGAGGAGATTCCCCATCAATATCAGTTTTTATTTTGCATATTAACAATTCCTGATATCCATGCATACAGTATAATGAGAGACAGCGATAGAGAGAGAGAGAGAGAGAGAGAGAGAGAGAGAGAGAGAGAGAGAGAGAGAGACTAAAATATATATTCCACTTAATGTATTGCAGGATATAATAAGACAGCAGCAACCCACATTGCTTGCACTCAATTAGTGTTACAGTGTCACAAATGAGGCTATTAAAATGAATTTAGACTTCATTTATAAACTTCTGGTTAAACTTTAAACCCGAGTTTTGTAGAATTTTTTTATTTTTATTGGCCTGATAAAATATTGTCTTCATTTAAATGGAACCTGATATTTCTTACTATATAACTACATGACATTTCATACAAAATAAATACTTTACTTATATAATGCATGATACATTTATATAATCACTGTAAACATGAAAACAAAACAGACATCATATATTTACTGTACTACAAGTACTGCAGAGTCAAACAAAAGTGCATGATAAAAGACAAAGATAATATGCACCCCTGGTTTTACTGTGATTGTTCAGAGGTAAGATAGCACCATATGACAGTCTGTGAACAGGTCAGAGAATAGAAGCTGTTGTAATATTTATATTTGGTATTTTTCTCACTCACCTCTTTTTTTCCTTTTTTTTTTTTAAACTCTCAGTCACAGCATAACCGTTCGTGTCCATTCTCTAGTCCTCTGAGTTCTGGTTCAGACAGAGTCCACCTTAACCTGGTTATTGTTGGTCATGAGTGGTGACGGCTTGCTCTTGAGCCTCTCCCCTGCATCGTTGGAGCTGTCCTGGAAGAAGATGCGTGCCGTGCACACTGACACTACAATGCGCTTGTATTCACGCCGGAAGTTCTGGTTC
This sequence comes from Nibea albiflora, assembly GCA_014281875.1. Lineage (NCBI taxonomy): Eukaryota > Metazoa > Chordata > Actinopteri > Sciaenidae > Nibea > Nibea albiflora. The sequence continues at coordinate 10,159,943 of CM024789.1, read as the reverse complement.
AGCACACCATACACAATGGCATTAAGGCAGCTGTTGAAGTAGGCCATGAAGTAGCTGGCCACAAATAACCACTCTGGGATGAGGGGGACCACCACCTCCGGTTTGATCGCTACCGCCAGGCCGATGAAGTTGAGCGGTGCCCAGCAAACGGCAAAGAGCACGAACACCACAAACATGGTGACAAAGTTTCTAACGTCATGTGGCGTTAGCTTGGGACGATTGTCTGGCTTCACCCGTCTCCTCACCTGTATGACCAGTATCCAAATGCGCAGGTAGCAGTAGGTGACAATCATGATGGGTAGAATAAAGTGAAAGAAAACCACTGCGATAGTGTACGCTGAGCTGGCTGACTGTTCAAATGTGCAGGAGTAGACCCGTGGGTCATACTGAAGTGAACCCACAAACAGGTTAGGCACGATGGCCACCACAGTCAGTGCCCAGATAAGCATCACATAGCAGACAGAGTTTTTGTCACTGTATAGTTTATCGTACTTGAGGCTGTGACAGATATAACAGTATCTGTTGATGGCTATGCCGGTGATGTTGAAGATGGAGCCGATGACGCTGACACCCATGAGGAAGCCGCTGATCTGGCAGTGAGCATAACCCAGGTTCCAGCCATTGTGGAAGATGGACGTGAGGACCAGAGGGTACGGGTAGATGGCCACAACGAGGTCTGCCACAGCCAGGCTTACCACAAAGATGTTCCCTACAGACAAAACACACACCCACAGAAGAGACAAAAGGGGGACACATGAGTCATTGACGCAGAGCAGATTGGTCATCCAAATGAACAAGACAAAGAGTGACGGGGCCAAGAAAAAAAAAAAAAACAGAAACATTTTGGAATCCAAAAAAGACATTATATTTTTGCTCCTGTTCCAGTATGCAGAAATCTATAGTTTAAAAAAGCACAGAGCAATGGACAGAAAAACATTATGCAATGTCACCCAGGTCACCGCCATCTTTGTCCTTTACTCAGGACAGAAACTCCTAATTGGGCAATGAAGTGGAGTTGAAAGCAGAAAACAACAACATAACCTTTACAAATATACAAACTATCATGCCGTTCCATGTGATGAATCAACGTTCAAGGCTCTTCATTCTCACAATGCAGGAACATTCAAAAGAAAAGCAAAAGCTGGCTGGAAGGCAGGAGAATTTGTTTATAAAATCCAAAAATTCGATGGTATTCTCTGAAAAATGGCTGCCAGTAATTTAAGCGTGCACAATCTGTAAATATGCTAAAACATGCAAAAACGGCCACAGTCCCTGAGAGACATCCATTTGTTTTCGTCGCTACTTTGTGGCATAAGCCGCGGGCAAAGAGCCTCAAGGCTAGGCGAGAGAAGGCATGTGCAAAATGTTTTTTTATCGTCTGTGTGTTCGTGCAGGTATGCGCCCGCGTGAATGTTAAACACGTTTGATAGTGTTCAACTTGCATTCATTTGTCACCTCTTCATGCTGGTGAATCATGAAAACGGGGGTGTTTCCTGTCATGAAATAATGCATATTCTAATTGCCGGCAAGGTCCCCACATTGCGTGTTCAAGGCAAACATGATCTGCGGGCTGGGTGGTAATGAAGGGCACACAAATGCATTCTTTGTCCTCAAACTCCTGGGAAAATTAGCCATGGCTTGTTTGAGAACACATGTTGCATGCAAAGAGGCGGCAGTCAGTGACTGTGATCTTCAGGCTCTTAATTGAAATAAATGACATGCAGTCTAAAGAGACAAATATCTCACTGTTTTATGTCTCCGGTTTTCCTTAAATATGCCTTTTAACATTACCGTTGAGTGGCCTGTCATGGGAACGTTGGCGGCTCATGCATCTAGCCACACACACACACACACACAGACGCAGCATTTTCACAGCTGTCACTTACATATAAGTGGAATGTGTTGTTTATATAGTAGTAAGCACCACATCATGATACCCAATGACAAGTCCAGATTCAGTTTTGCTTGTGTGACAACACTCTGTCACAGATGATAAAATACATTTAGTGCATGTCAGATGGGAACTAAGCGCGTCGTATATCTCTACAATCACTGCGGTGCAAGAGGCAATTTCATTTCAGCGCTGACGTTTGCTCTGTCAGTATCAGACACACTCCCTAGACCTGGCGGGCAGAGCTGTCAGTCTCACCTGTGGTTTAGACGTACACTACTGATCAGCCCAGTGGGCTGTTATCTCCAGTAGAACATACCAACCATTCCACTGCCAGGGATCATATGTGGCTATTAATTAAGTTTTGTCCTTGTATATCCGTCATTCAGCCGCCCTCTATATGGAATTAGCTGCACCTGCTGCTGTCACAAGATCCCATGGCTGCTGGAGAGCTAGCTAAGTGTGTGAGTGATTGTGTGTGTGCTGAGGACCTTGAGAGCCCTTTTCAACAGGAACATCTTTAAGAGTTATGATTTTATGATTAGATTAAATTTAGCGGGATTCATGCTAGGTTAAGGTCCTGAAGGGTTAGCAACCTATTTTAACATCCAGCAGATACACAGCAACAATAACACGTGTTATGAATGTTTACTTTAGTAATTCTCCACTATTTTCACACTCTGTCTGCCATATATTACAAAATATGTACAGTAAAGCAGGTCTCTGAAAAAAAAAGCTTCTTGCTGTGATAGTAAAGAGAAGCTGAGGATGAACAAAAGAGAGTACAGTAGCAGCCCGAACCAAAACAACAAGCTCATATGTCATATGCAAATTTCTTCAGTATGTCCAAGGCGGCATCAGACTTTCTTATTGTCAATAAGAACTCGACGACTCTTTATAAGCGCATGAAGATCAACAGAGAAACTGTACGCACAATTCTCATGCCACACGAAGCAGATGAATGATTTTCGCGTCCTTGCTGCTACATGCCTCCCCCATAACATTAGCTGCCACTGGCTGATAAACGTTATCAGCATTACTTGCTTGTCCTTCATCGCCCACCGCATAATTCCCTCATTTTTCACCTCGCTTATCAACCGCAATATCACAATTATTGAGATTTCTAAAAAAAAAAAAAAATTCGGATCTGCTGTGACATTTTGCAATAGCTGGGCTATGCTACGTAGCGATGTAGCTTTCCAATGTGATAGCTAAAGCCGGCTAGACAACAAGGTCATGCATGCGAGATCAACTCGCCACCAACTGGACAGAGAGGTCTACTGTTACTGTCAGCGTTACATGTGAATTACTTAATGTTACGGTACACTGCCCTCAGTGTTAATCCATGAAAAAGGATGGACAGCACTCAGATTTTTCCATCAATGTTAAAAAAAAAAATAATAATCAGTCATTGATTTAAAATATTCAGTTAAGCCGACCTCTGGTGTGTGTGTGTGTGTGTGTGTGTGTGTGTGTGTGTGTGTGTCTACTTGTATTAACTGTATTGTGGGGACAGTAGTCACAGAGAGACATTCTGGGGACCTGCCTCTCATTTGATCCCCACAAGATAAACCTTCACATTTCATAGTTAACTCAAGGTTGGGGATGTAGTGATTATAGTTAAGGCTAGACTAGGTCCTCCTAGTCACTTGTTAGTCACATATTCTCAGTCACATAATATGTGTGCAGCGTTGGGGACTGGCTGCAGCTAGTCAGGCTCCATGCAGAGTGCAAAATGAGAACATGTTTTCCGTGTTCAAAGAAGGTGTTGAGACAATGTGTAAACATTCATCTTTAAAGGGGGCTCACTTTGGCTCCCTTGGCTATTCTTTACTCTAACAACCCTGCTACGAGATTTTAAGCTCAAGTCACTCAGTATTAACAGCCTTGACCTTGACAAGGTCATGTGGCGAAAGGCCTGAAGGCAGCTGGCTCTTTTGACTGTTAGACTCCCTCACTCACTGTCTCTGTCACTGTGACTTGTGGTGTGACTGACGTGTCACTCTGAGTTTTCATGTTTGCTTGAGGAGAGATATGGCCTGCTGCCATGTCCCTTTTCTGAAATCCCACACTTTAAACCGAGTTCTGTTAGGATTTAGGTAGTTAGCGAAGCCCGTCCCAGCATGTTTTTGTCACCGTAGCGCACAATGAGTTTTGACACACACTGACAAGCTGAAAACATTCATAGTATAGCATTTAAACAACTCAGTCCAGCTCAACTTTTTTTACACAGTTGATGGTTTGCCAATGATTGTTTGGCGACCATCACAGACAAATGTTTTCGGATTGTTTTGCAGACACGCAGGCATCCCATCCAAGTCAATATTTTGGCAGCAGTAACACCTGTGAGTCTGTAACATGAATTAGGATTTTGTCCAGTTGTACAGTGCACAGTTACTCTGAGTTCAGTCAAACTGAAAGTGAAGCATTTGTGACTGGTTATGGTGAAGTCTTCCCACAGATTTTCCGTAGGGATTTAAGACCTGGCCTTTACTGGGTCACTTTCTTGTCCTGAAGCCACTTCAGTGATATGGAAGGGCTGTGATTTGATATGTAGCCTAGCTTCAAGTGCAGTCAGAGGACACTATTTCATCCTTAAATCCTTTGCTTATACTTCTTCAATGACTACTTCCACTTAATTAATTAAGCTCACCCCTGTCGAACCTTCTCCATTCACAAAGTTAACTATTTCTAAAAAAAAAATTAAAATCAGATTCAAATTCAAGAGGTTACCCCCTGTTGGTTCACATCCAATCAAATAAGTGTAATACTTTTCACTCATTATATGCATGCAGAAGGCACTCACTCACACACCCACTCAGCTGCTCCTGCAACTCTATCCCACAATGCTGACCTCCCCCAACAGACACCAACATAAACACTGGTCAAAACACTAGGCTGACCAATTACACGGTTATTCCCCATGATTGGAGGATTGAAGCCCTGAATTAAGTCTAAGCCAAGAACTGATCTATGCTTAATCAGTGACTCTTTGGGTTCGTATATATATATATAGCAAAGTCAGGAGGGATTGTCTATCACTGCCACCATAGCAAAACGTTTCACATTTGGATGCATTCATTTTTTCCTCCAACCTCGCAAGTCCCCTGTTCATCTGTGCTAAAAAAGAGCACGCACAGCATGAGGCCGCCACTTTCATGCTTTGCAGCAGGGATGTTGTCGGACTGCCGGTGAGCCGTCTCCAGATTGCTTTGGATTAAAGCCCAACATTCATACATTCTTCATTGTATCAGACCAATGTTTTGCTCTCGGTGTCACGCTGTTTTTCCACCAGCGACGTCCTTCAGTACCCTGACATGTCACCCAACAACACTCTTGTCATTCTAAATGTGCTCTCGCAGCAAAGGAAGCTCTGTCAGTGGTCCTTGAAATCATTGTCACCTCTCTGACCGAGGCCCACATTGATCAGTTGTCCAGTTTGATTGCAGGTAAACAACTCGCAGGTTAATATAGGATATGGTGCGGTAAATCTTTTTTTTAACACAGAAATGTTCAAATATTGTTGAACTGCAACTATATATGCCTGAAAGCCCACCACATAAAATGTTGTTTGACATCACACCCCAGATCTATACAATCCTCCCAGTTGCTATATCTATATTCTGAAGGTCTTTTTACAGGCCTTTATAAATTCAATCAAAATGTATTCATTTTCACGTTCCACTTTCCTACAAAAATAATCACATTCTCAAAGAATAAATAATCAAAGAGCCTGTATATCAAGATCAGATGAACTTAAATAAATGTGTTTGAGCTCTTTTTCCTGTGTAAAAATGTTGCCAATTCAAATCAATTCAGCAACTCCCTCTGAAACAAATACTTTAACCTAACCATTGACCTGACTAAACACGTTTGGAGCGCCTTATTGGTTCATTTCTGGCAAAATATCAGACAACCCACTGGCAGTCTGTGTGCTGTCTACCAACCGCTACAGGTTATTGCACTGTTGAGTGTTCAGGAAGATTATGATGCCTTTCTTAAACAGGAACAAACAGGTTCAGCCTAGACACACTGTGTCCCCGCTGCTCTAATCAGCTACTGTAGGCATTCATTACCCTGCAGTCAGAAGTCAAGTCTAACTGCATACCTTGTCAGGGGAAGTTACTGAGGTCAGAGCTGAATGTGCAGAAAAAGCACGTGAAGACCTTCTGTCCCCCGCCCTTGGCAGAGAAGCGCTTATTTTAATGTATGTTAATGTGTGAAAAACCACCCCAGGAATATGAATACATTTCAATACGTCAAGCATATATGTTAATTCGGATAATAACGACACTACATGTAAAATGAAATGCATGTCGCATGTTATAAATTTCAATTATAAACTCTATTTTCATGGTATGCAAAGATGGGTGGGTACTTCCCTGACACTGAAATGTACTCTGTCCTTTACACGCAGTACTATGCACAAGACACCAAGATGGAAGAAGCAGCATAAAGTGAGGGCACAAGGAAAGCTGTTGATATCTGCCTGAAAATATTGGCCAGAAATAGTTTGAAATCCTGATTCTGATTTTAATGCTAACTCATTCCTGCCTCCATCAGTAAGGACAAACTAAACACAAACTAAGAATGTAAAATGTACAACAATTATAAAATAGTGTTTAAAAAAAGGAACTCAATACTCAATAGATACAATTAGCTGCCAAAGTTTATCAAATCTCTACAGCCCTCAAAAGGCAGAAGGGTGGATATGAATTTTACATCCATGTAAACTGCATAACCTTTTTTAGCATATGGGAAACGTATGCTAAAAAAGTATAATATGGGAAAACATATGAATCTTTAAAATGTAACTTTTAGATCTCTACAAACATAAATTCATCTTTAACTTGGTCATTTGGGAGGTTTATTTGTAGTGCTACATATTCACATACTGCCTCTCTGAACCGTGAAGAAGAAAATGATTTTCCTACTTGGACATTTATCTCTGTTTGCTAAGCACCACTGTGACTGACACAGTCGTTTAAATGACACCACACCCATCGGATTTATAGTTCGCCTTGTCGGAGCAGCTTTCGCACACTGCCACACATTCCTGAACAGAAATTGCAGATACACTTGGATGCACATTCGATAACCTTCCACCATGACCCCGGTGCTTTGTGCTGGTCTTTGCCAGTGTTTATCTTTAAAATGTTTCACCTTTTTTTTTTTTTTTTTTTTTTTGCACCTTTTCTTTCCCTGTGAAAAAAAAAATCATTCTTCTTGTGAATTTTCTCTCATCATTACTGCACTCCCGGCTGCTCATGCATGATTCAGTGGTCGGTAACTGTGCCAACAAATTCAGAAATGTCTTGAATAAAGATGAATGAGATAGGATATTTTTGCGTGTGTTAGTGAGGTCTTGTGGACATCACTCCAAATATCTCAGCTACCACTATGACAGGGAAGAGGGAAAAAAAAATAGGATTATTATGGCACACCATCCAGAACTAGAGTGACAGCACCCGGGTATGCACACAGATATGTGACAAAATGCACACAAAACAACAGTGATGTTGGTACTTTACTTGAACTATATTAATAATAATAATCCAAAGAGAAGGAGAAACAGAGAGAGAGAGAGCGGTAGAGAAAGGCAGAGACCAATAAAAACAGAGAGCGAAAAAGAGAGAGATAGAGGCAGCCCTATGAAGAAGCGGAGTGATTATGTCCCAGGGTCACTATTGGATTTGCGGATATTGTGTTTATGAATGAAGCCCATGACAAGCGTGTATGATGAGACTCTCGGCAGGTTTAATCTCCTCACTTCTCTTACTGAAGCTATTTCAAGAGTCTTGGATGAGTACAAAACCATACCAACCGGCCGTATAGTACATTAATAATACAACACGGATGCTGCGAGACAAAATCTGTCAACGGCTTTCTCCGTTACTTTGTAGAGAATTTGTTTTCATCTGCCGAGAGAACAGTGATAAAGGAAGTGCTTTTGACATGGATTTAGGTAGAAGTGGTTCATTCCTACCCTGGTGTGGCAAAAAAGGAAAGAAGGGATTTACAAACTGACCTCAAATGGCCTCTCTGCTAGGGAAGTACCAACCAAAAACCACAGAGTGAAAAGCGGCATTATGCACTGCCAAGCTGATTCTAGCATCACAAAAACAGCCTGGTGCAAGTAGCCCGAAGCCTATTTAAATGTCAGAATCAAGTTTTAATCACAACAGTTAACACAAACACTGGCAGTTGCTTAACATGCTTGAATGGACATGACCACACAATGTTTTTTTGTGCGTTTGCAATTCAAGGTTACTTCCTGACTCATGACGTCCACGAATGTTTCTTACTATGGGTCCTTGTGTAATTCTCTTATCAGATGGGGAAATTTTCCCATTGGGTAGGAGATTCATTGGAGATACTCTCTGTTTCACACACAATGTCCTTTATACAGTATAAATTTTGAAACAGTGGTCCATATTCTTTTATCGACAAGAAAAGAATTTTGCTAAAAGCTACTCATTTCAGATCTTAAGTAGTCTTCTGTCTTTGCTTTACTTTAGGAAAGATTAATGAGTCCCTGTTCTTCTTCGCAGTGTCCTGAGGTCCTGGGGGATATTTTAACATCTGAGATCCACTGTGGTTTGACGCCTAACTGGCCAACCTCATCAAGCGTTAAAAGAAGAAGAAGAAAAAAAAAACATTCTCAATCTCAATTTTCCGTGGCCTCTTTCTTCCCCTGCCACGGCAAATTTTGAGGATCATGTGTTGTGAAAATACCTGTCCGCCACATTTACTTTCTGTAGTTAGGGAGCAGAGATGACAAAACACCACGGGTGGTGTCACACTGGATGTCAGCCAGGCCCCCACAGCTGGTGGCCTGACACAGTCTGACAGGTCCAGTCACGTCTTCCAGATAAAGCCCCCTAGACAAGTTGTCCAATGTCATGTTGTCAATCTGATTACACAGTCTTCATGTGTCATAAACTAGTGGCAAAACAGGACGTAAAAAAATTAACCTGTTTGTCAGACCAGGCAACAAAACAAAGAAAAGAAAGAAAATGAACTACATTTGAAACACCAGTATTGTCATCTTTAGGGATTGATGCATTTATTCTTCCATCACACTAATCTTGATGAGCATCGGGTCAATGTGTGGGGGATACTGTACTTTTTAGATTCCCCGAGGAGCTGGGGGTTGGGTGAACCATGTGGCCACAGCTCTTGTAGCTGCTGGTGCTGCAAAGATTTACAGTACTCCAGCTGCTCCCCACTGAGCCACGCTGTGTGGTTCAGCTACAGCATCTGTTATGGAGTAGAGACGTTTCAGAACCATTTGTATGAGTTATGTGCAATATTGAATATTCATCCAAGATTACAAGAGGACATAAACTAGGACAAAGCCTGTAAATCCATGTCTGAAGCTAAGTGCTAAGGTATTTCTGTCATTAGGGTTAGGTTTAGGGCGCAGGTTATTTTGCTGACACAAGTATTCAGAGTGACTTTCTACCCCCCCCCCTAATATCAAGGTGAATGACGTACAAGTTGTGTTTCCCCCATTTGTATGAGACTGCCATTGCAGATTAATCCCTGGCCGTCACTGTTCAGAGAGACTGTGATGTATTAGTTACGTAATTAAACCATAACCCTTTAATTCCACTGCATCTGTTTGAAGATGTAATCTAAACAGATGAGCTACATGGCATTTTGCACTCCTCTTGTGTGCTTCAGTGGGCATTTCGATTACTGGTACATAAACCGAGTTAGAATATTGAACATATTCAAAGCAAAAGCTGCCTCGGTTTTCATCTGCTGTAAACGGGAATCTACAGTCATGCTAGCAGCCCCGGGAGGCTCAGCTCTGAGCTAAATGCCAATGTCAGCATGCTAACACGCACCGATGACAATGCTAACATACTGATATTAAGCAGGTAGAACCATGTTCACAATCCATCCAATAAACATGTAGTTCAAAACCCCAAATGTCAAACTAGGAAAGGTCAACGGATCACTAAAGTAATAAGGATTCTTCCCCCGGGGCATCGGGAATGTCTGCACCAGATTTCACGACAATCCATCTGATATTTGTTGAAATATTTCTGTCTGGACCACAGTGGTGCGCGCTGTCTTCCCAAAGTAATGCCACTAAAACCTTCTAAGAAGCGAGGAAGCATATTAGATTCGACACCACAGATGGAAGTATTCCTGAAAGAGAAAGAGGCTGGTTGCTAGTTTTGTAAACTGTAGCTGCTTTAAGGTAATATAGAATAATAGAATAGAATAGAATAGATACTTTATTGATCCCTTGAGGGGAAATTATTTTTTTACATGCATATTTTCCCCAAAATGTAACCACACACACACACGAAGAGCTAATAGACATGCAAATGTGGAGTGATGGGCAGCCACATGGGTGCCTTGCTCAAAGGCCCCTTGGCAGGAGATGAACTGGCACCTCTCCAGCTACCAGTCCATCTTCCATAATTTGGTCCTTCCTTCCCAAATGACTGTGGAACTGAGGCAGCAGAAGAACCATGAATTCATTTTACTACATGACCACCAAGTTTAGGATTAGTGCAACTAATTTGGCTGCATATAAAGTAATTACAACAAATTACGTATTAGGTCTAATTTGTTAGAACTTTTGGAAACAACTCCACTGGTGTTTACAGAGCAATATGACTACGGCTGAGGAATTCTTAGCATGCTGTAATAAATCCACACAGCAGTTTTAGAGAAACTTTCTACAGTTTCATAAAATGACTACATTTTACAGAGTCGGCATTGTGTTTTGTGAGGCTCTATTCGGAGGCGTGTTTTCTTAACATATCACCGCAGAGCACCGTTTCTGAAAGCTAAATTCTAGACAGATGATTGTTGCAAAACAGACCTTCACACATACAAACACAAACACATGTACACAACATTGCAACCGCCAAAATAAAGGCTAGCAGTTCCGCAGGATGTTTTTTTTTCTTTCTTTTTTTTAAAGCTGTGCTTCAAAAACACAAAGAACAAAATCAAAGCACAGCACGCTTGAACACAATGCAGACAAATGATCTGCTGCAAACTGGAAAATCTGTTCTTACCCCACCTGTCCTCCTCACAAAAAAGGTACCTTTTAACCCCCCTTCCAACCTCTCCCTCGGTGTTCAACAGGTGATTCTAGCTGTCTGAAAGGCAGACCAGTGGGGAGCACAGCAGGGGGCTGATGGGTTGACCCAGATAGTGGGAGACAGACTTAAAGTTCAACCAGGACACACAGGATAGGTTCGTATAGTGTTGTGGTGACCGCAGCTTCTCTCTCCTGTTATCTCTCCCAAACACACACATACGCACACACAAACCCGCAACCATTAACTGTGTTCCACGTGTGTCTTTAAAAGCGCCGGGACAATTTAATCTACAGGTCATACAGCAACACATCTGAAATTTGCAGCGTTGATTATCTCGCCTGCTCGCCCGCCGTAATTGTTTTTTCCTAATGTTCTTCGACAGATTGAATCTGAAGCAGGGTCTTCGCTTGACGCTGCTTCATTTCCTGAAGACAAAGTGAAACTAGGTGATCAAGACAACAAAGGTCTTGTCAGTTGTGGGAGAAAGCACACCCCGCTCTGCAGACAGAAGGCTACTGTATACATGAACAGAAGTACTGTTTGCAGTCGGTCACATGGAGAGTGTTAAAACATAAGATTCTGCTCCAAGTTGTGTTAGTGGATGAAAAAGACATTAAGTCCTGAACACAGTAAGAGTGCTGTTTAAAGTGTAAATACTTTAAGAAATGGAACAATTGGTCAATTAAGGCAAAGAAAACTATTTATTTATGACTATATTTATTTATTACTCACTCCATAATGTGAAATGAAACAGTCATACCAGAAAATGTATCTGTGGTTCAGCACAAAATAGGCTGCACTGTCATTTTTATGATGTAGGCGCATCGAGTCTCAGGACCACTGTTGCATTGTTGATTTAAAAATCAAAAATATTATGTATTCATAATTAATAATTAATACTCAACAATTGACTGGGATGTACGTACGTACAAGAGAGGAGAGCTTGAGTAGGCAAGGACTTGATCACCTTGGGACTTGAAGAACCTTTGTGCCCTCGGGTTTGATGAGTTACACTTTGATGATACCCTTTGTCATGCGCCTTCTCACAATTTGAGGGAAGAAAATGACACAGGCCAAACACGATTGCTATTTGAGGAAACCTAACGTAACTTTTCGACCATAAAATAAAACCACCCTGGTGCCATGCTGACTTGCAATCAGTTTGAATGTTGCCTCTGTCCTTCCCACTCTGCAGCCTGTTCTCACGTGCAAGTTTTGGATTGGGCACCATTTCCCGCGAGAAGTGTGTAACGTTTTACAGCACCAAATCAAGCTAAAAACACCAGATCACATTTTATGGAATTCAGGATTTTTCCCTCTGAGTTCCTTCGGGCTGTTCTGTCTCAGCGCTCTGCGGGTGCAGGCGGGTAGCGATCCTGGAACAGGCACCAGAACCAAAGCCAAGCGAGTGGGCAACATAACGGGCCTCGGCAGAGCATGGCAGAGGATGATGGGGGAAGTTTAGAAGAGAAACGGAGAGCGACTGAGTGAGAGGCTGCCAGACAAGAGTAAATCTGCGACTGGCTTTTGGTCATTGGCGAGAGCTTGGTGAAATAAAAGGCTGAAAGACAGACGCCGAGCTGGGCTTCTTGCTGTTGGACTAGTAACTAATATTAGCTGGCTGCTCTGTGTTGTGTTGTCGCACTTGCTTGATGTTTGGCTGTTAACAAAATTGTTGACTCACTAGCTTTTGATCATATGTAATATCATCATAGCAGAAGTGTACAGCTGTCCAACTGTAAGACAGCGGTATGGCACTCTGAAACTGGGGGTGCTCAAAGATCCGAGTTTGGTCCAGATGTGCTCTACACATCTGGTTGTGAATGAAACCTGAGGTTGAGGTGAGTAGAAACAGAGGGAGGGTGGTCTCATCAGAAGGACTGTGTTTTAAAGCCCTAATGAGCAGTTTGGGGGCGCCTATGTGCATCTGCATTTTTTTAAAAATGCTTCCCTTGCAGGATTCGATCTCACAACCTTTCCATCTCCAAGAGGAACACGAGTGACAAGATGTTGAACTCTGGACTATACAGATAATGCGGTCACCTGCATTTTTGGTGCCCCCCTAGCAGCAGAATATCCCAGGACTATGCAGTGAAGCTCAGACCTAACATCTGAAGATGTGCACCAAGTTAGGTTGCAATAGTTGAAGCTGATTTTGCTTCATCAGCGGTTATGTAAAATCGAACTCAGTGCTAAAAATTTGTAATGTCAAAACTCTATTGAATGAAAACACAGAACAAGTTCAGATATGCGTGGCTTATATGGATGGATTTGTCTGGACCAGAATCCAGGAAAAAGAGATTTGTTTCTGAGACTTGAGCATGAGTCAGTAGTGGGGGAGTTTTCACTCCTTTGTCGAGCTGTAACGGTTTCTGAGAGCCAGATACTTTGAGGCTACAAGAATAATCCAAACAGAAACAACAAGAAAATCCAGTGCCACAGTTTAGATATATATTGTTTGGCCTTTGAAAGCTTTTATTTTCAATAGAGAGAGCTGAAGAGTGACAGGAGAGATGGGAAATGACACGTGGGAAAGAACCACGGGTCGGATTCAAACCTTGGCCGCCGCAGCAAGGACCGAGCCTTCGTACATTCGTAGGGCGGTTGCCCTACCGACTGAGCTAAACGACACTCCCAGTGCCACAGTTTACACTGGCACACAATCGTCACATTTGTTCAAGCGTTTACATTTCCCCACGTCACATACACGCACAAACGCAATGCACACACGGCAACCAATTACAGGAAGTCTTGGATTCCCATTTGCAATTACCAAGCAGCTTCATCCTGTCAGAAGATTGAATTGGTCCCATTTATGTCATTTAGGTCCCTGGAAAGCAAGTATTTAATGAGGAGTTACTGCCACTCATTATGAAACGAGCACACTCATCATGCGTCAAGGTTACTCAAGTTATTTAAGTAAAATGTTGACAACATAATAAACAGTACTCAACAATGGACGGGATGTACGTACAATTTTAGAGAGGAGAGCTTGAGTAGGCAAGGACTTGATCACCTTGGGACTTGAAGAACCTTTGTGCCCTCGGGTTTGATGAGTTACACTTTGATGATATCCCTTTGTCATGCGCCTTCTCACAATTTCAGGGAAGAAAATGACACAGGCCAAACACGATTGCTATTTGAGGAAACCTTAAATAACTTTTCGACCATAAAATAAAACCACCCTGGTGCCATACTGACTTGCAACGTTTTACAGCACCAAATCGGCGCTCTGTGGGTGCAGGCGGGTAGCGATGCTGGAACAGGCACCAGAACCAATGCCAGGCGAGCATACCGGGTCTCGGCAGAGCATGGCAGAGGCATAGAGATGGAAGAAGATGATGTGGGGGGGGGGTGACTGAGTGAGAGGCTGCCAGACGAGTAAATCTGGGACTGGCTTTTAGTCATTGGCGAGAGCTTGGTGAAATAAAAGGCTGAAAGACAGACGCCGAGCTGGGCTTCTTGCTGTTGGACTAGCTGTTGACTCATTAGCTTTTGATCATTAGTAATATCATCAGAACAGAAGAAATTGTACTGGAGTTTGGATTTATACAGTATATGTCTTTTATTCTGCCTAGAGGAATTAAACAAACCTCCACTAGTCCACCCAATTAATATAAACAACTAGCTGTCAAATGCTTTCAGCAACTTTTGAACCGCAAGCTGAGAAAAAAAAGTCTTCACATTACCGAGGGTTTTAAACAATTCTTGCTGTAGATTTAACTTTTAAAGTAATCAGTGAGGACAAAATGAAAAGGAAACATCTCGGTTAAACTGAAATAAAATGAACATTCAGGAGCGATAGAGCAATAAAGAGCAGGGGAGTCTCCCTGAATTGCATTATTATTGCAACAACTGTGGTTTTAAATCCTGGTAAGAGACAGGATGGGAACCTGGAATGAAATCAAAGGCCAAATGTTTGTTGTTTGTTGTACAGCTTATGAATATCAACCTCCCAAACTTCCACACCCTTACAGTTCACCGCGTTGTCACGTAATGAAAACACTGTTGCACACAAGGTTGGGAAGTATGAGCTAAAAGTTCTATCACCATATATTTTATAAATATTTTCCCCAGATCATTTAAATATGTGAAACGTGATTTAAATGAAGTGTGAGACTCTGTGATAGTAAATACTTTTGCCTGGAGTACAAGTTATTTTCAGTTAACTATTAATATACATTACAGGGGGTAGTGGAGGCAGTTTCATACGTGGTGGAGCTCATCACATTGCACAACTGATGCGGAGAGCGCGTGTGTGTGTGTGTGTGGGTGTGTGTATGTGTGTGGCGTTTGCTCCTTTCTCACAACAGCTGCTGTTCAATTTCAGGATCCTGTTTTGGGTTAAATATTTGCATCTTGATATTAGAAATCATGAATTCAGTGTTTTCACCAGTAGAACCTAAAAGCCGTCTGTCGCAGCTAGGACGGCCACCGTGTTTCGAAATGCAGAGGATGATGCATTTTATTTTGGATTTTTGTACATTATAGCAGATCTAATCAAGATTTTGTTTAACGTTTTTTTTGTTTTGATGACCCCACGGGGAATTTTTATGTTTTAGCCTCTTTCAGCTGTCTGTTTATCTTTGTAGAGCCATTAACCTTTCTGTTTTGGTTCACTCTCACGGTTCTGACTAATGCCAGTCCTTGCAGAAAAAATTGGCAACCCAACCCCCTGTGCTACCTACCCAGCTCCAAGTGACTGGTGGCAACTAGCTGGTGAACGCAGTAAAGCATTTACAAGTAGGTGGAGACCAAAACAGAGCTTAAAGGACACTAAATATTATAACAGGACATGAGACTGCAATGAATGAATAACGGCTAACGTCACTTTTGGTCTGTTGTATTTGGAAATAGGCAACTGTTTGCTAACCCGTTCACCACAAGAACCAACAATGTGTCGTGTTACAGCTTGTACCGCTGTCCCCTAATGGCCAAAAAGAAACCACAGGCACTGCATAGCATTTGCTATTAGCGTCAACTGTATCTGGGCCTGAGACATTCCTAGTGCTCACTGACATGTCACATTCTCAGGTGATTAAAGAAGTTACTGCAGCGTTGCCCTGCATAGCCTTTTTTTCTGCTCAACATCCAAATCATTTTAAAGGAACCGTCCTGTTCTGTTTCTCCATCTTTTTTCGGTCTTGCCTCTGTTTCTTCAATGAGATTTTTTTTTTTTTTTTTTGCGTGCAAATGTGCATTTCCTTTAACATAAACAAGTGGACATGTTTCTATTGATCTATCCGTGTGTGACTTTATATCCATGGCGCGTACTGTATCCCTGCTATTGTGCCAGTTATCAGAATGATTCGCAGCAGACAGGATTGCATGTTATTTTTAGTGATGAATCTGTAATGTAATCAGTTTTGTGATGTTCCAAAGCCAACAATCTTTTGTATATTTTGATATATTGCTGTTCTTCCCATGGAAAATTGAGGTCAGACTGGAGCTTTAGCATCTGTTGAGCTTTATTATATATGATTAGTTTGGGCAGTAGTTATTTCCATCATCCTATCTGACCCCAATTGACCTGAAAGAGCTCAATGTAATCTCCTTATACCATAGTTGGGATTCTTTCCGCATTTTTTGAATGTCATCTTTTCACTGTGTTTCCAGACTAACAGACCATATATGTGAGCGCTTTGAACAGATGAGCCACATTTAATTGCTGTGGTTAATGGCTTATCTTACCATTTTATTTTGATTGTCACTCTCAGCATAAGCTTTGGACGTAGTCTCTAATTTCCTATTTACTGCATGTAACAGCTCTGCTTCAAAGTCAAACACAGAGTAGCCAGAATGTCATATTCTCACTAATCCCCATATTAAAAACCCACTATCTCTTTCTGCATCGCTACATTCACTGGTATCTCAACCTTGCATTACATCCTGTGCAGCCAGTCCCCTTTTAATTATGATGATAAGATCAAAAGTTTACTTAAACATACAGTAAGTGTGTATACAGTCACGTAATAACAGAGAAACTGTATCTGCGTGTGGAAAGAAACTTCACGGGCCAACAATAAATACACAGAAAAAATAACCACCATGAGTAAACATGCATGCACGCACGCACAGCAGCAGCAGCAGCAGCAGCTGGGAGACAATCACCGACCCACGCTTGACATACAAAAGTACTCTCTTCCAGCCTGTGAGTACTCACCAATATACATACTATTCTGCAACAGTGACATCAACAAGCTGGTGGTAGAACTGGGGGACCCAAACAAAACCAATCCTATGACAGTAGTCCACAATATTTCTATTTTAGATTTAGATTAGATTGTTTTTCCAGGCATGGAACAAATGAACCCTGATACATCGGAGATCACGTTGCGTTTGTTGTTGTCGTCCCTATGAGGAGCCAAAGCTAACGGAGTTAGGGAAATAAATAAGGAAACCAAATGCGAGCAAACTAGGTCCGCTAACTGATACATATTTTGGTTATAAAATAATCAAAACAACTGTTTAGTCTATAAAAAGTGACATCTTCAAATTAATGTCAAGACCAAACAGTCTGAAGTTATTCAATTTGAAATAAGGAAAAAAATAGCAACAAATCTTCATATTTCAGAAGATGAAATTAAATAAATGTTTTAAGGTTTGTGCTTCTTTAAATCAGCACCCATCAACATGTTATATTAACAATGACTGACAGGAATTACAAACCCACTCCGGCACTGTTTTGGTTTCATGCTTTCATTGTTTTGATTTTTGGTTTCGCGGCCTTCTTGACCGTATCAGTTCACATCGTTCTCATCAGCCTCGTTCCCATCTCAAGCAGGCAGCTGTTTTCAGCTCAAATAGCTCTGATAAACTCACTGTGCACTTAACTGCCCAACACCACACTGCAGACAGACAGTTATAGTGACTAGTTGGCGAGCATGGCAGATCATCAGCAGCCAGATATTTTCCTCAGGAGTTGGTGAAGAGTTAGCCTAAACTGCACAGAAATAAACCCATACGGTAGCTCACCTGGTGTGATTATGTCCTCTATGTACCAAGGCTAAAGCCCTTACTGCAGCAGTCCAGGTTTGAATCAAACCTGTGTCCCTTTGTTGCGTGTCGCTTAGCCCTCGTGCTCCTACTATCCCCGACTGCCTTCAGCTGTGCTGTCAAATAAAGGTGAAAATGTCCCCAAAAATAGGAAAGAAAAATAAACATTCTTTCAAGACAGAGTGCAGACATATGTGTATGCACGAATGGCCCTGTTTATGCTTTAGCCCCTAATCCTAGCCTTAACCCTCAGCCTTACATGTCTAACCTCAACCCTCCACCTGAGGTTCACCTAAATCCACTTCTTATTCTTATTAGTCTAACCTCGACTCTGCAGATGCGAGGCTCACTCAAAATGACCTAATTTTGCAAAAATGTTCTGAGTCTGAATCTCTACGTGGTCCTAACAGGGACAGACAGACACACACACACACACACAAACTTAACTGGCCTAAAATTACAGCACAGGGCAAGTCATTTGGACTCTTGACAGGATGATCTAGCTCGTGTGGAATTAATGGAAACATGATGAATGAATGATCGATTACTCATGTTGGGTGTGATGATACTGTATTTAAGCCTCTGCTTGGAAGAGTTGACAGCATCCGCTGAATCCCTTTCTGCAGCATAATTGAATTACAAAGGAAGGGGAGGACGGATTCTCATATTCTGCTTTCACAATAATTTGACGCACAGCTCTCCAAACATTTTTCACCCCTCAGCAGGAAAGATGTTCACATCCCCTGACAGCATCATCGCCGCTCTCCCTAAGGGCACATTGCCAACTATGCATCTCCGCGCACCAGTTCAGTTCCTATCCTTGCAAAACACTCTGGGCCAAATCTGATGTAACCATTTGATGTAACTCAGGTCTCCACTTTGGTTACATCAAATCTAGATTATTTTATAATGCCGCGAAAAACACCAACTTCACAGCTTGCCTCACACTCCTGTCACTATTCCTTTCGTAATATGATGATCTCTTGTCATGGCTGCCACTTTAGGCTGACTTGCTTTGTGACTGTCTAATGAAATGAAAACACATTTTCTGGTTCACAACTACAGGTTTCTTGAAATTATCATTCATTTGGTTTGTAGGTAAGTTTGTAAATTGTAAATCTTTGGATTTGGGACTGTTGATCAGATAAATCAAGTAAAATAACAGATACAGATCCGTTTGCTTTCATGAACAAAAAGCACAGATGTGTTATGTAAAAGCTGCATGCATAACAAATAAAAACAAGCTGCAACAATTACAAAATGATGATGTTACGCCAACTCAATCCTGATCTCTAATTCTTCTTGTGGATTCCATAATTCATTCAAATTCAGGCAGGCTCTTTTATTAACAATATTATGATGACTACTATGTTAATAAAAATGTTTCATTAAATTTCCCTCCCTATTCAGCGCTATTTGCCTGGGGAGATTGTTGACAGTCATAAGACTCCTTTGATGCACTTAATTTACTATCTTTTCACTTCCCCTCCCAACAGTCTGGATGTTTTTTTTTTATTTTGCACCACCCACGTGCCTCCACCATCACATTTCACCATTCGCTATCAAAAGCTCTAATCTATTTTTGGAACAGGGACTAATTAATTTTGGAAATACTGCATTTTTCCAGCCCAGTTTGGTGAAATGTACCCAAAGGCTTGAATACCACTTCATTCTTACCGCAGCTACTACTACAACAATTACAACAATTACAACAATTACAACTACCACAAAGTCACGGTCAATCGCGTTTTAGCCAAGTTATCCCGTCGTTTTGGTTACCAGGTCTGTCTTTAGGGAGTTGTCGCAGTGGAGAGTTGAAGTAAACAACTGGCTGGTAAATAAAGTCAAGAATCTGGCAAGTCGTGAGAAGTTTGTGGACTCATAAGACCTAAAAGATAAGTGAATATTGGGCTTTGATTCATCAGGGGGGCAGGAACAAGACTCCAGTTATATAAAATGATAATGTTGCTTTGTGCTTTGTGCTGGATGTTCAAGGAAGCAGTTAGATGTTAACACGATTTTCTCAGGCACTGTGTTTCTGTGTTCTGTTGTTTTGAAGTCTCTCTGCCCAAATAATGATCCAAAACTGAATACAACTTTAAGACTTTTGGGGGAACGCACAGGCCTCGATGGAGCAGCTGAGAGCGTCAGAGCTAAATGTTTCTCAGAAACCAGACAATTTAGAACCAGTTCTCATCAAATGGAGTCCAATATTCAAGTCTTATCCGTAATGACCTCATCCTTAACGTGCGCTCATTGAGCACTGCTATCAATAAAAACACCATCCTCTCGTTAGAGCTCAGCACGGATACAGAGGACGACTCTGTGCTGGAAAAAAAATTTGGTTGAAGAAAAAAAAAAACGTTTTTCCCAGAAACTAGTTTACAAAACAAACCTAAAAACGCCGTAATGTGCCACATTTAGCACCAGAAATGATTGAATCTATGTTTACACAGTCATTAGTGTAATTAATTATATCAGTGTAATTTAATATTTTAAATGGATTTGTGTGGATTATGGCTGAAAGTGGATATGCATGGCTCTTTTGTTTTTTTTGGAAAAGGCTGTAATCGCGTGCAGGTGGTTCTGAGCCATGGCTCTGTCAATAACAACGCTGTCCTACGTGTTACCACGTAGCACCTGATCAAAGATATTTCACTGTTTTTACACTGGAATTAGCATAATCTAGGTTAATGGCATTGAATGCATCGATTACAGAGCTTGTCGTCTATCCTTAGCTCAAAAATCAAAATGTTATTTATCCTTTATCCTTTTTCTAATGATCCTACATAGAAGATGTAACAAAACATCTTTTGCATCTTCAAAGGTGTTCACCATTCAGTCCACTAAATGTCATCTCTTATTCACGCGACTGAACAATACAAACTCTGTCGACGTGTCATCATCAGCTGTGATTTGCTGTCTATGACTGTTCTGATGTCACCACTTAACTCCCCCTTTGGTTCGCCACGTCTACTTCTTCTGCTTGAACAGCAACCGCAGCAAAAAGAGAAATGTCTAATCTGGCACGGAATCACACTTCTAGATTGGATTTCATGAGATATTAGATCGGCTGTGGTGGCAGAGTCAGCAAAAAGCGTTTTAATAAACGTCCCCCGAGCAAGATGATATCATACGATAGCAAATGATATCATACATATCTACTCGCATCCACAGTGCAGTACTTTCCATATATCAGATTATTTCTTCATAAGACTACTACTCTCAGAGAGACCGAGGCTTAGACTAGTTCACCGAGCACCGAACAGCATGAACAACTTCCTGCTGCATAATTTCCTATTACTTTTGGATTGCACCCAACAAACACTGGCGTGAACCCAAGTGAATGTGTCTGAAAGTGTGACAAAACACACTAATTTAGACAATAATCACAGGGAGCATGTTTATGGGTCATTAAACGAAAGCATACTGTGATGAGGAAATCTAACGCACTAAGCTCCTGCTCATTAGAGGGATGCGTAGGACCCAACTAATTACTTTATAAACGTGACAGGCCATGAAGAATGTGTCATAATCTGCCTCTTGAGAATTAGTCCACACCTCTGCACTGCTAGCTGTGGCTCCTATCATCAGAAAATGGCTCTTTCAGACTCTCGCTCCTCTCTCCTAAGTCTGCAGGTAAAACAAAGTGCGGGAGTCACCGGCAATGAGGCATCGATACGAGCCCTTAACAAGACGGTTCTTTACAATGGAGTCAGTTATATGAAGGGGGTATTGAGTTAAGTGATCTTAAGTGATGCAACACGGAGACAAAGGGAAAATAAATTGGACTCCGGCTGCATAACAGAGATCTAATTATGGAAATATTCATTGGTGATTAGGCTGAATTAAATGAATGAGTGACTGTTTTCTCAAACGAGCAGTTAATGATATGATTGGCTGCGGGATAACAACAAATCATTACACAACCATTAGTATTGAATATGTGGAGTGTTGAGCACAGAACCAGATCAATATATTGGCAGCATATTATTGATAGACACACACACACACACTGTATATATATATATATAGAGAGAGAGAGAGAGAGAGAGAGACAGGCACAGCAACAACAGAGCATTTGGTTTATTGATTGCCGTTGCTGGGATGTCAAGATATTTTGAACAAGCGTACCAAAAACTTCTTCTGAAATACATAACCTACGCTAGCTTTTCTGGCCACTTTGGGGAGCGATGTGCTGCAAACACAACGGCCATTACATTTGGAAGGAGCCATGGTACGATGATCCCGCGAGCACAAAACTGCCTATGCACACATGCAGATAATGCGGAGGAACACGGGCATTCATCTGTGGCTGCCTTGCATAAAATAGTCAGTCACTTTCACCTCTTAAGGGAAACGTCCGGTTCTTTAGCAGCTTAGCGCTCCGCTGTGTTCGCCTGTCTGGTAGATTACAGCGAGTTTATCGGAGCCTTTTTCGCGGGGAAACAGCTGTTTGCTGCTGGGAAGGAGACTGCGGAGTCAGGTGATGATCCTCAGAGGGTTTGTCGCTACAGGTGACACCTTTCACATTACACACAGACACCTGATCCATTATTAATAAAAAAGTATTGACTGGAGCAGCTTTAATAACCTACTTAACAGGATCCTCGTGAAAAAAAACAAAAAACAAATATCGATCTATATGTTTCATCACGTGTTCGGTACAGCATTCAACTGACTTAAGACAAGCTGCAAATGATTTCTCTCAGATTTTATTGAAGATTGTTTAATCTTCTACTGACTTTATGTGGCCTGATTAGAGAGTCACTTCCTGATAAGCTTCAGCAGTGATACTTTGTTTCAGTCTGTTCCACAGTGAATCTAACAGAAAACATCTCTGGCTTCGGGCTATCAAATAAAGCAAGAGGTTCACAGAAGTTTTCAGAGGAAATTCAGGATGACTCTCGTCTTGTGCAGACTTAAGGAGCAAATATGCATTTCCATTCGCGTCTAGAAGAAAATGAAATAAAGGAAATGCAGATTTGCGTGGTCAGACTGAGGGCAATCCTTTTTCTGTATCTCTTAACATCAAAACATCCTTTGAACATCCTCTTTTTACTCCAAAATTAGGACCTAAACACCTGGGACCAGCAAAAGACTGTGAGTACAGCCAAAATTCCCACTCAGACATTTATCCATAAACCCATTTTTATATCAACCCTGGCTTTGTTTGAACCTTGTTAACTAATTTTAAGTCAACATGCATCTCTCTGACCTCAAGATTACGTTATACTACCCTCGCGTCTCCGCTTTGTAGTTGCCAAAATTGTTAGTTTTTATAACGGTGCGGTAATCTGAAATGTGTAGGCCGAACACTGCTGTGTCTGTCTGTATGCCTGTCTGTGAGTGGTCTGATAAGGCTTGAATGGGGCAGTGTTTGTACGCTTACATGAAATGGCATTCATGTGTCTGCCATAATAATCATCATTACATGCCATTCAACTCGCAGAGAGTGACAAGGCTTTCTGACTGAGCTGTTTGCTTGTTAGTGCGCCGGGTGAGCCGTGCCTTGTTTTAAGACCCGTTAATGATTCATTCACAAAAAGGGGAAGAGGTAACGGCGAGACGAGGACGTCGGTTTTGTGTGAGGATTTTCAAAGTTCTGTCTCGGGACCCTCCATATTTTTCCCTTTTTCCCCCATCAGTTATTTAACAGTCATGCAATCTGACGCATTCACAGCTGGAAGCCGCTGAGTCCGACCACTGTTGGCCACTGAGTGGCAACGGTGAACTAAGTGCTTCGTTCAAGGGCACCTTGGACGCGGCGGAGAGAGCGTTTCCCGCTTCCCTGTTCTGGTTCTTTCAACTGGGATTCAGACCGGCACCGTTCGCGTCATCAGCTCCTGCTGCCTCATGTATGTGCCTATAATCAAATAGCTGCTGCTCTACAGTAAGCACACTACAGTATGCATGTGTTATGCGCAGTTCCCCTCGGATGAGCATTAGGTTTTACTTGATCTCACTGCCTAAAGCTTCCCCAGTGCGTCATCCCGAGCTCCTATCAAGCAGAAAGAAGTTTTCACTGTATAATATTGTAAATGATTAAAAATAGCACGGGGGAAAGCATGGGAAGAGGAAGGGAGGCTAGTGGGAGTGGGAGGGATGGAATCTTAAATGGCTGCACGTATCCTATGTATGTATGAATTCGTATTTATAGATTCATTATGTCTTCCTTTTGAAGCGAAGACACTCTCTCCTCTGTGAGCGTGTGAGACGGGGAGACAGACAGAGACAGAATGAGAGCAAGAGAAAGGAAACACAGGAAGCACAAGGGGGGGCGGGAGGGAGGGGGTCGCAACAAAGAAGACCAGATGCCAAACGCCTGCTCTTGTTAAACTCGACCATGTCAGGCTGGTCATTGTTGAACACTTAGCCAAAATAACGAGCTTGATTCATTTTGCCCGCTTGGCCGTTATGTAATCTGGAGTCCACAGGGTTAGCATGATCGCCGACTTATTGCTTGACTGCCTTGACACAAAGTGCTATTGGCAGAATTCCTCTACAGGTATGCGGCCTGACAACATAACGTCCTTAGAGAACGGTGGGGGTGTTGGATCAGAGTGATGCAAACAGACAGGGTGTCATGGAATATGAAGCCTGCAAGGTCAATTTAAGTGAAAATAATATATATATATATATATATATATATATATATATATATATATATATATATATATATATAAATAAAGAAATAATCGAGTGTTCGTGCATGAGGGTGAGTAAGCCTTTGAGGAAGAGGAGTAGAGTAAAGTAGGTGGGAGACTGAGATGAAGCGCAAAACTTGGTGAGAGGAATGCAAAGCGCAACTCAGAATGTAAACCAGAAAAAAAAAAAAAAAAAAACAGAAAAGCAGAAAGGTGTTTTCTCAGGGGAGAAATCTGGAAAAGCACCGCCTGAATTCTTATCATACAGCGGATGCAAACCATATATACAGAATGGATTACCGCAGGCGAGCTTTGTGTGTACAGATAATCCGGCAAATATTGGAAAAAATCGCGGAATCGTCTGGAAGCTGAGGCACCTACAGGAAAAGTGTAGACGGTAAAGAGTAGACTGAGATAAATGAGCGCTCGCTGGGTCAATTTTTCTTTCTCAGATGACCCTGGAACGAAGCCTAAACCCAGCAGGCGAAGGTGGCACCTGCCAAGACTGAAATACTGTGTTCAAACACTGTTTATTGCCGAGTGATTTTCCCATGATTGTTGCTATTAATATTACAAAAACATGCCAAAATTCAGTCCGCCGCGGTGGAAGCAGCCGACAAAAATGGCGATTCAGTGTCCTTCTCATCATAAAAAAACATGTGGCCTGTCTCTTTCACTGTACGCCTGCTTTGTGTGACAGGCTCGCGCCAGTCTGCTGCTCTTTATCTCCACTATCATCGGCTGTTGCGAACCCTTCTCTCTCGCTCTCTCTCTCTCCACTCTCCCCCGCTGCGTCTAAGAGTACAAGGCAGCATCAAACAAGCTGGACGAGGTTGGCAGCACAAACAATGATAACATCATGCACACACAATCCCAACAGCGGAACCACAGCCGCGCATGTATCTTCTACCTAATTAGATCTGTGTGATCTCATGTTTGGGTTTTAATCCTTATGAGAGCCAAAAAGCCCTCTGACAGGAAATCTGTACAAAGTAGATATGCAAGTCGGGCGTAATTAATGAAAACGTATTAAGTCTTTTACATGTTTGAGGACACACAGGAATACTGAAAGAAACGGTTAATGCTGACTGCAAGTTATCAGGTGCAAAGCAGCCTTGGGGGTCGCTAGCAGGTGCTCCTTTTTTTCTTCTTCTTTTTTCGTGTCCTGGCTGACAGCAGGGGCATTAACTAATCTATAGCTGAGAGTTAACCGCCTCATGAGTAAAATAAGGAGATCCTTATCCTCTCCCACTCAATGTTCATTTATTCAGCTCGGGCAAACTATAAAATTAATTGCAAAGTCTTGACCTGCCGGCTCTTGTGGGTCTCAATTAGTCCGTGTTTTTCAGCCGCTGAGCCCTTTTTTCTTTCAGGTGTGATACTGTTAAGCTGCTCCGCCATACTGTGCCGCTCTGATACTTATCACAGCAATCGCCGCGGAAACTGACAAGCCCAATGAGCACCTATCAACCCACACCTTCAAAAAGCCTGTTAGAAGACAGCAGGAGTGTTCGGGCACCGTCAGCCCAATATGGGCTTTAATTAAATAAAGTTGCTTTATTACGTTCATGTTTGCATTACGTCGTGTTTTTCTTCGAATTACAGCGAAATCTAGGATAAATACTCACGACGGTATCGAATTCGAATCGGATTCTTCAATCGTGATTGAAAGCACAAAATATGAGGCTGCTCCGAGGTTGTGTTTATTTTATTACGAGGATAATTTGATAACGTCTTGGCAAAAAATATACAGTAGATACAGCAAAGAACCTCTTACGTCAACTTTAGCATGCGGGCGAACTCTCTAACCTGTGGCCTTCAATTATCCAGGGCCCCTTTCAAAACTTTAGCTTTGAGGCCCACTTGAACTCCTTAAAAATACTCTTGGACTTTACAGAAATGATGAATCAGTCTCAAAGAATCAGGAGAAACTTAAAAGCTCAGATTCAAAATCCAAGTCTGAATCTAGTATACAAAAATATAAACTTGGAGACTTTCAGGAAATCAAACCCCATTTTTGGTACATTTAAGGATTTATTGATATCACATTTATGTGATCAAGGCAGTCAATGTGATTATATTCTGCAGTTACCGCTTCATTTAGTAGCTTTTATTTGTTAGTGGCGGACCCCGACATTCCCATACTGGATGAAGGATTCGCAGGAAGCGTCATTTTATTTCATTCATACCAACCTTCCCAATTTACTGTTCACTCTATTTGCACAAGTTCCTGCTCACGAAAATAGAACATCCAACTGCTGCTGCTTCAAATTAAAAGCTTTCAACTGGCACCAAATCAACCAGGACTGAAATCTTGAGGATTAAAACGTAAGCAGCCAGAAATGTTCTGCCTCAAGTAGAATGTGAATGTGAAAACAAGACTTCTGCTAGTGGCAAACTCAGAAATGTGATATAATGCGGTGAAGTTCACCGCCTTTTGCTTGACACGACACAACAACAAAGTGGAAATGGGAAAATAAACCAGAACAGCAAAATGAATTCAGCTCTTGCAAAGTAAGAACAGTTGGTATGCACGCTACACTCCTGTCCGTCAGCCGCTGTGGGTGAAACCGTAGTGGTGTGAGCCAAGGGGGCCACAGCAGGGTTCACAAAGAGGCAGCCTTGTCATAGGAGGTGGAAACACATGATACAGCGGCCCGATACTGACACCGCTGCTGAAAGGATACATTATGAAACGTAGCTTGACAATGCCTGCCGCCTTTTATCGAACGCACATCCTCTCTCTGAGTCTATCTAGGCAAAGTTTTTTGAACTGGTGTTTGGCCATGTGGGAACACACAATTTCAGATGAGTACAATGAGTAGTAAACACAGCCATTCAAGCATATGGTGGTGCAGATGGTTGCTGAGCACATGGATAGAGAAAATGATATATTGCGTGAGAGCTCAAATCTGAAAATCTGAATTTCAGATGCAAGTTTAACATTATCAGCAGAGAGGTCTTAAACCGAATGTCTTAAATAAATAAAATAATCTTAAAGAGACTCAAATGCATTCTTTCCCTGAGCCCTGTTCCAGCAGAGTGCTGCTTTAACCAGAGAAAACTCATAGTTCCCATCACGCTACTGCGCTCTTGATTCAGATATGTGTGTGGCCCTCTAAAAGCCAGATCTAAAGGATTACAGTTTCTCACAAAACAAGTCTTTCAAATGGCTTCCCTCATGATGAAAATAAAACAGGATACTGCGAAATCAACATCTAGTGTACAACATCTACAGAAGGGGATTTGTTTTCTTTTCACAGTCGCCTCTTTATTAAGCTCCACAGTGCTGAGCCAATTTCCATTTAGAGTCTCCAAACAAAGCCACTGGATATTTAGAAACCTAAAACGCTCATTTTAATTGGAGACGCGCGCAAATAGCATTTAATTCTGCATAAATGCTTCAAAGTATTCATTACACTGAGAGCAAAAAATACTGTAACAGATACTAGAGGTGTAATGAACGATCGGAAATAACATTCTGCTGGCACGCGGCGAAGTCGTGCGGCGCTGAGAAAAAGGATCAACTCTATGTCACACTCAAAAACAGGCAAACGCCGCTCCAAAGTGGGGCTCTTTGGTTTGTTCTGCAACAGCAGAGCTCAGCGCACCAAGGTATGAGTCTGTCACTTCAGACTGTAAATGGAACAATAGTAGGTGAGTCGCTGTTTAAACCTCCTGTGCTGTTGAACCTGTCAAGCCTTCCGCCTCGAGAACAATCAGCGGAGATGGTGTGACACAGATCAAATATAAAATACACCTCTCTTTTGTTCTCACTCACTAACTCGAGCTGACAGCACATGAGTGGAAAAGAGCATGATGCCATTGTTTCCCCATGAAGACCGTTGACACCTAAACTCGGAAGGTCGGTTTTTTTTTTGGCCATCCATGACTGCTCAGATTTTCCATTTGCCACTGTGCAACTTGCCAAAAAATTCACCCCCTTTTTTCCCCACAGCATTTCAAATCAGTATATTGTCTTCTCTGGGATATATGGATCTGGTTTACACTCATAGCCGAGAAGCTAAGAGTGTTGTAACAGAAAGAAAAAGCCAGACTAGAGAATGGAAAAGCCCAGAGCCGCCAGGTTTGGTATTTAAAAAGCTACTTAAAACGATTTCACGCATTAATCCATGAGCTAATGTCCCACAATAACAAGTTGAAACAGTCAGTTGTGGCTATTCCTTGTTGGTATCTTTTGTTTTTTTCTTCTACTATTGAAAAATTCCTTTATCTACAACAGAGCAGGTACGTTTAAGATGATTTATTGGCATTGAGCTAAGCTCACAGCACCGATTCTGTGTCCAACCGCGCAGCTCAAACTGCTCACCATGTGTTGCTGGCTTCACGCTCACTCCTTCAATGGCCATTTCGTGCACTGACGGAGGGCTTGGCTGTGCAGAGACAGCAATGCTGCTGCTGCCTGCAAATATGAGTCCACAACGCCTGCCAGGTCCGCCAATGAGTATATTTCATTACCCATTATTTAATTTATCCCCTTGTCTTTGGACTGCTGTGCAATTTCTAACAGCGTTAAGCTCATGCCAAGAAAATTCATGCCCATTTGTTTTTTTTCCCCCCGTAAAGGAGGTTCGATCTGTTCATCAACAGGAAATTTGATTCTTTGTGGACAGAAAAATGTGACAGTTAAAAACCCCGAAGGTTTCGACGGGTGCTCGCTCCAAGTCAAAGTTGTGGCTGAGTTTCAAATAATCATCTGTGGCATCAAATTCCCACAGATAAGGGCCAGTAAAACAAACTGTAACAGCCAAGCCATCATCAAAACATTCCAACGCTGATGAAAGTATGAATGGAAAAGTTTTTGGTATCAATCAATATGTCTGCCAATTTGCACAAGATTTGCCAATGGCTTTTTGAAAAGAAAATTGTAAGAGCCCTAAGTTAGGCATGCACGTCTTCCGAACTTGAATGGAAAGTAGCAAATTGCTTCAAAGGCGTGGAGCTGATGCATGAAAACACGTCATCAGCCTGTGCTGGACTTAGTTAGTATTCACGGACAGCTTCGCAAAATGCAATTAAGCTGATGGTTTTTCTTCTTTTTTTTTTTCATCAGCTCTGTTTGATCCTCAAACGTTGGACCTTTTTTTTTTTCTCAGGATGCCTGGTTGGAACAGAAGAAAATGAATTGTCCAGTGGTCCGAATAAATAAATTGATATTACAAGCCGGTAATGCTCAACCATAATGGAACATTAAAGCGTTTGCATATGCAGATAATATAAGTTAACCACATGCTTGATTAAATTCCTGCTGCTGCTGCATTATGACCTCCTTACATGTGATTAGCAATAATTAAAAAGGGAACAACTTCAAAGATGCGGTCCCTTAAACTGATCTCTCCTCTTGTCTCACGCTCTACTGTTTGACACCTCGACTTATAAAGTCGCACAGGTGCGTTCGCTCTTCCTGAGACTGCTTGAAGACAGTCGGACTGGAGCTGTTTAGTGAGCATCTCTATCAAAATACACAAATCCGGGGCAGCCGCTGCGGAGCACGCTTTATCAAATGCCGATTATCATAAAGCGATGGGAGCTTATAGGAATCTCAGTGAGAGGCAATCATATCCTCGCACAGCCTAGATAGCGTTTAATGTTCCTCACCGGGGTTCTCTCAGCTCTCTAGCCACATGATGGAAATCTACTCTGACCCCAACATTTCTGTGGCGAGTGAAATGGTAATGTCAGGAGTGTATTTAGCAAATCACCCGGCTACAACCTCCAAATGATGACAGCAGAAATACGTGTAGCTGCCAGTTAGTGAGCGTGTACCTCACCACGACACGAGCCTCTTGGGTTTTTCTCAGCAGCTCTGACTATTAAATTATAAGCTCTGGAGGTAAGGTAGGGAGGGAGGGGGTCACTGAATATAATCCACATCCCACAACACACACACGGCCACGCGTTTCATCATGGACCTGGTAATACAATAAAAATTCTTTTGTCATTATCGTTATGAAATTAAATCTCCTGGCTGGGGTAACGTCAATAGTGGCAAAGCCTGGGAAGCATTAATCTGAGCAGTGGTGGGATGAGCGCCGGGCTTTCCCTGTGGCTTCAGACTGTGTCAATAATTGCTATAGTGTTTCTCTCTTCGCTTTGCTCTCCTCTGAGCCTGCTTAGCTGCCCTTGTACTTGGTGTAGGTCAGTGAAATTATGTCTGCTTCAAAAGTAGGTTAGGGCAGGCGCGGGGTCTATTTTGATCCGTCACTCACCATCAGCAGCTGTGCTGAGGCACTATACTTACCGTGTGACAAAGTTTGGAGCAAAGATATGTGAGTTTGTGCATTGATATTAAAAGTTTTAAATGAGGGGAAACAATTAAAACAACAACAACAACAACAATGAGCTGGCACGGTCGCGTGTTCTCGCGAGCGCAGGAGGCTTCGTGGTGGCTCAAATTTGTAACAAACCTCGTCACAGCTCGACCTAAAACAATAATGTTTACATCACTTACATTAATACTGCGCTTCAACATTTAGCATGGCAACGTGACGCACTTTCACCTCACAAAACCGCGTCCGTGTCGACCGCTGTCACTTTAAAAACAACAACGTGACAGGACTTTTTGTTTTGTTTTTAAGCGCAGGAGTTGAGTTTAATCACGCGCGCGCCGCTCAGTCGCCATACACGTACGTACGTACGCACGCACGCACGCACGCACACTCCATCCCAACCACCACCACCCCTACCCCCCCAACCCACTTTGACTCACCTGCGTTCCTCAGCTTCTTGTTCCGATACACGGAGAAGATGACCAAAAGGTTGCCCAGGATGTCAACAACGATAGTGAAGATGAGGAAGCACCCCAAAGTTGTGGTAACCCACGGCGGGCGGTTCAGGACGGTGTCACTGGGGTCCGGCGAGGAGCTGTTCAGGTGAGACCCATTTATAACCATTGTATACAGTCGCTGAACTTTCACGACGGACCCAAATTCAACGCGCCGCGACTCCCCGTGCGTCCTCAAAGCCCGGATTTCGGAGGCGCCGGTGTTGGGATACCACAGCCTCCCGTGCCTTTCATCTTCATCTCCTCTCCAAGCGCGCTTCTCCTTCTTCTTCTTCTCCTTCTTCTTCTTCTCCCCCTCGTAGGCTTCCCCCAGCTGCCGTGAATCAGCTCTGGTTGTCTTCTCCGTCCTCTGTGTTGCCTCGGTGTCACTTATGCGCCCGTGTGCCATTCACTTTGTCGGTACGCATGTGTGACATGAAGCCGCAACTTCAAACCTACCCAGCATGTGATGCATGTTGAGTCCGGAGAGGAGCGGTTTTTATTTCGAGGGGGAAATACTGTCGCCTGGTGGCCGAGAGCTGAAGTGCACGTAAATGTCTCGGAAAGCGTCCTACTTCTTTTAGTTTACCGGGTGCGTGTTCATTCATGGCTTTGTGCTCGCTCGCTTTGGTTTATTTCAGCAGCCCATTCATTATCATTTTGAAGAATCATTCATGTTTTCTCATGTTAATGTTTCAGGGGGGGAAGAAAAGCCCGCGTACTTACAGAGGCTGTACACAACAACTCTTATTTTAGCCACACCAATGTTGAAACATAATAATGAGTCTTTAGATTCACAGATTGGTGTAGCTAGGTCCAAATGGAATTTGTTTTCCTCAGATAGATTTCCAGTTGGAAAATATTTTTATGTGACGTTGAACACTGAATCTTTTTTTTTTTTTAATAACTTCAAATGATAACAAATGCTTCACTCAAATCACTGACATGCTCATGACATTGTTTTGTTTGAGCACAATGGGTGGAGTTTCCATACAAAGCATTTCCATAATTCTGTTGTTAGTTAACGATGTTCACACTAAATGGGTCACCCCCACCCCCTCCTCTCTCTCTCTCACACACACACACACACACTTCTGCAGCCTATTGAGCGGTCTCAGGAAATGACAGTTTGTCATAACAAATGATGAAAACTCACATTTACAGGGTTTTATTTTTTTTTTTTAAATTGCAAATAGGAGGATGCTGCAGAAATATCACATTTGAGAAAGACTTATCGGCCGACCTGTCTCCTGTCCAACGCGACAGAACTCAAGTCATCCTAATGAGTTAGCTCTGTCGCCCTTGTTATTACAGGATTAATTCAAAATGAAGCCGTGCATACTTGTGAAGCCTCATCAGCGATTGGGAACTACTCTGGGTTAGAGTAGCAAGTTAGCCAAAAAGTGATAGCTTGAGTTGTTTTTTAGAGATCTAAATCTGAAGTAGTATCTAAAAAATTATTTGTGTTAAAAAATAAAAAAAAATCACGGATACAAAACTGTCTCGTCGCTCAATCCTGATCGATTTTTTACACATTTGTTTTTATATATGAAAATGTGACGGACACGCTGTTCCCGTTAGTTTCAGTCGATGACCCGAGTCACGCAGTTCACCGAGTGCTTTGAGCTTATTTACAACGATCATTATATTTCACAGCCGCTGCAGATAGCGTTATCAGTGTGTTATCAGTCTGCAGTCGCTCTGCGGTCGTGACGCGAGAGTACACAAAGAAACTGTGTTATTGTTATTATAAGGCGCTCATTTCATTCAGAGCTGTTGATGTGTAGCCTCTTCGCCTGTCACTGGGAAAAGAAAGGAAAAAAAAACACTTGGCCTTGTTACATTCATTCAAAAATACGCCAAAACAGCTGCCAATTCTAAGCTAGACTTGTGTCAAACATGTCTGAAGAGCTCTGACCTATTTGGATTTTTTCCAAAACAAATCCATAAATAAATATTACGATATGATGTAAATATCGTCAGATAACAAGAGGAGCTGTAACGCTCAGTAATGCAACTTTGGAATAAAAAGAAATAGTTCAAAAACATCTTCCTGAACTTCCCTTTGAACGTCTCTCTCTGTCGTGTCACTTATTTGGACGTGCGGCATATTGATCGAGCTCCGACTTTTATTCTGAGGAGACTCGATTTATTATGTTCCCACTCAACAACATCGCAAAACTATTAGCCCGTAATAGTCCCGAGCTGCCTTTTTGAACGCTTCCTTCATCCTCCGTATCATTGCTTTTTGTGGCATAATTTGAAGCTACAATATGATCATTATTTATCACAGTTCGTCCGCATACATTTTGGGCTCTCCGCGCTGAACCGCTCTGCTAGCGGAGATTGATCAGCAAACGCTGTCATCTTTAGTGCGTTTAAAAGACATTACGGAAAGCCATGACGCATATTTAAATGATGTGGCAGGGGAAAAAAAATGACTACTTTGGAATAATTATCGCACTTAGCGAGACAGTATACAGCAAGCGTACTGTAAGTAATGAGGACTGGGAGAAGACGAGAGGAAAGGGCGCACTGAATCTTTGTCATTTGATGATGTTCAATCATTTCTGTTTCGTTTGATCACTGAAAAGAGCTTCAGCAGCATCAGTAGAACAAGTGGAACATTTCGGCTGCTTAATTAAAGCTGCACAAATATATAAATTGCCTGTGACTCGACATTTACAGTTGGGGAATGTATTGCAGGGAGTATTTTGTGGCTTACACGACTAACTGAAAGTGAAATGTTGATCTGCTGAAATTAAACCCCCTTTCACTCCCACTGCAAGTCAGGGATTGTGGTCTTTACCGACACGTGACTCATGAACACCGTAATCTTTACAAACAGATGAATGCAGAACGAATTTTGGCTCCCCTTTGTAGTCCAGGCACTGTTGAACGATCACGTCTGAGCAGGCTTTTGTTGCGTGCAGGTAAGCAGTCCACGTGGAGGGGAGAAGAAGAGGTGAAATACAGTGTAAACCTCACTGACGTCATCAAGTGACGCTGTGGACGCAGAACCAGAAATGACAGTTTGATGACTGTGTCCGAAAACATACCCAAACTCTTAATCTTCAGAAATAAGCCAGAATTCACCAAATGAACGTCATGCTTTGTTGCAGCAAATGCTGCAAAGAATCCAGGTTTGAGACACTCGAAACTGTCAGAATCAATCAGCTATCATCCAACAATCAACGTTTTCACATTTATATGCAGATTTCTGTCTATAGCCATTCCCGTGTATCAGATTTCGAAGCAGTTTGGTGCACAGGAGAGGAAATCTTGGCCCAGAAATCTGTTAAAAAGTTCGGGATTCTGTCATTAGAGGAATTCGCTCAGTTTGCTCCAAGTTTGCGAGCAACAGTTGACAGCGAAGAGTTGCTGCTATTATTTGATCACCTTTAATAAATAAACTGCTAATAAATGAACAGTTGATAAACATTCTGAAGCTTTATGCATCATCATTTTATGAGTTCATGTGTTTCCTCCTTTTGGGAAATACAGTTTTGACGATATAAATGAGTGCTCAAGTCAAACCAGAACCCAATCTTTTATCCACTCATTTCTCGGAAATAGTGATTTGACTTTATCAGTACGTGTCACGTTATCTCTTCCTGTAAGTGGCTGAGAGTTCCTGGATCTGCTTTCTATCCCACGTTACAGCCCCGGGATTCACCCTTTTCCCCGCTGTGCCTTTATAAGCGTCCAGAGCAATAAGACTTTTTAGCTAATTGATAATTGAAGCCCGTTTATAAATCAGTCCTTTTCGGCGGCGGAGGAGCGAGCGTAGCGCACAGGTAAGCCAAGAACGAGTAACGGAGAGGCATCTGAGAGCGAGGGGGACATATCTTCAGGGGATACTGCGCTTTGTTTCCACTCTCTCTGCTTTGAGGAAGCGCGCCGGTGCTACGAGGCTTTACTTTAGCTGAAGTGGTCTTAAAGAGTGAACGAGTTAATGCAGCCAAAGAACGCCTGCTCCCCGTCACATTGCCACTTTCTTCTTCAGTAGGAAAAACATCCGAGGTAAGAGATGGAAGACGGAAGCACTTTATTTGCATTTCATGCCAATTAAGCTCCGTTTGATTCTTAAAGCGAATTGAACTCAGAGAGGGACGAACAAAGACGCCTCTTGATTTCACCGGCTAAATAAAAAAGAGAGAAAATTAAAAGAAAGGAACAAAAGAAGGACAGTGAAGATGTAGGCGCGTTCAGCGCGGTTTCATCAAACCAATCAGTGGAACAGGTTCAAGAGTGCCCTTATGAGTTCTGTGGGGGAAGGAGGGGACGCAAAGGGGAAGGGTGAAAGAGGGAGGAGAAAAAAAAGGAGAGTGGGAGAGAAGTGCTGTGTGTGGGGGAGGGAAAGGGCAGATTCACCCATGATGAGGACAGGAGGGTGCCGAGAGGACTGCCCCCCCCCCACCCCACCCACCCTGCTACACACACACACACACACACACACACACACGCACTCTTTCTCTCATTTGAGAGAGCTGTCAGCAAAATGAAGGAGAGGAGACAGAAGTAATGTAATGAGTGCGGTCTCGACACAGCCCCGGCATGTCTCTGCTGCTTCACTGGTCAACGCTACATCCCACAGAGAAACAAGAGTGTTTGCTTTTATCTGCTGTTGCCCACCACCTCCACCCTCCACCCATCCATCCTCCTCCCTATCCTCCACCACCACTTGGCCCGTTGCCATGACAACAGCAGAGCTCCACCCAGGAAAGAGATGGGTATGCTGGTAGAAAGAGGATTATTGGGGTCAGTGGTCTCTGCGTGTGTGCGTCTCCTCTCTCTCTCTCTCTCTCTCTCTCTCACGCACGTACACGGGCGTTCTCTCACAGTGAATGCACAAACACATACCAATACAGGAACTGATTTACTCTAATGTGAATGGAGACAGACTAGTAGTTTTTTTTTTGTTGTTGTTCTGGAGAGTTGAAGAATTTATTTTCCACTGACAGGTTTGACATGTTTTACGCGTCTGTTTTTCTGCTATGATCAAATTAAAAACTTTAGGTCATCTTTTTTTTTTTTCCAATGAGCCTATTTTAAACTTTTATGAAGTTGGAGGACTTACAGGATACAAAAGAAATAATCAATAAATAACAGAGGCTGAGACACGTCCACCTGAATCCTACTTTTCCTCTAACTTTTAATGTTATTGTTAGAGCACAAGCTTTGTTTTCATGATGATGATGATGCCGCGCACTAGCTCACGTCTCTGTGCAGAAGTCCTGCAAAAAGCATTTGTTATTGTTGTTCAACCTCAACATGTAGAGGAATTACCACATATAAACACTCTTCATTTCATCCGAACAATTTAAAACCAGCAGATTCTGAGATACCTGCTTCTGACTGGACATGAACTACGCACGATCACGAATAAAATATTGAGATTTCCCCCAAATCTGACACAGCTAGCTTCATCATATATTATTATTGCTGTGTTTATGTTGGCTGGGCCACAGAACTCTGAATAACTCTTGGACATGAATACATCAAGTGAAAAAGAAAAGTAAACCAGCTGAAATGGCCATTTCAGTCAGAACAAATATGAGGGAGTTCCTCAAGCTAGCAGCGGGGATTAATGTTTGGTCATTAGGAGCTCCATTAGACACATTAACTGCTCAGTCATTGTCTGGCCGATGATTGCCGACAAACGAGCTCTGTCCGACTCACTGAACACGGTCAATTCATTAACAAATATTAGCAACTGGCCCTTGAAAGTAGCTTGTTGCTCAGGGGATGTTCAAAGTCGCCGAATCTGAAACGGATAAATTGACAACAGCGACTCTCCAAGTCTGAGCTGATGACTCCTGATGACATCACTCTGGCATCATGTGAATTATTTTGCTCCGATTTGACGAAGCTCCCCTAAAGGTCACACACACCGACAGCCAGAGGAGCTCTCCTCGTGGCTAGTGAGAGGTTACAGCTTCCTTCCTTTTGTGTCTGTTTGAACATTTATTGTCACGTCTCGGCTGGAAGATAGAAACTCCTTCTGTTCGCGCTCGTCGGCCACGTTGCTGTAAACAGACGCAACTCGGCCAGAACGTTTCCCCCAACAATGAAACGTGTCACCGGGACGTTTAACGCAGCTCAAATTGGCACCGCAGGAACGTTCGCCTTAGTTTTTCACGCCTGCTGCTTCTGCTGTGACCCGGCCACCTCAAACAAGCGTCTTTGGCGCGTCCGCTTTGTCCGCGGAGAATACATGTTGACGGCTGAGGTGGGTCGATGTTAATGTCAGCTTTGGAGTCTCTTTGCGCAGATCCGGGCGCTCTCGTTGTAATTCTCATGAATTGACTGGGCACACAGTCAGCACCGCGCAGACGTGTTTAAACAACACGTTCGTCTCTTTTGTTAATCACCCCAACGCTCTTCTCAGGAACCTCTGTTTGAGTTGACTTGATATTCCGGGTATTTGATATTTGCATATCGTACAAGGAAGCCCGGCCTGCGTTTATAAACTCGTCTTGTGCACACATCCTGTGCAAACAGCCGATCAGAACTCGAGGTGTGGTTGATGGAAAACTCATCTTGCTGTCTGGATTACACTGATTGTTTTAACTTTATGCGAGGAGACAAATTGCACAAAGTGCGTGAAGGGCATACATATGGGGGGATACAAGTTTGACTTTCTGTGCAGTTTTTCATCCCTTCCTTCAGCCAGATGGATCCCTTGAGTGAAATCATCTGATGGGAGTGTTTCTCATGATGCTCGCTCGACCGCCCTGTCCTCCCCCAGCATTCATGAGTTGTGATATGCAGCCACCTTGTGGTCATCGTGCAGTATTACAGACAAACAGCCTCGCAGGCCATCGCTAAATAACCACAGCCCTCGAGGCACAACACCTTGCGTTTTCACACACCTACTCGTGATCCCGTATTATGAATAATGCATCAATAGTTATAAAAAAAAAAAATCTTAATTTATTTGAGGGAGAAAACACCTGGTGCCATTTACAGAGTTAATTGGATCCACCAAGCATGAGATTAAGCAGCACATGAGTGACTGCAAAGTAGGTTCAGGTAGCGGCCACTTCTAGAGAGTGGAATATACGTTAAATCTCACAGACTGCAGAGACGTTTCTTTCCACACGTGAACTGTCCATTCCTACTGATGAGTCTCAGCAACAGCCTCATTTTAAGGTAATAAAGGGAGGCCCGCTAACACACTAAAGAAATGTAAAGATGGACCAAAGAGCTGTTCTCACTCACAGAAGCACCACAGCTTATGCGTTCCACGTATGTGCAAGCAGCGCTGGAATTACTGAACACACTCTGTTTATTGAACGCACACTGAAAACATTTTTGGGGAAAATCAAATAATTTCTTGAGCGGGAAACAACAGAAGACGAATGTATTCTCACTGAGCCCCAAACTGCTTAAATACAGGGTAAGCTATGTAAAATTGTATTGTACCTGATGTAAAATGAATGTAATGCGTAGCCAGGATGTGTTGTGTGGTTTGTTTTGTTGAGGAATGAGAAATGAGTTCATTTACAACATGACCTTTGAACTTGGTGCTACTTTCTAATGAGGCCCGCTTTATGAAATATTCACGTAACCCACGGCTCTGTTCTCGGTTAATAAATCATTCATTAAAGCTTCATAGGTGAGTTAATAAAGACAAGGATACTGTTAGCAGGCTGTGGGAAAGCCGTCTGCCTCCTTGTTCATCATCCTCCGGCACACGTTTCTTTGTACTTTGAACCTTTTAACTTGCTCTTAAATTCATTACAGGTGTATTAGAAAGAGTCGGAGAAGAAGATTAATACCAGCCTCACTGCCTGAAGCTCAATTAACACATTATATCTGCTTCGTTTATTTGGTGCAAAAACCAACATGTAAAACAAGTTGCCATTTTATGTTGGATGTGTGCCACGTGCATCTTCTTGCTGTAGATCAGTAACTTCTGGAGTGTCTGTTGGTTGTTGTTCAAAGTGAATACGTGTATTTACCACCGCTGGCTTGACAGATGATTAAAAAATAGAAATCTATGGCCATTAATGACTCCAACCCTCAGGTCTGTGGTTATAAATGTTGGAGTGGGTTCTTTGATAACGGTAATCCATCAAGTCTGCCGAAAACGTCCAACTTCGTCGTCCCCCAGCAGCGCGATCACCGGAGAACAGAACCGCCACGTACAGTACGTGATTGTAGTGTAATCCGTCAGACTGACTCGAGGTCAAAAGGTCACCTGCCACCGCAGAGCCCAGCAGGAAGAGCAGTCAGTCCTGCGGTGGAGTTCTGACCAGGTCAGCACGGCGCGCAGAGCCAAAAAAACACAGGCCAACCGTAGTCCTGGACCGGGCCGGGAGGTATTAGGGTCATGTTAGTTTATCAGCCTCGTGTGACTGCGAGACAGCCACGGTTTATTGATATAAGCAGCCACAGGGAGTCAAGAGGAGGGAGGTGGCACCAAGCTGTCAGACTGTGAGGAGGCCTGAAACAAGATGTGATGCAGAGTTCATGATTTGAACCGCTTTTGTTTCCTCTAATGCACCAACTTTAAAGTCATCTTATCCCACGCCGTCTATGTTTACTGAAGCCTGACGCTTACACTTAGAGAAATATTTAAAACCAAATGTTGTTTATGGCTTCAGGACTTCATCCAAATAAAAAATATTCAAGATGTCTTCTGCATCATTTTATACACGTTGCCACAAATTCATCCTGACATTTTTGGTGTCTGTGGAAACTCTGGGACTTCCACACGAATTAGAAATAAAGTTTCACGAGTTGAAACACTGGCTGTGGTTCATAATGACTGATCCACTGTTGGCTACTGTCTCTTAAAAGAAAGAGTTTTGTTGTTCTGATATATTTCTGAAGAATTATAGTACTGTCCATAAGATTTTATGACATTACAGTGTGTCTTAGTTAATACTGCAACTAAAGGTTTTATTACCTGATTGATTAATGTGTCAGTAATTAAATTGTTGAATCATCTGATCTAATAAATGAGATACTTTCCAATCTATTAATCACTGGTCTGTAAGAGAAAGATCCCCATCACAATTAAGAAAATGTCACTTAATGAACTTGTGCAGGCAATCTAAGCCCCTCAAATGAGACCAGGAGACCAGCACGTTTTCACATTTTACAAGTCAGAGCAAGTGATTTACATGCAAGAAGTTGTTCAAATGACAAATCGAGCGTCAAAACTGTTGCAGACGTACAGAGGGTTAATGGTTTAAGCTTGGAAATACTATTATTTTAAACAACTAATAAGGCTGAGCGTTGTAGCCTTCCAGGCATGTGTAATTTACCTTTTGAACAAACAGAACTAGCTACAGCAAGTGTAACCAGATTACTGCTCGGGTCCTGTCCATAAATCTAATTCAAAAGAATTGCACCCCAGACAGCAGATATTTTTTAGGAATAATTTATTGCCAGTAGGAAAGCGTGAGCTTGTGGCAGTATTCAATAAAAACCTTAACAAGACCATAGCATTGCTCACACACACATAGACACCTGAAAAAGTCACGTGTCCATGGATAACTCTGCACTATAAATATATTGGGTCCCATTTTCTTGGTGGAAAAATAAAGAGGTTCCAAAGTCAAAATTTACAAACAAATAATAAAAAAAAAAAAACACAAGAATATGCAGTCGTTCATTGAAGACCCTTTTTAAAATGAGCAGGAGACAATAAACTTTACGAGTACACTGTGATCGGAAAAGCCACGCTCTTTTCTTCTCTCTTTTTTAATGTTTCTTTTTTGTGAATGTAAGCACAGTAAGGCTGATAATGTCACACCATTTAACTCTTTTTTTTTTGTTGTTGAAAATAAAAGCATAGAATATCTACAAAACCTAGTAAACTTTGAAATCAAAACTGTACATTTAAATTTACATTGAAAATGAGGATTTGTATAAAAACATTTTGCTTGGTTTTATTTATAGAAACGAAGATATTGTGGTGAAATTTTCTTTATCTTTTTTTTTTGTTGTCGATTTATTTATTTTTTTTAACCATGATGCATTTCCTGTTGTACATTGAAATGTCGATCCTTCAGACAATCCACTTCCTGTGTATGATGACAGTCACTTAAAGCAATGACACTGCCAACTCAGAGGGGCCGGAGTTGGACTGAGCAGGTGTTAAAATGCTACAGAGTCTCAGCCATAGCTTCATGAGATCTTCTCAGTCTTCGCGACCAGTCTCAACAACCCCGGTGTTTTGACTCAATTCATTGTGTGTGTGTGTGTGTGTGTGTGTATGTGTGTATAGGTGTGTGTGTGTGTGTGTGCGTGCACTGTGTGGGTGGTGTGTGAAGGGCTATCATAAGGTGTAGCTGTGGGTTCAGGCACTTTTGTTTGGATCCAGTGTCAGACTTCAGTGTGCTGTTGGGAGTCCAGCCCTGGGATGACCAGACGCTCAAAGTGGCCCTCGTCGCCGCTCTCGTAGTCGCTTATCATCACCTCGGACTCCTCGCAGCACGCCGACATGTCCGAGCAAGAGGCTGTGGATGTGTACAGAGACATGGAC
Source organism: Nibea albiflora (assembly GCA_014281875.1). Classification (NCBI taxonomy): domain Eukaryota; kingdom Metazoa; phylum Chordata; class Actinopteri; family Sciaenidae; genus Nibea; species Nibea albiflora. The sequence goes on along the minus strand of CM024789.1, from coordinate 10,118,053 downwards.
ATGTTGTCCATAGCTGAGGAGTCAAAGTCCCGACTACAACCTAAAGGGTATGCCCCTCTGTAGCCACCGGTGCCCAAGGTAGAAGCTGGGGTGGTGGTGGCTGAGGTGGAAGTAGCGCCTTGGCCCTCGGTGTCACCTGTGTCGCTTGCGTAGGAGTGTTGTGGCAGGTACTGGTTAAGGCTGTAGAGCTGGGGGAGGGCCGGGCGTTGGCGGACCCCAGGCGAGCTGCCCGGGCTTGCTGTAGCCGGGTCCAAATCTCTGCCCAGGGGTCGCAGCGTGTCACAGCGGTCGCTGTACTCTGGCAAAGGTGGCGGCGGCAGGTCATCGTTTGCAGGGAAGTCCTCCGGCGGCGGAGGGAAGTCGCTCTCAATGTCGAAGCCGCCGGGATAGTAGTCGGTGTCGATTGCATTTGGGTCACTGTACAGAGTGGGGGGCGACTCCACAACCTCATACTGTGGAAACTCCTGGATTCCAGGAAGTTGAACACTTGGCATCCAATCAGATGTGTCCCAGTGATATCCTGTCGGATAAGGAAGAGCCCAGAGCACAAACACAGGCGTTAGTATTCTGCACCAGAGCTCAATGCATCATCACAATCATGTTAATATGAAAACCCCACACCATGCAACGGTAACACCACGCAACAATCACGCCAACACAATGAGTTGAGCATTAATGAACACTTCACGCCACTTTGTGAGAGCAACTTTTTAAACACACACCGCAGACACATTCACCGAATGAACACAAGACGCACGATCTATTTCTGCCTGCATGTTTTCTTTGTTCGGTTAGCTCGTCATGCCAAAAATATGTGAAAACAATCACATGTTATAGCAAAATGTATCTCTACAGCCATATTCACTAAGTCATGCCCACTTCTGAGTGAGCCAATCAAATTTATAGACCTCTGGTCGTTACACACCACACACATTAAATATGTCAAACTGCTGAAGATAAAAAAGCTCTAACTTGAATTTCACCGTGACTCAAAGGCAGAATTGTTTCCCTCTACCAATTTATCATCTTCATAAAATCAGTTTAATATGTTTAAATATATATTTGACTCAAATCACTTGACTGAGTACATTTTCAGCGACAGTAGTAACACAGACACACAAACACAAACGACTTCCATCCAGCAGTTAGTTACTGAGCAAAGTTTGACCGTATGATGCTCGGATTAACATTTTCTTTAATATCACAGCATCAAATCCATGCATGGGAATCATTCTGGGGTGATAGATAATCTTAATCATCGGCAGAGGCCGACACAACACCTTTAGAAGCCACTGGTGCGCAAAGCGGCTTGGCCTTACATACAGAGGTTTAACCCTCTCCTCGTTAAGCTCTGGGGTTAGTGGTTAAAAGTTAAAGGGTGGGAGGGGGACACCAGTGAACACCAGGCAAACAAAGATGTAAAAAGTCACCTCTTGGGTTCTTGAGATCATGAGCCAAAAAAGACTCTTTATATGAGGCGAGGAGGAGGAGGAGAAAGAGAGAAAAGAACAAGTCACGTTAAAACCTGAGAGGAGAGAACCATCGGCTAAGAACACGAATGAAATGAAGGCAATGACACAGTGAAATAATGATAAACAGAGTGACAGGTTCATTAATGGGCAACAGCTTCGCCATTGTCTTAAAAAGACGTCTTGAGGTGTGTAATCAAAAGTTGGTTAAAGATCAATACTGAGACTTGAAGGCATGGCTCCCGCGTCCTTTTAATTTAGCATTTGCATATCTTTGTAATTAGCAGGCCGGTTCGAAAAGAAAAGGACCACGTCAGGGTTGGATGAGGTTTGTCAAAGTAAGATAATGGCAGCTCCATAACCTGCACCACACATCCCAAACACCAAGGACAGAACTACTGGCAGATGGAAGCAATAAAAGAGTACCTTCTCCTTCCACCGTGTCAACAACGGGGTTGACAAGGTGGATTACTGTCACTATGGAGGCTTGTGAGAGGGAGGGGAGAGGAGAGTGGGTGGAAAAGATCTAGCATTAGTACAAATGCCTTTCAAATCTGAAAATAATAGTAATAATAATGATAATAATAAAAAACACATATGGAGTTCATGATGGCGGGAGTGATGCCAACACGAGCGACACTTCCCACAGACGTCGCTGTCGTTGGAGACTAATTTCCATGTCGGGGAAGGGTTCATGGTTTGGCACAAGACAATGGTGAAAGGAGGTGGGGAGGTGTGTGTGTGTGTGGAAGGAGGGGGGGGAGTGGTGGTGTCTGGTTTTGTTTGTGCAAGATAACACACAACAACATACTGAGATGCTACGGGGTGCCATTGACAGTACAGATGGAAGAATCATGTGAAATTCCCCGGAGATATATAAAGCATTTCCAGCCCCAGACACAGTTTGTACTTACTGAGAAAATTAGGAAACAGAAACAAGCTGTTTAGGAAATATTCAATTTGGAGTTCAATTTAGCATTCGGCCTAACTTTCGTGGTAAGAGGATGAGGGATTTGATGACTTGTGAGCAGCACAATTCCCATGATGATGTCCCAGTGGTGACACGAGGTAATAAAAAAATGATAGAGAGAGGAAATGGCACAACGTAACATACATGTGTATACCCCTGTGAAATGTTCCTCGATGTTTGCTTCAAACATCCGTTTGTGGCTACTTTTTGAAAAAAGAAAGAAAAGAAAAAAAGACGACAACAAAAGAACAGACAAACAAAAAAAAAGAAGAAGAAGAAGAAAGAATGCGTGTAAATAAAAAAAAGATGCAGACATCTGTCCGAGTGAGTGACCTCGTGAGTGAGTCTCAAACTGCTTTCTGAGTAAGTCATCAAAGTCTTTTTGAACACAGGTAAACCGAGACCTGTCAGAATGTAAAACAAAGGGTCACAATGCTTCTTTTGTTTTTATGTAAGTGTATAATCCCGGGAGAATTACAGAGTTCGAGCTGTTATGATTTCTTCCGTCTGTACCGGTAGTGGTTGAGGACTTACAGGCAGGACCCCCCTATTTAAAACCTTGTTCTGGATCTGTGGACTGATTTAATCCATATGGGAGCTGAAGCCCCGCAGCAAAAAGAAAGAGAAAAGAACACGTGACTGCAGAGCCACCATTCTTTCTGAGCATGCAAAGAAACAAGTTGTTAGCATGAAAATCAACAAGGCAAAAAAAACCCTGCAGGCTGATCAGACAAAAGAAAGAAGTGCAAAATCACATCTCATACATGTTATTCAATATTTGAAACTACTACTGTTAGTTTTGTCTCCTGTGACTAAGAGGGACCGATTTAACATCATCCTGGATGGTGGCATACCGTTGTCATCGCAGGACTCTGACTGGAAGGAGCTGAGGGACTGGACCTCAGACATGCTGCCCCTGGTGTTGTAGTGGTGACAGGCACTGTCCTCCACAGGCTTCTTGGTCAGGCACGGGTCCAAGTCCACCACTTTAGCTGGAAGAAAAAGCACAGGTTGATGTTAGCGTTCGCCTGGATGAAATATAAAATGTGAAGTGTAAGGGGTCGCAGCGTGGTTCAAACCCACTGGTACAGGGAGGCGCAACACATTTTGAACGAGCAGTCATCGACTATCAAGTGTATTAGATTGCTGCTGCTTTTTTTCTTTTTTCTTTTTTTTTTTAATGGGATTTTTCTACAAAATTTATGTTCAGTGAACTGTGCTCCACTGTTGTGCCCGGGGCAAAGCTCTCTACATGTAAAACCACCATTTTCTTAAAATTTAGATTGGAATTAACTCAGTAACACTTTATTTTAAGAGGCCATTACTCCTAACAACTTCCTGGCAAGTTTCCTGTAAAGAATTACATCATTTGGTACAAATTATTGAGGGGAAAAAAATGAGACAAAGCTTTGTTATTTTCATTATGTTGACTTTCTTTTAAACAGTTTCCAAAGGAGAAAAAAAAAGATCGCTCCATTTAAACGCTAGAGCTTTTTTTTTGGAAACTTTTGCCCATATATATTGGATTGTATGCGTGCCAGTAGAAACACTTTCAGGTTAAATTAGCAAATAATTGGAATTATTTAACTGGAAATGTAACAATTAAACAATGGCTCCATTTTGTCTCTAATGGTTACCAAATGACAATGTGTCCAGGAAACCTCCAAGAAAATAATTGGAAAGTTACAGACCCGTATAAATAGTGTTACCCATAATTTCACTAAATATCATCAAGATACGATTCCACTGAGAGCCAATGATAATTTTGATTTATCCTGTCCTACTTATGTGGAAGTTTATGTCCAGGAATAGGAGACTGCTCGGCACTAAGGCCACCCACAATAAAAATGTGTTCACCTACAGTAAAAAGGACATGCTATGAATGATGGCGGATGCCTTTAACCCCTGCATGGACACAGTTAAGTGAATATGTCACCCCGAAACAAACTTACTGTCATAATCGTAATCCCAGTTCGGCTTCTGAATGGAGTCACTGTCTGAGACCGAGTTGGAGGGCGGCGGAGGGGGGAGATTTGGCGCTACGCTGCACACGGCGACGGTCTTGCGGTGTCCGTGCACAGAGTCTGGGTTGAAGGTGCTGAACTCTGGGTGCTCCGGGATGGCTGAGCCCTCAAAAGAATTCCTGTCCAGGTTGTTTCTTGAGTCACTCGGAATGCTGGGAGTGTAGGAGATGGGCCTCACGGGGACCTGAGGCGGGATGTCGGAGTAGATGTTCTTGTTGAGTTTGGCGTCAAAGTAAGGCCTCTGGAGGAAGGAGTGAGGCACGTTTGAACCTCCGATGTGCTTGTCATCGTCTGTCTTTGACTTTCTGCGACAGGCCTTCTTGCGGATGATGATGAAGAGGAGGACCAGGATGAAGATGCTGGACACGAAGACCACAATGCCAATCACCTCCTCCAGGCCGATGTTCCAAGAGGTGGAGACGAATTCGTTGCGGATCTCGGCAGGGAGCTCGCACGTCTGCCCGGTGAAGCCCAGCGAGCAGTTACACTTGTAGGACCCGTACGTGTTCTGGCACTGGCCTCCGTTGGTACAGGGGTTCTTGATGCACTCGTCAACGTCACTCAAGCACCTGGACAAGAACAGTGGAACTTAGTGAGACGTGTTTGAGGCTGGAAATGCTGGATGTTACAAACTGCTGATGCAAGAGATCAGACTTGTCTACTGTGAGATATTAATAATTTAGTTTACGGTTTTGAACTCAAACTTGACATACCTGTCTCCCTGGAAGCCTGCTTCACACTCACACACTGGACCGTCCAGACTGTCGATACACTTCCCGCTGTTTTTACAGGGGTTATCTCTGCAGTATGGACCCAACTGGCACCTGAATTCAAAAGAAGTTTACGTAAGCAACCCAACATTTATATAAAAAAGAAGCACGTCTTTGCATTGTGACTGAATTGGTGCTGAATTAAAAATTAAAAATGTATTATATTGCTGCATTGTGTTGCTGCAGGATGTACTTCAGTGTAAGGTAATGGGTGACACATAATTCACGCAGAGTGCACATTAATGGTCAAATATCCTCAGACTTGAAAAATGCAAGGTGAAACTGAAACTATGAATATTTAACAAGGTTAAATGTAAAATGATGGGTAAGTGTAGAGACAATCACTCCGCTAACATGACATCAGTGCTTTATAATCCAAGTTCAAATACCTTTGTCCTGAATACTGCCCTCTGCACTGGCAGTAGAAGTCATCTGCACGAGGCACGCAGGTACCCCCGTACAGGCAGGGGTTGGAGGCGCAAGGGCTTATGCCAATCTCACAGTGAGTGCCCATGAAAGAGGCAGGACACTTACAGAAGTAGCCTGTGGAATTCAGGGAGGGGTGAAAAAGACTGATGAAGACAAAGACAGTGTGCAAGTGGACATTTTTAAACTACTGTTAAATTCTCTAATCGAAGGCAATTTAGAAATAATGGCCGCTGGGGGCATGTTAAACAGGTAAAGGTCAGCCAGCCATGAAGGCCGGGGCGGAAAAAAAATTACTAGGACTTGTTCACTTAAAAAAAAACCCTCAAAACTCAACACATCCTGCAGATGTTTTACAAAAAAGCCTTCAGGGGATGGTGAGGCATTATGCCCCCTGAACCTCTGGCAGGTTTTTAATGTGAAACAGACTCAGGAGTGTTGAGTTTGCATTAATAGGAAATTGCATTAGCTGCAAGTCGCGCAGCACAGGAACACAGTTTTAACAAAAAAGAAGATAAAAGACGCTCGTCTCGAATTAAAGACAGTTGCGGGTTGCAGAAAAGATGTTGAACTGCAGCTAAGGCATCAATTCATGATCATGTAAGGAATTTAGGGACCACGTGATCTCTCTCAGACCCAGGGAAATATACAGGCACTCAAGCACCACAGAATACAAGAAAGAACAACTTCACTTAAGCTACTCCAGTGAATATCTGAGTGAGTGCAATGAGCTGAGGAACATTATGTACCTCCATTAGGCAGAGAGGTGCAGCTCCCTCCGTTGGTGCACGGGTTGCTGGAACAACTCTCAGCAGGTGCAAGCGCACAGCCCGGAGCCACGTCCACGATGTCCTCCAGCACAGCGTGGGCACGGTGAGCTTTGGTGTTCAGAGGCAGCTCCTGGCCGTTCAGTGAGATGGCCTCTATGCAACCGCGGAGGCCGTTGGTGATGGGCAGGCTGCGTCCGTGGCGCGTCGAGGCGTGCTGGCGTACGTGACCGCCAAAGTAAATACTGTTGTCGAGGTTGAGGGTTCGCAGGGTGCCCGGCGCGGTGCCTGAGGCGGTGTGCACCCGGTCCAGCACAAGCTTTGCATAATTACCATCGACCTCAAGTGAGACGGTGTGCCACTCTCCGTCGTTAACCTGAGCGCTGTGGACCGACACGAGGCCGGGACCGCTGCCAGCAGTCGAACTTGTACTGCAGACGGCCGTTCACAATCTGTTTTTGAATTTGAACATACCGTTAGAACACGATAAACACTCTGCAAAGATCAGACTGGAGGTTGTTCATCTCATCTCTTTGTTTTCTCTTTGTGACGAACACTCCAAATGACTAAAACGTGGGCGGTGAAATCATAATCACATCGTCAAGTCACTGTTATAAATCAACGGCTGACTCTCACTCCCCATCATAAAATATAATGTGCATCAATTTACTGCCACGCCATGAGATAATTTATCTTGATGAAACACGATGAGCCAATGAATTTCTCCAAACGCCGTCACACAATGCTCAACAGGAAAAACTGATAACTTCTGTTCATGGCTCCAAATAAAACACGCAACAGTTTGGAGATATTAAAAGCCTTACACGGCAGTCTGATAAACAATTACTGCCTCCGAAATCAGCCGGCCAGGTTTCAGTCTAAAGTCTGGCGTGCGACCGTTGTACCAGACAGACTCTAGAAGGAATGTGTGGAAAACTGCTTTCTGTTTCCCTCCCAGTACCAAAATAGCTTGTGTGTGTGATTTTTTTCGAGCCACCACCACATTCCCATAGTCCCTCATGTGAAACAAGTTTTAAAAACGGCATTTTGAACCCTTCAGCACAGTCGGTTGGCACACATGGCCGGAGGGTCTCATGGGAGGGGGTGGGTCCGTTGTGTGTTTTATTCTGATATGGATATGCTTGGGTGGTAATTCAAAGACAAACTGCAGAGGGTCGGTCAGTCTGGGCTTAATTACAATAAACGGAATAAATATACCGTTATGTCGTGAGTAATAAGTGCAGACACATACCTCAAGGATGCTGTAGTCGGTCCCTTTGGCGTACATGACAGTAGCATGGCTGGAGAAGGTCCTGAGCCGCAGGGACAGCTTCATCAACTCCTTGTTCTCGTTCTCCATCAGGTGGTATTTCACGTAGCCGCTGCCGCTGAACGTGAACGAGTGACCGTCTGTCATGAAAGAACAGGCATGTGTTAAGAAGAGCTGGGGCTGAAACCAAAAATGTTCATTACGGACTACAAGTAGAAGGAGTTGAGTGACGGGCAAAGATATCTTACCGGAGCATTTGCCCTTTTTGCCCTCCGGACACACGCAACTGTACGTGGTTTCTCTAGGATCTGCCACACACTCCATACCCTCAGGACAGGGGCTGGTCTCACACAGGTTGTTCAACACCGGACATCTGCCACCTAAATTCCAACACACTTCCACTTAGAACGGGAGTTTATAACACACCTGTGTGTGTGTGTGTGTGTGTGTGTGTCTATGCGGTGTGATCATTTTACCTTCGCACTGGCAGGTTGCAGTCCTCAAGTGTCGCGGCGTCACGAAACTGAGGCGAGCTGTGCTGTGAGTGGACATGGCGGTCTTATCCAGGGAGATGACCTCGTCGCAGAAGCGCAACGGGCAGTCCAGACCCGCGCACAGCTTCTGCACCACCCGCACTATCCGAACCCCCGTCATCTCCTCGATCACAGCCGCAGAGGAGTTCAGCTTACGGAAAACGACCTGAGGACGATTGAAATGTGAACACCCAGAGACTCAATAACGGGGATTAAGCGCTGAAATGAGTCCATTCATCAAATGACAGAAAAACGGAGCCGAACCATTTCTCTAACTGTAACCAAAATATCTCATCAATCACTCCATAAAAATATTGATTACGTTTTACAAATGAAGATCTAGAAACATAACTTCTAATCATGGCTGCTCTTACCTCCTGAGACTGGTAGGGGCTACCAGATCTCTCTAGAGTCAACAGCACATCCAGATCTCCTTGCTCTGTAGGCTGGAGGCTCACTAACTGCACTTCACTCCTCCGAACTCCGGCGATGTTTCTCAGCGCCCGCTGGAAGTTGCGCCAGTAGTCCCCGATAAACTCCTCGGGGGCAATGTTTGCGAAACGCACTGCAATAGAGTTGTCCAGAGCCTGGGGAGCCGCTTGCCTGACATGCACGGTGACGTCGGCAGCCGTGGTGAAGCGTCCGTCGGTCACTGTCACGTTGAGCGGGTAGTGGCCCACGTCCAAGGGTCGCAGGGCGATAACTTTGCCATCGGAGGCGGAAACGGAGAACATGGCACCGCTCTCGTCTGAGGACGAGGAAGAGGAGGGCGCGAGGCTGTAGGTGAGGGTGTCGTAGATGTCTTGGTCGGTGGCGTGGATCTTGCCCAAGACGCCTCCGGGGTACTCATCGCTGGTGGTGGTCACGAAGATGTCCAGAGGAAGGATGGCAGGAGGGAAGACGCTCTCCTCGATTATGCGCACACTAATGAAAGCAGTGGAAAGGAGCTGAGGCTTCCCGCTGTCTGACACCTAAACATGAGAACGGAGGAGACGCGTGTATGAGGAAATGATGTACACTGTGAGGCCTTTCCAACAGCAGAGGGCAATGAAGCTCCTTCACTGAGTCGGCAGCATCTACATACAGTGGCTGCACTGGATATTAAAACAACAAACACATCTACGGCTTGTGCATTTTAACATTCACACTTTCACGCGGATGGTCAAACAACAACTCAAATCTGAGTGTGCATCCCGTGTGCGACAAGACATCACACTTACACTTCATATCCCATCTGCCCACTCTTTTTTTTTTCCCTTCCTCTGTTCTTTCCTCTAAGGTGACACATCAACACGCAGCAACGCACGTGATCCCGCCAACTCAAAGCAACTGTCTTTTGATTGCATTCTGGTGCTTATTTCAACGCAGCGACTTATATACAACTGTTAACGAGGTGGGAAGCTTAATTTAGAATACATATACGCAGAGACAGAACAAGAAGGAGAAGGAGATAGATTAAGCGTGACAGGGAAAAGGTACAGAGAGGCAAAAGAGGGAAGACAAATAGATTGGGTTGCTGAGGCTTGACGGTTAAATCGATACAACCTCTCAACTCCGGTTTCACTTCGCCACTGTGACTCACCTGTGCCTGAAGTAGGTAGTGTTCTTTACTCTTCCTATTCAGCGCCCCCGCGGCCACTAGAGCTCCCTGCTGATTGATGCGGAAAGCGTCGCCCTCGTTCCCATCCACGATGGCAAAGGTGAAAGGGGGAGCCGTTGTGGGAAGCATCCCGGTCGGTTACGGTGAGCTGAAGCACACTTGTGCCCGTTGGTCGATTCTCCTGTGGGGTATCAGAGAGGCGTATGAGGAGGTGGCTCTCGTGATAACTCTTCAGTTCCATGATGTTTGATGGTGTTTTGGTTTTTTTTTAGACATGCACCCACAGCAGAAGACACATAGCCGGCCGTCTTTTGAAATTAAACCTGCAATAACTGAGTTTTTTGGCCACTTGGGGGCAGCAGAAACACACGCAACGCTGACATACAATCATGGTGAAATAGTTTTACACATCCAACAGTTACATTATTATTCGTTTTGCGTCGCGTTTCTGTCTGTCCATCTGATGAATGTAGGTCCACTATTCATGTTCGTTCTGAACCAACTCCTGAGGGAAATCTCTCTTTCACAGTGAAAAACTCCTCTTATATAGTCACTCACTTTGTCTGCCATTTGGTGCTGGGCAGGTAGTGGACAGAAGGTTTTTAGTGCTGCCTGCTGCAGCCAAAAATGACTTTATGAGATCGGTGGAAATGAAACTAATTAGTAAAGCAGAGGGCCAGAAAAATGAAAGCTCAGAGAATTACTCTAGCATTACTGAGGATAAATACTGGTTAGAGCGCTTTAAAAGGTTGGGGCTGAGTTACGGCTGACTTCATCTTCTTCTAATGTTATTAATCTGTTGCTGGTATTGTGTCAGGTGTTGCCATGTTGCTGTGGCTGGGCTTTTTGATGAGTTACAGCTGAAGGCAACATGTCAGTTTCACAGACTTTGTCTTTTGTTTGTGTAGTTCCTGAATGTGCCTCAGATATGTCTCTTCTGTTGACTCTTTCAAGTCCTGACTCAGAAGAACTCACTTTTATTCTCTAGGGTTGATATTGATATATATATATATATATAACTTTTGATATATACGGTGGTGTGTACAGTGCTGTTTTCTGTCTTGTGTGTTTCAGTTTCGTTTTTTTTTTTTGCTTCACTTTGATCAAGGCTTCAGTTTTTAAAGAGGCAAAACAATGTTTCATTCTGAAGTGCTTGAGCTGTGGGCGAGGTGTACCGTACCTCCTCACTGTACATTTTAAATTGTTTTTTTTTCAGTTTTCTAAACAGACAGGAAAATCGGTCGGGAATTATCCCGCCTCTTCCCTTTGGAATCATGATTTTTATTAGTGCTGCGGTGGAATAGAGGCGCATCTTCTTCTCATTCTTACACATTTAACTTTCCTCAAGGGAACCATCCATTATCAGCTTTGTACCTCTGCACATTCCCGCTCCCATCAGTCCTGCCTTACACTCTTTTCCTTTACCCACCCCTTATCTGCATTCTTATACTTAAGATGCAGCCTCTGTCTTACAATTCCCTCACCCGCCCACCCCTCCTTCTTCCTCCCATCCTTACCTCTGTTCTTCCTCCATCCTTCTACTTGCTTCTTGACATTCTAGTCGCACAGTCCCCCATTATTTCTCCCTGTAAATCCCTCTCTTTCTCTGCCCACTGCAACCCCCCCACCCCTGCACATCTCTTCTTCTCTCCCTCCTTTTCCTGTTCCATCTACCTCATTCTCATCCTCTACCCCTCTAATCAGCCATCTACTCTGACCCTTCTCTCCCCCCCTTCACTCACCTGGATGATGAGGCTGTAGTTGGCCTGGGAGAAAAGCGGCGGGTTGTCGTTGACATCGGAGATGTCGATGTTGATCTTGGCACTGCTGGAAAGAGGGGGCACACCGTTGTCGGAGGCTACCACCATCAGAGTGTACCCTGAAGTCTGAGAAAGAGAAAGAGAGAGAGAGAGAGAGAGTATTACCATACACTCGCAAAGCTGCTTTTGTAAGCTATAATGCCGCAGGAGATCAGTAAACAAGCTTCCCTATTAGGCCTGACATGACTCTGATTGGATTCTGCATAGAGTGCAATTAGTTGCTCAGTGGATTAAACTCCATGTGTACAGTCAGCATTGTATCTGCTGTTTCTCTTACTCTCTCTCTGTCCAGCTGGCGAGCGACTTTCAGCTCTCCTCTGACCGGATCGATGGTGAAGGGGCTGCCTTGGTTGCCGTCCACGATGGAGTAGCGCACGTGATCGAAAGAGGGCCCGTCAAAATCTTCAGCAATCACCTTTGAATCAATCAGGCAATCAAGACAACAGTCAATCAACAATCCTTGATGGTGCTCTTCATTAAACGGGCAGGTGAGTCAGCCTGAGGTCTTATATAAACACTTGCACCAAGTAGGATTTAGCAACAATTTGAAATTGGAATCTGATGACAGAGTCCTGATGAAGCAAAGTGGAGAGAAACAAGAATCTGTTATTTTCTTTAAAAAGAAGGAAAAAAAAAGCGATTTATCAAGAAAATAATAATCCTTTGTTGCAGCCGACTACTAAAATCATACAGATGCATATGACCTTTTATTTCTCCTGTGCAATATCCAACACACACACACACACATACACACACACACAAAGACACGCGCACTCTCAAAACCCGCCAACCATCACATATTGAAAGGGATCCCCAGGGAAATCAGCAGACAGGGAAGATTTACAAGTATAAGACGATGGCAGGTATTAAGATCTAATTTTCTGATGGATAATTTATATTCAGGTACATTAGACACACAGATAAATGACCATAAGCGCGGGTCTTATTTTTTAATGGCTTTTATGGCTTCATGAGGGTGAGGGCAGACAGAAAATAGATGGGAGTGAAAGTGGAACATGCGGAAGGTAGAAAAAGGCCGTATCTTGGAGAGCGGCTTAATGAGTCGAATGCCTTCCAATTAAACAGTTTGAGCGTGTGTGTCAGATAATGCACGAGAACAACGGTGCAGCGAGCATGAAGAGCACTGGTCCTAATTTAGCCGTCCCGCCAGATGGTGATTTGCCACAGGTGCAGATATGTGATAGGGTATGCAGTGAGTAATGGGCAGAGGGGAGGAAGCTGTGAGGGAGTAAACGAACGTCTGAGTGAGAAGGTGAATGAGCGAAGGGAAGTTAAGGGCGAGGGCTGAGAAATGTCTTTCACCCCGCGTGGTGTGTTACGGTAATTAGGAGTTATTGCCCCACAACAAGCACCTACCGCATGTAAACACGTCTCTGTTAGTTAGTTGGCATATTCTTACCGCCAACACGGTCTTTCCCAGTTCGGTGTCCTCGCTGACGACGGCTGTGTAGACGTCCTGGCTGAACGCAGGCTTGTTGTCGTTGACATCAGTCAGGTTGATGTTCACAGTGGCCATGTCGCTGAGCGGCGGTGAGCCACCATCTGTAGCCTCTATGGTGATGTAGTATTCGTGGGAGACTTCATAGTCCAACGGCTCAATCACAAAGATGTCGCCTGAGGACAAAGAGACAGCAGACAAGTCAGAGAGGCGGGGAGAGCTGGTGGACAAGAATTTACACTCCAGTACCTCCGTGCTATCTAAATATAAAAACCCACAAACCACTGTGCGTCTCTGATGTATTGTATTTGCAGCTTTTTTTTTTTTTTTTTTGCAGAGAGAAAAGTCTGCTCCTGTTTTTAACCTCTGTCAACTGGCTGAAATGCACCGTAAACCAGAAGTCAAGCCGTCATCCATCATTGACTCTCATTTGAAAGTCAAAATTTTTATGCTTGCCTCAGCTGCTTCGACGCGTATTACTGCTTGCAAGCGAGACAATAGAGCATTATCCTACTTGTTGGTGTCGATTGTTTAATGATGCCGCCGCTTATTTGGTTGTTTGCTCTCGTGGCAATTCAGTATGATGTCATTATCACTCTTTGAAGTATTCAAATCAAATATAACTGGATCAGAAGAGCGTACCTGTGCGTGGGTCCACGCTAAACATGCCATGCTCGTTCCCACTGATGATGCTGTAAGAGATCTCTCCGTTGGCGTCCGCGTCTCGGCTGGCTGCCTGCACCCTGAGCAACTGTGTGCCCACTGCCACGTCCTCAGACACGGTCGCCGTGTATTCACGGTGCTCGAACACTGGCGGATTGTCGTTGATGTCCAGGACAGAAATTACCACCTGGCACAGCGAGGAGAGGCGTGGGGAGCCCTGGTCACTGGCGCGGGCCTTCAGCTCATATGTCGATTGAACCTCACGGTCCAGTGGACGCTCCAGGCTTATTACACCGGTGTGCTCGTCAATTGAGAAAAATCCATCAGCGGAATCGAGCAATGAGTAGAGGATGTCGCTGTTAAGACCTGGAAGCACAGGGCGAAGGACAATTCAGTTTATTTTCTCGTTATAGCTTTGACAATTATTCCTTTGAATTCTGATATGACTTCTCTGATTGTCTACTACTGCTATCTCAGCCATTAAGACGGTGAGTAAAATGCCATCCTCACCGATACTCCTGATGCTCTAATCCACAGAAATACTCCTTTAAACGGAAGCGTATTGATTCTTGTATTGATGTATTGATTCGCGAATGATCACAATCACCCGTCACCCGTTGTTCTCATTCCGGAAAATCCATTTTTCACATGGCCTCTGATAAACAGGAGCTGTAAACGTCTAATCCATGCCGTCCTCATAACTCATGTCCTCCCACTAGCAAGACGCTCCCGGCAACAAGACAGAGACAGATCACAATAATAATCATAATGCCTTTCTGCAGGTGGACCCCATTTGGAATGCGCTATTATATACCCATTTATCAGGTAAGTTCCGCCATCCTCCGTGGATCTCATTATCGCGCTGGAGAGACTACCACAGGGAGCCCTGCTTATATGGTTCCCCATCACTTTCATCTGGGGTGATCATTCTTGAAACAATTGCTTAATGCCGGTTAAGTGAACTGTGCTCCATCTCGATTGGCTGTATTGCCTCACACACAGATGTTTCATGGTTGTGTGCTCATTACAGACCTCTAGCTGGAATGATTAGTCAGTTCATAGATAATTAATCAGCAACTTTTTTTTGCCATATATGATTTGGGGTTTTGGGACTAAAACAAGAGATTTAATTTAAGTTACCTCTGGTTGGTTGAAAATTAGGGCTGGCATTTTTTGGATACTTTTCAAAAATGTATGAACAAAACAATGAAGTGATTCATCTAGAAAAGAACCAGTAGATTAATCGATCAAAAGTTAGTTGCAACCTTGTATTAAAAACGATGCTGTACAGCCCCTTTATTTGTGTAAATCTCTCATATACTGCTAAAACAAACATACCAGTTGCACAACGTTCTCTGAAGCAACACAGACAAATTTCATTTTGAGGGCAGCTGGTACTTTAAGACAGTATTGGAGGCAAGATTGTCACACTGGCACAGGACCAGGGTGGACAAAACAGAAAGTGATTAAATTCCTCCACACTGGAGCAACATGAGAAATCGAATGAAGAAAATAACATCGGCACGGCGGTATAGAGGGCAAAGAGAGACACTCGGGTCCAGATAGAGGGATAAAGGACGAGGCGGAATCAGAGAGGGAATGTAAACTAAAGTAATGCCAGTGCATTACTTTAGTTTATCAAAGATCAAGGGCCCCGGTTTGGGTCTGTTTGTCTGTCTGCTTCATAACCATTCTACACTGGTAAGTGTTGCCTTTCAGGAACTGTAACAGCAGGCTGAACTGAGGAGCAGCAATGTGGGCAAGTATCAAAGCGTCTTCCAGCCAAATGGGCAGGCGGATCATAGAGGCTGTGGCACACAGCAGCTACTGCCAAGAATGAGTCCTTGCAGAGATATGCAGTCAAATATCGATGGAAGATAAGGCAACTGTTTTCTCTCAGGAGCAGGGTTACATTAGGCTTCAAATTTTTGATGGTTGGCTGCAAAGAGAGTTCATAGAAGCCTCGGTGAACTGGGTCAATGCTACAACTCCTATTTTTCCTTGTACACTATACACGTTGCCTGGGACTTGCCAGTTGTGCTTTAAGCTTGCGTCTAAATCGAAAAATACTAGACGGCAGAAAAGAGCTCTCGATGTGTGCGATACCCCGCGTATGCGAGGGAAATACTAGTCAAATGACTCTCTTCTTTCGATCAGTCTAACTCTAAATAATTATTGCCGCTGGCTAAACTGCGGGGAGCACCTTCCTCCACCTCTCCTTCAAGTTGATATTCAAGATTTGAAGCAAATTTTGTGCCAGCAAAGCCTCAGGGAAGAAATGTCTTAATACCAGCACTTTCCTTTCACCATTTAACGTTATACTCTGAGGGACCCAATTCTGCCATCCCTTTCATTCTGTCCAGCTGTCAGTCCAGCCAAAACGAGGGACTGGAAAAGGGAAATAGAAACAGAGGGTGTCAATCCTCTGACAGAGAACAGGCTGAAATGGTTCTTCAAGCTAAACTGTCCTGCTCCGCTAAACTGAAGGTGTTATCTGGAACGGCAGATCAAATATCTTCCTGGACCTAGTCTCTGGGAGCTTAAATGACTGTTTAACTGCATGGTTTACGCTCTCGGTCTCATGGCGGTTGGCAAAGCTTTCCGAAAGGTGAAGACGCCTCAGATAAATATGTGGCCCTGTGGCTTTGCACCAGGCAAATGGAAAAATTACAATCATCCCTTTTGAGAATTCAGCTTGAAGAGAAAAGAATTTCATTAGAGTGTAATGGAGCTTTTAATTTGAGGGGTTGATCATTCATGAAATTCCACATTTGTTATCCGTCCCTCTTGCCATTTAGTGTACGACAGTTGCGTAAAGGAAAAATAATAACCTGTGCACTGCAAGTCAGCGTTTAACCAAGAGGCATATGCAAACTCTATATGTTGATGCTGGAAACTCTTTGAAAATGTATACTCTGGAATCACAAGTGGTGTTTATTTAGTGTGTCCGTGAGTAATGCCTTTGTTTGCCTTGTTTGTTTGCCATTAATTGCATTTTAAGCGTAATGCACAGGCAGTGGTGAGTGTACTGCCTCACAATTCATTTTCTATTGCCTCAGCAAGAGACTGATCTATAACATAGTTTTAATATTTCATTATTCATTCACTTCACTGTGGCAACAATGTCGCGGCTCCTAGTACTAAAATATTTCAAACAGGGAATATGAATATATTTAAAATTTCACAAGGTAAAAAAATTCTAGCGATGTGATGTCAGTCTGAGGTTCATGTCACTTCTCAGGGTCACAGTTCACAGTTTTGGGGTCCCAATCATACAGATCTGTTCATACTGTTAGTGAGAATTGGTTTTATCAATAAGAACTGATGTGGCTGTGAAATAATTTGAATAATAATTATGTCTTAGTGTAACAGCAGCATACAAAGGGCAGTAGTATACTCAATATTTAGAGAGTTTAGAGAGTGGGCCTCAGCAAACGTTGGCTTGGCCATGGAAGAATTGCACTCACCAGTATCAACATCATTGGCCAGCAGTTTTGCCACATATGTGCCCATCTCCGTGTTCTCGAACACTGTGATGGTGTAGGGATCAGACGAGAACTGCGGCGGGTTGTCGTTGACGTCTTCCACAGTGATATGGATGTCAGCCTCGCAGTACCGCCCTCCACCGTCCACCGCCCGCATCTTGAACCTGTGCTCGTCTTGCTCCTCTCGATCCAGGGGCTGTAAGGTCTTTAACTCGCCTGCACATGAAGATGGAATAATTACATATAATTAAATACACAAACACACAAGGCGCATACTCTTTGGGGAGCAGAGGGATGTCATTCCTATTAACCAACTACAAGGCATCCAAACAACTAATAGCTTTCGAGAGCGAGAGGAGGGGAATAAATAAGTAAGTGAAGCACAACAAGAGGGAGAAAATGGCAAAGAGAGTGGGCTGATGAAGGAACCCATCAGAGTTGGCAGCAAAGAGCGGCTTGGAAGTGTCCTGGGATGTGAGGCAGCCAACATTACCACAACCTCTCTGGAAAACTCCAGAGCCTCTTGGCAGTCCTCATCTGCAATAATCCTACTTCTCTGCAGAAAAAAATAAATAAATTGCATACCCTCTCCATAACAGTAGCGCTGCTGCTGGAAACTCGATATCAAGGGTTGCCAAAAGACAGCTGGATAGTATTGTTGCCTTATTGTCTGCCTTGGTGTCAGTCTCTCGGTATATCAAGGCTGAATTTCATTACTTATGCATTCTACGGAGCAGCCGATGTGTTGTATAGCTGTTTAAATCTACCTGCTTAGTTTGTTTTGTTCTTTCACACTTTTACTTTGCTTTTATTTTAAAATCAGTTTGGTGGTGATTAACTGCCGTTGTTTTTCTTTGTTTTTTTTTTCTCTCCCTCCTTTCTTTTTTCATCCCAGCAGCCAGATGGAATGTCTGATTTAAGAGGGTCTGGGTCTCCCAGAAGAAATTATTTGCAGGCAAGAAGTATAGCAGTCATAAATTCAATTTAAGTGTGCAACTCTGTATTTTAGTGCCACTGCGGGTCTTTCAGTTGCCCTGCAGGGAAATGTACTTGGCTCTTTTAAAAATGAATAAGTAAATAACAACTGTGCGCAAGAAAACATGCTTGCCTTCTCCATCGGTGATAATGATTAATGCATCCACACACACACACACACACACACACACACACACACACACACACACACACGAGGACACAAATAAAAAACACAAACATTTGCTGTGGGATCACAATTGTCAAATCTTAAGAGTGTAGAATGTCAGACTGCTGTCATGTTGAAGTGCTTTTTTGAATTTGTGGCTGGAAGCAGAGGAGCAAAAGTGTTTCATGAGAGACTTTAACATGTGTCCCACATTCTGTCCAATATTCAGACCTACAACACAGCTGGAGCGCAAAGCGCCTCAATAAAAAAACGTATTTGCATCCCTTCCCAGTAACACACAGACACACACCTGTATCAGAGTCAATGATGAACAATTCAGATCCAGCTCCCTGGAGCTCATAAGAGATTTGGGCGTTTGAGCGGATGTCAGCATCTGTGGCGGAGACCTGCAAGATGAGCCTGCCGGCAGGGGAGTCCTCTGGGACGCTCTCACTGTAGAGGGTCTGAGGGATGGGTAACGTCAGAAGAAAATGGAGGAGGAAAAGCAATTAAAGTTAATTCCAAGTAAAGGGCACAATGAACAAATGAAGAGCTGAAAAAAGAAATGACTTTACCTTTTCGCATACTGGGTTGTTGTCATTGGCATCCAGCACCTTAACCTCCACAGTGGCTTTGGCAGTGAAGATACCGTCACTGGCGGTAATGTTAAGAAGATAATTGTCCTTCTCTTCACGGTCCAAGGGCTTTCTGACAGAGACCTTCCATTCATTCTGAATGTGCTCGATGGCAAATTGGCCAAGCGGGTCTCCGCCTGTTAAGTGTTAAAAAGAAATATACCACTTTAGAATGATTAACAACTCTGACACAGACGACAACTCAGACACATAAAAGCAGGAAACAGGAGTCTTTGAAATGACACAAGGATAAGGATCTGTCCTGAATATTAAACTACAATCTACTGAATATATAATAACAATTCTTAATTATAATTATATATTATTACCGCAGTTTATTATTCACAAAGCAAATCCTTGTAAACCAAATACGTTACAACAAAACCAATAACCCAAGAAACTACAGAAAATGTACATGAATTAATGCTGCTTTCCCGACTTGGCACAGTTATTCACATTTGCTAATTAGCACCAGAGGACGTATTTTCCCTAGGCTATTTCAAAGCATTATTTAGATAATTATACATTTCTGTATTTTGATGACCTAAATATTTGCCTTGAGCTTCAGCAGATTAGGTGATAACACGGAGTCCTAACAGATAATAGGACTGTGTAATGTTTCAAAGATGAGATATTATCATCATATTAAGTGGCATAAATGGATAATCCCCCCTAAGCTCTGTTTATGAAAAACTGTTACACAAAGGAGTACAGAGTAAACTCTCTGGGCTTACTAATTATCTGTTTTGCAAAAACAATAAATGCCCACCTGTGATGAAGTAGTTCACTTGTTTATTGATGTGCTCAGAATCATCATCGGTGGTGCTGAGGATAGCGATAACCCCACTGGGAGGAGGGTCATCCTCACTGACTGTGCCTTTGTAGATCTCTGCAGTGAAGCGAGGCGGGTTGTCGTTTACATCAGCGACTGTCACCTCCACTGTGGTGCCAGTAACATGTTGGACTTTGTCGCCTTGGTCTGTGGCTAGGACATTAATTGTGTATTTTTCCTTCTTTTCACGATCTAGCTCTTTTAAGGTGGTCACCCATCCAGTTTCACTATTAACAGCAAACAGTTCAGAAATCTCCTGTGAGTTCTGCTTGGGGTCGAGGCTGTATACGACATGGCCATTGGTTCCAGAGTCTTGGTCGTTGGCTTTGACTTGGATCACTTGAGTCCCGCTTGGAAGGTTTTCCACAATGACAGCCTTGTAAGGGTCTGACTCAAAGACAGGTTTGTTGTCATTAAGATCTATCACTTGGATGTTTACATTTACAGATGCCACCACATCATAGTTCTCATGTTTGGTTTGGGAAAGCAAGGTCAGTTGGTACCATTTGGTCATCTCATGGTCAAGGCTTTTCTGAAGCTTCAAGGTTCCACTGTCTCGGTCTACAACAAACACTTCGTCTTCATTGCTCTCGGGAGTGTTGCCCTTCACAAGGCTGTAAACAACTGGTTGCTCACTCTCAGCCTGAATTACATCGATCTCAGTGCCAATGGAAAGGTCTTCGACAATTGTATAGCGGTAATGTGCCTCTGTGAATTTGGGAATTGGGATCTCTGGTGCAACAATCCTTATGTAAACCTGTACAACAGAATGTTTGGGTGGATTCCCGGTATCCTTTGCCCTAACAAAGAATGCATAGAGCTCATTTTCAAGTCCAATGAGACTCTCTTTGGTTACAATGACCCCAGAGGTTGGGTGGATTTCAAAGTTCTCCTCCACGTTTTCAATGTCTGCTTCGATTGAATATTCAATGTCGGCATTGCTTCCCTCATCCATGTCAGACGCAGCAATTTTAACCACGGAGGTTCCCCTTGGGGCATCTGATGCAATAGTGGCTTTGTACTCAGCTGCCCTGAATTGTGGGGCATTGTCATTGACGTCTGTAAGAATGACATTGACTATACAAAAGCCTACTTTTCCGCCACCATCTATTGCTGTGAGAGAAATAGGAATAACCTTTTCAGCGGTATTCTCACGATCAAGACTCTCTAGAGTGAAAATCTCTCCATTTTCATTGACATTGAATTTGTCTTTTGCAAAATCATTCACAATATGGTATGTTATTTGGCCATAAATGCCTTCGTCGTCATCTGTTGCCTTTGCTTCTGCCACCAAAGTACCAACAGGTGAGTTTTCAACAAGCTCTACCACATACTCCACCTGAGAGAAGGTGGGGTTGTGGAAGTTGGCACCAATAACTGTTATCATGACAAGGGCTGAGCTTCTGAATACACCATCTGATACTGACACATTGAGGTTGTAACGGGCTGCATATGTGGCCTACGGTGGTTGGAAATGACAATGGCGCCTGTGTGTTTGTCGATGGCAAAGTTCAGATCCTCATTGCTGGATATAATAGAGAACTCCAAATTATCTGAGTCTGAGCTATCAGCATCAGATGCCTGGACTTGGGTTATGAAGTGTCCACGTGGTGCCAATTCACTGACAGTTGTTTTGTAAGTGTGCTCTGTAAATACCGGAGCGTTGTCATTCAGGTCGGTAACGTCTATTGTCACAATAACATCACTAGAGAGGGCTGGAACTCCTCCGTCCACAACGCGGACTCTCAACTTGTGCTGCTGGATGTCCTCGTGATCAAGTACTTGAGCTGTAGAGATTACTCCTGTGTCACGGTCAATAGTGAAATAATCTGAACTCTTCCCCTTTTCCTCAACCAATTGAAAGAATATTTCTTGGTTATTACCAGTATCAGAATCTTTGGCATCAACTTGTAAAATGGATGTACCAATGACAGAGGCCTCAGAAATATTAGCATAATAGGCCTTTGACAGGAACACAGGTGCATTGTCGTTTACATCTTCCAGTATGATATCGACAAACACTTCAGAGTGTGCTCCAGTCAAGGAATCCGTGGCTCTAACGTTTAACTTGTAGGCGGGATGTGTTTCAAAGTCCAAAGGCTGAATCACATGAATTACCCCTGTGTTGAAATCAATTGAGAACTGTTTGAAAGGATCACCCTCAGAGATTGTGTACACAATACGAGGGCCTTCAGAATCATTGGCTTGTACATGAAGCACAGGTGTGTGTAGCTGAATGTTTTCAGGGATTTCAATGCTGTAAAAAGCCTTCTCAAACACAGGCATTGCTTTGTTCACTACTGTTATTGGCACTTCGACTTCTGCTGAGAGTGCAGTCTCTCCATTATCCTTTGCCATAACAACGATGACAAAGTCTGTGTTAAGTGATTCCTTCTCAAATTTCTTTTTGAGGGAGATTTCACCAGAGGGGCTAATTTGAAAGTGCTCCTGGTGTTCCTTCAGGTGATAATGGATATCTGCATTTGGGCCAATGTCTTTGTCCACTGCTGTGACTTGTCGGATGACTTGACCTTCCTCTGCATCCATCTGGACCAGGGCATGATAGGGAAGGTTTACAAATGTAGGTTTGTTGTCATTCACATCCTCCACTGTCACAGTCACTAGAACATGAGCACCATCTTCAGTGTTGTCCTCTCTGGTGACCTCAACAACGATATCAAAGGTGTCCTGTACCTCGCGATCAAATGGGATCCCAGTAGTTGAGATTACTCCAGAAGTGCGGCTGATTTCAAACTTGCTGTCAGGGTTCAAAATTTTGTAAAACAAAGGCTCATTCACTTGGTTCCCAACAGCAGCAATGACTGCAAGTGTTTTCTTCTCAGAGGAGTTTTCTTGGACGTAGGCTTTGTAGGACTCTCTGGTGAACTTCAGCTTACTCTCCTTGTTTTCTTTCACATTTATCTTTACTGTAGCTACAGTGGCAAATCTACCATCAGGAAACCCTAACCTTTAATTCATATCTGCTCCTCAGTTGTGTGACATTCTGAATAGAGATTATGCCTGTGATAGGATCCATTTTAAATTTATCGCCAATATTTCCCTCAGAGATGGAGAAGAGAAGTTTGGAGTTAGGCCCGGAGTCTGAATCTGTAGCATTGACCTTAATAACTTCCACTCCTTTGTATGTTGGCACTATGACGGTTGTCTCATACAGTTCTTGGCTAAAAACTGGGGAACAGTCATTAACATCAATTACTTCAATGGTCACGTTGGCTGCTGTCTCTGCAAACAGGCGTGGCATTCCTAGATCGTGAACCTGGACTGTGAAGCGGAAAACACTCCTCTGTTCGTAATCCAAAGTTGTTGTTATTCTGATGGCTCCAGTGCTTGAATCAATGGCAAAGTAGTTATGTGCAAAAGGTTCGACAATTTGGTAGATGAGCATGGCATTCTGATCACAATCAGCGTCAGAGGCACGGATGACAAAGGGAGTGTTCTGATGGGTCAGAACAACACTGTTGACCGGGGCAGACTCGCTGATTACGCCTTTGAATTCCTTCTGGTGAAAGATTGGAGCATTGTCATTTTCATCCTTCAGATGAATCAGAAGTGTTGTGTTGCTGGCAAGTCCAGCCATGTTAGTGCCCTGTATGATGAGCAGTGTATTGAGGGATGGTCTCATAATCTAAAGCTTTCTGTGTTACGACCACCCCTGAGTTTGGGTTTATATCAAATGCGTTGTTGATGTTGCCATCTTTTATTTGATAGAAAATAGACGACTGGCTGACAGCAGTCACCAAGCTGACAAAACTTCCTGGATGGGCTGATTCACTAACTTCTGCAGAGAACTCCTTTTCGGTGAATCTAGGGGCTGCATTGTCAGAAACTGTTACCACAATGTGTACAGTGGCTGTAGTGGAGAGGGGAGATATTCCATTATCAGATGCCTTAACGGTGAGTTCAAACAGAGTCTTCCTGCTGCGATCAAGCTCTTTGGCTACTGTAACTGTCCCAAGAACAGGGTCGATGGCGAATGAGTTTGCAAAGTTTCCTATAAAAAAGAGAAGACAAATGAATTATTTGGATGTATTAGAAATATTTTTCATTCTGGCCTCTGATATGTTGTATTAATGTAAAACAAATGTGGTGAAAGAAAAAATGCTACGTGTTGTACCAGGAAGATGAGCTTGAGCTGATAAGCATTTGTAATGTTTTTCCCCTTTAACATTAGTCAGAGATGCCCATGTCCTTACCAAGCTAGTCATTCTAAGAGCTCAGTTTGACAAGCTACAATTCAATTACATTAAGTTATCCCAACTATTTCAAATATGCATGTATTCAACTAAAAAGCTAATAGCTCATGTTTCTTGTTCTCATATAACAGCTTATTGTAGGAGAAACCCATCGTGGGAAATTCTGAGGGGTGATCTGCCCATCTACCCACGTATTTGGAGATCCTCTAACAAAGTCTTCAATAGTCTCCTACTCTTGTAAAGTATTCCATTCATGATCAAGATCCTGTGGGCAGCAGGGCTCAAGATGACTCATACATTTTTACGAGCTGATTTCATTTGCATTATTTTACAATGAAAGCTCTCTGTGATGAGAAAGGACCTAGAGAAACTCTAGGACAACTTTTTGTGCATTTACCTGATTCGATGCTGTAGGTAATCTCCGCATTCTGGCCCTTGTCTTTGTCAAGAGCTGTGACCTGGAGCACAGCCGAGCCTATGGCTGCGGACTCAAACACACGGCCAGAGTAAGGTGTGCCTATAAACCAGGGCGCATTATCATTGGTGTCACCCACATTGACAATAACACGCACAAGGTTCCTCTTTACTGGGATGTCCTGGTCTCGAACCTGGAGAAGAGAAATTCAGAAAGAGACAGTCAGAGGAGAGGGGGGGCAGACAACAGAGACGGGCAAGAGCGTGAGAGCCCTCAAGGGACAATTCATTCCTGAACAGTTATATAATAAAACAGCAAGAATTCATAGTTTGAAAGCACAGAAACAAACAAGGCATTTTATGACAAAACACACAAATAAAAAGCTTAAATTCCACAAAGCATATGTAGGAATTCATCACTGTTAAATTATTAGTAGGTGTTCATTAATTCGTACCATGACAGTGAGGATGTGGCGGTGCATGGTCTCATGATCTAGTCGCTCAGCAGTGTACAGAGTGCCTGTTCCTGGGTCTAGCCTGAACTTCCTCAGACTGAAGGGATCGGTGCTGCTGAGGAGTGTAAAGGTCAGTTTGTTCTTCTCGTCTCTGTCCACAGCGCTGATCTGTAGGACCTCAGTCCCTGCTGGTTGGTCTTCAGAGACATTAACCTCATACCACTTCTGAGAGAACTGTGGCCGATGGTTGTTGGTGTCAATGACACGGATGAGCACCTGTCAGAAGAAAAAAAAAAAAAAAGGAAATTAATTTTTTTTTAAAATACCTGTTTTAAATTATCTCCCAAAAGTGAAAGAAAATAAATATTATCTGAGCCTTTTCTAAATGCTGCCATTGTGTACTAAGGCCAGTCAAATTTCAGAGGATAATTGGATGGTTGAATGAGAAAAAAAGTGTTACAGGTTACTGTTAAACATTTATTTGATAAAAAGCTTGACAAGGGTAGTTATTAAGAAGAGGTCCTGAAACTTGGTCAGGGTTCTGTAAGGGTACAGATTACATAAGGCTTAAGGGTTGAAAATGACTCTTAATCTAAAATACCATTTATTACTAGAATACTAGCCTGAATGCACTTCAAAATTTTAACAGAACAGTGACTCACAAAAAAAATAAATGATCCAGTAAATTAGTAAAAATAAGACATACTAATACTTCCAAAAAATAGTCAAAAGATGTGGAAATGTTCCTGTTTCATTTTACTTTTAGTCTTCCATCCCCATATCCACACAGTCACTGAACTTTGTGAGACCTTCTCCCACGCTCTGCAGCAATAAGCAGCCTTGTGTCGACATAAACCAGATCAATACATAAAATGGCAAAAGCAATATTTTAACTGAATGGCCACTTGATGCAGGTACCAGTGAAAACAAGAAATCAATGCTGTATAACCACAATGCATCTAAATGAACTCCAAACGACGCAAGGGAGCGGGTGATTAAATTGAGAGTACACGTGTGATGAAGCATACGACAGCGAGCTGTCAACTGTGGAAGATGAGGAGTCCTGTTCAGAGATGTTATAATGATAATAATATAAACAGGTCTAAAACTAATTGAACCTCTGGGATGGTTAATCATGTTTTAGGGACTATGTTCTGTTAACGTCTTCACAAACTTGTTCAGACTCAAATCCATGAAACAAATTTCTACATGTAAGTGCTTCATGCTTTGGGAAGCAAAAAGTGCAGTCACTGTGGGTTTCTTTTCCCCGCACACAACAAAGACAACATCCCCAAACTGTAAAATTCCACTGGGAGCATGTTTTATCAACACCAGCCACTCGTCTACTGGACTTCCGACAGAGGATTATGGAGAGCTGCTGGAATGCCATCTCTGCTTCCCAGACCAGCGAGGGGCTTCTACCGTTGCCAAACATGGGGAACAAAGGGATCAGCCCAGATTAGACACCTGCATACCAAACACAAGGGGGTGATGTCCCGTAAGGAAACAGACAGAGGCCGAGCTGTTTGGTGTAGGAACAGTGAAGGGGACTGTAGTCGGAAAGGCTCTGACCAGTTGACAGCTCACTAGCTGACCAGAATTTGTCAGATCTCTGGTCAACACAACTGCCCGCTGTTGTTTTTTTGTCATGATACTGTTTGCTGAACTGTGCGAGCCTATATCAGAGACAAATATAGACTCAACCTGACAGCACTGATAACATTTACAATCTGCTGTGTGCTGTGATGTTGGCAATGCTGCTGAGGCTCACAGATGTCATCTTGCAGGGGGAGCGTTGGGCTGCACGCTGTCTGTCAGTGCTGTGAGCTGGCTGTTTGCCAAAAGTCCTGTGCCATGGGCGACCCGTGTCGTACAGCTAATCAGGATATGTAATGGTAAATAAATACATTTTTTCTAATCAGGCATTAACCCTGAAAAAGACTGGCGAAATTACACCTCTGGTGTGTGTAGCACCCTCAGCAGGCAGACAATCTATCTCATTCCGAGCATGTCTTCTCATGTCATGCCAGACATCATATAGCACCAGATCCCTGATGTCTCGCAATCCACCTTTTACACACACAGATGCACATGCATGCACCCAGCACAGGCACACACACACACGGGCTCGTAAAATGTGCACTTCCACACATACATCCACACAAAGAGGCTGTCCAATGTGTCTCAATCTGGCCAACGTCAGATAACACGTCTTGTGAATAGTGAGGAAGGTGGCGAGAGCTGATAGTGCTGTCAAGAAGCAGAAAGGAATGGAACCTGGTCAGTAGTATCCACGTTCATCCACAATGTACCATTTCATATGGCTTAGAAAGCACACAAAAGGCTATTCAGCAGACCCCCCCATCCCCCACATACACACAAACTTGCCTTTCCATTTTCCAAGGAGGTTCTACAACACTTCAAAGGAACTTTGCCCCCAAAACATCACAAAACAGCATGATACAGCCTGACTGCAGCAGAAATGTTGGTAAGGAAGAAAACTCTGTAGTCTTTGTATATGGCTTCCTCGGGGAATGCTGGAGAGGGAAAAAGATTGGGACTGAGACACAGACGTGACAGATGGAGATACTAAAGAGAAAAAAAGTGCTACGAGGGTGATATGAGAGTAAGAAAGACAAGTGACAGTGAAAAAACTGGAGAAATCTACGGGAAATGGTCACATTTAGAATACGCGGGTTGTGGATGAGAAAGAATGCAACATACCAAAAAAACCAAAAAAAAAGACGTAGCTGAGAACGCTATGCAAAAAAAGAGAGAGTCCCAGATACAACAGCGAGCTTGGATACCGAAGGCAACAAAACATACAAGTATGAGTGAATAAGGTGAAACTCCGAGTGAGACATAAAGAGGTCTTTGTAATGTGGACTGAGATAACATGAGAAACAGGAGACCAGGAACAGATTGTGAGCAGAACAGCTTGAGGTACTTCTACGCAGCCAAGGAAGGATGTCATATAGCTGGAGATGGGGGGGAAGGGAGGCTGGGCTACATGCCGAGGCTGCCTTGTTGGCGCAGCTCTTGGCTATGAGGTGCCCGTGCTAGAATGCAGCACCCCTTGACTACATCAGCTGATCCTTCAGAGACGCCTTCATACAAATACAACGGGCGAATGGAAAACACAGAACAGAAAGGCCGACTGTTTCCCATAGACCTCCCACAGACCGAGAGCTTTGTGCCGGTATCCACGCAGGAGTCACGGAAAGGGTGGGATTTGAAATTATTTTCAATTTTCAGCTAATAGTTTGCCACCGCTTTCTGAGAATAAATTTCAAAAAACAAAAGTGTGCTTAGGAGACCACAATGAAAACGGAGCCTTCTGAGTAACAAAACACCTTTTTGCTTGTATCCAGAACAGGACACGGGGGAGCTTTCATTGTCCTCCCGCGTAATGTGTAGGAGAGGAAGCCTCCCTGCCAGGTGGCAGGTTCTGGGCAAAGGCAGGGCACTGGCACCGGGCACTCCAACATGTTCCCAAAACAGGATTAACACAGCCCACTACCCACAGAGATCCAGAGCTCTTGTTTGCTCTTTATTCTACCCAAACAGAATAATCACTATCTCTGCATGCCTGGCCAATAAGCGTGGAGCTTTTTGGAAAAGAAAAAAAAACAGGAGAGCAAGAAAATCCAAAAGAAAGACAAAGAGGGATAGAGAGAGCGCGAGAACAAAAAGGGGGGAAAAAAACATTCCAAGGAGAGAAAAAATAGGCCAGCCTGTCTGGCAGCACAGCTTCCACATGACTTTGATTTGAGGAATAGATAAGTCTAACTCGGAGCTTTCACGAGGTGCGCTGCATGTGTGTGATCGGGTAGATCTAATTTGCAGAGAAATGTAAGACTTGTTGTAAAGATAAACGCACTGTCCCCAAAGAAAACACGCCGATGCTCCATAGCTAACAATTAACAACTCCTATTCCATGATTTCTCACTTTGTGTTGCAGAAATGGAGAAAACTGATTACTCAACATCTCATAATCAAATGAAGTGTTGAATGGTTAATCCTCATACTCTATTGGTGGATTAACTAATATTTTTGATTTCTTGGCAGCTTTGAAGAGGTCAAGATTGAACAAGAAGTAAGCGTGCCGTTTGATACAACCTTAGACCAATCGGTTACTCACAGTTAAAAACACACACTTCTCAGCGAAAGGTGCATTCACAGTATCTGTTTAAACCCCCGCTAACAGAGCAAACACTGTCATCGACGAACAATGTTATCGCATAAACAAGTTAGTAGCCAAAACACTCAGATGGGTTTCCTGAAACATGAGGCACTCAGAATGCCGCTGACATTTAAGGCCTCCCTTTCACTGGCACTTTAATATGTAATATATCAAATATGCAGGTAATATGAAGGCCACATATAAAGGCACAAGGCGGTTCTTTCTCACCAGAACAGCACAGGTTTGGTTTTTTTCCCCCACACATTTTTATGGAAAATAAACTATAAATAAATACATTTTTACTTTCAAGGATCTATTTATTACTTACCTACAAAATTTGGGGTAATTATTACCGCGTCTGCTTTTACTGTATCCCTCTTTCAATCACATATTGGCTCAGCGTATCTGAGGCAGCTGGCCTAAATCTCAAAGTGCGTTTCGTGGAGCACACAAATTCAGTAAATCTCTTCCCTCTACAGAAAACGGCTGACCCGTAGTGGTCATCTGGGTATGCGGGACTGTATCTTACGCACAAGCATTCGTCTGCAAGAAAGCCCATCAGTCACAGCTCGAATAATATGTTCAAAATGTGTAGGCAGTGAGTGCACCGTCGCAGGTACTTTTCTCTGACCGCTTTCTTATGCGATGGGGTGGTTGAATTGAGCTGCGATGACTTGTAGAGATGGAATTCATGACGCGGATCATCAAGCAGCACTTACAGTAAACCTTAGCCGCACGCTATCACATCATAGGAGGATAAAACATTTCATATATTCACTACAGGATACACATATTTACACATATTTACTGCCAAAGGATGGTTGCCATTTTGGTTTCATCTGTTCTCTCTGATAGAGCGTCGTTGCTTGTCTGTGCACACTTCTCTGCGTGAAGTTAAAAAAGTTTTTGAATCCATTAAGTGACCCTATATTTTTATATGAACGCTGAATTCGGCCGTTCCCTGTAATGTGAAAGGGTTGATAGTGCTGCCGGTCCCACTGAGAATCAAGGGCCATTGAGAATTAGACCTTTTGAATAGGTTAACCTTTAAGTGTGATTAATTTGACTTAAAATGTCACTGCATGCAGTATTGCTGAGAGGCTTTTAAATAAGTGTCTGTTGCCAGGGTTTATTTTTTTTTTTTTAAAGTGCTTTATGGGGAGAGAAAATCACGGCTGAGAAAACAGGCACTCTGTGGCTGTTTTTTAAGGTTCTGCACTAAACTAAAGGACGTGCTGCTTCCTCGGATGAGCTGCAAAATGCCAGTGAAGGCGGCGCTTCATCCGAAGCTCAGTGGAGCACAGCAGCCAGATGATGAAAGGCTTTATTCATACGGAGTGACAACAAATAGATTCTTTTCCAGCTACAGTGCTCTGAAGCTCCCCTTCGAGGACAAAGGACAAAACATTTTGAATGCCACTATCCCATATGACCCAAACTATCATGTACAAATGTTCAAAATCTCATAGACAAGGCATGACCATCTGAACAAAAACCAAAGACAACTTGCATGTTTAAAAGCTTTTATCGTGGCGCTTCAGCTTTGGTATCAGCTGGGGAGCAAAATATATGCATGTAGGAATAAATCAGCATATTAATATATTAAAATTCAAGCATGCGACTGCTTTGGAAGTTTGGTAGCAGGTTTTAGTTTTATCTTTCATCAGAACGGCTCACATAAGGTCATATGGTCTGCAGGATCTAATACTTTTTTTCCCCCCCCTCTTCTGCAAAAAAAAGCATCTTTCCAAATAAATCTGCAGCTTCCAGGCCGTGCTTATAAACGTGCGAGTGTATTTATAATTATCTGTTCCCGTTCAGAGAAAAGTAAGAGAAGGTTCACAGGCTCAGAAAGATATGGCGGACGGGCTGAGGGGGTGAGGGGCTTAAGAATGTACACTCGAGAAAAAAAAAAAAAGAAAAACTTCTGGCTAAACCATCATCACAGCAGCCCCGCGTCAGGAATGAGACAATGGAAGATTCCTAGAGTTTAATGCTCAACTGGGATGGCAGAGAACAGGGGAGGTGGAACAATGGCCATATTATAGTTTGGAAAACTGTAAAAGAAAAAGTCTTGATTAAGTCTGCCACGTTTTTTTAACTCTGTCTTTCTTTTTATAAAAACACCACTAATCACTCTATTTAGGCGAACTGAAGCCTGGCTTAAAATAACAGTCCTATCTGAAGGGTATGTATGAATCTATAGTCAGGAAATGGTTAATTTAGTTGCAGCATGAAGGCTGGAAAAAGGGGGAAAAACGTCAGAACCAGCCTACCAGCACCTTTACAGTCCTGGGAGTGTTGTTGTTGCTGCTGTAAGGGTGCCAAGCAATCAGCAAAGACTCCGGGAAGTCTCAAGATATAGTCCAGCACATAACAATCATAAAACCCCAAATTGTTATTTCTACACTATGTTTTTGTGTATTAGAAACAAACAAAATGTGTTCAATCGTAAGCTTAAAACACTGTCTAACGCTCTTCCCGGTCTCTTTTGGCTATGCTAAACTGACTAGCTTGCTGGTTGGGAGGCAGCCTCGTTATGATATTTTGATGTGGGAGTGTTATCACTCTTCTCATCTAAATCTCATCAAGAAAGCGAATGAGCATATTTCCCAAAATGTCAAACTGGTGAGCTGATAAGTCAAAATGCAGAAGTAAATCTAGCAGTAAATCACAGTTCAATCACAGCCAGCACCAGAAAATGTAAGATAATTCGTAATGCAGCTCAGCCTTGCCGTATCGTATTCCATATTTTCCGTATTACCGGTTTATGTTTTTTTCAAGGCAGCATTACACAGTTAGAAGTCAGGTCATGTAGGGATGTAATGAGACTCAAAACTATAAACTGTCATTTTCTCTGGCCAGTTGAGAGCAATGATCGCATCAAAACATAAACACACCCCGACAACCAGGACAGTTTGGCCACTGCCTCACTCGTTACCTGTCCCTCTCCTCCCCGCTATTCCTCACACGAGACAAACAGAACCATGACGACTGCCTCATCGGCTTCCAACCGTTTCATTAGTGTTTCAATTACCTGGGTGCTGACAGTTCGTGTCCCATCTGTGGCTTCCACCGTCAGGTTGTAATTTGATTTCTGCTCTGCGTCCAGGGGCCGCGCTACAATCAAGGTTCCACTGGCTTTGCCCACGTCAAAGCGGCTGTCATAATTACCACCTGTGGAATATTTTTTTTAACAAACAACAAAGAAGGACAAAGGATTAGCGACAAATGATCGCTTAGCTGTCTGCGTGTAGCAAGGTTACACGAACACTGAATGGGATGGTGCTGAGATGGAAATGCAAACATCAATTTTCCGATGCTGGCAATAATAAAGAATAGATACGGTCATGTTGATGTCGTTAACTGCGAGCATAGATTTGTTGTTTCTCTAAACATTATCCACATGATAGCTATTTCATGCAATTAACCCTAACACCCAGGGATGGGTATATAAAAACAAAGTGATGAATGTATAACGACACATGCTTTTAGCATCCTTTTATATGCTGTATAAAAGGGAGCTAAACTCTCATGGATAAAGCATTATAACAGCAGATGTAAAATGGAGCTCTAATTCAGGCAAGGTGAAGAGAGGGGGATTTCCTGGCTCTCTCTCTCGAGACTCTTAATCAGGTCACAGGTTTAAAGGGGGAGAATGTGGCACAACATCAATCCGGGTAGCACAACACAATTCAACCACAGCCAACGGGCGGCACCAAAACACAGTGTGGGATGATATCTTAACACAGCACAGCCTATTATGAGATCCCAGCAGCTACCTTCTGCTGTACAGTTGTGGTCACAAGCCATCTGAAGGATGTAAAACATCTCAGTGTCCTCTGTGCCGTCTTGCAAAAAAAAAAAAAAAAATTCCAACCAAACAGAACATTCCAGAGAAAAGGGGGAAAGCAAAAGCAGAGCACAGAAAAGGGAGAGGAGAGAAGAAAAGAGACGCGTCAGTCAGACATTGATTAGAGGGAGGACAGGCTGGGACGAAGAGGCGAAGTCAGTTTAAAGTGTTCTCATGCATACAGTGCCTGTCACGAGTTTGAAAGAAAAACACGTTTAAGAAACTACAAGTGAAGTTTTAACACTTCAAAACAGAGTTGCCAATTAAAATTGTCCATTCGCTCACGCGGAGAAGAGCGTCATTACTTATTGTTTGTGATCTGTTATGATACACTTCTGTTATCTAGACTCTTCTACAGAGGCGGAGAGCAGTAATACACTGTCTACTATTATATGTACACTACATTTAAATCAATACATGACTATACAATTTCATATATTTAAACATTCACAACAGGAGTTTCGTCTTTATATATAGACTGGATTCAGTTACATGGAATAGCAATTACCAAGACGTTGGTTTATCGAAATTGATATTTTTCATTACACAAAACAGCCAGGGGGAAAATGAGTAGGTAAATAGCTTGGAGCTAGCACTAGAGCTAGCTGACATTTGTTATGGCTCTCTGTCTCTCTCTGACAGTTTCATCACATTTTTTTTACAAACAATTCTACATTTCTGTGGCATAATATTTCTGCATGTGGTGAAACAAATTGTGACCAAAGACGTTACTGTGTTTCAGCCTCGTAAGGCAGCTAACGTGGCTGCCAGCTTCAAATTTGACTTCTCGCTGACACGCAGTCAAATGTGGCCACAGATTAAAATCTTGCTTCATTATGCAACAAATATATATATTTTTCTTTTTGAATTTCCTGACATCCCAGCCATATCACAAACAAACATTATGTTAGTCCTAGTCCAGGGACAAAGAATGAAGTGAAAGAGTTTTTCTACCTCTGAGGCATTTCTACAGTATGCATGCGCATACACAACAGAGATGCATACCTGTGATTTCAAACCACACGGGGACATCGGACGACTCGGTGGCCACGACGCCCACCATGTGCGCCACGGGGTCGCTTTCCATGACAGAGAAAGTGAAGGGGGACTCCTCGAAAAGCAAAGGAGCTGCATCGGCCGGCAACTCTGGTTTGGGAATCCACTCGATATGCAGACGACAAGAAGAGGATTTCTGAGGGCGTCCATTGTCGACGGCTTTAATCTGAGAGAGAGAGAGACGGGGAATGAAATGACTGTGTTATACAGCGTTACGCAACATTTTGCTGCAAATGAGTTTCTGCACAGCTCTCTGGTGGATCCCAAAATTCTTCAGAAATAAATATAACAACAAAGTTCGGTCATGTAGCTCGCTTGTTAATGCTCACAGATAAAACACACCAGTGAACGATATTACATTTTTTTTTAGAGCCTGCCTACTTTATGTGAAACCTCTGATTTAAGGCACAAAATCCTGGGCAGCATGGGTTGTGTTTCAATCGTAAAAGCTCTTCCGTACTCTGAGCCGTCCGCATGGAGGGATAACCTCGCGTTCGCGATCACAAAACACCTTTTGTGTGGTATTCTTTTGTGCTTCAACCTTTTGTGGGGACTTCAATTACTGTAAACTGTGGTGAGCAGTGTCTTCTTGCAGCTGCAAACACAACTTTGCATGTGTGGGGACATATAATCTGGGTGAAAATCAGTTTAAACCCAAAAAAAAAAAAAAAAAAAAGAGTGTTAAGTATCAGCACAGCCGTTTTCACAGCTAACTGTGATGAATAAACTCGAGCTAAATTCTTGCTGTTTGTCTCGCGGGGAGATGATTGGCAGATAATATTCATTTTTCACACATCTATTACCAAGGAATTCTGGTGTACTCTTAAAAGGCAGCTGCCACGATGGATGGAAAATCATTTTGCGGAGTGCCGTAAAGTGGAAGTGTCGCGTAGATGATTGACAAATTTGCCACCATGCTAATAGGACCACGAAAATAAAGCAAGCACACTGTACATCATTGTAACAATTAGATCCTAATTGCATGTTGTGGGCTGGTGTTTGGAGTGTGCTCCTTCAAATATGAAGTGTGCTTTTTGCAAGTAATATTCTTCTACACTTGTGGACCGACATGATGTGAGTGGCCTAATTAGCATTTGGGCTGTTCTACAGAGACTTTTGCTGCATTTTTAAACACAAAAGCTGCTAAAAGGGAGGGCAGCGAAACACAGGGGGATTAGAAAACTTGAGAGGAAGAGGAGAATACGACAATAAAACAATAAACAAGCATCTGTTGTAAAATATTTACTGCTCTCTGAGAGACTATCAGACTGGGGACAGGATGACGCCCTGGCTTGAGATACTCACTGTAAGAATGTCGTACTCTCCCGCAGAAGAGAACTTTTTAGAAGACACCAGTCCGGTCTTGGGCTCGATAAAGAACTTTCCGTTTTCATCTCCCTCCTCGATGCTGTAAGAGATCTCGGCATTAGGTCCCTCGTCGCGGTCTGAAGCAATGACCCGATACACCGGGTCTCTCTTCATGGCTCGCTCTTTCTCCGGCCTCTCCCGTTCTGGAAGTTTGATCTTGTAGATCTTCTCCAAGAACAACGGCCTGTTGTCGTTCTCGTCGAGGACTTTGACGATGACGCGGACAGTGGTGGATTTGGCTGGGACGCCGTGGTCAGTGACTGTGACCTGCGGAGCGAAAATACAAAAACTTCAGACAAAGAAGTGCGTAGACTCAAAGATTTGAGGTTGAACACGAGCAAGCAGATGTTATCTCATGTAGTGACCTTTAAAAACATTCAATACCTCTTATCTCGTCATGTCACAATGCCCCTATTGTTTTCATTTATGATAGATACATACACAGCGGAATGCCTTCCAGAGTTACAATGTCAGAGTTTTGGAACAAGAGGCAGCAAATAATTTGTTCATGTTGAACTCCAGCAATTTGCAAAGACAGCTGTGTTAGAAAATCAACATGCAAAAGTCCAAATTGAATCAAAGATGAGATGAAAAGGGGATGTGTGTTTTTTTCCCTTCATCGTGCT
Source organism: Nibea albiflora (assembly GCA_014281875.1). Classification (NCBI taxonomy): domain Eukaryota; kingdom Metazoa; phylum Chordata; class Actinopteri; family Sciaenidae; genus Nibea; species Nibea albiflora. Next base: position 10,082,020 of record CM024789.1, on the reverse strand, counting down.
TTCATTAGACTTCTCTTTCAGCCTAACTAGCAGCTAAAATAAAAGGCAACTCCTCCTGAGATCTGCTGTCAGGTTGTTTTTTTGTTTCTAATACACGCTCTTTACTTGAGAAAACATCAGAAACATGCTTATACACTCATCTATCGCTGGAGACAAGCTGTTCTTTATATTTTAATAATCTCTACAGTATAATAAACACTTAGTCATGAAGTACTCCATAGAGAATTATTCTTCCCTGACAAAAGATGTTTTTTTTTTAGAACTACAAATACAGAGTTATCCAGCAGAACTGCACAACAGACTAAATAGATTTTCAGATGTTTTCATTCGTGCGGGACTTGAAAAGGAAAAAAAATTCGGCCCCTTAATTATGTGATTCGTTAGTGGTCAAATCATGTTTGTGTTGTGTTTAATGTAATGAGCACTAACGACGGGCTTTCAGACTCTTGAGCCACTATTTTAGGCTAATAATTACAAATTTAGTCATCTAATTTTATGCACAAAGGTACACAGATCTGGTGGTTCGGGGGCGCTTTGGGGCACAATAACAAATTTGGGGAGTGTGGAGAGCTCTTAAACACAAGGTAATGTGATTAACAGAACAGAGAGAAGTGGAAAAAGGTGAAAGAGCTCATTTAAATTAGCAGGAGAGAAACTTTCTTGCTACTGTTATCGGCTGAGGTTGTCGTATTCAGGTAAACATGATTTGTTTCATCTGGAAGCTGCAAGGGCGAGCAAAAAAAAAAAAACGTACCTAATCTAAAATAGCATTTATGATGTTTGCCTGTGATCATGAACAGTAGCTTGTATGGCTGGTACACGAACAACCCACCAGAGCTAATTATTTTTAATTAGCGGCACCTCATCATTCTGATAGCACCAGCTGTACCGACTCTGCGGCTGTGTCAAACTTCCAAACAAAGATTTTGCACTGCTAATAAACATTAGCACTTACTGCCCTCCACTGAAAGGCCGGGGGCTTTGTTAAAGCCCAGAAGAACTCTGCATAAAAGACAGTGTCGCACAACTGAATCATTAATGGGGCCTTAATTTAAGTCATGACATCAAGCGTTACTGGCGCACAGTTGAGGAGTTTAATCAAAAGCAAGGAGCCACGGGCTGACCTATACAAACGCAATTTTCTATTTTCAATCTTAGTCCCAGAAAGATGTGCTCGAGGGGTCTGTGTCTGAGCTTTGCCGGAGATGTAAGCATTTCGAACTCAGAGCCGCAGAATACTGTGGAAGTGCAGAACAAATGTCACGGGCATTTAAAACCATCTACTAAGTGCTCCAGTAAAAACAGTCAGGAGTCCAGGAGGAGGCGCACACCATTTGGTACTATAGTTTCAATTACCGAAGTAATGTGTTTTTGTTTTCCTCACTGTGTCTGCAGCTGTCCGTGCCATTCACATGAGCCAAATTAATTAAATGGGGTGACAAGAAACCTGGGTTTGAATGTCTCTCTCTGGGAGGATATGCTGGTGCCCATTCTGTGCTGTGTAATGAACATTTCCATTATGAACACATGAGCTTTTGGCCCCATGGATAGGTATAATGTCTGATGTCCCCCGATTTACAAAATATCTTGAGGCACTTTTGAGAAGAAGTGAAGCACTGAAATGAACCGTCCCAGCGTGGCACCTCGACAACACTGCTATGTGTGTGGCTGTGTGTCTGCGCATTGGAGCTCGCTCGGCTCTCCATCACCCTGCGCCTCTCTTTGGAAGATTTTCATTAAAAGTCTTTGTTTGATAATTAGGAAAAGCACACAAAACACGGAGAAGTTTCACCAGAGGGAGTGTGTCTCATTACATCAGTCTAGCACTGCTGTGAAGTGAAGTGAACTCAGTCAGCCCATTATGTTCTGATTATCTATTGCAAAACTTTTTCGCTTTATCTGACCGACCATACGTAAGTTATGCTGTTTTAATGCATCTAATGTTAATTAAAATAACCTGCAAATCCGGATAAACTGTGATTCAGGATTTTTTTTTTTTTAAGGAGCAAGTTACTATAAAAATGGAGCTTGGCAGTAACAATGTGGAGACTTAGCTGAAACTGATGTTCCACACCAGTTGTTTAAATAGAGCAACTCATTCTTCTTTTAATTATCGCACTCGCATTGCAGAGGAGATACGAATGCCTGCTGTAATAACTGTTGAATTAAACAGAAAGGAATAAAAAAGGAAAAAAAACAATATCTCATTGTTACAAGATTGCTACTCTCGGGGTGTTTCCGCTGCAGGAACTTTCCCCGGGGGATCAAGAACCTTTTGATGAACTCGTGCTGCTGAGGAGTTTAATCAAAAGTGTTCCAACCAGAGGAAACAGACAATTTTGTTCCTACTCCAGTAAGTAGTATTTCCTAATTCAACAGGAAACCAGGGCTTGAGGTTAGTCGCTTTGGCTTCATAGTACCTGGAACTATTTAGTCAAGAAGTATCTCCTCCTCGTAACATTAAAAACAGAGAGCCTAAGATACGAGTTGAGGAAACAGTAAAAGAACGGCACGAAGGAAAGAAACAATACTTGATTAATAAAGCAAACAAAAAAAGTAACAGTTGGGTGACATTCCTAATTCAAAAGGAAACCAGGGCTTGAGTTTAGTCCCTTTGGCTTCAGTCAAGAAGGGCTTTCAGAACTTAATAAAGAACTTAATCTATCTGAAGTGTTTTTGTGTCTTAGCTGTCACTTAATATAGTGTGGTTAAATGTTGTGTCAGTTCATTAATCGACGGAAGATTAAGCGACAACTCTTTTGATAAGAGGCCAACAATGACAGAACTCATCGCTGGAGGTATCAGCTTGTCATATGTGAGGATTTGCTGGTTTGTGTTTTGTAGACTGAATGTGTTTGGACTCATTTTATAGATTCAATAATTAATCAGAAGGGAAACAAACAGTAGGACCCGGTATCCTGTTCAAATAGGCCAGACTAACAACCTGTTTCAAGATGAGGCCTGTATCTCGCCAACTGCATGTTGGGAAAGGCTCCAGACAACAGATGTGAACAGCCACATTCACCTCTGCTTTTCCATTATAATGTTCTCTCTAACAGTCCCAGGCTTGAATCCTAAGCATGTCCTGGCATGTCCCACTTTAGCTGTTTACCAACCCCCATCTCATCCTGCCGCTAGAGCCCACACCAGACCATCGGGAGCAGCTTTGCCTTTTTCTCAAATTCCCCCACTGCTTTTAGCTCTCTCTCTCTCACACACACACACATACACAGGCACACGACTACCGCCTACCAACCCCCCCCCCCAGCCATCTCATCATAAAAGCTGAAGGCCCCCTGTGCTCCCTCCACCTCCTCTTGGCATTTGGTGCAAACAATGCTGACACAGCCCCCACCCTAATTGCTCCACATGTTCCACATGGCCCCACGTTCCGTTTCTTCTCTCCTACAACAAGCTCGTGCAAAAACTTCAACACTGGCTCGGGCTGCAGCTTGATTTGCCCTGCCAGCACCCATTTCGCACACAAAGGCATGTGCGCACACATGTATTCTTCTTAGTCATGATTAACCCTCGATTAGCTGCCCCGAGGATACACTTAGGTGTGTGTGTGGGAGTGTATGTGTGTGTGTGTGTGTGTGTGTTTGGGGAGGGCAAATTGTAGGGTGTAGAGGGTCTGGTGCGCTGCCCCACAAATGTTTAGCCCAATAAAGAGCTTCCTGCTGGATTCCCAGTGACCAACAAACTTCTTAAGTTGCCATGGTTACCCAGCTCTTCCCAGGCTGTGTTCGTTCAGCCACTTTCTACCTATTTAGGTCAAAAGTTCCTCGCTTTAAATTATCCCTCCAACTCAGAGTCACATTAAAGGGGAATGTGCAAAGAAACTGTTAATTAGCTACCTTTCAGAAAAATGTTTGTTCCGAGTGGTCCGGGGGTTATACAGTATCTGATATCATTGAGCGCTTAAGTAATAAACAATACAAAGAAAAGCAGGAGTATTAGCATGAAGAGAAGAGGCGTGTTGAATTTGGCCTAACATTAAAGTGTAGCAGAGTTTTGAGCTGAGTGTTTAATGTGGTTATTAAAAGTCTGTCTGGAGGCATTTTGTCAAATGAGACAAATGAACAACATTCGTGAACTCGGGCGGAGCTCAGGCGGCAGTTTTTTTCCTTTACATTTTTTTTTTTTTTTTACAGACACAAAGACTTTGAATCAGACGCTAGTTCGAAAGTAGTCATTCACCAGCTTTCCACCACATGTTGGAGGTAGCAATTCTACGTCTACGACAGACCGCTAGATGGAGGAGTTTTGGGTTTGCATGGGAACCTTTTTTTTTCTGACCTTCATACCCAAAAGTCTTCACCAATTCAGTTCACAAAAGATTAAATTAGACTTTTTTTAAAAAAAGAAAAGAAAAACCTTGTTAATCAGTTTTAATCATTTGCTAAACATTTCTCTAAAGCAATGCTGCTTTCCCCTATTCCCCCCATCATTTACTCTTAGTCCTGTAATGCAATTAGTGCAGTGTAATGTACAATCAGTATGAAATACAACGCTGCTCTCGCACCAGATGCACACGCATTAATTGTCACCCGGTGATCACTGAATTGTGTAACTTCTAACAATAATTAAAAGGCGCCCAATCTGCTCCCCGTCAGCACCGGAAACACAATTAAAACGGCTATTATCAGCCTCGGTTCTGTGGTGAGAAAGAGGGAGGGAAGCACCAGGAGAGAACAGAGCCCGGCTCAATTAAAACCCACAAGTTTAGACATTGGCTTGTTGGGTTGACAACAGTTTCCTGTCCCAGCTTGCTCCATCCACAAGACGGAACAGTGGGAAAGAACAAAGGAACAGTCACCGGGATCTCCTACACACCTCCCACCTCTCCCCACTACCCCATCCGGAACTCAGCACAAGGAGAAATTATTCCAAAAGGACGCTTCTTGCATGTCTTGTTTTCGTTGGCGACAGGCGGCAGCTCAAGTTGGCTGGAAATGCCAAAACTTTAGAGGCAATAATCTCTCTAATCTCTAATTATCACGTAACTAATTTATATTCCCATGAATAAAAGAGACTATGACCCTGAGCCGATCTTCACCTTTGTCTTTAGCGAGTTGAAAAATTGCCAAAATAAAGTTCTTACCTCAAGAATGTGTTCATCCTGTTGCTCCCTGTCCAGTTTTCTTGAAGTAGTGGTAACCAAACCTGTTAGAGAGAATCAGAGATAATAATGTTAATTATACAGATATAAATCATATCAAGCAGCAAACATGTGAATCGTTTTGCCTAATAAAAAAGTGACAAACGAAATATTTCTGAAAATGTGAGCACAGACTTTGCTTTCTTCTCTAAAATGAAGCACTCAGTTCAAATCTTGGTCACAGTTTTTTAATAACCAAGTAAATTACGGACCTTTGTCAGAAATGTTTGTGTTACATGATATATGAGTATTAGTAGGCGAGCTAAATTTGTATCTCCTTTGTATTTGTGCCTCCTCTTTACATGCGGTGTTGAGAAAACAGTAAATGAATCGCATGCAGGAAGGAAACAATGCTTCATTAATAAAACAAACAAAAAACGTAATCCTGCCCGTCACTGTTGGGTGACATAATCTGAACCCTGCTGGTTATCTCATCAGTCGCCCATGAGTTAAGAGTTTGCATATGGAGGAGCGCTCTCCACTGTTTTTGGTCGGGCCAGTCACCACACTGCCTCGCATACGTGAAATATCACAAAGGTCTGCGAATCGTGCCCAAACAGCAGCGCAACCCTGACACCCTGCTTTTAATTCTTCCACAAGCTGAATAAACAGACAGGCAGTCAGACGTCCTCCAGCACTTTTTGAAACAGAGAAAAAGGAAACTTCAGAAAAAGATCCTGCTGGCTGGCTGAAGTGTTTCAAGGGTCTTTTGGAGCTCTATCATTCATTTCAAGTGGGAGAATTGATGTCGTGTGACATCGCACAGAGAGGACTTTGTAAAGCCAGGCTTTGACAAAAGTAAAAATAAAACAAGCTTGAGTCTTGAGTTACCCGTCTAATCCAATTTTGAATCAGATTCGCCAGCGATGAGAAGAAAGAGAAGAAACCCGGGGGGGAGGGGGGCTCGCTACATGGCTACATTATAAGCAGCTTTCTGTTCTCACTACCAATGTAATTGCAACTTTGCAGAGACACTGAGTGTAGAGTAGACATGCCAGCTTCGACCGCACCAGAACTGTCTGCTTGCCACACTGCGCCTGATTAGCATAAAGCAAAGGATTTCCGAAACCCAAACCCATCAATGGCACATATGCCTGCAACGAGAATAGCAGGCCACAACTTACAAGTCCTGAAATAGGCCTCCCTCAGCACTGCAATTGAGGCATATGAGCGAGGCACTTTAGCTCCCCCTTTTTTTATCCTCTCCTTCTCAGGCTTTATTTAATCTTCACAGCGTACTGCGAAGCTATAGGACTACTGATCCTCGTTCAGAAAACATTTCCTGTAGGTGTAACCCCCTTTTTCTTTTTTTTGCTCCGATCACCCAACATGGCTACACTTTCACGGGCTGCAAATTGAAAGGGTGATATTACATTAACACAAAATATAGCACCCACTGTAGTCACCGAAAAGAGGTGTTTTATAACTGACAACGCAAATTAAGTTTAATAAAATTCATACGGCCTGCAGAAATGACTCTTTGCGGTGTTCCGTGATGTCTGCAAGAAAGTTTGCGCGGGTTGCATGAGCTAGTGAGTTGTAGATTATTACCATCAAAGTTAATAGTTCTGCTGTGCCACATCAAAACAGACCGCGCTGACTAATTATTCATGTGCTTCAGCGAGGCTGGAGCTGATGGATGATAATGTTTTTAAGCTCCACTGTGCGCTGTGTTTAGGTGGCTGCTTTTTGTATTATAGAGCCGAAATGCAGATGACAGCATTAACCACACCGAGTCTGCATCTCTGATTTATAATTCCTCTGTAAATCAGCCGCCTAATCAGAGCTTGACTGGGTGTCATAACAGATACAGTGCTTGTTAAAGGTAATTTAAAAAAAAGTATCCTCTCTGTGCAGAATCACAGCACTGCAACAAACAGAAGACTGGCCTTTATTCAAAGCCCACACCGGAGAGCCGAAATTTAGTTTCAGCCCTGCCTTGCAAAGACCGCAGAGAAGTCCCATTTCACAAACATAATTTACACCTTGATGCTGCAACAGCAGGCACACCGGAAAATGAGTTAATGACACAGGGTAACGCATTACTGGATGCCTTTTTGTATGTGTGCACACGTGCTCGTTCAAAAAAAAAAAAAATTGTGTATATTTAGTTTTGGGGAGTAATCTCTCTCTCCCATAATTCTCCACCTGACAGACAAATTAGCACCGCCACCTCCAGCTGGAAATAGGAACGGAACATTTGTTTCATAAAATGAGCTGGAGAGAGCGCACGGGCAATTAAGAAAGCAAAACTAAAAAGGAAGTGAAAAGTTATTTGGTCGTTATTTCGCTGTGGTTTCTTTGCTGAAGTAAAAATAGCCAAGTTCAGTGAGTGAGCACGCTCAGATTTCATGTACTATTCTCTGGTGAAATTCCATTGTCCAGGGAGGCAATACTATTGGCGTGGTGTCATAAATATCAAGCGTGTTTGATAAATATGGGATTCTTTCCAGATACTGTTGTGCTTTTGGCGTCAGCGGGGTGCCGACCTTCTCACGGCAGGGTGCTGACGGCTTCTGCCAAACCGTGTATCCTTAATACACATCTCAAATATAACAGTCAATCCTGTCATATCAGGAGCATCTGCCTTTAATCCTATGGTCTGTCCAGGGATCTTCTTTTCAGATCCAGATCCAGATTCAAGATGTTTTCTTCAGAGGTACAGAGGAGACTAAGGTTGCAATTAATCTTGTGTATTTTCTCGATTCCCAAGATCAATTGTCTGGTCTCCAAAATGTGAGAAAATACTAGAAAAATGTCCACCTCTCTTTCCTAAAACGCGGTGACATCTTTAAATGGCAAGAGATGATCAGTTTACAATCACACTGGACAAAGGAGCTCAATTTTCTGTCCATAAACTGATCAACAATAGTAATGACGAGGATAATTCACTAACTGTTTCAGCTCTCCAATAGTCAGCTAAGTGGTTTTGGGGCATGACCTCCTGGTGAAATGGTTAAAACCACAAGCTCAATTTTACTGCTCTCTCACATTTTTAAAGTTGAAGTATTTAAGAATTTTGATGGAGCGTGAAACCGGCATCCACTTCAAGATGTAGAGATGTCTGGGCGGAGAATCAGATCTGAAATGCAAAAAATATGTTGCATCTAGTGTTTATGAGCCAAGCTATTTGTGTTGAGGCTTAAAATGCTTTTGTTTTGCTTCCGTTCCATTTTTGTCTGACACGCTGCCAGATCTGTGACCTCGGGACACGCTGCCCACGCTAATATCTAAGCGCCGATATCACTTTCACAACATAAATCCCGACTTGTTTCCAAAATACATTAACTTTCAAACATCTAAATCTATTTAAACTAGGAGGCTACAGTACAGTACATGCTCACCAGGAATGTCCCCTTTATGTAGGACCTTGCTGGCACTAGAGTTGCAGCAAATAAAGGTGCATACCTTTCTATCGCTACCTAAACGTTAAGGAACTGTAAAATGATTGGTTGGTTAGCCAGAGCTCGCCAGAGAAGTCTGCACTTCCAACCCACAGCCTTTGTCACAACACACACTAACGCACACACACACACACACACACACACACACACACACACATACATACAAAAGCCATCCTCAGGCGTGGGCTGAGCTGGGCCGACAGTAATTATAGCCATGCTGTTTTGAGAGGGAGAGAAAAACAACAGCAAAGCAGCAGTGGCACTCTCAACCATGTCCTTGAGTGCTACCACCGCTGCTCCAAAATGGAGGCCTGGAGGGAGTTAAGGAGTCCAGGACATTGTTGGGCCGGTTCATACCCGGGCACTGCTGCTGTGATTAGCAGTCTCGAGAGTGACACCATATTTATGTGACACACATTTAGCTGTAACACCAGACAAACAAGAATGTTCTTGGTGTCTGTAACGGCCGGACACGTGCAGTCTTTGAGATATTTAGTTTTGTTGTTGATGAACTGACACTAAGTTATGAACATTCATTATTTAAACGCGTGTCATTTCTCTGCGCGGGGAAAATAATGAGCACAGGCCGCAACATTTCTTATCCTGAAACCCAGTGTTCAACCCCAGACAACTGTATCAATATTCCCAGCTTCATTATGCGTTAAGTGTCTGCCACATGAGCCTAAAACAATACTGTGAAGACGATCTGTTTTCACTGCTCATGATGCCATCTATGCTCCGAAATGAAAAGCGTGCTACACAAAAATCCAAAGGACCGTGGGAGTTTAAGAAGGGATTGTACATCAAAGTAGGAGCTGCTTGTCGCTTTTCTTTATAACTGAGTTTTGAAAATGCTGCTGCACAAGCGCTGGCTCTCCTCTTTTATTGAGAAGGGAAGCACTGCTTGGCATGCCAGTTAAAAAGGAAGTGCAGCCCCAACCAAAGTCTTGGTCTGAAGTCCGCAAACATGCAGAATTTGACAAGTGCAACAAAGAGAGGCCATATAAGCTATAATGCAAACACATATGCATGCGTATGGTCTTTGGGAAAATGAGTAAAAGATATTTAGTGGGGGGATCACTGTTTACATTAGGATTGAGATATCTCACCACCTCACAGCTGCAAGGCTTATTTGTAATCTGAAAAGACAACCATGCCATGGAAGACTTGGGGCTATAGGGGATTCAGGTTCCCAAGTGCTCGTGAAAGTGAATGTTATGGGGACTAGTGTAAATATATGGGAAGCTTGGAAGCGAGTGGAGCAGCTGAAGAAAGGCATTGCAGATAGTAACAGTATGAGGCCGTGTGGGCACTTTGGCTGCACAAGTAAGCCATTTATGCATGTTGAGACTGAAGACAGATTATTTGGTGTCGATGAATATTGCTTGTTTGGCGTGTACACTCAAAGACAGTCTCGTTTAATGATCTTCCCTTCTCTCCCTCATAGATACTGGTGGAGTTCACATTGGTCAGGAGGCATCTGTCAAATTTACATATAAAACCAAGAAAGTGGTATTGTTGTGGCCAAGAATAAATCTGCCAGTCTGCCAAGGCCAATTAGGCTCTTGACCACCTGTCAATCAGATGCTAGATGTTGAAAAGAGAAATGTTAAAGTGGAGCTGCCGAGTTATCGGAAGGCGTATAATTAAACGCAATTCAACTGCAGGACTCAAGCGGACCACATAGGCACAGTTTTTATTGGATGATGAAATCCTCTGTGTTCATACATTAATGCCTAGCTCTTCTTGAAATGCGGGGAGTCGGGTTCAGTCTTTTTTCAAAGCGTGCACGGTCCCACCAGTGTTAAACACTGAATACATTTCGTGTCAAAATCGATTGAGTCCAAACAGTTTGACAGATGGATTCACTTTTGGTCGACTTTGTCCTACAAATTTGTTGAGCTGTTGAGTAATAGCAATGTGTCCTTTGAGGGAACAGAGACGGAGAATGTTATTGTAGCTTAACAGCTGTGTTGCAGCCAGTTTTATTTAACATCCACTATGAAGAGTATAAAGTGTCCCACAAACGAGGAATGGTTTATAGACAGAGTCAATGGTACAAATCTATTCTTCTGAATTAACTTTGTGGTCCTGTCCCATTAGCGGCAGAGCTAATAAGCCTGCTAAACTGACCATTAGCAAGCTCGTTAGCTTGGGCAGCTTAATTCCCCTCTTTGAAAACACCCTTTGTTGAATTAAATGACATTCAACCCCAAGAACCAAATGCCTTTGGGGGGGGAATAGAAATAAGCTTTGGGAGCTATTCTGCCTGACTAAGACTAGAATGGTACAAGCTGGTTAGTGTGTAAGCAGTTAACCTAGCAGCTCCAGCAGTTCATGAACTGGCCTTGTGCGTAGAAATCACACTTTGCAAACCAAATAGTTCATACAGCAGTTCTACATTAACCCTTGAGCAGGAAAAGAAACATTTTAACTAAAACACTGCACATTGTAATTTCACTGTGTAGTGACAGCATAATGTCAGCGACCGCGTTTAATGTCCTCACCTCTTTGGTTTACCTCATTTAACCTTCGTAGGTTGGTCGGCCTGCACATAATCCATTTCTACAATAATCTGTCCAGCTTCACTATGTACAGAATAAATCATGTTTCTCCTGTGGTGATTTTATGAAGCCAAGAGGTGAATAAAGATTAACTTATTCTTCCCTTTTGCAGGAAATCTTTGCAGAGTTTATGGGTGAATTTTCTTCCATTTAACTTTAATGTTCAAAGAAATAAGTCAAATAAAAGATAAAATGAAAACGTCAGATACGCACGATGAGAAGTTTTTCTGGAAATAAAGAACCGATGTCACATCTTTAAAAAAATATATTGTGCCACAGAGGTCTCGGGCTGGATTTGTTTCAAAGATCCTGTGGTTAAAATGAATCTTAGCTAACTAAGCTACCATGACCACTCTCTTAACGTTTAAGAGCACAATCAGCCATTTTTCATTTCCACATTTTGTTCTCACAATCTCTTTTGAAGGCTGTGACAGTAGTTTGGCCTCAAATCACCGGAAACACGAGGAAGTTGTTGGAAGTATCCATTTCCTATCTCGCTTCCCCTGATAGTCGTTGGGGCTTTGGTAAACCACTGATAGCACCACTGTGTGTGTGTGTGTGTGTGTGTGTGTGTGTGTGTGTGTGTGTGTGTGTGTGTGTGTGTGTGTGTGTGTGTGTGTGTTTTCACCCTCAAACAGAGCGGGTGTCACTGAAAGTTGATATGAGTAGCACAAGAAGTGGATGATTCGCAGCTACAGTCCCTGTGGCTGTTTTCCCTGACTTTTTCATTCAGCCCCAGGGATGACAAATGCACATAAAACCTGTCGAAGGTATCCAAGCTTGCCAAAGCATTACCCACGGCATTCCTTTTCAATTGATGACAATGAGCTGCTGGCTGGAGGCAGAGAAAAAAGGATGGGGCCAAAATTGTTTAATAAGAACCATCAGAATTCACCTGGGTGTATCTTGCTCCGTTTGGGTTTAACCACCGGAATGAAACCTGCCATTAAAAGGCAAACACAGTCAGGTAAAGACAGCCATATCCTATTAAAGGCGTGCGCGTCAGCTCTAACTACACCATTGTCTGGTGACGAATACGGATAGGCGCCATCATTATAGGGTGGAGTTTTCAACAGGCTTTAGGTGCTCTAAGCACAAATCTCATATGTCAGATCACCATACACTAAAGACAATATGGTCTAAAAAGTCAATGGACAACACCGGCACAATTAGAGAAGCTTTAGAAGGTACTAATACTGCACGCAGAGAAGTAGAATAGGTACAACGGGAAGTAGAGTAATGAGCATTCAGAAAGATAAGATCGCTATCGTAGTGATCTTTGCTCTCCTGCTTGCTCCTTAGCTTAGATATAAAAAACTTCCTGTGTGTGTGTGTGTGTGGCGTGCGTGGGTGTGTGTTCTGACTACGCGTTCTGCCTGGTCGCCCTTTCACATCCATACATGTTCTGGCATAAGAGCTCTGTTCAAAGTCCAGAAAGCCACAGCACTGTATTTCAGGGAAGAGAGAAAGAGAAAGAGAGTCACCAGGCAATAAACGCCGCTCACTGTTCCTCGGAAAAGGTGGGCAACTTGCGTTAACAACCTCACATGAAATAGCTTAGAGATCTGACAATTTCTTTATAAGAGAAAATCAAACTAGACAGCTAGTGGGCTGGCTGTCTCAAGTGTTGCATGTGTGGACAAAGTGTCCTTATTCTAAATCTAAACCCAAGTAATAAAGAAAAAAACCTTTGATTGACTCTACAATGCAATGCAACATGACTTTTTTTCATAAACTGACGTAATCTGCCTGTCTCACACAGGCCATATCCTATTGTGATCTGTTGACAACAAGCCTATGAGACTATATCCAGGAAATACAATTCTCTTCAGCTGCCAAATCAGGGCTTCGGCAGGCTGGAGCGGACCATAGTCATGTCTGTGGGTGGGATGAGATCTGTGCCACTAGACAACCGAGCACTAGTTCATCTTTTAAAATTTCACACCGAACAGCGTAATTCAAATGCACTGATCTCTTACTGATTAGAACACATAATTCATATGCAGCTGACTGGCACAATTTTCACCCCACACGGCTCTCCCCGTCCCTGTTTTTTTTTTTCTCTCTCTCCCTGCTCCACAATCCCTCAAAAGCGAGGCTATATCAAACCGTTCAGTTCTGAACTCTCATTCGTCGGGATTGCAATAGTCTCTGCTAAGAGAAGAGCTGGCCTTGCACTTTAATGACAAACTAGAGTCAGAGAACAGCCAAAACAGCAGGACTTGTTTACTTGGCAGAAATAAAGGAGGCCTAAGCCTTTCATCCTGGACTTTACTGAGCCAATGTGGGTCTGTGTGGGAAAAAGGGCAACCGACGCCACCCAAGGCGTCAAGCGAAGCCTTCATATGTGTCTGAAGCTTAACAGGCTGCTTGGAAAAGCTGCACAAGGCTGTAACCCACGATAGAGGGCTAGCTAGTTAGCATGGAACACATGCCTACGTAGTGCCAAAACCCACAAACAAAACATAGGCCTGAACGTCTTTTCCTTTTTCCCACCCCTTTGTAGAGCTTTGTAGATATGCCAAGACAGGGCCTATGCTTCCAATGCAATTTTAGAACATGTAATTACGGAGACTTACATGTTGTAAATTTAAACATTTTCAAAAACCTGTAATATGCGGTGAGAAGGCCATATTGAGTTGATAATGTGCAGAGATATCAGGCCTGTTTTGATCTCATTTAGAGAAATAAAACAGGATTTGGGATCATTCTTCAAGACATTCAACCTGATCAACTTAATATTGTTTAACACGTCGCTGTCGTTTTAACTGGCAATCTGCATAAATCACTGTCTTCTCTGGTAGTCAGCTACATTTGGCTCCCTGTCCTCTCTCTCCACCCACTGCTCTACCGCCACTCTCGGCTGCGATCTTTAAAAACAAACGAGAGAAAAATCAAAGCGACAAAGCAGTGATTTAAAGAAAGTTTCCTTTATCCAAGCCATTCTTTGTTGCACCTGACGCAAGGGGCTCTGGTGTCCCACTGATAAAAGTTTTAACATCATTTCATATGCATGAATGGGTGTTATCCTTATGCTTCGGTGCCCTCCACATAACCAGTTTTTCTTTTTGTCGAAGAGCTCTTCTGACAAATAAACAGCCATCTCTACTGTAACGAGGTTGGACTTGACCTTAAGCTTCATAGAAACTCTGTAATCCTAGGAGTGGGAAATAATTACTTTAGATATGTGGGCTAAGAAGACTTCATTCAGCTGCTGAATAAATGGTGCATTGTATGTTTACTGTACAATCTTGTGTGGAAAATTCTATGCCACAAAATCAATGCCATTCAGTTCAAGATCGGCTGGTTCAGTGTAAACATACCTTTCCAGCCACGCTGCCGTAGTATCACAGGATACTCCATCCATTTAAAGGCAAAGAATACACGTCAAATATAAACTACATGCCGAAGGCTCAAATGATGGCACAGATACTTTCTTTGCAGCTCAAGGTCTGCCCGTGTTGTTATGTAGGACTGCTTTGTGGAGCTGAAATTTCACAGCACTTCCCCGTTTCAGCCCTCCAGACTTCTCGTCATTATACGTGAGCTAATCTTGTCATGCACGCAGACGAAAAACAACGACCTTACGCGTCCGCATACCTAAGGTTTCCCCTTTTTTCCTCATCATTTATTATTTGTTCTTTCTTTTCCTGTCCATCGGGGGGAGTGCCCGGCGTTACTCCGAGGCTCGCTGCGTGATCAATCCTTATTTGGTCAGAAAATTCACATTGCCACTTCCAACAAAAATAACTCCAGTTTGTTGATGTGACAACCTCAGGAAACAGGACCACACACATCAGTGAGGGACAAACTGGAGCAACTGCTCCACTCTGCATTCCTCATTGCGGTTTAATGAGCACTTGCATTCATAGCAAAAAGACACCTGTGTGTAAGCTATGCAAGAAAAAATAATAAAGTCAGTAATTGGCACTTTCCGAGATGGATGCAGAGTAAAGCTTGCTACTGTAATCTATATTAGTCATTTAAATCCACACGAACTGATCTTCTTTTTTATATATTTGTATGCCTGAGGTTAACTTAGGTCAAATAGCTCGTGTGGAACAAATTATTGAATGGAATTATACTTGAATTGCGAGTTCAGCCTAACAAGAATAAATCTGTACATTTACAGTGTGGCCGTGTGCATTACACAGAGCTTCGCTTTGCACCTATTACAAGTATTTTTCTCTGCTATTCAACTAAACATAGCCCTGCTCCTGCAACTTTAAAGGAGCTCAATAAAATATTAATCATCACACCATTTCCAGAGTAGCATATGAGAACACACTTTAAGTGTTAGAGAGGGAAAAACCCCTGTAGGCTCAACCCACTCCTGTCCTGGGTTAAAATTTTGTGTTCACGCCACTCTTGCTTTTCACAAGAAAGGGAAGCCCACCAGAATGTCAGCCGTGCGCTATATTGCATCTCAGAGCCCGGCCCAAAGTCTCTAAAGATACAACTCGATATAAATGATTCCTGTTCATGAAATTTGAAGTAGACGATAGCTTTAGATGACGTCTGTACATGTAGCATTTCAGGCGATATCTCTGTTTATCTTTTGTGTGTATGTGTCAGTCTGGATGTCCTTTTTGATCCCCGCTTACATGAAAAGTAGAAGGTGTAACCATAGCGATGTAAGCCTGTCCTGGAATGCAATATCAGCTCATGACACGGAGCAGGGACTTCCTGCTCTGAGGATGCAATTTATAGTGACATGAATTGCCTTCACAGCAACGGCAATCTTACCTGTCTTGGCGTTAATGGCAAAGAAACCCTGGGGATTGCCGCTGGTGATCCTGTATGTGAGTTTATCACTGGCCTTGGCATCTGGATCGACTGCATTTATCTGGATGATGGACACGTCTTTAAGGGAGTTCTCCATTACAGAAGGGTAGTAGACCGGTTCGGAGGTCTGCGGCGCGTTGTCGTTGACGTCCTGCACTTCAATGTAGACCTCGACAAAGGCAGAGAGCGGCACCACGCCTCGGTCCATCGCGTAGACTGTGAGCCAGTAGTGAGGTGTCGTCTCGTGATCCAGCAGCCCTTGTGTTCGGATGACACCTAAAAAGATGAGAGACACAAACAAACTCTTTAGTCTGCATCATGTTAGGGAACATTTATATATTCAACACATGCTCTGCCTCTCGTATCAGAGTCTGAACTATCAGTGATCTCTGAAATCGATTTTTTTTTGGCAATGCAGAGAACAGAAGTTGGAGCACCAGCTGCCCCTGAGCAGACGCGTTTGCTTGACGGCACCTCGACTGAAACATGTCAAGGTAGGATATTAACGACGAGCGGCCAGCTCTCCTGTTTACATTCGCTAGTAGGAAAGTTTTTTTTACTGCCATGTGGGGGCTGTAGCCTTCAGCTGAGCAAACAAAAGAGCTTTCAGAGGTCTGTGGATTGTATACGTTGACAATGGTTAAATGGAAGTGTGGAGGATGGGTAGGTTTCTCTTTTAAGATACGCCGCATGCAACAAGGTTAAACAACACAAAGATGTTTTGTCTATATGTGCTACTATACATTTAGGCTATTGTATTAAGCTGTTGTGGTGTTTTGCATCAAAAACAAGATTTCTTTTTTAAAGCCATAAAACTTAAATCTAATTGTTTTACTAAAACGGTGGGCTGAGAACAAATAAAGACAAACAGATGCACACGCTCGACCTTGTAAATATGAAATCTGTCAGCACTGCTTTAGATGTTGAAATGACTGAAACTTGGCCGCGGCAGCGTGAACTTCCCTGCAAATCCTTTCTGAGGAAAAGCTAACAGCAAAGTTCACGGGAGTGACTTTGCTTTAGTGCTTTTCATTTCCACCTGACCCCACTTACGAGCACTCACCAGGTGCTCGGTATGTACATCTGGACTGTAACACAGGGACGTGTGTGTGTGTGTGTGTGTATGTGGGTGTAGGGCTCTTTCTGACACACGCTTATATGTTTGTTTAAGTGTGTTTTCGCGCAGTTATTGTGTTGTGACTATAAACAAACTGGCTGATACGAAATGATTTTGAAAAAAACATTCTGATATGCTTTCCTTTTGTTGCTTTACGAAAACAAAAAAAAGGTCCTAGCAGGGCAGGAAACAATCATGAAGGAGCTGCTGATAATAATGTTATATTATTTAGATATCTTGTACATGTGAGGTCTCATTATTCCAACAAGCACAAAATACAAGGCAACATAAACACACTAATAGCTTCCAGAAAATGGAAACCATGACAACCTTTATAACCATTTTTAGATGTGTTATTTCCAGGACCTGTATAACCTTGACACGTATAATGGAAATGTATGGCTATATTTGCTTTTATTATTATCTGAAACTAATAAAAGTGAATCATGGCACAGGCACGCCAAGATGACCGGGTATGGGTGTTGTCTATTTGCTACAATGAGTCTGAATCTATAACACACTTGCAGTTACTGGTGGCCCAGATAAGGGAGCCGCCGCGAAACCGTAGACATAAGGGCACGTTTCAAAAGTCCAAATTGTTTGTGTAGACTATCTCCTCGCTGCTGCTGCCTTTGTTCACTCACTGTAACTTGATGAAGGGGTGTAAATGAGTGCAGCCAAACAACTCGCCTTAGGTTATGACAGATTTTGCAGAAAAGAGATAACACTCCAAATGACTTGTCATAAAATTCTCAAATTTTACACGGCATGGGGGTTTGGAGGTACAGCTCATTTATTTCTCTCTCGCCCTGCTTTACTTCGGCGTCCCCCTGCATTTTGGGCCTGGGATCCTCTCTTGTCATTAGTCATCATTATAGCTCTCTCAACTTAGCTTGAGGCATATAATAAGAAGGGTAGTCAGGCAAGAGAAAAGAGGTAGCTCCTTTCCTAAAGCCAAGACTCCCACGGCAAAAACAACATCGACCAGCATGCCGAGAATGCAAATCAGATGACTCCGTGTAATCTAACTGATGGCTTGAAGCTGACAATACACAGAGAGAAACGCAACTAAGAAGTCATAAAGAAGGAAGTAAAAGATATAACACCGTCATTTGCCCGCAATAACTTTGAAACTAAATAACATTAAAATGACTAATTTATGATACAACTTATAGCAGACAATAAAGATGCTAAACATATGGGAAACCGCAAATGTTAAACATAAATAAGAAATGCAGATGTTAGTGTAGTAGAATAAATGCTTCACCCGCAGAGAGGGAATTAGCAGAAAGGAGGACGTTGAGGGAAAATCGCTGTGCTGAGAATGGTTAGAGGTTAGTGTAAGGAGAGGAGTTACAAGAGAGCAAAGCTGGTCATGTGTGCACAGGCACATGTGTTAATAAGAGTACAAGACAAAAGAAGAAGAAAGTATGAGACATCTTTTGTGCCTCTGCCAAGGAGATGCCCATGCTTGAGTACTCCTCTGTTTGACTGGCAGATACCGGCGTAGCGGAACAATTCCACTTTCACCGGGGTCATGCTTTTTGCTCACAGTTCTTCGCCTTGCATCTATCCGAATGCGGGGAGATAACTTCATATTAACCGGAGCCACAAGAGGAATGTCACTGTCCACACTTTGCTTTACTTTTGGTGCAACTTTTGTTCGCGTTTATCTGCGACTTCACCTCAAATGTGCAGAGCAGCACACAATACAAAAAGCTATCTGCCGTGGCTTTTGGCTGAATAGTTCCTAACAAAGCACATGAAAGGTGAATCAAAAGAATTTAGCTGCCACACCCATGCCGTATACCTAACCTACCCACTAAGGCAGAAGCAAAACCTGCCCTTAGGCCACAAGAAGAAGAAGAAAAAAAAACAGACCCGTGCACCAGCCTCTGCCAGATTTGCTTTCCGCTTTTTTTCCCTTGCTCTTTTCTTTTCCCTCTGGCTTTGTTCTTCAAAGTTACTTGAGCACGGTGGCTGTGCGGTGGAGTCTTCAGACAGTCAAAGGATTTGGAATTATCAAGGCCAGCAGGTATTTTACGTGTGAGCGTACTTGAAGCAACGTCCTGTGCGCGACACACAATGAGTTCATTCTCTACAAACTTGCAGAGAGCACAGTTTGAAGAGGGTGAAATTTGCTTTCGAAAGGCTACTTAGAACTGTTCACTGGATGTCACAAGTTGCCCTAGTGAAACAAAGTAGAATACTAAATATAGTATATGCTGTCAGTGCAAGATTAAGGCAAAATCCTGATTGCCTCTCGTGCTGATTCTCTCATTTCTGCCCCGAGACTGGAAACTTTAATCATTAACAATTCGCTCGTGTTGTGATTGTGTGCCGCCAGTTCAAGGTGCACCAGAACTTCCTTGTTCATCCTGCCGTTGAAAAGTCGGGGCTTGCTTTGAACTACCTCCGTTAATTCCGCTCACCCCTACCCCACATTCCTCAGCCTTCTCAGGCCTCTAGCTCACATGCTTGCATAAACTTTCTCAGTGCCCCCCTCCTCTTCTCTCTCTCTCTTTCCACAGCTCTGGCAAAATGCTTCAAATTCCACTACCACGTTGTAGGCCCTAGTGTAATGGAGTCCTAAACTAAGCTTTTCTGTTACCCAGCAACTTAATATCACATCATCCCGAAGTTCCCAGACATCTGTAACTGAGATCCATGCTTCAAAGATAATAAGCCTGTTGGTATTAATGCCAGAAACCTTTGAGAAAGTCGAAGATCTAAAGTATGGGCTTGGGCAAAAATATGTTTTGTTGTTGTATGTTAAACTTATTGCCTGAAGCAATTCGATTTCACCACTTTGGTGCAATATGATGCAGTAGTTATTAATCAAAGGCAAAGAAAGCTCAGAAACTTTAGTCAATATAAATATTCTTTTGTTCTTGAATTCAAAGAGAAAAATCCACTGAGTTGCGGGGGCTAGTTTCAAACTAGTGATTTACGAAATTGCTTAAATGTTTATTTATATCTGCAAGGATAGAGTTGTTTTTTTTAAGTATCTTTTTTGTAAAATCTACTTCCCAGTTCCCATCTCTAGAAAAAAAAAAACAGCGTTTTGAAGCGCATCTCTTTTACTTTTCTATCCAGCTAGATATTCAGTTAATGAAGCTAACTGTGCAATCGTGCACCGCTATAGTTTGTGTAGTGCAGCCCGTTTTAATCCAGTGATGTGTAAATCTTCACTTTGGAAACACTTCCGTTGTAACTAAGCTCACATTGAGCTGATTATTTTAGCAATACATTTTCCTGGCAGTATATATTAGATTTTAAATAATCTAAAGTGATCATGGTAAGACTTCTTTGTGAGGCTGATCGTTTTATGTGTTTCAGTATAGACTTGCATGCATGAAATACTGCATGTACTGTGAACGGGATTACAGCAAATACCATGGTTCTCTAACTCGCGCTAATTCTTCTGTTTGGTTTCAAGGGCACGCGGGGGTCATAATAAATTAGGATAGGACTCCGAGATAATCAGGGTGATGATAAAGTATCACACAAAAAAACATGTCTATCTTATCTACTTCAGTTCCCCGGCCTATTGAGCCAGTGAGCCATTTCCTCTTCATGCAACACTGTGCACACACTCAGTCAGTACTGGCAGAAATATCGCTGTCAACAGCTGGCTTAAGGGAAAATTGTACTTAAGACACGCTCCATCATTTCACCAGCCTAACAATGGAGAGCACTGATTCTCCGGGTGATTTTTTTAGTGTAATCCTATATTTGTTTGTTTGCTTGTTTTAGTGGGATATAAAACTTTTTCACAGCCAGTACTGATGAGTTGTTTGTTTTTTATCCATGTATGTAAAACTCCATATCTCCACTATATCTTAAGAAAGAAAACATAAAAACCTTTGATTTGTGTGCGAGTTGGAAAGAGACAGAGAAAATATTTTAACACAGATGTTACGTTTCTGTGTTGTATGATTGAATGGGTTTTTTCTTTCCTCGTATTTTTTCTCAAATTGCCTGTTAATTCCAGCTGAGATAGCTCTTGGGACTTAGCTGACGATACAAAGCTTCCATTGTTATTGGGAACAGCGTTATTTCAAAGGCCTTTGAACAGACCTCAAAGCAATACTCCCTGATTCAATATCACGGTATTATTTAGGAGCAGTTACTATACCTCCTAGCCCTGAAGAGCTCTATGCCTGTGCCTCTGATAACAATGAAGGAAACACAGGGTCCGTCTTCATTCATTTCTATGACCCCACCTCTCTGAATATGTTTCTGCCTTCCAACACTGTAGCTCTCTGTGTATTCTCATTGTATCCTGCAACCCTGGCTAGCCAAAGGAGCATGTTGACTTTCAGCTGACAGTAAACAATTCCCCCAAGAGAGCATAATATGAGATTCATGCCATCTCCCTAGGCAACACTCTAGCGACCTGATGGCTTCCAATCCATGAAGCCAAGCCAAACGCTGTGGTACAGGACTGCAGATCGATACCTCTTACAGTCACAACAAAAGTTTTATCAACCAACACAGAAATAGTTTGGGAAATACACAAAATCTAGAAGATAGATACCATCATGTTAGGTTAGCTTAGCATAAAGGCTGGAAACAGCTAGCCCGACTCTATCAAAAGGTACAAAATCCAGTCTCCAGCACTTCTCAAGCTCACTAATTAATACGTTATTTAAGTTGAGTCTACACCTGACAGGTAACAGTCTTGGCGTTTTTTACACTTTTTTTCTACATATTAAACAAACGTGTTGATTAGTGAGCTTTAGGGGCATCTTCCCATCTAAGTCTACGTGAATGAGTACATTTCCCTTTTGATTTATCTTATTGTAAAGGCAGTTATGTTGTTGTTTCCAACCCCTGGACTTCTAAATATGTCTGCACTGTCCTTGTTTGGCATGAATGAATGTACGCCTACTGACACTGGTCTCATGGGAGTGCTGTGGTGGCTTCCTTGGTAAGACGCGTACCATATACTCTGCAGTCCCCAATTAGATTTTTGGCTGGGGACCTTTGCTGAATGTCATTCGCCCTCTCTCTCTCTCCCTCTCTCCTATTACTTCTCTACAGTGTACCTTGAAACTAAAGCAAAAAGGCCCTAAAAAGTGGTAAAATAGGACAGAATTCATCAATAAAAATTGATAGATTTTGGTAACTGCCATCATGGCCACAACAATTATCAGTTGACAGACAGGCAAATGTTTTTCCTACATTCACTTGATTGCATTTGAGTGTGTTTGTGGTCAGGGCTGTCACTTTTCAAGTATCAGACAGCATGAAATTGACTATAAATGCCTGAAACAGTCACTAAAATCTGAATAAAAAGCATAAAAGCATGGCAGTATCTCTTATATCGCTGCCATAATTTAATGGAGAGAGAGCTCCTGGTGAAGTTGCTCAGATGTGTCTATGGGGAAAATGATAATGTTTTCAAAATGTAATTTCTGTTGGTACTACTTAATGCTATAAACTGCCGTTTAGGGCAGTGGTTGTGTTTAGTATCAGCCCCTTTATGTTTATTGAAGCCAGTTTTGAGCACTGGATAAGCAAATGTACATAACATCATTACGGACTTCTGAATATTCCCTGAAAGACTTGCAGGTTTTAAAGATATAAAACCTCCATCTACACTACACTAACAGGAATAAAACATAAACCTAATTCTTAGCATGACAGCAATTAACACACAATGAAACAGCCTCTGCACAAGACAGCCTTAAGTTTCTTTAAAACGATTTAATGGACTGAGAGAACAACATACTTTTAACTAGGGAAAGTGTGTTTTTCATTTAGCAACCTACAATCAACTTTGTCCCGCTGCACATTCCTGGTCCCGTCTCCACAGTAACAGCACTCAAGCAAAGACTATTTGGAATCATGTGCCACTTTGCAATCCCACTTTTATCTCAAACATATAGGCAGTGAATGGAAAATTAGGGACAGAGGGCAACAGTTTTCACTTTAAGCAAACTATACTGGATGTCAAAACACCGACCGCAAACAAATGCAACCATACGTCTTCTCATTATTGTCAAGAATCTGTTTACTTTAACAAGAGGACAGTGGAAAACGAAGTGAAAGACTAGCAAGTTTTTTTTTGGTGAAAAGGGAAAACACACGCACAGGACTTTGTCATTACACATCAAACTGTTTCATTTGCTTTCACAAAGGACGCATTTACAGCACGGGCTGCAAACAGCTTCAAGTGAAAGGGCAATGCATATATTATCCAACAAGAAAGGGCATTGCATACATTATACAATCAGCATCTGCGTCTCATCTAAACTGAACGCACTCTGCCGCTCTGGTCACCTTGTAAACTGGATGATTTCACTACGAGGCACAGCTCGCTTTCAACGCATTTTCAAAGCAAGTTTTGCCTAGCTCCATATTACCACCTCCGCTGCAATATGGTGTTCACTTTCAAGTGGCGAAGCGCAAACTAATTGTCCTGTAATCTCCACTAGTTGATAATCACTCAAGGATTGGGCATATTGATCTAAATTGATCTAAGACAGACTCATCCATCTGGACGTCTGCATATCTAACAGGCACAAATGTATGTATGCGACGAAAATCAATATCTACAGTAGTGTGGTAGAATAATATAGATAAAGATAAACTGGGTTTAACAGCAGTCTACCTTTACTCTTCATCTATTTTCAATTAAGCACAGAGCATCATCCCTCCCTGCCTCTTCAACACATTTGTTTTTACTGCTCTGGGGCTAATTTAGTAGCAGCGTTTGGCTGCAGACACTCTTGACTGCAGATTCTTGACTAGAGAGACACAGGTCAATGTCCTAAATCCTTCCATTCAAACCCTCAGGGCATTTTTCACTGAAAATGGCTCCCATCCTGCAGCGTAAGATGAAGTCATACCAGAGTGCTGAAAAAGACCTCCTGTCTGTCTACCTGGTCTTGTGATCAATTGCGGCTTTGCTTCCCGATTTGCGCAATCTTCCTTAATCATCCCAGACGATAGGAAATGAAAAGACAGTTACTCATTGACAGAAAAAAATAAACTTTTATGTCTTTATATCCAGCGGCTGTTGCCTGTAAGGTGTGTCAGGATGAATGTGTGGAGACATGCCTGGGTTTGGCCAGATAGGGATCGTTTTATTGCTCATTTGTTTGGACTAACAATTTGAAAATGACCTCAAATGGGTTCACTTTAGCTTGACCTTACTTCTTTGGCTATATTGCAGGAGTTATAACGAGGAGTTATAATCCTCACAACCTTCCTCACTCCTGACCCACATACATGTACTGCTCTACAGCCACACTGTCAGCTGAGGGAGTGTGTTCAGTGGGAGTGCTAGCATCTTTTAAAAATGCCATGGTTTTAGAGCACCAGCTGAAAAACATTTCTGAAAAGGAAATGGTTTTTTTTTTTTTTAAAGGGGTCTGCCACTACATCTGCTACTTGGCACAGAAAATGGGCATGGGCCCTTGAAAATGCATATTGGTTGACCTCTACGGCCCCAACATGTAAAGCTGTAGCCAGCCACTTATGGCGTACAAGCCCTCACAAGTACAGAGCATGCTTCCTCCCCAGCACAAAATGGTGGAGAAACAAACCACAGTGGTGGCTGGTGAAGGAACTCTCATAAGCTATGAGATGAAGGTATGATGAAGGCTAGATGAATAGACTAAAAGCTAATGCTAGAGTATTCAACAGCAGAATGTCCAGCCCGCTCTGTTTCTGCTGAATCTCTGAGTTCATTAATATCTTAAAACCTGGAAAAGCTTTTAGTATATCAAAGTTCAGTTTTGTCGCTCCGGGTCTTTTAGTTCCATATCAGTCAAAAAATCGCTTGACTTTTAGCAAATTTTCCGATTAAAGCCAGGAATGGTACACTTGGTCTACAGCAGGAGAAGGGGGCCCAGAAAATAAAGAGTCTTGATAAGAGTAAATTAAGATGGCACCAAGCCAGTAACCACAGAGCTTTTAATAACATGGAGAATGTCTGGGCAAACAGTTGCCATGGACTCCCTGAGTAGTCTGTCAGTAAAGGAACCATATCTGGAGAGGAAGATGTGGCTTGCATACAAGAGTTTTGCTCAAAATTGGCGTAAATGAGATCAGGGTTGCATTCAATAAAACTAAATCACAGACAGCACTTTTAACACAATTGCTACTTCTTACAAACGAGTAACTTGCTTGTTTCTTGTGTGCTTTGGGAACTTTTAGTCAAGTGGGCAGCAAGCATGGCCTTTTTGCCTGTTACAAAATACAACATTTGTTCAGATTTGTTAGATACACCTACTCAAAGAGAATCACTCACTGCCTTCTTACAACCACCAGCGAGCCTGATGCTTTCCACGGCAACACTATGTTACCCACAAAGTAGTATTTGGTCGTTAGCGTGTTGTTGTGGATGCCACCGTAGGAGGAATACACTACAACACAGATAAAACCATGCAGTAGACTCATGTACTCTTAACAAACACAACTGCGCGGGTTTACAATTATGAGCGTTGAGTTAAACACGGAAAGACTTGAGCGGTCTTCCCTTACTACTTCCCACAAATTCCATAACTGAAGGTGTGTGGCTCCTGGCATATTTCCTCACACCACTTTTTCATTTGTTTTCTAATTTTAACCATTCTGGTTAAGATTCACAACATGCAGCTGCAGCACCGAGTATATAGCGGGGTGTGCACCCGTGCTTATATTTCCTTTTAGAAGCAAAATATTCTAAATGCATATGGTACTCTTAAAGACCGCACCCTTCATCTAGTGAAATCATAGGAGGGGCATTACCACCTTGGCTGTATTTAGTTGTCTACTGACCTCAGATGTAATCCATAATAACAGGACCCAACCCAGGACAATCCTATCATTGCACCTCTTGATAATCACTTAATATAGGCCTCTGGGATTAAGTAGAAGATCAGACTAGGTTCCCTGAGTCTGTACCCTACACAGGATATTGAGTTGGCTAGTCACTAGGCTGCATGTGGCATATCAAGACTGATACTGCTGCAGTTCATCTTAAATCTACACTATTCCTTAAGAGTCAGTTTAGTACAGAAATAACACCGAAACAACATAGAACACTGCTTGTAATTCTTGCACAATAGCAAACAGTCACCAGTTCAAGCTATAAAAACCACCGCAACTCTGTTCATAAAACAAAATCATATTACAAATCAAATATCCCACCACACTACCCCAGAAACAATCACAAACACGCCACAGTTGTCACACAGCCCTGGAGGACAGATCCTTCATAAAGGCTCATCACCTCATGCTAAATTTACCGAGCCGGAGAATGTATTTCCCAACAGGTTCACTGAGGAGAGACTTTCTGTCACCTTACTGAATAATTCACATATTTGATTCATAATAAACATTAAACTAAATATATAAACCACTTTTACAACAGTGAAAGTTAGCAGCGCGCTAATAAACATTGCATCTTCCACCAGCTTTCTTATGTAGATGTGAAGCTCCGAGGTTACACGTACCGAGAGAAATATATGTATTATGCATTAAGTTTCGCTGCCTCATTTAGACATAAAATATGTAGAATGCAGAGAGAAATTAAATTTCAAATAGGGAAAGAAAGTTACATTAGGCCACTCGAGAATGGGGGTACCAAGTTTTAAAAAAGGAGAGGCAGCCAGCCAAGTCCAAAACATCCAAATCAGGTGATTGCTAGGTTTTTGGGCAGGAACTCCTGGAATTCTAGACTGCTTATTTTGAGCTAATTTGAGTCAGCTGTTAAAATCATTCTGGGCAGCTGAGTAAGTATTAACATATTTTCTTCAAAGATAATAAGCACACAAATCTGACTTCAGTACAGTGCCATTCAAACATTTTTGTTTTGAATGCTATTGGATTATTTTGCCCTTGGGCCCAACAGATATGGCCTTTGTCTAAACTGAAACAATTTTAAAAAGCGTATTTTTACACCAAGAGCATGACTGAAGAAAGAGGAGGTGAAACCACTATAGAAACTTCTTTGTACTGCAGTAACTACTCAGGAATGTCCACACAGGTCTGAGAGACAGCTGGTCCATCTGTTCCTGCCGTCAGCTCTCCCAAAGAAGAAAAATGCCTGGAATCAGGAACCTTTCCCATCTCCCTTTACCTTATTGTTCCACACAGTGACGTCTTGACGGAAGAAACTTAAGCTGCATTAAACTTTCCTTATACAAATTATTTCAAGCTGATGCATTCTGAAATTAACACAAGCTGCACATTGCTCTATTGTGGCACCGAGAAAAGAGACTCACCAGTTTCCTCATCAATAGTGAATACCCCCAGGCCGGATCCATCTCGAATGGAGTATCGAATCTCTCCATCTCGTCCTTTGTCTTCGTCTTCAGCTGTTACAGTCATCACAGAAGTCCCAACAAGTGCATCCTCTTTTATAAATCCCTTTTCCACAAACGATCTGAAAAATGGCCTGTACAGATTCTCATTCACGTCCACCACATCCACCTCAATGAAACAGGTCGACGACAAGGACATGGGTTTCCCTTTGTCTTTAGCTTTCGCCGTCAGATTGTACACCTGTTTGGTCTCGTAATCTAGATTTTGCACGATTCGCAGAGCTCCGCTGAGTTTGTCGACTTCGAAATTCCCGTCTCCGTTATCAATGAGGCTGTATCGTACCTGACTGGAAGGTCCAATGTCAGCATCATGAGCCTCCAGCCACATGATTACAGTACCGACAGGAAGGTCTTCCCTCACCTTCACGCGATAGTTAGGGGGGACAAATTTAGGTGGATTATCATTCACATCTTCCAAGGTGATTTTAAGTGGTACTGTGGACACTAACTGAGGCTCGCTCACGGCCTGGTCACGTGCGGCGATCTTCAACGTATAAACTGGGTGGAGTTCACGATCCAACGGTTTCGTCACAGTCACCACACCGGTCTCCTCGTGGATCGCGAAATGACTTGTGCCTCCCAAAATTGAATACTTCACGACTCCATGATCTCCTTGGTCCTTGTCTGTTGAATCCACCTGGATAATTTCCGTCCCAACGGGTGTGCTCTCACTTATTTCAACTGAATACGAATCTTGCAAAAACTGCGGGCTATTGTCATTGGCATCTAGGATCTTAACACCCAGAAGACGGGATGAGGATTTCTGCGGTATGCCAAGATCGTAAACTGTGATGTTGAGGGTGTAATAGTCTGTCGTTTCTCTGTCAAGAGGAGAATAAACCAAGAGCCAGCCTGTCTCCATATCTACTATAAAGCGACTTTCTGTGTCTCCTCCGGAAATAACGTACACAAGTTTCCCATTGAAGCCGCTATCTGAGTCCGTGGCACTTAAATGGACAATCCGGGCCCCAACAGGGAGGTCCTCTTTGACTTCAATAACACTGGGAAAGGATTCTGCAAACTGGGGAGCGTACCGGTTGATTGAGTGAATGTCCATTAAGTTGTCATCTGGCTCAGTCTGCGTGTGGATTTTGCTGCCTTGAAGGAGCTTTTCAGCCAACATGGTAGCGACGCCAGTTTCAACACACTTTAACTGGACAGGCTTGCGTGCCGTGATGACAGTTATGTTCATGATCATTGGCCGAGTCTCGTGTTCGCCATCCGTCGCAATGATTTGTAAACTATGAAGGGACACTTTAGCTGCCTCTCCCTCACTCAGTGTGTGCTTCAGTGACAGCACGCCAGAGTTTGGGTTCAGTTCAAACAGATCAAGATCATTCCCAGCTTTAATATTGTACCGTACTAGCTGCAGTTCATCAGCGTCTATGGCAGACACTGTTGTTATCTGCTCTCCCACACCGTGATCTCTCGGCACAGTCACTTCACAGTCTACATTTTCAAACAGAGGCTTATTGTCATTCAGGTTATTTAATGTTATGGTGACTGATGCCTCCACCTCCCTCCGGAAAGGGGATCCCCAATCTGATGCCCTGACTTTGAGACTGTAAATCCTTGGCATGAGCTCATAATCTAGGACCTCAGAGGTACTGATGACACCAGAGAAGTAGTCGATGACAAATGGCTGAGGGCTCAGATTGGTAATGCTGTAGGTCACGTAGCCATTCTCGCCTTTGTCGAGATCGGTGGCTTTAACCGTTATCACGCTGGTCCCTGTGGGTACATTTTCATCAACACTAGCCTTGTAAGATGTCTGCTGGAACTCAGGTGCATTGTTATTCACATCAATCACATCAATGAGCACTTTTGTTGCTGCTCTTTTGTCAGTGGTGATGACGTCTAGCTCAAATCGGGGAGTGAAATCAGCATTGATTGGTCCGGCAGTGCTGATTAAGCCAGTATCTGGATTTATAGTAAATCTGTTCTTGTCAGATTTGTGTCTAAAAGCGTATTTTAGCTGTGGATACTTTGGCAAAGCTGTTACCATAGTGACAGGTGTATGAAGAGGGGCAAATTCACTCAGATTGACTCTGTACATGGCCTTTTCAAATATAGGAGGGCCCACTTTGAACTGTGCTGAAGTGACATGTACCAGTTTAACAGATGAAAATTGAGGGGGGCTTCCTTTGTCCTTAGCCTGTAAAGTGAGGTTATATCCAAAAGGCTGGCTGTCCCAGTCCACATCTTTGACTGCTTTGATTTTATACTCCTTGCTCCCGGGGCTGGTTCTCACAGCCTTGAACTGCTGAAGAGGATCGCCAGCCACGATGCTCAATGATGCTATCTCTCCATTTGGTCCGTGGTCGCCGTCTTCCACCGTCACGATAGCATAAGTGGGGTCATGGTCTGCATCTGAGGGCGCCAATGTTACAGCAGTGATTACAGGTGCATGCTCATTGGCCTGCTCCACTCTCACTGTGAGCTTGGCCATGCTACTGAAGCCGCTGCTGCCGTAAAGCTTCATCCCTCTATCCACTGCGAGGATCTCCAGTTCGTACAGCTTCGTCTCAGAGAAGTCAAGTTTGCCGGTCAGCGTCACCACGCCGCTTGTTGGATGAACTGCAAACATGTCCGTCCACTCTCTGAAACTGTAGTAGTATTCTCCATTCGTACCGATATCTGCATCCGTGGCCGTGACCTTGGCCACGCTGGTGCGTATGGCCGTGTTCTCAGGTAGAGAGATGCTATAGGATGTTGGGGAGAAGAGAGGCCTCAGATCATTGGTGTCCAGTACCTGCACCTTAACTCTGGTGCGACATTCCGCATTAGTGCTCCTCTCTGAAGCTTTAACAGTCAGCACGTAGTGGTCTTTAACCTCCCGGTTCAGAATGGCAGTGCTGCCTCCTTTGGTCCTTATTCGCAAAAAACTGAAATCTCCCAGCAGGTGGTCCTCTGCTTTGAACAAGTTCTCATTGTCTCCAGAGATGATTTTGTACCGTATCTCCCAGGCTGGATCTGAAATATGGATCCCCATCTTGATGTGACTCTCTAAGTAAGTCTTAGCAGCAGAGTTCTCATATATGGTGGCATTGTAAACTGGGTGGGTGAATTGCATGGAGGCGGCCCTCCCCGTCCTTTGGTTCCCCGCGCAGCCACAGAGGAGCTGCAGCAGCAGCACAAGCAGTGAAACCAAGTGCTTCCCCATTATCGTACCGTGATCTTCACAGAACCACCTGGAAACAAACAAGATGTCTTCGTTAGTACTAGAACATTTAATTATGCAAATACATAAATTAAGTCTGATTACAATTAATACAATAAAAATAGCATATAACCACAAGAAAACATCTTTTTTTTTAAAAACTATCATCCCCCATGGAAAGAGCGTAAAACCATACTCCTTTCTTCACTGTCTGTGCACTTTCCAGACGCCTGTAAATGTCATGACAAGTGATGCCTGGGCTGATAAATGGCTAAATAGGTTCCATGTGGAAATAAGATAGAGCAGAGCAGTCGGTCAGGTGATGAGATCTAAGCCTCCAGTGCTCCAATGTCTGCACAATGCCAGATGCCAACTCTCTTTATAACAGAGGAGCCTCATTTATCCACCACATCAGCCTAATGAGCTCAGAGAGAGGAGGAAGCGGCAATATGAAAACATGTACATTGTTTTATTTCTTTATTGGTGCAATAATAAAAAACTAAAACCACGCAGTACAATTTGATTTCTGCTCACCCACACAAAAATCTAATTTGCACAAGCAGCTACAGCTATGTTACAGATTAACTTGCAAGGACGCGTGACTTTTCTGCTTGTGATACAAGCAGGTACACAAATTGGCTTCCTTTCTATGTCATCAAGCTGTTAAGATGACGCTGAGACGGCTTTAAAATCGCAGATTCATTCGTTTACAGCCCGCTTAACGACGTCTGGGGCCGCGTGGGAGTCCGTACAAAGACAAATAAAAAAAGAAAAAAAAAAAGCCCGAGACGTTGCTATGTCTGCGAGGGAGTGCTCATCATAAAACAAAGATTATTTACTTTTGGCGTGGTCAAAATGACGGTGCCGGTCTGCGTTAAGTTATTAATGCTTTATGCGGGGTTAATAAGTGACATGAGTCCAGCTGAAGTCACCTTAAATCTAAAAAACTATCCTCCCCCCCACCCGCAGGTACAAAAGGACCATCTGCCTGTGGGAGACCATTGTAAAAAAAAAAAAATTAAAAATCAAAGTACAACTAAAACAGTTTTTTTTTTAAATGAGACAACAAAATACATTTAGCAAGACAAACTCTGCGTGTGTGCAGCAGCTCACTCGGTGCCTTCACATGAAAAATGACACAGTTTGAAGAAGTCAGGAGCCTCCAGACTGTTTCATTTCTAACCCCATCCCCCAACCAACTCTGAGCCATTCACTTCCAAGCCGAAAAAAAAAATGCTGCTTGCAAAGACAACGAAGACCCTTTGCAACATCGAAACAACGCACAAACTGTCGGCGGACTGAGTAACAAGCACGGAGACTTTAGTAAAACTGTAGTTTTTGTTGAGGCTAAACTTCCCCAGAGAGGGGGGGAGAGAAAGCAGCGGCGGCAGCAGCAGCAGCGGGTCGGTCGGTCGGTTTCTTTCACAGCTCACAATAGCCCGACCTAACCTACCTCAACTTTTTTAAACGCTCACAAAGACGCCGGAGCTCAACCGACGACCACCGAAACACGCAAAAGCAGCGGCTCACCTACCTCTTCTCTTACTCGTCTCGTATATTTGGGGGTTTTGCATGTAGTTTATGTAGTCCAAATCTCGGCATGGTAATACGTGGACTTGTCTCCTCTCTCCGTTACTCCATCTACCACCACCACCAGGCAGCAGGCAAGCAGGCAGGCAGGCAGGCAGCCTCTCTCTCTCACACACACTCTCTCTCTCTCTCTCTCTCTCTCCCACACTGGAGCTGCCCGGTATCTCTCCGCGCTGCGCACGTCCGGATCTACTTACCGGCTGGCAGCAGGATAAAAAAACCTTTCCGCTCTGAACCTGAACCCAGTACCCAGCGAGAGTTTGCTTTGATTTACTGTGTCTGCATTCTACATTTATATATAAAATATTAAGGAAAAAAAAAAAGGGAGCCGAGAGGCTGCGCTCAACTAAGTCACATTAATCTTAAATCTCATTACCACCATTTCACCTAGAGCCCCAAAGGTAACCCTTTCTTTATTATCAATGTCCTTTAACAGCATTATTCCCTAGTAAAACTTTAATGTGTCATGCTGATTGCGGTGATACCACCAAGATGTTAGGTGTTATTGTTTTATTTTGCTTAAATTGTTCATTTTTTTGGCCATCTGGGCGCATGGGATGTAGGAAAATTTAGCAAATTTAGGAAAATGTGTCTTTTTTCGAACCCCCATGCATTCATTATAGTTCCATTTGATTGGTTACAAATACAAAAAAGATATATTAAAATAACTTGCATAAGGTTAGATCAAAGCAGGTGAGATATCCTCACAAAGCAAACTCTCATCCTGTCCAAATGGGACTAACCCGGGGGGGGGAAATGTTCAGTATGACCTCAGGCTGTTGATTAGAAAATACTATAACTATAGCTCCAATGAGATAATAATTTATTCTCCCTGTGTTGAAAAATTACCCATGGATTCACATCATAATTTTGTTGTCAACATAAAAAAAAGGTGGATAAACTTTCATTTGGCGAATGAAATCGCAGGTCAGGGCATCCCTGATGATGATAAATAGACTAATAATATTTGAAAACGCCAAGTTCCTCGCGCGTGTTGCTGCGTTTTAACATTAATTCTGGAGATTTCCTTCTACTACTTTCTCATCATTCTTACTAATGTAATTGTTTTTTAATGGCCTGGGTTTAAGCAGGAAATACAGTGCCTAGCAGTGCGTCCCGGGGTGTGTATTTTGGCATTAGGGCAGGGTGACTGATGGTAGAGGTACACTCGCCATGAAGGCGCTGATCCCATCAACCCCCCTCCTCACACAGTCATGCCGACTGCTTCACAGACCAAAAAGCTGCACCACATCCCCTCTACAGGAACTCGGGAGTGTGGCTGCTATGCGATTGATGGCGCTGTCTCACTGCTCTTGCCCGGACTGCAGCGATACAGCTGGTGCGCCTGCAGAAAAGCCTGTGCTGCATGCAAGGCTTGACAACTTGTCAACTTGTACTGTTCGTGTCTATGCACGCGTGTGCGCGCTAAGCGTGCGCATTTGTGCGTTTTAGTTGTTTGGCACAGGCTGAAACACTCACTTTTTTTTTCCTCCCAGCGTCTCTCTCTCCCCAAGATGTTTCGACTTGCACGCAAAGTTTTAAGAGTCATTTTTAGATTCCAAACCGTGAGCCCAACGCTTCTAATTTTACTTAAAGCTACTCACCAGACCAGCTGGATGCGCGCCGGCTGCCGCTCCAAACTTCACTTCACATAAATCCCGGCAGTTTTTGGTAAATATGTAGATATATTTTTTGCAAGCATCCCTCAGATGAGGCAAGGCTTCTGTTTGAGGAGAATCCGTCACCTCCTTCCTCTCCAGTTCCTCACAGTCTTCAGGAGCCTGCTGTTCCGATCCGCTCAAAGAGTCATCACACTTGGTGGCTTGATACAGTAGAGCTGTAGGCTACGGTTTGCCTCGCTCCTCTCCTCCACAACGGCTCAGGTGGAGTTGCATAGTGTTGCTGCCTTCAGGTGATATCGGAAATATCGCAACCCTGGTAGGAGCGCGCAAGAAGGCAAAATAAATAAATAAACGAATGAGTGAAGAAACAGCAAAGTCGTTGTTTTCCTTGCTTGCATTAGTGACAGAGCTACAGAGAAAGGGGGGCGGAGTGAAAGAAAGTCACATCGACAACTGAAGGAGAAAGTGATGTCTTAGATTATTAGCCCATGTGTTTTTGTTTTGGCTTTCTACTTGCTCTCATTATTTTTCAAGCCAGTGTACTCACTTGAATGAATGAATTCAGCTGTGAGCTGTGAAGTCTGATGCACACTGACGCTCTAATTTGAGACATTTATTTCAAGATAAACAGCCATAAAACCGCACGTTTCCTCCGAGGATCGATTTTTGTATCATGTATTTACTGTAAGCACTTCGGAGTCGTTTGAAAACCCACAAAGTTTGAAAGTTTGAGCATATCAGATCTCCTTGAAGGCATCCAGGATCTGACACCTTCAGCTTGAGACATGGCTCTGACGTCATGGATTCCTCCCTCATACCATGCATGCACAGCTCAGTGTGCTGCCTGCAGCTTAGTTGTGTTTATCCTCTCCCAAAAAATCTGAATCATCATCACAGCATTTACATTTTATTTTTATTTATTTATTTTTTTTTACACTTTCTCACATCACTCCGTTTATGCTCTGAGTCTCTCGCAAAAGCCGGCGTGTCCTATCTGTGAATGCACTTGAGCATCAGAGAGGCAAATGTCTTCATTCAGCTCCTCGAACATGTGGTTAACAGCTAAACTCGACACCGTGCTGTGAAGTGGCTGCCAAAAAATGCCAGAGCAGAGAGAGGGGCTGTTTGAGCCGGCGGTCCAGCGTGAGAATCTCTGCCTAATGTCCATTCAGCACTGGCTCATTAAAGACACATTTGCCCACAGGCTGAGTAAACGAATGAGACCTATGGGTTTGGTGTGTGTGTGTGCGTGTGGGTGTGAGTGTGAGAGAGAAAGGGGGGGGGGGGGAGATTGAGCTTGTGTGTCAGAGAGCAAGTGTGTAATGTTTCATCTCTCTCCTCTCTTGGTCTCTCCTCTATCCCGCTCCCAGTTTTGTTCTAGACAATGTTAGGTATCTGAAACAGCTTTCTCTCTCACCCCCCTCCTCTCTTAGCCTCGCCTCTGATCTGCCTGTAAAGCTTTAATTGAATTCAGGTCAGGTGATGCCGAGGGCTGGTTCCACTGCTTTGATCTCACCAAGTGTTTGCAGTCCTGGCTGCTGGGGGTCAGGTCCTCGTGCTGTATGGACCTTATGGATGTATAGTGTTTGCATTGGGGAACATCTCCAGCCTAATAACAAGTTAAATCAACTCTGGCAGTGGTGGAGGAAGTATGCAGATCCTTTACTTAAGTAAAAGTAGCCCTAGGACTGTAAAAACTACGCAAGTACAAGTTAAAGTTCTGCACTGAAAAGATAATAAGCATAATGGAGAACGTAAAGTATTAAAAAATAAAAGTACTCCATGACAATAAAACTGCCCACTGTGACTCTTACAGATTATTATTACTCATCTATTATGTAAAAGTGGAATTTTACTGTTAGTTGAGTTGGAGCCAGTTTTGTAACTATTTTGTGTAGGACTGAGATTTTTTCATTATGGATTCATGCAGCACTGGCCACAGGTCGGAATGGAGCCCTGGGCCAGTGCAGCGAGGACTGAGCCTTTGTACAGGCGTTACGTACTCTACCGACTGAGCTAAACGCTGCCATGAGATGAGCTAGTAATAGAGTAAAACTGGACAGCATTCAATTGACTAATCCATTAATTGACTATAAATAATTCATTTCAGCTGTAAATAAATAGTTGTAGCTGTACCTGTGTGTATAAACGGTCAGGTAGTTAAATTAATAAGAAAACATGTTTGTTTTTCTATAAGCGCTTCATATGTAGCAGTTAAGTAGCTCAAAATATTACCTAAGTACAGTACTTGAGTAAATACTTGATGACTGATGACTGACACACACAGTTATGTTTCTGCATCATGTGCCATGTTGGTGTGAGAGTCAGTCAGTGTGAATGCCTCATTATGACAGAGTCTGTATTATGCTGCATATTTTCTCTCATGTAACACTGCAGGCTCAATTTCCTCTTAAAATCATACTAATCCGCTACAGATTGTCCTCATGTTGTTGAGAGATGTTGGGAACGGGCAAGGGCTGGCGTGCTGAGTGAGTTACTTCTCCTTTCCCCGTGACTAATGTCTTAAGCTGAAGGTTCCCCCTGCAACTTGAAACTGGATAGAGATCAGGAAAAGATACAGATGATTTGTAGTGCGCCTGCAGCAATAGAGCACCCAGGTATCTGTTTCTCCCCACCAACCAATCTGTGTAGAATCTGAATCCTGAGGCAGAGCTTAACTGTAAGAGAGATTAGAATAATTCAATATCCACCCTGCTGTGGTGTCCTAAAGTAAAGACACTGACCCTCTTGGAGCTTGTGCCACTGTTAGAGAAGAGACTACGTTCAATACAATGCATCACGAAATGAACCACTACCCAAAGAAGTAATATTTTGGGCTTCAAAATTAAGCATTGTTTTGTCTCACTATATGCCTACATTTTGGGGGGGAAATAATGTAAGAATTGTGCGGGAAATAATAATAAACAATTGACATTTCCCCTGCAGCTGGAGACAAACTGCTGTGCTCTGAAAATAAAGTCTGCTGCCTCGAGCAAAGCAGGAGATTATCTTAGCAAAGCCCCTTGGTTTTAGAAGCTTCCGTAATTACCTAAAAAAAAAAATGACACAAGAATACACTATGCTATATCTGGAGCGACCTGTTTGGAGAGTTAACATGACTGCATTATTTATTTGGTGTTGTTACTTTAAGAGAGCGTGCAAGTGAAAAATAAAATGTGTGAAAGAGATTAGTGCACTTCTCTCTGCATGCAAGACCATCATGAAAACCTGTACGGTGCCCTCTGGGAAATCAATAACCCCCTTTTTTCCTGTTTATAAACTCTGCGTTTGACTGAGGCGTGGGTTACATTTCAGGGCTCTTTGTTATTCACTGGTTCATCATCCAAATAAGATGGCCGTCCCTGGAGACGTCCCCAGGTGGAGCACAGTAGGACATTCAAAATATATTTTAAACAGACTGTTCACCTTAATAGCCCCGAGAACAGGACCCCTATGTTTTAAAACAGTATAAAACTGTTGAAATACAGCAATATTTAGAGGAATACTTAAACATTTTGGGATATTCACTTTCTTATTGACTGTTTTATGAGAACATTGATCCCACTGTCATATCTATTTATTAAATATGAAGCTATAGCCAGTTATCTTAGCTTATAAAGACTGAAAACAGGGAAACAGCTAGCCTAGCTCTGCCCAAGGGAAGACAAAATCTACCAATCATCACCTCTGAAGATTACTAATGTTGTTTGTTTAACCATTAGAGAAGCTGGCAGGTGGATTTTGTCTTCTCATTTAACTCTTGGCAAAGCAACTGTTATGAATCTCTGAATTCACACACAAAGTGTGGGCGAGATGAGAAGACTGATACCACATACATACAAACACAGGATAAATATGTAGCTGGAATCAGCAGCTAGTTAGCTTAGCTTAGTATATTGACTGGAAATGTGGGGGGGGGCAGCTAGCCTGACAGTGTCCAAAGGTAGCAAAACCTTTGCAGCACCTGTAAACGTAGGAACTGACACATTATAGCTTGTTTGTATAATCCTTCAATAATATACCTGCAAATACATACAATCTGTGTTCATTAGTGAGGTGTCAAGCAGAGCAAGGCTAGCTGTTAGCCACTGTTTCCAGTCTATATGCTAAGCTAAGGGAACAAGCTGGGCACGGATTCATATTTTACAGACAAACATGAGAGTGTATCGCATCCAACTCTCGACTCATATCATATCTCCCAAAATGTGGAAGTGTTCCTTTAAGCTTATCAGAGACGTATTGCAATAGGCATGTGAAGCTCAGATGCATTAAAACATATTAGATTTCTCTCCTCTTGTTGGATCACCCTTCCCCCCTTTCCGGAGACTCTGGAGTGATGATTGACTGGCTGGTACAGTAGGTGGCTTGGGGAGATAATATCTTTGAAGAGTGTATGCCGAACATATCATGACTGCTTAACATATGCGGCACAGTCTCTCTGTGCAAGGGCGAGCTAAAGTAAATAAATTGTTATGACTGAGGATAAAGTAATTTAATCTGCTTTAACATGCAGACTGGCTCTCCGGTCCTGCAGTCTATACTGTATATTATTGTCCCACATAATCAGCATGTCAACATTTGTCCAATGTGGGTCTACTTTTTTTCTGAAGCACACCTCCTTCAGCTTTCTCTCTTGGGAGGCCGGCTCTTTGATGTGATGTAATATGTAAAGGCGGTTTGGGATAGAAAAAAATAAATAAAAAATTAAACACAACACAGACTGATATTTTTTGATGTACTATATTCCACCAGTCATTTTTTTTTCCTCTTGCTAAATCCTAATCCCACAGAAATTGTGTCGGGATTATACACAAAAGGCGCATTTTGGACATGGATTTGCATGGATGGATTAGTAAAGCCTTGTAATGGAGGCTCGTGTTTGTAGAGAAACCTCCATCTTCTTGTTGTTGCACATTTAAATGAAGCGGCGCTCCACTTCATGTTAACACGCGCATTACTCATTTCCCACCCTGGGAGCACATAATTTCTCATTGCCATAAAAGTTGTGAATTTGTATATATCAGCAAGAAACAGATGCCCAAGTCAGAATGTGTCTGCTTCACGAGGACAGTTTCACATGTCAACAAGGCACTCAAAACAACAAATACCCAATGCTGCGTGTTCATTTACAGCTCAGGGCTTTAAGACAGTGATACAGAGGATTGGGAGTGCTTTGAACCCCTGAGGATGATGTTGCCTTTCACTCTCACCCGGCCCACATTTTCCCGTCAACAAACTGGGGCTCGGAAAATAGCACATTCCAAATTAAATGAAACTATTAAGCACTTCACAGTGTGTTCATTCAGGTCTCCACAAGACACTGCCTCGCTCCTCAAGCGCATTCTTTGTACAAAAACAAGCCAATCACAGTCCTCTGGCAGTCATGTATTATGTATTTACAGACACATTTGCTTATCTAATAGGAGCCATATCGCGTCTCAGATTTAGACAGCTTAGGGAATGCCCTGAGGCCCTCGCACTGCTTCCTAATCCTCAGATCTGAGGGATGTTATATCCCTCCTGGGAGTGAATAAAAGGACCTAAAACGACCAAAGTTTCCCTGTTTTTTTTTCTTTCTTTCCATCTTGTGTACAAAACAGAAACACATTTGTGTGACTAAGTGCTGGAATAATGCGTGTTTGTCCTTGGCACAGTCAAAGCAGAGGATGGGTGCTTGGTCCTTGCCTGCAGACAATATTTTGTGTGATCACATCTGCAGCAAACAGACGGGCCACCATGTTCAGACCGTATCCCTTTTCATAGCAGGTACAAATTAAACTTGTGTAATTGCAGGTGTCTCGTTCTCTGTGAATCACCAGTTCTTTACCACAGGTAACCCAAAACTATGAATCACTTTCACACTCAATTAACTAATTTGCTAAAATCCTTTCCCGAATGGTGACTATCAAATTCTAGCTTAGGAACCGTGACTAGGCGCATCTAGTGGCATAAGTCTTTTTCTTTGGTCTTTCCCGAAAACCAAAACAAAAGGATATAAGGAATGTAATAAACTGTGCCTCTTTCTGTCTGTCGTACTAGCCTACTACCCAAACCAAGACCAAGGCGTATATCACTGACTTTTTACTTTATTTTTTTAGGGTTATGTTAGAAAAACCTCCCTTTAGGACTTGAACATCCACTTAGGGTTAGGCTTAGGGTTTACCCAGTATGTGTGAGCCACTGCTGGATGTATCATAGCTTAGTATCAAGTTCAACGATTCTGTCCTGATTTGGGGAAGTTGACACTATAGCTCAATCATTAGCTGGATAGCAAATCTCATTACCGTAAGTTTGGTGTTGCAGGTTCAAATCCATTTTTTTTCTGTAAGGTAAGCAACCAAATGTAACTATGTCAGAATGAAATAACGAATCTTAAATATGCTCTTGCCTGGATTATCAGAAGCAGGTTGCAATGAAGAAGGTTGTTTTAGGTACAGTATATCACATCTACAGTATGAACTGTATTTGTAGATTGTGTATGAGTCATACTATTAATATGTTATGCACGTGCACAGGTTGAACCTGAATGTAAACAGAGAGAGTAAATAATTTATACTGTAGATATGATGAACGTTTGAGACACAAGGTTATTGCACAGGGAGTACACCTGACACTGTTCATCTGGTATTAACTGTTAACCAGCGCGATAGCCTGCGGGGAGAGAAGATTGTTTGACTGCCAAAAATAAAACAACTTACATTTATATATTGCAGAATTTACCTCAGCGTCAAGTCCGGCGGCTTCTTCGTGTAGCTTTCTACGCAGCGTTCTGGCTTATTGACCATCAGGGTGCTCACAGTACATTGCATTTTGCCTTAACTGACAGCTTGATTGTACTCATGTACTCAAATTAGCAAGCGTAAGTATGGAAGTACACAAATTGAGGCACAGCAAGAGTTTACAACCAACGTATTACGCTAACGATAAGCAGCTAGTTAGCTGACTATGATAAAAAATCTGCCACCAACGGTTATTAATTATAGCCACTTAGAATTGACGAGATCGCTTTTGTCGACCTCCTGTCAGTATTTTGAGTGATAGATCTGCCCATTATTTTCGTAAATTGCATATGTGCATGAACAGAGAGCTTGACAGGTGTAAGTAAACAGTAAATAAGGCAGGAGGGGCTTAGCAGAGAGTCTGTTGCATGTGTTCTCCTGTCGATTTGGTTGCCAGATTGTCAGTCAGAAATATTGTTTCATGCTTTCCTCTCACTTCCCCTTGTTGCTAACATTCATTGGA
This sequence comes from Nibea albiflora, assembly GCA_014281875.1. Taxonomy (NCBI): domain Eukaryota; kingdom Metazoa; phylum Chordata; class Actinopteri; family Sciaenidae; genus Nibea; species Nibea albiflora. The sequence goes on along the minus strand of CM024789.1, from coordinate 10,041,056 downwards.
CATGAAAGATATATTCTCACGGTGCATTATGTGCAAGAAACTGACACCGTGTGATGGACATGAGCTCCGTGTCTTGTCCTCGCAGACTCTCAGCAGGAAAAATAGTAAAGTGCTTCGGTGGCAAATAATCTGCCCTCAGGGCATGTTCAGAGAAGGCTGTGCTGATGGCCCCAACAGTGTTGTCATTGTAATAAGGCAATATGTTCCTCTGTGTGCGCCTGTGTGTCATGCACGACGCTTTATATAAATGAACTGGCTCCACGATGCCGATTTTAATTGACGTGCATCTGCGCGTCAAAGTCCCCCCCTGCAAGACCCAGAGCTAGAAATCAGTGCCAGGACAGAGATGCAAATTAGTTGAGCAGCAGGTGGAGAATGGCATTCATCAATGTTTGATGGGATTCATTCTTTCTTAGTGGCAGTCTGGCGAACTCAGGGCAGCGCGAGGAGAGGATGAGCGAGAGGCAAGCACGCGCAGCCAAACCGCAGCGCAAGAGGGTCATTACCGTGTCACATTTTGTCTAAATCAATCGTTCATATGTAAACATTTCAAAAGAATTTTAAAAAAGGCCCCGAAAGAACAGCTCATTCCATTCTCATGAATTCCCTCGTCTCTGCGGGAGTTTGTCAGCTGCTCTGTGAATGAAAGCCCTTTCTTCACTGTCAGTTCAATATAATGGGGTAAAATGTGCCTGTTTGCAATGCTCAGGGTTATTTATAATACATTGGTTTCCACCCTCGGCTCCTCAAAGAATGACATCACACACAATACTTGGTGACATTTTGATATTTGTTTCTGTGAAGCCTTGTTGCTTTTGGAGTACGTTCACTTCACTTGCTGGAGGGCCTTGCGTGTTCTTCCCGTGTTTGCGTGGGTTCTCTCTGGGAACTCCGGCGGCTTCCTCCACCAGTCCAAAAACATGCAGGTCAATTGGCGACTCAAGAATGGTTGTGATCACGAATGGTTGTTTGTCTCTACATGACATCATGGGGCTAATGGGCTGGCGAATCCAGGGTGTGCCCCCGCCTTATGATCCTGATAAGGATAAGCTGTTACAGAAAGAAGTTCAAGCAGCTGCACACGTCACTCAAGTCAGTCAACGATCGATACAGAGTCATAAGTCGCGCTCATGTTTTACATTTTGTATATGGCTTTTTAAGCTGCGAACAACGGTTTATGGCTATATTATGTGTAATGCATAATCACATACAAAGGTGACTTCATGTGGGATTAAAGATGAAGGTTTCCGAGGCCCTCTGATGTTGCGTATCTAGATTATGTTTAAATCCATTTGGGGCAGACAGCTGTTCACATCTGGCATCAGAATACGTTTCATGTCACAGGAGAACAGTTTAGTTAAATACTTTATTTGAGAGGGACAGAGCATATTAATCACATTTCTGCAAGCACGCCAGAGTTAGCCAGAAAGACTAACTTTCATCCGCAGTCCCCAGGCAGGCAGTAGTTGAAACCACAGATGGTAAGAACAAAAACATTAAAACCGCAATCAACAATAAAAGCGCTGAGAGTGTGCATGTACAAAGAGAGCCCGCACTGCGTAGAGAAGAGAGAGACAGCTCTTGTGATGCACAGAATCAACAGGGATATTGCATCTGTGATGTCACATGTGACTTTCTGAGCAGATGTTTTGAAGTCTGGAGTCGAGTTTGATTTGCTTGCTGTCATCCCGGCAGTTGAAGCCTGCAAATTCAAATTTGGAAATGAGAGCAAAACAAGCAACAGCTGAAAGTAATAGCCTGAGACGCCTGTCAATCACACACACACAAACACACCTCGATACATACCCCTTAACATGCTCATTCTCATAATAATCACTACGTTGAATCCGTTCAATTTTATTTTTTATAGTGACACATAAGTTATGTCATGACACACAAATAGAGCAGGTCTAGACTGTGCTTGTTATAATATTATTTACAGAGACATTAACAATTCCCACCATGAGCGAGCACATTTTTGACCCACTTATGCATCTGACGGTTAACAGGCAGAGACCTTGAGGAGAATCTCGAGTTAAAGAGGGTCTAGGCTTTGCCATATTCCATGAGAACTTGCGAGACGAGGAAGCTGAAAAACTCCAGGAAGGACGGCCAAGTTTGTTGTCAGCTGTTAGGCTCAAATAATTGTACCCAAATTGAATTAGATTCATGTTATCTTCATGTTTTGGTGTCACCGTCATGCCAGCGTTTGCTAATTTTGTGTATACTCACGTGTGATTGGCTGACCCATACATTTTAGCACAAAGATAGAACAGCCCCTGTGGGGTGTCCCTCCCTGCAGAGAAAATACAGTGGAACAGAAGGTACCTTTATGCTCATTGAACAATTCCGTAATCATGATTTATTCATGTTTTTGTGAGCTCTGGGACCAAAAGGAAACCGTAGACAGAGAGATGGATGGACGAACTATCAACTTCCTGACTGAACCTCCAATAAAAAAAATAAATAAAGCAAAGCTACACTGATCACCAAAACGCATCACTGTGAGACTGCCGAGAGTACATTTATCCTCATTTCTGGCTGCTTTCCCTTAGACTGCAGTTATTAGCTATTTAACAGACATTAGACTGGCCCTCGTTAGCTAATGATCTGCCACACACACACACACACACACACACACACACAGCTCAGCTGCTGATTCAGCAGAGAATCGTCCAGAGCTAAGGCGCCGCACATAACGCGACAACGTGTAAAAATAAAAAATAAAATAAAAATAAAACTCCCGCCGTTGATATAATGCAGAGCTAACGCAATTAAATGTCATTGTCTGAATTTGCGCTGGCAAAACTGAAAAGTTCATGGTCTGTTTTTTTTTTTTTTTTTGCTTATCTAATAACAATCACCTCTCAAGTGCATGACCTTTTCCGAGAACGGGGATCAATACAGCTTGCCATGATGCTGCAAGCAAACCACTGTTTGCTTTACCTTAGCGTATCTTTCACTCATTTAAAAAGGTCAACAGACTCTGTTATTCTGATAGGGGGAGAACTATGCCCTTTCCTTTTCGGATTGATCTGAAGGTTGCTGCGAAATGGACTGTACTAGCTCCTGCTATCCATCTTCTCCCTGCGTTATTTTGTATGAATGCCTGCGTGTGTGTGTGTGTGTGGATAAGAGAGTTTGTACAGCACATGTGTGCTTTCGGTACAGTCCGTGTATTGTAACACTCTTCAAAGAGACGGGTCAAAACAGTGTTTTATCATCAAGCAGGTTTGGCTCTCCTTTGAAGGTCTAACGAACGTTTCTCGCGGCCCGGGTCCCTCTTTGGGTTTGTGTGCAAAACATTACAGAGGCGGTTGTTGCGGTGAGGGGGGGGGGGAGTGGCAACAGCGGCGGCTATTGAAGTTTGGGAAGAATGAAGGCTGAGGATTAGAGTGTTCAAACATCGCTGTCCTGTGCAAGCCTTGATATGACTGCACCTGGGAACAGGCTGTTCTGTGCAGTGGCTGTTTCCCAGAGTCCAAGAGCGGTACTGTCAGTGCAACAAGACGAAGCGAAATGAGCACAAACAAGTTTTGCGGGGCGGGCGTGTAAAGATGTTACTCCTCTGACACTAAATCTCTTACAAGTGGTGAAACAGACGCAAGACGTCACCTGTGCGGTTAGCTCAGGCAACTTGCAGCATGTAAAAGGTAAGGCTTTTGTTAAAAAATAAATAAATAAATACAAACCTCGCACGCAAAGAAATTGCAAGCTTTACGTCCGACACCATGACAAACTGCTGCTTTTCTCTCGCTCGCATTGCTGCCATCCTGTAATCCTGTTAGGAACGTCTGTCATTTTTTTCTTACACAGGGAAGGTTAGCGTTTTACAAAATTGTGCTCATTTCATGAAATTGCTGGAGTCCAGGCTAGTCTTTGTGATGTCAAGAGACAAAGGCTGCTGCCAGAAGGAAGCCGGCATCTTGAAATCGTGGTTGCGGCATATTATTATAGGAACGGTAACAAGATCTGCAATAGCAAGCAGATGTATTAGTAGAGAAAGTGGGAATAAATGTCTGCCCTGGTTTGTGCTGGGCTGCTACAAGTACTAGTTACATATTATTTATTCAAAAGAGAAAAAAAAGTAAGAATACATTACTTCTGTTATTACGCAACAGAAGAAAAAGTAATCAGTTACTTTTGTTATGATGCCAAAGCCTCCACGCAATCATGCCAGTATTCTTTATTTACCGTAATACATGTAAAAATAGCACTCCATTGCTCCTCAAATGAAATTAACAATAACACACATGTAAATAATACAACTTTTGAGCTATCAGGAGGTGCACTTCTCTTCTTTTGGTCGAAGCTAACTGCCTCCCACACCTTCTGCCCCGGTGTCAGGCTAACACATCCCACAGAGGTCTGTCTTCTGAATACACACAGAGAGAGATAATTAATATCAACCCATGATTAAATTTCAAACAAATGTGAGTGATGCAATTACTGAATTAAAAGTTGGTTGTGAAAAAAGAAAGTACTACTACAAAGTACCCAAACCTGGCCTTGAGTTATTGACCCACAGAAGAGGTGAGGACAGAGCCTGAGTGACGTCACCCATAGGTTTCCGAAGCTTTGTTTTGAAGCTGAAACTATGCAACGCTGGCCGTCACCATGCTGGATGTACTGCTTCTTCCACCACTGGCTCCATCTAAATATCGGCAAAGATGTGGATCATTGGCCGACCTGAATGATGCCAGGGTGCTCAAATCCGTGCCATCTGTAACAGCACTTACCTGTCAATCAAGGGCCAATTCTGTTAAACAATAAGGAAGGGAAGTTATTCATATATTATGATCAGGGAGGATTCAGTGAGGAAGGTAACATAACTACAATTGACAGAGAGCTGCGAGGAAAGCTTTCATATACCATTTCAAGCTTGCAGCATATTTCAGGTGCCATATATATATATATATATATATATATATATATATATATATATATATATATATATGGCATCTATATTTTTAAGTCACACAGTCCATTTTCCACCCCTAAAGGAAGTCCCTTAAAGAGTGGGTTTGTCAAAAATTCCTTTGGCGATTTCATGATTTATGTTAGTGCAGAAACACTAGAAACACAGTATGCTATTATACTCTGATATGGATACACAAACACGCGAGCTAGCTGAACTGACAGAGTGTTCCCATGAGAGTCAATAAGCCTGCATGTTTAGTCTCTGAGCATAATTGATGAAGTGCTGTTGTACTTGTGGATCTAACAGTTTGATATGGTGCTCCGTAATGCTACCTGTATCAAAATGCTGTCGACGATTGACTCCCTGCAGAGAAAGGCAGCTTCGTATTTCTGTCAATGTAACAAAACACCTTTTTTTTCTGTCTTTCATGCTGGCTGAAAATAACAAGGGGAATATTCCCTCACTTGTCTCATTTTCTTGGTATGCCCCGTGCTCTTCACTGACAGGAAAATGCCAATATGAGAATATTGAACCAGATAACAGACAATGACAGTGTTGCTTTAGTGAGGTGTCAGTGACATTACAGAGGATTGCTCCTGAAAGTGGAAAATCCAATCAGCCTGTGACTCTCCCTGGAGGTAAAGGCCCACAGACTACAGAATGATTCATTCAAATTCTTTGATCAGACCGAGTTATCTTCCAACTCCGCTGGGATTGAAGACAAACTGGGAAGATCTGGACCATAAGGAGCGAGGCACGAAGCCTCCTTTATACTGGGGTAATGTAGTGTGAATGTAACATGGTGCAGCACTGAGTCATTGCGGTCAGCTGTTATGAAATCGCCAGATTTAACAAATGAATTTTATTTCACATCCACATGATGTTCTCAGCTTTAAGAAAATATATATTCCTATAATGCAGCGTGTCTTTGTGAGAAGCATGAAAACCATCAGGGTTGAAGTTAAAATATTGATAAAGAATAATATAACTATTTTATCATAAGCAGTAAAGAACTTATGAAAATTCCAGTGCCTCTGCAACGTTAGAGAAATTGAAGTGAATATTTCATTCTTTCATTTCATCACAGCCTGACAATATACAGCAAACTGGGCACCAGTGATTAGAGAGCCTTTGAACATGGCTGATACTGGAGAATCAAAAATACATTAGATAGGGCAGAAATATTTCACAGACCTGCAGGGGTGACCTGGGATGTTATTATCATCATCATTCATTTAGTTCCACCCTGAAATTGCCCTTGGCTAGTGAGACATGCAGTCCAATCTTCAACCTTTTAAAATCTCTGGCATGTTTATGCCTTTAGTCTCTCTCTTTTTTTTTTTTTTCAGCGTGTGAATGACCACGGCTCGGGCATCGAGGCATATTTTAAAGGATCACGACCAAGGCTCGCAGGGTTTGTGTATAAGACACAGAACAAATTGCATGTACATTTATTCTCTTCGCAGATGCTGATGTTTTGACCCGCGAGTCAAGTGGAGAGCAACACCTCTGCAGCGTTATGCTTGGCCTTATGTTCTTTTATTCACCTTCTAAAAATAAGAACCTATTTAAATACTAAGTATGGTGTGGGTTTGGGAATATTTTGATATCTAATGAAAATGTATTTATTAAAATTTGAAGTAGATTGAGGTCTGGGACGTTCACTTTATTCATATAATAGAACCCACTGTGTGTTTCGCCATTTTAACGTGAACCAGAAGCATTAGGAAATGTTCGGTCGGCATTGGCAGTACTGTATTACAGAAAGAAGTGCGGCGTGCATAGTTCCCTGTGAATCCCTTTTGTGTACGTAGGTCATTGAATGCAGCATAGGAATGTCGGACTCCACCACCACCACCAACAAAAACTGCTACATAGAGAGTTAATTACACAATGTAAATACATTTAATGGCTGAAAAATGTTGAGCATAAATAATATCAAACAGATTTAAGAGGCAAGTATTATATCACAGAAAGAATTACTTTATTAATATTTATGTGTTCTATTTTTATATTATTGTCATCCGGTCCCTTTGAGAAATAATAGTAACCTATATAAGTGAAGACATGCGTGCTTCTATCAGTATTAGTAGCCCACTGGCCACTAAATAAGTAGTAATGCTAAATCTTGATATACTTTACGCCAGTAATGTGCTTTTCACACAAGCTGTTTATCTCTAAAACTGGATTTCCTTGTCAAGGTTTATCAAGATTACATCAGCTAAACGCTGTCTGAGTTTTATCTTCAGAAAAAAAAAAAAAAATCAAACAATTAGAGTCTCCAATTCAGCCATATCGGTGATAAGAATCTGAAATTACAACTTTCTATTTCCACTGAGACAAGACAAATTGGAGCTGTTTGCTTGCGGTAGAAAATTGCCACAATACAATTATACTGTCACCGACAACTTATACAGTATATTTCCCACGTATTGATCGCCCTCTGTGAACAAAAGGTGCACGCTCCCTTTGTTCCTCCGACTCATTTATTCCTAAGATGGTGCGTCCACCATAAATCTTTGTCAGGCTTTTATTTTCTATTGATCAGTGAAGTTGCTAAGTAGCATGTTGGTGCTGGGACCATCCTAGCAGTGGAAGGAGACAAATGATGTGAATTGATTTTGTGAATTAGAGTTAGGCATTTATCTTTCGGAGGCCATAGTGCAATATTTGCAATTTTCAGTGGCTTCCTAGGTTGTCACCTTAATCGGCTACGGTGGTCAAACGCCGACCAAATTGTGTTTTTCTCCAGTTTGATGTAATGCAGATGTTCTACTGTCAATGAACTTGCAATGGGGAAAAAAATCCCTCCCAAAAAATCCCCCAAAATGCCGCTTATTTGGAGGATACATCTGTTTATTTGTAAAATAATTCCCAAGACTAAAGTTTTAGATCGCTCAGATACTCGTCTTTCTTTACCAACTTAATTTGCGTGCTGTTTGGTTCGGCTTATCAGATAAATGGAGTCCGTTTATCAGAGCTTGTTTGTTGAAAAAAAAAAAGCTGCTGGACTACTGCTGGAAATTGGTTTGATGAGAACACCGCGACCCAACAGTACGGTCAAAGCAAAACAATGAGGTGGAAAAGGCAGAAAAATAAGTGGAGTGATATGCAACTGCGGATGCATCATTACGACTCCCTCCATATTACGCAAAGCCATTTGATGAATGGCTGATATAAAATATACTGATTCATTAAGCTGTAAATCATGACTAAAACAAGACCAGAACATTTGGGGTCTCTGGTGGCCATTACTCTTTAAACAGTGACTCTGTTTGCTTGCGCCTCGGCGGCTATGTTTATTGATAAAAGATATGTTGAAATTGCTCTTTTTCCTGCCATTTCATTGAGCTCATTAAGCTTCCACTCCAGCTAAATGGAAATGCCCTTCACTTGAGGCAGCAGACCACCCAATCTGGCCCCTAGTGAATTTATGACAGCCCCCCCCTCCCCCAAACTTCCGAGCAGTTGTACCCTGAGGTGACAGGCACGTCACCATTATTTACTCTCATGCCACCACCCGCGGAATCAGCAACTGGCTCAAAGGTCAGCAGGCCGTGTCTGTCTGCGCCTCAGACACCAGACGCTCACTCTTTTCTCAGCCCGCCTGCGCCTCACGGACACTCTGGGGAAATCTGATACCCCCACAGCTGCAGCTACCAGAATCAACAAGTACAGATTCAGTGCGCTCCCGCGACACGTTTGCGGCAATGACAAATAGACCTAATTAATTTACAATTCATTCTAATGTGATCTCTGCTCTCTGGATCCCCTGATCAGCTGCTTTAATCTCTCCTATGGAGAGTGCTGTGACATCGACTCACATGCCTTGTTAGATAACATTAACTACTGAGCCATTAGGAAACATGCTAACAGTATATGCCACCGTTTTAGAGACTCGGTGCTTGTTCAACAGTGTGCCGTGTTCAAAATACCAGTCTGTGTCGGAAAGAAATGAAGCTTTAGAGCTTCACCATCGCTGCTTCTAATAGTCATAATATTAATGGTTTTGTTTGTTTTGTGATGAAATGATTCAAGGTTTATGTAAAGCAAAAAAAAACTGTAACTTGTGTAGTGTTTGATAATGCAGCATTTATTAATATAGGTTTTATCATGTCAAGCTGTCCATCGGGGGACAGCCATAATTGCCCAATTATAGCCTGACAACCGTAACAAGGCACGGACGTGATAAATGGACTACTTTTACAACACTTCACGTCTCGTCACATTTAGCCATTCACACACACACACACACACAGACATTCATAAACTGATGGCAGAGGCGATGCAAGATACCTCATCAGGAGCGTTATAGCACATCCTATCGAAAGCGTTTACGATAATAGTAAGCTCACCCATGCGCACGCACGCACACTTACACACCGACGGCACAGCCATCAGGAGCAATTTGGGACTCAGTATCTTGTCCGAGGACATTTCGACTTGGACTGGGGTGGGAATCGAACCTCCAATTATCCCTGCCAGGCTTTAGATCTCTCTACATGTTGACGTGTGTGCATGGAGCTGTAGTAATTAAAATACTCAAAGAGTTTAGGGGGTGTCTTCCCAAAACAAACAAAAAAAATACATGCACAAAAATAAGTAATTGAAGTGTTTCTGCTTTAATGTATGGTGCAAATCTTAGTATGCCAGCTAACTAGCTACCTACAGTAGAATCTAATGCTTCGAGGCGTTATGTTAAGCACATTACTGGCTAACTATGTAGGAGGGTCAAGAAAAGATTACCGCCCAAACAGACTTCTCTCTCAGCTTCTCGGCCTCAAAATACAGTATGTAAAACCACACAGCTTTTGTTTAGACAGTGTCTGTAACGTGTCTTCAAAGTGAGGCTGACATCACATTCAAAAACATTAAAAGATTTGAGTTAACATCGTGAAAATGTCAGCTTTTCCCATCCAGAGATGTGCATGCTTTCTAAATAAGGTTACATTCTGCTCACATCCATCTACTACAAGCCTGGAGGGAGTGTGAAACCATAAGGCAGCTGTTCAGTTTGTATGATGTCTTAATTTGTATACACTATATATGTCTGTGTGTGTGTGTGTGTGTGTGTGGATGTGTCACAGGCTGATCATTGATATGACATAGATATGGAAGCTATGTGAGAGAAAATGAAGCATCGGCCATTGGTAACACATATAAACTGTATTCCACTACGGTTTGGTAAGAGAAGTGATGTTACACTCCATTGCACTTGATTACATCTGTAACAGTGCTGCTCATGGCCACCTACATGTGTATGTGATCACTGTAATCTTGTATATCCCACAGTTATACTATTATCAACACGAGCCTTCGCTTCTTGCACCGATTCCAGACCTGGGCTGCGCCCTGGGCCATTATTTTTTACAATGCAGCATGATAGGCTTGATCTTAAATTGCCATGCAGACACAGAAAATTAGCCCCGTTGCCTTACGCCTGAAGGCAGGTAGCCAGAGTAGAAGTTTGCGATGGTGGCGGCCAAGGATGACGTGATATGAAAGGAAATTTGAATCTGAGAAGTGAGAATGATATTCAGCTTCCAACTGCACAACAATGACAGAGTATCAGTCTGTCACAACCGACATCCAGCTTTTATGATTTTAAACGCAGTCTACCTCTGCAAAGGCCGCACCGTCCTCTGAATTCATTACTGTGATAAGACCAAAACTGTTTCTTTTAAATCTGCATCCGGTTCAGACTTGCATACTAAAAACAGTTCTAGACCATCAGGGGACGCAAAAGCAACGCTGTTATCGTCAGAAATAGTGTCAGCAATTTCCGACTTCTATACATGCATGTGGCAATCAGCCCCAAGCCCATTGGATGCCACAGGAGACATAAAACTAAAAAAACAAAAAAAACAAATATGTACTTTCACTGTTCAAAAGGGCTCTGTAATTTCCTAAAACAGCTGGTCACTCTATTTAGCAAATGTTACCCAAACAGGAGGAAACAGTAAGTTTGTGGGGGCACTATTTTCAGCTGTGGACGAAAAGAAACCGCTTATTATTTAAGGAATCGGGAGGTTGTATGGCGTCGAGCCAAAATAAACGAGAGCTGTTATTTTCATTGTGATTTAGGAACATGTCACCCAGTCATCACTGTGGTTCGTTGATGTGGTTTTAAGTGGAGGTCCACGGCAGAGAAGAAGAAGCTACTACAAACTGCCATCAGAGTTTGGCTAGTTGTAAATAGGATTCATTTATTTAATGACATTTGTTGCCAATTCTCCTGCGAAATCTCGACAGGGATTTCACTATGTATGTAAAAAGAGATCCCACAAACACGTTACTTGTCCAGAGTAACTGTGCTTTAGCTCAAAAGGAGGAACACATACTCAACATTTAAACTTTTCACCCACGGTACAAATTATTTTTAGTGCTTTCAACAGTGAAGTTCACAAGAAACGAGTATCAAGTCATCAAAAAGCTGCATTTGTTCCAATAATATATATCTAGTGAATTATGGTGCTAGCTGAGCCATAAATATGATACAATCGCAGCTGTAAGGCACAAAATCAAAGGATAGTCCAAATGTGTAAGCTAACGTCGACAGTTTGGAGATACACAAGTGCAGCTTGTTGTCTAATTCATTCCCAGAGCTGGCAAGCCGCCTTGCAATATTCAGAATTAATACGTCAAACAAGCAGCGTATTTGTGTAAGTTGTTTAAACAGTTATTTCTGCCAACATTTTTTTTTTTTAAACTATTCACTTTCCTTTTGTAATACGGCCAATTAGGCCGAGGAGATTTATGTGTTGTTCCTGTTGGACACAAACACACACCAAAGACCCACACGATGTAAACCACTGGAAATATAAATCTGTAAATGTTATAATATTGAGATGAATCTAATGATATAGCTGTTTACTGCTAACCTTGCACCACATGTATTGCACACACACACACACACACACGAGCAAACACTAAAAGCAGATAGCAGCTGGCGTTGCTTGTCAGCATGTGTATGCAAAAGAGGGCGAAAAACAATCGGAGGGCATTGCTGCTGACCTGTCTGCATCTGCACTTCCAATGGACCATTAAACACACAGCGTCCACACGGCACTAGTTAGTGTGAAGCATTAGACAAAAATACACAGGCAGTGCATTTTACCAAAAGACTATCAAAGCCGGAAATGTTTTGCATTTTTTAAATCGATGTTATTAAAAATGCAAAATTGAACTTGAGTGGGTATCTTGCGTAGAAGTGTTGAAATGAAATATCAGAGATGTACAGAAATGTGCCATCTTGTCTCTTCAGAAATAATGAGATCAGAGAAATGTGTGTGGCCATCCTCTTATAGCTAGTGGGTTGCTTTATTATACAGAAAGCCCCCTCGCATTTATGCGGCATGTGAGACCGAAAGCTTTACTCTGTGTGGTGAGACGCTCATCCACAGAGACTCCTCTTCATCCTCCCTGCGAGCGTAGTTAGCTGCATAATCACTTGTTTGCCTCTGAAGAAGAGAAAGGAGGTTTGTTGGGATACAATGGTACTCATGGGGCAACAGCCACACACACACACACACACAAATGGCACTTCATTCCTTCATCACTATTGTTTTCAGTGAGACTTAGTTTCATTAAGTCACTGTAACTGATGCCTGTCTCTAACCAAGATAAAGAGGATTACTGCATCCATCCACCCATCTGCCATCCATCATTAATGACAAACCAATAGTTCAGTCTGCTCATCCATCCTTCCATTCATTCATTTGCTGATCAGTTCATTAATCTGTCCGTTAGTCACTTCATCAATTCATCTGTTCTTCCATCTAACCATCGTCCTGTTTGTCCATTATCCATTCATCAAATCATTCATCCATCCTCGTGCCCATCCATCCACCTACCACCAGTCCCTTTATCCTTCTCTCCTACCATCCAGCTGAACTTCCAATCCTTACGCATCCATCCATATCTATCCTTCCATCTGTCCATTCATCCACTCAAAACATCCATTCATTCTGGGAGCTATCCTTGTACACTGGGCAAAAGGCTGCAAAACCCAGGATGCTGTTTTATCACAGTGCCACAGAGAGGTTTATTTTCAGTATAACATCCTCACTCTGGCAGTCTGATCTTGAATCACATCAGGGGTAAATGGATCAGAGTTACTTTGAGTTGTATGCAGAGAGAGTGTCATCGTGGGCTAGAATGCAGTACAATGTAATGAGGCAAGAAAAAAAGGCAGATGTCTCTGTCCTTTATTACACCGCGCTAATACACAAGGGACAAAGTGACATATAGATTTTATCTGTAAATGTCACATCTGTATTCCACCCTGTTTTACAGCTATGCTTACATTTCCCTTTTCTATATATCATTGTTCATTGATTCAGACCTAAAGACCCGTGAGCTCCTCTCTGACAGGTCACAGTTCAATAGACATGACACACCAAAACAAACACGCACAACATACAAATACATTTACATGGATTGTTTGTGAACATGTGTGCAGTATAGGCTTGCACAGGTAAAGAGGAGTTGCCTATTCTTTTTTTTTTCATTTGTAATTTTGTATCTGATCAAACTAACATGATGTGTGGCATTCCTCAAGGCTCATTCCTTGGGCCTCTTTCATTCAACACTACATACTTCAATTGTGCCACCAACAGATTCTTTCCACAAGTGAATTAAAAAAAAAAATGATCGGATGTGCCTAGGCTTGCTTGAGCTAAATAAAGACAAAACTGAGAACTGTTGATGCAAAAGGAGATAACCTGCCAACAAGTTTTTGTATTGACTCTGTCTGTGAAAACCAAAAAACAAGCAGAAATCTTCCTTTAGTTATAGACTCAGAAATCAGACAGAATCATCTTTAAAACATGGAAAGAATCAGAGGATTCATATCCAGGCCTGATGTTTTTATTTCAAGTAAGCTGAACTACTGCAAGACTTTTCTCATGTCCCCCAAAGAAACTCTCTCTCTCTCTCTCTCTCTCTCTCTCTCTCTCTCTCTCTCTATACAATTTAAGTCATTCAGAAAGCTTCTGCAAGGATTGTAACAGAGATGAAGAAAATGAACACAGCACACCTCTTCTCTGTGCATTGGTTTCCCATCTCTAAACCTCTCAATGGTTGGGGACAAAACACATCTCGGACTGCGTAGTACATCTCAAGTCTGTTATGTCAAGAGTTTCCTTGGTTTAAAGTAAACAGAGCTTTAAAAACAAACTTTTACTGTTGATGTTCTTCACTACCTTGGAAAGAACTGGAGTATTCACCATTACTCAACTTACCCTTACAGAAAGTACCTTTGATTTATTAAAATGTTCTTTATCCTTTTAATGCTTAATTTCATGTTGAATTTTGAATGCGCTTTGAATTGCCGCGTGAAATGTTCTTTATAAATAAACTTGCCTCACCTTGCCTCGCCATGCCGCAGTGTATGCACTGAGTGATTTTATGCACGCTAATATTATTTTCTTCATGTGCTGTTACCTGTGCAAAATCTGAACATGCAAAAGGAGGAAAGTAGGAGCATTGGTACAACATGCAAACAATATTAATATAGTCACCTACTGTTAGTTTTATAGTTTGTATTTTGTGTTAATTACTTATTCAAAGATAAAGTAAATAGACACGCAACCTTACATTATGCTTTATTTCATGAATTAAATAGAGTTCATCACACTACTGCTTCTTTGTAGCATGGTGTTATACACATCTATACTATGCAGGGGTTAATTTATTCCTGAGGAGTCCATGAGTTCTTTACATCTGTTGTCTTAAAACATTACATTCACATGCTTCACTTGTGTTTCTTTAAAAAAAATGTCCTACAAGGTATTGCATGTGCATGATATATTTGTATTTTTGTTTGGCTGCACTGAGGCGCTGCTACAGGATCTGTATGGCTGTAATAAAATATGGTCTCTAAGGCTGTAGGCTTGCAGCCACCGTTATAATAGTATATGCAGAATGAGTGAAGAATCTATTTCCTCGCTGTTTCTTGCTTTTAGGGACAGATTTGTGGTTAGCAACATCTGAGCAGTGTCCCAGAGCAGCATGCTGTTCCACCTGCTAAGGGAATGTCATCCACACAGTACAGAGCTGCAGACGGACAGGGAAATAGGAAAACACACACACACACACACACACACACACACATAAAATCATAACAGAATCAAACAGTATAGGGATTTATTAAATAAACAATACCACGCAGCAGAGAGCAGAGGATGTTTAATGTGTCTATAAAGTGTCCACATATTCCGTTTCTTCCAAAAGAAAAACAACACTATGAAATAATAATTCAGTACCCCTCTGATCATATCTATAAGCTGCCATGGACTGTCACAAAGGGAAGATCACATGGCGCACATTGAGTTCATTTACTGTTGGAAATAGGCTGCCAGTCCTCCACTATGGTCTGAATTGGCTGTGCTTGTGCTCTAAACAAAGGCTTGTTTCTCTTCTAATAATGAAGTCTCCATCTGCTGTGAAGGTGTGCGCCCATGTGTGTTATGTGTGTGTATGTGTACTACCCAGCTGCTGACTTATGTAAGAGAGAGGGGGGGGGGGGTGTTTCTGTAAACACATTTCAATGGTCAAAAAAGGTGCCAATCCCTCTCTTTTCTTGCCTCACCTTCACAGCTCATTTACTCCTTCCTTCGGGAATCAAATAACAGTACGAGTCCGCTCTGAGAAAAGCTTCAGAGTTTCCTCTCTTCTCTGATAAGAATCGGGCCTCACCTTTTGGGCAGGAATGTTTGAAGAAGGTGTTGCAATTACTCACAGAGGCGATACTCTTTTATCAGACGTACAAAGGAATTTTTTTGCGGTTTGATGTGTTACTCGCAGAGCATCCAAACTGGCATAAAATCGACCTCTGTTGAATGTTTGTGCAAAACAAATATTATAAATGAAACCTTTTAATTTGCATATAAAATGATGTTCATACAAGCTCTTAAAGCATGGCCTGTAAAAGTTACTCAGTAACAAACAGGAAGTATATTTATGGCCAGTGATATATGATGGTGCTTCTGCAGGTTTCACTTGATTAATGGCTGGGAATGAACGTGTTTTGTTTGTACAGCAGTGACCACAGCTGTTTCTACACCAAGGGAAGGGTTAAAGGTTTACTTGCAATTTGTTTTTATGTACAAATACACAAATTACATCACACTAAACTACTAAGTGGCGCTGAAGTAGCAAATGCTGTCTGAGGGGTTTCTGTATGTTGAGTTTTAATATAGTCAAGTGTACTTGTATGTGTTGTTTTTAATGTATTTTCCCAAAGGTGGATTATCATTTGTCCCTATCATATATCAAGTTAGAGCTCTAAGGCAACTCCTGCTGGTACAGGAGCTGTAAATGCAAAGTAAAAGCTCAGGACGCAACTTCCAAATGAAGCCAAATGTCATATTGTGTTTGTTAAGCAGCTGGCTAAGGCTAATAATAAGTTTATTTTATTATGTTTCACATAGTTTCTTTTCACATTGAGTGTTTTTGGTGCTTTTTCACCGTTTCACTTTGTTGGAAATGAGTGTATGTGAGCTAGCAAGACAAGTTGGCTTTGCTATTCTGAAGTACCGCTGCACAATTTAAGTGATACACACAACTCTCCTGCTACTATAGCTAACATCAACAACAGCACTGTCTGAGGGCAAGTCATTTAATGTTACCTGATGCACAAATCCTGGCTGGAATAATAAGTTAGTGTTTTGTGACTCGGCCTGAGCCGTGTTGTTTATTTCCCATTTATAGAGCCAGGGCTGTGTACAACCAGTGGATGTTTTTTTTCAGCGCGCACACACACACACACACACACACACACACACACACACACACACACACACACACACACGGAGCAGAAAGCTAGCAGACCATGAGGAGATATTCACAGAATATTTTTAAAAAGTGTATTGGATTAGAATCTCATTACCTAGAATCGCTTACCCCACCTTTCAATGTAAATTACAGTGTCATGTAAGCAATACAGTGATACAGTTCATTGTAGAGGGGAAGATTTTTTCAGTGTCACATACAATTGGAATATTAAAAATGATGTTATGTTTTGTTTTCCATCTTTAGGCGTTAAGGTGACAAATTAAAAGCAACTGCCCAGAGCGTGTAGCCACAATAACAGCCTTGCAATCTTACTACTAGTATGGCTGTTGTTATTGTGTCCGTTCCCTGTGTGTGTAGCTGACATTTCAGTGCACTGCATAATTCCTTTACCATTAAGTACATCACAAATTAGATGATGTTTTTAAGTACAAGTGTTCAGTGAATACATTTAAAAATGGCATTCACACACTTTGCGCGAGGCAGGTCAGTTTAATATGAAAAACATTTAGAGCTGCCACTGTGTTAATAAAGGTTTTATCCGGCACATCAGCCCTGAAGTGCTTCCATTAATCCCTTAACTGTGAAATGTTTAGTGTCATTCAGTCGCTGCAATAACATTCACTGACTGTATTACATGACATACAAAGGCGTTCCATCACTAAAGGAGGTCTGTGTTTGTTTGGAGCCGCTCGAAATGACTGTATGTGTGTCTTAAGCACTTTGCGAGGAGTGAGAGAACCGTTATTTACCTACCTCAGAGATAAAGTAACTGCAGGCCACTGAAGACGGTTAGCATTATAATTTATCTCGACCAGACCTTTGAACTAGACTCCCATGTGGACACTACAGACTTAGTGCACTCCGTCTCTATCCATCCCGAGTGCTGTGCACAGCCCACTCTGTCTGTCATACTGAGCACACAGATTTATCGCTGACAAATAAATCGGGAAGTGGAATGATGGACTCTGACTTAGTCATGACTTGTAGCCTGCCTTCCCCACTTGTCGGCCACCAATTGGCCTATCTGTCAATCAACTTGAGCCATTTTTTTCATGTGCCTCAGATTATGTATCGTTTATCATCTCAGCTCATCCAACCCCTGCAGCTGTCTATCATTTACCATAATCATTGCTCTCTCTCTCCCCTTAGGATGTTTGCCTGTCTCCCTCTCTATCCCTGACTCCCTCTTGGATAATTTTTCCCTGTCACAGGCAAACTATAAAGTCTACCCCTGCACTTTCTCCTCTTTCCCTCATCTTCGCTCCCTTGCTGACTGCCCTGGATTTAAACCTAATGAGTCCTTTACATTTCCCCGCTGCCTCCAATAACATTCAGGACTGTCGCTGCTCATAACTGGCACATCAAACGGGAAACTCACTGGTAAGAACTGCCTCCACTGGAAGCCATCGGCCCCCACAATACAAGACAGTGACGGATGTCCTGATGGAGGACAAATTCAAACAGGCAACGCACTCATCAAAATGCCATTATTCACAATATGTTGTGTTCTGTTGACGACTCTCAAAGGCACAGCAGAAGGTTGTTTAAAATAATACACCTGCATAACAACAGAGAGCTTTATTGATTGTCTTTATAAAGGTGGTAGAGTTGGAGAATGCAAATCCAAAGCTGGGTTTATTCTGATGTCAGTTAGACAGAACTCAGCCTAAATTGTAATAAAAAAAGAAAAGTAATAGTAGACTTTCATGGTTCTCTGCAGACAGATCAATATAAGTCACTTTATTCTTCTACTATTGTGCTCCCATGGGCTATATTCTATGGTGACAGTTCCTTTTCAACAGAGTCCTTGACCCACATCAGACATGAGTGGATCATTAATGGGATAGTGTTGCCTGTGTCTATCAAGCCGTGAGGATGACCCACCTTGTGATCAGGGTCCCAACAGTGTGTGTAATACAGGTCACCCGAGGACAAAAAGCGTTGACGTGAAACCAGCGTTTGACTGATCTACCAGCCAGCGCACTGATAAATAAGGTGAGCCTTAGGAAGTAGACCAACGTAATTTTGGGTGAAAACTCATCTCATCATTAAACTGACTACTCTATAATCTCTAATGTTGAACAGTTTGACCTGTGAGCCTCTGCATAACGCTGCTGAAAGGAGAAATCCCTTACGGGAATGACTCCATACGTCTTCAAAAAAAAAAAAAAAAGGTGCTTTAATGGTGCTTCTGCGACTCATTTACAGTGTTCAATCCGTAATATGGTTCAGTATGTAACCGCTTTCATTTCTGCATGAGAAATAAATCAAAAGCGCATAAGATATGTGCTATAAAATGATAATTCTTCTACTCACCAGCCCAGTTAAAGCCAACTGTTCAGTTAAAGCACAATTCTGTAATGTTACTGCCAATAAAATAACAGATTTGAAATGTTATATACTGACATCTAATCAGGTGAATGGTGAATGTTTCATTCTCACTCGCTGCACCAGGTGGCCAGAAAAAGGACTCGCAATGACAGCTAATTTGAACTGCGCCATTGATGGTAGGTGTAACAATAACCTTTCCACGACCATCCTGATGATTTCCATGATCCTAGTTATCAAAGTGCTGCTACACTTCATGTGAACCACGTCCCCTTTCATGTCTTGTTTGAACAACTTAGTGTAGGATGTTGAGGCTGATGAGTTTGGCGAACAAGAATCACATTCTGGCAAGCCCAGTTAGGAAAAAACATGAAAAATGTTTCAGGCAAGAGAGAAAGCATGCTTCCTTTCTTACTATATTATATATATATTTTACCCTCAGAGGAAATTTAAACTTTTGGATATCTCATCTCTTCCTATCTCTTTTCTCCTCTCTGTCCTGTCACGAGTAATAAATGTACGATATAATGGGCTGCTGTGGTATAACTTGAAAACTGAACCACCGCAGAGCATCTCTGGCATTGGCCCAGTCTCAGAGAAAATGTCTTTACTGCCAGCCACCGACTACTCGAATCAAGTGGAAACAGAGCAGGCTGATATTAGGGATGAGGGGGCGCAGAGAGGCTCTTATGAGCGATCCTCGTATCTCATCGCTGATGGGAAAAAAAAGTGAGTGTGTGGGCGTGAGCACATGCAAATGGCTTGGGGAGGAGCGGGAAGGCAGATGAACAGACAGACTGAATTGATTTGTGAAATGTTGATGACAGCGGAGCGAAGATGTAGTGAGGCATGAAGGCCGTGGTGACATTTGTAAAATTCACTTTAAGAAAAAAAAACGGTTGTAAATAACGGTCTAAAAGTCTAGATTTGGAAAGTGTCACATTCAGTCAATTCCGTGTTACAATATCCACACACCGAGCGCACACTTTAATTGCGTCGTTGTCATCTCAAGGAATTCTCAGTGGCAAGCATGGTTCCTGCAGATCTTATGAACATCAGTGACATACAGCTCCCTGGTCTCCGAGTTTAATTAGAGACCTAAAACGTAATGTTTTTTTTTTTTTATCCTGTGACTTTTTCTTTTAGTTTTCCTTAATAATGTAGAAGAACAGCAGGGCAGAATGTCGGTTGCAAATTAATTTGAACTTTAATGTGCTATCGTAGAAAGAGTCTTCAGTAATGTGGGGTTGCCATTACGCCTGATTTATGCATAGGATTTAGTGGCATCAGGCGGTGTAGATGCCCCTCCACTTGCCCCTCTTGCTCCAACCGTGAAGGAGAAACTATGGTGGCCATCATATGTGCAAAAGGCTTGTCCATTCCTACCAGACTAATTTGACATCATTTGGGGGTTTGAATGAATGAGTGAACGTTTTTGTGTGGACATGAGGGTGTAGAGGGGGTTGAGAGCCAGCTAAAACACTCTTCTACGAAACATCATGCACACGTCTAACTGAAAGGTTGGCACAGTTTGTCCAGGCACATAACATCTAACCAACATTAGTTACTGCACAACCCAGGTTACCAACATCATGCAACAAAATGTTGCCCTACCAGTTTCAGATGTGATTATAGCGCTGCATATTACGCTGATGCCATGGTAATGTTCAATTATTGGAAGCCCCATGCTCGTCAGTAGATCTATATTATGATCATTACCCCACAAAAACGTCTGCAATTTAAATCAGAAGCTGCAGCTCAGACCGTAGTAACTGCACTGGAGTGAAACTCAGATGCATATGGACCTCAGATCAATAAAATCAATTCCAATTTCATCACACAGTGCGCAGCAAAAAACTGCAAGGTCAGTTTTAAGAATGTCTATGTAAATAAAAGAAAATAGATTGAAGCAAATTAATAAAGTTTCATTGATACAAGTTGAAACTTTCAAGAGTTTCCAACTGGGATTATTTGCAGTGTCAGACTTTGTGGTGCAAGTACCCTTGACCACAGTGAGATAAGACATTATCTGGCTCTCTTGTTCACTGTATGCCTCCCCTCTTTGCTCTTCTTTCTCATTTATTTCCTTCAGTCTGTCCAAGTATTGGTATTTTCTACCTCCTCCTCCCTTTTCTATTTTTCACTCCAGCATCCAGCTCATAAAAACTGGCTACCTGGTTTGAAAGCAGACACTGTCCTGACTCCCCGATAACTCATAGATAGCTGGTTGTTTCCTGCCTAGACTTTTATTTGCAAAGTTTTACTGCTGGTTAAATGTCAACTTCACAAGCAATTCTTTTCGCACTTCAGGGCTACTGTTGGCCACATCTGGAAAGCAGGTGAAATGATCAATAGGATTTTAATTTGTACTTAGCTGGATGTAATACAAATGGGGATCAAAAGCTTCTTTGCTGCAGTGCTACTCTTGAAGGTTTTACTTTGTCACATTCATTTTTACTTTAATGGTTTGATGCCTCTGTAAAATGATAAGCTCGAAATACCACAAAAATGTAATTCATCGCCTAACATCATCCTTTTCCAGTTTCAGAATTATACTGGATGCTGCACTCTCACACTGATTGTATAATGTACTCATGTCTGAATGACAAAATGGAGCCTGCTGTCTTTATAGCATTATATAAACACTGGGCTGATTACAATGTAGATCAAACATGACTGGTGGATACACTGTGGCCCTATTTAGTTGAATAATGATCCTTAAAAGGCCAAGCTTAAAGCACATCAATACTAAAGAACAGCTGCTTAGTCACGTTATAAATCTTGTTTTGAGAGCAAGAAAAACAAAACAACATTATTGCAGAAATATTCGAGGTAACTTCAAACCAACATGTCTTAACGGTGCCCTGTGGAGTTTTTCTCTTCTTCCCCGTGTTGATGGATTGTGGGTACCTTTTGAGGTTTCAACGAACACGATGAAAGCATTTCTTTACTGTGCATGCACAAAGGTGATTTTTTTGTCTTCTTCTGGTATTTAAAATCATACATCTTTTACATCAACCAGTGTGCTTTCATCAAGTTACAGTCGGCTTTCCTTTGTAAGACGATTTCTGAAATGTCACGAAACAAGGTGGCTTCTGTAATCAGAGCGCTGATTTCTATTTGTCTTTTTACAGGTACTCAACAACCGACTGAAGAAAAGGAAATTAACAGTGGAGCACCTGCATGAAAGGAGATATATTTATATAGTTATACTGAGCGAATAATTTCGATATGTAAGCACACTGATTGTTAGTCAAGTCATTTGTTGCTGTGTTGCTGTTCTGGTCAAATGGTCCAGACCGTTTTGCCCTCCAGACTTTGTTAACTTGCTCAGATTTGATCATTTTTTCTTGGTTTATGTGCTTCTCCCACCAGTAAATAGGCCAAGTAGTTTGTTCGTTTTTACGTTTGGTAGTCTTATATAGAAAATTGATCAGATTCTCTATAGCCCTTGTCTGAATTTCATTATGCTGCATGACATGGCATCCATCAAAAACAGAACGGCCACATATTCTCCGAAACATGTCAGGTTCATGCCACCATCTGTCAATAAGTAGGACAGCAGGTCCTGGCCATTGGAAAAAAAAAACAAACTACTCTACGGCGTCGCTGGTGGTCAAAACATCCAGAGTGTGCCTTCAATATTTGGAGGTTATGAGGACGAGAAACAAGACAGTGTCAGCAAATATTCAAAATATTCAAGTTGATTTGTTTTGTTGTATTGGACTATTAATAAAATGCAAAACCCTCAAAGCACGCAGCCAACTTCAGACTGCTGTAGGTCATGTTTTTTTTGCCTTGAGGGTACAAGTGGCATAGAATATGTATTTAATTAGCTGAACCTCTTCATGAAACACACAGTACAGTATGATCCATTTGTCTCGAAAGAAGAGAACAATCCAAGAATCCAAGTACTTAACACTAAATTATCACTTGTTGATAATTTAGTGTGAAGTACTCGGTGTCAAATCCACTCAAACTCGAGGACTCCTAAACATCATATCTGAGATGAATTATAGCATTGGGAGCTCTTGGGAATTAGCTCCACATAGTTGCTCTTTCTGCTGTTACTTTAGTATCAACAGAATTCCTCGGGTCGGTTCTCTGTGGGAACTTAGTTCACTGATCATTAGGCTCCACAGCAGAGAGCTACTGCTGCAGTGAGAATAGTATGAGGACTAAGAGACAACATTAAAAGAAATATGATAACACGAGCTTAATTAAATTCACAATTGTTTGGCTTAAAAGTGTTTGAGGCACTGTTGAAAGGAAGAAAAAAAAAAGCCATCCTTGATAGAAATGTGTTATTGCAAAATACAAAAGTGAGTGACAGACAGATTGAAGCCAACGGCCATTTCATAAAACAGTTCACTCATTCATTGACATGTGCGCATAAATTAGACGCAGCCAACAAACACAAATCCGAATGTTTTGAAATGTTCTTTATATCTTTTGGAAATGACGTATCGCATATTCCATTGTGATTCAAATAAATTTAAATTCAGACACAAAGGGAAGAGATAATATTATTCCACCGCTATCTGTTATCACTGGAGAACAGCCCACATCTTTGAATATGGATACAATAAGTACCGAATAACTGCCTTATTTTCTTTATAACAACTGATTGGTTCTGGTGGATTCGCCATTGTGTGTAGCCTCTGCATGTTTTAGAGAGAGGGGGAATTTAATTACACGTTTGACAATACGCTTTACCTGTAACTGTATAGTCCTTCATAACTGTTGACAATGGCAAAAGCAAAAAAGGCAATAAGAATTTCCGTGGGAAATTTAGGAAACGAATATACTGAGAATTTAAGAAAATACACTGCGTTAAAAGGGTTTGGCCGATACACTGACTGTGGGAACTCGGAACAGCTGCCTAAATATTACTCTGTGAGCCGGGTCACTTTTCCTGCTGTCTGTTTTCACAGATTTACTCTGACTTCTACCTGCAGTAGAAAGTGTGAGAGGCAGTTTGTTTGTTTTGTGTTAAGTCATTACCAAAATGCCTCCTTTAGGATTGCAGATAAATAATATCTTCTTTTGCATGTGATGAGTCTAAATCCAAAACAGCAAACAGTATTTCCCGTTTAGGGAAACTTAAGGGAAAAAAAAAAAGAAAAGTAGAGTTTGACGGTGTGTTTCCTAGCAACGGCATGTCTTAAATGTCACTCATCTGCTGCTACGGGCATGCTGACATACACTCCGAGGTCCAAAATAGTTTCATCCACACAATAGCTACTTATCTTAACATTAGGGAGAGTGTGGAGGTCTACAGCTGTGTTCAAAAAAAAAAAAAAAAAAGCTATCTGTTTCTGAGTGCTGCTGTAGTTGCTGCTTGTCGTTCAGGACTGGAAGGTTTCTCTTACTCACAATGAGCTCAGTCCTTATCAGATTCCTGCTTGGTGCTGAGAGTTGACCTTCAGACATCTTCCCCACACTCTCATCAAAGGGAGAGGCGATAACAACTGACTGTGTAGTGATAGAGTCCTCTTCATGCGCTCCTCCCTCCCTCGCAGCATACAGACCGGGCAGTTCTCTTAAGGGGACTCCCCCAGCATGAGATTTACTGCATCGGTGGTCATCATGGGAGTATGGGTAGGGGGCCCATCGTTCATAGTGTCATGTCAAAAATGAGAACATGACCTTGAGGTCAAAGACAAAGGAGACGGACACGGTTCAGTCGTTTGTTGAATAAGCTAATACTGACAGGACAGTTGTTCTTTTTTGTGCTTTTTTCTTTGCTTTTGTCTGAACAGCCTCACCTCAGGAGTTGCGTCAAACCGAACTTTCTCTTCATGTAAAGAGAATGACAAACAACGGACTGCGTGCGGCTATGAATTTTTGCGTGATGCCACAGCATTCACACTAACCCTCTCTGGTTGCAGCACCTGGCGTGGGTATGTTCTGTTCGAGTGGGATGCAATTAATGTGACCTACAAAGGCAGGAATTGTTTGTGCTCATTGGTTGGCCCACCTGCAGCTGCTTTTGGCAGGAGACTGTTCTGAGGGTGGCAGTCAGGGGAGATGGCTCCTTCTCCATGTGTTAATTAACCTGGAGGTGACTGTACAAAGAGGTTTTTATTTATTTATTTTTTTTTTTTTGGCTGCATACTGCTGTGGAGAGGTTACCAGAAATCCAACTAGCTCTATCCTATAAATGTGTTTTTACATCGACTTCTGCAGGAAAACAGTTGAAAAATGTCTTTCAAATGGGAGCAAGCTAAAATAGTCATGACAAGAGAGCTAAATATGTTCCAATTAAAAATGTATTTTAGGTTTACATGTTAGTAACTGACCCCAGTAATTATCTCATTTCATTAATTGTTTTCGTCTATCAAGACTCATCTTTATTACTTTTGCACAAAGAAAATAATAACTGGAGATGTTATATGTGGCAAAAATAATTAGTAAGTAGTCAACATACTCAGAGTTCGCGAGCAGTTCGCCATCTCAATGTAAACACCACCGTGAGAGGTTTCCATCAGAGCAGAGCAACGGTTAATTTCCTACCAAGACCTGTCTGTTACGACCCCCACAGTGTAGTAACGGTGAGTGGGAGCGCTGTAGAGGAGGCAAGAGTGGGCCGACGGAGCGACAGTCACATTGATTTACACCCATGTGGGTCGTTTTTAAAGAAATTTGTACTGTACTTAACACGGATGACTCACATCCACTCCAGTTTGTTTTTATGCTCGCCACCAAGAGGGCCCTTCACGGAGATACTGTACATCTTTGTAACAGTACTGCAGAACTGTCAGGTTTATTACGGTATCAACAGATCCAATGTTCCTTCTGGGATGAAAAATACTGCAGTAAAAGTTCAACATTGCGTGCTGAATTTGCCTTTAACCAACTCCAAAAGCTGCATGCTTATAAGTAAAGTTTTGTGATCTTGTGTTATTTGGTTTCTGAATGGGTCGGGCAATGTATGTTCACTGAGCCTGACTCACATCGACTGCGAGTTCATAAAGTAGTGAATTATTGCCGGGGTTAGTCTCATATTGATTTTTAATAAAAAAAAAAAAAAAAATTACCACAGTTTTACACATTCAAGTGTTATTCTGCTCCAACGGTTACTTTCAAAAAAGGACAATAATTTATTAATACCTTCTTATCAGCCGCAGCGCATATCAGCGCTGCGTCAATGCAAGAAATACAAATTAATGTTTGCTTCGTCGAGGAGATAGCAAGGTTGGAAATACTCAATTGTTGCACGGCAAATTGAGACAGTAGCACTGTGTGAAGTGAGATAATTATTAATGCATTAGTGATTGGCTTTTGCATGCTCTGAATACCTTAAAAGGATGTCTCAGGTTTAAGCAGATGTATTAGTTGTTTTGCTGGAACAATTACCTCCTAAAAGGCCTCTCCAAACAAGCCATGCAATATTCATCATATTCTTCTGGCTAACAGCCCTTTGAGATTGCTGGTTCTGTGTCCATGCACAGGGATACAACAAATTACAAAACAAGGACATCATTATTGGAACAGTGGCGTGTCTAGGCTTATTTAGGCCTAAAAGAATCCATAGAGCGGTACCGCCCTCAGTGATTTCAACGCGCTATAACTCATTCACTCTTGCTGCTACGAAACTGAGGATAAACAGCAAAGGAAACTCGAAGTGCGTGTGATTAATGAAAGTTACCGAAAAAGTGAGTTAGCTTGATGTTGACTTACCCTCTGCTTTTCACAGCAGGCCGCCACAGGATTCCCGTGGCTTTCAGGTGTATGAGTTAAGCACTTCTGCTTATTCCCATAAATTCTTACTTTCCACAATCACACACTGGAGCGTGCTTTAGCGTGAAGCCATATAGATCCAGTAATCAGCACCCAAGGGACGAACACAGAGCATCTAGATTTCACCCTCCTTCATTTCTGTGTGCTCATTATCTGTATATTTACTGTTTGTATGCCACGAAAGAGCCAATAGCAATCTTTCCTGAAAGTGAAAGGAGAGGGGGGGGGACACGCACTCATAAAGGAAACTCCAAACAAAGGTAGAGATTTAGCTGTGGGGGTGAGGAAGAACCAGAATTAAGAACACAACACTGCAAACACACAATTTATACTGGACACCGATTAGACTACAAAATAATAACGTTAGGTGTTTCAGTATAATGTATTTGGATTGGTATGGAAGTAATGAGGTCTGCAGTGAGTATATAAATGCAATGACTGATACTGCCGTTCACTGTCTTCTACAGGAGTCACATTAATGCAGTACGTCACATTATGTTAACACTGAGTATACATTTTTACACCTTCCGTTTGCACAAATGTCAACGTTCATGTATGAGCATGTTCCATTTCTACATTATTTGGTGAATTTTGCGCATGGCAATGTCCGTAATTGTGAACGGTACATACCTAAAGGTCAGTGTGATTCTAGAAATAACATGGTGTTGGAAGAAATGGGAACACGTAATTGAACCGCTAAGACTGGTGCACTTTATACCAAGCAGTTAAGTTGAAAGAAGAAAAGAAGCTTCAAGTCTTCTGGCTGCGTCGACTTCATTGATTACAGCTACTAATCAGTGATTTAATAAAAAAAAAAAAAAAATAATACATTCAGATTTAACTAAATCTGATGTTAATATATTGATATGCAATAACAATTGCCAAAGGTCAATTTAGTTAACTTGTTTAGAGCGTTCAAATACATAATGAAACAGAAAGTTCATTCTTGACCATGGACACGGAAGATGATGAATCATTCTCACCTTGTTGCCATGTAATCGTAGATGCTCGTTATTTTTCGGACACTTTCTTGTCCTTTAAGTATAAAAAGGCTTCTCAGCTCATTCACGACTTAGGAAACAGCATCTCGATCAAACAGTTTCGCCAGTTTTTTTATTATTTGTCCTATTAGTCACTTCTACCCTTCAGTCAAAAGGAGCAGTTGAGATCACTTCACAGTCGATTCAGTTGCTGCTGCAGTCGAGGCAATGATTCATCTGTCGCTGGTGGGCTGCTAGTT
Organism: Nibea albiflora; assembly: GCA_014281875.1. Taxonomy (NCBI): domain Eukaryota; kingdom Metazoa; phylum Chordata; class Actinopteri; family Sciaenidae; genus Nibea; species Nibea albiflora. The sequence continues at coordinate 10,013,028 of CM024789.1, read as the reverse complement.
AGCAAACAAGCTTGACCTCAGTGATCATTATTCAGATGGACTTTATTTCCCTGGAAGCACTTTGAGCAGATTTTTGTGATGTTAGTTGACAGCCCTCCTGCTCTAATTATCATATTAACAAAGTTCTTCCTTATCCTGTTTGGATGCATTTCTTTGAATTGCTTCTGCATGTACAGTTTCTGAATGGAAACTTCAGCATGAGGTTACAGCAATGAAGTAATGAGTTCAAGCTTACATTAATCATGAAGTTGCAGTTGACATAATCAAGCTTCAACACAACTCAAAAACTGTTGTCTTTGCTGCATAATGAGATAAATCTCAATATTACGCTTTAACTTATATGCATGGACGCGGTTGAAAAAGTGCATGGATACAAAGATTGTTTTTTTTCCCTGCAAAACCACCCGCTTGCACTGTATTTCTTTATTTAAGCTCTTGGTCATGGCTGAGTGTAAAGAGAAAAGCACAGCATCCATCTGTGGAACAGACCCAGAGCCTCACACTGGAGGAGGCAAGATGAACAACAATGCTGTCTTTCTCTCTCCAAAGCACCAGAGACAATTTGGCTCGATGTCCATTTGGCTTCTTCTCTGGCCACCCATCCATTCCCGAGTGAGCTCTCACCTAAGAAGTGTATTATGATCAGATATAGAGTCACTTGAGAATGAATTAAACATTCTGCCAAGACATGAGCTTTTAAAAGAATTTCCTATTTTGCTTAAACAATGGGCTTGGTTAAATCCTGATAAGTACCGGGATATTTAAATAATTTTCAAACATAGTTGGCCATTCTCGACTAATTTCTCCATAAGCACCCACACATATAAACAAATCCACCCAAGCACAACAGCTCACTCCAAAAACGTTTAAGCCTCATAAATTCAGCTATAATAGAGTAAAAACTTAATAAATGCACAATGCTTTCATGAAGGATGAAATGAAATCACAAAGCGATTCCAAATAGGACTTATTTTTTTTCAACACTTTAATACTTAATACAAAAATACCTCAGAGTATTTATTGTGCCTGCATAATACCTAACTATATTCTTTGTTCTGGGGGGCTAATAATTTGCATACCAAAAACACTAATAACATTTTCTTGTTCCACTTAAACAACCGGTGAGGTTTGTGAGCGCCAACACGCATCTGGTGAAATCTTCCAATTAGATCAGTGTTAGGATGGCGATGTAGCGGCTGGATTTGCAAGGCAGGAGGCTTGAGGCAGTGGTTGTGTCCAACCAACCAGGTGTTTAGTCACCGACATTTAAATACACATACGGACATGGACTATGGACCAGGAGCACAGTGGTGCAGTAGCAGCAGCTGTGTGTGGTGTGACTGGCAGCCTTAACTACCCTACTGCTGCTACCAACCTAGACCCTGACACAGTCTGATTCTGCCTATCCCATTCCATATCCACAAAACAACCAATAGACAAAACCTAAAAATACATTTGCAGTCTACGCTAATCACTATTAAACTGTACATTCTACAGGTTCCAACTATTATCCAAGAATCTATTAATGAACTGATTTAGGTGCACTCCCCCCTACACCAATCAGCTCATGGTACGACCCAGAAACCTTCAGATAGTACTGAGTTGGGGTTCTTTTGGGCCGGAGAAGAGACATAGGCGAGTGACTTGCACATACACACATATTTCATTCATCCCGCTGCATAGTCACATCACATTTTATCAAATACCTTTAGCTACGTATGTTTCTTTTGCAGGCCTGGTCTCCACTCCACTGAGGGCAATACATGACCTGCACACACAAATATTGTCAACACAACATACACATTCAATAAAACATCCGTTACTTTGTTTGTGCCTCATTCTTAAATGTTAACTCATTGTGACATTAATACCCCAAAAGTAAGTAATGAAGTCCACCTTCATTACAATCAGTTTAGCTGAGACTTCAGTGAAATAGAGAACTGGCCCATGAGGGGCGATTCAATCACCTTTCCCCTTCCCGTCTGATTAAATGACCTTGTGCAAGTATGGGTTGTTAACTTGGGTTTGACAAATATCTATCGCTTGGAAAAACTATGCAAATTTATGGTCAGGAGTGACCAAGGTGACTGGCTTTCTAAATCATACATACACCATAGAGTCCTGTCTCAGTCTGTGAACCTCTTTTTATAGCTGCCCCCTTCACAGTGCATCTGGGTTTGCGGGTTGGCAGACTAATTCGACCTATGCTTTAGGATGACTGGGCCTCTTCCGGCATTGCTGGTTGATGTAAAACACATCAATACCAGTGCTCCAGAATGGGGAAAGTTGCCACAGACACTAGGTTTAAAAACTGCATACTTTAAGATTGAAGCCTTGATCAGTCTTGTCTAAATTCATTTGGTAAGGGCTTGAATGCAACAAACATGAATTCATTAAGATCATCTAAAGTCGGGACCATCAAAGTTGGCGTGCTGTAATGATTTTGGCATGTGCCTCCTGAATGTCACCACTTTCATGAGGTTCTAAAGTTTGTGACATCTTGTTGACTAAATTGGGAGCCATTTTATGTCATCTGATTAACACCTTATCATGCTTTGTGGAGGAAATAGAAGAAGTGGAAGCTGTTTATGGCGCAATAAAAGCTGTGAATGTCATCATCGCCTGCCAGCACCATGGTAAAACGCTTTGCATTATTGTCAGCCGTAAAGCTCAAAGGGATTCAAGAGAAAGGCCGCTCAATGACGTCAAGAACACCCATCGCCACCAGTCTATCGTTCTATCATCTGATAGCCAGACCTTTTATAAAGCCTGTCTATCATACACAAAATGCCACCATTGCTTCAGGCCTAAAACATATGTACAACATAATATATGTGTATAATATACTACATTTAATTGTGCCAAAGAATACTTGGAAATGTCATTGACAGTTGCACATTTTCTGGTAGATACTAACAGAAATGATATAAATACAAGCCAATCTAAACAAAAGTAGTAGTTAATAGATGGAGATATTATATTACTTTATTCCAGGAGCAAAGTATTAATCACACTCTCACCTTGTCTACAAGGAAGTGCAGATTTATTTCCCTGCAGACGGTCTGCAGGACAAATGTAAATGTAAGCTAATAGGAACGTTGCCTTGAGCAATAAAAACACCTCTCAGCAGCAGCCCATCAAATGGCCTCAACATCCTGACAACCCGGACCCTGATTGCTGGTGGTTACATTGTTAAAGAAAAGAAACTGTCACCAAAGATCCTGCTACCATCCTCAGCTGTATTAGCAGTGATTCATTTTGTCTTCCTCCTCTTTTGTTTGACCTGGATTATGTTCTGTCTGCAGGCACATTCCAGAGCTCGTCAGCAGTCGGAGATCTGAAAAGGTAACAGGACTCAGGAACAAACAGCTTTTGTGCCTCAATGTATCTGAAGCTAGCATGGCTGTGTTTCCCATGAGGACACATAGCTCTTATTATCTGGGAAAATGGCATGTATTTTGGGTTAAAAATATCATCTATAATAAATTAACAGATAAGTTTATTTTTCTTAGCTACAACACTACCACAAAAATAATTCTACTGACAACGCACAACTTTACCTGAATTAACCCCAACCAGATTTACTCCCAAAAACCAACAATGAAATTTATGTATTAAAAATGTGCCCTCAGTGTCACCTCAGCGTGGGGCTGCCAGTAAAAGCAAATATTTTCAAAGTCAAACACATTTGAAATTTGTCTCTTCAAAATGCAGCTACAGATTGTGTTTTATGTCTAAATTACAAGTCTATCGGGCAAAAGGGAAGACGCTGGCAGCCATTCTCAGGAGAGCAACCAACATTACTTCAGAAGAAGGATGGCTCATAACTTCAGGGAGTCCCTGTCCTTGAATGTGTTGACATCTGAAGGATTTATTCAGTGAGGATGAATATGCTTCTATAAACATCCATCTCTAAATGTGACACGTTGGTATAAAGAGGTAAGTAAAATTCGCAGGGGAAGTCTGTGGCATTGAGAGCTAAATGGTGTTATGAAAGGTCACTGTTTGGCTGAAGCTACAGAAGTAATAGCTTACTAAAACAATCTGTCTAGAGAACAGTGTTGTCTACAGTAGACTGGAAAGTTGAAGACAGACAGAAAACACTGATGTTACAGTTATTTGCCTTCAGCACTAGACAGCACTGTCGCAGGCCAGAAGTCATGTCAACATGCTTAATATTTAACCACAATGATCTTTCCTGAACTTTAAGAAAGTGTCACAGTTGCCTAAGTTCAAGCACACCTTGTCCATACCATGCATCAACATTGGAGAAGTAATCAAAAGTTGGTCCGACGTCAATCCTCTGCTGCACAGCACTGCTTGGAGGTAATGTTACCATGGCAACACACTCATAGTGACAATGTCAACATGCTGATTTTTTAGCTACTCTTCATTGAAAATGATTGGCAACACTGCACCAAATATCATGGCCATCCATTCGTAGTTGTTGACACATTTCAGTCTGAGAGTACTAACTAAAATGTCACCTGCTGTTGTGTTGGATGAAAAATCAAGAGTAACAGTAGATTAGGACACACTGTCTGTGCATGTCTGTGCAAGATTTCATGGTAATTTGTCCAACCAAGTGTTAGACTAACCAACCAACCAACCAACAGACCAACCAACCAAACTGCTTTGCCATCCCTTAAAAACAACATTTGTAAAAAGACTCGGCAACTTGTACATAGTTTTATTGGTCATTTTTATGCAGATTCATGGTGTTTCAACACACAAAAACTTAAAGCCTCATTAAATTACTTTAATTAAATATTTAAAATGATTTGCTACTGAGAAAATGGTTTCCCCCTCTGATGTCTGGCTGCTCTGCATCAACTCTCTCTCTTTCTCAGTAAACGGCTACAAATTACAGCTGCTGTTAGCTAATGTTAGCTCAGTTTGTTAGCCGTGCTGCTCAGACTGTGACCTCAGAGCACAGGGGAGAGGAGGTTTTTAGTCTCGGGGGTGCAGGGGAGTGCTGTAGGAGAGTGGAGCTGCTGTGGTGCCAGAACCAGAGCTCGCCAAGCAGGCCCTTTGGACATAATGATGAATGAAGGTAAGAAGAGAAAAGGGGAAAGTGATCGAGCGAGAAGCTAGAATAGTGAATCACTTTAAAAGTGAGTGTAGAGTTGTGTAAATAAAAGCACAATCTGATGACAACCAAATTGAAAGAACTCAATGCTAGGTGTGTGCCGCACAGATTTGGAGGACTAAACGTTGCTGAGTTCTTGGAGTGCTTTCATTATATTCACACAAACAAACCACAGAGATTCATAAAGTAAAGCACGTGGAACTGATTCACCCACATTTCATGCTGCACACACCACACTGTTCACTACATTTTGAACTATACCCGCTCCTCTTGTGACAAACGTAGGCCCGAATGCTTCTGCTGTGAGAAATGTAAAAACTGATCCGAGCTGCTGCTCCGAATGCCTTTGAGAAATGTTCACATTTTGTGGTACAAATGCTATTTCAGTATTTGTGTGTGATTTGTGTGGACAATTTTTCAGGAAAAAAAAGTTCCTTTTCAAAATGAGGGCATCGGGAAGGCATTTTTAGTGACTGAACCTCTTTACTTTTCTTACTTATCAAGCACACACACACACACACACACAACACACACACACACACACACACACGTACACACTCCATTTGGCATATGCTTATTTCCTGTGTGGGGAAAATGAAGTCGAAAGGGGAGTTTGCCAGCTGAGAGCTGGCTAACTATGCAGAGGAGGAGGCTGAGTTGCACGACCATATACCACACCACAGCCCGCAGCGCTGAAGCACAGAAAGAGGCAGTAGCCATCTACATACTCCATCTGCGGAGGAGACAAATGAACTGCAGTTTTATAGCTTATCCTGCTGAGCCGGAACATAAGAATGTGCTGGAGGTTTTTAGAGAACCAATTGGTAGGAAAAATGGTGAGGGAAATGCTGACTTGTAGGGAACTATAAAAAAAAAATACCAAACAAACTTTCCTGAGCAAAATGGAGATGGCGATGATCGTGTGATGAGGAAAGGAGTAAATAAGCTCTTTCACTCAGAAAGCGCTTATTTGCATGCGCTTATGCAGACAATAAACTTGTGGTCAACGTCCTCTCTAATAGAATATGTGCTGCAGATGGCATAAACGAAGCACTTTTCAAGCAGCTGATGATCTATTGAAAATCACTCCTGTGTGTGTGTCTCACCACATTTACATACTCTCTCGTTTCCTGGCATCGACCACATTTCTCCATCATGTTGCCGAAAGTACAAGCTAGGACGGTAAACGCTAGCGTCTCTTCACTGGTTACCTGCTCAGCATTGATTTTAAGATGATAGCACTCGCTTTTAAAACATGATTACATCGCCCCAAGCTATATTTTTAATTCTCTTTGAGCTGGCGTGCAGCCTCAGAACCTCAGGGAACTCTAAACTAAAGGTGCTGAAAGCCTTTGAAACGAGTTGCCCAAGCACCATAGAGCCGCAGAACAAGCAGCGTATATTTAAACACACTAGTCCATCTTAAACTTTGTGTTTTTTGTTTTTTTTTATCTTGCCCTTTTCATTCTCTTCATTATTAAAAAAATAAGCCATGTGAAGCTGAACTCTGAGCTCCTGTTAACAGCATCTAACAGTTAAAGGTTTAATTATTAAGAAGGCACGGTCCACCTACACAGACGTGTCCACTAGCTCCTGATCGAGCCTCCTCAGGACGGCGTGGGTGGGCTGTGGTTGACAGCTTTCTGTACCTGTTAAAAAGGGATAACTGTGTCCCGATTCCGTATTACACAGTCATACAAAGGATTTGGGCATGTAGCGTTTTATTCTATTTCTAAGCCTCTGTTGACGAAATGAGTGAATGAATGAATGAACGTCAACCGAAGTAATAAGATAAAAAAAATAGAATTTCAAAAAATGGGATAAATGTAAATAAAATAGAAGGAAGGTGGTGGTAAAGCAGCCACACAAAGAGCTATATACAGCATTTTACTTATCCTAAATTCACAGTTTGGTTGACTTCTGTTGACTGTGATGAAAACTGGGCAGAGGTCGAAATCACCCTTGATAAACGCACTTGTGTGGGTTCATGCTTTGAAGTCAGCTGTGGAAACGCATGTAGCTTGCTTCTTCAGACAGCTGAGGCCGCGATCAGAGCTTACAGGAACAAACCGTATTAGCAGTGTAACCCGTCTGTGTGCTCAGAATATCAGAGCCATGTTCGGTTAACAGAGAAGGGTGCACGCTGACTGGTTGATTACCAACAAATTTGAGCTAAGTGCTCTTAATGCCTTAGCTTTTGAGAAGTTACGCAGAGTTGAATGTTTTTACAGGAGAAAATGAGATTAAGATTTGCAACAACACTCGTCATGCAGACACATCTAAATATTTTTTTTCTCTAAACACACGCCTCTAATCAATGGAGTGTAATTTCAAAGTGGTCTAAATACACATTAAAGCTCATTAGCCATGTTTTTTTTAATTTTTAATCAAGCATGCAGTGTGTGATCATGCAAACATGATCCAGTTATAATCTCTGCTATTACTTTTGTATGTTTTTAAAATAACATTTCTGGATGTGCGTATGTACGTATGATTCACAACTTTGTCTAAACCATGACTTGAGAAGAGGCTTGTTTTGCAAACCAGAGCTCTTAATTCTCCAATGGAATAATGACAAACTCCCGAAATCATCCGTGTAATGCTGTGTGTTTGTGTGTACTAGTGTGCGCTCATGGTTCCTACTGGCACGATAACGCTGGATGAGTGCTGAGAGTAAATCTTTGTCGAGGTGCTTGGCTCACCGTCTTGGTGCTAACTGCACACCTGCAGAGCATAGATTAGACCTGAATTATCTGAGGAGCGAGCTTCTGTTGCTGCCTCTCCTCCCTTAATCTTAGCTTTCATCTGAGGCTTGTTATTGCTGTTTTCCTTCTACTGAAGGAACTACTTCAGGACTCGGCGTCTCCCAGAACACCTTGGATGTGGGTTGCATGTTAACTGCCATACAAACTTTTGTGTAACAACAACAGCCACTGCATTTGAGGAAGTTGAAATATATACTATTCTACTTATTTACATGGCTGTGCACCTCAGTTTTTCTTAGCAAACAGGGAAGTACACAGGCGGCATAAATTCTGGGTTAAAAGGTGGATTCATGGATGTTTAGAGATCAGCCATATGCTGTACAAGTGCATTCACCTTGTCTGAGTCACTCAGAGGCAAAGCCATAATTGAAAACTAAATATAGATGCTACACAGCCAGAAGAACAAGATTTTGAAAAAGAAATAAATAAAGAAAGAAAGCTGAAAATAATAATGACCGTAACTGCTCCAAAAACCCAAGAAAAGAAAATGTGATACAGCTTTGCAGAGTGAAACATATCAAGTGTTCCTAACTCATGCAAGCTTAAAGGTCCATTGTTGTGATGCGCCGCTCTGATTAATTACAGCAGAGCAATGTATGATCAATTAATTCTATTAATCAATCATTGTCCTGCTGAGTTGAATTGTGATGCATCTGGTGTAATGATCAAATTAAAATGACAGCATTAACAATTGACTCATTAAATGCGGCGCTTTTTAATACAGTGTCTCTGATCTTCCTCCCTTAAGATGAATGTTTCTTACAGATTTTTTTTTCCCCCTATAGTGTTAATGGGGGAAATCTTCATTTCAAGGCGTTTGCGTTATTATGGCGTGGACAACTCTGACAGCAAAATTGTTGGATTGGTTATTGTAGATGTGAAGCCGTATTTTTAAGACATCGTCAAGTGAGAGAAAACTTACTGTTGCATTGCTACGGACGCATCACTGTAAAAGCTTTGTATCTATGATCATTGAAAATTCATTTTATCTGAATGAGCAAAAATGGGACCGGAAAAAAACAACTGGGAACTACCGATTTAATAAACACAGTAAACGCAGCACCATCTAAAACACATTTTGGCAGTAGCATGTGTTACTGACTGACTCGTGAATCAGGTGTGGTGTTTGCATGGTGGAGCATCTACTGCTACTTTCTCTATAACATTTTGTGTGTATCCTTACATGGGGTGACTTATCGTAATGCACGGTTCACAGTAAAGTTGAGTAATATGGCTTTAAACTGCTCGTGATTCTGATCTACACCTTGCTATTCTCTTCCTTCGCTATCTAGCTAATGAGCCGGAGGAGATAAGGATACAAAAATGGATACCACAATTACAGCTCGTTTTTGGAACACCGCCAGGGTTGAGGTCAACTGACAACAGGTAATTGGACCCAAAGGAAGTCTCGGGACTCGAGGCAGGTTTTGTTTAAAAGCAGTTCTACTAGTTCAAAGTTCAAGTCTCCAGTTGGCAACTGGCAGGCAGGTTTGAAATCAAGCAAATACACACAGAACCAGCAGTGAAGCAGGGCAGCAATACTTCGGAAGAGAATTTCAGGCAGAGAAGAGACAGATAGGAAAGAGAAATGGCTATACTGCTAAGGTACCCACAGAAACGTTGACTGTCAGGTAGAGGCACGGTGTGAGCAGTTTACTCCAGCATATGGGCGCTAACTACTAATTGGGATCAGCTGCAGGCAGAGGATTAGGTCAGGTGGCGGGAAGGACATTCTTCAGAGTCAGGCAGTGGACAGGATGAGGAATAGCTGATGAGTCTTTTTCCACAGCATTTTAACTTGTCATAGTAGGAAAAGCACAGGTGCTACTAATACCATAAATGATGGCTCTGTTCTATCCAAATGTCCCCAGTAAGCTGTAACAGTGAGCCAGCGTGTGCAGTACCAGGACCCCTGAAACGGAAGCAGCTAGATTGAATTCAGGCTTTATTAATTTGCTTATTTGCACCTGTGCTTTTCCTCCAGTGACAAAATGGCGTTTGTGAAGAAAAAAAAAAAACAGCATCCAGAGAAGCTTGATTTGTCCGTCCGTCCGTCCGTCTTCTTCCGCTTATCCGAGGGCGGGTCGCGGGGGCAGCAGCTTCAGCAGGGAGACCCAGACTTCCCTCTCCCCAGCCACTTCGTCTAGCTCTCCCAGGGGGACCCCAAGGCGTTCCCAGGCCAGCCGAGAGACATAGTCCCTCCAGCGTGACCTATGGTCACGAGCTTTGGGTAGTGACCGAAAGAATGAGATCGCGGATACAAGCGGCCGAAATGAGTTTCCTTCGTGGAGTGGCTGGGCTCTCCCTTAGAGATAGGGTGAGAAGCTCGGCCATCCGCGAGGAGCTCGGAGTAGAACCGCTGCTCCTCCGCATCGAGAGGAGCCAGTTGAGGTGGCTCGGGCATCTAGTGAGGATGCCTCCTGGACGCCTCCCTGGTGAGGTGTTCCGGGCACGTCCCTCCGGGAGGCGGCCCCGGGGAAGCTTGATTTGTGTCCTGTATAAATGTAAAGCAAGTGCCCACAAAACGAGAGCCCTAAAATTAATGGAATGAAGTTGTTTTAGTATTAAACAATAATGATTTCCTGCCCTGATGAGCCAAAATGTCTACAGTGGAAAAAGTCTGTTGGTCACATTGTTGTTTTTGAACTTGGACAAAGTCTTGCTTGGAACACTTTGTGATCATTGCTCTCTAAAGAATACATAAAAAAAAGAAGCAATTTCACCTCTGAAGTCAATCATTTCATGATGAAAGTGAGCACAGATTTAAGAGTTATTCATGTAAATTGACCCACAAAGACATCCGTGTCATCTCATCAATGCTTGTTGGTATTTTTTGGCAAAGTGTTTGAAGCTATGTCACAGAATTTCGACATTTCTGTTTTTTAATAATAATGTTTTTAATACATAGACGCCACATTTTATGTCCCACCATCTGTTTAAGACACAGGGAAGACTAAATATTTTTGCCCTACATCTCAATGACACTCAGGAGGGGGAAAGCATCTTCTCAAACCGTGTCAGAGGGTCAAGTATTAGACAGAGAGCCACGGCACAAAGGTCTTGGGTTTTGACACCACAACAACAGTGTCCTCTCAGGGTTCATCCTAAACCAGCCTAACCTCCACTTGCTTAGATATCCCCTTCTGGTGTTCTGTTATTCTCACCGTCAATCCACGATAATCTCAGCGTGAGGTTGCATGAAGAGGCAGAGGTTGGTTAGAACGTGACAGTACCCCTCGAACCCCCCCCCCACACGCCGATGCTCAACGGAGCATTTCAAGACACAGCAGGAGCCGCTGGCCATAATACGAGGATTTCAGTTGGCAGTCAGGTGTGAAGTGTCTGACAGTAAGAGAGGTCATCTGAAACCACAGGGAACCAATATCAATGGCCACTATTTCGCTAAACACAGAGGGGGGCAGCTGCAATAAACACCAGGAAAAGCAAGGGTGAGTAGAGAGGTGAGGAAGTCACCGTTCATAAAGGTGCAAGAAACAAATGTGGCTGTTGCTATCAGAGGACGAAGAATTTTACATCATCTATCAGAGGAGAACAAAAAAAGAAGAGATTCATAAGTGTACGTGTTACACGTGATTAGCAGTCTATCCAAGACAGTTTGTTATTTAATTTAAATATGGGACAAATGTTGTTGCAATGACTACATTTATTAGTTCTGTTTTCATTCAGAAGAGATTTGAGTAATCTGTTTAGTAAAATGAACAATACAGCAGTCTCCGAATACTTTCTACAAATTTCTGCATGAGTAAAACAACAGTAATTTACCGCTAAACTACAAATACTGTATAATACTCAGAGGATTACCAGCAAAATGTGCTCAAAGAATCAAGAATCAACAGTAAAAGTACTCAGCATTCCTTTTGGATTACAGCTTCATCATTCTTATAAAAACATAATGACCTCACATAAATCCCAGCAGACACACCACACACCTTTAATCTGAGCAGGTCTAATCATCGACATAACTAACATAACACCTGCACAAAATGCAATTAGAATTATAAAAACACATGAACTGTGTAGGATTAAACAAAGTCTTGCACTTCAACATTACCTAAGTATAGGAGTTGAGTAAATCTAGTGAATTACTTTGCACCACTGGTGTATTCAGTACATTGGATATCTGTGCAGGTCATCTTCATCTGTGTATTCAGAATCCAGATTTATGACTTTAACGTTCAGAGCACGAGGAGTATTTTCGGTACTCTACAGAAACCAATACATCTTTGTATGTGCTTGGGTTCTTCTGATAATGGACAGTTTTTCTGCCATGTCTGTACCCAACCTGTTCAGCAGCCATTTAGTAGGAGAATATTGTAAAAGCGAGAGTCATTTATCAGCCCTGATGGCTCCTCAGACAATGACTGTGATTTCAGGACTCCACTGACACAAACAGCTCTCCGAGTCTTTTCTCCACAGGAACACATCCAGGGACGATGCTCAAGCCTCTGTTCTTTGCTCCTCTTTTCTCACGCGTTACAGCCCTGTATTCTCCTCCTAATTAGGGAGGCAGAAAGGATCAGAGGGATGATGACAAATGAATCTCCAAACTGCTGTCGCTGGAGACAGAGCACCCTCGGTGGAGCTTTGCCACTGTAACCATGCAACTGTTAACAAGCTTTAAAAGATTTTTTGCCACCTTTTTTTCATCCAAAGCTGTATGTACACGATAAGGCAGGAAGAGGAACATGATTTTTTTTTTTTTATTGGAAAGAGTGTAAAAGTTTCACACATGTTCATAGAGAAATATTCTTTAAATGCGAGTGAATGATTTTCATCTCTTTACTCCGAACACATGGCAACAAAGCACACAAAAGTTTAAAAAATGTGTCTCTGACTGACTTTTCAACGTTTCTATCTAAACTACATGCACAAATGCTACATACTGTACATGATATTCAAAAGCCAGCTTCCTTTTTAGTTCATAATCCATGTTAGATGTGAAAAATAAATGAGCAGCTTTTGTTCTGTCATACAATAGTGCAAAATACCAGTTATTTCATAACCTCGCTGTTTTTTTTCTAGCTAACATGCCCGACAAAAGGTTAGATTTAACTGACAGTGTTTGCATTTTCAACAGTGTTTAATTTTTCATCTTACAATAGATGATGAAGACTAAACAATGTGTGGCCAATGTAATTGTTATTATTCTGTCTCATGTAATGGAGTGTAAACTCACCCAAATCAATAAAGTGTCAGACAGAGGTGCTAGCATTACCATACACTCTAGCATAAAGGAACAAATACTACACACTGGATGTGCTGTAATGAATGTTAAGTTCATCAATTCCTGTCTGGCGGTCTCTTGCTCGGTCACTTTCTCATGTTCTACTCTTAGCTTCCTCTGTCAACGTCTGTTTCTATTTGGTCTATTCGCCTCATTGTCATTATGGACGTAGAGCCTGATGAGCCCAGTTACATTTCCTGCTTGCACAGCTCTGGTTCTGGCACAACACCAGCTCCCTGGTCAGCATTCACCCACGCCCCAAATGGTGCAAAACACCTGTGGTACAAACACTGGGTCCGGGGCAGCCCAGCAAATCTACTGAGACATTAGCATTAGCATTAGCTGCAGTTTGCAGCAGTTTGATGGAGATGGTTGATAGAGTTGTTACGCAGTTTAAAAACTTTTAACTCATTCCTCCTCTTTTTTTCTTTAAGGCTGAAAAACTACCCTATACCCCTATACAGTGTGCCATATCCTTTGTCTACTTATGGAAAGTAATTCTTTAACAGATGTTTTGGGAAGCTGTTTAGCAAAATGTTAATTAGAAAGAAATTTATTTTCATTACACGGTTACTCTCCCATTTGTTTTTCTTTGTTCCACTACATTAAGAACAGAGAACCTGCTAAGAAACTAAAACAATAAATGTTTTATAAAAGGAGTAGATGGAAAACTTTGAAGTCCTTTCATATAATTTGATTATGCGTTCCTTTCTTTTAAAATGACGGATATGAGCCGTGACACCTAACGGACCCATCTGCTACATTACTTAGTTAAGAAAATACAATTACAAAATGCTTCAGTTATCTACTGGTTTCAGCATAACATGCTTTGAAAAATCCAGAAGAGAACCCTGCTTCCATACTATTTTAGCTCTCATCTGAGGTTTATATTTCTGCCTTGTGACCATGCTGAAGATCAAACTCTCAAAGCTCAACCTCCACGATACCATATATCTACAGGATTGAACACTTGTTCCACTTCTCTGAGAAAGAGCTCCAAGAAAATATGACCTTTTCTGACATCTGCTGCTGGGTGATAGCCGGAGAATAGTTTATATTCTGCCAGGATGATTTTATCTGGAGTTGCTAGCTGCTAGTGATACACAATACACAGAACATAGCTGTAATTACAGTTTTTGAAAGTGAATATCACAAAATAATGAGTAGTTTACTACAGCCAGAGAAAAGGCTCATGATCAAGCTCACCTTAGTCTGTTTCCCAATAATGGATACTCAGAGGGAAAGCATCTGTGTTGCAACAGTCTGCCAGCTGTGCTTACAGGTGAATGATGTAACTCTTTCTCCATCAGCTGACAGACAACAATCGATCGCAACTTCAGCAAGCACATTTGTCAATACATTGTGACAGTTTCTAAAGTTCCTGTGATTTTAATTACAAATTCTGACCCTGAACTAAGCACTGTAAATACTGTAACCAACACCAATCTGCAGATCAACTAATCTGATATTTAATGCTCTCTTTAGAGGACAGAGCGCACAGATACACTGACATGTACAGTAGTTTGGCCAAACAGACCTCCACCTGACTGCCGCCCACGAGGAAACTCATCCAGCGGCTAGGAGGACTTTCCTGATGATGATTAGCTTTTATCTTTACCTGTGAATAGATTAACCCAAACCAGAGCCTAATAAATCCTCTTTGGATCCCCCACTTTGCAGATTTGCTCACAGAGAACAGCACACACATGGCTCAGAGGCATCAGCTGATAGGGCTTATGGGAGGTAATCAGGGCTGAGCCCAGCACTGAGCTCCCAATCCATTTGTTTAGTGAGATTTGCACCTGTCGCTCTCTCGTTTCTGACAAACTGTATATAAACAGCGATCAATAAAGTATCTGTTATTTGGAAGGAAATTTAAACTTATTCAACGAGCCAGGATCATTAAGGTTATAGTCATAATGTTGGTTATAAATTTATTATAATCTAAGTAGTTTCTTTGTTACTTATTTGTTACTTATTATTGAGGTGGAGAAGATTAAGGGCTAAAAGTTGTCTTAGATCAAGAATATACAACCTAAGAGGAAAAACACAGTACATATAAACCTGGAAATGATGATAAATTCATACAGTAGGTAATAGTGAGAATCGGTGTCCTGTTTGGCAAAGTTTACATCAAAGGATGAAGCGATGATCATGTTTATTATAAAGTCCCATCTCGCTGCAGCAAGACACAGTGAAGACGGGGGACAGGTGTCACAAAAACATTGCACACACCCTTAGTTTATTCTAAATAAAACGCGCACCAGACAGATGGTTGACAAATGTAATTCTACCTCTCATAAAACCATTATCGACTTTTCATTTTTCCAGCCTCATTGGTAACCCACTCTATCATGCTGCCACTTCTGGTGATGTTAGCTTGTTGACAATGACTGCCTTTCCCTGCAGAGCTGCATAAATCACTTCGTTTAGTCCTCACTGTGCAGGAAACTGAACCTCTGTCATTTGCCAAACAGTTGTTGGCCCATTGGAGATGATAAAGGATTTTTTAAACAGAAGTAATGCTCCCAGTTCAACCACACGCTTGCATGAAGAAAGATAATCAGTGGCATTAGTTGTTTTAGAAAATGCTCCAAATCAACATATCTGCGTTCAAGTGACGAAGCCCTCAAGTAGGACAAGAGTTAACAGTGTTGTGAATTTGTAATAGAGCCTCGAAGTCCACAAAGGGTGTGTCAATAAAACACTGGACTTTGATATCATAGACTTCCTGTTTACTATGTACAGTCAAAGGTTCTTTCAGTGGTCACAACAGTAAGGAAACAGCTACTACAGGAAAACACACTGCCCTACAGGACCAATATCAACACAAACCACATATGCTTGACCTCTGCCTGACCACCAATGGTTTCTCCAGGCAGATGTGTGGCTGTATATGGGCTCACCTTTGTCCCCATTAGTGGTCAACCTCTACGTGGAAGGAGCAGAGGGCAGAACTCTGAGGAACAGCTCACGGTCACTAGTTCAACTATGTCGATGACGCCTGGGTCAAAACCAAGACACAGGAAGAATTCACAGAGCATATCAATGCAGAAACTTCACCTTTGAGTATGTTACTCTTGCACAGAGTGATGGACAGTGGAAGAGGACGGACAACTCATCATGGATGTTTACAGGATGGAACTGAAACACAAAGTGGAAGTCATCAAGACCCTCCATCGTCAAGCCCAGAACCTTCCAACGTAGATTGCACGTCAAGAGAAAGAACAATCAGGAAAACCTGTGGTTATCTAAACCGGCCCTCATCAAAACAACCACAAGAAACTGAACAGGAATTGGATTGAAGGGTGTGTCCAAGAATCACATCACATGCCTCTCAAGGCGCCAATGACCCCACAGAGGTAAACACCTGGGACTCTCTACCAGTCAGTTAGAACTGAAGAAGCCTCGTGGACGGGAGTCGAGACATCTCCAAGAAAGCAAGTCCAGTTGCCTGCAATAACCTTTAACAAATACGTTGACCTTGATGACTGAAAATCTTCATTCACATGACAATGACAAAACCCAGCCAATACATATTTCTGACCTTAACCAAGTACTTAACCTTACTACTTGTACTAACCTTACCCAAGTACCCAAACCATCATCTTTCTGTAAACGCAATAAACCTGATCAAACCTATAAGATCAAAAAACAGTTTTGGACACACAAATGGCAACATCCTGCATCGCTCTGCATCATTCTTTGTGTACTTAATTGTACAAATTAAAGCCAATTTTTCTAATTTGTGAGTACAGACAACTTTAATAGTCAGTTACTGTTATGTCACACTGAGCTGTTTCAATTGGCAAGTCAACTTATATGGCCAAAACAATTAACTGAATCACTTAAGAACCATTAGCAATGTTTTGACAAGTGCGCCTCTATTAAAAATACAAAAGGCCTTTTATATTTTACCCAGTATGCATATTCAAGTGGTTGTTCCCAATTAGCCATTTAATTTGAGTCCCTTGGTTTGATAAAGCATACTGAACAGGACATTTGATTGAGAAAATAGTACATGGAAACACAGTAAATTACTGGTGAGAGGTCATGCACTGGGGAACAAAACTATCAATTTTGTCCCTCTTATGAAGTGATATGTCTTTAAGCCATGATTAACAGTTGACCAGTAGTCCTAATTTAAAACTGTTACTGACAAAATATAAGCACTCTGAAATTAATTTTAGAAAACAAAAGAACGGATAAAAATGGCTGATGGACTTGGGATGACTAAAGAAATACAACAAAAACTTTTCTGTGGATTTTCTTTGATGTCTCTGCTGATAACAAGAGTGCTAATAGAAAACTGCTGGAAGAAAAAAAAAAAAAAAAACGAATTAACTGCTCAGTGAAATCCTGCTGGTTTCTGAGTCTCTCTCTGTGATTGGATGGGGTCCAGACAAGATGGTGGTCTCTGATCAGTACTAACAGGGCCTCCAAAGCCTGATTAACGTATCGACAGGCTCTCGGAGTAATTGATTGCGGTCAATAGGCACGTAGTCATCAGCAATCTGCAAAAACATTAGGGCATAACAGCAAAAATCACAATCAGAATACAGGCTAGTCAATTTAATGACACGTCTGCAGCATTTTAATTGGGCTCTTGGACGGAAATCTTGACAAAGTGTTAAAGTTATAAACTGCACTTTATGAAATGACAGGAATTATCAGCCGTCAGGCTGTACAGTCTGCTTTGATTATTGGTAACAGATTTGTACGAGCTGTACTCTGGTTTGATCGTATCTTTGCCCCTTGTCTAATTAACAAATTCAAAATATTGACAAAAAGAATCAAGATGAATGCTGACC
This sequence comes from Nibea albiflora, assembly GCA_014281875.1. Lineage (NCBI taxonomy): Eukaryota > Metazoa > Chordata > Actinopteri > Sciaenidae > Nibea > Nibea albiflora. Next base: position 9,995,118 of record CM024789.1, on the reverse strand, counting down.
TATATGATTGACTGCTTTAAAATTATGATTGATAATATTTTCTTCAAATTAGACCCTGTTTGTGCTACTAATTATGGTCTGCATGTTTTTGTAGCAATGACCATTCATTGTATTTGTATTCCACAATTAAATGTCTGTAATGAAGCTTTCTATTGTTAGTGATGGACTCTGCCGTTCCCACACTCGATTCAAATTACCCTCAGAGACATGATGGATGGTAATTTTATCTCATTGCAGCTTCTTCTTCTTCTTATTATTATTATTTTTTATCGGAAGGAAAAAAATAATCAAAAGTTACTGAACGCTAAGCTAACTGAACATTTCCTAATGCTGCTGCTTCACATTAAAATAGTTTAGCTAAAACACATGAGTGATTTTTATTGTGGTCAGAGGAGATGCATCAAACATGTATTTGTATTTGAGTGTTGAAATTGTGTGCTCAAACCATTTTTATGCAGGATAAAAGAGCACGCTGACAGCACTACAACAACATTTTCCATTCAAAACGCTTGAATGTGCCTTGAGTTGATATTTTCACCACCATGACAGTATTATTCAGGAAGAAAATTGTGATGACACAGTTTGACGGTGCTTGAAGATCTTGGCTTGCTAGTGTGCCATATGTCACTGGATCAGTAGAATACTGGACAGAGATAGAAATAACCCTTGGAAACCACTAAACCACTTGGCCTGCACGCTAAGGCCAAGATTAGTCACATAATCACAGGCTAATAATGCCACAATCTGCAAGATTAGTATTAAATCATGTTAATCTCTGCACCAGCAATGCTTCTTTGGTTGTTTTGGCTGCAAATGATTCTGCTCCATCAGTGTTCGTTGGTTGAAGTGTCACATTTACGCACACTCCACAACTTAATGACTTTGGATATACTTGCCAAGTTATATAGTTGCTTTAATCTAATTTGTAAAATGCATTTTGGCAGAGTGACAGAATGCTGTGATAAAACCCCGATAAACATCAGCAGTCCGTACAAATTATCAAGCGATATTAAAGATTGACACTCCATTAACTAAAGAAAAAAAAAATCACTCGCAGAAAACTTTGTGCATTCATTCTCTCCGAGCTAAAAATGGGACTTCAGGATAAGTTATGGCAGAACTTATCCTGCAGAGGTGGGTGAACGCAGATGTTGCAGTTATAACACCGGTAGCGCTAATCACTTTTATTTTTACATAGTTTATCTTTTTTTTACACGCTGGAGCAGAATACTCTGATGCAACACAGGAACTGCGCTGCAAACCTAATGGATATTCTCATCTGTGTTAAGCATTTGTTTTGGGCTATCAAGGCTCTCATGACACCAGCAACTGGAGAGTTGTGAAGTTTTGTCGGGATGATTATTCTGTAACGCGTCAGTCGGATCCAAGTAGATTCAAAATTTGCATTCCTCTCATACACATCCCCTGGCTTCTTTAGCAAGTGACCCTCCAGTATGTCAGTTCCACCACTACATAAATCTGCTCTCAGACACAAATATGTTACTCCTGAGATGTTTTTTTTTTTTTCTGACTTGGGTTTATTCTGGTCTTAGCCGATGGTCAGAAATACCGAGGCTAATGCGTTTTCTAAGAAATGTCATAGCGTTAAGAACATAAAAGAGTTGAGGAGGTGAGAGACGGTGTGTGTATTTGCCAGAGGATGAATGTGCAAGAGAAAAAAGAGGTGAGAGAGAAAGGTGATGCTTGGCCCCCCTCTGGCAAGCAAATCTTTTATCTCAAGAATACTTTCTAATCCTGCAGCTACTTAAGAGGAGATAATCTGCAAGTGTTTTCCTGGTGTGTCTGATGCAACCTGAATTACTTTAAAACTTAAAATTCATAACATTATGCAAATGTGTCTCGGAGCTGGTGGAGGAAGTTGCTCATTTAGAAGGAGTCATGGGACACATGGGTGTGTTAATCCCTGCTGTGTAGTATTTTGACTGATCAATTAAAGGTGTGAGACATTTATCCTCTCAGGATTTCAGATTGTATGACGTTAGCGAAGACATTCACATTAGCCATTCATGTTCACAAATTGGTTGATTGAATTGGTTATGTCCCGTGGTATAATCAGCCAGGTGAGGCATGTGCAGTGCGTCTATCGGAATCTGACGTACAATGTGGTCTGTTGTGCCTTAGTGTGCAAAGAATTTTGCCATTATCGAACTGCAAAGAAAGCGACTTCTCAAGGACATGTAGGTCTAATGCCCAGAAAACCTTTTGTATGTGTGTCCGTGTGATTTTATTGCAATATCAAGTGTTGGGGATGGGACTGTGGGATCAGGAGAACTAATGGATGACATGTTGGATTCAGCATCTTATAATAGACTAACAGACACGACACATTGGAAGACACAAGCGAGCTCTCCCAGATCCCAACCCCCTCTACAGAGGCATCCAAACCAACCAGTACAACTCTCCAGCGTAGCAACAAGAACATCTTACAAGCTTCGAACTGCCAGTGAGTCACATTTTGACATGTCCTATAGCAAAGCAAGCCGAGATGTGTATAATGAATCATTGATGGCTGTCTTCCATGAAGATGTGCCCGTGAGCCAGAGAGCCCAGTGGCAGAGCCTCGACTGAAAAGCCACCATCATGAGTTTAACTAGTAACATCTGTGACTGACAAGTCAAAATGATGTTTCTGTCCACTGTGATTAAGCCTCTAACCAACCCAGAAGCACCAACGCTAGGGATTGAACCAGGTTATGGGTGAGTGTAATTTTTGGTGCCCAGTGTGTCTTAAATTTGGTCTTTACACCATTTGCAAAACCGGGCTCGAGGCTGTTCAGAAAAGAATGGCAGCATATTTCAGCTAAGCTGTTTTTGTGTCTAAACCAAACCTCAACCACTGACCACATCATGAAATTGATTTTCTAACAGTGATTTGCGAATGTTATGGGCGGCACAGATGACAGATGTGCTGTTGTAGAAAGCGTGGACCAAGCGGAAATCTGTTTACTTTGGTTTCATTTAGATAACTTATTTTGTTCCTCGTATCCTTTGTTTAAAAATAACCTGAGTGACATTATGTTTTCCCCCCGAACCAATTTTACTAACGCAAAATAACTGATGGGAGTTATAGCACAGCAAAGGGTTCACAGCCCATCCCCAAGTCCTTCAAACTAAACCAAATGAACTGGCATGTTATTACCAATATCAGAATGAAGAGGCGATATTTCTGGGAAAATGAGATGTAAAATTGGAAAACCTTTTTACAAAAGTAAGATTTATTTATCAGGGTTACGCTAACCATCACAGAGGTCTTGGTCAATATTCAAACAGGAGGATACAAATAATGACTAACATGTTTCCTCAGAAGAACTATTTTCCCTTGCTTTTATGATACTCTAAAATTCCTAATATGTGGGGTCATACGCATAACAAGAGGACGAGAGCAAGAAAGGTGTATTTCCAGGGGATTTGAGGAACGCTTAAAAAGCTTCATTTGCACTTGAATGACCATCAAAGAAATCTTGCCCTAAGTGGATAGCTCATTTATCGAGTGTTCCAGAGTAGAAATGCTAAAGAGTACAGCTACAAAATGTAGAAGTCTGTTGTAGCTTAAAATAGAAGTCTGAATGAATTAAAGAGAAATTAAATTGATGTCTCAAAAGGGGTATATTAGAATCACTGGCTGCAGGAATATTAAAGCGGATAACAACCCTCCACTGGAAAAATCCCGTGAATCCGTAGGTGACAGGTAGCTGTAACATATGTTCACCTATGAATGCTATTATGAGGGAGCATTTGACGAAATCAGCAATTAGCATTTTTAAAAGCCTAATTGTCATCGCAGATTCAGCACATATGTGAAAGAATACTTGGGAGCATTAAAAAGGACTAACTCTTTAATCTCATTTTCACAAAATGCAAAAGGCGCGAGGCCACATTTATAATTAATTAAACACTGGAGGTTTTTGAGTTACAGGCACCATATGGCTTCCGCCAGAGAACTGTAATTTTACTGTGGATTACCACAGCTGCACCAGTGGCATGAGGCCTTTTTTAACGAATGAATGAAATCCTTAATTATGACACGTCAGCCTCCAATATGAATAAGATCCTGGCCATTTTCTTTTAGGGATTCATAAATTACAGACTATCACTAGGTTTTTTCTAAACATCTTTTTATTTAGAATGTACAATAATTAACGCCACTTGTTAAACATGCAAACACATAGTACTGCAAGTATCTTCATATCCGTAAACTTTCCCTTTTGCCCCCACAAAATAAAGAATTATTGAATAAAAACAACAACAGGAGAAGACAATGCACTTTCAGTGTATAAAAAGACGTCAGGCATGTTTGCGCCTGTGCATGTAGACACGAGACGTACAGAAGGGAAACATAACAAAAAACAGAGACAGAGTTGTAAATAACAGCAACATGATATGTCCATAATTTATGGCATAAAGGCTCACGGACACGAGGCACATCCAATACCTCGAGAAAAGTTTTCATTTTTAAAATAAATCAAGAAACCAAATATCTTGAGGAATGCATCAACGCTTATGTTCATCTTAAGATTTTCTACTCTAGTAACAATAGTGAAAATCTGATATTTGGTCCAGGTACAGCTTCGTGGTTGGAGGAGATCCATTCTTCTTTTTTTGATCTAATTTAATAACTGGATTTCCAATTCCACTTTCCAGCAACAATGAATAAGACAGAAGAAAAACGAAGCTGCCTCGTGGTGCTGGCAACCTATAGCTTCTGACATAAGGTCAGAAGCTATAGGTTGCCAGCACCGAAGCTTTGTGTCAGCACCTTTTCTATAACACTTTATGTATATATGTATATTGTATATTCATTCTGAGCATGCATAATGCTAAAACCTCACTCACACTATAGTCTAAATAATCAGTTGTAAAGATGATAGAGTACAGCGGTGATAGCTGTAGTAAATAGACTTGACAGTTTATATTGGCGTATTCTGTTTGACTCTTGCAAGATGTTCAAGCATTCTTCTGGATCTGTTCCTTAGCGGACACATGCTATTTCATATCTGCTCCTATGATCAAAACTAGCAAAGAAAATCGATCGGATTTGTGTGGTTCGAGTCACCATCGTTGCGTATTGCGGGCAAAACTCTGTCCTCACATTTGTTTTTTATCCAGCGTGAGTTGCTGGTTTTAGTCGCAGTGAGCCGTAACGAGCTTGATCTGCCATATGGTGCGAGTTATAAAAAAACAATTATAAGTTCCATCCTGAGCTTTCTTCATTATGGGGTTATTCTCTAACGCTTGTCTGTCACACACTCGCACACATAATGACACAACGTCTTTTATCTGCATTGTAGTATGAGTCACTCATTTTTTTTTTTCATCTGCCCCATGCTAATTAAATTTCTCTCCACAAGTCAGAGAGGTGAGGCTTTGATGGTTTGTGCTTTCTAGATACAAAAAAAAAAATAAAAAATCTCTCCTTCAAGCTGAACAGCTTTCTCCAAGGGAAGCGTCAAGGATCAGATTCTTTTTGTATATATATAAATATATTGAGAAAGCATTTGGACTGGACAAACTTGAGCATCTGTGTTTGTCCGCCTGCAGAGAGACTCCATGGTGGATCATCCATCACTCCTTAGTGGACATGTCAGAGTGAAGAGCTGCCAGAAGGCTCTCCACCACACATGGCCTTTGTGATTTGGAGTGTATTGTGGATGTGTTTACAGCTTACTGTGTCTGTTTTGTTCTGGTTTCGGTTAGCACATGTAGGTTCCAGACACATTTGGGAAAAGCTACCTACCTAAGTCCCTGTCTTCACTTCACCATCGGCGATCAGAGGTCCAGCTTCTGCCACGTCTCTGATTAGAGTAGCACGCCTCATCTCTCAGCTTGTTATTGCTGTGACTAATTTATGGATCCAGATAGGAAGTGTTTGTGGATAAAACATCTGGCATAGTTCATCTTTAATTGTGTGTCCACTCGATATATCATAATAAAAAACGCAGACATGACAGGAGTTTTTTTTTTTAATGCATAACTGAATGAATATTTGGGTGCTTTCTGAAGCCAGGACTGAAATATTAAGTAAGTCACAATGTGGGTTAGAAAATCACTGTATTAAATCAATGTCAGACTGTGTTTTCTGCTGAAAGCAATCACCGGGATCCGTTTGGCCATGCAAAGATCCTGAAGATACTCTTCTTTCTGCCCTGTCTCTAATATAAACAAGTATATACGGACATAAATACAAATAAATTCTAGCTCTCTCCATCATCATTGCAGCCGTTCTACCATGTTAATAGATGTGGCTCAGGAGGTTGAGCCATCCACTAATCAGAAGATCCGTGGTTTGATCCCAGCTCCTCCAAATTACTCCCCATCGGTGCAGAATGAATTAGCTCTTCTCTGACGAGCAGTTGGCACCTTGGATGGTAGCTGAAACCATCAGTGCATGAATGCATATATGAATGGTGTAGTGTTTGGAAGACTAGAAAGGCGTTATTACTGGTTACTGGATCATACATATATATATATATATATATATTCCCAGTGCTTACATACTGATGTAAAGCACTGGTGTTAACCATAGTCAACTCTTAGTTCAGCATTAGTTTAGTCAGAAACTAGATTCCCAGATCACCGTTTTTACAATTCATCCTAAGGGCGACGTGATTGTCATTTAGCAGAGACATTTCACCCAAAACCACAAGTCTGAGCCTCGTGTTGGAACTATAGAAAAAAGCCACAGGCTTACCAAAGTCAGGATTTATCACCAGGGAACCATGAATGTCTGTACAAAATGTTGTGCCAGTCCCTCATAAATATTGAGATATTTCACCCGATAAGAAGAATTTTGTCCTGCTGGTGGCGGTGACTCCAACTCAAAAATGAGAGCATCACTAGGGTTCCTACTCAGGGGACTAATAATGACATTTTTTGGGGGGGCAATCTCTAAATAGTTGTTGACATATTTAAGTCTGGATCAAAGTGGTGCATGACTGACATTGCCATCCACAGAGCTACCCCTCTGGCATGGCTAAAGTTATGTTTTGGTACACAGTAGTAGTCATAGGCTTTTTCACAGTTCAGCCACAATTTGTGAAATGGGTTGTATTTTTTCCGCTTTTATGCATAAGTAACTTGAACTTTTTACTGTGGTGTAATTAAAAATGTATTTACAGAAATGTATGATCAGCACACAAAGTCCACTTCTCAGTCTTTAGAGTTAAAGACCATGAAGCTGCACCTTAAAACTTACCTTAGCATAATGACAAGTACTGTATATAAAATGTGAATATGAATGTCCTATGACGGAAAGAAATATCAAGCTCAGGTTCTTCGGGATTGTTGTTGAAGGGCTGTTGAAAGCCTGAAGGGCCCTTCATGAAGCTCAAGATTGAATGTTCACAGCTGAACAGTGTGCATAAGCCTGGGAGTACTGTGATAGGATTTTTCTACAATCCATTACTGCACAAAGGACAGTACTGTGAACTCAATATGCTAATTGGGACCACAATGCACCCTAATATGGTGAAAAATAAGATAATCATGGGGGACACAGTAGAATTTGGATCAGTCTTGTAAGTCTCCATTTTCATTACGGAGAATCAAGACAATGGAAGTAAACTAAACAGTAACGCGTGTCAATAGGAGGCATGATTCTTCCATCTTCATTTGGACTATTACAGACTTCCATTAGGAAGTAAATGCCACATTGATCCCAGACAAAATCCTCGAATAACAGAATGCAAATTAGTGTGGAGAGGGAGGAAATTCTGTGATTACAGAAGACAGAAAGAGCTGCGTTAGTCTCCTTCCTGCTGAAAATAGAAAGTGGGGGGGGGGGTGAAAAACTGCCATCGCACAATGAAAGGCAATAATTGTTCAAATGGGGATAGCAATGCGGCTTTTGTGTGTACGCAACCGGGTGCAACATTATAGAGTGATTAAAGTAGTTATGTGAGAGCTTTCATTTCATTGTATCAAGCAGGTGTGATTGTCGAAGTTGCAAATTGTCGCACATAGTGCTGCCGATTCATTCATCCATTCAGAAAGATGTCAGGGAGGATGTTTCAGACCTTGTGCAACTTTCCAACGAGCTCTTTGCATGACGCATCCCGAGCTACTAGAACCGGAGACGTACGTCAAATTAAGTCAGTTGTCTTCGCTCAGTCTGATGGCGGCGGGCACTAATGAGACCCTGAAGGGCTCTGTTTTGCACATAGGTGGGATGAGCCAGTGGCCGATCCAGCTGCCCATCTGCCACAGCTCAGACAGGGTGAGATGGGTTATCCAAAATCGCTTTGATCTTGTCCTTCATCCTTCTCTGCGCCACTGGCTGTTCAGGTCCAGGTCTTCCTTTCCAACTTGTTCAATAAATAAAACACCCTCTCCTAACCTCTCATCTCTAATCCCTCTACCCTGTCCTTGCCCTCCTTTCTAGCGCTCCCATCAGGTCACTATACTTTGTTGGTGTACACGGGAGAATGCAAATTTTAGGTCATAGGTGTAAGATAATGAGTCAGAGGTGACCAAACATGAAGGCGGGTCCATGAGGGTGCATCTTGTTTGTAATGCCACTATGAGAAACAGCTTCTTTGCAATGATGAGAGCATAGGAAAGGGAACATCTGTAGGAAACATCATACTGAAAATCTCAATAAGTCTCCACAAGAAAAAGACCAGTTTCTGTCCCCTTCTACAATGTCAGCGTTGTGTATCGGGCCCAGTATTTTTATTGATTTGGACTCCAAGCTACCCTGAGGTAAATAATGCATAAAAACAAATCGCGTGGGAAAGTATAAGCGCTTGCATATCGTCATCAGGAGAAAATAACCCAAATGTAGATGAGCATGAATATTACCCACTCATTACTAAACATTCCCACAAGCCTCCGGCTCATGAGAGACACATACAAGAGGAGCAATATACAGTAGAGGTACTGCTGGGTCTGTGATGCAGTATGACAAATTGGTCATTTCGGAGGGCAATCAGAAAGAATATGACAGTGTGACAGAACCATATATCAGACAAGAAGTATGTGTACGACCCTCCTTGCTGTTTGACAGGAAAGTAAAAAAAGGTCAGGTTTTGTATTAAAAAACTATGCGGATCATCTAAACCTTTCTGTTAGGTTAGCTTATAGTAGATCAAATGACTCATCAAACAAAATATTAATACCGGGATTAAAACAGAAACGAGATGTCTGTGTTACAATAAAATCTCGTTTCTACACATCAGGATTACTATTTCCAGATACTGCGTGAAGATATCAAATAAGCACGGAGATAGCAAAAGTATCAAATAAGGTTTGGGGGTGGAGAGATAAAAATAAAGTCAGGCGTAATAAAAGAAAAGACGACGGCACAGTGCAGGAACTTTGTCTTGTTCCGTGGTGTAAATGAGGTTGAACTTTGAGCCGTTATCGCTTGAACCGTACAACGCTGTTTAGCCATTGTTATAGATCGTACAGATATCAGTGTGGTGCTGCTGCAGCAAAGAAATGGAGCTCACAGAGAGAGAGAGAGAGAGAGAGAGAGAGAGAGAGAGAGAGAGAGAGAGAGAGAGAGAGAGAGAAAGAGAGAGAGAGAGAGCTTTGGATTGAAAAACTGATTAAACTAAAAAGTTATTTCCTGATGATGTTCTGCACACACAGACACACACCCAGCAGCCACCCTCACACCTAACACCGCCACGCAACCCTGTAGTGACTGATCTTGTCTGAATGCGGCCATACAAGCGCACATCTCCCCTCTGTCTTCCTGAAGCTTTAAGACGTCACTTAATTTTAGACCACTTGTTTGCATCGGCCTGTTCACTAAAGGAAAAAAAAAACAGCAGCAACAACAACAACAACAAAAAACAACAACCACCAACTGCGTGATGACATTTCAATCGCATCATTACGCCACGAGCAAATCAAGTGGAGTAATTGCCATTACATGCTTTCCCTACACCCTGAGGCGACCGCTCCTTATAGTGGAAAAGATTATCATATATTAATAATATTTATGCTGTGCTGAAACTGGTGAAGACATACATACATATGTGACAGCATTGTTAGGAGCGTACACGTATTGCCGTCTAACACGCTGCGGCAAGCTGGGTGTGAATGATTGAATGAATGCATGCAAGTAATCGGTCAACCGATAATTTGCTGTAGTACCAACTCAACCAACCAACTATTTCACCACCTTTGATTAAACCTTTGCTTTAAAGTTAATTATCTACTAATATATATATATATATATTTTTTTCTGCCTTATTTCAGCAGTTTGAAGAATCATCCCCAATGTCGGCTTGATGGCTCATATCTGATATTTCTTTCAATCCAAAATTAGTTTTAAAGTCAGGATAACCTCTAGAGTCCTTGACATATTCATACTTATTTTTAAACTTTTTCTTTTCTTTTTTGGTGAGTTATCTTGACAATTTACATCTTCCTGAAAAGTTTTCTGGATGTGTCTCTATTGCTGTCATTGACAGTGTGTAATTAGTGGAGAAAGTTTCCAGATCTATGAAGTGAAGCCAAAGTGGAAGTGTCTTCTACCCTGGAATCTTATTCCATACAACACAATGTTCATTTTGTAAATTATGCTCCCATTTAAAGTGAAATAGATGATAAAGCAGGATATGCTTTAGGGTGTATGACTGACAAGTCATTGAACTCAGTGACTTCCACCAGTGCAACTCGCAGGGCTCAGGAAACTCAGATCAAACTGTTAAACTAAGAGGTGAAGATCGAATATAATATATGATTCTGTCGCTGCATTGCTTGCCTAAAATCTTTCTAGAAACAACATTTTAGTGAACTGCTTGGCTTGCTACGTCGCCAATTGGCGATGTAGAAAAACAAGATGGCAATGGCCATAATGCCAAACTCAAGGCAATCAATACTTCAAAAGGACTGTCCACAAACTAAAGGTGACAACACATTTTCTTGTTAAAAATAGTTGTAGCTCAGGTGACAAATCATCTCCTTTCAGAAGCCGAAGCTTGCTTTTATTTCTCAGTGCAGCTTCTGACAGTAAATTTCACCGCTTGCATCCAGGCTGAATTGACTGATCAATTTCACCTCTGGACTGGTTTTTAACACATTAATCCAATATAACTGAGACAGTCTGCATTGACAAGTTATTCATATTGCCAACTTTCATTTTCATGTGGCGTTCTCCGAGGTTCGGTTTCAGGTCCAATCGTTTCTTTCATTTCCTGTGCTCCCACAATGCCACATCATTAAACTATACAACATATTTAACTCTTCACTGTTATGCTGATGGCACTCTGCTAAACTCCCCTTCCCTACATTGTGTAAGCATTGAAATGATGGATGTATTTTTTTAGTGTCACAACCAAAGAGAGTTGCAGGATCAAATCATTGTATCCCCACTGGTCTACTGCCTTCAGAGCAACTCATTGCTTTATTCAGCTCTGTGTTTTGTGTCCACAGATGATAAGAAATATATAGAGAGAAAAAAATCCAGTTTCCCAACTTTCTCTCAAAATTAAACCATCAAAAGGGCAAAAAATGGGAGAAAACATGGCATGTTTGTCTTCTCCAATAAACAGCATGAGGTTAGTATATTGGCTGGTATATTTTTTTCTAAACAGACTTAGAGTCCATCAGCTTGGAGTTGTTGCTGTTACCGGGCAGGATAAAGCCTCCTCTACACCTCAGCGCACACCCCACAAATGTTACCATCAGCTGATCAGACAGCAATGCAACCTGATTAAAGCGGAACAGTTCTGGGGGCGGCGTTTAGCTCAGTCTCTCTCTCTCTCCACATTTCCTGTCACTCTTCAGCTGTCTCTATCAAATAAAGAAAAGGCCAAAAAAAATCTAATCTAAAAAATTCAATTCAGATTCACAGCTTCGAGTTTTGATTGCCATGAAATACAATTTCAAAGTGACTGCGTTGAAATTTGTCATGTCGGGGTACACCATTAATATAAGATTCTTTCTGTCTGCCTCACTGTGTCTTTGGGTGTCTCTCTGGAGCTGTAAGGGCGAAAACAAGCTGTTTTCAAGTCAAGGCTGACATTTTATTGGGATAAATAATGTATTGTTCAATTTATTGATTTATTGTGAGGGCAATTTTTAAACCAAAGCTGCAATTTAACCTGCCTGTCTTCTGCAAAAAAAAAATCCCCAAAAATCAATAGAAAATGTTGTTGAATGTTTTAAATCACAACTTTAGTCAGAATAACCAGAATTACACTAAATTTATTTTTCAGCTTTTTTTTTTTAGTTCGGGAAAATATTTTTGTACTGAAACATTAGATTAAGGAGGTCTGTTTCTATGTGTGTGTGTGTGTGTGTGTGTGTGTGTGTTTTTGGGTTATATAGATATTGAAGTTTTTCTTTTTCACTTTTTGGTTTTGGTAGATAAGATAAGACTCTGATTTTTAGAAAGTGCTCTTTTGGTTATGTTTATTTCTTTGGTTTGAACAGCATTCACTCTGTACCTCACCTAATTCCAGTACGAGTGGTTTTGCGTTACTTCATTTTCCGTACACGTGTTGGGTCGTAACAGGTAAGGTTTCATTTATGAACACTCACTTTTAAAGTATTTATTTCGGTCTTCAAGCCCCATGTATGCAAATGTACTGAGTTGGACCAAGTTGAAATTTATGTTTTGTGTGAAGAACATCTGTGATAGGCGATATTTTTTGGATGTTCATGTAGCTTTCCTGCTTCTTTCCCAAGCATGTGTAGGTGCACACTATAGAGGGATATGATATTATACTGTACATTAAATCAGCTCATATTCCACTCAGCATAATAATAGGTGGCCGGTCCATTACTCCTAATTATATCAATCATCACCCGTAGATGTGAAATGGCATGTTGCACCCTGCTGGGAGCATTTATGAGCCTGTATTCATCAGAGACAAATTGAAATTCAAAGCACATGAAGCACAAACTCAAATCTACCTCCTGCACCTCTTTTGAAAATGTCTTCTATGTTGCAGTGTCTGTCCTTCTCACTCTGTGTCGACAGTACGAATCTGCACTGAAGGAAGTGATCAGAAAACCTCGCCTGTCTGCTGAAATATATCAACCTGATATTTAAATTTGACATGGCTGTTATCGTATATGTCTGCCATGTGGCTAGAGTGTTTCTTTTTTATCTCCTGCTTTCCTCAGTGGGTAATTTTCATGCTCCTTGACAATTTAATTCATACCTCTCATCTGATGTCTCAGACTAATCCAATTTTGCAATAATTTTATGAAAGTGACAAAAGACAGCACATTCCTATCAGCGCGCTGCTGGAGGAACGTACTGTATGTAGGCACACACAGCTGCTGATGGAAAAGAATCATAATGTAAATGAGTAATGGAACTGTAATCAGGCTCGTCAATGTGTATCAATCAAATTTCCTACAATATCAGTTAAGTGATAGATCATTTTGCGATGATAAACATTGTTTCCCGGTGTGTTTATCATCTTGTGTGTTGCATCTGCAAGTCTGTGATGTATGCTAACAATATACAATGCATTTTTTAGTTTAATCAATCTAACTGACTGTGAGCAAATCCTGCAGTTGCATGGCTGAGCGGACCTTTACTCGTACCCTACACCACAAAGCGGCAAAGTGAAATTCATCCATGTCTTCGGGCTATGTGAAGAGGCGTATGGAGTGCTCTCAGTGTTGGTAAATCAGCCCGCTGTGGCCGTGGTGAGTTAACTGCACGCATGATAGCCTGTTGGAAACGTGCTAGCGCTCATGGTCTACTTTGTCTATTTGGGCTTTGGTTGCAACGGTCAATGCAAACAAATCAATCCCAATTCAAAGACCGCATCTGTTTTAGTTGGCATGTTGAAGGCTGTAACTTTGCTGTGCTGCTAAGCTAGTACCGTTACAATTCAGTGCATACTTACCAGAATAAACAAAACAAACACGTTGACAGCAACAAGCTAAAAAAATGAACTACTTAAATGTATGTGGTAAGTGATACAGGTGTCTTTGAGTTGTGAGACGCTGCTCAGGAATAGTTTCCCTCCTAGAGTGTCATCCAACTGAACTCTGCCATCTGCTGAACTCTGCCTCTGCCTACACACTGACACAGTAATCACACGGCATGTACCTACCTCACTTTTAACTTCCCCGTTATTGCCTTTGCTGTAGTCCTCGCTTGCCTGGCTTCCCTCTCCCTGTATTTGCTCTGCTTTCTTTACACGGCGTATTTGCATTGTTGCTGTACATTGGCTGGAGTTATCGCGCTGGCTTTCTCAGAAACATGCCATATGTTATGTAGACACAGGGATAGTCATTTTAATAACTTGAGAGCGACTCATAAAATGAAAACAGCAACGCTGTGTGTGTGATGACATCATTAGAAAGACTTCAAATGCCTGTAACCATAATACAGAGTCAACATAACCTTTTTCAGTTGATCTGCTGGGAACTGCATATCCTGATCAAGCCTTTATTTTTTGTGCTCTGTGTTAATGAAGTAGAACTAAAATACTATCATACTGTCATGGTGCACTGTTATTATGTTTTCACCCCCAAAACATTACACCAGTTCAACAGTTAATACTGATTAAATATCAGAAAATGTATCTTGTGCTGTAGCACTGCAGCGATGAACCATCTACCATTTAGCATGGCAAAGTAAGACATTTCCTAAACATCTAATAGATTTGGATCCATTAGGCATTGCTGTTTCCCATCCTAATGTTAGGCTGCTGAATTTTTGAACATTCCAAATCTAAAGCCTTCTTAGTCTCCCTTTTTAAACTAATGACATGTAGTAACAGTCCTCCTGTAAAAGCGTTAACTCTTATTAGTTGTTTTATGCATTTCAGGTTCAGTGTGAGATGTTCTTAAAACTAACGGCATTGTGCTGCCTTCTGTCGGGCCGCTAGAAATACACGTCTCTGCCACATTCCTGTCGCTGATGGATTTGGAAAATTCTAATTTAGAAAGTGGGTTGTACACACACACAGGCGCGCACACACACACACACATGTGCACACACACACACACACGCACACATCCATGGAGGCTTAAGTGCATGCATGCCTGTGTGTAGTGACTTCCACTATTGCTTGGTTTCAGGTTACCAGGCCTCCCTCTCTCGTCTCTCCTGTATTTCAGTCTGTCTTTTTCTTTGCCGGCTCCAGGAGTCTGGCTGTCTGCTCTCTAAATAGAGTTGACCTCAGTGCAAACTTGATGCTGCTACTGTCTTTAACTCTCCACGAGTGGCAATGCATAAGTAAGGGTGTTTATGTAAAAGCCTGAGGGTCCAAGGTCACTTGTTCAATTTGATCTATTATACTCTATTCTATGCTAAGAGAAGAGAGAGAGAGAGAGAGAGAGTCACTCAATGGAAACTGGTATGTGCAAAAACATACAATTGTGCTATCTTTTACTGCTGTGGTTTCCCAATGATGCAACAAAATGTAAACTTTGTCGCCCTGGCCACAATGCAATTGTGCATCCTGACATACAGCCTAGTGAATTGAATCTTGGATAAGCATCCAAACCGCCGAGACCAACCGACAACATCCACATAAATCATAATTAGCATGTTTCACTGTTCTGTACACACCTCCAGAAAAATGGAAAAGAGGAAAACCCAAAGAGCCGAGATAATTCAGTCACTGACATGATAATGTGAACAACCTGTAGTTGTACCGGAGGGCTTTGTCTCATAAGAGTGAGACATTGCACTTTTCTCGCCAAGGAAAATAGCAGATGGAGACAGAAGACTGCAACATTCGGTAAATTGTGTGGATACATACTTTTCACGAGTCACTCAAAAGTCATTACGCGCTGAGCCATTTGACTTGGCAAGGAGGGACTCCTCCCGAAAGAGAAGCATGTGATAATTTAACAATAATACACATTTTTTACACACAATTTGAGGTCACATTTCTGTCAGCGTCTCCGCGGTTATATGAGCTCTTCTGAGTTCACTGCTTCGCATTTGTTCGTTTGCCCTTTAAACCAGTCAGTTTGTCTCTGGAAATGTGGTCATGCTCGGGGCCTCGTGACCACATCAGATATATTTTTGAAAAGTTTCAGATCATCTAAGATGGACTCCAGCCTCCACGGCTATCAGTGCTGAAGATAGCCTTTTTCTGCCGAGGCTGTCCTCACCCTGTTACAAGAAAAGTCTAATCTATACAGCTGACGTTTGTAGGGCAAATGAGACAAGAAAGCCAGCACTCCATCCTCCAGCGTGTGTGAGTTCAGGGAAAGGGGTTAATTAGGTTTAATTCAGAGGTGTTATTCTCTCACTACCTCTGGAGGTGCTTGTTCAGCACAACAAAGAAGAGAGGTGACTTTAAAACAGTCCTTGAAGGTGGCGGCTTGTAACCGCCGAGGATGAGCAATAGATCGCCTTCTTTCGGTTCGCGTTACATGATAATTAGACGACAGAGATATGCATTTAAAGCAGACATTGATGAGATGTCATAAGTGTTCTTGTTACCACGTCGTCATTCAAGCCTGTCAAAATGTCACGGACTGTAAAAACAGACAGAAAAAAAGACACTGGAATAACATATGTAACACATCTTACAGTTATGTTAGCCTTTTTCATTTTTTGAGAAGCCGTTGAACTGTTACAGCAAAACTGTCAAGACAAATCTGTATTACCTGTCATACACCTCGCCATACTCTGAAACAGCGCACGGACAACCCTGGCATCCTGACCCTTGAAAAGGACTGGAAAGGGCCAACAGCTGGTGTGATAGAGAGGTCAGGGAGACAGATCAGCCTCCTGTGGCTTCAGGAGTTCACAATTAACACATTTCCACCTGGTACATTCTCCATCCCTTATATCGTCAGACTACGAGGCTTTGAAAGCTCCACAGAGCTTTGGCAGATCAAAGCTGTGGAAACAGGCTCCCTCAGAGTGAAAGACATTAACCCAATTACCTTTTAAATATTCACTCTACACATGTTACCAATTAGGACAGACTGTAGTAGCTCCAGGTGGATGAAGTAAGAAAATAAAGAAGGAACAAGCTTAAACACTCTTTTTAGTCGATGCACTGAGTAACATAAATACATCTATAATATACTTCATGGCTTTCTTCATTTGAATTAATTCCTTCAATTCTGTCCATGGAGTTCATTTAGCAGAGCAGTTAGACATTTTACTCACTCTCTTGCTGCCAATTAGATGAGAAGACTGACACCACTTGCATGCCTGTCTGTTCAGTACACTGTGAAGCTCCAGTCTGCAGCGCGTTAATCTGCGTTAGCATAAATAAAATCGCAACTTGCTTTTCTACTGTAGCTTCTGTGTGTGTGTGTGTGGTAACCAGCTAGTCATAAAAAAAATGATTACTATTGTTACTAAGTAAATTAGTTATGGTGGAGAGTCTCACACTGCTCTGTACTTTAGTGGTGCGGCACTGAATACTTCTGTATCACTCGGCAGGTGGCACAGGGTGGATGGGCTGCGGCTGGGTATTGTCTTTTAGACCGTTTTCAAGCCTGGCCCAGAACTCTTTTCCGATATATCTAGATTGTATTCAGATTGATTTAAGATAGTTTGGACAGTAAAAAAGGAAAAAAAAGCAACATGCAATGCAATTCCAATCAGAGTTGTGCAGATGATCAGCAGAGCGATATGTGGACAATGGTCTGTGGACAGATGCCGAAATCAATTGTTTGCTGACTCCGAGGAGAGGCTTCCGTACAGACAAAGCTGCTACCACGTAGATCAGATTTCATAAGCAAATCCGTCTTGCCCGCAATCTGAACAAAACTTTGTATCTTTTGGGCTCTGTGCAGGCATCTCTCCCGATCACTGATGCTCAGTGGATGGATACCAATGCTGTGGATGGTTTTAGTCACCCACTGCACATTCCTCCTGTCCGAGGCTGTGCAGATCCAATGCCAGTTTGCAATGTTTCCAAACAGCATGCTTTCTTTTGCTCTCTGCTCTGTAAAAGTTAAGACGCTGGTTATTTCTGAGCTTTCTTTACCCTGTGTAATGTCCATGACAAGTTTTCTGTCATGCAGGTTCTCAGGAATCTAAAACTGTTCCCCCCGCTCGATCTCAGCTCCAGTGATGTGTGCAAGTAGATATGTAGAAGCAGAAGTTTCTGTGTGTGTGTGTGTGTAGGTGGATTCTATTACCTTTTTGCAGAGCTAGCCAAGCTGGTTCCCCCTGCTTTAGTCTTCATGCTAAGCTAAGCTAATTGGCTGCTGGCTGTAGCTTCGTGTTTATTGGACAAAGATGCGAGCGGTGTCCGACTTCTCATCTAACTCTCAGGAAGAAAACAAATAGGCGTATTTCCCCAAATGTCATACTTTTCTTAGTTATATAATTTCAAGTGTGTATCCTTGCAAGGATGACAGACTATACATACTGTAGAAAAACTACAGGAGATGGTTTATTTTTCACAAAACTGAAAGCATCTTCTGCTTTTTTAGGCATCCTGTCATCCGAGAACAAATTGTTTTCCATTTCAATTTCTGTCCAAAAAAAACATGAACCGCAAATCACAATGTGTGCGTGGGTGTAAAATGTTAACAATAACAGTGCAGTGAATGGAAAATGAAACGAGAAGTGCAACAGACAACAGGAGGAAACAAACGAGCGAGCGAGGCAGCGAGTTTCGGGAAATATAAGTTGTGTCGCTTTCGCATGTTGACATTCTGTCTGTGATCACGGATGATTAGCAGGACTCTGTCCCCGAGGAGCTGAGCCCACATAAAGCCCTTCACTCTCACTCCTTCCTCCTGCACTGAGCCTCTCTGGGGCAGGAGAAATCACTCAGTGTGCGAGAGATGTGCCAGCGTGCGATCTGTGTGTGAGAAATGGATTTTGAATATTTGGATCAGAAGAGGCTTCTGGGTGGAGTAATGCCTGATAACACTGTCACTAAGGTAATCACCCATGACAAATTCTTCCTCAGCAGAGAAGGGGGCAGCCACGGATGCTGAGGAAAAGCAAAGTTCTTTTGGCTGATTCTGGGAAACCTGTCAAACCAGTAGTTACCAGTGGTGAGTTTGGCTCCAGTGAGAGGCAAACCATACAGACAGACTGTCTCCAGAACCTTCCAGTGCCAATTGGTCAGTGTCAAAAGTGAAAACCCAGCAGGATTTTACTGGCTTTCTTTTGTTCTCTTTTGGTTATTAGCTGCCTTATTCAGGCATTTACTGTTCAGCTTTTGTTTCTGTTTTCCCAAAATGCATGTAACTAAAAGTGAGTCATTAAATGACCTTAATTTGAGATGGTACTTTCTTATATAGCAATACTGGCTACATAAATAAACTTGACTTGAATTGAACAGAGGTGATTTAAATGAAACATCAGCATGTTAACGTGCTCACAGTGAGTTTTATCCTACAGGGATATGATATATAAAATATAAATCTTATCTTACTTATAAATCTCTACCAATTATGACAATACATCCAATAACACTAGAAAAATCATACTTAAAAACTACAATTGTCAATGTCATGGTGGAGCTAGACGAAAAGTTAGAGGATTGGATTCATAAAATAAGATACATTTTCTGGAAACAATGAATGTATTTACATTTCATGGCATTACATTTCTGCCATGCCAGAATAAATATGTAATATTAAAATTTAATCAAAATGTTATATTAATTTCTCCCAAAAAAATACATGTTTTTGTGACTCTTGACTTATTTGCTCTGTAGGGCATATGAGTATTATAGTGATTAATTTAATTAGCTTAATTTAATCATGCATCATCAAACAAATGATACAGAAGGTGTCCACTCTCATTCCTGAAATTTCCTATAATAGAATTTAATTTAATCAACAAGCAAATGTCATCAGCAGTTTGACATTTACCCAAGTTTATAACTTCTTAATCACAGCTAGCAGCAACGGAAGACTTTATTTATTGAAAACAGAACACATCGCCTGAAATAGCTTTAATAATGCTTTCCATATGGAGTTCATGGATTTAACAACTCATTAATTCCCTTGACAAAAGTTCATATTCATATTTTTGAGTGGATATTATCCTGAACAAGATGAGGGTAAAATAAGGCTTGAAATGAATGACTAAAAATAAAGATGTATCCACGGCTTACAATAAGCTTGATTCAGACGTTCACTAACACGTCGTATAGTATGACTGTAGTTGTTTCATTGTGGGCAACAAAGAGGTTTTGAATCTTTGTCCTTGTTTTCATGATGTTTAGACGAAATGAATATTCCCTGCACTGAAGAGTAAAATGCTGTGAGGCTGTTTCTCACGAAGATTTAAGGCAAAAGCAAAACTCCTCAGGACGGGAGCTCTCTGCAGCGGGTTGATTTAAAACCACCCAGAACATCATTGTTCAAGCTGAACAAAAGCGATATCAGTTAGGTGACTCCACAACGCCCAAGACAGTACCATCGCAGCCACAGCCTGTTCAACCTGCTGCCGTCTGGCAAGCGATACAGAAGTATCCACTGCCTTTACCACCTGGACTACAGTGCAACTTTTAACCTCAGGAGGGGAGACTGCACAACTCACCATTTTAAAATAGACTTGGTGATTTATTCTTTCTTTTATTTTGTCTTCCATTGACACTTAATTAAATTGAATTCCGCTGTACAGCTCTGTGTTGTAGAAAGATAAACAAATGAACCTTCCACCTTGAAGTGGATCTTTAGAAGGTGTGCTTGTAGAGTAATGACAGATCCTAATGTGAAAAAAGTACTTGCTGTAAGTCTAACTGCAGATTTTTTTTATGTTTCATCATCATTTTATTGGATGAGAAACGTTAGCTTAGCTTTATTTTATGCTGGATTTCTTATAGAGGTATTCATATATTTAGAGTAACCAGTCGGACAGTTAACATGAATAAAAATGTGTGAAATATATATTTCTTTGTGACATGTTATGTATGTCTCAGTGTTTTTTCTCCGCATATTTACACATTCCATGTTCGGTTACACCTTGTCTCACAGATCTGCTTTTACAAGGGCCACCCTCTGACACTTAGCCTCGAGGCATAACACAAACAACTCATGCATTAATTGAAACGTTGCAGAGGACAAGCCGCAAGTAAAATAATTTATCAAGTTTGGGTTTGACGGTGAGGTTAGCTGTCTATCTCACTTTGGTTTAAATGCTCCTCAGATGCAGTAGCATGGATGGCAGCATAAAAGTGCCTCTTTGATTATATTGGCTATTCTAGATAACAACTTTCTCGCACATCTTTCATTTCCCAAACTTTAAGCTTCTTTCAAATGTGCTGCCTGTCAACACATATAAGTATCTGGCATAGACAGATGCATAATCAGACTCGTGAAACAAACAGCCACTCTTCAATAAAAAAAATCTATTTAACAAATTTCAGCACAAATGTGGGTGTTTTAAAGTTTGACAGGTGTACGTGTATTGATAGCATCGAAGCTTATTACTGGAAATTACAGAAAAAATTGAAGCTGTTTCTACATGCCTAATTTTTGTCTCTTTGTGCACTGGTGAAGCACAATCGGCTGCTGAACTCCTCACTTGATCAGTCATAGCTGTGATAGATTAGCAGGCTCAGTTGCATGGGGCATCAAAGTTTGGTGGCGTTGTATGTGTTGGTGTTGGTATCCAAAGAATTTTGCAAGTTGTGACCTTTTTCAGTTGCCTTTCCAAAACCAAAGACCAAAAATGTAAGAAATGCTGCTGTAGTGCAGAAACACAAGACTTGTGCTGTGTGCAAGGACCCACCTCTCTCTCTCTCTCTCTCTCTCTCTCTCTCTCCTTTGACGAATCTAGACCTGTAAAATGCACGAAGAGCGTCACTTCAATGAATCCATCACTCTTAATTACATGCATGATGTCAAAATAAAAACACAAGTGAAGCCTCAACATGAAGACATTACTCTGAGCAGCATGTATGGGAATAAATTATACCGATGGTCTGAATAACTCACTGCTGCTCTCTGCGCCTGTGCTCTATCAGTGTCCTCTTCTCACATGGCGATGTCATCAGTTATGAATTTGATTTTCACTGAGAAAATAGAGGGGTAGCGTGCTAACATATGAAAAGTGTCAATTGGGTCTCACCACCAATGCGTGAGAGTTGGCAGTCCTGACTAAGGCTCAGTTAGGGCCTGCATTGCCATCTGTATGTGGCTGCTATCTTTAGACTTGGTTAAAAGCTTACAAAATGTACCTGGCACATCTATGACTTCTTTTCTTTGGGCTAATATGAAATCCGCTCTTAATGTTGCACCACCAGAACTTTTTTTTTTTATCAAGGTTAGGGCAAGGTTTTTGCCATGGCTAAATATAAAACTTCACTCACAGTGGAAAATGTCAGGTCACTCAGTGCATCGCAGATGAGAGAAACTGTTCGTGCCCATCCATCACTTCAAATCCAATAACATCACTTTTTACTGCTGTTTCAATATGGAACCACTGCCGCTTCTTTCTGCAGTTCTTCAGTGGTATGAAAGCATATCTGTCCTAATCTTTCTCATACTTCTTGACAGAACTTGAACTTTCAAGGTATTTAACATCAGCCATATCAAGGTACTCTATGAGGAAATACTCATAGGGCAGTTGATTGGGTCTAGTGTGCATGGTCCTTGACATTACAGCATATAATGAAATGACAGAACATCCCTTGAAAAGAAATTTCAGTAAATAGATACTATGAGCTAATAGTATATATATATATATATATATATATATATATATATATATATATATATATATATATATATATATATATATATATATATATATATATATATATAGCAAAGAAGTGCAATATCCGACTTTACTTAAAAATAAATGGCAATAGAATGAAACTGAAAAACAAAGAATAAGAATTGGCAAAATAATGTCAGGTACAGTCATATTTAGACCATGAGTTAAATTAGAGAAGCGTTGTGGGTGGATGATAGTCTATATCTTGTTGGCGGGGGGGCCCCAGCATGCCAGTTAATGCAAAAGATTGGAGGTCTCTGACATAAAAAAAAACAAAGTCTGGCTTTGAAACTACGACCTGTAACTGTGTGCATGTGAAGTCACAGCAGCAGTAAGTGAAAATGGAGCAGCAGAATCAGAAGGCAGCGACTCAGAAATATTCCTCAAAGTTACTGAAGCTTCGACCTGATTTTACATGGCTTCCTTTGCTTCTTTTGAACTTGCGTGACAGTTGACTTCACGACTTGACATGACTGACTTGACTTAGATGATTTGTTCAAACAGTTCCATTCATCATTT
The DNA here is from genome assembly GCA_014281875.1 of Nibea albiflora. Classification (NCBI taxonomy): domain Eukaryota; kingdom Metazoa; phylum Chordata; class Actinopteri; family Sciaenidae; genus Nibea; species Nibea albiflora. The sequence continues at coordinate 9,971,991 of CM024789.1, read as the reverse complement.
CTGGACAGGGTATAAAAACTTTTTTTTTTTTCCATATACTGTACTCTCCAGTTTACCATGAGGCAGAATCATTTTCGCACTGCTTGGCTTTCCATCCATCCAGTGAAAGAAAATTAGCATTTATTGGCAGGAAGAGTATTCATTTGCATTCAGACTGGTCTATCATTTCCATTTCTTACCCATTAATCACTCACTTTATCCCTAAACTAGCTGATATGCGATGAAATAAATAAAGATGACTTTTCCCCCCCATCATCGCAGTCAGATCATATTTATTTTTGTCTATTTCACAGCATCCGTATGAGAAATAATTGTCTTTTCTCCTTTTTTTCCCCTCTTCCTTTCATTCTGTGTGATACTGCTGACATGCTATTTGACTGAGGTGATATTATACATTTACATTTTATTTTTTAAGCTCTAGAGAAAGTCATTTACCGTTGGACTATGAATCACTAAGATGATGCCCCTACTTTAAAAGAATGGGATATCATCTTCTAATATGTCTATCTTAAAGGCATCATAAAGGCAACCTTTCACACACAATATCCTGACCTTCATTTCATCCCTATCTTTGTTGTAATTGATTCTTAAAGGAAGTTTTGCTCAGCAATATTAGGTAATTACATATTTGGCTCGGAGGTGTTCCCTGACAAAAGTCACCTTAACACTTATCAAATAAATCCTCTATGGAAGTGAGTTCTTAAAATTGATTTGACAATTTCAATACATGATGTTACAATAATTTATTGTTTTGCTATAACATCAAAAAGAATAGCATATATATATGTATATATTTATTTATTTAAGACAAGAACATGCAGTTGTAGTTGTATATTTGAAGGGGTCAACTTGTAGAGCGCGCTCCGCATGAGGCCTGCTTGCTGCACGTCATATTTCCTCTCTCTCCCCAATTTCCTGCCTGTCCTCAGCTGTCGCTATCAACAGCTGCCCCTCACAGGGGGAAAAAAATGGGAGAAAATCAAGGTTGAAAATTTGGATGACAATGCAATCAAGGTCAAAGATGTCTTCTTTACACAAGTGGATTCAGTCATTTTGCAAAGTTGTCTACTGCACATGCCAGAATGTAAGTAATAGTAAACTTACTAAACTATTAACAGACCCTGGGGCAAAATTAAGCTGTTAATCCCCATCTCTGCCTCTCTCTGCAGTGCGTACAGTTTTCTATACTAGAATACTGCATAGGCCCAGATTTGCTGTGTTGTAATTTCATTTAATATATTCATTTAGGAATATGCAGCATATAAATACATAACTGAAATAGTCAATGTTTAAAAATGAGATTAAAATACATAATAAAAAGGAGCCATCTTAAGGAACCTATCATTTGTTGTGCTTTAGTGGTGCATGTTCCTAAACAGATTAAACAATTGACAAAGGCCTGGAGGTTTTAGGTCCCTGGATACTGATACAAAAAACAGAGAGAGTGACCCTAGAGAGAAGAGTTGTGAATTTAAATGAATCATATTCACATCCAGATATCTACAGACTGAGCTGCCAGGGTGCCCGAGGATATTAAGTATTTGTCACTCCGAGCACAATTTAGTTCTTTGCACCAGTTTTAAGGTCATATAGCTAGTTTTGATTTGACTTTTCAGTCAGATAAATGTAATGAAATACGACAAGAAGACCATTCATCCTTCCTTTTTGTCATAAATGAACAGATTCCTAACAGGCAGCTCTGTCAACGCATGTTCTCTACCTCTGATGTATGCATACCATACACCAGTGACTAAACCGTTTTACATTTGCTATTCTAAACACCTATAATACGAAAATCTCCTATTAACTCCTTGTCATTGTGATAACGTGGAGCCGTAGATGATTTAATCTGCAGTGAAGCAGCACACAGGAGTTGTCAAAACTGTCACCGACAGTGCCTCATATAGAACATCATAAATACTTGTCATTACATGAGTTCACTGTGGTTGGTTAATCACAGCTCTGACAATATGTTCGTGTCCATGGTGTAAAGGTAAAGCAAACACGGGCTGTTTTGCCTATCATAAAACTAAACAACACAGTCTATTATCGCTGACCTGTTCTCTTCCACAGTACTTCTGCACTCAGTCAAGTCTGATTCTCAATTCTGCAGGTATATTAACTCAAGGTCACTTACTTCAACCCCTCCGTGTCAACTCGTTTATCCATTTCAAGCCTGCTGTTACACCTCTATTGGTGTACAGAATCCCATCAAGCAAACTGGCGCCTACCACCCTTTCTAATTTTGTTCAATTTGAACTGGTATTTTCTGGGATGCCCTGTAAAATGTGTTCAATTTAAGGATATTATACTTTTATTAGAGATGGTAGAAGCGTACAGAATTGAGAAATGGAGGGATACTGGTGGCCTGGAGGGACCTTTAGCTTGGTGATTTTATTTCTCAGAACACTTTCATTTATCATGATCGTTCGCTCTTGGTAAGCTGTGTAATATCACACAGCTGTCCACCTCGAGGGCCTTACTATTCAATAATAATGTTAATTTACAGGAGTTCCTAGAATATGCTGTTTACATAATCCCTTGAATTAAAATTGTATGCAACTCAGAGAGAAAACACTGACGCTTGATAGTAATTATTAGTCTATTACAAATCCGGCACACAAAGCACAAAGTCCCAGCTAATCTTTCTAAACATTTTCATGTAAATGGTTACAGCCTTGTTCCCTTTTTTGTTGAAAGCTAGATGACAAGTTGAGTACAAATTATTGGCCGAGAAGTTGTCCGTAACTTGTTATGTTTTCCCTTGATGTACAGATGAGACAAATTACATACACCATGCCATTTTGTGAGCTTTACAGGTAGGTGGATACACTGGACAGAGCCTGTCTAGCTTTGTCCCTCTGTTTTCATGCTATGCTAAGCGCCTCCTGGCTGTAGCCTCATTAGATGAAAAAAGTATCAGGCCTATAAGTGAACTAGAATAAAGTGGTTGTGATGGAAGAATGGGAGTTTCTGTTTGTAAGCCAAGGTGCGTACTCACATGAGCTTGACACTTGTGAGGACTGAAGGGGGTTATGCTGCAGGGGAACTTAATATCACTATTTTTTTCCCCCATCATGACAGCTACCTTTCAAGTCTACAGGAGCTGAGTGTTTTATGCTTGAAGGATAGATTCTTGGTGGGGACCACTTTAAACTTGTTTGCTCACAGCATGTGTGGGTTTGTGCAACTACCATGGCAATTAAAAACAAGTGATAAAAAAAGAGGCTTTGCTGGCTGGTGGAGATAAGCTTGCACACCACTGCTATCATACAGCCTTTTATCACTTTTTTTTTTTTTTACTTTGAGTTCTCTACTTGTTACCAGACTGCCTTCTTAGATTCGGTTGTTGAAAGATCCAAAAATGACCCTTTGAAGATCTGAATTTTATTGCTACACTCTTCTTTAAGAAGCCATCATCATTAAAATCCAACTTTATTTACATTTTCTTCATATCTACAAACACTACACACCCTTAAGGTTGTAAATGATTTAGTTAATAGACACACGGCTGGACAACAAGGAACCAAGCAAAATAATACCCCACACATCAAGAAAATAAATTATATATAAAATCTAAAACTATAAATTTGGAGTGTAGAAGAAGATTTCTCTAAATCCCCTCTGATGTTTACTCTTCACTTTTCTCTCTCATTATTCTCCTCCAATATAGTATAAGCCTGGTTTCCTGTTATTCCCTACAGCCTTGGTCAAAATCTGTGGCTAATTACAGTGCACAATAAACTGAAGTAGTCAGACAAAATTTCCATTATTTGTCCTGAAGCAAACTGAAATATGATCCTCTGTTTGCTTTGCAAGTTCGAATTGATTAACACAAACAAACAAATTATTACATGGGCTCATTTGACTAAATGTTGGATTACCCCAAACTCATAGTCACCCCACCTAGTAATAAAAAAAATGCAACTCAGGATGTATGACATTGTATAAAAGCACCTTAATAAAGTTAGCAGTACAGCAGCACAATTGAATGACAATATGAAATAATTACCGTTCACCACCTTCTGGGTAAAGACCACTGTTAATGTCAACATGTTAACAAGGCGCTAGAGGATCAGCCGTGTGTACAAACACATGGTTTACAGACTGTCAGACAAAGACAGCTGAGTCGTGTCATAGTGATTAGGTATTGGCCTTGAAATCTGCCAACAAATTATATTCAACAAGGTCTGGCTCTGTACTCCACTGCCAGTTTGGATTCAACCACATTTTCAAGGATAAAACAGTGCTCTGTGGGAATATATTTTAAGTATAGTATTGGTATTTAGTATAAGTATATTAATTTAACTGTTACCTCAGAATTTGTACAAAGGCACAGTTGTATGCCGATGATACTGCTCTCTATAAGTAGACTGCATATGAATTGCAAACCCTACTTCATGCCTTCATGTTACCAAACAGTGTTAAGATATGGGGTAGCTTGGTTTAGTTATTGGTGAGCACACTGCTTTTAAATCACGATCCATGTGAGGTTGATAATCTATAGACCTCGTTTTTTTTAATCGATGAACAGTATCTATGAAACCTGCTCTCTGCTCGCTCTATAAGTTATCCATAAGAATAGGAACAGTCTTTTTGGAAACAGTGGAGCAGTGAATTTTTAAAGTTTTCAACTGCTGTAAACAAAAACATTTCCATTCACCTCCACTGAATAAGGGTCCCGGCAGAAAGACACTCTCCTGGTAAAGGTTTCATGCTATTGAATTGGTAACATAATGGACCAAGAATTGTAGGAATGTGCCAAAAAAAGGCAAGGTATGCAAGCACACACAATGCATCAAGGTGAGACCAATTTAATGCAAACATAACCTTGTTTATAATAAATAAAATGAAAATCTCCAGGGTATCTTCAAACAGCAGTGATCTGCCTTTGGCTTTGCTTATCTTTTCATCCGCTGTGCAAGTCCGTAAACATGGTCACCACAGCCAGACGTCTGTCAAACATAGTTAGTAACGGCAGGTTGCTCATGACTTTGTGGATGTAGTATGGAGCAACACTCCATTGTGCAATTTGTGACAATTAGACAAGAAATTAGCAATCAGAGGCGGTCAGACAGAGAATGCATGTTGTGAAAAACAAAAAAGTCAGAAAATAAGAAAAGACTGCGATCAATTTGACACTGTGGGACACAGTTGTCGGTGAAGGATACAAACATGTTTGTCTCAGTATTTTCATGAAGTAGAGAAACCAAGATTGTTGCACAGGGATATAGTAATATATAGCTTCAGTAAGCCACGAGAAGGTGTGATATGACTCTGACTCTAACATTTTCAGTTAGCACAGGAGCTAAAGATGGTCCTACTTGGATGGAAGTAGATAAGAACCTTTTCTGAAGTTAATTAAATTTTGGCTGAGTTTTCTCTTTTTTCTCATAGCATTAAACATAACATATAATGTTTTCTATCATCTGGGTGTTTAGCACTTTTGTGCATTCAAACTAAATGTACTGAAATCTTAATTATTTTAATGTGCAGTAAAGGCTAATGGAGGAATAGCCCACTAGACCCACGAGGGATAAGACATAAACCTAAAATCAAATTGTTGTGCCCTGAGCTTTGTTTATCTAGACCAATTTGGCTTAATGGAGGAGGCAGTTTTGTCTGTGTTCATTAGAGTATAATGGATTGACTTTAATAAAATGATAATTACTCCAGTGTGTTTAAAGATGAGTGCAAGGAAATTAAAGAGATTTTTATGCATGCTGTGTGTCACACCATTCTTTCAGAATCAAATCAAATTAGACATAAAAGTTTGACAGAACAAACAAACAAAGACTTGTGTTCCTTACTCTGGAACAAAATAATTTCTCTCTTGATTTGCCCATTTTTTTTGTCAGCTATAATCCCAATTCATTCAAAGGCAAATTGCATTGCCGTTTGTGTGTATGGTTTCAGCCATGATTGATTGATTTCACCAGAACATGTAAAGTGGAGCTTTAAACAAGTCTTGAGGTCTCCTGCACCCCACAAGGCTTATCCTGTGCATTATAGGCTACACATAATCATCCATCAGGGCATTATTGTGTGTATAATATTCACTTGTTTATCTCTCCCCATAGATCTGGATGAAATATTTTCTCCCAGTAAAAACTCTCATTGTTATTCAGTGAATGCACTGAGGCTTTGATGCATTCATGAGAGACTATACAGATAAGAATTCAGTTCCATTGCAACCCCAGTTAATAGGTTTGAGAGGAGAGGAATGACATTTTAAAGAACATAAACAAATAAAAGATTTTTTTTTTTCATGCTACGCCACCTGACAAGCCACAGAGTGTTTGTGTATGTGATACACATGGCGCCTTTGCACAAAGGTCAAAGCTGAAAAAAAGGTAACCTCTTAGCCCAGTGTCACCGGGTAATAGACTCAAAACCAGGCATGTTTATGATATAAGGGGGGAAAAAAACCATATTTCAGTGTCAACACCATGCCGCCGATGAAACAAACTCTGAGGTTTATGTTTGTATCAAAATTGTGTTGATGGATATTGTTTTTGTATTTTATAGCCTGAGCTGTTCCCTTCTGAAAGTTGTTTACATTTCTTTTCTCCTGTAACATTGTCCTGAAGCGGCAGTGTAAGGATTTTAAATCAGCAGTCTTACTGATGCATTTGAGATCAAGCATGACCTGACATAAGTTAAGTTAAACCCGACTGAGTTACTGCTGAATTATTTATAATGTAATTCAAATTGTTTAGTAAATAAAGTTATATCTGTTGAATTATACATGATGTATCACACCTTTTAGAATATTTAAAGCTGCAATCATCAAGATTTTTACATTAACAATGGATCAATCGACCCCCAGAGGTTTATCGTCTGACTTTGACTGCACACTGCACAAACCATTTTAGCATCTTTGCTTTGGTCTTGCATCTTATCAACCCTGTTTCCATGGGCACCAGGTAACTGTTTAAATAAACAATCTTTAATCTGACTTTACACTACCTACCCAGTGCAGGTAGACTGTATGCTATTATCTAGGCCACTAAGTCAAGCCAGTGAACAAACAAAAGAACAAGCAATATTTGAACATTTCATTCATTATCATATTATTTTATCAGTAATATGATCCTTCAATACAATGAGGATTCAACATAAACAATAAATAAATGAAAATGAAAATAACAGAAGTTTTCCATAAAGCTCTGATTCTTTATAGTGTGATGTTTACTGTGTGTATAGTAAAAAGAGAGAGAGACAGAAATCTCAAAAATCTATCCACCTAACCATTTTTGCCATGCTTCACTTTTTATTATCAGGGCGTCGACGTTCATATTTTATTCATATTTCCACATTCAATTTTAGGAATTAATTGGTATAAAAGTATTGTCATTTGTGAAATTACACTTGTAGATTGCTCTAGCCTCTTCAATTAATTCCACTGATCCAATTAATGTAACGGATTAAACTGTAGCAAAGCGACACATCGCTTGTCACTCAGCAAGGTATTCATCATACTGCTGATGTGCACAAATTACACCCTGAACCAACAAACTCATTCAGAAACTGTCAAACTTTTGTTTGTCTCCTGCTTACAAAACGAGCTACATGAATGGGCTTCAGCTAACTGTGTAAGGCGGTCTGTTATTTAAATTCAATTCTCCACCTAGAGAATCAGCCATATTCTCTCCCCAAATAAAAGCTAACCTCTTTATTCTGGTTTCTTTTTCTCAACCTCTTTCTCTCTGTGTCTGTCAGCCGACGCAGCTCAGTTACAACTTAAGTTAAATGAGTAGGCATGGGACGCAACTTAATGAGAATTTGTTTTTGTTTCTCTGCCAGCAATTAATTTGTTAAAGCAGAATGAAATGAGCGCGTCTCAGGAAATGTAAAATGGAATATTAATTAAATTACAAATGGAAATCATGCTTGTATGCTAATAGCAGCCGACAGGCTGTGTTTTTAATCTCCTGATAAGTTTTAAAAGGGGGAGCTGGTTCGGTTGCATATATCCAAGTGAGGCGAGAAGTTTCATCTTCTTCACTCCTGTGGTTTTAATAGTGTTAGTGGAGCTACACATGAGAGGCAGTTGAACCCACATCTGAGCTTTGTGGCTGATACGCATGATGTGTTACAGACTGCAACTCTGCTAGACTTGGATGTGTCAGTTGCACAGAGGCAACCAGGTAATGAGATGTAGATATCCCACGCGCCAATTTTAAACCCCGTGTTCTCATTCCAATGGCCGCCTGTCACTTCGGGAGTAATGGCACGCTGCATCAATAACCACTATCCTACAAACGGAGGAGGCGGAGACGTGGAGTCACGGAGTCCACGGCGAAGAACACAGAGGGAGGAGACAAGGGCAAAAGGGTAGCAAGTGCTGAGGAAACGGTGTGAAAAAAAATAAATCAGCCAAAATAAACACAGTCGTGGAAACACTGGCTGCGACGAGACTGCCATCAGTGCAAGGTTGAAAAGACGCAGAAGCGTCACACAGGCGTGCGAGTGTGTATGCGCGTGCGGTCAAAGTGTGTGAACTCTGTGCCGCTGCTAATGCATGTGAACAGGACCTCAGTATTGTGTAAGCACACAGTGACAGAGGACTGGATGAATAATTCAGCGTCCTCACTCCATGATCTCCACTGCTCGACACGCGCTGCCTGTTTACAATGCCTGGGAGTGTGTGTGCACGTGTGTGTGTGGGAGAGTGAGAGGGAGAAAGAAAAGACACCTAATCACGCATATGATTATGTCTGTGTTTGTTTGAATTTACATGTTTAAGATCAGATAAAACCAATCCTCCAGGAGGATTGGAGATTTTTCTTTTCATGAATCTAGTGATGTTAGTAAAAGAAACATCGGGGGAAAGCTTACGGCACAAATGACATCAGTGTGCAAACATCGTCCAGACAGCAGGTCTATAGCTTGTCTATTTAAAGCCTTCAAATGGATTCTACAAATGATTTATTTTAGTAGCCTAGCCTGTACGTGGTGCCTCTGAAAGGCTTGCCTGAGGGAGAAGCTGGTTTTCTGGGTGGAGGGTATGAGATGGGTCAGGGATCGTATTCTGAGCCAGGCTGCAGCCTGACCAGTGACTCCTCAATGGCCTGAAGGGGTTTGTACTGCCCGACTCCTGCAACCTACAGAGCTGTCTGCACCAGATGACCACCTCTTGCATTATTCCACAAGTGGACTTTGCATGGATTGAAATGCTGCTTATGTATTGTAACCATAACTCTATGATCCCTCTAACAAGCCTCTACAGATTTAAACACTCGCCACATATTTACAAACTGTACGTACCCAAGGCTGGAACAGTAGCAGAGCGGTTGCCATTGTTGCCTCATTGATGTTTGGTTTGATTTCGCAAGCCTGTCGGGGCCTATTTGTGTTGAGTTTGCATTCTGCCCATAAAATTAATCGCTTTACGTATACACTCCGGTTTCCCAAAGGTTACAAACTAGCGTAACATGGGTGGTACTCACATTTCAAATAAGTACACAATAACATTCTTCGGTTTTCCCAAACATTGCTGGGAAATATGAGGCCCTGCGTTTGCACATCAAATACAGAATATCTTTAAAACAGCAACTCCACCTCTGCAATGATAATATAGATAATGTAGCATGTAGACAAATTAAAATATATGTCAAATGTTTTGGAAAGACATACACATGAATATGAACCGGACAGGTAATGTGTCATGAGGTGACACCTTTCTGTGTGGAGTTCTCTTGCAGAAAGAACAGTTGATTGATACTACTGTTATGTCTGTTTGTTAAACTTTAACTAGAGACGGTTATTTTGACTTAGCTTAGCTTAGCATACCTTAAGGGAAAAGGGAAAAACGTCAAGCTTGGCACTGTCCAAAGTTAAAAAATAAACTTCCACTAAATCTCACTAATTAACAAATTATGTATCATTATTTATGTGCGCTCCAGACAGTTTCTTGGCCAGGCACAGTTTCCTTGCTAGAGTCTCCAGTTAATAAGTGCATTTTTTGCTCAAACTGTTGGTATATCAGCTACAACGACCCTAAACAGGATGCACATACGCGTGTATGGATCTTCTCATCCAAATAAAATTAGCTTATTGATCTCTTTGGGGTTTGCCCTTATAAAACGGCAGAAACCTTGCTACTCTTCGTTCACTGAGACTTCAGTAACAAATCAAACTGAAAGGGGCCTCATTAGAAGGCAAGATCTTGGTTTATGTACATCATATATATATATATATATTCACTCTCTAACAGGGCTGGATAAGTGCAACCCCTTCTGTGAGTCTGACAGGACAGCATGATGTTGAGACTTGTAATAGGTCAGAACAGAACAAAGCATCGCACCAAATGTAACCAGACTGCACAAGCAGAAGGCTGGAGGGTGGGCAGCACCACACAAACGACCCACTGGGTGCTGCTCTATGGGTCAGCAGGTGAAAGAATGCAAAGCACTACCCAACTGCTATGGAGACTGTCGGAGGCACAAGACCACAAGCACATGCTAATTGTGGCCAGTAGTCCAGTATCAAAGGTTAAAAATAGAGGTGGCAAAAAGGCAGGAGGAAAGACCTGGGGCACAAACCATCTATCCAGACTGCTAAACAGAAGGTGGAGGGCCATGGTATTAACACGTGCCAGTAGTGGAGGACTGTTGCACAGTGGTCTCCCACACCTACAGCCGCTAGGGTGAGAAGTAAACCAAGACTGAAGTGGACTGCACAGTGATTTCTTCCACCCACAGGTCTCTTTTTTAGGCATAGACACAGAGAGTATTGAAAACAATGCCAGACACTCACAAGACCACAACCTCTTCTGCAGTCTTTATGCTAAGTAGATGCGTACGGGAAGCAAGTCAGCAAATGGCCTAGACTCTGACACCGCAAAATGTAGGGCAATAGAATAACGAGGTAAAATTAAGATAAATCATTTTCTATAGTTCTTTACAGAAACGTTGAATAAAACCACATTCCTCGTGAGTGCAAGCATTACCCAAATGGTTATTTGTATGCATTCTTGTTTCTAATTTATCTATTTAGATTATTTAGATTAGTAAATGAGTTCACGCCCAGCATTCTTATCTAGGAACATGGTGGCATTGCTTATGCAAAGTCTGAGGCAGCAAGAAACGAGAGGTAATACGATCGGACAGGTTGCAGACATGCCGATTCAGCCGGATTAAACAACTTTAATTTAAGATGAAACCGAGAATGGGCAGACTGGAAACGTAAGCGACAATGTCTCATTGAGCAAGCAAACTGCGTGTGTGCATGATTATGCTAAATATGCACTGTAGGTCAGAGTTGAACAAGGAATCTGGTCTATAAACTGTGATAGATGTTTTCAGTTGTTATAATTGCAACATTTACCTCAGCCAAACTTGTTTGGAGTAGAGTAGAACAGAGTAGCAATTAGACCTCTCATCAGGCTGAAGTTGGTTGGTGGAGCGAAGTGCAGTGCGTTTAGACAGCACAGATTGACGAACAACAGGCAGACAAAGCATGACAGATTTGGAGCTGTGCTACATATGGTTAAATACAGCGGGTATACACAGCAGAGAGGCAGACACTGAATCATATTAACAGCAGAGGTGCCTATAACTATGGTTGCTTTGTTCGTTTTTATGTTTGCTGCCGTATTAACAGTCCAAATGCTATTTTCTGTGTTTTGCTGTAGTTTAGAAGTCGGGTTGCCTGTGGGAAGAAACTCTTTCCCGTCCTGGCAGTATTGAATCTTAAACTGTGGAACCTTCTGCCAGATGGCAGCAGGGAGAAGAGTGCATGGGAGGGGCGTGATGGATCATCTATAATGCTTCTGGCCTTGGGCAGGCAGAGCATGTTGGAGATGTCCATGACAGAGGGGAGAGAGACCTTGATGGTCCTTTAAGCTGTCTTGGAAAAAATCAGGTGGTAGGTGAGCTCCCCTCAGCAGGAAATAGAAATGCCGTTGAGATTTCTTTGTGAATACTTTGTTGTACTGGGAATCATTTAACTCTATAAAAGAATAACGATAATAACAACAAACTGTCATGTGTAATGCCAAGATTGATATGTTTCATAGGTAAACCCACATATACCAATTCAGGTATGGCATGAGGCATTGCTCTGAAGCATTACACTGACAAACACAGGACTCACATAATCCGCCTTTTGGTGGTATACCCACCCCGTTTGTTTCAATAAATTGTTTGAGATGCATGCTTCTAGTTAAATGCCCTACTTTCAGGATATAATATCACTGTAGCATGAACTTTTTCTATATACCATAAATTTAACCCAAAAGTTGAATATCCCTAACTTTTTTGTGAGCGGTGTAATTATAAACCTTCTTGTTTATGCTTCATGAGGTTGTGTAATTTTGACCAAATTAAAAAAAACAAACCAAAACAAAACAAAAAAAAACTCAATGGTTCAGCAAAACTAACAGGAGAATGAAGGAGCTGTCAATCAAGCACAGATTGGACACGCCCACGCATTCTTGAGGTGTAAACAGGTATGAGTGAAAACACCAATGTGGGCGGACTGTATGCGTGTAGGGGTTCCAAATGTTCTGCTGTCCGGTTCTCGAAAACATCTTTACGTCTGTTAAAACTCTAAATAAAATTACACTTAATACACAGGCAAATAAGGACATCGTCTACGGCTTCTGCTGTCAACGAGAATATTGTACACAGGCCTCTGTGTCTGTCACGTCTGCATTTATTTGGTTACACCATCTTTGTTCCACAAAAATGCTTAAGCCTCTCAGCCTATTCCTCTGGGCGCCTCTTCTGCACTCTATTTACACTAAAAACCACAGTTTGTCACAACAACATTGTTAAGAGTTTCGCTGTGTGTGTGTGTGTGCGCGCGCGCGCGTGTGTGTGTGTGTGCGTGCGCGGATTGATTCGTCTCTAACCTGCTCTGTCTTTTCAGCAAGCTTTTATGATGCTATACACAATAGCTTCAACTCCACATTGGAGAGTTATGGAGGGATTCATTAGCTGATTCCCCAAAGAGAAGCACTGTAAGAATGTCAGCTCATACCTCTATTGTAGCTCTCGTACAAAGCCACTAGAGAAGCCCACACATCCATGTTTGTCTTTGGGTTTTTTTTTTTTTTGAGTGTTTATTTGTTGTTGTTTTCTGACAGGATGTCACCACTGCATTTTTGTGTTCTTCAGCAAAGCCGTTGAAGAAGCTGTTTCAGAGAGATCAAAGCCATATCACTTACAGAAACCTTGTTTTGTTTGCGTTTTTATGTTATGTGTTCTTCTCAAGATTCATATTTCTAAAGAATATCTCCGGAGCCCGATACATTGGAAGAGGACACTGATGTAGTCTTGCACAAATCTGTAATTTTATGGCTACAAAGGAGCTCCCTTGCACCAGTGTGGGCGGAGTAGGACGTCTGAGTTTTTGTATACGCAGGTAAGGTAGCACAGTGCAATTGCGGCATGAATTCATGCTTTCATTTGGACTCTTTAGACCACCCTGATGGCAAACGCAAATTTGAGTGGTTTAAGGTGGCGGAGGCACACACACAGACCTCTTTAAGCTGTAGGTCTAACCTACTATTGTCATCTAAAATATGCTTGTCTGCCCCTTGACACACAGTGAATAAAACAAAGGGAATTTCAGTGTATCAGCTTTTTATTTTTTTAAAGGTGGACATCATGTGCCTTTGGACATCATTTGGGCTGCTTTTATTATCTGAGGTGCTGTGTTTTCATATTTGAGATGCTGCGTGTTTGTGTAATGGGGCTCTGCACTTTTTGAATAACAATTTTCTCTTTGGAGAAGGTGGCCTGGGCTCTCCTTCAGGCCCATCAGGAAAATGATTGCTGCTTTAAAAGAGGATGAGGAGAGCTGATTTGTTTGGGCCATTATGAATCCCACCCACACTTTACTTTTTATATTACTCCGTGTTTAGACAACAATGTGGCCATGGCAAATGATATATATGGAAATACAAGCCGGTTGAAAAAGCCTATCTGGAAATATTCTCTATGTAATGGTCTGAAAGAGAGGGATATAACGTATTTTATTAGAGTTCAATATTCACAACATTCCCCCAAAGTTAGACAATTGCTTTTCAGCAAGCCCTTCTGTTTTTTCATCTGTTTTTTAATGGTAAACACAGTCAGAGTTCTGCTGAGAGATAATGCCACTAAGTTCACTTTTCTTTTGTAAACATACATTTCCATTAGGTTTGGCAGATCACACTCAGCTGTACATTTCTCTATGTTTCTATATGACGATGTGAATCCTGCCAACAATTTTGTCCTTGCATTTCCTGGAAGTATTACAATAAAGTTTTCTACAGTTACATGAGGCCACAACACGGCTTATGGTTTCTGGTTCAGTTGGTAGATTAGAGTCCATGACTATCTACTGAGGCAGGTATCCATGCCCCAGTAGCACAAATCTGACAGGAGCTGCTGCTCAAAGCATTCGTCCATGAAATGTGTTTGCTGGTAGATCTGTAAGTGAGATTAATGGACAAAAGGTAGCATGTGTGATATCATGTTACTCTACAGGGCTGCTGTGCACAACATTTTACCTGCATGATGTGAATTGCACCAGCATCAACTAATATTGCTATCCATTATGACTTGTTTCGTTTTTATTTACTATAGCAGTTCATGCTACTGTTTCTGCAATGCTACAATCCAAGACAACACTTTGGAGCAAACAAATTACTCCACAAAAAATATCTATTAAATATTTCACCAATAGCAAAAATGTGTAAGATTGTTATTTCTGGAATGGACAAACCTGTATTTTAGCTCTCACTGCTCCGAGGTAAAAGTCTCAATGATTGTCAGACTTCAAAGAAACATGGAGCCAGCTGTTGTGGTTCAAGCGATAAAATGCCAATACCCTACAAGTCCTTCCCGTCTTCACTTACTGGGCTCCTGTCTAAACTGTCAGCACAGGTGACAATAACACTGGCCAGCAGAAGTGTCAGCAGAATACTTTCATTGTCCAGCATGGTGCATCAGTTGTATGGCTGACAAAGCTGATCAAAGCTGGTATCCTTTAAGAGAAAATGTCTGAAACACCCGTAGAGACCGGTGTAGAGACAGCTATTTCAATTAAAGATAAGAATTTAATGTTATTGACAGTCAAACAGCAATTCCCACAGTGTAACAAGGTACGCTGCAGTCCTCATGAACATAATAGAAAGCAATGGTAAGACAGATCGGGTCTTTAATGTACGAAGAAAACATTTGCCATGCATTTTGCATTAAACCCAATGAAGTGTAGAGATCTCAGTTTATCACCGCTGCTCACACTTACTTCAGATGCTTTCCATTCAGTGGCTGGACTGCAAACAGGGTTTGGGGAGTGCGGTGAGGTGCATCAAGATAAATGAAAGCATGTAGGTTTCTGATTCCTACCCCTTGTTTTCATTCTTTGATTCTTATCTATCTATTTTTAAGAAGACCTTACTTGTGAACCTTGATTGCTCAACTACAATGGCAAAACAGTCTTCATGCTTGCACTTGCCGGAGAATCAGTAGCAGAAGGTTGAGGTCCTCGCCTTCTCTGGCAAGCGTAACCACCCCACTCACCTCTTCCTCTTGGTCTACTCATATGCTCTCATGTGCCTACGTACTGTTTTCAATCACCATCTCATGTTTGTTGGTCCAATATTTAACTCTAACATTAGGAGGATAAAAGACAGGACAGGAAATAAAGAAATAAATGAAAAGAGATAAAAGGTATTTTCCATAAAGACCAAACAGAGGCAGAGACAGGAAATTATTCCATTAGAATGGGTCAATGTGAGGTTCTCCTTGAAGGGGAAGCCTCTCATTCTGTGACACAAGATAGAGACTGACTGATGTTCTAATGGGATTGAGGATGGTCATTACAGGCATAAGCTACAAGAGGCAGTAGAGTGATCATTTGTGGCAGAGTAGAAAGCACTGGCTGGACAAGTCCCTTCAAAGCCGTGAACACAAACACAGGCATTTCAAAGTGGACCAAACAAGTAGTAACAAGACTAAGGTGAACCTGTACATCATTGCTTTAGGTTAAAGGCTAATTTCAGCATGCTAACATGCTAACAATGATTCTGTTTGCCTTGGTAGCCATTTTAATTACTGTAAGTGTGTTAGCATCCAGTTAGCATAAAGTGTGTCTTAGGATGATGGAAATGTCACTAGCTTTTCAGGAATCACCAAAGTTATTTCAGTTCATCCTCTGGGCAACATGACTGGTTTGTACCATATTTAAATGGTTATCAAACAGTACTCCAGAAATTGCTAGAAAGTGCTAGAGGAAAATCTGTGGATTAGCAGAAGGATTAGGATACGTCTTCTGGAATGAATTTACAAAATGTTGCACCAACCTATCCAGACATAGAATTGTTTTACTGTATAATTGAAAACTGATTGATTGATTGAATGTGTTGCTGCTCCCACCTGGGAGTGTTATGTTATGATCTTCCCAAGAAGTCACTGTTTGTCACTTGGTTTTTCAAAAACAAAGAGCTGTTAAGGAGATATTAAAAGTTGCCAAACCTGGCGAGAAAGTAAACACTGATTTATTCTCATTTATCCTTAAATATTCTTTCACCAGTGCACAACACTACATTGTAAATAATACATGACTTTACAGTGCTATTTGTGGCAGAAAAAAAGAATATATGTAAATAATGCTGCATTCAAATAATCATATTTTAAAATAATCACTATTTCTGTCAGTCTGTTGTTGAGTGTGTTTCTAACCATGATCTGAAAAACTTAACATGCTTACTTTATATTCATTTATTTATTTTTGGGAAACCTGTGCAGCTGGATTTGGACTGTGTTTGGACTTTTTCTGTTCCGCTCTACTTCCATTCTTTTCAGGTCTACTCTCGTTCTGTTCTGTCTGTTCTGTTCAGGAAAATCTAGATATATCTAACCATATATATGTCAGCAGCCAGTTATCGTGTACCTTATGTATACAGTCACAATAGCAGCCAGAGTCTGTACACCCACATACCTCCATCAGTGTCACTATCTGTAATTGGTTTGGAAAGTGATTTAATTGTCTGGACGTCTGTTTCGCAAACTGGGCAGATATTGCTCTACCTCTGGTTATTGTATCTCCTGCTTGCTGGAATATTTTAGTATCACTACAACATTTCACCAGAATTACATCAGTTCATCCACATTCACCACCAATTTCTCTATTTAATTGGATATCATCCACTCCATCCTCCCCACTCAGCCCTCATGATGGCACACACACCTAAAGACTCACTGACAATTTTACATTCCAGTGAGTCAGTGTCAAAGAGAACTGATGTTAATGAAATTCCTGTCAGTTCCTCATCAAGACAGTTCTCAACAGAATCTCTCTCTAATGAGTTTTAGAGGGATTCGTTATAGCCTTTGACACGCCTCTTTCTTGTCAGCAGGTGGTTTGTAGTGGAAATGATGTACAAAATGAAGACATACTGTACCCTGTGTAACAGCCAGGTGAAATAAGTGAGATCTGAATATAATGAATATAAAACATTACAATAGTTCCCCTGTGCAGGATGGAAATATGCTTTAAAATGTTATTTATTGATGTATCCTTTTATATTTTCAACTTTGTCTGATAGCCTTTTACTAAAAGTTTTGGGACTACATAACTGAGATGTTTATTTGTCAATTTGCAGCTGCTCTGACCAGATGATGAATGCCACATCACTGTAACAGATGTGTACCACCATTTGGACATTTGGGTGTTAGCGAAATGCAGTTTCCACCACATTTATAACCCATTTCATTAAATGAGACCAGTTAAATTATTCAGCGAGGAAAAGCCAGGTTCCAAATTGTTGTTGTAGCTCAACTTGAGCCAAGTCAAGTTTATTTATAGAGCACATTTAGCAGTCATGTGCTTTCTTATAACCTATTATATGATGGGGTGTCCAGCTTTCCATGAAGGGAAAAATGAACCTCAGTTTAATTTGCTGCTGATAATGTCAACTGCCAAAGACACTGCTGTTAGGTGAATACACTACAGCATCACTCATTCCACCATGATTTACTTCAGCGGTGGCAGTCTACAGGCAGGTGAAATTGTTACTCTATATAAGACTCATTATTGCATTTCAGATATTTAGCTGTTTCTAAATCATTCATCCATCCATTATTTATCTGCCTGTCCTGGTCAGGGTCACACAGGGCTGGGGACTGTTAGAGTACACATTACAGCAAGTCAGAGATCACCAGTCTATCACTGTCTAAAAGACATAATCAGACACTTTCATTCACACGACCCATAAACTGCAGAAGAATACGAAAACTCCACTCCAGAATACAGCAAGCTAGTGGCTTACAACAATGACAATGACAGCGTGTTCTCTGCTAACATTTTCTTTAGTGTACACTTTAATACACAAAGAATGCTACTAGAAAAACTATAAATGCGTTGTATGATTGTGTGAACATGCTGCTGCACTCGAACAGAATTCATATGCTCTCATCGCATTGCACCGCAGTGCATTTTCACTAAATATATTCAGTATTCGGTGTGCAAACACAGGACCTTATCTTTCCCAGCAGTGTAGGTGAAAACAGAAGAATGTTAATGCATTCATATTTGAGATGAGAATACCATCTGTGCCATGGAAATGCATAACCTTTGGGACACCAGTGTGTGGTGTGTTGTAAGTCTATACGGGCAGTATAAGTTATCATGCATTGCTCAGCCTTAAATCTGAGCATCTGGTTATATGAAAATACGATCAATCCACCATGAATGAAATATTTCTGGAACTGATGAACTGTGACAGCATTCTCCAATGATGAGTATGTCTTGTACTAGTTGATAATAGTAACGGAAAATGGCTCACTTCTAAATTCTACTGATAGGCCATTTCAATTTATTCTTCTATTGATGACTGCGTCCCGCAAGAAGGAGATAATTGACCGGAGTGCAAAGTAAAACAAGTTAAAGCAGTCCAAGATTAGAAATAAGCAGCTTGAATTGAACCAATGAATTTAGACTAAAAGTCACAGTGCACTGGATAATGCACAAAAGTTGTTACCTTGTATTTCTAGCCTGTTTAAATCATTTCGACCAGAGTATATTTGTTGGACTCAAGGCGCTCACTCCAAGAAACTAAACAGAAACTTAATCAAGAACTAAAGTCCCTTAAGCAGATTCGTCTGCATTTCCGCTGCGACTCAAGAACCGCATAGATAAAGGTAATTAGACCCATAATGGATTGGGTTGAGACATAATTTTTGCATATAATGAGACAGCTACGCAGAATCACTGTATTGTTCTTTTTAATTTACCATGCTGAGGCTGTGATGTTTGCATCAGTGTTGGAAAGGAGACGGGCAGAGGTGGAAACAAGATTGAAATCACCAGAAAGACGAGACGTCTGTCTCCAAAGGGTTTTGTGCTTGTTATTACAGGATGTTAGGAGACCAGAGGAATTCCAATATATGGCAATCTATCAGGTTCGTCAGTCATAAAATGTAATGTTGCCTACAAGCTGCACTCAAATGTCTGCCTGAGCATGCCCACACACTCGCTCACAGAGATATCTCTGTTTTCATCGCCTGAAACATTCTCAGAATGATACATGTCCATATCAGAAGTGAGATGGAACAGCCCTTGATTTTCCCCTTCAACTCACAAATAGACTTTGGATAGAAAAGCCCTCTATAGGGTTAGTGGTATAGGATGTGTTGTACCGTTGTACCAAGAAGGCTAGACAATACAATTCTGAAATGAAAATAAAAATAGAAATGCATCATTGCATGTATAGTTTCATTAGATATTCATTGACAATAAAATGTAAAATATGCCGTGTGTCTACTGATTTGCTGTTAGGGCTGCAGTATGTGTCAGTCCAGTGAAATCATACAGAGAGAGAGAGCAAGAGCCAGACTGCCAATTGTTGTTTGTTATCTTCGGCTGCCCAGATCACAACATCAGCTCGCACGGAGCCATGGCACATCTCTCTCGGAAGTCCTTCCAGTTCACAAACAGGGCTTTTCTTTCCTTTTTGAAAATAAACAAAATCTGAGATTTGAATTTATCTAAAGTTAACACGAGATGAGGCCAACACATGTCGAGTTTATCCATAGAGCACACTTAAAAATCTCAACCAAAGTGCTGTAGGAAGAGATAAAACACAGGAATAAACACAGACATGCATAAATGAGAGGATAGTAAAGCGAGTGAATAAAAGTACAGAATATCTTGATAAAATCATGACACAAACAGACAGACAGTACAACTGCACTGAGAATGATTTCTGTATAACTCACCCATTCAAATTATATTAAGGCTTCAAATTATGCACAGCAGCGTGGATGCTTTGACTGACAGGTAGGTGCTGTCACAGGTGGCTTGTTTGAGCACCCAGGTGTCATTCAGCCCACACGCCTCTTCAGAAACCTGGGTGGGTGACGTCACGGATACAGTTACCATTATTTATACTGTCTGTGGTCCTGGCAAATTTATTGAATGCATTTCCCTCAGGTGTGATATGGCACGAGGAGTGTGTGTGTGTGTGACAGTTCACAGTTCACCCAATGAGAGCTTCCCACGTGGTTCTTTGTAATAAACCATCAGTCAAGTTACCTATCTGAGTGTAGAGTAATACTGTCAATAAAAATAAGAAGCAAAAACACCATTGTCCTCATCTGTTTATCCATACTTAGGATAAAATTGAACTCCGCGAGTATATAAAATGATTTCCAGGTTGTCCTTAAACTTTAAAAGCGAGCGCTGCACTCTGAATGTTACATCGACAAAGCTGGTGATCTGAAGCCCCTCTAAAGTTAAAAGAAAATGTACTACCACATGATGCACATCCTTCTCCTAGCATCAACTGCTGGAGCAATTAACCCACAGTTAATTAGAAAATTTCCCCTTCTGTAATTCAGTTGGATGAGGCTGAGGTGCAGGATGGTACAGTGGATGATTCATGGCCCACTGGTAATCACACAAGAGCAGGAACCAGGATACTTGAATTAATCACACCTTCATTTGCTTCACAGAAATTGCCCACCGCAGCTTTATGATTTAACTGTGTTTACCCACTGAATATATATCTCCCAAACACATCCTTCTTGAGCTATTCAGTATGCTTGTAGAGTCCTAGTTTAAACAGTTCTGAAGCCATTTTAAACACCTCAGAGTATTCAGAGGCGCTGGCTGCTGAGTTGAACGTGATTTACAATGGCCAGTTCTTTCAAATCTTTACTCTACAAAGAAGGCATTTGGGCTTTCATCTGACATATTTCAAGCAAGGTGAGGAGTGAGGAGAATGTAAATGTCAAACATTTTCCTGTCCATGAATATACTATATCTTTGTACAAACATTTGACATAAATAAGCATCGCCTGTCAACCATCTACCAGCTAGTTCTGAGCATTTGTAGGAAAACTTGTATACACTAAAAAATGGCTGAAAATATGCAGGTGCCACGGGCTGAATCAAAATCTTGAATGACTTTTTCACGACACAATTTGCTCGTCGGGGAACACCCGCCGATTACATTCATGTAAACAATCGTCTTCTTCTTTTGGTCCCACAGGTCCTCCAACATTTTTTTTTTTTTTGGTGTCATTTTATACATGAAGATTGGCGTGCTTTTTTGAAAAAGCTCATTTACTTCAAAACTCATTCATTTGCTTGGGGGCCCTGCTGCAAAAATGAGTTGTTGGACCCCCATTAACCAGCCATTCCTCCTGTTTTTTTTTTTGTAAATGGTTTTCTGTGAAAGAATACTAATTGACCCAAGTTCTGCTGTGTGGTAAAACACATTAATTTATAAGATAGTCTGGGTGAATACTTGATTCTGATTGGCTGCAGGGTGTCCATTATTTCCTGATATAGGACACCTACTAAGTAGCTCCACTGAAACTGTCTGCTAAATTAATGCGTTGAAATAGATGGCATGAAAAATCTGAATATCTTATTCATAACACTGAGTGTACTCCTTCTCCGAACGCCACAGGATGGCAAATGTAAGACTCAGCAGCAACGACACTAACCCTCTGAGCAACCATCTCCCATTCACTATTCAACTCGTGACTTGATATCCAGAGAACCTGGATATTGATTTGAAGACAATGACACGGGTGGCTAGCCAGCCCGTTTTGTTGTGTAATACTGTCAAATTATATATAAATTATAACTACAACCATACGCAATTTTATTGACTTTGACTCTTGCTAGCAGAACGTTAGATTTCTGTCTAACTGCGTTTGCATCAGTGGACTCTACATGCCGAACATGTAGAGTTGAAATATCTCCTGCTACCAAGTCCTGTCTAAGGTTTGTGTTGTTTGCTGGAGTAGTGAACAGTGTTTCCATTGCATGAACTTTGAGGGATGGTAATCATTGTTCCAGTTATTAGCCAAAGGTATTAGTCAAGTATTAATTTTTTCTTAGACCCTTTGAGGTGTTCCTTATCAGGAATTAACAGACTCCTCACTGCACGTCAGACGGTCATGTCTCCCTGCCGTCTACAAATAAAATAGACACCTTGTCAGTCAACATTCTTTATTAACATACAATCACTGAAATAGAGATCTTAAACCTAGATTTTGACACAGCGGCCTTTCAAGATCCGGTAATATGGCAAAGCCCATCCAGCTTAAGGCACAAATCATGACAGCTGATATGTGCTTTAGTTGTAATTAGTAATCAGTTGATACACAGTAGGTCTGGAGCTTTCAGGCCACTGAGGCCATGAGTTTCCTGCTTGGCACCTGACCACTCACTCAGAAAATGTGATATCAAATATAGAGCTGTGGCTCCTTTAATTTGAAATGTGAAGCTCTCTTCAGCAGTTTTGATACTTTGTGTGCAATATGATCATGCAAGGAGTGAGTCTCATTGCAGCATCCTCTCCCAGTAAAAACTGAACTGAATTTAAAATCCTTTATTGAGAACATTTGTATTGTAGTATATAAACTGTGTACAGATGCTGTAGTTTATAGTAACATGCTTACCTGTCACTGTCTGTCACTCACAGAGTTCCAATCCAGATGAAAACTGTCATCATTTTTTTGAGTTATGGCCGTTGTTGGTTTGAGGGTTAAAACTTCAGTTCCTTCACTCTGAACAAACTGGTTTAAACTGGCTGTGAGTCAGCATTTTTTTCCCACATGGACATGCACAGATGCACATACAGCTCTTCATCTCTCCCAGTGGATCCCTGCCATTGCTGCCATGCACATCTTGCCCACGCTGGCTGTGCAGCATAAAACAGCAGCAGCTGCAGTCCTCAGTCAGTGTCACTGGATCATTTCAGCCACGGAAATACTTTGCAATCTAAAGCATTTTGACAGAGAGAGAGAGACACTCACAGCTCAACATACAATCATATACTTGCATTTGATATGAAGTGTGAGCTGTCATGTGCGGACAGCTGCATTGGTTATATTGGAAGCGTATCTGTTCCATCGGATGTAGCACTAAAACAGACATGGCTGAAAGGTGAATGGTGCAGACATGTTCTAGTACTACTGCTGGTGTTGTGCTACTTTTAGCACTAATATTACTACAATTGTGACATGCAGCACACCATGGCAACTATCTACAATCATCAGTTTTATTTAGAGCATTTCTAACAATTTTTTTTTTCTTATTAGCAACTGAGTAGTCCACAACACATTGAAAAATTAATGTCAAGGCATAAGAAGAAAATACTCTTCAGCAAAAGAGATGTGGTACGTCGATTTACTTTGAGCATACCAGTCATACCAGCAGTCGAACACATTAGCTTAATGCTCCCAAAAGGTGGAAGACCACGTGATATTTACTTATACTCACAATCATTTTTTATGTCACCAACAATGGTGAGAAAACCGAAGTGCGACAGGAGCAAAGATTTTACACATAGACCTGAAGGATTCCAGTTGTCTCCATTTGATTTTCATGTTATGACCTCCACATCTGAGACCCAGCGCAGATACGGAGCTGGACTGTCACACACGTAACCACCGGTGGGTTGGATGTCTGTTGGCAGCTCAATTATCACGCAGCTAGAGAGAGATAGTATTCGAGTCGCTTATCAGCTGTTCACCCATGCAGGTGACTCAGAGTGAACTCTGAAAGTAAGAGAGGAGACTCCAATTATCCATCTGAAAAATAACCCAACCTGGCTCTTCACTAAAACCGGTGTACATGTAATGGATAACAGTTATCCCTCGACCATTGCTCACCAGGTCCGAGAGATATGCCACACTGAATATATTAATAGTGTAATGTATCTATAGCTAGTGTGACATGAATGCTTAGAATAAGTATATGTGTGGTGCTGCTTTTGAGATAAGACTGGCAGAAGTTACTTTAGAATGAGACCTGTCACCTTTGATGACTATGTGCTAATGGTGTGTCATATCAGTGCCCTATATTGGCACTTTGGTGTTATTTTTAGGTTTCTTATTGCTTAAATCCTTCCCTCCATATCACAGGATTATAGGATTCCTAAGGTGTGTGTGTGTGTGTGTGTGTGTGTGTGTGTGCATGTAGCTGGATTTTTACCAATACCCTCAAGAAACAGTACCTTCAGTGTCTATCTGGAGCGTCTGCACTATACTTGACATACATACGCATATTCATGCTTTTTTAAGGTATCAGCATTTACTTAGCTTCTTAGAAACTTCAGATATCTGCACTTAAAAATGCCTACTTCAAGAAATATCTGACAGCTCATATACATTTGGCAAATTCATTAAGTATTAAATTAAGTAAGTGTGACAGCAAAATTCTAAATAACCACTTTGCTTCTGGAAATACCAGAAAAGTTAATATAACTATGAACATACACAGTGATGATCTCCTGATGTTCTGGTATGAGTTAGGCTTATGGACTACCTGCTAAAACACGGTGTTTATTTTGGACAGTCAGTTACTGACAAGGATGTCCAAGAGCAAGATGCTATATAGGCTCAGATCAGGCAGGCTATTTTTCTTAGCACTGCAGTCCCCTTGCCAAAATTGTACCATTAAATATTGCCCTCTCTGGACCCCGTACAGAGACCCTGTTCAACATGCCCAGACAAAGATAACAGTCAAAGCATTCCTTTCAGCTGCATAGAGGTGAACTTCTTGTTCTCTGGGGAAAACTCCAGCACAGCGGTGCTCAGCTGGGGTCTCATTAGTATCCGCAGAGGGAAATAATCAACATTTGTTCATGCTTTTAAGTGGATGATTAGACTGTACATCAATGCTGCAATGTACATTCTAATCTAAATTACAGTTAATGCATGTTTACGTACAGTTCTTTAATCTGGGCAATCCTGGTTGGGTTTAATGTGAGTCATCAAATAGGGTTGTTCCTACATCCTCTGCAAAATTCACTGTTGAATTTGCCAAGCCATGTCAGTGAGATCTTCAGCCTTGAAATTCATCACATCACTTATAACTTCAGCCACTATATAGCCCCCAAAGTATAGATCTGACTGTATGTAGTACTTACACAATCATCTTCACATAACCACATCGTTTGACAAACAGTGGCTCCAGCAGAAATCAGAATTAAAAAGTGTTTTGTTAGCAAAAAACATCATATTATTACAAAGTGTAATCTCAATGGTGACCTGTACAGTTGCTATGGTGATACTGAGGTTGATGTTATTGCTAATTGAGTGTGCCCAATTGAAAAGCTGGAGAACTTGAATTATTCTGCTAAATGCTTCTTAGAAATAACAAACATGTTTTTATTTAGCTGAAATGTCATATTTGGTTTAAAGGTTTCATTTTCTAAACAACTTCATGCTGAGTGGTGGCTAACTCTCAAGCCACTGATTCTGGTGCTTTCTACCAGTAAATAAATGAATCCCCACATTTTAGCTTTGGCTAAATGTTGATGTGGCTCTCTCCATCACTCTGGTCCACTTTGGACATCCGTGTTCCCCACAAGATGAAGAGTAATGACTTGATCTTCTGACACTAAATACCTGCGAATGACATTCCCGTCAGCCTGAGCTCTACTGTCTGCAGTGCTAATTAACAAATGTTAGCATGGCAGCATGCTAAACTAAGATTGTGTACATTGTAAACGATGCATACATCAATATGTTGGCACAGTCATTATGACTAGCATGCTAATGTATTGCATGGCTGAAGACGTGAGGCAATTTCTAAATACAGATCTACTGTAACCATCATGATAGCAGTTCAGTTCTTGTTAGTGCTGACTACTTACTACTACTACTAACAACTCGATAGCCGGTTAGGTCTGGTATCAGATCACCATTTAGTTCAGGAAAACCTCAGAGCTAGGTCTGCCATGTTCTCTTTTGTAGAGGCAACAGACCTCTCTGATTCAGACAGGATTAACATTTGGTGCTGTAAAAATTAAATTACCGGACCGTCCCAAGAGGAGGTAATCCATTCTAAAATGGTTTTCACCCACTTTTTTCCCCCCCTCTCTTCTTTCTTCCATTTATCATGTAATGACATATACCCAGGCAGGAGGTGTGGCTCAGTGATCAAGGCTCCAACCATGAAGTTACACTGGATGCGCACAGTGTCTGCTCAGCACATTTGCATCAACTCTTGGCACCCTTTGTGTGCTGCGCTGTGCCGTCGACTTTAATGACCGCTTACAAACATGAGCACATAAATGTAGGGGTGCGAATTGCAAGCCGCTATCATCCAATTGCTTTAACTACCATTCTCATCATTCCAAGTCTAATGAGCAGTGTTTGGCCATCCTATCTTTATTGTATCTATTAACAGAATCTGAGCTGCTCACTAAAACCACCCCTTTTGTTTTGGGCTGACAAACATCTCTTTAAAATATAATATCGGTGAGCATAGGTCAGATTAAATGCTGAATAATGTGCGTGGATTTTCTTGCAAACATAAATTTAGAGGCAATCTGGATGGATGTGACTTGGTGGTGCACTTTGAACAAAACATTTTTATGCATTATGACAACTTCATAACTCTTTTCCTTGTTTTTTATCTGTTAATATGTTCATCAGATGAGTGAATGGACTTTTGCTATTCTGTAGTCTCATAGATAGATACATCACCTTCTTTTTTTTTCACATCAGTTATGCAAAGAATACATAGTGGGGTTATAGTGCAAACAATGGTGCCTCACAGTGGTATCTAAAATCCCAACATGGTAGTATTTCTCTATGTAACATTAATATTAATTAGATAATGTGCAGTAGTCAAAATTAAAGTTTAATAAAACATTGTTAGTTCATGTTTGGCACTCAAAAATTCGGAAAACTCGCCCTCTTTGGGCTGTGTGGGCGCCATTTCATTGACAATGGCCTGGGAGCATCGGCAAACAAGCCCACAAATTGTGATTCAAATGTTACCAAATCCTGATTGGTGCAAAGAAATACATGTCATCAACTTTTTCACCCACGTCCTGCTCGGTACAAGGGTAGATTTAAAAAAAACAAAACTAAAATCACTTAATAAATAAATAAGAAACGCTGGCAGAAAGCACAGTGTTCTTGTGTAGAATCAATAGCTCATAGTAAGAAGCTTAGTGAGAAAAGAAGTTTTCAGGAGCTTTTATAATTCAGTGCATCCGTCAAATTTCCACTACAGTAAGAGGGATATAAGTTTGTGGGTATCGCCATGCAGCACAAACACCTTTTTGTTGTTGTTGTTTTGTTTTTTGGTCTCCACAGAAATTACACAGCCCACACAAGCCATACTGTACACTCCTCTGCAGTCTAGAGTTTTGCTACATGACCCAAACCGAGCAGGTCAGGACAAAGTATCTGGTTTCATTTTGGATTCAGGTAATTCAAATGTAACATTTTGAAGAATTTGCTTGAAGCAGTGTTTTGGGTTCATCTGTGTGATGTATTGCAAATAACACAGACAGTGCATAGTGCGAAAACAAGACAAGAATGTAGACTATAGTGTGCGTCAGCCAAGCAAATGGTGGATTTGGGGGAATAAAGTATGAAGAACTGGGAGCTACTGGAAATCCCCAATGATCTCAAGAAGCGTGGGAACTTTGTATGACCTTGTGTGACCCGTGGTTGTGGCTGGACTTTTGTTTTGGACATTTGTAGTTTGAACACTCAAGTCTGGCCGGCAGAGGACAGGAGATGAGTTTACCAGCCACTTTTTTTCTGGCCAGTACTGGGAAATTATTAATTTGAGCTAGATATTGACTAACAGGTGGTGCAGATGGTTTATTGTTATGAGAATACTATAGTGTCATGAGTTGCTAATTGCCTGCAATTCATGCATTGCCTTGAAACACAACTGAAAATTAAGTCTATTCTCACACAGATGGTTATGGCTTGTTTTTCTTTCTTTTTTTTTTAGACATTTAGATAGAATTCAATTATCCCAATCTCAGCTGTATTTCTAGGCTGTTGTTATTTAGCACATACACTAAAATCACACTAATACTAAAATATATACTAATACTATAAAACATTTTCTGGTAGTACAATGTTTGCCTCTTCTATAAAGCATGTTATGAAATATTTAAGTCTAACATACGGTAGGAACAGCACAGAAACAGTGGAACTAGTCTTTACTGAAGAAAGGGGTAGATAAAAGGGATCCAAACATCACTGAAGTCAGTCTGAGGATTTGATTTGTGTGGTTCAGATGTTCCTTGTGACAGACGGGCAGCCGAACAAACAGCTCACAGATCAACATGTGCAGAACAAATGCAGCCTACAAGCTCTTGATAAAAGAAAGGTTCAGATTTAGATTCCGATTTGAGTTGTACCAAACAAAGGCTTCTTAGATGAACGAAAATCGAATTGTTTCTCGTGCTACTGCTGCAGATATTTTCAAAAATGCATTGCAGACAAAGCTAAATAATTTGGGTCAGTTGGTGGCTGTAATCGGATAAGAAGAAATCACCATTATGTTTCAAAGCAGGTCAATCCTAATCTGGGAAACGGCATGTATCCTTCATTCATCCTCTAATCCTCGGGATGACAGCCACAGACATTACCGGGACAAGAGTGTGCCAGACGACAGCCCTGCATTGTCAACTGCAACACCCACTGCGATTCTCAAGTATCCATGTCCAATATGAATTAGAATTGAATTGCAGGGATTTACAAAAGATGCTTGGTCAGTTCATGACAGCATAGTATGTTAAGTGCACCAGCAGGGAATGACAAGAGAGAGAGAGAGCAGGATTACATCTCCTAAGTGAATGTACAATAGATTAGCAATGTGCATATATTTTCATTTAGTAATTTTCTATACAACAGGTGAGCTTTTCCTGCTGTCCGACGCAGATAAAACATGTAATCAAGCCGCGACAATGAGACAACTCTGAACCGATACAGGTCTTAAAGGATCAGTGTGTAGGATTTATTGGTATCGAGTTGCGAATTGCAACTTGTCCTCGCTGGGTTACTGTAAGATAGCCGTTCAACTTGGAAGACTTTGTAGAAGAGGACAAAAAGCTAAAATATAATTCTCAAAGGAATCTGAAAGTTCTGTGCAGATTAAATACAGAATCAAGTCATAAAGTTTATATTCATCAAGCAAAATATGACCTCATGATGTTTGATCTTTGTCTTTCTTAGCAGGAAGAGAAGTGCCACATGGTCCACAGTAATCTAAATACTCCACGACCCTCGTCCACCAATGACATGGAGAAGCCAGGCAGAAGTACCATGGTGCCGCTGTTACACACAATTTGATTGACAGCCTCAAATTGAATTCATTTAAGATGGAGATTGTAAGATCAGTTTACATCTGCCCACTTTTAGTGCCACACATTAGATTTTAAACTCTGGTTGTGTTTCTTTCCAAAATGTAGTAAACTTTTCTCCTTACATTTAGTGTACACATACTTTTGTCCAATAACCATATATCCTAATGCAGTTGTTTATCTTTCTACTTTTCTATTAAGAATTAATTAGAGATTTATGCTGATCCAAGCCCTAACCCCCAAATTCACCGGGCGCTGCTTTGCGTGTGCGCCGCAGCAATACGCGGCCGTTCAGGTCAGTGTTTCAAACCTCACCGGGTCCACCGCGGTCCGGTTCAGAGGCATCCTAAAGGTGAAATACGTGGCTGTTGTATTTTTTACGGAAGCTGCGAGCAGCCAGCCCACCTCGATGTGCACAGAGCACCTCGGGCTGGCGGAAACCAGGCAAAAACAGCACAGGGGATCCAGTGGATTTTCTAAATAAAATACCCCGTGCAAACTGCCGGTTGTAAAAACAGACAAAAACAAACTAACTACGTAGCGTATTTACACATGCAGAAGCATATTTAGAAGCTCATAAACCAAGAAAATTAACAAATCTGAGCAAGTAAACAAAATCTGGCAGGCTAAACGCTACGCTTCTGAAACAGTCCCGATGGAGTTTTGGGGTAAGAGTACTCCAACTTTAAGTCGTGTAATATGGTCTTTTACTTCCAGAACCAGAGGAGCCCAAAATAGCCCCTCCCACTTTGCAGACTGTTTGTCAGATGGTATACCATTCCTATTTCCATAGAAAATCAATGATATTTTGCATTTGTGATAATAAATGACGCAGGGAGGCTTCAATTTGGCATCTGTTTTTTTTAGAAATATAAAAACCAATATCAAGTTTTTCCAAAGCAGAAAACAAATAATAAAAAAAAAAGTACCCACTCAAACTGTGTTTGGTGGCTTCAGTTTGCTTGTTAATCAGATTAGCTCCTTCAAAGTGAAAACAACTGAATAACACTCACTAATTTTCTGCTTTTGAATACCGAAGACAAGGATCTTTTTCTCGTTCATTCTCTTTGTTTAAGACAAAATTAAATAATTGAATGACAGCCTGTTCACTATCAAATGAGACTCTAATGTTCAAATCTGAAAGCCTGGATTGAAGTTATTCTCCTGGTCATAAAAATAACAAAGAGGAAATCTGACACTGGGTGAATACCCTCTTATCTGCACCACTCAGTTACTGTAGTTAATCGATTCTGTATCTTACTGGCTCAGAATCTCTAACCTCAGCTAAACGTATTATAGTTACAAGGTTAAAAATGGAGATTACACAAAATCTCATAATAACAGAGTAGAGTAGGTTTCAGTTGTTCCAAGGCAGAAACTCATTAACCACCTCCCAGATGTGAAGGGAAGAGTTCCAAATTGCTCCAGATTTTTACAAAGGGCACAGTCAATTACAGACTTAATATGAAACTTGTCCATCCAGGATGTTTCCAACACAGGTGGTCGCCAACACAGGTGTTTAGAAGCATGAACAGATGGTTTGGGCCTCTGAAGAAACTATGTCTCAGTGTGTAGGTGCATGTGTGTGTGCAGGATGGCTGCCAAGCATTTGGACCCCGTGAATAGGTATCACATTGGACCCCACACCACACGCCAACCGTGCGCAATTGCTGTAACCAAACTGAAACTCAAAATTTAGTTATTTATATAGCACCATTTCATGCAAGCGTGCAGCCAACGTGCTTCACGGAGCAAATAAAAACAGAAAGAGGCAACAATGAATGGAAGAATAGATCATACATAACAAAAATTAGACCACACAATTATAAAATACAAGAAACATAAGAAAAAATAAGTTTTAAAAGCAAGACTGATACCCTCTATAAGAAATGTGCTCAAAGCTATCGTTTATGGTCCGAAAGTAATTCAATATGTGAATGAATGCATGCATGAAAAATCCTTTTAACGCTATGAATAGCTTAAATATACAGAATATCGGTAATTGAGAGTCAGCAACCATTTTCTGATATTGTAATGTTTAGGCACAAAAGCATCTTGGTTATTATGTATACTGTATATATACTGTATATATACAATATATACGTATAATCTATAGGCTGACCTTTCACATAAAGTGTTCATAAATAATGTTGATAATGATAACTGATGGTTTAATATTCAAATTAAATTACCTCATGCTTAAATAGGTTTTCAGGACTCGCTCACAGGTCATTACAATCATCCAATCCCCAGAGTGTGTGTGCATGAGCACATGTATGTTTTTCATTTTTCCCAAGAAAGATTTCTGCCTTGCTGCAGAACTGAGTCAGTGATGAAGATAATGTTGGTTTCCACCCACATTAAACCCAGTAGGCTGCACATTTCTAATCAATACATTCAAGGCTACAGTAAGTGGGTAATCTGTCATTAATTACTCACATGTTCACATTTCAGGAAGTAAGCTGTTGGTATAAGTCTGCCACTGAATGAATGTTTCACTCTCCTTACCCTCCTCTATCTTTGTGTTGCTGTTTTCAAAATCCCTATCGCATCATGTAACAGCAACAACCTCTGGGCAACGCACTAAAAATAACAAATTATCCTGCCTGGTCGTTAATGGTACTC
Source organism: Nibea albiflora (assembly GCA_014281875.1). Lineage (NCBI taxonomy): Eukaryota > Metazoa > Chordata > Actinopteri > Sciaenidae > Nibea > Nibea albiflora. The sequence goes on along the minus strand of CM024789.1, from coordinate 9,939,785 downwards.
ATGTAAACCTAGCTGCCGTTACCTTTGCATTTGTCATTTTAATGCCACGACTCACCTCCCAAGGTGCAAATGTTCCACCAAAACAACTTCTGCCCCGACACCATTTTGGAACAGCGCCATCACCGTGACCCAGCCTTAGCACGGCCCAAAACAACTGTGCTTGATTTAAAGAAGAAGCCGAAGCGTTTGTCTGGAGCTGTTACAAATCTGCTATTTGAGACTATTCACATGTAAATGTAATCAGTAACACTGAGATTATAACTAAATAGAACAGTCTGAAAGAAAACAGCAGTGGATTCTTGTTAAGAACATTTCTTCGTATCCTGTGTGATCACACAAAATAATGATATTCAGAACATATCTCTCTTTTGCCAAGACTAAAAAACTGGAGTTTAGGCTGTGAATTTTTTAGCACATTATGAGCCACATTATTCATTTTATATATCTGTTGGGATGGCTGCAGGTGGTGTATTGACTTTACGGTTATGTTGCCTCCAGCTGGTCTGTTTTCTAAAACACATTTCTCTTCATAAATTTGGCATCATGGATTGTATGAATGAAAGAGGAAATGAGTGTGTGTGTGTGTGTGTGTGTGTGTGTGTGTGTGTGTGTGTGTGTGTGTGTGTGTGTTACAGCCCCGGTCAATACACTGTACTTCCCCCAAGGTTTCAATGGAGCATAAAAGGATAATCCCTTTCTCTTGGAAATCCTTCATCAGGGGTCCTTGCATATTTCCAAACTGATGTAATTCCCTTTTCTCCTATACCGAACTGAGCACAGGCGGGACAGCCTGACATAAGAGACCACGAAAGCTTGAATATAGATCACTTCAAATGGCTCATAAATGGCTCGCATCCCATTTATAGCCAGTATCCCTGTGAGATGCTGCAACATATCGGAGAGGACAGGAGAGCTCATACATGGACGGTTGAAAAACTGTAATTGCAGTAAGGTAAAATAATTATTAGTACTTTTTGAAATGTAACTCAGATTATTAGAAAATCACAAGCACTGAACCGATGTATTTAAAAAAAAACTGTGCCTATAGATCATCACTATAGATCAGTCCCTCAACAAATTAGTGACGCCACCATCGCCTTTTTCAACATATGGTAATCTCATTAAGAGCCGATGTTAGGAACCCAGGTGTCTCCCTTGATCTAAATGCTGATTGGTTTAGATGTTAAATTAACAACATGACATTTATCACAGAAACTTTTCATATTTAACTGGACACATTTTTTTTTTGCGGACACATTTTTTCTCCCCGTTGTGAGATCCAGAAATCATGTCTGGGCAGCCATTATTGAGATTTACTTGCAAAGAGGTCGAGTTCTGATTAAGCGGACATTAAACCGCAAACGCTGTCACGATGATCACAGATAGTGTATATTGCATTTTAATAGGCTAGCCTGTCCTGCAAAGGAGCATAATTAAAAGAACAATTACTAGAGATGAGTACAAGATGAATAGACTGATTTGATAAACGTTATTAAATCAGGATTGAATCTGAAAAAAAGAGTGTAAACATTCATATCCGTCTTCTACTGTAAGTGATGGACACGTTTTGCCGTTTCTTTCTACTTTCCAGGCGTATTCACTTCCTCTTGAAGGAGCCTAATGTCACCAGTGCATTGAAAAACAGTTACAGGTGTAGCACGCTAACATGATAATGAAGGAGGTGCAGATAAAGTGCAATCCTTCCTGCAAGTTCTTAAGAAGAGGTCTCATCAGGCAACATAAGTGAAAACAACTGTTTTGGAGGACAACGGTCGGACGGAAAGAAGTACCGGAGAACCGTTGGTTAACAAAGAAAGTGACCAAACAACAAGGTTTCTAAGAAAAATAAAAGTATTATAAACGGATGAATTAAGTAAATTTAAAAGTAAATACTGAGCTATATATTTTCTCAACAGCTAATATGTCTTCTTGCTATGTTCTTAGCCTTCTTACCTTACATGATTTTCATAAGGCAGAAGCTTTTAGTCTAAGATGGTAATGACTGCTAAGTATGTGAAATCGTGTTTGTTATATGGCGTATATATGAAAGCAGCAGGCCAAATGAAGCTAATGGAAAGATAAGTGGCAGCATCTTTCAAACGTACCTTGAATTACCCCACGGGCTTTATATACCATCAGTTTTTCACAGTCTGCTCTTTTTTTCTTTTCTGTTCTTTTCTTTAATTCTTTTTTTGACGGGGATGGAAATTGATTGCAAAAGATTCTAAATGCCATCTGTAATCATGTGTCGATTCTCTCGGCTCTTACTTTAAAATCTCGTCGTCTGTTTGAGTCAAACACATCACTTCTTAATGGAATATTTGTATGTTTCAGCAAGGAAAGAAACGCTCGTGATGGAAAAATAAATCACGAAATAATTTGATTGTTTGGAAGCTCATTTCATGAAATTTAGTGAATTTGTAACTTTGGACTAAGACAGGAAGACATCTCTCTGTCTCTCTCTCTCTCCATCTATCTCTACCAACAACAATATAAATTGCCACTTACTGTGTATGAAAATACTTTTTCTTCATTAGATCTTCATTAGATCTATGTAGCAAAGCAACCTCAACAGCTTATAGCTAGACGTCTGCAGATCTACAGTCCACAGCCACATTTAAAGCTATTGTTCTTTTTTGAATACACTGTTCAGGTCAGAGTGTGAAGTACCAGTACATGTCTGCACCAAGGTTCAAATACAAGACAAGTAGGCGCATTTCTATCCAGTCTACTTGAGCTGTATTACCTTCAGCTGTAATGCTCTGAATTACCTGCTCTTCATCACTGATAATAATGGAAGATGTTGCTGCTATACTCATTTTTTCTTTTTGCACCATCTTCTGTCCTACCTTTTTCAGGGTTACATGTTGAGAGGAACATTACAGCAATTTGCAGTGAAGTAACAGATCACAACACAATTCACCCATTCCCCTATCTAATATAGCAGAGTAGAGCAAAACGTATAGCATCTCCGCTGTCAAATAAATGACGCCGACGGGCAATGGCATAATAATTTAAATACATATGGTTCTAAATTTAGCCTCAAGGATTACTGTCTATCAAACCTCTAAATGTTCAGCTCCTGTTAAAATTTCTACAATGATGTCTTCAGACGGTTCTTTTGATTAGCCGCTCTCATAGATAATCCCTCCACATCACCCCCATCTTGAGAAGCTTATATCATGACCCATTTGAACTTGTCTTAATCTCACTACCTCTGCTTCCCTCTTTCTTGACACCACATCTGTTTCTTCGTCTTGTGCTATGAGATGCAATCCATGCAAAGCATCTATCTCGCTATTTCCTTGCCATCTGTTGTGTCTGCCTCAAAGTCTCCTTCCAGTCAGCGGAGCGTGGTACACCTCCAAAGGAAAACACAGACCCAGAGTGACTTATCGCACAGCTGCGCCGTTCCCCTCAGCCCTATAACATGTTAGCATCTTTCAGCTCGTTGTTTTGATTTCATCTAAAGACAAAGACATCATCTGTGCTTCAGTATGCAGTGCTGCTCCATGAGAGTGGAAGCTACCAAAGAGACAATCGACCGTCGATTCAGTGACGAGCGAATCCACAATAAATATAAAACACAGCTTGCACTAGGCTTCATCTCACAAAGTTTTGCCTGGTAAAACAGTCAACAGCAAGAACTTTCAGTACACAATACAATTAGACAGAAATTTAAATTAAAAATAAAATAAAATACAGCAGCTGCTAGACAAATTAAACGTGACTTAGCAGTTTCCTTGATGTGAGAGGAACAGATGACAAAAAGCACAGCACGCTCCAAAAACTTCATCAGTGTTAATTCCACAAAAAGCAAAACTTCACAAACAGCATCCACAAAGATGTGATCTCTAAATTTTTCCTCGAGTCGCTGAAAAGTGGTGACTGTCTTTAAAACCTTTCCCAGAGGTATTTGACCAAACCATCCAAAAACTCTGCAGGGACCACAGGGGTATGCTAAGTATATTGGTTTACTATAGTAGTAAACGAATTACAGTAAAACAGTGGAGACAAAAGTAATGTAACCCCTGGTGAGCTACCATCACTGTGTGCATTAGGGAGCTAACAGAAGGGAAGGTGTTGCTTATGTTGCTTTTTAGGTAAGAAATTATTATGCACAGGAGGTAAAATAAGTGATACACAAGGTAGATATTATATTTGCAAAAATCTAATACTTGAATATGATAATTTAAAGTGGTTATTGGCTTTGAAGCCATTAGAAACCATTGGTTTATGAGACGCAGGTTGACATTTTCTGATAAAAGTTTAAGATATTCCAGCTATATGTCAGCTCTACACTATTACTGCCCACTTTTGCTGGTCTTTGTGCGTGTGCAGACGTATTGTGTGGGTGTTTCCCATGAAATGAAATGGAATTCATCTTGAAGGCCACAGATGACACATAGTTATTATTCCTTCAGTTGTCATAGCTCATCAAGCGGATTCATTTTAGTTATATATTGCGGCCCGACAAAGGTAAGTTCTCAGTCTTGCAAAGAACCTACCATTAATGATGAAGTCTTAGGCCCAGACATAAGCTAGCCGATTGCGCTCTGTGCTGGAATTTTATGACCCAGTTTGTAATTATCGGCTCACAATAAAATGACCAGGTGTCCTAATTAACATGCATATAGGTAGTCTGGCCATGATTCATTAATTTTAAACGGGGGAGAGGATCTCCCTCCGCCACCCTTTTAAACCCTGAATTATGCACGTACAGTACGCTGCCAAAATCTCGAGTAGACAAAAACAAAGACAAAGTTTGCACACAAGACAGCGTAAGTGACCACACTGACACAGCTCAGTTAACGAACAAAAAGGAGGCACTTCACCATGTTTCTGCTTCCCCTTCACTAATGTGTCCATTAATGGCTGCATATTAGATCAAGCTTCTAATGCAACAGAGCATGCAGCTGGGATGGAAACATTTATGACATCCAACCATAATGGTTATGCTGCTCTCTTTACTTATTTTAATTTGATCCTCAATAACAGACCAGAAGCAATTACTGCCTCAGCCACTCTCCCTCTCATATCTATTTTACTCCTGTCTCATAACATCACTGATGGGTTTTAGTTATGTTTATTCAGTATTGAATTGTGCCCATGGTTCTTGTTTTTGTCAGACAAAAAGACAACAGAAAAGACTTTTGAAAGAATGCCATTTAGATTTTTACAGCCGTTGTTTTCCTCTGGCCTGCAGCCGTGTAATTAATGTTTAAAAGCATGATCAAACCTGCACTCTAATCTTCAGTGTGAACTTGTGAACTCGAGGAAAGTATTTTCTATTGTAGCGTTGACCATTCTAAATGAGAAAAATGACCCGTATGCCAGAACATTCATACCTTAGGCTTTCCAATCACCCTTTCCACATTTTCTAATTTATTTCAGTGGTGCACTTTGTCTTTGTGATAAGCTAATTTAGAGCTCTGGGCAAAATTGTCTCTCATTTTTGCAATAATGAGCTGTGGTGTTTGTAAACTAAAATGTATCAAATGGATGAAAAACAAAGAAGGTTCAGTATTTCAGTGTCATGACTACATAGACCCGCACACAGCTATCCAACTGTTGTATGCGCTAATACATATTGTACAGACAGTTATGTTGCTGAACTATATATCCTGTTGACGCTTTTGATGCCCTGACTTTCCTTTTCTTTCTCCGGCAAGTTTCTCTTTGGTCTGTATAAATAAGGGCATTTCTGTCAGCCTCAGCTGAACTTGCTAATCAGCAAATATTAGGACACTAACAGGCCAAACTACTGTAAGTAAACCTGGTTAAAGTTAAACATCCGGATTGTCACTGTGCACATGTTTGCATGTTGATATTGATTTAATTCAACACATTTTAGAGTTTCCCAGAGATGAGAGTCTTGTGTAGCATTATTGAAATACATTAAAAGTCAATTAAGATGCAGGTGGAGCTTTTGGCAGAAAATTTACAAGCACAATATAATATATAAATGTATTTTCAATAATACGGCTCCAACGTGTTTCTACAGTAGCCCAAAAGAGACAAACTAAACACTGGCTCAAAATAGAGCTTTTTGTGTTTCTCACCAGTTCGGCAGTCATTGTAGTTTTCTCCTGCATACTTGGAAGGGGAGGGTGAGGCATCGTGAGGCTCTACAACCTACTTAAATTTAGTCAATTTTGTACTTTCATGTACAGGGCCAAAAGACTTCAGATTGGAGGAAAAGATCTTCCAAAGTACTACTCAACAGTGATCCGTCCACTAAATGAAGGTATAAAGTGAGATTAGTCAGTGTTATGGGAGGGATGTTTCAATTAACCTTTAATAATGTAGGAATAATGATTAATGAAGAACAAGTAGCTCTCATATGTATTACAGTTAACACTCAATTTTCAACTTGATAAAGTCTATTATGCCGTAGAATGTAATAATATTAAATCTCATCTTAGCAGATCTGGTGAATGGCGTCTTCTTGATGAAGATCTCTGAATAACTTTCACTGCATGTTCTAGCTTCATTTTCAGGAAATAATTAAGGCTAGATCATGTTATGCTTTTTTTTTTTTTTTTTTTTTTGCCTTGCTGGACAAAAGTAAAGTCATTTTAAATTTAAAAATGCAAGACGTACCATCAGTGTTTTAGCTGTAAGATCTTGATGAAGGTCACTCACCAAACACATAGTAGCCGTGAGGTAATGTCTGGCCAGCAAGCGGCTCCCATCAGACAGCTAGTGTCAAGACCTCTAATGGACTGAAAATGACAATTCTTATCTTCAGGCTGGCAGATGTGGATAAAGCACACTGATAAGGAAGGAGCTAGCTGATGATACAGTGCTGATGAGACAGCGTGCCAAAAGATCTTTAACACACAGCTGTTTCTGGAATGAGTGCCTCATTAAATGTATTAATGGCATTTATAAGATGGCGTTAGTTGCACAAAATGACATACAATTATTATATTACTGGATCATACTGGTTAAAATAAAACTACAATACATGTTGTTTATCGTGTTTGAGCAGTAATGTACACGTTTCATGTCAAACCCTCAAATCTAACATGTACTTGTGATTATAGACAATTCCCTAAAGAAATGGAAGCTGTGGCTTATTTGAGAGCCACTCACAAGTATAAGTAACATCTGGCTGATATACCGGAGACTTATTCAAAGTAAGGCTCATCCAACCACTGTTTTAAGAGCTGCACGTTTCCCCACAGAATATTGGACCCGTCTAAGAGAATAATCAGCATTTTCAAGACAGGTTTTGACTGTGAAATTTTTAAAACGTGTTAAATTTAAAAACGTGTTAGTCTTGTACACTTTCACTCTTGGCTCATACGTGTGATGCTGCAAATACGCTGCACAGAAAAAAATCACCTGCAACACATTTCACACGTCTGACAAAATTATCAATTCAGTAGCCTTTTTTTCTTCCAGATCCAGTGATATCTCTTATGTGAAATCACATTGGGTCTTTCTCTCAAGACCATTCTCTGACCGATGATTGTAGGTTTACTCGGAAAGCCTTTGCTAAAGATTTTAACAATGTTTAAAAACAGTTGAAGTAGTCTAGTTACTGTTTTGGCTGTTTCTCTTCTCTTCTTCAAATAATGATAATGAAGTCTGCTGAGCACATGCTGCCAGGATGCCCGGTTCCTACCTCTTTCTGTAGCGGTAAGGACCGTGACAGTGGTAAAGACTTTGGGTGGAACAGACCTTTGTGGGACATGCACTGCTTTTAATTTAGTCCCACCAGATTAAAGAGTCACACGTGTCAACAGGAAACAGAGATGTGAAATGTAAAGAGCGGGCTGAGATTAATGATACATTACTTGTTAAACTTTCCATTCAGGCATGTCTCTCTCCCTCTCATTTAACTCTTTTGTCATTGTTTAACACTGGTTAACGTGGCATAATGAGAGTGATAAATCAATGCTGTCTGTGAAGTACACCACTGTGTGAGATACTGTATTGGCAGATTTATTCAGTTGTTTAGGTGGAGAATAAAGAGCTTGAAATATAGGACTTCTTTCACTGACTACTTAACAGAGTTGCTGCATGATAAAATCCTTTAATAACAGTATAAAGGATGGGAAATTGCTAACACAAAACAACAACAAAACACTGGTGTTTAAAATATCAAGCACAGTTAGTTGCTTAAGCTTCTTCTGTTTTTGATATGTTAATCATTCCTGAACACCTAATTACTTTATTTATGAGGGTTAGTATGCATGTGTACTTTGTGATCTTTCCTACATCAACTCGCAAAATTGAAGTGTACATATTCACATTGCCAAAACTGGTCTATAGTGTGTGGAGAATCAGACTAAAAGTAGTTGAGTACAATATATTACTTTTGCCAAAACTCTACACCTCAGACTGATCTTTCTGGCCTTCAATAATAGCCACTTTTCCTCAAGCTAAAAGGCCATTTCTCCTGAGTCACTCCTCAGCCAACTACCAGTACATACATCAATAACTAACGATTTCAATAAATGTACTGACACATTCAATTTCAAAGGGCTTTATTGGCTCGACCAAATTCAGACAGAGTCTTGCCAAAGCACAATATGAATGCTGACATTAACTATAATACATTTTACAGTATGTTGAACATTATTAAGGAGAAGAGGGAAAACATATGTTTATGTGATCTTTTCAAACCTTAGCAAATGTTTGCAATCATTTTGTGTGTGTGTGTGTGTGTGGATGCGTGTGAGAGACAACAACAACAACAACGACAATAATGCTTTCTGGAAAATACATAAAATAATCAGACGCCTGATGTAGATGCAGCAGCAGTCTGTTGGGTCTACAGTACTTGAAACGCATAATAACATTGTCGGAATAAGGTGGTGCTCCTGTCAGCAATACAAAGGTAAGTACAATAGTTCATAAACAGGCTTTTCACTGCTTGTCATTAAGGTACGTTGATGTACTACTTTTCAGATATTAATTGTCTAGACATAACTAGAAAGCCTTGTTACCAGGGACAGCAATAACAGGAATACGCTGCAGCCTGTTTTAAGAACCATATGGCGAAAATGAGTACTAATATGAGACAATATTGTGGCAATCTTTGGTAACCACAGTAAGCACACATGCTATTTATTTAAAGCCAAAATAATGAGATATTGTCAAGTTGTTATGCTGTAAAATGTAACAAATCATCACAGAACGAAACACTGTTTTGAAGCCTTCTGTTCTCTTTTTTTTTAATATAATGGTAGCCTGTCCCACTGTTGTCCCATTTGTCGCTTAGTGCTCCCATTCTTGTTGTCCATTTGCTGGAGAGTGGAAAGCAATGAATGCATATGGGAGTGCTCCATGTGCCACGTAGATTCATGAAATTGCAGCCCACTCACAACCAGCACTCTTTGCCCTTTGAGTTATGGTGGTCTGTAATTTACACAAACTCAAACTGTCACATTAGAGACAAGTAAACTATTTCATTAAAGTCGAGATCCAACTTCCAACTTGGCCATTAAACAGATGCTGTTATACAGAGTGACTCATAATAAATGGCACAATAAGTGCTCCTTCAAGCGTCAACAAGTAGCCCCATAGTGTGCCTGTCAATGAAGGTTCTTTAGACATCCATTAGAAATGTCTGGTGACAAGGTTATCAAAACGCACACTACTGTGTTGATTGATTGATTATTGGTTTGTGTGTTTGAGTAATTGACTCATAAAACCTAATAATAATAGCAATGTAGTAACTAGAACACCAAACTGTATTATGTTTAAACAGATTTATGGTATTACCCCTGTAGTAGATAGTCTTCCTGAAAACAGACTAGCTGACTTTGTTTTATTAACAATCCAGAAAACACTTTCAATACTTTAACTTGTTCACTCATCCATTGCAGCAGCCAGCCTGTCATTAACAGAGTTGAGCAAAAAAAATGAGGACCTAAAATGGAGCCTTGTGGCACCCCACGGGTTATAATCTTAGGTTCTGGTTCTGGTATGTTTCCTTCAAAATCATATACTTTTGCTGAATGGTCTATTGTTTTGAATGCCAACTTAAAGAAAAGTAGCAGTCGGGTCATTTGAAATTGACACTAAATATTCCTCAGTCCAACAGACACCAGCCAGAATTGTTAAAATAAATACTGACATATCATTGAAAACTTTGTTTTGGTCTGATATGATATAAATTACTAACCCTGGGGAAATTCCTCTTTCTTCAGGTCATTGCACAGTTGAGCTACTACATACACAAGGCACCATAAAGCTACACAAATCAATGATCTATATTCTTCTGAAATAGTATAATATCTCCAGACATTTTCATTTCACTTTGGGAATTTACCGTGATTTATGACACATTGACTGACTGAGATTATGGTTAATGAAACCACAGATGACGGTGGCTCTATCCCTCAAGAATGCGACTGAAATATGATCCAAACCAGATGCTTTGTTAGTACATAATTTGGACTGAGACATGAGCTATCTCAAAGGCAACAGCACATCTGCCTTGAATTAATATATTTAATGATCTTAATCATCATCATCATATCATTATCATCATCGTGCTTCGATTATTGCTGTCAAAGTCAAGAAATGCAGCAGTAGTTTAACTGTTATAATCCAATATAATAAAATGCTGCTCAGAAGAAAAAAGGAAGCTCCTGAGGGGTTTTTCCTGTGCAGGTCAATATACTGACAAATCCTGAGACTTCATGAAGAGACAGACAGTGTGTGTTCTGTGTTTGTGTATGTTTCTAAGTGTGTGAGAGATTTCTTTCTCCCTAAGAGGGAAATAAACCGAAAGAAATGGAAAGATTTATGTTCATTTCCCCTTCACTTGCCTTACTTATGAATGGTGCATGAATAATAAATGTTTAGCCAACATAAACCTGACTTCCATTGTTGCATCAGATGATGGATCGGTTTGACTGGGGCGTGCCCTTCCTTTGAACATTGTTGCTCTTTGATTTAATCTGGCAGCTGGTGGTGTGTTGGAACACAAAGAGGTATAGCCTTTCATTGTTCTACACCGCAGCCTCTCAAACCATGAGGCATCGGGGGACGTGCATGCACGTTGTCATCCCAACCAAACACTTCTGCAGCTAATTAAAATACCTTCAACCACAGAGGAGATCTCCTCAGTGAAATCACCTGCTAAAATGTTTGGTGGGAACAAAATCGAAAGAAGACGTGGGCCATGATAAACCTCAGCTAACACTTCATTCAAAAACATTTATCTTGTCCTACAAGGCAGTTAGCTTGATCGTACTTACAGGGGTTGAAATAAATCATATACAGTAGTTAGTAGTTCATTTAGAAATAGATGTGCATTTATTAGGCAGAACAATGTAAGCCTGCTTGAGACAACCCTGTCTTCTAGCCTCCTACTCTGTGCTACAAAGTGTATTTGCTGACTGGATTAATGTTCAGCATTAATGTTTTCTGTTTGTTGTGGGGTTTTTTTTTAGCATGGGATGTGCTATATTTGTAGCAACCCTCTCTTCTGATAATCACACTCAAGGAAATATAATGCTCCTGGATTGTCTCTATAATGAGGAAATGTGATCAATTAGGATATCTGGCAAGTGGCAAAACATTGGTACTGAATGCATCTGTACAATGTTCACTGACAACATATTTTAATTTCATTTCAGCCAAAATATCTGTCAACCTTCAAGATCTGCATGTGGTGATAACAGTATTTGTAGACTCTTTTTGTGGCTAACTTAATTGAAAGATTATGAAAGATGTCTTGGTTTACCTTTATCTTCGCTCACCTGAACTGTAGTGCTTTTGTTGCCGAACCTAACGAAGGACTGTGAACTCCAGTCTCTGTCACAGCTGCTCTGTATGCTCACCATCCACCGCAACCACATCCCTGGACTCTGGTGTAGTAGATAAATGTAGTGCTTCATTCACACACACACACACATAAAAAAACCCCAAAAAAAAACTTAAATACAATCCAAGCAGCAACTACATTTGTCAACACAACACAACTGGGAAAACAGGTGAGTATATGAACAGAATTTCCAGGAGACCAGAGTTCTCAAGAACTCTAGCTCAGGTTAGGAACGATCATGGATTCAGCTCACTGTCAGTTCCATATTTATTCAGGTTAAATATCTTTTCCAATATCACCATAAAACTAAACTGTATTCAGATTTTGATACCCTGACAAAGCCTTCACTGAACATTTTACAAATTTGGTACTGGGCATATATGTTTATTAAACATGTCTCCTCATCATGTTGACCAAATAGATATTTCACATAATATTGGATTTCTCTAAACTTATTTGCTTTTGCTGTTAAGTTGAATATAAACATATAACATTATTTATTTTAGTAGAGAGAATTCCATAAGAAAGTGTCTTAACTCCTGAGCAGCAATCCCATTTACAGATTTGAACTGAACGTCATCTAAAAGCTCTTTTTCAGCAGTCCAGTTCATCTACAGCACGTCCAAATGGCAGGCATGTCAGTCAAAGTGAAGATCACAACTATATATATGATATAAAGAAGTACACATGCCAAACTGCATCAACAAAGAAGAAACGCAGATAGAAGCGATGTGAAATGTGAATGTGAGGAACACACACGTGACTGACATACACACATTGTATAAGGAGTTGAAAAATGCTGATAAAAGACTCACTGATGTTGGATATAAAATACATGAAATTTATATTGATTCGACCATCTGAACTAAATGAGCGTTGGCTCCGCCGGTGCTGAGTGGAGGTTCATGCAGTCAGGATCACACAGGGAGCCCTTTTTGAACACCAGATGCTTTCCTTGTGTTACTTTGTAATGGGTTCGAAAACACGAGCCTCCAAACTACGAGTTCACACTGGGGAAATGGCACATATTGATCCGCTCGCCGAGGAACCTCAACTTGAACACGGCTCAGCTTTGGCAGCGTTTCACATTATGTCACTGTCACCCTCTGGTTGACTGAACATTTTTACAAGCAAAACAAGCTGGTTGAACTGCTCCACTAGCAGAAAAGGATCGCCCATGTTTCTGTGTAGTCTGTCCGAATTTTCCTCTGTTCATGTTTTTTTACTTTATTTCAAACATCTCTCACTTTTAATCTACTTACACTGAACAATTTCTTAGTTTTCTACAGAATTTTCTATACCCCGTAACTGGTGAAATGCCATCAGATCTTGCATGACTTCAAAATGTTTAAAATTGAATTGAAATACATGCAACAGTTGTGTGCAATTCTATGTGGTGCTAGCATCGGACAAACAAGGGTCTGACCATGTCTTAGATATAAAACATGCCCAGGAAGTATGCAGTTTGGACTTTTCTCTACAATTTCAGTAATTTTCTGCAATTGCCTCCTCCAGCCTGACAGGCTTTCTCTCTCTGGTTGTAGTGGCAGTTACAGACAGACAGACAAGGGAAACTGAGAACAAGTAAATGTGGAATTAAATACCAGCAGGGAAAAACAAAATCAGCTTTATGTAATGTGAAGGCATTTATAAAGAAGCAACAAAACAAAGACAAAAAATAATTTCCTGCATTTGTTTCAATGAGTGCAATATGTGAGTCACTGTCTCTAACAGTTTGGATGCATTTTAACGAGACACCTGATCAATAATTAAAGGATAAATAATTTGTGGAAAATCATGCGGTATTTTTAGGCTGTTCTCCCTGAAGATTTACACTTGCGTTTGTGGTTGAGATGTCATGCTAACGCCACGAAAAGCATCCACAAAAACCTTCAAGCAACAAAATGAAGCTTCATAAATTCAGATCCGCTTTTCTGCTGTCAGAGAGAAACTGAATTAGATCAGCTTGCCAAAGTGTTTGTTTGAATATAACTCTAAATATAGAGCCCCCTGAAGACTCCCCTAATAATGACATTCTACTGTATTGTTTTGAATCTTAATCAGATGAAATCATCTGTATTCCACATTGTCAGGTGGGACTGAAAGTCTCAGCAGTATATTATAAATGACAGCGTTCTGATTTAGCTCGCTCTGAATGCCTTTTGTTGTTCAACTATTTTCTGTTATCTCATGCATTTCATCTCACCCACAGGTATTACAAACAAGTCGAGTATTTGCAAGTCATACTCTGGTGGCTTGTGGATTTCGGGCTGCGAGTTGCAGCATCATGGTATTTTATTATTATTTTTGCCAAAAGACATACATACGGCTCCAGAGATGACAGTTGTAACCGCTTAACTATCTGAACAAATGAAACTCATTGTGTTTGTCAGACACGAACATTTACCATCACTATCAGTTTCCTAATGACGACTTCATGGAATCACCTATCACAGAGGAAATCTGGTTTCAGTATTTGTCAATCAAACCCTATACAGATATAATCCAACTACAGACCAAGCCTTAATTATGTCTAATCTATCTATATCTAATCATGTAGATCTTTGCACAACGCCCATACTAAGTTTAAAATCAGGATGCATCGCTCACAGTTTCGCAGATTATCTCCCGTCTAATCACAAACATTCTCGTACGAGATTAAGAAATAACAGCGCATGACACACTACACATTATTAAGATCTTGCCAGAGGCGACTACGTATCACACTTAGCTTTCTCTGTCACGTACGCATTCATCTCTTCATCTCTGTCAGCCTCTCTCTCCCACACGGACACCCTGTCTCTCTCTCTCTCGCATACACACACACACACACACACACACACACATTCACTCTTCCTAATATGAGTTTTCTCCAACTTCTCTCTCTGTCTGAAAGCTGCGTTTTGGAAGGTGCGTTAGCTTGCCACGTTCTTGCCACTTTCCTTCACTTCAGGTGTCCATCAAGTCTGCGTGATAGGTCAATTTGGCTTTGTGGTCACTATTGCGAAAGTGCTCTCCCTTTTTTTTTTTTTCCCCAGGTGATACTGTAGCTGTTCGGAAACTAAGTGGACAGCCCCAGTGAGGAGGATTGTTTACCTCTCTCGACGTTTTACATTCTGCGCTGGACAAAACACTGATGATGCCAGAGACTTGATCTGACCTGCAATTGCCAGGATGGCACAGCTATGGCATTTTGTTGAGCATTTACCAGCAAAATATGTACATACTGCGTAACAAATCTAGTGTTAAATTGTCCACTTACTCATTACAAATTTTGATTTTTCTTTTCTGCCCTAAATAAATAAAATACCTTCCTGGGCTCTAGGGTTCCTGCTTGCTAGACAAACTAGCTAGACAGGAAGGCTGAGACAGGACTTTTAAAATGCGCCCTGAGAGAATCTGCCAAGAAAACACACTGATAATCATAAACAATATGATATATTATATATGATATAAATGATCTGTTTCTGATAATTGATTCAATATGTATCCCATGCTTGCCAGCCCTTTTGATGTCGCGACCTGCTATTCTCTGCTCTTTTCCCCCACGCGCCATTCAAATCCGACCATCCACTATATTTATGTAAAACATTATGACTGCTGTTTGTGATCGCGTTGGTTAAATTGCACACTTATTCCACCTATATGTCAGTTTTGTCCAAACGGAGAGCAAACGAGAGAGACCAGCAGACACGTGCAGCAAGGCAAGGCAATGGTCCTTTTAACTTCATTACTGCAAGATCCATGAGGTTCTTGGGGTTATCGGCTGTGTGTGATTAGCAGAGGAAGAGTAACAAGAGCAGTGTAGCTTGTTGACCAGGCGCAGAGAAATTAGCTTCTGGTGTGAACAACTTGAGATGAGAAGCTGACGTATCACGGCGGCTTTCGCCCGCTGTGTGTCTCCGGATTCAGGCCCTCCTCTCTCTTTTACTCTCTCTATCGCAGACACGCAGATACTTCAGTGTTTTACAGCTCTCTCTCTTCTTCTTCCTCTCTCAGACTTTTAAGTGAGACTTCCCCTCATGCGTTTCTTTTCCGCTCGCTTTTGTTCAGATGTCCTCTCTTGTCCTTTCATGTTTTCTCCGTAGCGGCCTGCTCGGCTCACAGCCCCTGTGCATTTAAAGTTACTTCAAAAGTCTCTTTCTTCTTGTTGATGTGGATGTTCACATTTTCACATCTGTGTGAAATATGCCAAAATTAGATTCATGTGGCTCTCAATGAGAGGCTGTTTACACTGTTATTTGTTTCTCAAAATTACACCGGCCGCAAGATTTTTAGCGAATGCAAGCCTCGCTGTTGCTGTCCACACCGACATTAATAATTCGGAACTGCAAACAACCTGACACCTGCAGTATATCATAGGTCTCCGGCTCAGTTATACTGTCTGGTTGCTAAAAGTTAATCCACATCTTCCGGTCAATCAAAATGATTTCCACCCACTGCCGAGCAGTGCTTTTGTTATGTGTGTTTTTTTATTATTATTATTTTTCCAATTCCATTCATCCAGACCACAACTGTCAACACCATCCCTACAGGCAACGGCTGGTAAATTAACAGTAAAAACTCCTCACAGCTGGTTTACTGACTCACCAAGTATAAAGCAAATGTCAAACTTTGACTGGTTTGTTTGTTCGTCCTCAGCCCCAGTGTGATAATTTTGTGCACAGTTGATATTTCAAAACAAATCTCAAATAACTGTGTGTGTGTGTGTGTGTGTGTCTGTGCGAGAGGTCAAGATTTTTTGTTCATTATTTCAATATATCCTTCTGTTAACTGTCACGTATTGGTGATCAGGGACAATTTTTTTTCAGCATAATTCAGTTAAATTACATTTGCTGCCCAATTACTGACAGAGCAGACAGAGAGTACATATAACTCCTATTTTAAAGTTGCTTCTTTGGTTGCCTAGTAATCCTCTAGCACCGACATAGCTCCAACAGCTTGTACCACTTTTTATCCATCTTCTCCCCGATGTTTACCCCTTCTAGCATGACAGAATCATCCCTGCGTGCTCTGTTATTCTCGGGTGCTTCATATCCATCACTCCCGTAACTGCTCAGTCTGTCCCCGTTGTTTTAAAGTACATTGTAGAGTCAGACTTTACCCAGTTTTATGACATAACACGTTGTAACAAAAACGATTAGCGTATCAGTTTATCTGGTGTTGCATGTTGGTTGTGAAATTGTATTGGATGTGTCCAAACATGAAAAGCCAACTTGCTTTGTCAAACCCTTAAAACACAACTATCTTCTCATGCATGGAAATATTCTTTTACACGTGCCCTCAAGTGTGCAAGAGGCTTATTTATTCAATCACAGCACGCGCATTCAGATTTCAGCGCGCAGCGATGTGGACATGAGTGGCAAAAGCCAGCAGGGCCTCATTAGAGCACAAAGCCTGCGTGAAATAAAACAGCTAAGGTCAACCTTGACGTCAATTTTACACCGAGAGCTTTTAGACGCCTTGTTCGGTAGCAGTTGAGATGTTGCCTCGACCGGCTCACAGGAGGTTTAAATCAACAACATTCGTATGGTTTGTACGTTTCGCATACTGCTGTCTTGGCAGTTGTTTTCACATGTGCCTGCGTGAAACTGGACCAACATACAAATCAGTCACTGTGGAGATTTTTTCTTGAAGAGGCATACATTAAAGCAGCTTACGGCAACGATGAACGCTTTCTACACACGTACCTGTGCGCGCACACAGCAGGTTTAATTAAGTGCAAGTGGCAGCACTTGGGGGGGAAAAGTCAGCTAACAATTAATTTAGAAAATTGCATTCACTGTATTTGAATTAGTTGCCATCAGATTTCTGTTAATTGGATACAAACAAAAGAGAGAGGCTGAAGAGTCATTTGAGAAATAATGAAGACATCTTCAGGTAAATTGCTGTAAACAAAGCATGACATTTGGCGGAAAGCGAACAAATCAGACAAAAAAGGTTATCACTAAAGATCTGCTTGACCTGCAGGACACACCGTCCCCGCAACTCAGCCGCCCGTGCCAGGCTGTGACTTGGCACCCTTGTACGTAAGTATCAGTGACACAGCAAAATGATGATGTTTAAGACAAGGTCAAACGGCTTTCAAACAAATCCATCATCTGACGTAATAGCAGAGGGGTCAGTTTAGGCTGGTGTGAGCATTTATTATTCATGAGTGGGTGAGAGGAAGTGTGCACGTCTCACCGAGTAGAGGACAAATGAATATAAACATCACCATCTCTCCTTCTCTTCTTACCTTTTGTCTCTGAGGGGATTTTACCCTTGGATCCTTCTCAAACATACATCAATATATTGACTAGAATAATGCATTGAAGTCCCAGAGGAATCCGATTTCCTTCCCTTTTCTCTTGACAACGTGTGGAAGATTGAAGCCTTCCTCTTTCTTATTCAAGGCAAACTGCGCTGGCATTAAGATGTTTCAATCAGTTTGCTTTGAAGACAAATGGCAACGAGAACATGCAGCTAATATGGATTGGATGAAAGATCAAATGAGTTTCGAAAAAAGCTCTTACACTTTCAAAAGTATTGTAAATTAAATTAATACATTCCCCGGAAATGAATTGATATGCATGCACCAAAAAATGCCTCATGTACTCTGGGGCCCAAATCCAGCAGGAATTAAGATACAGTATGTGAAGTCTGCTCCCCATTCTTTATCTTGACTCTCAATGTGGGTTTTTCCATTACCAAGAGGAAGTGGGAGCAGCCAACCCCAGACTGTCTCCCAATGGCTTAGCTCAGTTGGCTGGAAAGATAGATTTCCAGCATCCCACACTTCTTTCAATAAAATCACAGCAAACAGTGGCTGTGTTTAATTTGGAGCTCACCTAACCACACAATGATTAATACACAAAGTCTCGTCAATTACAAATAGGCAAGAACAGGTCAGAATGATGTAAGTGAAAGTCAGCGCTAGCAGCGGAGTGGAAACAAAGACGGGGGGTCCAAAAACAAGACAAAAAGCTATGAGATATTGCGCTTGGTGAAGTGAAGGTACACTCATTCAGCCTATTCTTCCACTGCTCTTTTCCACACCTTCCCGTGCCCCTCACTGATACTTTGATCTGGTGAGTCTAAATTAAACTCTCTGCATCTGCCACCATGCTGTGCCACCCACTTCAGTGCCACAGTCATAAATCGTTCACCACAGAGGCAGAGAACTGGGCAGTCTGCTTCCTAGGAAGAATGCGGTCGGGATGGGGTTTGGTTATTAGAGAGTTTCTCTTTTCTACCCATGTTTTTCTGTATGTAAACCTTTTTTTTTCAACGTCATCATAATTTATTAAAGGAATAGTTAATAAATTGTTTAATTTTGGGAGGATTTTGCTTTCGTGCTGAGAGTTAGGTAAGAAGATTGATACCACTGCCTTGTCTGTCCATTAAATGTGGAGCTACAGCCAAGAGGCTTCACATATAGACTGGGGGTTTCTGCTGGTTGCCTAGCAGCCTCACAAGTATGACTTTACGACGTCACAGCTTCCAGTCAAGAAATAGCACGCAACTCACCATGAAACCACAACCTGTCATTTTTTATATTTCAGTTTTTATACATCAAACAAACAGCATATGAAATTCTACTTGGGCAGCTTTAGATGTGCTGGGAGGTGGATGTTTTGTTTTGGACAGGCTAGCCGCTTCCACTGTCTGTGTTTTTATTTCTCTGCATACATACATTTATCAAAGGATGCTTGGTTGCAGAGTTTCTCACCTCACCAATATTACAGAATCATGTAATATTCTGAATTGAACATTTGGGAAGCTACTTTGAAACTGGAGCTCGGGATGTTACCCTTCGTTGGTTCTTCATTTAGCATTATTTATTTAAAGCCACCCTACAGGCTTTCACATTCAAGATATTTCATATCAAAACTAAGCGCCCGATAAACAAATCCACTCAGTACTTTGTGGTGTAACTCAAGCCTGCAGTGTGTTCCCATTCACTTTAAGCGACAAATAAATTGCATGGAATTGTCAAGTTGCGTTTTTTACCCCTTCTGTCTGTAAGCACATGCTCTCTCTCTCTGTTTCTCCCTTCCAAGCCAGTTAAATTACTTTTAAGCATCAGTATGTCATTAAATTAATTAAAGGGTGTTTGTGCTACAGCTCTACTTAGTGGAGAAAATAGCTTGCTACAGGAAATGCAGCATGATTTTGAAAAAACCTCTGCTATGCGAATTTAGTTAAACACGTATCTTCGCTTTATTTAATGTGACTATTCAAGATGTATGGATTGGATTTTATGGGTGATTCTAGGTAAATATTTATAATTTATAGTCACTAAACAATTCACTAGGTGAATTTTCCACCCAACAATCATATGTGCATTCATTACTTCAACCATATTTCTTCCTACCACATTTACTGATTTCAGTGAACTGTTAAGAATTTGAGACAGCATCTGGCCGTCTCTGGCCGCCTCCATCTCTCCATGACGCCTTCACTTCTCTCACAAAAAGTCAAGGGTGTTTTGTTTTTAGATTTCAATAATGCTACCGGACCATGAAATGTCATTCTCTCCAACCTGGTGCTTCACGTCCCCACAGGGGCAGAGGTGTTTGCTGACATTATGCTGCCACATTTTAGGGCTGCCTAACGACAAAACATACCCGATGCTTAAAAATTACAAAGTGAAATCGCTTAACTTGAGTGTAGACAGCAACAGGAGAACCAGAATACATACCTGCACCAAACACTAAAAATATCTATACATCATGAAGACAGCATGATCTGTATCATCAATACATGTACATGGATTGCATGTCCCTGATCCACATCTGCAGCTATATGTTTTTTTTGTTGTTTTTTTTCCTTTTGGCCACGGTTTTAACGCTGCACCATATTTTATCCAAATCGTTCAATTATTTAAGTAATTATATGTAATTAAGATATCCTGTTACGTAAAGTAACAGGCAGACAAACAGAACCAAAACCATGACCACACGGGTAGAAGTAATAATTTAGTCAGAAACTGTATTTATGTAAAATTTTGAGGTACCGTACATTTCAATTTGTTTGGGAGGTTTTTCTTTGCTTGTTTTTGTGCCGCATGTATATGTAAATTAGGTTCATAGTTGCTCATGTTTTTGTACCCATAATTCTTGTTTCTTTTTTAATAAAATCTGGAATGTGACACGCTGACATATGTAATTGTTCACTTAATGAGTACATACAATACGTGCATCACTCTAAAGTATTAAACTGCATAGCTGTTCATGCCCCTACTTAAAAACATCAGAGTAACAGGAAATTACAGGCGTGATTTCAAGTGGAATTCCTCGACTTCCTTGTTTCATGTCTAACCCATTAACCACAACCTCCCAGCAGTCCTTTGTAGTGTGTTTTTATGTGAAACGGACTGAAAACACAGCTTGACTTACTGTAGCCAACAGTGATCTTTGCCTGGCCTCCACAAAGTGTCAGTCAAGTGAAGCTATGGGAATACAGAGTCCTACCAAAGCTTGTATACATTTTCAAAGGTGATGGACTGATGAACCATGAGAAATTAGAGGCCCGTGTTCTCTTTGATTAGTCCTGAAGCTGTTAGAGAGGCTCCCGGGCTCATTTAATGATACAGTCAACAGGGAGACTGTGGCACTCTTATTGTTGATTACTCCTTGTTACCTGTCAAAATAATGCTGTTCTCTGTCATTTCCAGTTAGAAGAGTTTGTGATTGGTTGGGGGGCGTCAGTTAATATTATCAGGAAGGCCAAATCATATTTACAGTCTGTGAGAGGTGATCTCTTGAGTGGCTTCCATTCCCTGAAGAAGGCAAAGATCCCAAAGATCAAATATGATCTTTGATGCTCGAACATTTCTGGTGGAGAGAAGACTCACTGCATGAAGACTGGAAATGGAGAAGCAGCTACCCAGACTGCCTCTAAAACAAAATAGTCACTCATTTTTATATCTCACATTATTTTCTGCCTCACAACATAAAGGGTTCACTACCTCCTGCAGTCTTCTTTAAGGTTGGCAATGAGTGTACACTGCAATACATGAATACAATCCTTAAAATACTGGACTGTCAGTCTCCAGTGAAAAGGTTTGTTTGTTTTAACCAAATTTACTGCCAGCGCCTTGTGCAAAAATCTCCTCCTGGCTACAAAGCTTTAAAGATGTTTTTTAACTTATTTTTCATTAAAAACAATTTCTTTTCATTTTTGTTTTCAAAAGGTAAGATGTAGGGGTGCAAATCAAATGCTTCATGTTTTTTTTTGTTTTGTTCCAATTATGAACTTAATCCTAAGGACAAAAGCATAATGCAAAAGAAATGATATTGGACCTAAAATAGCAACCAATTTTCACTCTCAAATCAAATGCTAAGAGAGTGTGTTTCATTAGTGTGAGGGGAACTGTGTGTTCATGTAAATGACTTACAAGAGTTGTGTGTGTTTTTGTCCATGGTGAATGTGTCTTCTTACATCTACGTTAGATGTAAGAAGACACACGCTTATGCGAGAAATGTAGATGTAAGTAGAAGTACTGAATGTATAAGTGACATATTAGCATATTGGCTGTGTGAACATGTGAAGTTTTGCAAAAAGCTGGTAATTATAGATGCTGCATGCACCGTTGAAACGCTCCCTAATGGAGTTGTTGGAATGAATGTGGCTGCTCAACGGATACACCTATTTATTAAGCAAGTTCCATGTGAACAAAGCACTGACATCATATATATTTTAATGCTTCTTCATTTGTATTCAAAGATCACATGTTCTCGATAACTAAGTATACAAGTGCCATATTGAAGAACTCTGTTTTTTGATCCTTGTGGACCTTTAAACTAGTGACGTGTAATAATTTACTTTTAAGATTCTGCCAGAAACAGGCCTGAGAGCAAATGTAAATGTTTACAACCATGTAGTGTGTTACATTTAAATGAAAAAGCCCTCAAGCAGCTCTAATGGGACCGCTGGGAGCAAAAGAGGAAACAGTGTCATGTTATAGAGCCACAAAGTGCAAAGAGTGGGATGGGTCAACAAAATCTCGGACTTTGACAGCAGGAGGGAGCTGTTCACTTCCTGTTTCCTACCAATAGTCAACACTGTTTCTTTTAAACCGCGTCCATCATCGTTTCTTAACTTTAAAGCTTTTTTTCTTGTCACACTGACTGTATTATCACCTTTTAAAGTTAATATCACAAACCTCACACAACAACACACAGTCGCCTTTTAAAAAAAAAATAATTTAATCTGTATTGACACCTGCACCAAACACCTCTGCACGGGGCATTTCAGACATAGTACAGTGTAATGTTATACAGGTGTGTTACAAGTCCTGCGTTTTCCTTTAAGACAATAATAAAGCCATGAGCAGTAAACAATCAGGGAGTGATCATTTCCCCTCCATGATCATTTATCTTCAGACCTAAGGGGCCTCACACAGGTGACCTAGCCTTCCCAACGCGAGACAAAACATCCAGCAGATGCAGAGCAGCATTTGGACTCTTGTTTCTGGCTACTGCATAAATGCAAATGCAACACTCCCTCTTTTTGGATCTGCTGTAGCTTTTTTCTGCTACAGTCCCCTGCTACATCCGGAAGCAGCCGATGACAGCAGCGGGACTTGATCAAAACAGTAAAGTTACGGCCATAAAACCAAAACAATGAGCTGGAAGATGCTATAAAGCTCTGTAAGGCCTGAGGGGAACTGCAGAGTTAGGCGATAGCTGGGTTTGTTACTATGAGTGACCCTTTCATACACATTTGTTCAATTGCTAATATAAAAATATTGATTTTAAGAGCTCTAAAAAGTAAACTTCACCGGATCTCAAGCTTCCAAGTCTTAAGCTATCGGGTCATAACTCTAAATCTCTCTCCACATCCTCTTGGAGCTAATACTGGAATAGCCTATTTGAAGACTTTCCTCTTTACTGCTTTATCTTCCTATTCCTTTGAACATTGATTAGAAGATTCTACCAGAAAATGAACAAACAGCTTCCAGCCTCAAATGGTATTATGACTACAGTTATTATAGCTGAAGATCCTGACAGCATATAGCCACTAAGCAAAAGTGGTCTAGAGTAGAGAAATTCCTTCTATTTCAGCTAATCAAATTCAAGTGCTGGTTTCACATATCTCTTGTAGAAAATCATTGAGGAAGTAGTATTAACTACTGGCCTTCATTAAAGTGGGAGGTTTCTGAAGTGGCCACCCTTGCTAAGTTTGTTGCTTTTTCTTCGCTGTTCCAGCTGTATTTCTTTTTATATATTTGATTTAAGCTTGAAATGGTCTTTGAAGTGGGTCTCTCTCTCAGCAGCAAGTGTCCTTTCAGAGTCACTTCAGTGCCCTAAGGCAGTTTTCGATTTTTTTTTTTGCTGACAGTTAAATTTGATATCAAGGCAGAGTTCAGTGTAGATCAGCGGCAATGATCAGCCAGAAACGTGTAGGAGTCTTACAAAACCTGAGCAATTATTGCAGTCATGCTGAGCTGTAATCAGTACAGGCTGTGAAGCAGCCACCATTACTTGATGTCACGAGGTCTAGGGTGTAAGAACTTATAAAAGACGCTAGTAAATGAACAGAAACTTGAGTTGAAGTGGTTATTTTAAGTTTTGAGGGGAAGTGATTTACTGTATTCTGTCGGGGAGGAGGACACGTCCGAAAGATGTGTGTTCTAATCTTGACAGAAATAAGAGAGCAAATTTAAAAATATAAAAACTTAATGCATAGTTATAATTACATCACAGCCCGCAAGTCTATTAGAATTCATGGGGAAGTTTTGTCACATCGGTCTGAATTTAAATCACTCTCACTTGAAGTGGCTCTACATACAGAAAATGGATTCGATATGTGTTTCAAGTGAATGTAATTCCACTTATGAATTTTCTAGCGCGTTTGGATAAGAAATTGTCCCATTATCAGCGAAAAAACGTGAAATGCGTTTTTTAAAAGGATTTAGATTAAAGGGTTAGACCTCTTTCAGTTAAGCATTTGCAAATCTTCAGCGGCTCTGTCCCAGAAAATGCATCAGTGAGCACTTTGCACAAAGTCACACTATATATTTATATGATTTAGTAAGGCCTTTGGTCCAAAAGGTCAGATGGTCATCATACTGTATAGTAAACAGAGGCGATACTGTCACTCTAGAGCAGACTTATCTGTCATTTATTCATTGTATCTCACTCAATCCGTAATCAGTACATAACTAACCTATTTTATTTCTGGGGATGCTTTTGCTGCACTTACTTCATTGTTCAGGTGGATATGCTTCACACTCTGATGTTATGCCTTGATGTTGCTGATGGTCTATGAGTCCTGTGCCACAGGTGCAACAAATTGGACTGATATAGGGGAGGCAATTAATGACTGACTGTCTTGTAGTTAAGTGAGAGGTGTGATAGCTTGAGGGGATGACCACCACAAGGCCCCTTTTTTTAAATCATATATAATGCAGTACATAGCAAACAGAGAACATTATTATACAATACACATAAGCCCCAAAGAAGTAAAGTTCTACAAAAGCAGAGGTTGACTAGTTTTTCCATTAGCAATAGATCAAAAGACTAAGAAGTGTCACATAAATTATGTTCACCTGTCCTGGAGAAAAATAGCCGACTCAGCATTAGTTTAAATTCCTTTGGTCTGACTCAGATTCCTCTTCTTCTTGCTTTCACCAATGTCGGGTGGCATACTAAGGACTTTTTGTCTTGCAAACTTTTGCTGTTTTAACATTTTTTCACAGCCATTCTAAAGAAGCTTGTGCTGGCTTGGACACCCAGATGGTTCCCCAGTGCACTCATTTTCTTCCTTAATGAGTTAGATTAATACCACCTTCAGGTCTGTACAACGAAAATGAACCAGTTTGTTTTATTTGTACAAAAACTGAATTGTAAAAATAACAGCAGTTGATAGGAGCAGTGACTTTGAGTCAGTTTCTTTGAGTCAGTTTCTGCTTTTGCTTTTAAACCTCAGAGTGAGAACAAGACTCCAGGATATTAATGGGGCTCTTAGCAGCTCTTAGAGGTCTTAGTTAGCATTAGAGGTGCGAGGAAGTTTTTTTTCTCTTTTGTTTTTACCTTTGGAAAACGCAAAGTTGCTGATTCCAGTCTGCTATAAGCTAATTTACTCATCTAATTCAAAGTTTATTTTCCAAAATGTCAAACTATTACTTATCTCAGGCTTACACAGTCACCCAGCATCACTAATTTGAACGTTTCGATCCTGTATGTGCCAGTGTTCACATCAAAGAGCTGCATATTTAATCACTTGTATTACCAGAGGTTATAACAGTATTAATAATTGCATTTATCACTTTCAAATTAAAATGGACGTTTTTTTGCTCAAGACTTATCACCAAGAAGAAATGGCTAAGAAATTATGACACCATCCAAGTTTAGAGTGTTTCCGTTTGCCACCAGACATGATGATAAATGAAGGTTTTGATTTTCATGAATTATATTTCAATTCAATTCGGTTTAATTAACAAATATAATCAGACATGGAATAAAAGAACGAACAAACTTTTTTCCTAATGTTCTGTTCTAACTCTCTCCTCCAGCCGCTTGGCTTAAAGGAAGAAGGAAAGTGAGCCAGTCTTTGTAACAGCGCCACAAATGATACTACTACTTGGAAACCCGTGGGGCGGGCTGTTTCCACTTTAAAAAAAAAACTTAACCACAGTAATGTTATTACATATAAAATAATTTTTCGTTTTGTCTGAATCTTTTGGGAGAATTGAAAGGAACATGTATGAGTTAGTGTGTCTGTGTTTAACAACCAGGACGGGCACGTCCCAGCCAACTCAGGAATGTTTTGGTGAACTCCACTAATGGGGGTGAGGGTGCTCATTTAGCAGCGAGAGAAAGTCTCGTTTAATCCCACAGATGTGTCTTATCAGTGTTCGCCAGTTTTTATTACCTTACTTCCTCCGCTCTGTATTCTGTACCTATTTATTCTCCTCCGGCGGTACAGATGGAAGTCGGAGAAAGAGAGCGGTGTTGACGTCAAAGTGTTGGAGAACAGCCTCATGCTGCACCACATAAAGTGATAGCACTGGTGGCTGTTTCAACTTATAAACACTGTGTAACTCATATTACTGCTAATGAGGGGCTTTGCATCCACATTCATAAACACAGTTTCCTCTTATTTATTTGTTTATGCCAAGTTTTTTCAAGCTCTGCGTCCCCTTTACATTAGGATTTAGAAAAGCTCTGGCGAAGCTATTTCCAAGGTCAAGAATGGATTTCTATCACCGTACCCTTTGAAGGATTTGATCTTGCTCTCTTCAGCTCTCTCTCTCTCTCTTCAATTTCGTGCAAACTGTGAACAGTGATTTAGTCTAAATGAAGGCTGTGTTTCCCAAACCACAACACTTATTACTGGCAAGATTTGAAAAACCATCAAGGCTTGTACATCAGTCACTGCAGACAAACATGAAGCATGGACACATACTGTGGACACAGACAGTTTATGGATTATAAGATTCCTCAACTGTATGAGTAGAGACTGTGGACAAACTCACAGCTTTCACTGTTAAAACTGGGTAAAAAAATAATAATTAGAGAGGTTCCAAAGTCTTTAGTGTGGCCCTTCATGTTGGAGCTATGACATGCAGAAGTAGTGTGCTTGTAACTATGAAGAAAAAGTGGGAGGAAGACATTATTTCTTGTCCTTAGCCCTCTGGGGTATGATAAGGCCCATCTGATAGGCCCCAAGGCACATAGGTTTGTTAGGTTTGTTAGTGGCCGAACTGTCCACCATTCAAGCAACTACCTCTCATTTAGAAATCCCCAGACAATTGCTGGACAGTTTTGTGTCATGAGACTATACAAGCAGAGGCTATATGGATGATATGTTAGTGTACTGAGCCCCTATAGCCCCAACTGCCTTAATTCTGCGGCAGTAGCCTCTGCGTCACAGCAAGAAAAAAGAGATTCGACAGGGTGATCTGACAGAGACCAAAGCCAGTGAAGATGTCATACATGTATGTGGGGGAAATACAGGTAATGAAAAGGATTTTTTTTTTTTTTAAATGAGTGAGAGGGGAGATGTGGAGGGAGGGGGGCAACGAAAGCACCAAATGAGGAAGGAAGAAAGGAGGTAGGGTGAGAAAAAAGGAGGGATTCTAGGAAGCGGGAAGAACTGAAGGATCAGATTCACTGCTCCTTTCAGATGTATCTTCCACCAAGAGACCTATGTTATTTATAAAACAGGAGCGCCAACCTGGAAGCTAGTTTGGCTGTCAGCTGATGCACACCTTGCATCAAGTCATTGAAGTGCGTCTCTTTCCTTCATGCAGATGCATTTAAGGCAGAATGGTGCAAAGAAATTTCATCTTTCACAGTATAATGCAAGTTCAGGGTTGGCAACATGGTCCCAAATACCTTTCCTGCCCAAATAACTCTTTCAGGAGAGGTGGTGGTCACACTGGCCATAAGTCTTTTATTTTTCTTTTATTTTTCATGGTCTGTGAAAATGCAGCTGAAATGCAGTAACTGAAGCTCTTTACGGGCCTATACTCAAACACAAAATGTCTACCTGGGCATGAATTATCAGAGAGCCCGAGGCTATTCTTTTGGAGTATGGCGACAAAAAGTGGAGACGTACCATTACCACACAAGATTAAATCACTGGGTAATGTATGAATGGAGCTATAGCTAATATTTTTACCAGCATGAGTACCTAGTGTGCTTAATAATTATTGAAATTACAGACATTACTCCACCACTCAAATGGGGCTTTTTGAGTAACTGGCTAGACAGCCTTTGAAGGCAGCATGACTTAATAAAAAGCAAGGACAGGATGTTCAGAGATAATCATTTAGTTGGATTTTGCCAAATCAATGGAGAGCTGAGCTAGAAAAATATGTTTTTCTGATTTTAAAAAAAGGTTCTATGGCCTAATGGATGATGTAGAGTTTCCAACTAATTCTAGTTTGTCTCTTTGTTTATATGTAAGCAAACAAGCAAATAAAATGTCTGACTAGAGGCACATGAGAGTAATCTTTGGTTAGATGTGCCTGAATACAGGAGAGAGAAGGACAACACAGAAAAACAAGAGCTGTTCAGCTCTGAATTACAGTTACATCCTGTAGTTAGGATTAGGATTGTTTGTAACCACACCAAGACCAAATCACTCAAAGGGTTTTGGTGCATTCGGTTTAGTATAACACTAACTACATTTGCTATGTTCAGATCTGCCCAAACTAATCATACCAACTGGGGAAATGGACCGAATCAACAGGACCAAACAATGCAGGTTTCAAAATGTCCTAAAAAATGGCTCTAAAAGGCCTTGAACTAAACCAGCAACAGATGAATTATGACATTATTAGAAACTAGAGCAGACAAGATACCTGAAAATAAAGTAAGGGCAAAAGTGCAAGGAGTCGTCTCTGAAAGTATGTACACTTTAAGCACCTATAATAGCAGAGCAAGGATTTCTAGCACAACTTCACCCATTTCCAAGGTGCAAGGAGGAGAGAAAGTTTGCAAAGGTCAAAAACTCCATTTTGTAGTATGAAGAAGAACTTAAATGACCCTGATGAAGACCACAAGATAAAAACATGTCAGTCTTTCTCCGTACTACTTCTAGATGTTGTTGGGGGTTTTTGACCTTTTTACACTTTAATTACATGCAGAATTTTACATGTAGATTTTAACCTCATAGTCGCAAAATATTTTGACTTTGTGATGAATTAATTGCGTTTTTTTCCCCCTTATATATGTGTGTGCGGCATGTGTGTTTGTGTGTATGCATGCAATGACACTCAAGTGGATATTATAGCTAAAAATCTGATTCATTAATTGGCTGTGGTTCATATTTTCATGTGTGATGAATGGGCTACATGGATGAGGAACTCCACAAAACTAAAAAAAGAACACCTTGACCACTTGTATACTACAGTGTACTATCAATGATAGCTAGAAATGGTTTGATGTTTTTGAATACAGACCTGCGTTATAGTCCGGTCTGTGTTGTTACTGAGCCCGTCCATCCACTCCAGTGCCTTTTTATCTTTGGCCCATTCAATTCAGAGGTGTGTTCTAATTAACACTGGGTTAATTGTTCTGCAAGTCTGCTCCCGGTATATCTATAATGTGGTTAGAGTCATGTGACTCATCCTTTGCCAGGATGTATTTATGGAACAAATAATTGGAGTTGAAAATAATTATAAAAATTAATTAGATACTAAATAATGTCATTCGGTTATGGCAGTCACTTATGTATTAAAAGTGGTCTGACAAAGTTTGGCTACTGGTTACCTAGCAACAGCTACTGTGACAGTTACTTGTATATTTAACTCTGTGTATTTATGGCTCTGGACTTACACCTGACTAGTTGAAATAAAAAAAAACATAAATGACCCAGCTGTAAATATCTAAGAAAACATGTAGCGCTTACTCTGTTGACTAAGATGGTGTTCAAGGTGTAAAGCCGTGTCCCATTTCAGAGTCCGGTCCTATAACGCAGTGTTTTTCAACCCTGGTCCTCGGGGAACACTGCCCTGCATGTTTTAGATGTTTCCTGCTCCAACACACCTGATTCAAATGAGTGGCTCGTTATCAGGCCACTGCAGAGCTTGATGACGAGCTTGATGATGAGCTGAATCAGGTGTGTTGGAGCAGGAAACATCTAAAACATGCAGGGTAGTGTTCCCCGAGGACCAGGGTTGAAAACAAATACAACAGACCACACTCAACCAGACCAAATATGCAAATATGCTTGACCTACTTCCTAAATCAAGTGTGGACTTTTAAATAAATTAAAAATATATACAAAAATACATATCACTGAAGAGCATTTACATACCGATAAATGAAAGACAATTCACTGAAATCACAAAATTCAACAATTTTAGACAGAATTAACTAAAGGAGGCTCCAAGCAGCTTTTAAACCATCATGTAGATTTAATTAATAAAATATTTTAATGACAATATAAGGAATGAGTTATATTTGTAGAAAGTGGTAGTAAGTAAGCTTGTCTCTTGATCAGATTTTTGGGGAGAATATTATTTCTTTTTGTCACTGTGCACTATGTGAATGGGTGTATAATCATGCACACTATGTGTTTTCATGAAATATATTAGACTGGATTAATAAAATAATGCTGTGGTCCTGACTGGTTTAATAGGTTTAGCCTGCAGGGCGAGTGTTAATGCAATTATTTCTGGGCATTTTGACAAAACCACCCACATGGTGGGCTTTAATGCTTGTTATAAAAGGAATCAGACACTTTGAGTTTTACCTTCAAACACTTCATTCTGTTTTATGCTGTTTTTTGAACTGCTTTTGCATTTTACACTTGAAGATAAAACAAAATGCTGTCCACCTCCGGTAGATGTGAGTCAGTGGAAGGCAGATTAAATCTCGCAGTTGGCACTTTTACCCTAATTATATATAACCATTTTTTATTTCTTATGTTTACTGTTCTTTAAGCGCTTACAGCGCTATATAACTATACCTGAATCTATAAGTAACAGTCAAACATGGCATCAAGTTTATTAAAGCTTTAATTTGAACGTATGTTACGTGTTATTTTTGCACTCTTTCATAAATTCCTTTTCTAGTTGGGATTTTGTTTTGTCTCACTTTGAAGTTTTGCATGTTTTTTTAAAAAAAATCTGTTTTATTTTCTTTATTTTATTGCTCCGATTGGCCAATTCATGCTCTTTTGTGATGTCTCTTTCTTTCACACACACACAGCGCACACACACATTTTGTTGTTATTGAATTTTCTTCCATTTTAATCCCCTCTCTGCACACCACATTATAACATTTATTAAAGATATGATTGTACATGAATAAATTTCATTTATTTTTATCTTCCCTTTTTTCATTTTCTTTATTTCCTCTCGCATTTTATTTCCTTGCTTCCCTCCTTTCTCTCTGTTCTTGACTCTTGACTGAGTAATAAATCATTCAGTCCAGTTTAAGAAGCTTGGAGCACACTCACATGGTCTCTGTGACCTAGAAATAGTAGCAACTTTCTTCTCCACATGGTTGGCTCTTTGACAGAGCTCGTTCACGTCAGCCCTATGAGGTCAATGCTTATCTTTCCGGCACACTCTTGCTGTCCTTTTCACCCAGATACACTGAAAAAAAAAAATCTGACAGTACATATGCACACGCTAGATGAATGCTTTACGCGTGCCTCATTAAGACACTGCATTATTTCACCGGAAGAATTTCACAACAGAAAATGTTGGAATTTAAACAATGAATTCTTAGCCATAAGAAAGCCATAAGTGAGTGTTCTGCACTCAGAGCTGTTTGTTAATCACATAACAACATGTAGCAATTAAGCAGAACAATGCCATTGGCAAGTTGATTTACATGTCAAATTAAAAGTGACCACCTGCAATACAGTAGCTCCATACAGTACGTGGAGCATCAAGACAATTACCGGCAACAATAGACTCACGGTGCGCTTAAAGTGCTTCAGCCCACCAGTAATTTTCAAGCCCTTAATGGCCACACACTCTGCCCTCTGAAGTGATGTTTTGCGTACATATAGTCAGTAATAAATTGTGTTTATCTTAATGTCAAAATGACAAATTAACATTTAAATGGCATTCTTTAATAATACACGGACAGGCTATTATGAGATGTAGTGTATAGAGATGTGAGCTCGGTCTTTGAGTCTCTTGTCTTGCAAATGTGATGATAATATTTTTTCCTTGGTTCACTTTTAGAAATAATTAGCACACACACAAGTTCCCAAAGGTTGTTTTGAGCTTTGGTTTACATAATCAATATCAATCAATACAAACATTCAGCAAAATTCTTTTCACAAGCACCGCATCTGCTCTCTAATCTTGTTTAATAAAATATTCCCTGACCAGTGCAGCACTAATGAAGCTCCCATTAGTTAAATGACTACATTACATTACTATTAAACTGCCATCTGATTATCCAAAGATTTGAATTACAGTAAGGTTACAGCACCGACTCTATAATTAACATCAGGATAAAGACTATTTCTAGGGATCATCTGCAAGTGTATATCAATATTTTTAGAGGTTAGCAACAGAGAAAGGCTTGGCCAATTAGACCTCATCAAGGAAAGCCTCTTTATTAGATGAAGGCTAATGAACACACGAGAAGAGAGGATCGCCATGTGGAAAATCCTGTCAAGTGGTTGGGTCTAAAAGACAGGTTTGTGGTGATTTAAAGACCCTGTTATATATATATATATATTTCTATATTTCTTAATATTGGTAATGTGGTGCTGCATGAACACACAATATTCTCCCAAAGTTGGAGAAGATATATGATATTTCTGTATCTCTGTATTGTTCTCAATGGATTGAAGAGGGTGGACCCCAGTTGGAGAAAAGATGTCAGTCGTGATAGATGATTTAAAAAAAAGTGTTATACTATGTGTCATATATTTAATCCAACAGATAAATACTTGATAATAAAAGACTGAAAGAAAAGTTTTGCTTTAAACTTTTAAGACAACAGCAAACAAGCTGGCAGCACACAGCATGAGCATACAATCTCAGACTATTGGCCGAAACAATGCAGACAGAGAAATCATTAGTCCATTTTGGTTGAGGGGACAGAGTGGAGAGTGGAAGTGATGGAGAAGATTAGTGCAGATAGAAAACAGTAGATATTCACCCATACACGAATAAAGGAAAAACATCAGAGATCATTGAACTTCACTTCAAACTATACATCACTGCCAGCAGACTGTCGTACACTATGTCAGAGTTATAGTCTATAAACACACACTTAAATCTTTGCTCTTCTAAACTATACAAACTTTCAACACCACTGACCTGCAACTTGGGGTATATCACAAAGCAAGCTTCATCACCAAGCTGGACTTATCTTACAGTTATTTACTTCATGATTTCATTCATGAAGCGGGCTTGTGGTCAGCGGGCTAGCGGTTTGTTGGCCATGTTTTGATACGGGAGTGTGAGTGATAGGGAGTGCGATAGATAAGGCATATGAAAGGAAAACACCTTAGTATGCTGAGGCTTGAAAGGCCCGGCTGTGCCCTGCGGGAGCTGGTTTCAATAGATCCGTAGTCCACATTAACACTACTAGCAGGTGGATTGGGCATTCAGCAGCAGCAGGCCAGATTAACTGAGATTCTCTAACTGGGGCACAGAGTTGCTCAGGTAGACACCCTGAACAGTTATTAAGTATGAATGGCTGTGTGAAACTCGCTGGTGCGTTGTTTGCCATCAGAGCCCGTGTTTTATTGATCAATTAACCTGTTAATATGTTTGTTTGTCAGCACGTGTTGACTTGCTGCATGTTATATTGTCTGTCAGCATGACTGCTTTGGCTGGCACTGAGATAGACACTATTCACTGTGTCAGTGAATGTATCTGCACTGGTACAGACAGTGCAGTGATATAGATATCCAGATGATATCATTTTATTTCGAAAAATACAAAAGTGGGGTGTGCTTCTGCGACGAAGGCACATACCCTCATCTGTGTAGGTGCACAGCTAATTGCGCAGTGGAAATTCCTCTTATTCCTCTGGAGGGACATGACACTGAGACCTTTATTGCAAACACTATGCATGCAGTCTATTTGAGTCCTAATGTACTGTGAAAGGCATATCCTGGGCTGTCTGTGCAGCGGGATTTGCCTCTTCTCATTTTGTCCGTAGTTCACGATACAGAGCACTGAGTGAGACAGAAAAGATTCTGACCTGTGTGGCCACATGATCAGCCTATATCCAAGGTGAAGCCACACAAAGAAGTGGCCTGTCCACGGCAGCCTGCATTTCTTTGATCTGACTGGCCACAAACAGCCGAAATCCAGTACAGGTCTAAACTGGAGACCTGCAAAGGAGAGGTTGCAGTATGTTGCTTTCAAGCTGCCGCTGACTGAGGAAATGCTGTACCGGGCATAGTGTGGGGCAGATCATCAAGTTGAAGAGGAGTCCAGTAGTGAGGTTGAGGAAAGCACTTGTGGGAATGAGGAATACATTACCGACAAGAAGAGCAGGACTGTTGACTCATAGCACAACAAGGAGGTGGAAGAGTGTGTAATGTTTCATTTGCCAAAAAATGGTGGAGGCAGAAAATTCTTCCAGCTTCAGAGGAGATAGATAGATAGATAGATAGATAGATAGATAGATAGATAGATAGATAGATAGATAGATAGAAGTGTTTGCAACAACAACAAAATGCTCAACAGGAACTAACTCCTGGTGGCAGAATAGTTACCATCGAGGCCACCGAGGAGAGCATTAAGGTTGATCTGATGTGGGCATTTTTCAGTTTAACAGTTCAGTCCAGTTGATAACCCCAATGACATACCTGCGTTCTTACACTCAAAACTAATATTTACATTTGGTGGCCTGTGTGCTGCTGATCTGATGGTCCTGTAGATTTATAACATTACATCCTGGAATCTAATCTCCGCTCTGGTCTCCATTTATGGGTTTAGTACATCATCCTTTTGACATCTGAACTGACTTTCTGTTTGAATGCCCATTGTGATTATGGTACAAGAGATTATGATGTTCCATCTTTTATCTTTATACCATACATGTTCATTTTCAGGGAAGGGACAAGAGGCAGCCAGCAGTGAGTCGTGTGTAACACTGGATGTCTGAAGTGGCCATAAGCATTTTGTTACACTGGAAATCTCTCCAACAATGCCAGAAATGCATCTAAACACTGAAACAAAGTGTTCAAAGCCCATATTTTCAGCCATAACTTAAGTTTAGAGGTTAATAAATTCTATGATTTGTGAATTATAATAATATTTTCTATCAGAAAATACTGTGATGAATTATACATAATGCACTCAGGTCAAAAATGCAATCACTCCTTTAATTTTAACATAATGTCTATCCAATTTTAATGAGTTCTGGACAAATTTCTGTTTGTCTGAGTTTTATGTAAATCGTGGCATATCAAAGAAATTCATGAGATTTATGTGAAGATATCAATGATTAATTATCACTGACCTTTATGAAGCTGAAAATAAGGAAGTTGTTGAACACAACAGAATAAAAAAGTACTTTGCCTCGTTTAAATTACTACACTTCCTTTTGTGCTCCAAGCCTTTTTCATCACTCACATATTTTCTCCGTTTATTTCAGCATCTCGAAGCACCTGCTACCTAACGTTCACTTACTTCATATTATCTGTGGAATGTTTACACAACTGAAAACTCCATTTATAAGAGGTATATTGTGAGAGAAAGGCATACACAAAGAAAAAAAAAGACTTATGGTAGTAGCTTGGCAGTAACAAATGGTAGAAAAACATTCCACAGGGAAATATATGTATAAAAATCTGGATTAAGAGAGATGCAGCAGCTAAGTGAAAGTGAAACAGCTTTTTAATGTGTACTAGTATGCATATGACCTTGCGGAAAAACATACTGTATAAAAAACAAAGTTCACTTTCTCAATGATTTCATATAAGTCCAATGGAAAGAGCATGCAGCAAATTTTGACTTCCTCTAGGCGACACTTTCCTCTCTAGAAAAAAAAAAAAGAGTATTTCTCCAATAAGTGTGAAACCACCCATGCTTACATTCAGAACAAAATCATGAACTGCGATGTTGTTATGCTGCTGAAAAAGTCTGACCCTCTGCACTGGCTGCATCTAAAACCTTTTTTGCACATCAGCTGTAAACATATCTTGATGCATTCCTTAACTTGCACACCTTCCCAGCAAATGTGAATCAGTCCACTAAGTGGCCGGTGCAGACAGACTGTATTGATTTTAAATGTAAGCGTGTCCTCACATGTGCAGACTGACGACATACAAAGTCACAGTTGAAAGATGGGATGCAAGGGCATACAGAGTGATTGGCAGTGACCAGAAACTGGAGTCCCCTTTCTGTGTCCTTTCACCCGTCACAGAAAAAAACAAACAAAAGAACTGGCTCATCATTATGGTCATGGTATATCTAGAAAGGCTCAAAGGCAACTGGCTTCATTTTAAACTCTACAGAAGTTAAATGAGAAAAGAAACGTGTTTAAAAATTAAAATAAGTCCCATTGCATTTGACTTAGCACTTCTGGTAAAGACTCGTACCCAGCCTTGAAGACTCTTACCTAAGCATGGAGCCTTTGTCACAGGTTGTATATGCGAGAAGAGATCATAACCTGCGATGTAAATGTAAACATCTGATTGATTACCTTGACACCTTCCCAGCTGGTGGCTGTGATCGGTCTCCGGTGTTCACACACAGCTGATGTGTTTTTAGTATCTTTTCCTTTTCTCAGTGTCTTTGTGATGTAACACACCACCCCTGTTTTCCTCTTGGGGAGGACGATTCTGTCCTTGAGGTGTACAAGATCTGAGGTAACAAACTCCTTTCCTTTTCCCTCCTCACACAATGTGATCGCCTCTTCAACATGTGAACACATCCTGTCCTCATGCTGTGTGATGACACCCGAGCAACTTCCATTTGCTGAAAAAGGCCTCAGGATTTGTTGAAAGCTCTTGAAATCGCTGTAAGTGGACCCTGTGTTCATTATATTTATCATAAATACTTGTGGTGTGCGTTTGCTACAAACACACTGTAAGGAAAGCAGTTGTGTAGAACTCACACCATTCAGCTGGAGGCACTTGTGAACCTCCAAAGTCACTGTTTACGATTCACTGTTTTGTGGTTTGAAGAATAAGGCATTGAGCTGTCACTCTGAAACTAAAGTACCCAGGGATGAACACAGCAGTGTGACAATATGATCCCACAAAAACATCCCAGGGGAGACAAACAGACTACAAAAGACAGAAAGTCTTTGTGAGGTTATACCATAATGTCACCATTCTCTGCAATGAAACTGTAAGTAGGCATGAACAGGGAGGAAACAAATTAAAATGACTAAATGTAAACAGACCAAATTAAGATGACATGAATCAGATTTAATGTAATCGGACTCTGGTTTCTAAATACATTGTTTCTCTCTGTGACTGCAGACAGATGCACGGTCGTCAGTTTGTTGAAATTTCAGAAGAGTACCGTACCATTCCTCATTGCTTTTCTTCATTATTGTCTTTTTCGCTCCACTTCCCAGCCAAATCCCCAAAGTGGAGAATACACAAGTCTAGAGACATGCAGTCACCACTGCTAACAAACAGACTCTCCTTTTTATTCTTTGCACTCTCATTTATCTATTCCTCTGTACAACCCTTCTTCATATCCCATATCTCTTAGGTCCACATTCTGTGTTTTTATACATCGTTCAGTTACATTAACTGATTTATGTACTTTTTGCCGGTTTTTCAAATTTGTAAACCTGATCAACCACTGAAGAGTTAATCCTCTTATATAAATCCCAGCAGGGGCAGGATGGTGGTAGTAAACATCCTTTGCATTCTTGAACCTGTGTATGCTGCACAACAAAAAAAGGACAGTAAAGCTACTGATAAAATGTCTGTTTGGTTAAGCTATTCTGCCTAGACTTAGGAACCAAAGGAATATGGGGACTCTAAGGGCTGCAGTGAGCAAGGTTATGTAATCAGCGTTTGTTTTATTCAGAGATGTTCCATCTAAACTCTTACATAAAGTTAATGAAGTTTCTGTGAGGTCCCCAAATTATGTATGTGAAGTAAGGGAGTAAGAAACTATGGTGGAAAAAGCAAAATGCCCTGTCCAGACCCAGAGTTTGGTTTGTCCTTTCTGGGCTACTGTAGAAACATGGCACTAACAAGATGATATCCTAACAAGAGAGCTTATGCTTGTTTCTACTAAACTGAAAGACTTCAAGTGACCCTGCTGGCCATTACCGTCTCCTTCAGTAGCAAAATATAGAAATCTAGATCAAGATGCAATGTAGCTTCTCCTGGGATCGTATGAGATTTATTGCTCTCTGTGCATGATCAGCAAACATTACCTGTGGCGTTCCCCAAGGCTCAAAACTTGGCCTTCTACCCTTTTAATGTATACAGACTTTCTTTAAGACTACTCATCCATATCAGCAATAGTTTTTAGGTTAATATTTTGTTTCTGTTTGATGATGCAGTCTTGCTTTACCATCCATAACAAGCCATAACAAGAATCAGTAGTTTTCATGTATTATTGCTTGAGATTTGGTTTTATTTAGATGCTCATATCGGATCACTTTGTATCTATAACACACCCCGTGAAACTGCTTATTGATTTGACAATATGTTTTATGACATACTGTATATATAGAGTCATGTGATATCTAACTTGCAGGGTTGAGAATAATTAAGTTACGGTGCTTCCCTTTTAGTTTCGGTGGGAAACTACCCATGAAATAGACAAGTGATCTCCAGAGAGTCTGTCCTCACTGCAGAGAAGATTAACACATTATCTGGATGGAGATGTACATGACTGGGGGCAAATTACAGAAAGGGTTTGATGGAAACTGCAAACTGTGAAATGATTTTTAGCGTGGTCTCATCAGTGTTTATGGTGTTGAAGCCGTGAGCAGTGACATTCAGTGTAATAGTGGGTGTAGTGCAGACACACAGCGTTGATCCAGTAAGCTGCCTGCTTTTCTAACACGTGTCTTACCAGCATCTGTAATGACTTATTATCTAAGAGGTGTGGAATACATTTGTGTATGATCGTGTTTTAATAAGGGGAAAACTGTAGCGTAGGAAGACACATTGTAGTACATCTGTATGCTTTGCAGATCATTATATGTCTGTGTAAATACCTTACATCTTCTAACTTTTCTCTGTTCAGTCTGTTATTTACACTTTGAACATCAGGTTTGATGCAATCCAAGAACTTTTTAAAATGTTTTTATCTTGAAGATTCGTCTTTTGTTTTGTCAGTTTTCGACACTGAACTGAACTTTAACTGTCCATTTATTGTTGGAATGACAAATAAATTTGAACTTAGACTTGCTCTTAAAATGCTGGGGATTTCGCTTAGTCATCTAGGTTGCTCCTCTCCTTCATACTATTTCCAGCTGTGTTTGCACACTGTCAGTATTGAGCAGACGACCCGGGGCCTGCTCTCTTAAAGTCATAAGAAGCTTCTAGCCGCCAGACTTAGATACTGCCAGAGCTTATATAATGCATCACAATAAGCAGAAAGCCTGGTTTTGCCAAACTTTCTATTCTATTGTTATTTAATAACTGCCTACGCATTGTTGTATGTTGTGCTCTGTTTACTGCCAATCACACCGACGGAAAAGAATAGTCAGAAGTCAAATACTTATAGTTGAAAAAAGTCAGCTACAGTGGATTCATGAAACTTTCAGAATCTGAGAAGGCTGAAGGTAAAAAAATAAGTTCACAATTAAGTCTTCAGACCATCATTGCCTACATCATATAATTCATAAATCACAGTAATTTACTATAGAGTACTACAGAAATCCGAATAACCAGTCTCTGATCTAGCATGTCTTCTCTTTAGAAACAAAGTTACAAAACTAAAAACCAGCAGTTAAACAGCCATGTGCCCAGCTGGATATCCCAGGATTTTGTCCAGCCATTTCATGGAAAATTAACTCCAGTAAATCATCATAATTTGTACCGTACAAAAGAAAATAGGAGATACTTTGCATTTTACCTAAATCATCCGAAAAATCCTGGATTTTTCTGAATCAACCAACCTTTTGGCTCCAAGATAACATCACAGATGGCTGCCTCGGGGTCTTGGTGCACATCGATTTGTTTGCTGTTCTTTGCTGTTGTACGTGGAGCTTCATCACCAGAGAAGAGCTCATGGACATTGGGGGAATCAACACCAGTCAACTTACTTTCCACTTTTCTCTTGCCACCAGTGGAATTATTGGACATTCTGAGTCAAAGGTGCACTTGCCTTTGGTCAAACAGAGAAATGCTGGTGGAGAAGAAAAACGCTGGTGCACTGAGAAGGTGATCAGCTGCAATCTTCCATCTCTATAGGAGCTGTACTCCTTTAGGACCCTTGGGTATGCAGGTAAGATTGTGGCTGACAAGATTGTGCCCCCCTCCCCACCTTGGACACAAACTTTTTTGCCCTCTGGCAGGAGGCTGCAG
The DNA here is from genome assembly GCA_014281875.1 of Nibea albiflora. Taxonomy (NCBI): domain Eukaryota; kingdom Metazoa; phylum Chordata; class Actinopteri; family Sciaenidae; genus Nibea; species Nibea albiflora. The sequence continues at coordinate 9,899,107 of CM024789.1, read as the reverse complement.
TCCATGAGGACCAAGCCTGCCTGTTCCTGATTCTGACTGTTAATGGCCAGAGGAAGAATAGCACCTCTAAACTGTGTAAATACAGATCTTTGTGCCAGATTTTAGTCTGATATGTACATAATTTTGGCTTTGACATTCACAAATTATTTTTCTATAAACTTCAATAAAAGCAGAGTTAACATCACATTATTCTGATAGATAAATACCCATCTCCTTTTAGCCCATGGAGAACAGCATGATTTATTCCACAAACACCTTCTTTTTCATTCTTTGCTCTGCCTTTTTGATTAAATTATTCCACAGTTGGATTATTCATTTCACTGCTGCCCAGCCCATGCCTCCCTGAATCAAGAATGCGAGCAAATCTCTGACCCAGCAGAAAACATTGTATGGCTCTATTCTGTAGCTGCATCCGTCTACAAATTCTGATTATTTTACAACCAAGCCTTGTCCAGAATATGGGAGATACATATTGTTGTGTATAGTATGTAGAATAGCCAAGATGAATCTATAATTTCAGTTTGTTTGTGACTGATCCCAGAAGTCTCACTCATGAATCCATGAAAAGAAAAGCTATTAATCTCAACACATAACAATCTGTTGTGGATTATGAATGAATTCAATAGAAACATTAGCCAAAGAATCTGTCCAGAGGAATACAGTGGGAAATAATGGTAATGTGGGGAATATGTCAGTCTTTGCACTGCATCATCCCACATTTAAACGCATTTCTGATGAAGTGTCAAATGAACACGCAGCACTGTAAACCCGCGCTATTTTGGAGGTAACTGTAGAATTTTCCATTTTCATATTTTTACACAAGAGGCTCTGTCAGATTGAATGCAGTGACACTGTCGGTGCATTGCCAAACAAGTTACACAGCCAGATCTATAATGAGGTGACAACAGTATGTGTGTGTATATAGATTTGTCCCGAATCGTGGAACACAGCGAGCGGTCCAAGGCAGCTCGAGTGCAGTGCAGTCCAGAATTTGTGCCTCGGCTTCCTTTTTAGCTGGCAGATATTTGGACTGTGTGAGGATGATGCATCAGAAATTCTTTCCTTTTAGTAAACAGGATAAACTCCTTCCTGACAACTAAGGACAAAACGAAACAATCTATACATGGATGTGCCTAAAAACTCCTCTCAGTATACCTTAATACGAATAACACCACAGGATGACCATAAAGTCGAATCAACACCTCTCTGAGACAACAACAGCAACAACATAACCTTCATGAAAGTCGGATTTATTGCAGGGAAGTTGCATGAAGGCCAAGTCTCTACAGAAAATGGCACAGCAAAATATATTCGGTGCATCTCCACGACATTGGAGTATGGGGATCTTGAACCTTGAACCTTGTTGACATCGGGGCTACACTCAGGTGACAAACTACTATAGCTAGCAATCAAACTGCTAACATGCTCGTGTTCCTTAGTTTCAGTGTCAATTCGTCTTTGTCCATATGTCCATAATGTTTTCTGACCACAACTTTGTTTTCTTGCTGTTTTTTTGGACTTTTTTTTTTGCTTGCCTGTTGGATTTGTTCGCCTTCCTCGGACTGCTCTCTATATTGGCATTGACCATTCCCTGCCTCGTCAAGCATCTGTTTATTGACATTTGCCATTAAACCATTGTCAGCACCGGTTCTGCCTCCATGGGCTGCATTTGGGTTCTGATTCCTTATGTTTTTTTGTACCCGGCTGAAAGATTCAAAAGGCATACCATAAACTCCCGTCCTGTCACTGCAAATCAACACACCTCTTTTGCTGAGCAGTTTTTTTTTTCTTCTCTAACAGACGATTAAATCAAAGTGGATGCTGCGATAAGGTCATCGCTGTCAGGAAAGCTTGATATCTGTAAACAGCACATTCTCGGAGTTCACCACAGTTGAAGTCGATGTGAAAGGTGTGCATAGATTTATCTTGCCCCAGTGACCACATCCATTTCCACTGGAATTAACTAACTTTGTTGTTTTGTTGTCTGTGCTGGTGTGCCCGGGCCTTGACACTGCATTAGTTTTTGCTCGCTGTAGCCTGACGTGAGACTGCGTGTGTCTCCTCTCAATCACGGCGTTGCTCTGTTCTAATAACTGTGAAACACAAAGTGGAAATGATCAAAATGAGACAATGAATCAGCACAATCAAACTACAAAAGTAGAAACTATGTCATTTAGGACACCAACTCTTCCCTTTTAATTTGAGCTGAATGAGTTTTTTTTGTCTTTTTTGATCCGTTGTTTGAATTTAATTGGCCTCATTGACATCTCGTCGTATGAGTTCACATTTTTATCTTGTCTTTTCACTAAAGACTCGATGTGATGAAAGGAGCAAGCTGTAATGACTACAGGGAATTACTTCAGGTGTACCATTGCAGGTTGCTACTTTTCTTGCTCTCTTGAGAGGCCTGAATGTCCTTTCGATGATTGAGCTGAGCTATGGATGGCGGTGAAGCTTTTTTTTGTCTCTGGGATTACTGCCTGTATTCTCCCTGAAAGGCGTGATAAGGAATGCCCTGGGTGCATGTGTAGTCTCCAGGCATTTTGTCATATGATGATGAATTTTATGCACAATCCCTTCAGATTGGCATACAGAAAAGGCAGAGAAAAAAACGCTTTGGATGGAAAATTGGATGAGACGTGTGAATTTAAAAAAGAAATTGGACAGTAAGAACAAGAGCCACTGATGACACTTGATGACAGAATGCATTCATGTAAGAGAATAAGGTGTTTTCATAAATCTATCCATCTATCTATCCATTTTCAATCTGGCTCCAGACTGACAGGAGAGTATTATATGTGTGCCACTGCCCTGAAACTATTTGGCTTTACACCAACACAATGCAGCAAGAAGAAGATTTAAATTACTAATTAGTCCCTTAGTGATGGGCAGCACCCTGGGAACAGGAGGTGAAACTCACCTCTCCTGATACCTCCCCACGCTCCATACTATGAGTGTGTATGAGCGTCAGTGCTGGACTTGAACCGCCCACCCTCCAGTTCTCCAACTTCAGTCCCTACAGTATGCCCCCTGCCCGAAGATGATCTGTTTGTTTATGAATTAATTTTCAACACGGTTTATTAACATTATGCATATCTGATGGTACAGCTTCTGGATCCAGCCTGTTGCAACACATGGAGAGATACCTGTGGAAAACATATTCATGCCAATCGCTGTTCTTATAATTGTTTTGTGTTGTCTCGGAGTGCATCCTCTTTGCAGTCACTCTTACGGGAGCCTTCTGGTAAAGCTGCAAAATAACACCAAAGAAACTGCTGGAGTCCCTCCATACATTTTAGCAGGCTATTCAGAATCCCAATGACCATTAATGCTAAGCACATACTCTTTTGTCAGTCCAATGAATGCCTGTTCTAATTGCTATTGTTTTTTAAAATCAAATAGCGATATAATATGCTTTCACTTACCACTGCCTTACTTACACATGTACACCTACTGATGAATGAAAAAGTTACAGAAGTAAAGCTAGAAAGAGGATAGAAAGAATGACAACAGTTACAAATGAAAGAATTATTAAACATCGTTCAGACATTTCATTCAGCTTTTCTCATACAAACAAATGTCAGATTATATTTTATGTCATTTTGTCCAAATTGTAGTCTTTGTTTTACGTTTTTTTGTGTGTACACACACACACACAGATGTGCCTGGGTTTCTGCAACACACATCGATAATTGGCCATAATGTCTAATTATCTAGACCAACCAACCTGTCACTACTTTAAATAAGACTTACACAGAGAGAAGAGAGCTATTAGTCTCACTTGTGATTTCTGTCTGTCATTTCAGCTCCAGGTTCCTTGAATAGAGAAATGTTTTGTCTTTAATTACAGTGGTAATACGGTTCTAACTATACCACTGCAGGCACATGGAAGTCCTCAAGAGAATAGTAAGAGTCATGCTGTTGTTATCTTTCTGTAATTCAACTCTCTGACAATTTAAGTGTTACCAAAATACCATATAGATTCAAAGAGGAATCTTAAACTCGCTTGTGTGCGTACTGCCAGCATAATGGGCATCTTCTGTGTAAGCTATTCCCACAGGCCTTGTCCCATTAACCTAGCCCATCATAGTGGAGTCAGTAATGCTGCTAATATGTATTTAGCTGTAGGCTGTTTGAAATAAACATGTGCTATTGCTATATTTGTCTCTTTCTCCCGAGAAGTGAAAAAGACATTCATTAGCTAAAAGAATGTGTCGACACAAATGTTCATAGAGCCCAAATGATGCAGCGCTGTTTGTGCTAAGAACACGTCAGGATTGCGCATCGTTTGTGATATCGCATGTCTGTTTTCATGTCTTTTTATAAATGAAGGACATTAGCAGACTTATCTGCTAGAGTAACTCTCTAATTACCAAGTATAACCTTTGTACATCTCATTTAAAATAGCCCCCCAAGATGAGAAACAGCTGATTTGAAGAGAAGTCACGATTAATGAAGGCAACGCTCCGCAGCACAACCAATGGCAATTTAACACATCCCATCATGACTAGCTAGCTCCTATCCTGAGTTCAGATCTCAGCAATTAGTTCCTGTTAAAATCAAAGGAAATTTCACTCTGCATCGTTATTGCATGGCTTTACGTCAGACGGTGTTTTGGCTTCAGTTGATGGCATCTGTGGAGCACATCATCAAACCTTGATGAAAGAATCCCACCCCACCCCCCTGCAAGTAAAAGGCTCTCAGACACCCATGGATACTTTAAATTGGCCATTTCTGATGAGTATGTGTGCGAAAGGCATTCACTGAAAGCACACATCCAATCTCCATCAAAAGTGAAGTGGTGGAGAACATTGGGGAAAAAAAGAAGTGTACCGATGTGTGTAGGTGTTTCTTCATAAGCAACATTATCCCTTACATGATACTCTATCTCCACACTGAATAAGGATGAAGTCCTGATGCTGATTTCTCATTTGAATAAAAACTGGTAGATGTAGCTGGTGCGCTTTAATTCTTAAAGTTCCTGTAAATTTTTAAAATATGTACTGCTGTACGTGGGAAATGGGTTGTAAGGTTTGAATGTGATTGAACAGCAGGTGTTAGATTTTCATATTTTATAAATCTCTCTGCCCATTTTCAGCACGAGTTACGTTAAGCTAAACAGAGTAGTCCCGCTGCTAGTTGACTGTGCAGGAGTAATATTTCTGTAAAAGAGTTCCAGTCTGTCAAGGCGCTCACCTTGATCTCCTCCCATTGAGCCTTGCAGCGCACCCTTTAGGTCTTTTAACAGATGAAAGGCGAATTTTAGGTGTTGTGCAATGGCCTCCAAAATCAATGGACAGACACCGATGGCCAAGAAAAGACACAAGTACAAGAAGTGTCTGCACAGGCTATAAATCTTTAGCTTAATTCTGGAGGACAATTTGACAGACAGTTTTCAGACACTTTTGTGGCCTTCATCAATGTAAGTGCGTAGCTCGGTTGTAAATGTTTGAAGTTAGATGAAAAATCCATCCTTTTCCAGAATCTGTACGACTCACTGGACGTGCAGGGATAACAAAGAGAAGAAATCGAACTTTGACCTTTTTATTTCTCAACAAAATATAAAGAGAAGTAGCAAGAACTACTTCCTACTTCAAGTCCAGATGTTGGTTGTTTGTGTGGTTTGAAATGTCCAAAAAATAAGAAAAACTACTAACACAGTGAGACTTCAGACACGGTCAGTGCCTTCTGCAAGTTAGTTGCAGGTAATGACCGTATGAAGAGAGAATAAACACAGACTCCAACACTCCAGCAGTCAAATTTAAGCCAAAAAAATACCTTTGTCTCTTTGAAGGTAGGGCACCTAAAAGGATTTGGCTTTGGCTGAGCTCTCTTAGCCTCCAGACACCATCCTGCAAGCTCCCTTGTCCCAGCCTGTCTCCTGGAAGGGCCCCAACTCTCCTCAATATAGGTATCTTGCTTTACCTTTGGCCCGGCCTCACATACGAGCCAATAAATCGTTCTGTCTAGGCCCTCACTGTGGACCAAGAGCTTAATGCCGCACACACTACAGCTCTCAAGGTCATGAGGGCATAGAAACCGTCTCTACTGTGATAAGATGGCAATTCCAGGTTGAGGTTTTATAATTTTTTTGTAAATCCCTTGATTTTTTTTTTTTCTGCCTTCATGCGGAGAAAGAGGGTTTAGAAATGGTGGTTAAGATGAAGAGAGTAAAGACATAATCTCACCACTGCAGGAGATCCAAGTATCCTTTTCTTGGTGATTTTACACAACCTGGTTTGACCCAGATCTGGGGAATATGATGATGTAAGAAAAGTGTGCCTTAGGTGCTCAGGGGGTGTGACTGGAGTAAAAGGAAACCATTTTTACTTTAAAAACTTTATCACCTGTTAAAACTAAAGTGCTCCGGTACCACAGTGTATACTAGTACAGCACGAATATGAATCTTTCTTTCAAATTAGCATAGCAGTATTATTTTTTCTGTATAATTTTTCTTTTCTTGATAACAGTAATTGATTTCATTTCCATTTTTTTTTAATGAAATGCAAATTAAAATGCAAATAAACGTCTGTGACAGAAACATGCTGGGTGGACAAGCTAAATTTCAATGAAAGTAGATTTTGGTCGGAGAAAGTCCTGATGTGTGACTTTACCCACACGGGTCACATTGCCAACAGTTTGTTTTACCATTCTAAAAGACATTTCCTTGCCTGAAATGCAAAACTGCACGTTTCATTTCTGACTCTCAAAAATGTGTGCTGCAAGCAGGGATGACGTCAGCCTTTGTTTAGAAGGTGGAGAGAGATTGGAGGTGGCCTCTCAGGACAAAAGTGTCATCCGATCCTGTTAACCCTCCCACATTTTGTCCGCCGTGTTGTCAAGAGAGGCTCAGAGGCTGATGAGACAAAAACAACAATACCTACTCAAAGATTGTTAATTATTTATTCTCACCCGTGAACCCAAAAATGCTGAAAATGAATGACTTATGTTTCGTCCGTGTACGTGTCCGTCCCTGCGGTTTTTCCACACCGTTCTCGTTCCAAGTGCCAAACATCAGGTGTGATGCAAATTAATGTGACGCAAACAAATGTGGATGTTAACCAAAATTAAACAGAAGCTGGGTGTGAAAGAAAAAGCATGAATAACACAATATTGCAGCTTTGCACAATGCAACTGCCAGGTAGCACATAAAGCCTCAAACCCCCTGTGAAGCTGATTCATGGTGTTGCATACTCTCAGCGGCTCTTACTCAAAAAATATTTCAGAGACATTTTCCATTTAGAAAAGTGTGAATGATGTTCAACCAAATTTTTTTTTTATCACAATAAACAAAGCTGATCCACAGCACAACAATGTTATCAGCGCACAGTACATGGCTGACAGAACCATTTGAGATATTACACTTTATGTACTGTTGCTGATATATTTGGAGTCACACCAAGGGTAGCCATGTATTTCCTTCTTTCTTATTTCCTTAATCTTTCAAAGGCACCTTTAAAAACAAGGGTGTTCTTTTTTCTTTTTTTTCTTTTTTTTAATCAAGTTCAACATTTCAGTACAGGTGCACAGTCCAGACGAAAGCAGCACAACAACAGGGGCGAACAGCCCTCAAAACGTCTGTGGCATCTGCGACGTGCATTGATAAAATGTTGCTTTTGTGTGCGTATGTGTGCTGGTGATGCTTGTTCCATCCTGTGTGGAAGCCCGTAGTGAGAAGACTTCCAGGCATTGCAGATTATCTTGAGCAGCTGAAAGGTCAACGAGGTTAACCTTTTGTCTTCAAAAAGCCACTTTCTCATGCAGCTCACTTTTAATTATCGGGTTAGCAAAAACCAAAGTTTAAAGTTACGTTAATTCTGAAGTCTTACAGGCGCAGAGAATGTTTGTCTCATTGTTTTAATCCACTGTTAATCTAAGATTTTGACAACTTGACAGCAATTAATTAAATGTGTGAGGCATCAGGACTCTGGTCCATCTTGCAATGTGTTTGTATCTGAGGGCGGTTGGTAGAGACCACTCAGTCAGCATCCTACTGGCAGCTACGGCGTGAGCCGCAGGCAGGGTCCAACACTGAGTGTGTGACGACGTGCACGAGAAATGATTTTATGCTCAGAAGCAGCAACGGTGTCTGCTAAAGAGGATGCCGTTACTTTCTTCACTGAAGCACAAAGACCAGCACTCGAGTCTTTTCTTGATTTAAAAGATGTTGTCTTTGTTATTTGGTTCGATGATCTGATTGGTTGGATGAACTGTCTGTTACCGTATATATCATGTGCAAAGTTTAATCACCTGGCCTGTGTTTTTAACAAAGGTGCCCGACCTTTCCGAACTTTCCGATGACTTCCCAGATGGTTTGTTAGGAAAGACTTCAGCGCCGTTCTTTGCTCGTCCCTCAATTAAAATCTCATTCAGTTTAAATCAACACAACAACGATTCTGTTACTAATAACAGAGAGGGTAAACTCACTGAAGAGTCATTTTCTGTATGTCACATGGGTTTCACTGCTGCTCACTTTAGGACACCAGCAGCAGACCCTGAGTCTATTGACTCTAATGGGAGAAGTTAAAGTGGGCGCAGATTACGAGCAATTCTTTCTCCTCATAGTCACTAAAGTAAACATGGACTCATTGGTTTTCACAGGTCACATGTTTTCTGAACATTCTGACATTAAAATGACAGACAGCTCAGGAGAAAAACTGATTTTGTTTGAGACCCGTCTCTGTTTCATCAGCAGCACACTTCCTGCGAGATCTGTCCTCTCTGCGTCGGTGCTGAATCCTCGATCTGGCTTCACCAAAGAAGATTGATAACATCCTAACTGAGAGGCTTAAATAACTTTCTGAATCGACATAATTTCATCTCATTTTGTGATTGGTGTAGCATATATAATTTAAAACCACCTCTGATTTGATGTCAGTGGAAAATGTTTTCTTTAAAGATATTTTTTGGCCTTGTTTCAAGCCCAGTGGAAAATGTTTTCTGCATTGATTTTACTATATTATTATAAATTCTTTGACGGCACTGTGTATGTAATCTATAAAGACTGGAAAATCATTAATTCATATTTGCTTAGACAAACTTTCTCCCCCTCCAAAATTTGCAGGCAATGAGTGACTGTGGTATGGAGAAGCAATGTAAAAACACAATACAACCGCAGACTCACAGAGATTCTCTTTATCCTCTTATACACTTGCCACCTGCATTGCAACTCTAACACTGACATTTTATTATGTAAATTTTTAATACCATCCTGAGCCCTAATTAATTAAAGGCATTTGGATTAATCCATTTCAGGTTGACTCGTGGTCTTGGCCCCTTAGGTAGAGATAAACCAAATTGTTTTATTTTGCTAAAAGCACAATGACCACATAATTATATTTCTTGGAAACTAGATGAGTTTTAAATACTTTTGTGACTCTGAGCACAGTGTACAAGCATAGGATTATATACAATGATCTAGATGTGTGTGTGTGTGTGTTTGGCCAATCTATAGCGCTCTCTAGGACTGGATCTTGCACTGCATGAAGACAGTTGCAGATAGTTCCCATAAGAAGCTCAGTGAAGTGAGTTTGCTGCTCTTTATTGGAGGTGGGAAAGTTTAACAAACATGCATCTTTTCTCTTGAAAATGCTGTTTGAAAACACTTGTGATGAAGCAGCGTCACCATCAAATACTTGGACGTATAAAGTGATTCAGATACAGATACAACATTGGTTGCGGGGCACAGTTCTTTCTTATGGGAGCTGCCCAGTTTAAAACCTGGCATAAAATTACCTGGATCTTCTGCAGTGTGATGTATGTGGAGCGATTGCACTAGAGACTTCAGCTTAACTTGAATGGGGGGGAAAATAATTTAACTACGTGGCTTTCTCTTTTCAAGTGTTACTGAACCGAATGGATCAAATTCTGAATATGACGCTCATTACCATTTTACAGCAGCTTCTTTCACAATGAAGGCTTATTGGAAAAAGTCTTTTTGGGCCAGTGCGCATCACGTAACGAGTGTCATTTCTGTTATTACACGGTTTGGCCACTGTCAAATTGGCTTGAAAGCCTACCACTCTTCCTGGGGGTTTGGTCAAATACCGCTTGGTGTTTTCCACCCTCACGGGGCAATAATGAGCATTTTATGACTTGAACACAGTGAGCAAAAGAAGAAGTACAGACGCAGAAAAGTGTAGACCTCACACAAAGGTAGTTCTGGTCCAAACAGGGACATCTTGCGAGCAACGCGTCTGGCTGAAACAAATTCAAGAACTGACTCGTCAGCTCATATAAATTCCAGTCATATACAGACAATTAATTCTTTTCAAATAAGAGTGCCATAGTGAACCCAAGTCATGTCCTCTTGCCTCTCAGTGAATGTAACTTAAATAAATTAAAATGTATTACTGCACCTCATCACTTTAACAAAGGAAAATAATTATTTTACTAGCATGTACAGCTCCAGTAAGGCAAAACAAAACAAGGTAAACAGTTACACGGTGGTTGTCAATAAAGGTGGCAAGAAAGAAGGACAGGTAGAGAGGAGAGAAAAGTGACAGGTAAGTTATCTCACACATACCTGTGATTTGAGAATACCAACATACATGTCCTTTAGTAACTCGAGTGCAACACAATTTAAAAAAGTTGTCACGACTATCATATAGTGGTTGTCAATGCAACCATCCAACGCGGAGACAGAGAGAGAGACAGAGTGGCCAGGTGCAACCAGTCAGGCTGTAGTATTGTCAAATTGCACAAATAATTGGTATTTCAGGAGGGACTCACTTGACAGTGTCTGCCAAGTGAAAGAAAACAATGTCAGTGTATCATATGGTGGCTGTCAATACACTCAGAGAGGAGAGGTAACGATTAAAGCGTCGTTAAGAAACATTTTAACACCACGACTTCTTAGAATTTAGAAAGATTCTCACTTCAGCTTCATCTGCTGAAGTTTTTCAGTGACGGTGGGCTACGAACTGTGAACATAGTGCTGTTTGATGAACAACAACATAGTCTGAATCATTGTACAAGAATATTAAAAATGAACTAAGATTATCAGCAAAACGAAAAAGAGGTAACAGCTACAACTGAAAATACCATGCTAAATTATTCGCTTTGGCCCGTACTTTGAGAACCGGGGGTAACAGAGGGACAGAGTTGCTGCTAGCAGGCAGAGTCGCAGCTTCTTAAGAAATAAACACCAATAGTCACATCGGATTCTTCTCTGGGCGCTCTAATAGGCCGTCTGTAATGGCACCCACCTGTCAATCAAAGCAGCCATGCTGTTAATTATGCATAACTGTATGGTCTCACTGTAAACAATCTTGCAGTATCATTGCATCCCAAGGATGGATGGAGGTTAAACGAACCATTCAACTGCCACTTTTATGTCGATAATGTTCCACTTACCGTGAGCAGTAACTCATCCCGTAACTGCAATGCGAGTTGAAGGTTGTTGCGTATTTTGGAGTATTTTGTACTTTGCAGGAGGAAAAAAAGAGTTAACTTTTTAGACTATCCATGTGACTTGCACATAGATAAGTTTATTAAAAGGAAGATACAGTCATAAATTACTGAGTTTAAAGAAAATGAACAATATTTTCTACCTCCTCACCACGGTTCAAATAAAACCAGCACAGCTAAGCAAATTTTGTCGTCCTCGCGGGATATAGGCATTCACCTTCTCTTTTTGTTCCATTATTTTCTTTTCTCGCTATAGCGTAATTGCTCCTTTTCAAGGTTGGGGAATAAATATTCACTTTAAAGAATTGTGGGAGGCAGTCTTATATTAATGCCGCAGTGCTGTCAGGTAAAACCTGGAAGTCCTCTGATTTTCAGAGAGGTAGAACATCCTCTGTATAGTGGGAACAAATATGCACACAAACATACAAATACACACACAAGACCCGACTAGACTGTTGCAATTATTTTACCCGGTCTGCGTTATTGTGGATGAAATTTGGTGAAATGCAGACTTGGTCTTGCAGTACAAAGGACAGATTGCAGCATTTATTTAATTTTGCAGCCACTGGAAAATAATCAGCCCACCTGCCAGCACTGATGAGTGTCAAAATGTAATGAAATCATGACTTTCACAGTGCCTCCATGTTTCCTCTGTGGACCTGCCATCACTGTGTACTTTGCTGTCAAAATGTTGTCCAGTGTTATGCGCCCAGGCTGCTCCTTAATGCAGCAGGCTGCATCATTGACACCAAAGATTTCATCATCTGACAGAATAGTTCGATCAATACTTTTGTGAGAATGCATTTTTCACATTATTATTATATGTAAGAGTATAGTTAATCATAGAAATAGGCTTTTTTAAAAATCTATTTGACCTTTGATTCATTTTAAAGCAGATTTTTAGTGTATGAAATGATGATAAACGCCCCTTCAGGTTGCCCAGAGCCCATGGCGATGTCTTCAAATTGCTTATTTTGTCTGATCAACAGTCTTAAATCCAAATATATTAATATCTAATATAATACAATGAAAAAACAAGCAATTCTCCCATTTAGTCATGCTTGAAGAGAACTTTATAAATTAATTAAATAATTAATTAATTAATTAATTAAGGAGATTGTCGTTGATTGATTAATCAGTTCAGCACTACCATGTCGTGTCAAAGGCAAGCTGTTTCGGCCAGAAATAACAGCACTTAATTTACAGTGATTTCAGATACGCAGCACTCAATCTTTGCACCATATTTATCAATAAAACCAATGAAAACACTCAAATCACCACCAGCAGCTTGCACTGTTGAGATGTTATGACGGATTTATGTGGTCATATGAGTTTTGTTTTTTTTTTTTCTATATCCCATATCTTCTTATCAACCTGGAAAAAGCAGGACCTGGGATCAGAGCAACCATTTTTTATCATCCAGTGTGGTATATTTCTTCTTTGTTCTGAAGCAAACAGAATTTCTTGTGGTTATATTTCTCCTGGAAGAAGTGACACTGTGAGGTCATCAGCCATGGCTTACTGTAGGAGCAACACTTTGTGTCCTCTTTATTTATTTATTTTTTTCTGTCACAAGCAATGTGTGCAGGATTGTGACTTTAATCTGGGATCTGTTTTTTTTTTCTCTCTACACGGTTTCTAAGACACATTTGGCCACTGACTCGCTGTAACTGTCGCTCATCTCACAGCAGTTCAGTTGAAAATTGTGGTGAACTTATTTCGCGAATCACGGCTGGAAATACAAACATTTCAAAAACACTTAAATCTTAAAGGTGGGATCAGTCATAACGGAGAAAGATTGTTGAGTCTCATTTCTAGGTCGTCAAATTCGGAATTGGGAACCAAACGAAATGACTCAGAGTGAGCTACACAATATAATATGCGATTCAAGCAGCACAGAGCAAATCAAGATGGCTGAAAGTAAAAAAAAACGACAACACAATTTACCTGTAGCCCACTAAATGCAAGTCTGAGCAAGTTAACAAAGTCTGGTGGGAAAAAGACTCCGTCCAAGTGTTAACCATCATCACATCAAGGTCACAGGCCCAGGAAGGGATTAATATGAGCGATGTGACAGGACTTCAAACCTCAGTCTGTAATCTCAGTTTTTTTCACTGTCTCCAAACAGAATTCACATACTTTCATGTACAACATCAAGCCATCCATTTAAATAAATGATTACATATTACATATATTATGACTCATGGCTAATCCCAGAGCTTCTTAAAAGTAAAGAAGACCTTGCATCTGCCTTGTCACCTACATTCTAAAAAAGATTATGTTATCATTAATAAAAATGTATATACAGTACCTCTCAAGACTCACTTATATTAACTTTTATTTTTTATTTGTTGTGTCATACTAAATGCTGTAAAGCCGCGGCTACTTGAAAGATTGTAATTATGCACCTAAGATGATCTATAGATGGAGCCACTGACTGCCTTACAGTGAAATGTAATTGAATTATCTAAATGTAATTTAAACACACACACACTAAGATTATAAAATACCCTTATCAAACCAGCAACACAGTGTTTAAGCTTTCTACATTCAAAATATTTCTGAACCCTGACACGCACCCTCGACCCCACTCCCGCTGTTCTCCACGATTGCTGACTCTCCGACCCTTCGCTCTATCAAAGTGTTTCTCCAGTGCTCCCCTGCAATATCTCCCCACCTGTCTGAACTGACACATTCAGCTATTTCCAGAAGTTCTAATGCTTAGTTCTAAGTTCTAATGCTTAAACATAATATCTCACGGTCACTTAGGATTCATTAAACTCATTCAACCCAAAGCGTCTTTCTCACGGGCTGAAGTTGAAAGCATTGACACCGACTTCAGGGCAGAGATACAAATACAATGGAGAAAGGATTTAACAGAGTGAGGGGAGGAGGAGGAGGTATCAGAGAGAGAGGGGGAGAGTCTCCGTCTCACGGATGGCCAACATGGTGGTTCAGAGTCTTTTCAGGTCTAAGCAATAAAGCAGAGATGCAGCGGAGGCGGTGGGGTGACGTAAATATACCACACAAACACAAATGCTATCTACTAGCTAGTAGTAACAAGTACAAAAAGTAGTACTTCTATAACTGTAGTACTTCTACTGCTGCTACTCTCAGATGCAGCATTTCATAGTGTCCACACTGCTGATTGATGACTGCTGTATTTTCTGTATATGTTGGAGGTGGAGTGTGTGGGGGATCGGGTGGGGGCAGAGCGTGGTGTTGCCTCAGGGGCGGAGAGTCCCAGGTTACATCATAGATTTTCCAGTGAGCAGAGCTAGTGGATTTTCTCTGGAAAAAGGAAAATAATTTGATACTGTACTCTCCAGGTACCTAATATATAATGTCATAAAGTTACTTAACATATAATTTACTAACTCAATAAAGATTTAGAGTTAAATTACTCTTTAAGATGTGACACAGAGAATTATCTTCTCATTGCATAATAATCTACACCTTCCCCTAACTCCTCTGCTCTTTGATGACCTCCAGGGATGCTAGAATACAGGTAATAAAGTAGCCCGCCTCCTTAATCCTTTTAATGATCCTGTTCCTATCCTCGAGTGAGATGCACATGGCATTAATGTGAAAATTTATGTATATTAATTCACTTTGGATAATGGAAGTCCCCACAAGATTAGAGGGTCTATGGTCAGCGGTGGTTCAGGAGATGGCAGAATAATCCAACTACTCCAGCCTCATTCATTAACCAACCTGCCGTTTCACAGACACACAATACATTTCAGAAATCTGGGCTCTGTATGTATTGCGGGAGACAAATCCCTTTTCTGTGCTGTAGGAAATCTGTACTGGATTTCTATTTCATTTTCATATTTTATGTAACCAAAATAAGCTTCCTGAAATTATCCCTGAGAGGATTATTGATGTTTCCTTCCAGCAGGACCTTTTTTTATGTGTGTGCCTAGGAGAAAATCTCTTTGTCCCCAAACAAATGACCAGCTGTCTTGGACACCAACAGGTGTTGGCACGACAATCACAGTTAATTCATTAGCATTTTAACAAAAATAAAAATTCAACGTAATTACTGCAACAACAGAAATGTCACAATACACAATAGCGTTGTTTTGTTGTTTCTGTGTTTTGGCCGAGGGTGGGAGGCCCCCAAAACTCTCTGCAGGTTGTAAAGTGACTTTTTAGCGACGAGTAATCTCAACACCCAGTCATTTATATTGATCAACAACCCAATCGACCCCCACTGATATATTGTGCTCTTTTTGCGCTGTCGGACAGTAAAATCATTTTGTGTACAAATGGTAGAGATGCACAATCAATGTCTGTGTTGACTCAGAAACAGATGCAGATAAAAAACCAAAATCCTCCCTCAGAGTGTGTCTATTCATATTGACCAAAGCAGGAGCTGATTCCTCACTGCATAAATTTATAACCTCCGCTCCAAATTACACAAATGTTTAAAAGGAATAGTTTCTAGATCTAGATGAGAAATCTTTAACCTCTGACCTGTCTGTGCATTCAATTTGAAGCTATAGCCAGAAGACCGCTAGCTCATCTTAGCATAAAGACTAAAAACAGAGGGAAACTGTTAGCCATTGTGCTGGTATGACAAAACTGTTTCCCCATGTTGTCCGCCCCTTGGCTTCAACTTCATATTTAATGGACAGACATCTTTCTCTCTCTGAGTTTCTTTTCTGTGATGCAGACATCTGAAAAAATATTTCTGATACGTAAGTGTGCCATAAAATATTAGATACCCAGAAAATGCAGACACCTCATAAGTAGGTCCCCTAATTCTTTATTTTTAGAGGATAAGCACATGAAGTTGATCTGCTGCATCTGTGAAGAAAAAGGACAGGGTCTATGTGATGATTAAAACTTAAAGATTACCCTCTTCTCAGCCTCTTAACACATTATTTGAGGGTGAATATGATGTGATCATATGAAGTGATCTGGTCACCCATGATGATTTCATCTGCCAGCACTGATCTGAGGTGGTCATGGAGCAAAAGTAAGGTGATTTAAAAGTGGGTTATTATTTTTTTTAAGTAGAAGAAGAAATAATGATCACCTTGTAGATGAAGATGATCAGTTACATGCTGATTACTGGAGAACGTTGAGTTCTTCAAAACACTAAAACCAACACACCAGCGTGGAATTGTGTTCATTATCTCCGTGCACGGTGATGTGCAATATATATTCTTCTAATATGAAAGCTGTTATTATTAAAGATTGCATCTTTTTCAAGACGTCAAATCTTTTTTTCATCTGTGAATTGCTATGCGTACACTGCCATAGTCATTAAACGCAATCAGCACAACACCTGTATTTCAGAAAGAATAGATAATTGTGGAATTGTGGAATTTTCAACTCCATTGGAAAAGAAAGATTTCTCTGTATTGTGCGCTACATGTTTTCACATGCTGCTAGATTCAGACCAACAAAAACTATAGGAGGGCACTGGTTTCCTCTGATGTCTCTGTCCAGGGGATCTGCTAATGAACTCCAACAGAGAGACATCTGGTTCAGGTATTTTCTCCATTTCTGCCCATTAAGCAAGACATACTGTAGCCAGTACCTAATTTGTACAATGTGTACTCTGGCTTACCTCTTTCAATTTATAATTATCTTCCCATAATGTGGCCTCAAAATCATCTACTCACAAAAGGAAGTGCATTACAGCAGGCTACAATGAGTCATACAATCTATCCTGGATGGCTATCTAGCAGAAGCTGGACATTTAAGTCAATAATTGCTCTTTGTAAAGGGAGAATGTAGAAAATGCTTCATAAGCATGCAGTAAGACCATGCAGCAAGCTCTTTGGATGCGAACTGAAGCCAATGTGGAAGTTATGCATAATTAAGCATATTGATGCTACACTTAATATAATTAAGCATAGCCATTTTGACACAGGTAGGTGCCAGTACAGGTGGCTTATTTTAGCATGGCATACAGCAGCTCCACCGATGAGCCATGTCTTTGCCCATTTCAGAATTAGCTAGGAGATTAGCAAAGAGCCAAGATGCCAAAGTGCCAAGACAGGCACCAAGATGTCTGCCAAGATGGCGGCTGCCAGAACCACAGCAGCTCTTCACAGACCTTTTTTTGTACTGTGTGTAAGACGAGACATGACAATGTGTTGAGCTAAATGCAAACATCAGTCAAGAATGAAAATGCTAACATGCTGATGTTTAACAGGTATAATGGTGACCGTTTTTGACATATTAGTTTAGCATGCTAATTAGCACAAAACACAAAGTACAGCTGAGCTAATGGAAATGTCGTTACTTTCACCAGTTATTTACTCAAACAAATTTGTCGCTGTCTGATGAAAGCACTGAAAGTGGTGGACCAACTTAAATCTATCATCTGAGGTTAATCATGTGATGGCATCAACAACCAATAGATGTTGTTGTTCTAGCAGGCATGTTAACTACCTGAGTAGCCGGTTGCGTGTTCACTCCAAGGAGGCAAAAGAAAGTGAAGTCTCAGTTCTCTTGGACTGTAAAAAAGGAGAAGAAATTGTGGAGTGAGCGAGAGTGCCTCTTTGACATGTCGTCCCTTTTGTACCATGATAGTGGAGAAGGAAAAAAGTGGACAGAAATTGCTGAAGCCCTCCAAATGTACAAGGTAGCTCTGGCCAAAAGTTGCATTTGTTCCTGCCATTGTTCAAAAGTTATCGTAAATTTCCACCAAGTGAAGGATAGGAAATAATCTCAAAATGAATCTGGTTGTCTTGTAAAGAGTGGCCCTTAGTGTTGCAAAATCATTAAATTAGTGTACGTAGGCATTAGAGATAATGTCTTTTTATGTTGTTTGTTTTAAAATCCCATGGTGTATTTATCATAATTACCATAGCTGCAAATCTGATAGCAGCTTTTTCATAAAAAGTGGGAAGAGATGGAAACTTTAAAACATCAAACTGTTGAGTCATTAATCAAAATGCATATCAGAGCCAATGAAATTATTTTCACTAATTATGTAATCGACCTTTTGTCTAACTAACGCTACACGCTGAAACACTCAATTAAAATGAGTGGATCGATTAAGTTGGTAAATTTATATAGAAACTTAAGTGCTGACCTTTTGTACCAGCTAGATTACATTCCCCATGAAGCCCAAACAAAAACAAATCTCATGCCTGAAGAGCATCAACAGCAGAGTGCAAGCGAAATTAACTTTAGCATTTTAAAATGTTGAGAAGATAAAATAGGTTGTAATTGAAGGAAATGTTGGCATGCAACATCAAAGTTGATAAAAATAAACTTTCCTGTTTATAACAAGAATGACAAACATTTTAGATCTGACCATTTTCTGTCCATATCGCCCAGTTTTGAGTAAATGACAAATGTTACATTTCCAGCAGCAGGTATTTCTTTGGAAGCGAGCACACTCTTTAGCTCTACAGCTGTCCAAAGAGAAAGAGTGACGTGAACTCAAACATCATCAGAAAATCTAAAGCTTATGATCAAAGATGATGTCAAAAAGTGGGTTGAAGATCCTACTCAAGCTTTGGACAGCTTTAATAAACGACTTGGTAATTTAGCACTTGTCAAGCAATCTATGCGAATTTGAAATCCTATCATTACAGGCAGAAGATTGGTTGATGGACTGATAATTCTACCACAGCTGGCAAGCTTGTTAACTGTCGACACATCATCACTGTCTACTTGTTGCTTGCAGTGTGAATACACAATAAGTAGTTGTATCTCGCCACGCTCCTGGAAAATATCAAGTGAAGGTACATTTTGCAGCATCAGCTGTTGAGGTGGGACAGCATTGTCATCATGAAGCTGTGGTAAGACCAGATTCTGCATGGCATGGAAGCTTACTGGAAATAGCACGTGTAGGGTTGTACATATTGACTGGCAGTCAAACAGCAACGGTCCACAAAGTTGTAAATTACAGCATCTTATCAAACACTTTGTCTGCCATTATCTTCATTGTCCTTTCACTCATTGCGGCCAAGCAGCATTCATTCTCTCTGCGGTTGTACAAACAAGGATATAAACAATCAATATTTCCTGAAGAAGAGATTAATCTCACTCCCATGGGGATCTATTTGCTACTGATATTTCAGGACGCATGACCTCACGTACAGCTCAGCATTGCTTTACTTCAGCCTGAGATGAGGTTGAACATGGTGAGCCTGCTAGCTATATTTTAGGTTGTAAAAGTACAGCTGGTGTTAATGTATGTAATTTTAATCTACTGTTACAGCTCATTCTAACAGTGGGATAGGTTGTAACGAAGAACTCTCTCTATATGAGATCAACTCACTTAATCTGTGCTTGTGTATTAGACAGATTAGGACAGATATGGGTACCATGTATGAGCATTTTAGAGATGTAGCACAGACAAACATTTCGTTGAATCCTCCTGTCATCTTGGCATCACTCTCAGGAGAAACCTGAACAGTCGCGGTTGGTTTGGGTTAGGCACAAAAACTATTTTGTTTGGTTTAAATATTTTCTGTTTTTAAATATGCTATGTGAATTAACTGACATCCGTAACTTAAAATTCATACACGTGTTGAAATACTTAAGTGTTGTTCCACACCGGACATGAACTGTGGCTTCCTGAGCCCCGTGTATTTTTGATCCATTCCCCTCCCTGGCATCTGTCGCTCTTTGTACTACATCACCTCACAGAAGTTAATTGGAAGTACTGGTATATCACCTGCATGCACAGTGAGACTTGACGTATTCACTGCACGCAATTTGAAGTGTGAAGTGTGTGATTCACGTGCCTTTTGGTGAGGCCGGGCTGCTTCATTTTATTTGTGTAACTTCAGATTATTTGAACAGTACATGAAAAGTAAACCTATAAAGAGATTTTGAAAAAAAAAAAAAAACGCTATTAAAATAAGCCCCCTGTACCTGTTTTCAGTCAGAAAAACAAAGCATAATAACAAGTAATCTCTGCACAACATCCTTCACCTCAGACGCTTCTACTTCATGCTCAGTTTGTTTTTTAGCCCACACATCTGTTTCCCAAAGTACAATTCTCTCTTTGACATCCTCCCAAATGATTCCCTTCAACACCTACAACTCACAATGCTGCGCCTCAACTCAACCTTCATTAATTGTCCTTCGTCACTCTACTCCTACTCTCTGCAGGGACTGCTCATATCAAAACCCCCACGACCTCCCAGTGCTCGGCATTCTGCCTTCAGAGGCCCAACACTTAGCTGCCCTTCTACCTGTTATCTCTCCATATAGTCTGAACTCTTCTCCCTCTTGGCACCCCTGTGGTGAATGAATGACCTTCCTTCTGTTGCCGTTGACAACTAATTTGTTTCAGGAAAAACCTCAGATCACCTTCTCCCCGCTGAATTATTCTTTTTTTTACTCCCATCTCTTTCTCTCCTTGCATCCTTATTTTTAATCAGAATAAATTGTTGTTTCTGTTAATGTGCCAATTATCCAAAATGCCAATATGTCAATATTTCTTCAACATGTAAACCCTCACAAACAAACACACATGCGCCATGCACAATGCCTCCAAATTATTGGTCTCCCCTACCTACCTATTACAGATATTACACACAGAGTACACACACACAATATAGCACGTGCGTTCTTCACACTGCTCTCATCCGGTCACAGATACAGATCCGCCTGGAAATGAGCACGTCATGGGAGGAGTTTTGTCCCTTCTGCCATAGTATCACTCATCTGGTACGTGTGTTGTACCATGGTTATATTCTAGTGTATCTACCTGTGTATGTGAGGCTATGTATAGACTGCAGCAACAAATTTCCTTGAAAGGACAATAAAGTAATTCATAATGAATAATTAAATCATTCTGATGCTACCCTAATTTGTAACCTGGTGTTTGATGGCTTTGTCGTCCCCCCTGTGCCCTGTACATCTGTTCTTGCATTATATTGGCTTTGTCCTCTGGGTACGATCACCTGTGAGAAGTATGTCACACTTTATGGCGCTTCAAGTCGCACACCACCAACCATTGCACAGATTTTGGTGAAACGGGATCACTTTTATTAGGAAAATAATTTGCTTCTTGTGATTTCTACAGAGTTTCCTGATGGCGAACTAACTATGTGAACTATAGCTATTGGAGCTAATGTTAGCTCAGTTTGTACCACAGCTGTTTTGGTACAGGAGGTTTTCAGGTCTGAGGGGGGGAAGGGAGATGCAGACAGAGAGCAGGGTCAGAACCAGAGCTTCATCGGGTTAAAATTGAATTTCTCTAACACCTGGGTTCAGTATTAATAAATCTTATTTTTAAATTAACTGTTCAACATTAAAAATAAAATAACGGTGTTATGTTTAGAAGCGTAAAATGTTTAGTCTTCCTTTGCTAAAAATCAACAGAGCCACACTGAGGACATTCTTAGATGCTAAATCAACAGTCAGTGTGGAAATATCAAAATGATGAGGTGAAACGTGAACGCTGCAGTGTCTACAGATTCATTAAGCCGATTTTAGTAAATTGCTCTTTTTTTTTCTTCCTTTCTCTGGTTTCATCATCCCTGAACAGCACGGCTGGACAGGAGTAATAATTCAGGCTGGGAATCTAATGTTAGCCAAGGACATCTCCACACATCCAGAACACACCAGAATATTGTTTCTGTTTACTTTTTCTTCATGAAATATCCATAATGGTTAAAAACAGCCAGTGCCCTTCATTTGAAAATACTGTCAATTACAATTCCCATTATGAAGAATACAGGAAAAATATTAATACTATACATATATATATAATTTTGTGCACTTGTTTTGTATCTGTTGTCAAGCTCTGGATTTCTGATTAGTACTTACGCCTAACAGAAAAGAGTATACAGGTCTTAATTTTCAGTATTATTTCCAAACATGCATCTGATGCTTTCCTACATGTTTTGTTTTTTTGGTTGTTCCTTGTCTCTTGCTCATGAACACGCCTGTAATTTTGCATCATTTAGCTGCAGGGTTTTTCTTTTTAGTGATTTCCACAGATTCATGTTTATTGTGTACATGTGTACAACCCATCGTGTTTGATGGTAGGCAGAGATCATGTCATCAGGTCTAAAGCTGGCGAGGAGACTGGTGGTCTACGGTTCTGAGTGGCTGTAGCTGCCTCATGCTGTTTTCATTTTGATTTACCCATTTCATTTTGCAGTTTTAACTCTGACCTGATGCCCTGAGACAATCAGCTGGCCAGGCTACCGGGAATTCTCCCACTGCTCTCGTGAAGGGTTTTTTTCTCTTTCATCTTTCAGGCTTACTCGAACTAATATAAATGTTTCATGTGTGAATAGCCAACCCAATCGCTATACATCACCCATATTTCCAAATTTCCACCAGTTTAATCTTAATCTGAAAAAGTATTGTGCGGATCCCATCGAAAAAAAAGCTGATTGAACAAATCCACTTTTTTCTTTTTCCAGACTGACATACTGTCAGGTTTAAACAAAATACAAGCTCTCCGCACATAAAAAATAATTTGGCCTTTTAGACGAATTATATATAAAACATAATTATACATAATTATATAATTATATACAACATAGTTCCATGTTCATAATTTATCATCCGAAATGTTTGCAGTTTTGGGTTAGTCCATATATCATCAGCCCATTCCACTTTATACTAAGCAAACACTCATTCTCTGAGCTTTTTATTACAGGGCTTCACCAAACATGTACTTATGACATATAGTTAGAAATAGAACAATGTATACACTAAGAGCCAATCATTTCTGTGTCCTATCTCAATATCCATCTTGTCAGCCTGCTTTCTTCCATATGAAATAATCCAGCAAGCTTCACATTTCCCAACCCATGTCCCCCATGGCTGACACTGGTTCACATGTGCACACCCAGAGCATGTCTTATAGCATTGTTTTGCACTGATTCACACATAGAAGTATTTCTAACCACCCAGAAAATAGTTAAGGACAATAGGAGCCGAAAATAAGAGTGTAATTTTCT
Organism: Nibea albiflora; assembly: GCA_014281875.1. Taxonomy (NCBI): domain Eukaryota; kingdom Metazoa; phylum Chordata; class Actinopteri; family Sciaenidae; genus Nibea; species Nibea albiflora. Next base: position 9,875,792 of record CM024789.1, on the reverse strand, counting down.
TTTTGTTCATCTGGTACGAGCCGACAAAGGTGTGAACTGAGGGTGGATTTAAAAAGAGTAAACAAATGTATTAGCATCAAGGAAATGCTTGACAGGCTCAACTGGCCAGACTTGCCACACATGCCTACTGTGTCTTTCTGCTATAGACGTATATAATGTCATAAAGCTACGTATATGTTACTTCCCAATGGAAAAATGTGCCCACGATATGTGTCTCTGTAAATAAGAAAGCCAAAAGGGCTGAGAAGGCAGCATATAGGCTCAAGGTCTACCAATCGCACATATAAACCTCCAACCAAGTTTTTCATGAATTAGAAGTCACCCATTTGGAGGCATAAATAGCTTTTTGGACCAAAGTGGTGCATTGATCAACACCCTCCATAGCGTTAGGTTGCTGGTGTGACTAAAATTTGAATATTGTGTGGTGGCGCTGGCACCAAACTCGAACGGCTTTAATTACGAATAAGCCTCTCAGGTCACATGTTTAGTGGCAATTAGACTACGCAAATTACAACGTGTGTCACAATGCCATTTCATAATAATAAACCATCTGCTTCACCTGTTAGTTCAAGATCAGCTTTGCGTTTTTCCAATACTGGCCAGATGTTTCCAAAATGAAAATGGCTTCCCTGAATCACTGGGGGCTTTTTATGCGTCCCTTCACTTTTTGCATTGCTAATATGTCACATTCTGGGGAACCTGTGTCTTTGCGCCTCCAATTTAAGCATTCATTAAAGTTTAAACATTCTCACCATTTCAGCACAAGGTGCAATATTACACCACATGTCACTGCCACACTTGGCCCTCGCAGTCAGTCAAATCAAGGAAGTGTCCGGCTTTACTAGTTGACCACTTTCTCCCTGTTTTGATGCAAGTAGATGTGATGGGAATGGTGGAACTATGGGAAATGCAAACTACGTAGAGGTTGATATCAGCAGACATGATATGTGAGACAGAGATATGTGCCAGCTGATGTACATGGCATATTTTGCTTTAAGGTAAACTGAAAAAAATCAAGTTTAAACCAGAAACCACAGGTTTCCATTAGTCCAAAGTAAAAATGTACTTCAACTAAATGACATAGGAGTTTCACTTTTTTCAGTGTAGCTATCTGGATAATGCAACACGAGGTTGTCAATGCCCTCTGTTTTTTGTTTGTTTGCTTGTTTTCACATGCAAAAAATGAATGCAGATCATTGCAGCACCCAAAAAGCATTTGGTAATAACCACACCCAAACCTGATCTAAAACATGACACTTCGTCACGACGTGTTGGGCTGAGGTCAGGTAGCACAATTGTACCTCATGTGCGAGTATGCGGGTATCACAGAAAAATGCCAGTAGGGAGTAAAACGATGAAGGAAAGAGGCGATGTGAATTATTCATCCCCTCCTCTCTGCTACCTCCTGATTACACACCTCTAAACTCCTATTTACATCCATTTATAGAAGCCCACAGTTCACAGGCTTTGACCACCGCTATTGGTGAGCATTCGCCTGGCTTATTGCCTATTACCAACACCACATATCATGCTTGCTTGTTGTCTGTATAATTTCAGAATAGTGATTCCAGTGTTTTTTCGATCTATAACCTTTTCCTCACCCACTCACTCACTCGCAAAGTCTCTTATGTCAGTGCTGTTACAAAGACTGATGTGGAGCACTGTTGTACTGTGATGGGTGGCGATGGAAGAAAAAAAAAAAAAACTTGGATTGGAAATTCAATCTGCATTTTAAACAATATCTGCTGCCGTTACAGATGTGTCTGTGCATCCTGAACTGCTGGCATGAAAATGTAATGCTGCAAAATTCAATTACTGCATCAAAATCTTTCTTCCTCTCTGTCCGTGTGTTATTGCTCCATAGAAACGGTGTCATGAGTCACACTTCTAGTAGCGGGGCTGGGAGCGGAGGTGATGTGCAACTTGCGGTTGTTGTTTTTTTTTTGTTGTTGTAATGATTGACTGACTGGAAAATTGAATTAAAGTCATTTACTGTAGCACATGAAAGGTCATTGCTTTGATGCCTTGGTGGCTCTGAGAGAGAGAAATAAATTAATGTACGCTAACACGTGAAAAACTACCGTGACCTTATGAGCTGAATGCAGATTTTAAAAGGATAGCATCTAATATTGTAAGAGAAAGACAGAAACAAAGAGCAGGACACTGTGCACTAATGTTTTTGGGGAACATGTTGCAGCGTGAAACAGGAATTGTTAAGGCAGGCCATCAACATGACACATAGGCCATATAGTGGGCAGAGCAAGGCATTAATAATTCATTGACCCCCCACCCCCTTATTTTCCATTTTCCTGCTCTGTGGCTGAGCTGACTTCATGTCAATACCAGATGCCAGAACACACCACCATTCATCAGTGCACAGTGCATTTGTTGCTCTGGTAGGGGGAAAATGAAGAACATAAAATCTGTTGCAACCTTACAAAAGGTATTCGGTGCAGGAATTCAAAAAATGCATAAAATATGATTCTTGAGAAATGCCTAAGCCAGCTGCAATAAACAACAACGTCAATATGGGTTATAGTTCAGATTAGCATTATTGTACCTCAGCATGTTATGAAAGGGAAAAATCGTGATTTAACGCACCATCCAGTTGTTGCAAGATGTTGCATGAGCCAACGCTTATATTGGATTCTCCAGGAGTGACAGTTCTACATTTAATAGTAATAAAGGTTCTTATCTTCAGTGACTGAACCATTTGTTTGTTATAGCTAAATGTCTTTGAGGGGCACAGCCGAGAGAGCGATTGAGCAGACTTGCTATATTACGCAATGAGAATGAACAGTCAAACTTACCGTGGCACAGACTGGAGGACTCAGAATGACAGTGAGACAGGTGAGTAGAGCAACAAACTCGCCGCATATCCAGATGAGCATGACAACAATCCCAGTGTTGCCTAGCAACGTAGCTTGCCTATTAAGCATTTTTTGTGGTTGCAGCTGTTGCAGCGTTTATATTGTCTATACATCCCCGTCTTGTCTGCCTTGGGGAAGCTTTATTCTGCTGTTAAACTGGCAGGTTATTTAATTTATGTAGCCTACTGCTTGTTACATCCACCCACAGTGTCTAGCCCTTTTTATTTATTGTTTTGTCCTATTTTCTGGTTAATTCTAGCGAGACCAAACTGAGGAAGGGAAGCGGCATATATGCTGAAAATGTCTGTCTGTACAAAAGGAATTTGCTCTGGGCTTGAGCAGGGTTCATAATTCATAATTAAATGGGAACTACTTCTTGAATAGGAACTCAACTTATTTATTTTTTATCTGAGTATACTTTACCCAAGTAATTTTACTTGCTTTAGTAAATTATTCTAATAATCTTTCCCCTTTTGAATAATTTTGCAACCTGCCCTTCTGTACGACAAAAGACTTTTGACCTTGCCTGTGGCCATTTAGGCAGCTATAAACACTTTTGCCTTTAGACGTAATGAGACAGCACATTTTATATTTAAGTAGTTTGTTTTGAACTTATCCATCGGTGTCTCAAATACACAAACAACTAACCTGCAGCTGTGAGAGTTATTTACCTATGACTTATTATAGAAGCCAATGTCTGTCTGAATCCAAAGAGTACATTTCCAGACGTCATTTCAAGCTGTGTAATATGTGATCAATGCAATCAAGACAAGATTACAGCAGCAGGATGGTTTCTAAAAAATATCTGTTTGAGGCGCATTTCACTTGTCCTGAAGACTACGCTTGGTCTACTCACAATACTTCTGTTATTAGCTGTGTGTGAGTGTGTGTTATTGTGTGGCTAAGTCTGAAAAAGGACAAGAAAGGAAAATTTAGCTCGACCTTTTTTTTAGTTTTTTGTTGTTGTTGTTGTTGTTGTGGAAGAGATGTGAGCAAGTTTGGGGGATTCTGGAATTGCTCACAAAGAAATCAATATAATTTTATCTTCCGTCAAGATTAATACCTGTCAGAGAACAGTGAGTGTGCTTGTGCATATGGGGGTCATTCAGATTTAGTAAACAAAACTTAGTTCAAGAACCTGTTTTCAGTCTGCCCACAGAGCAAGTCTGCATGTCCTGACACTATTTTCCAAGGAGATCAGGTGACTCCGAAGAAAGGTGATTCAGTTTGCAGGAGTTGTGTTGTTTGTGGGCACGTCAAATATTCATGTTTTGTTAGCTCCGTTTTGGTCTCCACCAGCTCCAGAAAGAAATATCTGGCTCTTACTCCAATATGTTTACCAGCTAGTTGCTCACTGTGCCTGTGTGCCATTTGGTGGTGAACAGGGAGTGTGCAGTGGGTTTTTTTCAGAGCTCATTTTATTTAAAACAGCTGTCAGCTGCAGGTAGAAATGAGGTTGATCAGATGTGAGAGATCCAAAACAAAAGACAAAACTAAAGGAGCACTTCCCTCCAGTACACTTAGCTTAGCATGGAGAAAACTCAAGCTAAGCTAACAGTGCTGATTATAATCCTGGCTCTAGTTTCATACTTCAGCAGGTTCTTCAAATACCCAGCAGGTGCAACAACACAAGACATAGCAGCCAGCTAATATTCCTTACTAGTCCAAATTGCAACATGCCCAGCTTGGCATCTGTCTTTCAGACTTTTTATTTCACAAAGCTCTCGCGAACGACTAAAAGCCAGTCCCAGATAAACTTAATTAAGTGGCGTCTTGCTCGGTCACTCTCTCCTTTTCTCTTCTCAGCTCCCTCCATCAACATCTTCTTCGGTCTCTTCACCTCTGCTATTATGTCAATAGAGGCTGCTGAGCCCGGTTACACTGGCCACTTGCACAGGTCTGACTCTGGGACAACACTGGCTTCACTTCCTATCAGCATTCCCCCACACATCCTCTTCCCGGTGGTCCAAAATGCCTGTGGTACAAACACTAACACTCTCCCTGTGGTCTGAGCTCACAGTCCGGGCGGCCCCAGCCTTACTGTCCTTCAGGAAACTCTGTAAGTCACCAAGAGCTGGAGACATCAGAGAGAAAACCTGAGAATGTTTTTCCCCATAAAATATGATCTAGTTACACCAAAATCAGTGACATAGTGGGTCGGTTGGCTTTAAAGCATGTCATCTCAATTTATTCCTTTTAAGAGAGGTCAAAGCATGTTTTTTTCTGCACAGCCTTAGTTCATTTTTTTCCCAGAGAAATAGCAACTAAGCTGTTACAGAGTACAACTATGGGCACATATCAAAGAGTTGCATGCTTGGTCTACTTTGAGCTTCTGATCAGCTACAATATACTGTTTGCCTAGTGTGAGAGATCAGTACAATGAAGCCTCCTTTCTGCAGCTAAAGCGGCAGATTCTCATATCCGCTGTTTCCTGGGGTATGTCTGAGCTGGGACGCAATAAATCCTTTTGTTGACTGTAAGTCTTTCAGATTGAATATTATTTTTCCATTGACATTTGTGCATAAGCGGAAATGTGTCTTTATCTTTTTCTTGAGAAACAGAAAGATGCGCCATGCAAGAAATTCAATTTATTTGTTTATGTAAAATGTCCTCTTTCGCTGCACGCATCTGCTCGCGGTCTCACAGCAGAGGAGAACTGATTGTAGTTTTCTCTCATGAATCTAGCGTGCTTCCTGTCGCGACCTTACAATCACATTTTTCAAATGCAGCACATTCCTGACCTGACAAGTGAATTTTAAAAGGCTAAGCACAGGAGACATTGCCTTTCTAAGTTAATTTAATTCGTTTCACTGCCTCATGATATCTTAATAATAATGTGGGTAATAAATAGTCAGTGAGCGCAGCCTTTTTGAGCGTACAAAAGGATGTAATTTGTCTGATTGTCCCGATAGATGAAAACAAACTATAACTGCAGCACAGACAACATTTTTCAACCCAAAGCAAAAATGGAAACATGTAGGTTAAGTGTGAACTCCATGTTGGCCCAACTGGAGATGAGGGATGAACTGCGGGAGCTCTGGTGGCTCTCAGTGAGCTTATTTATGCAGCGCAATTCCCTCTGTTGTCTGTTATGTTTGCAGCTTCGAAACCGAATGAGATGTCCTGCGGCAGTAAGCGGCTACTCAGAATCAGATTTGTTTACAGCATAGCACAATCTGACACCGCCAAGTATAATCCCTGAAGAAGCCTGGCGACCATAGCAAGACAGGTTAATGCTCTCCCTTAGCACAGAGCATGCTATCACAGCATGACACAGTGCAGACTTTAAACATTTTGAACTAAGTTTGCATTTGGTTTATTTGCATTGATTTGACTGCTGGATTTTCTGTTCTGTCTGAGTTCAAATCACCACAAACAGCCGTGTCTTTATGCAACAGCCTCTGATTGATGGCAGCTCTTTTTGATTGATGTCATTTCCTCTTTACCTCTGTTTTTTGTCGCAACTCGCAGCAGCAATAGTGTCATCTCTTGAATTGAAATAGTTTATTTTGGTGTTTAAAGCTACAGTACATGTCGCCACATCACAACCCCCATACTGTATAGACTGTGCTGCAGCCTGCTGTGCATTATTGCTTAATAAGCCATTAGCACATCTGGTTTATATTTTCATGAAAGGATTGATTTCTTTTCTTTTAAGCTTTTGATATGAATTTAACTAATCTGCCACAGGCTGCTCTGTTGAACTTTATTAGACAGTCGTTTAAGTATTAAAAAGTCAAAAGTTTGTTTTTGTGCGTATGACCAACCTCATACAAGAATTCTTAAGGCAAAATCTCAGTCCTGATGTGTGTGTGTTTTATTATTACACTCACCTCCTAATGGGTGCGTCCCCTGGAATAGTTTGACATAGTATTTTTTCTACACTGCAGCCTTGCTTGTGTGAAAGAACAACATGATAAATGTATTGTAGTATTTACACCATCTCGTCATCATCTCTCATTCGATATCGTGATCATTTAAATGAATGAACCTGAAAACGTTTCACACACTCCCTGGCACAGTGTCACAAACCCCCATTTGAGAGTCACTGGGGACAGCCTTAGGACAGACAGCCCACATGCCCCTGCTGTCCAATTGTTGTTTTTCATTGTTGGTGTATTTGTTGTTGCTTCCATACTCTTACTCCTTCAGGCATGAAGAAAACATCAGTGTACTACAGTCCCCGTCTCTGATTCTAGTCTTGATGGCAGCGATGCAGAAACATGTCGCCGGAGACTCTGTGAAGCTCTGAATCCTGCATCTCAACAATCAATCTGTGATTGCTCTCTGTATGATTGTGCATGTTGGTTGTATGAGACTGCTGTGACTGTGTGCATCTGTGGCTGCCAATCTCTGTATGCTTTTTTATTCCACTGTCAATCCTACCACATTTAACTGCTGTCTGTCACAGACAGCCTCTCCATTCCTGTTTGATCTAGCCAGTGTAATGATTCTACCATTTATATTTTCTAATTAATTTCCAGATTAATTCAGTCATATATATATAGAATTCTCTGTATGTATGTCTAGTGTATGTCTGGTAGCTCAGTGTCAAGTGTGCGGCAGCAGAAATAAATTACGAACATAATCACGAAATAACAATTACGAAATAAATTTCTGGCCGTGGCTATTTCCTCTCCTTTTGCTCTAATCACTAACTTAGCTAATTAGCTGAGAGATGCTAAAACACTGTAAGACTGAGGGGAACTCTGTATTTTCTTCCCCAATTGAAACAGTAGGAGACTGTACTTGAAGTATACTCTACATCCATACAGTACCTGTTGGCTAATGCGAGCTACAGGTGGAGAAATATCACGCTGCAGTTGACGTTAGCACACTTCATTTGGCCTCACTTTCTCTGTGTTTGAATCATCACTGGCACATTGTCTTGATAATTCCACTCATCTCTTAGAGCATCTGACCTCTGACACTGCAGCTCTCATGGCTTAATCATAGGAGACATTAAGCACTTCTCCCTGCTCAGAAGGTTAATATTGCCATTAGAAAGCCATTATTCACCAGCAAGACCCTGAGCACATGCCAGTCTGTGCAGAAACACACCAAATCTGTCTCCCCTGCTTTTGGAAAGATAATTAGCATGAGAAAGGTTGAAGATGGGATGTCACTGGCTGATATTCATCGCTGAGCCACGTACAAACTGTGAGCTCCATTAAGCATGTCGCTTTGAGTCGATCGAGATTGTGTGTTTGTGTTTTATACAGAGAGAAAGAGAGGCCTGTGGTGCGAGGATGCTAAGGATACCCTTTTGTTATTCTGCTATCGCATCATTTTAATCTCAAGAAAACAAATACGGTGAAAGCAAAAATGTTTGGTTTAAATCAACAGATTGTTCGTCAGTCGTGGACAGTGAAACAACCCTTTAACATAACACAGACATATTATCAATTTTTGAGTTATTTATATTTATGTGTTAGGAAGCAACTTCCAATATCCAATAGTCTCTCTCATTTCAGCACCGGTTTGGTCTTTGACTTTACGGCAAGGTGCAAGTAAGTAATTGTATTGAGCCACATGAGAAAATTACCCAGTTTTTTTTTTTTTTTAACTCAGTAGTTTTCTCATGGGTTTGAACACTAGTAACTTAAAAACACTAGTGTCAAGCCTTCTTCCATTCAGCATGGTATTCATTTAGTGCATTATGGTCCCATGTAGAAAACAGCAGATATGATTCATACGTTTACAGAAAGATTTTCTATACTGTTGAGCTGTAATACAAGAATGCTTGTAACTAGGCAGACATCTGTTTGTTTTCCTTGAAAACAGAGCCAGAACCAAGTGCAGCCCAGTGCTCTCGTTCAATTATGGTCACTTCTGCCTCCCAAAAAAAACAAGGTGGCAACATCTAAAATGCCAAACTCAAGACTTCAAAACAGTTGTCCATATAACCAGTGCATGACACTAGATTTACACTTGGTCTTGGTTCTAAAGCAGCTAAATTTTCCTACTTAGTGCCAGCTCAAAGTTACATAGTGCAATAACAGGCTGCAAAGGGGAAAAGACAGAGGCACCATTCACCTGATTACAAGTCAGTGCAGCATCCAAATGATTTTAAACCTGTTATATTGCACATAATCTTGCTTTAAAGGCTCTGTAGAGCAGAGAGGAGTCTAGGTGCTAATTCTCTCTGGGTCCTCTGACACGTTGTTAATTTCAAAATATTGAATAGTGCAGCTTTAAATGTTCATCTTGAGCACAAGAGCTGGTACATAAAAGTGTTTATTGCAAAGTCCAATAATATTTTGCGCTTAAGAAATCATTAAATTTCTATATGTTTGTCATTATTATCTAGAATAGATTATCTGCCCTATAAAACAGCAGGAGCTGTGCGCTGTAACACACCAGGCGTGTATGAAAAATGTAACTATACTAACCATCAGTAACCGGCAGGCTTATGAACCAGCTTTCCATTGTCTGGTTGCATTTTCTATCAGCAGTGTTTTTAGGGGAGAACAAGATGAAGAGCAAACTTTTGAAAAATTGTCTCACTGGTTCAGTTTGTATGCGCTAAACAGGGAAAAGTTTAGTGGGAAGTTCTGCAAGGTTTCAAAAAAGATGCAACATTATTATCTCTTAATAAGATTGAGCGATAATAATGTTACAGAAAAGATCATTTCTTTTCTTTCTTTTCATTTCATTCAATGCCAAGTGCATACTGTATGTATTTTATTTATGTATTATTGAAAACATCATTGTTTGAATTGTGCGCTTGCCTGTACAGCACTTTTCCATTGTTACATTTTGCACTGACCTGCTGTTCACTGACTCACACAGACGCTCAGTGTTACACTAACTTAGCATTTAATTGGAAGTGTACAAATGAAACACTGTCTCATTTTAATCTTAAGTATAATATCAGTGTTACCTCCCAGGAAATGAATTTACAGATCATAACAAACAGTGCTGTTCATCGCTTCAGCCCGTGTATAATTAGACAGTGGTGTCAATACAGTGATCTTAACAGATTTTTATTTATAACATCACTACGATATGTTGACATATTTTTATTATAACTCTTAATATTTATCACTTAGTACATTTTATATAAATACAGAGTTATATCAATCTTTAACACATTATCAGTTCTTAGTACACCGTGTGTTACTTTTGTTTTATGTTTTTAATATATAATTGACAGCACTGTAATCCGAGTTCAGTGTTCAGGAGAGCCACACTCTTTCACACATGGTAGATTTTTGGTGCGATGACATCTCGTAAATGAAGCAGAAACCATCTCCACGGTGACGTCTTATCCCGTGTACATTTCCAAGGAGCAAATGTCCTTTGTTAGCACTTATTTTAGCACATTGTCCTTGGAGACAAATACCATCTTGAATAGGGGTTTAATCTGCTCCACTGCTGGTTCTGGGCTTGGAGCCACGATATTCCTATATGCGTCATTGTCAGCGTTGACACTCCACCATCAGTTAGCAGCTCTGCAGCAGGTGATGTCATACACGCTCTGAGATTTACATGCAATATCATGACAGTGTCAGATGTTTTCAGTCATATACCAGATGCAAGTCAAGGAAAGAACACCAGACCTGTTTCGTGCAAACAGTGTGTAAAGCCTTCGTGGCCCTCAGACGGTTTGTTTTTAAGAAGCGTTTCAGTCACAATGACTTCTTTGCTTATTATAGCATAAAATCTTAGTTGCATCACATGATGCATGGAAGCTGTTTGTCTACTAAGCAGGACATGTACATCACAGCTGTTCGAAAGACATTTTTAGACTAAATCAGTCATTCACATGCTAATTGGGCGGTTTGTTCTGAACAATAGGACTGCTGAACAACAGAAGCAGCTTGCTTTATCCAGACCCTCTGCTTTAAACGAGGAAGCTTTGTTACATTTTTCGACAGATGTGACATTTTGGATCTTTATATTTTAGTAGTCAGGTTGATTAAGATTCAGTAAATACAAACAGTTATCCAGTATCTTAATTTTTAAAGCTAACACCAACATTAAGATTAACTGTCTGATCAAAATGCATGTTTCTGTAGCTTCACCGTTAAAGAAATACATTTATATCTTTTTTGGTTGTCTCACAAGTTTAACGCTGGATGAGCCCTTTACCACATTTATCACCTCTCGACATGTAAAGTTGACTAAAGCAAAAGCCTTGCGCCTCTTTTACACTTCATCCATCTTGGGAAAACTTGTATTACTGTCTAATGTCAAAAAAAGTATACAGTGTAATCTGAAAGACAATGTAGCCAGATGAAACGGTACAGGCCAACTAGAGTTAGCTGAGTTTCTCCAGAAAACATTTTATCATTGCAGGCAAAGAGAAGAAGACATCAGGGGAACACAGAAACACTTACTGATATATTTCTGAGATCTTGAAGTCTGTTCTGATACGCTGTATGACCAAGTCAGGGTGGAAGTGGAGATTAAATGTGTCTTGGAGAGACAGATAATATATACCATCAACACCCGTCAGCTGGTATCCACACTTCGCTTATCTTGCCGTGTCTTCAAGTCACGCTCGTGTCAAGGAAACAAGGAGGTATGTAAGAAGGAAGTGAGGGAAAGATGTGTTAAAGACGTAGAGTATTTTGGTTAGTTTCATGGCGAGAGGACTATTTGCCCACAGGACAAAAAGTACAATAGTGCTGCAGTGATTTACACATTTACTCTTGTCAGATAGCCATCCAATCCATCTAAGATACACATAAAAGAGCAGCAGCTCCATCGCTGCGGATGGTTGCGTGCGTGCGTGTGTGTGTTATGCTGTGCCTCTAAAATCAGAGAGAGCAATCAAGATGGAGCTCTGCACGCCCCGGCTCCTGCAGGTTTTCACCAAGCTGGATGAACAAATCCAAGCTCGTTTAAAAGCGATCTAATAGATGTGGGCTTTTAAACTCTGCTGGCCGTCTGTGTGCTGCAGCCCTCTGGAATGGATTACAGCAGCTTCAGCACTGCGAGTTTTGTCGCTTAAAATGTAACTATACATACTACTGTATTGCAAAAGTGAGGTGAGGATCGCGTCCACCCACCCATTTTCTGTGACAGTTTATCCTCATTAGGGTCGCGGGGGGCTGGAACCGATAAAATGTTTCATCTCCAGCTGCACAGTTTTGTTTGCCATCCCAGGTATTGTGTAATTATTATATTTACATTCATATCAGTAAACAGAAAAGAAGGAGCAGATCAGTATGTAGATACAGATAAGATTCACCCTCGGCTTTGAGATTTTGCATAAACCAGTAAACACAATTTTCTACGGAATATTAGATATGGATGTGAAGTACTTTGAATATGGAGGGCATGGTTTGAATAGTAGCGCTTATCCAGGCACATCCACTTTTCGAGAACATGTTATGCGTCTCATGATGTAACACGAGTCAATCTAAGTCTATACGAAATGATCACAAATCAGTCTGTTCAGTCACACGGGCAGCAAACGGATTAAATATTCCTCACACAAGAGAAACTGTCCGACTTTGACATGTTTGTTTGTCCCCCGTGGATCTTAAGCCCAAACACTCTTTGTAGATCATATACAATCCACAGGCTCTATAATGAAACAACTTCTGCACTATATGCTGGTAAATTTAGAGGGTTGACAGAGCAGCAGACACATCGAGTGGCCATGGCTTCAAAAGTACTTCAGCGACCACTGGTAGCTCAGAACTGGCCTCCCATGGGAGGTTTTCTGCTGCTGTGGCTGATGTGTGAAGCTCTCCTACTTCAAGATTAATCATACTGTGTGTCCACAGTCACTGCATCATCTATCAGCTTAGCAGCAGCATGTCATGCGATGGCCCTTACTGGTGATGCTTTCAGGAAAAAAAAAAAAAAAAAGCTAATTAAATGAAATTGCCTGACAGAAAGTTATCCAAATTTGATGTAAATTAGAGTTTCAATATGATGAGAGGAAATGTTAACATTTCTACGTCTGCAGCTCCTTCTGCTCTTATCAGTGTGTGTGCTGTTTATCAGTCCCAAACAAATATCCACATATCCTACAAACAATTTCATGTGCTGCATAAACATGAGGCTTCAAAACTGGGTCCAGGGACAGTCTCGCACACCGGTCATGTATGCTCAGAGTGAGAGCTGGTTCCTCTCGTTCCATTACCACCCCGGCATCTCCATTCTCACTCCCTCTGACAGGCAGGAATGAAAGCTCGTGCACTCAACGCTGCAGGGGAAAGAGAGTGCTGCTCTGTGGTGGAGAGAGAGTGACAGCAGGCCGCTTGGAGCACTACAGGGGATACAGAGCTGGGAATAAGGTGTGTGTGTGTGTGTGTGTGTGTGTGTGAGGGAGGAAGAGAGCAAGAGAGAGAAATAAAGGAAGCAAGATGGTGGGAAGGCGTATAGTAACATCGCAGTATCAAAAGGGTCTGTGTGTGCCATCTTTACAGCAGATGTTGTGCCATCAGGAGAATGGACAAAAAGCTGCATTCTCTCTGTGTTTAAGGTCGCTAGTGCTAGAAAAGACTCGAGTTTGCACGACCGCATAGTGCACAAAAGAGGAAAGAAAGAAAACAATGTTGTTTTTGTTACTGTAAAGGAGATCCTTCAGTGTCCCAATGGATCACTTATATCTGGTGAGCATTTTGAAATGTGCCATTGTGCATTATAGTGTTACTTACCCTATGGTATGCGCAGTTCACAAGCCTGGTGCACTCAAGCAAGCTTGCATTGTTTGCATTGTGTACAGTACAAACTCAGTATTGACTCCAGTCAGGGCCTTTCAAGTGTTGCTTCTCCTTTACACTATGAAGCCAAGGGTGATGTGAGGAGATTGCAATGCAGCGATTACGCCGCTAGATGCAAAGTATTTTGCCCTTTATGGAGTCATTTATTATATTATATCCATGTTTTTCCTAAATATATTATAGTTTTCCTGTGTAGCGAGTGTTTTAAAAACAATGGGCCTCATAGAAGAACATGTGTTCCACATCAGATAGCCCAACTCTCATAGCTGCGCAAACTTTATGTAAATTATTCATTTTTAGCTTGATTAATGGCACCTGTTCATAAGGACGTAATTCATGCCTCTGGAGGAACAATTTCAGTAAAGGCACCACAGCTGTCAGAGCTGTGCTGCACTCTGACTGAAACTAAAGAGGGAATGGTATTCGCAGGAAGTCAGATGTTCTAAAATATGAGTAATATAGGAGGTGGTCAAGAATATGTGACATATTTTATACATAATTTAGTTAATGTTGGTATCTCATTTAAATTCCAAATTCATTCAGATTAAGGCACTATGATAATTAAGTCAAATTAGTATTCTTTCTTGTGGGAGAATATCAATTCACGACTCGTACGGCAGGTTTGGGGCGCTTGTAAATGTCATTTATACGCCAAAAATGTATGACAAAATAAGTATGACAAAAAAGTATGACAAAATAAATGTCAACGACAAACAAATTCCCTTAGATCACTCACTGTACGTGCTACTTCAGAACAAATCTGTCCATACAGAGGGCTCATGTATGAGGCCAAGTGAGATAGATTAATATAATGAAGCAGCTAATACAGATACTTTCCTGCATTAAATATTCAAGAGATTTTAGAATTAAGAAGGGCAAAGGAACAACTCTGTTGCAGAGGGCTAAGTGTGATTGATCAAAATCATTATCACATATTCATTGTGATTTTAATATTTTAAGTGAAATGAGATAATGGTGCCCGGCAGAGATTATAGATAATAACGTAATAATGAGGAAATTACCTATGGAGACACAAACTGTTTTTTGTACCAAGCTGTTAACGTGTTTATCTCTGCTGTGAAATTGGAGATTTTAACATGGGGGCTTACGGAGAATGACATGTTCTGTAGCCAGCCTCAAGTGGTCGTTCAGGGAACTGCACTTTCTGGCACTTCCACATAAGCTTTACTTTTTTCACACATCTAGTTTTCTATTGTTACTTTTAAGTTTACTGTTCCCTTTTTTGGTTTGACTGGTTGTAAAGCATGTAGCAAAACATTATCACCCAATTCTGTGTTTTGAAGAGGATCTTGAAGTCGATGTGCTGCTTTATTGGGAGCCATTGAAGGTGTTGTAGGATGGGTTTTAACACATTTCTTTAAGTAACTTACACTTTGACTTCTTTTTTAGACATCCTGGCTGCGCCTAATTACCAAACACACATACACACACACACGTCTCTGTTGTCTCTGTTTACTCTGTTTATAGCGTAACATTGTTTTTGGACGGTAAGAACTGCAGGGGACCAAAACGGCCTTTTGAAAAAGTGCAGGGGATATGTCACCCGTGCCCCCCTCCCCAAATTACGTCTGTGTTTCTACAGATAGCACTTTAAAAATAAGTACCTCAGCAGTCACCATCTTAAAAATAAATTCACCAAAGTAAAAGATGTATCTGTCAATTTGTAACTAGCGACAAACAGGAACAACACAGCGTCAGGAATAGATTTCATATTTAAGCCTCCTTTTAGTGTCCATTCAACTGATGTGTAAACAAATCACTGCTACCTAGATCACTGACCTGTAAATGACAGCGTATTAGGTTTATGATAGTATTACATACGCTACATGCATAAATAGCACTTGAAGAGGTTATTTTTGACTGAAAAAAAAATCAATTATAAATTTGTACAGCTGTGTAAGAGAGGCCACTTTTCTCCGGTAAGTGGCTACTAAAGAGAAAAGTGGCTTTTTACGCGCGCAGCTTGTGATACTACCGGGAATAATGACAACTCTTAAATACTAAAGATGATTTAAAAGGAAGAAAAAACGCGCTGTGCTTAGAAAGTAGAAAAGTTGAATAGAAAAACAGTTCAAGGTACTAAAAAAGGGGGCTCTTAATCAAGATGAAATTCCAGCCTTGGATATAAAATTCTTAACCTAAAAATTATTAACCACTAAAAACTGTTCTTGTAAATGATAGATCCCCTCTAAAATAACCAAAAAGAAGGAAGCCAAAACAGAACTCCGCTCTTACACCAGTATACTGAATAATCTACAGGAACACATGGAATTTTTGGTGGGCGAATAAAAAACAGACTTTGCTTCACCCGGGGCAAAAATGGTTGAAGTGGAGAATATGATTGCTGCCCCTGCAGTCTCTTGAATCGAACGCAGAGAGGATTAGTTTGACTAGTATGTTTGACTACGCATGGGTCCTCATCATCAGTGGCATCCATTGAGACCCAGTTATCTACAAGCCAATGGCCAATTCTTTCCCGTGTGCTCCAGTAGGTGTGTGCAATTCATCAAATATTAATCGTGATCACGATTTTGGCTTAGCTGTGTTATTGATGTTTAAACCCTGATGTTTATGATGTTTCATAGAAAGCTGCATATCAAAATGCTTCCTAGACTAACAGCCAGCCACCAGGGGTGATCGATTTGGCTTCATCTTTGTGGAGCTGTCATACCATGCGTGCTGCAGCAGCAGCAGCAGACTGTGCAAAAAAATCCTGGATGTTGTGAGTAGAAGGGTAATATACAGCAAAGAGCAGACTGTGAGATGGGCTACTCCCTCGAAAAGGATCATCATCAATTGTTTGGAAGTATTTAGAATTCGGGGCAGGTGATGTTAAACAAGAACAAATCATAAAGAGTACATAAGACTTTCTGTCTGCACGCTGAAAGAAAACGAATAACTTGTTAAACCACCTGAAAGAGCTACAATGAAGGCATTACGACCAAGAACATAAACCATGCAGATGTTTCCTCACTGTTTCCCTGTCCTTGTCCACCAACTCAGACATCCATAACAGCCAGGCTGTACAGCACATCATCAGCGTATCTATCCACTGAAAGTGATGATTTCATTTTGGTTAGTAAGTTTTGGTACAATTTTATTCATATGTGGCCTCTAGCAGAAATGTAAGACAGCATTAAAGTGAAAGCTGGGCTCGCTTTATTTAAATGTGCACAAAGGATTTCTGTCCCTAAAACGAATGAATAATACAGTTCTCAATACCAAGCCCAAACTTATACCAATATTATGTTTCACTTCTTCTTGTTGTTTTTCTTACAGCATTACTGAAGCGCAAGGATGGTTATCTGAAGGGCTTGCATATGGAATAAAAGCCTAGAGCAACACACAACCTAGTAAAGACAATGATTACCCCGGAGGTTGGTGAGGAACCTGTAAAATATATGAAAACCATAATTTTTGCTTTTACTTTGAAATGATATTACAACATGTTTATGATCAACTTAAGCAACTTACAGTAAGTGGTGGGTATGGTCGACACATCTGACCAGTGACTTCTATGTGACTGTATAATTGTGACATCTCAAAGTTGATACTTTGAAATTTATATATCACTATTTTATTTCTTTTCTTTTCTTTTTTTAACCTGCCTTCAGTGTTTCCTGACTGCAAATGCTAAGATATCATTTCCGCAGTTTGTGCTGAGTGTTGTGGGTGGGGAGGGTGGGCTGATTGATTGATGGACCTGCTTTGTAATGAAAAAAATGGAAATCTCACTGTCTTCAATATGGGACCTTTAAAATCAGGTCACCAGATGCAGCTGGGGCTATTTCTTCTCCGAATGTTTGCACTACATGAGCTCCTGACAGGTGCCTTTGAAACATGAAGATGGAAATGTAAAAGAGACGTCTGGATGTTAGCAATAGAAGGTTAGGTTAACTAACTGGTAAAAGAGTTAATTAAATAAGGAGCCACAATGAACTACACGACAGAGATGTTCAATCACTGTCATATATAGTAGAAGAGGACGGACATAACAACACTCATTTTTCAAGCATCACTGAGGTTTATTTTCCAGAGAGGTGCCACAGTGCCAGTCGTCAGTGTATCAGGCACATTCTGCTCTTCAACTCACATCAACCTCATCTGCTGGAGAAAGGTTATCTGTCCCCCTGTTAGGCAGAGAGAGCGGCGTGTGATAGACTCCAGGTTCCCTGAACCTCTACTCAGGCCTGGAGATGTTGGCATGTGGTCAAGTCAAGTCAGTCTACCTGTTTCCATCAAAATGATAATCAATGGTGTCAGAGACGTCTTTGGTGTCCCTCAGTGCTCTCTGCTGTCGTACACAGTCACCCTGACGACCGTATTGTTACGTGACCAGCAGTAACACCACACCATGGTTCACAACCGAACTTCGCTACAAGCAGTTACATAGAAATGGTCGGCATGTCGCACCTGCAAGACATGTAACCAATTACTTCTTCAGCATGGCAGTCAAGAACACATTATCTTGTATGTTCGCTCAAAGCTGTCATCCTTCAAGGCAATCATTTTCAGTAATCTGTTTTTGTAGGCGTTTGAATTTCCCTCTTTCCCTGAAATCAAAATAAATTCCCCGTTGTCTAAATTTTTAGGACGGCTGACGGCTGACGGCTTTCATTTATCCCCACAACATGTTGATGAATGGTGTTTAACTTCAGAAGAATAGAAATATCTACTGTACGTCTGCACTGATTTATGATGTTCAGTGCTGAGCTTCTTTTTTTTTTTAATGAAGTGCTGTAATTTACCTTTTGTTGTTCCCGTTTTCACTCAACCTGCCTCATCTGCTTCTACTTCAGCCAGTGATTTCCTGCTTAGAGCCTGAATGGCTTTCAACAAACCTCAGAGAGTGGGTGAGTGTCAACTCGTTGCTCGTGAGCAGATTAAAGTTAGTGTGATGCTGGATAGTTTATGGGTACAATTTACTACAGCTGGTATTGTAAGTCATTATTCCTTCTTTTCAGCAATCAGAATGACCCAGCTAAGCTCTGCAAGCTGAAACATGTTTACACTCCAAGAGTTGCTTCTTCTTCTCAGGTATCACAAATCTTTTCATCAGGTGGATTATATTTTAAAATTACTTTAAAAAGAAGAACAAGAAATCTTGAAAAATTGGCTTTTTCGTCTTCTTTCAAATGTTCTGCCTGTTTGGAAGCACATCT
This sequence comes from Nibea albiflora, assembly GCA_014281875.1. Taxonomy (NCBI): domain Eukaryota; kingdom Metazoa; phylum Chordata; class Actinopteri; family Sciaenidae; genus Nibea; species Nibea albiflora. The sequence goes on along the minus strand of CM024789.1, from coordinate 9,857,054 downwards.
CTCTGCCCTCTTTGGATCCCTCCGTTTTAAGTCATTTTTTTTAATCCAACTGAGACAGCTCCGGTCAGGGTCAACCATGGCTTACTGCCTGCCACCCACGCAGCCATGTACTGTGCTCCTCCTCCTCCTCTTCTTGCGCTCTTCTCTTTTTGTGGAGCCCCCCCAGAGGTTTATACCATAAATCATTTACCATATACATTCTACCCCCGGACCAAGATCATGCAGAGCCACAATACTTCTGCTCATTGCTGCTTGGAGGATACACAGCTGTGTGTCCGATGTTACCTGTATTATGTCTGGCCTCACTGCTGGAAAAGCAATGGATGTCCAAATATTTCCAGCAGCTGAATGACTCAGTTGCTGATCACCACAAACAGCTTTAACAATCTTTCTTCTAGTCTGTTTTTTAACACGTACTTATATCACAAAATCAATGCTGCCCTACAGGTTACCTGTGAGTTTTTAAATTGATTTTAACATTTTTTCTGTTTGGGCTGCCATGGACGCTCACCTCATAGAGCTCCCCCATGCGTCCAGTCACCGGTCAATCTATAGCATTTTCCTGCCTGTAATCCCTTCTGTTTCTCTTTCTCGCTTCAGTTTTCTGTTCGTCTCTGGCTCTCACGATCTAAATAAAGGCAAACAATGTTACTGCCTGATCTTAAAGCCTTGAATGGTCAGACTCCTGCCTATATCTGTGATCTGCTCACTACCTCTGAGCATGATGGCTGCTTGAGATCCTCTGACAGGGCCCTAAGACTAGTTTCAAAGTCTCGACTTGTCACGGCCTCGGCTGTGGAAATCCCTGCATGGGGAAATCTCATCCTCGTCTAAATCTCGTCAAGAAATCGCTCTTATTTTATAAATCCTATAAATTATTTTTAACATGTTTTATATGAAATGTTTTGGATCTTATTGACTTTTATTTGTTTTTATCGTAAAGCTCTGTGTAACTTTGCTTTGAAAGGCACTATATGATAAAAAAAAAGAAGACGCTACGCAACACTGTCCGTATTTCTCTGTGACTGTTTTGCCTGAAATCACCAGTGCTTTTCAAGGACAAAGAATTTCTCGGTCTCCTGAACACGTCTATCACCAAAAAAATACTACAAATTACCCGCCTTACCTGTTTTATTTCTCCAGCTTTGGTTACTGCAGCATGCCTGCTGTTGTACCAACTTGTAACTTTAAGTATGTTTTTTTTTTCTGCTGTTTGTTTGTGCATCACTTTTTGAGGCCATTTCTACTCAGTATTCCTCACACAGCTGCTGCTATCAACATTTTTCATGATGACTTGTTTTTTTTAGAGAAAGGAGAGATAAGGCTTAAATATTTCTCCTCTTCGTTAATCAGACCGGGGCAGCCTCTCCCCCATTTCTCCTCGCCACAGAGGAAAAGAGAGGGGGGGAGACAGAGTCAATAGCATCTGTAGGCTGCTTTACTGTGGTGTTGCTAATTAGTTCATCCTGATGGTTGTCATTAATCTGCCACTGCCATCATTTACAGTCGGCATGCCGCGTTGCTCGATAGCTGGGCAGTGAATGTGGGCTGCACTACACGCCCTACACTCTAAATGCAAATTTCCTAAAGGAAAGATATGGTGGGGGTGACTGTATAACACCGGTCACATTTGTGAACAGGGCTTGGCTTTGCTGTGCGGCCGTATGGGTCATCGTATTTTCCTTTTTATCGTCATGGTGTATGGTAGTTGGTCAGAAAGGATTAGGATACTGACACATATTTCATTGTACTGACTCTGTGCTCCAGCACTTTGGATTTCAAATTAAACAAGTCCTATGAGGGTAAAGTGCTGACTCTCCACTTCAGTTTAAGGGTGTTTACATCCACATGAGATGAAGAGCGGAGGGATCGTGGTGGTTTTTATACACAGCAGCCTCATTTTAGGGGCTAGAAAGTAATTGAACAAGTTAATATAAACTTAAAGACATCATATTTCATATTTAGTGTCAGTATGTCACAGTCAGTGGTTTTCTGAGCTCTGTGAGACTTCAGACTTCAGCAGACACTTGTGCCGTGTCCCAATTCCATACTGTATACATACTGTATGTATATGCGCAATATACTTATCTTTATTGTATGCTGTTTTGACAGTAAAATACAAGACGTCAACATACTTTTCATCTTTTCATACAAACAGGAAATTATTCAGTATAGTTGCCATCCATCAAAGTACATAACATCAATTAATCTTCCCAGAAAGAAAGCCAACACTCACTATTTAGTACTTTTTTTCAAATACGCAGAAGAACACAAAGGCTATAGCAGAGGATAAAACGCTTGCTCTCACCACATGAATAACGTATCTGAAAATCCTTGCATATAAATCTTGCTATCTTATCGATGACGGCATTTTTACGAGCATGTGGCGAGGGGGCCTGCTGAAGCTCCGCGTGCCGAACAGTAGGCAGTCAAATGAGGTCGTACACTTGACGTTGCTGAGCTCTTCTCGATGCCTCTGCTGCCTCACTTACTGTAGGGTGGCAAACTAACATTTGTAGGTTTATTATGATTGTTAAAAGTAAAACAGCCTTTTAAAACAGCCTCTGTCTTTGTGACTCCGCCGTCTACGCCGTCGATTTTAGAATACTGCTTCTTGGACAGCTTTGCTCTATAGTGTCCTCCATGTTCGTCGCTAACAACATAACACGACTGCAAATAAAAAGTGACTACGGGTACATCAAGAACACAGCCAAAAATACAGTTGTTGCTGTATTGTTTTACATGCTGCTTCTTTTGAGCACACTTGATTTTGTCACTTTTCCAGCATGGAGTCATCACATATTCACAGCCTGCCTAGAATATGCATGCGATATAGAAATGGGATGCAGATCATGTCTACTTGTCACAAGTATTATCTGGTGGTGCTGATTGTACTGCATGCTCTGATGTAGACACAGGCGCATCAACTCCTGAATCACCCGTTGTCTACAGTCCGTCGGTAGAATATCTTTGTTGAAATTTCACAGTTCAAACATATGTAAACCTGGCAACACACTGCTCGATTACTACATTAATAATGTTGAGATCAGAGCAGAAAAAGCAGCTGCCATTGTTGTTGTTTGTTCAGAGTCTGCTGCTGCGCCCTGCACCATTTATGTCCTAAACTGCATTGGTCGCATACAAAAAGCACTAAATGAATGCCTTTCGCTGTGTAGCTACAGTATCACACACACAAACACAGAGATGAATATTATCAGCGTTATTAAAAACGCAAAGAATTCTCGCTGGCATGCCCGCAGACAACAGATATCCAGACAATCATGCACAATTTGAAATGACACAACACAGGACTTACTGTACTCACATCAGCATCACATTCACTTTTTGTGCACAATGTATAACCTCTGTGCTGAAAACTCCGGCTGGAGAGCCTTTCTGTGAGTTAAAGTAATAGCATGTCAGTGTAGGAAGATGCTCTTTCAGTTTAGTATTTTGAGGTATTTCATGTTTAACTATATCCTGCTTTTTTGACTCAGTATACGCACCTCGAAGACATCTGATATTTCCAAGCTCCTGCACTTGGGTTCATCTTGTCTACATCTTGTACAGTGATTTTCTGGCAGGCCCACACTCCAGCCATCTTTGATGGTTGATTGTTTATGAAGCTTTCTGCCCACCAGTTCAGTTCTCCAACAAGTGAAGCAGATGTTCAAGTAGACTGAGGTCAGGTGGTTAACTTGTCCTGTCAAGAACATTATATCAACCCTTCTTCAGTGTCATGTCTGTCCTTCTACACTTTCCTAAAATGAATGGACCATGAGTCCTACACCCACCCAGCATGTGTGGCTTCTCTGCTGACTCCCAGCTCTGCTCCTCCAAACACCTGTTTGCACTCCCAGTCTGTTCACCTGCCTCTCATGAGCTGGCAGTATTTTAACCTTGACTCTACATGCAACCAGTGCCAGGTTGTTGTTCACCCTCTGTGGTAGCTACATTTCAAGGCCATTTCAGTTTATGCTCGTAGGGATTTTTTTGAATATCCGTGTTTGTGCTTCTAACTTGCCTCTCTGTATCCCAGGATCATCACTCGTCCTACTCGTCTGTCTGCCTGCCAGTGTTCCCCTGCCAGCCAGACTGCCAGCACTTGAGCTCACCTTTGAACTAAAACCCAACCTATTCATGGTGTCCTTAATTAAATGATCTTTCCCTAACTTTAAGAACACGCTGCCAGTGCCTAAACATAATCCTAAAAAAGTTTAATATTCTGTGGTCACTATTTTCTCACTGATCGGATATTTTTTACAGAAGAGGATGCATTGTCAGTGGACATTTTACTGATGTGTTTCGCATCAAGATTTTTGAGGTTTGCTATATACATCACCTAATGTTTCCTCATTATTTATGTATAAATGACATTTCTAGGAGACGGGTTTGCAATTTGAATGTAAATACTCTCAAACCCTGAAAGTCAGCACTTTCTTCTCATTGCCATAGTTTGGTTTCAGATGCAATCTGCTCCAGCAGAGCCAAAACAATAAAAGATATCATTGTCCTAATGCGTCCTGACTGCGCTGTACAGTGTGTAGCACTTTCGGGACAGTCAATGTCAGACGGCTAACAAAGCGTGCTATGTGGATTTCTCCCTCCTACATCAAATTCCGATGCAATGATGGGATTGCAGGTAGCAATTCCTATGAAATATTTGCAGAAATTACAGGCAGAGTTTGGCTTGGCACTGACAACTTGGTACCAGCTGGTGTAGACACAGTGTCTGTGTGGCACGGACCTTGTCAGTACTGATGACAGTTAGGGTTGACAAGTTCCCAGAATCGGCCTGAAAGTTTCACAGCATCTGTGACTTCCTCTGTCTGTGGAGAATTTGTCATGGGTGATTGCTTTAGTGGCAGCATTAACAGACATCACTGCCCCCACCCCCCCAATGGCAGTATAAGATTCCTTTGATGCAAATATTCACTGAAGGAAATCCATTTTTTTTCTCACACAGACCCCATGCTGACATGTCTTGGAAAAACTAGAGAGACTTGTTCTTCCCAGGAGGGGCTCAGTTCAGGAGGGAGAGGAGAATAGACAGACATGACCTTCTTCCTCGGCGCTGCTTTGCTGTAGCCTGGGGATCCTGTCAACATAAACTGCAACAAAGACATCGGTAGCTTCAATCCAACTTTGTATTTTTATCCGAAAAATATGTTCATCAGGGAGGTTCAACTAAAACCATATTGAAAGTTCCCGAGTACCCTTTAATAACCATGCAACTCTGTATCCTTCTTAACATTGATCCCTGACTAGTGACTTCAGCTGTCAGGTTTATGAATTACCTTGAGAAAATATGCTTGAAATTACAAGGTAATATTTGGGAACACGTGTCGGATTGGCTTTTAAAGCAGGTTCATGGAATAATAATAATGACAGCTGTTTTTGAATCACAACAGCTCAGGGCCTGAGAAATTAGACTTTGAAATTAGATTTTGCTGAAAGCTTCCACAATAAATAATAAATCTCATCTACAAATTGATGTTACATTAACCTGAATAGTTTTTAGTACTCTCATATATTTTCAAATTATGTTATAATCATAGCCATATTTCCACTTCCCTAAACCCACTGATTGCCATTCTGTTCCTGTCAAGTGGCAACATCAATGGCTATGAAGTGATGTTTACAGCCTGGTACAAAAAACTCTCCGTAGCATGATAACTGCACTGAGGAGGTCTTTGTCCTATAACTCACCAGTTTAAATGATATTGAAGCTTAAAGTTACGTATAATTCACGGCAAGGCTGCTTTCACAGGTGGGTGCATGTACAGATGGCTTGTCTGAGCAAACAGGCTTCATTCAGCCTCCATTTTTGGACACCACCAAAACCATGTCCATGTTTTACGCAGTCTGTGGTTCCTGTCCACCAGGTGCCCTTTGACTTTTTCTCTCCTGTCCCGGACACTGTCCTATCCACAAACACCCTCCTGCCCCACAATAACCCCAGCCGCCATTTTGTGTCAACCGTAAATTCACCTGTACACATATCACAACAGAGAAAACAACACTGCATCACGCTCATGATTATTTCTCTCCATTTGCAGGAGGGACAACAGTATAAAAAAAACATTTCCACTGATATACTGCCAGTTTGTCAAAACTACTTTGTCTGTGTACCTGAGACCTGCTAGCAGAAACTTGTTAGCTGCCAGTTTTGAACTCCTGCCTGATCTTTTTGGACAAGATTCCCTGCTGCCCCTTTGAATTGTTTTCCTGTTTGGACTGCCTTTTGGCCCTTGCCTGCCTTATTGTTCCAAGCCCATGTACCTCCACACAGTAAATCCCTGAACCGCCTGTCTGCAGTTTCTGTAGCCTCACTCTCACCTAACACGAGAGCATCGATCACCTGCACTTGATAGCATTTTTCAGTCACTACTTCTCTTGTTCTTGCGAACAAAGGTGAAGTCTCTTACTTGATGCATGCTTATTAAATTTTATTTGCCCGTGTTGATGTAATTTCCATTTTATTCTTTAGTGTGACACACTTTGTAATGTATATGAGTGAGGATTTCAAAGTGGGGGTTGTGCTTACCGAGCAGGGGCTCCGAGCAGGTCACTGGTAAATTAAGGACAGGTGAGGGGGCACCCTCCAAGCTTTGTCTGAGGGCCCATGATCTCAGAGTGTGATCTAAACCTTTGATCACCTGTTTAATGTTTCATAATGATGATTGAGGTATCACCTTGATGATGGCTTACACCCACATGGGATTAATTAACGGTAGAAGTGCTATAAATAGCCAGAGTTGTGCGTAATGACAGACGCTGTGACATTGTTTAAGTAGCTCACCAGTATGGATCAGTTGGTAAAATAGCACTCCTTCTTTGCCGTCTTAACAGCTCTAATGAGTAGTGAAGCAGGCAGAAGTATTGATGTGCAAACAAGTGATTAAAAGCATGTCTTCATTCATTTGTGGATAATTGTGGAAGTGACTGTAAGGAGTGTGCATGTGCGGCCAGCTCCATGGATAGATTTATGAAACAAAATCATGTGAATGCATGGAGTCATTAATCCGATGAACATAATGTCCCTGGAACATGAAAGCAGTGTGCAAATACTTTTAAAGACATGGAAAACAACTAAAGAAGGCCTATCCTGCTACAAAAATCATGTCCTGAGTGATCACAACTCGACTGAGATAATTTTAGGCAATTTACAATTAATCAAATGAGGGCAGCTGGATTTTTATCATGCTTTGATGAAGATTTTATCTTAGACAGGAATATGAAGGAAAGGTCTAGTGTTAGAAAGGTTGATTTAAACACCTTATAGTAATATGAGTAAAGACGTTCATGCTATCTGCATGTATAAACAGAAGAAGGTTTGGGAACATTAGAAATATGAAATAACAACAACAAGAGAAAGATTTTCCTCCACTTCCTCTGAAAAATCTGTCTCTAGCTTGGTTCTCCCTCTCAGCTTTGATCACAATAACAATTTCTGACCAATAAAACAAGTTTGTGCGTAAAGCAAGATGCCAAAATTGCTTTAGTGTACAGAAAGTGTTATTACACAGAGAGGGGGGGGGTTATGTTCGGAAATTTCTAACTAGTTTCCAAGACTAAAAATGCTGAGTCGAAGAGAGGTCATCAAATTTAACCAGAACAAATGTTACCTTGTTTGGGATCCATCAGCGGATACACAGCTGCTCCACTTTCCAGCTCCAGTTCTGTCGAACTGCAGGCATAAATCCACAAACTTTCAAACTTTCAAACTTTAAATGTATGAACAGAGTTAACATCCTGACCCCTTATAGGTGCTGCAGAGGGCCCACAGCAGGTGGCGTGGGGCCACAGAGGAACATCCACCTCACATGCCCTTAGGAGCTAATGATTAATGCAGCACTGCCTGCTGCTCTCATCCTCACCCACACAATCAGACTACACGCTTTATGTAATGAGATAATTATTGTTCATGTAGAAAGCCCCCCACAGAAAGAATTAACTCAGATGTATTTTAATTTGTATGCTACAGATTCCAATAACAATATGAAATTAGTTGAAGTGTCTGAAAAAAAACTCTTGGCTGTTTGATTAATTATGTGAAAAAAAAAAATTATATATATATATATATATATATATATATATATATATATATATATATATAACGTGTGTACAGTATAATAAACCAACAAATAGGTTATGATATATATATATATATAACGTGTGTACAGTATAATAAACCAACAAATAGGTTATGATATAAATCAGTTTTATTATTTAAATGCTGCAAAACAATACATATACATGCACTGAAACTATAACTTTGATGAGCATATCAATAACATGAGATTTAAGCTGTGTTTCCATCCAAATGTTAACTGAATTTTGAGCAATTCCTCAAAAGAATATGCAAAGTAATGCCTTTGTTTATACATAAGCTTGATTATAAGGAGTTTATTCATCGAGATAAGCAACTGAGACAGAAAACATAATGGAAATGTGACATTTCTGTCACAGAAGAGGAAGCTCACACATCTCTGTGGAGTGACGATGGATGCATTATAGAGTTATTAGAGCACCGCCGAGGCGGAAACAGATCATGTGAGTTAAATGTTTATGTCAGCGATTATTTGAAAAAGGTCTTTCCATCATTCTCTCTTCATCCCAAGCGGGTGTAAACACCTTTTGAGAAACGCTTCCATCAAACATTTCTTGTGGTACTTCAAAATACGTATATGTATGTATATGTGTATGAAGATTATCAACAAGAGTGACCCGAGAAACCTGCTCATGTTCTCAAAACAGTGTCTGTGTGTTGACTAAAATACGTGGAAAAGAGTGGCACAGAAGAGATGTTTTTGTTCAATAGCGGAGATAGATAGCAATTTCTGCAATTGAACTAGATATAGATTGCGCACGTTGACATCTACAATGCAAAGCAATGTTTTATTATTAGATTCCATCTCTCACCTTATTTTTTCACACTAGAAAATTGCGTTTGCGTGCGGTGCATACATTCTCATGTTCTTTTATAAACACCGGTTCATAGAGGGGAATATGCTTATGCATGTCTACTGTACATCACCGTGACATTTTTTTTTTCTGCTCTCCGCAAGGATAAAAACAGACATGCCCGTTTCTGACCAGCTTGTTTTATGAACTGTCAAATCAGTAGATGGCCTCCGGGTTCAGGCGTTGTGAGTAAGTTTTCTTTTTTTAGTTTGAATTTAAAGTTAAGTTAAGGACATTTCGACAGCTAATGTCATCAGTTATGCCAGCTCAGTGACTGACAGCAGCTGATGTTGCAGTCGCCTGGTGACAGCGAAAAGGACGCCGCTCGAGTTTCTGCCTGAGCAGGTTTCTCAAAATAAAAGCAATGATGTGCTCCTCTAATTTTCCAAGCGCATCCTGCATGATTGAGTTTAAATCCTTTTAATGGGTTTAAATGTATAAAAAGTCCATCATTTGGCAGTACTTACCTTAACCACCTGTCAGAGAGTTATATTAGATCTTCAGTTTATATAACAGGTGACATATGAAAGAGTACAGTGTGTTCTTTTGATGATGGAAGTGTTTTTCAGAAGCAAATGAGAGCGTTGTCAATGCACGCACATCCGCATGAACTGGGGCAAATGAAAGAAAGTATTGCATGTAAGGGAAAACTTCTGTTGTTTAGAGTTATAGGTTTCAGCTTTCTGCCAATTACAGTCCCACATTTACAAGCATCAACAACAACAAACTTATAGTTTGGTTCTATTTTAGAACAATGCAGGAACGAAACGATGATTGATAATGAAGGACTACAGTCTCCCTGTGTTTTCAGTTTCTGTAATTATTGTCATCTAAAATATGTGTAGATAAACTACTCATTTAAACCTTCACGGATATTGTTCATTCAAACAACAAAAAAATGCTTTTTTAATTCTCTGTAACCGCTCACAGTTCATAAAAGCCCTCTCAGGTGCCCTTGAGCTTCATGAGCAGTACCTTTGATTGCTCCACTGGGTTGAGGACATGGGGATCACACAAATTAAATTCAGTCATGTGGTAAGACAAAGGCTGACACCATTTCATTTTAGCGGGTCGCTAATGCCACCTTCCAGGACCCATGTTCCATTTCAGAGCATTGTCTGTACTCTGGGGAGCCAAAGTCACCTCCTTTTCCAGGTTCTGCCGAACAAATGTCTCCCCAGGTAGTAAGCAACACCATGGAAATGTAATTAACCATCAAGACTGAATGTGAAACTGCCTGTGAGAACCCTGCTGACAGCTCCATTGCATAAGTGTAGATTCTGAATGTATGGCACTAATTAATTTCACCCTACAATGGCATCTACTGTATAGAAAACACTAAAGAGTAGGAGGTCTGAGTGACATGCATGACCTGACTCCTTTTCCTCTCCCCGCTTTCTAAAAAAACGTAAATAGGTAACAAGAAGAAACTGCAACTGTAGTGAAAACAAGTATTTTCCCAATTACGCTGATTAAACACGTATTTCCTATTTTCCAACATCAACACAGAGTCGTGCACCCAGTGGTGGGACAGAAGTACATTTACTCACTTAAACACAAATATTTGGTACTTGTAACTAAGTGGTAATATCTCCTTTTGATGCGGCTTTGTAATTCTGCGCTACATGTCTTGTACTTTTCTAGACTTTATTTGACAACTTAAACTACTGATTGACTGAAGAGGGTACATCGAAAACATTTGATTAACCTATAATCTCCAGTATTATTATAGAACCGCTCAACAAGACTGCTTGGACTTTGTGATGAATTCGCTTTATTTTGTAGAGTTGCTGCTTTTATTTAAGTAAATGATCTGAATACTTCTTTCACCACTGTCTTAAAAAGAAATCTAAAGCCAGTCAGTTTCCTTCTGGGGGTATTTTGTTCTCATATTCAGAACATACTGTGTCTGAACTATCACAATTATCCCCAGAAAGTTGAGTTTGCTTTATATTATGGCTTTCCTATTTGACACATACATATTTCATAATGACTCATTATTATCCAGTGTGATCATTCAGCTCCTCCTTGGCCTCTGGGTTTAGGTCCAGGGCTTTGCTCTATATCATTTGTAATGGTGGCCCTGGACTGCAGACCTTTTTTTTTTGCTGCTGCTGCTGCTCCACAAGCTATTGCTCTCTCCTGAGCTTTTAGTTCTCTCTCCACTGCTTCCACCCTCTGCCTTATCAATGGGACACAGCTGAAGTAAACATAGCGTCTTGCATATAATTTTATGGCAATCCCCACCAGCAGTGATAAGCTTACGGAGCAGATGTAACTCATGAGCTAACTTTTTTTGATTCACCTCACTCGAGGATGCTTAACAGGATCTGTCTTAGCAAAGCTTATGTCCAGTCATTTAAACAGCATTTATAATTCAAGAGGTAAACACTTTTTTGCAACACATACTCACGCTTCATCACATGCGAATGAGCTTAAAGCCAAGTTCCCCTGTTTGCATTGCAAATAATCCGAGTTTAACTGTAGCCGGGACACATTTTTGAGCTAAAGAGCTCCATGTCGTTCGCTACAACAGTTTAGTATTAAAGTTCAGCAAGCTGAGAGCAAAGCTAAATAAAAGATTATCATCCCGGTTTAATGGGTCAATTCTGCTGAAACCATCACTGCAGATGTGTAGAGATGACGAGAGTTTTATCTGCAGGCTTTTTCCCCGGCTTTGTTTGAGTTAAAGTGATATATGAAACCAGAAAATGAGCTATCAAGATGAGCCATGCTTTCAGGTAATGCACACTTGAGAGGACATGCTGTTAGGAAGCACTTACATCAGGGTACAAGACAATAATGGTGTTATAGGAGCATTTGTGTCACAGTGATACATTGAATTAGGTATCACAAGGTTTTTTTGTTTGTTTGTTTATTCGCCTTTTGCAATTGTTCATTCATTACTCCATGAAGAGACCATTTGGTGTCCATTTTCTCTGCAGTCTCATGCTCAGAAGCACAGCATCAATTTAGCCGACAATAAAAATGGCCTAGTGTATGATCTAATTTGACACGGGACTTGCTCATGATTATGCCCAACACAATGTTGTACCTTTCAAAATAAAAAGCAGTAATAAGAAGCTGGTACATTGCCTGTAGATAGATTTTTTTATTCATTTTTTGGCTGTTGATGCATTGTCCAGTATGGCAAGAGATCTATGATCGACATTAATATTGCAGATCGCCCCAGCAACAGAAGCAAAATGTGGGCTGTGAACATTATAATTCTCTCCATAAGGTTATCCTGAAGCTCATGAGCGGACTTTTTAGCAGGCAAGACAAGAAAACTATGATTTTTAACTGGAGTGGCAGTGAGCAGAGTATTGTCAGTTTAAATAGACAACCTAACTGCAACATAGGCCCGTATGCTGAAGTGTGTCATGTATGAGTGCCGCAGTGCAACCTCAGTTATACTTGAACTTTCATTTCCTCGGATACCCTGCGTCGTAAATACATAGTTATAAAATGAATCTTCTTAAGAAGTTTGCTCCTTAAAGTTGTTGTGTTATTATTGGGACTCCTTTTTTTTCTTTGACACTCACTATTGATTTCACAACTCAGGTATCCTTCAAAAGTAAACAAGTCTAAAACATTTATGAACAATTTCACAGTGTGTGATTATAAAACAAAAAAGTGCTGACAGTAAATTGGGTTTAGCCCAAAGTATAAAACAATACAGACTAGGAACAAAGGTCAGACTACTTGTTCTCTCTTACACTCTGCCATTATTAAACCTGCTACTAAATATTAGCATGTTAGCATTGTTATTGGAGCACATTAGCATGCTGGCATTAGCATTTAGCTCAAGAGCTGCTGCGAAGCTACTAGAATGGCTGCAGACCCATTTATGCCCGTTGCCGTGTCTCCAGCACAAGGTTGCACATGCCTTTCACACAAAGATACAAAGTTGGTGCATGGATTGGTCACGCATATCTGTATCTTTGTAACCAGGGACTCAATGCACACACTTATTTTTCCTATTTCAAAATGGACACGTTTGAAGGAAGCCTGGCTGAATCCACAGGCATAAACAGCAATTGATGGACAGCAATTTTGATTTGGAGGTAAACAACAATAATTGTAGTACACAAATGCAATGTCTGGTAGTAGGTTAGTTATACTACTACTACAGTACTACTGTTTCCAGGCAACCGATGACATCCAGAAAAACACATTCACAGAATATTTTGTTTATACATGCCCTGACATTTTGAAGTGTACTACCACAAACAAGGCACACTCCATCTGTGGAGGATGGCCGTGGTCTCTCGTGCAATTATTTAAAAAAAAAGATTTTAGTGTTGTTATTTGATGAAGGTTATCAAAACAGAAAAAGTAATTCATCGACGTGTGCCTTGCAAAAGAATTGAGCAGCAATTGATTCAAAACTGACAGTGTCATGGATCACACATGCACGGCACGGTGGAAAGATTGCTATCATTCAGGAAAACATCAGCCTCGAACACCCAAGCGGCTACAATTTCTAATAGATATGCTGGTATGTATGTCTTTACATACTGATCTCGCCCTGTGTAACGTACCTCAGGGCATTGCTGGTTGTAATGAAAAATCAGCACTCGCAGTCAAGGACTAGTCCGTGACAGAGGTTGAGTTTGTTTTCATTCTATTACCATTTTTATTACTATTTATGTGTTTCTGTTATTCTTCTGTATCTATTATGCATTATTTAATTTCCCCCAGTGTATGAGAGCTATGTTATGAAGTGGATTTGGATTTGAAGCATGAACCTCGATTGTCTCTGAACTCATGATTGAATGCAGCATGAGCATTTAGAGTGATAGGATGACGGCGTAAATTAAAAATTTAACATTCAAGCGGCATGAAAATATACTCAACCCATAGCTACAGTACATGTGGCTGCAGACAGAGTGCCTGTTTGAAAATCACCCACCCCCACAAAACCACACACTAATGTAAACGGAGAAGCATGTGCAGAGTTAAAGACTGAGGCAGCCCCAGAGTCTGTACTGAGGTCAAGCCTATTTAAGGAGCAGACAGCCTGACTCCTGCAGGGACCAAGCAGAGGAAATGACAGACTAACACATAGACGAAGAGAGGATGCACACTGTAAGAAAAGGAGGAGAGAGCAGTTGGTTAAAGCTGAACTCTCATCACCCACACAACCAGACTCAAGGAATCTCCTATTTGTATCATTCTGTGAACAGTCGTGGTGGTGTCTGCCCTGTTTACACACGCGCGTGCGCGCACACACACGGACGTGGAGTACAGATGTGGTGAGCGCGTATGTGTGAGGGAGAGTGTGTATGTTTGTGTGTGTTTATGTGAGTGTAAGTGAGAAACAGAGGGTGGAAAAATTGGAGTGAAGGCGAGGGAGTGAGTCACAGAGTTTATACAGAGTTCAAACCAAAAGAAAGTAATGATTCCCTCTCAGACAGTGTAGTCCCGATATTTTACTTCCTTTATCTGTGTGTGTGTGTGTGTGTGTAAGTTTGTGTGTCTGTGCTTGCCTTTCTATCTATGTGAGGACTGTATAAGTTTTAGACCTTGAGAATGAAGACATATTTGTAAATTGGGGACGTTTTTTCCCATTCTTCATGCGACTGACAAGACGTGTTTATTTGTACCATTTGTACCATTTATACATGGAGGTAGCAGTGTTCTATATACATCTTAACGGGAGTTGAAATCATGATTGATAAATGTGCAGAGTTTGTGAAATGTGCACACACAAACAGAGGTTCGTGAGAGCTTGAGAGCAGCGACTGTGAACAACAAAAGATCTGTAGAGCTGAGGGTAACACTCGGGTGGGGTGATACTTCTTTCGCGCTTTCATCGCTCCAAGTGATCATACAGGGGTTAATTTTCCTGATAATAAAAGTGCAAAGACCTGTGGGATCTCAAACCATCTGACAAAAACTGCAACCCACAATATGGCGACAGTCTAATGTGAAATAGTGTGGCTGTTACTGCTGTGTTTTGGTTTGCTTTTCTTGGTTTGCTGCAGTTTTCCTTTGCACTTGTCTTTAGTTTACCTGCTTTAGATTCGGGGTTACAGACTAGGGAAAACATTATGCCAGCGAGAGTCCTCAAAAGCACACATGTACAATCGTGTGTGTTAAAGCACCGCAGTGGTTACGCAGTCCCATGTTAAAACGAGCAGATTCTCACTGTTGCCAGCTTGACGTCCTCTGCTATGATTTGTACAAAAAAAATTGCGATATTTTACAAAACTGCAAGCCTCACAAGATGCTTTTTTCACGGATTCAGTCCATAATTACAACATGGCATACCTAACAGACAAACTGTCATCTTACTATTGGCTTTTGTTTGTTTTGGTCCTTTGGATTGATGACATGTGCACTACAACATTTTCAAACAGTATTTGACAGCTAAAAAGCTGTAAATGGTTTGTTTAAAACGGATCTGTATTGAGATTTATTGCCTGCCTTAACAGGAGCCCATGAAAATTGTTTCGGACAATTTGCATCTCAGAAATAAGGCAGTATTTACATGTCAGCTGTCAGACAGGCGGAGAGACAGCAGCTCTTTCTTTCTTTTAAGCAAACGAATGTACAAACAAGAGATCGTGTGTTACATCTTTCTCTCTTCCAGCTTGTGATATCACATGCTACTCACAGATGTTTTCACTTTCAAGGTGGTTTGAAGGTGGGAAAAACAGACACTTCGCCAGATGAAAATGACGTTGCTCTGACACTCGAGTTTCGCTCTGGTGTAAACTTTAAACCTCAGCTTGCAGAGAAGAGAAGAGCTGGTGAAAATAACAATGAAACTTGAGTAGATAAACACTGTGTATCCTGTTAAGTCTGTTCAATAATCAACTTAACATAAAAACTACTTCCCTATTACTTTAAAGTGAAGCTTATCACACCAAGAGAACACTGTGTTTGTGTCATTTCTCCAGGTACAGTGTTCATTTTAATTAATGATTGAGATAGAAATCAGAATTTTAAATTTAATTAATTAATTGAGTTGGAATTGTTTAAATGGAATCATAGAAATGCAACAGGCGATGGTGTATTCCTATTCTGCAGCATCATTTATTATAAATAAACAACCTGTTAATGTTGGCTACAGAGTATAACACAATAAGGAATCAATCGAATTAGCAAGCAATGAGGAAGAGACAGTGCTTTTAGATTATACATAACTTTTGGATCATCCATCTGACCACTGAAAGATTTTGTACTACGTTCATTTAGGTTCATTTAGGCAGGTGGAAAAAATGACATTCAGCTCAAGTTTGCACCCGATGACTGCCTGAAAATATGGGTCAGAGTGCTTTCCCAAGTATGTACCATTTGTGACATGTGAGACTAAAAACATTCAAATCATAAACTGCACATATTTATCTGATTATTTATTATTTATCTGTAACATGAGCATTTAGGTGTAACAGTGTAACAGTAGGTTACATTTAGCCACACTAGCTGCATGGATACAAATATTGGTCGGTCAGGTCGGACTAGTTTAAAATATTTTGAGAAATATTACGCTCACTGCTGAGCTCCAACCTCACAATGTGGCCACTTATAATCTGGATTTATACTTGATGCAAGGGGAGATAAACAGACAGATAAATGAGTCTGCCTTGAAATTGCCAAAATGTTGTATTCACAGTTCTTGTGGTCCACAAGTAGCCGCATTGTGTAGTCAGACTTTTGAGGAGACATCTGCTACAGCACAATCCCTTATTCCTGCTTTAGTCTTGTATTATTTATCCAGTAAGTAGTATAGTACATGTAGATGTCATGCACACTCATAACAGACTACATGCTGATTTTTGTATTCCTTGTTTAATTGTTACAGTATGTCATGTAAGATTAAGGGGGAAAAGGTTTCATTTTGTGTTCACTCTTCTCTCTAACAGACGTTGCGTCATTTACTCAGATTGTGGATTAATTGCATTTGCATTGTAAATCATAGAGTTGTTTTTCACCCATAAATGTTTTATTTTCTGGTCCTCATCCGTTCCCTCTCCCTCTCAGTCATTAGTGACACAATGACCCTTTAGCTACCAGCCCCTCTCACCATTAAAAGCTCTGTGGTTTCACTCCACCTTCTCTGTGGATTAGTGCACATGCTGGTGAATTATGCAGGAGCATGAAGCTCCTGTGTTTGCCTAAGAGGAGAGCTCGCCTCCCTCTCTGTGAAGTATTGCAGATAGCTATGGAAATGAATGCAAGGACATGGAGCTACACTGTGACTCTCGTCTTGAAGAAACACAGTTTGAGGCCTGGACGAGTAAAGCGCTAATAATCTCAGCATTCATTCCTCACCACTATAATAACACCATTTCCTCTCCCTCAGTCTCTACATTAATTTGCATTCTTCTCTTTTGTCGGCTTTTGTCGAGGATCATTCTGGCTCCTAATGGAGCTCTGTAATTAAGACAGAGAAATCAGTGTGCTTATAGATACACTAGTGGCATCATAGTTGTTTAGATAAATGGCCAATAAAGCTGAAGTAAAAGCTCATTTGTTTATTTGTGCTCCTGCCAGCATAGCACAAAAAATTGCGAAATCATAGGTCAAACAACATATTTTTCAGCGCGATAGAAAGACAAGGCAGGCAGGTTATTAAAGACAGATATTGAGTAAATAAACGCTGCACGTCTTTATTTTCATCTCCAAATAAAAAGGAAAATAGCCTTAATAATGAGATGAGAAAAGGGCTTTGTTATTCCTCGGAGGGCTGGGAATCCATCAAATGACTTCTCCCCAGTGTGCATCAGCCTCTGTCTGGAGTCCCAGAGCTGCTGCTGGAACCAGAACAAAACATCCGTTTACTCCAATCACACGCCCAGAAGATACAGAAACGTGTCGACACCCTAAACCAAGCATATTACTGAAATCTCAGCTACAAATGCCATCACATGGACACGAATGCAGGCGGTGATTAAGGTGCGTCCCACTTAACCCCCTTCCAAGATCAGAAACACTGTGACACTGATTCTTACTGTCACCTTTGACAGCTCCTGCAAGCTTTACTTTGATATCCACCACAAAAAAAATGAATTTAGAACAATTGTAAGGATGCTTGAGTCATCTTTGCAAATCAACCTGTAATATGTTTTTTAAAATACATTTTTAAGCCTGAAAAAAAGTTGGAGGGCATGTAGCCTCAGGCTGTCAGTCGTGATGCCAATGAGTCAGCATCATGGAGCTCATATTGTGTTTGTATAGTGGACAAATACAAGCGCATGAAATCAAGTACGTAAATGAAAGTAAAGCCAAAAAAAACTAAGAATAATGTCTTTACCCTGAAGTTAGTTTGGCTTTGCTTTGGCCTCTGCTCCTTCTCAGAGCCTCCAGCTGCTTTCCGCTGCGATGTGTCCAGTAAAGACTGATGTTAGTGGACTCAGTGTTCTCCCTGCAGGCAGAGAGGCATAGACAGAGCCATGTGAGTCCAGAGCATGCTCCTTTTTTGATGCCTACTTAATATTTGACCCTGAGGTATGGCATCCCTGGGGTCTGGACTACTGCAAGAGGGTTGGTGTTTCGTTGAAGACGTCACGGGAGGGAGACTAGACGGCACCTGGGTGCATTAAGATCTTTATTCTTCTCTGCGAGGAAATGGATGTAGTACATTTATAAAAAAAAAGAGACTGCAAACTTGTACGCTGCCATGTTTGAAAGTCTGAGCAGGATTAGCCCTGAGTTGCTTGTTTGTGTATTTTGAATGGGCGGCAGAAGGACACAACTCTACTGTCGCAGCTTTCGGCAACATCTGATGAACCTAGCAACAACCTACACCAACCCACCCAACAGAATGGTTGCTACCAGGCTAGAAAGTAAAATAATATGATTCAGAATGAAAACAACTAAAGGATGCTTATATAACTACGGGGCATTATAACGTCGTGGTAAATGAACTTTGCACACATTGTCTCAGCTGCATTTTTCCTCATCACCCTCTGTCACACCCCAAACAACAGTGCATTGATTTTGAGCTAAAATAGTAGAGCTGAAAGTGTTCTTTAATTCTTTAATTCATTTGTTATGCTCCCTGCCTGTCTTACTTTCAGTCACAGCAATCCGTGAGGTCTAAATTAACGGGTGGGTTGTAGCTTAAAGCAGGGGGCATCTTTAGCAATGTGACAGCAGGGTAAGCTAAATCAACAAGGTGTATTGACTGGGGGTTTGTTGTGTTATCCTAGTATTGAATGAGTGTTAGCAGGGCTGCATGCGTATCTGTAGGCGTCAGTGTATTTTGAGTAAAATTTCTTTGTTACAGATTTCTTTGTTTTTGTTTGTCTGCCAGATTTTGATTATGTGGAATGTCCTCTATGTTAAATCATTTTGAAGTCCGGTGCATTCATATTTCTTCAGGCAGAATGTTTTATATTATTTATTATCAGCGTGGTTTGATGTTTAATTTGTGAAATATGTCGGTATTAATTTAGCACGCACTTTAATCAGAGAGCTTAGAGATAATGTGACTAGGAATTATGTGCAGTTGTACAACAGAATTAAACAAGCTCTGGCATGAGCAAGACGCTAACTTTGGTCTTCTCTCTGTCGGTTCACAGATAAACTGTTTATATATTGGCTACACGGTTCTTCTGAGTCTGTGTAACCCTTACTGCCGGTCCAGATTTCCCCTAGGTCTTTGCCCATTTCGGAGTAAAGCACTGCCAAAGATGGCGATGGCCAGAACCAACCACACTCGCACAGCGCTTCAGAAACATATGCAGAGACTATTTTTTAACATTTTATTTATACAGTCTATGGGTGCGAGTCTGGCAACAAACAGCAGATGAAAAACTTTTAGTTCAAGACATCTTGTATGCAGAAAATGTAATTTATATTCCTGAACTGTTGGGTATCGAGTTAAATTCACCCAGTTCACTGAAAAGAGGAAACAGTTGGAGCTGTCTCATTTCATTGTAAACTTGTAAACGTTTTTTATACTTTTTTTTCCCCAAGAGAGGCATAACGCGGTGTCATACCTCTACATTTCACTCTGCTGGGACTTTGGCTGACTGCCATCTGGTGTGAGCTTTATGACATCCCTTCCTCATTTTAAGTAACAACCAAAGATGATTGCTGTCACATAGTCTGCAAAACGATAAAGTCGAGTAAGAAATACAACTTCCTCCTCACTCTGACTGACAGTGTGGCTAGTCGTCCTGGTCCTGCTGTCTGAAGCACTGTGTTCAATTATGCCAAGAGGAATTAAAAGCCAAGCCTGTGTTCCTCATGAACACAACCAGTCACCGCCATGTCTGCTGCAGTGTAAACATGCTTAAGCAGCAGAATCTACACGCACGAAACAGAGCGGCGAAACTTTGCCAGGGCAAAATCCCAACAGAGTGCAGCAGAAAGAGAAATCCTACTGCCAAACATTTGTTGTGTCTGTGATCACTTGGACTAACTCACAGAATGCTGTCCTCCTCCTTTCCTCTCTCAAAAACAGCTGCTGCAATGTGAAATTCAGAATGGTTAACCTGTAATTACGCTGCTAATCTCGGGCAGGCTGAGCCCACCGTGTAGTTCATGGTTTGAAGACAGACATCAGATGAGTACGGGGTAGTATTTAAGCTTCCTCGAGCTTTTTCAAAGCATATCATCACTGTCATCGGCATCATCCTCGCTCGCCGTCATCAGTAGTGACATTTTTTTGTCCTTGCCTTGGCTTCAAGACGGAGATTAGTGCCGAAACAATTAGACAACTCAATTATTAACTCAATTAGAAAATTAATTATTCCACACATATCTTAGAACAGACTAATTGTTTTAGACATTCATCAGGACACAATGGCAAACATCCAGCTGCTCAGATGTGAGAAACTTTTGCAACTTTTGTTCTTCACTTCATATTGTACATTAAAGGAATAGTTCACCATTTGGGGCAAATGCATTATCGTGAGATTCGTGATAAGGTAAAAAACACAGACAGTATGAAGAATGGACCACGTATCTGTGATATTTCCAAAGAGCTGTTGTGAAGCTCAAAATCTGTGGTACTGGCTGCTATCATCTTGGTAATCCTGTCTCTTTCGCCTCCTCGCTAATTTAAAAATGGACGTGGATCATGGCTGGTTGAATGGCTGCCATCTGTAACGGCACCACCTGTCAATCAAAGCAGTCACGCTGTTAATTATGCATAACTGTAAATATCATTTTATATAAATATATAAATTATGCATGCTCTGCAGCCAGGAACTGTAGTTGTTTTTGGTACTTTCACCTACAGGCTTTACTGCACAGTCACTTGGGTAAATATTAAGATACAGCCGGTTGCTCAGACAACAGAGTGGCTTGAGATGGCTAAAGTATTGATCTTTTCAAACTATTCATTTTAATATCTTGCTGCTGTAACAAAAAAAAAAAGCAATTAAAAGATAATTTTTCTACAATTTTCTAACATTTCAGAGGCAATTAACTAAACGACAGTGGAATGATTAATCAATAATGAAAAGAATCGTTAGTTGCAGTCCGACTGAGCGGTTACACACTGTAAATGTGTGTGTGTGGATACAGAACTTGTAGCTGCACTCCTCAGCGGTTTATTGCACCAAGACAGCATCATCATCTGCACTGTTTCGCTTTGAGAGAAGAGAAAATCTGAGAAAAGCTCGCTTATTGCTCCAAGGGCGAAAATACTTATGAGCAAGCCGTTTAGCAGTCATGGACTGACACGCACAGCTGGGGGCAGAGAGTGGGCACAGATTAGGGGGCCTGGGAGGGCACAACCTTTGTCTTGTTAATTTGTCCGGAAGCGCTGACACAGCAAACTCCTGTAAGTTTAGTGGAACTGATTTGGACACTGGCCTCACTTACAGAGTGACTTACCAACTTTAACACAGAGAAGGTAAGAAAATAGCAAGTATTTCTCTTTAAATGTCTAATCTTAAGTTTAAAGAACAATTTAGGGAGCTAGATTTGTTACGTATCAACGATACAGTTTAGCCCGTGTGTGGGGGCTCAGAAATCTAACTTCTTCCACTTTCATTTGAGACACTTTACATCCATATTGATGGAACATTGTAGAACTCAAAACCTTGTCATCGCATTGCTGCGCTGTTCAAAAATCGAGCACTAGGCTTCCAAACATCCTTAAAGCTGAAAGTCAGCACTTTAACCTCATTGGTATTGTTTCAAATCCAATGTGCTGCATTCGAAAGACCAAAAAAAATGGAAAATGCGCCACTGTCCAAACACTCGCAGACCGCCCTGCAGGTGATAATAATGTATAAAGGGTAATATTTAAGGCTTTTATTTTTTGCTGTAACATTCGCTCCACCACAGGTGTGGACAAGGACATCTCATAATCTTTTTTTCTCTCTGTTTGTGGAACAACTGTGCTAAATTCAACCAATTTTCCCTCAATAAACAGCATAAGACAGATGGAGTGCTTTCATCCAGTCAGCAAATCATGTTGGGCAAGATTGATGTTCTCTCGCTTTCTCTCTCTCGCTCTCTCACTCACACACAAACACACACATACGTTCCCTCTCTCATCTCTCTCAGATCATTGCGATTGTTTGTTTTGTGTGTGTGTGTGTGTGTGTGTGTGTGTGTGTGTGTGTGTGTCAAGTGTGTGTGTGTGTCAAGTGTGGCAACGCACTGGCAAATTGGCAATACTATGAGAACTCTATTGCACAGCCTTCCTCTAATCATCACATTGTTAAGACACAAAAAACATATACTGACCACATAAAATACACTGTTTGAGATAAGCCGTCATTGCCCCGCTTATTGCAGTTGTACATCACGCTGCCATTACTACTGTATGAACCGTTTAATGAATTGAGAGGAAATAGAGATCGTGACATTGAGGTTTGCAAAAGAAAAACAAAAGGTGTGAAATTAGTGCCTGATGTAAAATATTGCAATGCGATAAGGACACTTCTGCTTCGCTAAAGCCCTGTCCTCATCTCTTTTTCGTTGCCTTAAAATTAGAACAACTGTCTGCGGATTTCAGAACCGATTTCCAAAGATCCTGCACTATCCATCCGGTTATAACAAGTATTCCATGTAATTGGTGTAAAATTCTTCTTGTTCCA
Source organism: Nibea albiflora (assembly GCA_014281875.1). Classification (NCBI taxonomy): domain Eukaryota; kingdom Metazoa; phylum Chordata; class Actinopteri; family Sciaenidae; genus Nibea; species Nibea albiflora. The sequence continues at coordinate 9,834,072 of CM024789.1, read as the reverse complement.
TTGTATTTTGGTGACAGCTTGTCGATGATCCCCGAGGCTTCCTCCTTTGGCTGCAGGCATTTGTGATCCACACTAGTCTTCCATATCGTGGGTTTCGCAGTGAATTCTGTTGAGGTCAAAACTCTTCTGCTGTCAGTTGTATTCTGTGCACTGGTTGTATTTTTCTGGTAATATAAAACTTAACAGTCCACAGAGAGTTTTAGACAAAACACAGGAACATCACCGGAAAAACGGCAGCCGGAGAAAAAGAGCAGCAGTTTTTTTTTTTACACTGAAACAAGCATCTGCATAAAACATGGCTGCCATTTCTCCCTTTGATCTGAACATGGATTATTAAAGGGGAGGATTTGTTGTCTGTTTCAACACACTGCCCTGTGAAACCATTAAAAAAAAACAACTGTCATGTTGTATTGTCACCTACAGCTCAATCCAAACAATTAAACCAGCTATTTTCTGACCAACTGTGTCACGCGATGAAGATTATACTGCGGGTTCAACAGATGGCAAGAGGGCCGGTCATAATAGGACATAAAGTCATGGCTTAAGAAATATTTGTAAATATTTGCAGTGGCATGATTAATACCAATATGGATGTATTTGTAAAGTGCATGCTATATTTAAAATAGATTGAGACCAACCATCACGTGTGACTTATTAGACTTACTGTGAGTGGTGCGAGTGACCCCTGCAGGTCACTAAATCTGCATCAAGCCATTTGTTATTTAGCAAGATATCACCATGAAATCACTCACTTCCAAATACAAACACACGCAGAGACAGTCACAAGGATTCTACTATTTAAAACAGGAAACGAAAGCTGACTCTTTCCCTGAGGGAGACAATTAGCAGAAGCACGATCATCCATTTCATCTCAGAAGAATCTCCGCTTAATCTCCGCAGTATTTTCCACTGGTTCCTCTGCTGTGGCTTAATTCGCATTCTGAGCAGTGCGGATCTATCGCTGGCTGGCTTTCTTGTGAACACTTCAGTATGGATCTGTGTTTTTTTTTTTTTTTTTGACTGACTTTGTACTTTAGAAGGTCACCTGCAGGTTGAGTCCAGCGATGTTTAGAAAAGAAAACCACGGTTAACCTGAATTCATTCTTACACTGCATTATGAGGGTTTTTTAAGTTGACAGCTAAAACACAAAAGCACTGTTAAAATAGACTTTTGACTGAAATGTGAAATCATGTCGACTGTCACATCTCCTTATGTAAGCGGCATACATAAGCACAATTTTGCCGTACGTGTACTTACACTTAAATATATCCAATTTATGCTGCCCATTTGAAACGTGAAATATTGTACTCGGCACATCACTACATTTACATAATTGCTATAATTACTGTCATTTTACATACAAAGGATCGTGATGGTTTGTTTTAGGCCCCACATACCCTCACTGGTGTTTTTATGTTGTTGTTCAGACCTCTTCATGTTGGAGTTGTTGTTGTTGAAGCTCTGCGGGGATTTACTTCAAGTCATCATGTACTCATGATGAAGATTGTAATCCAACAGGAGAGCCCCTGAAGTCCTGAAATAAAATGTTTGATCTTGTTGTAGAGAATAAAGTGTACAGCTGTGTTATCCCGTTTGCATAATATAAAATATATGTATCGTCTGTCAGGACCTTGGAGGTTCCATAATTACAATAACACTCTAAATCTGGTAATATTTTAAGTGTTTTAAATGCAGCACTTTTACAAACAAAGTATTTTTACACTGCGGTATTGCTGCTTTTACTTAACTAAAAGACCTGAATACTTCTTGCACCACTGCTGAGAACCTGATGAAAAGTACAGGGCATCAGGTGCACGTAGATTAAAGATACACCCCCAGATTTATGTTTAAAGACCCCAAAATCCCCAAATCCCCTCCCACTTCACTGTTTATATTTTTAAATTCTGATCTGTGTCAAATTTCAAATCTTCCAAGGGAGTGCGTGCGTAAACATGTGGATTATAAGGTCAGCAATGATACCCTCCCATGATCCAATGCTGCGCCACCACAAACACTTGAATCTGCACCACTCACAGCCTTCTACCAATTTTGTTTTTAATTTTTTAGGCCGATACTGCTTAGATCTGAATCTTTGCCAATAGTCAGTGTTGATGTTTGCCAACACAGCATAAACTCCCAAGTTTTTTGGGGGGGGAGAAAAAAATACTGTGAAACAGCACAAATGATATTGGTGTCACGCTGGGAAAAGCACCAGTGCTCAATTCCCCCAAGCTTAGGAGAAACAGATAAAGCCAGTGAAAAGGCTTTGTGTCAAGCTCTATTAATCCATGGCTGCGCTTAAGAGCTGGCTGTTAAATCATCTGTGAGTGTGCAGTAAGGTAGCTTAGTGCTGAAGTTGCACCTCATTCCACAGATGGGAAAACACTGAACCACCACAAGTGAGGCTTCATTTCCCAAACGGAGTCTCAGAAACTCAGAGACTTTGCCGCTTTTATTGTTCCAAGCTCAGCGGAGAGACGAAAGTCTCTTTCACAGTTTCATCCAGTTTCCTGAATGACAACATATTTCTGTGATTTACCGGAGCAGGTAACAGCTTGCTGTTGTTGGAACGTTAAGTTCAATTAGGGTGTCGTCAAAGTGTAAATACTGTAGGGCTGATGAAGTTTAGCTGCGCCCTTCCATGATGTTGAGCCTTGCTAGGTTTGTTGTGCAAGAGAGCTGCAAGGGAATAGAGTCAATGTTACAATAGAAACAGGGAACAGACAGGAAGAGTTTCTATGAAGCCATAGCCTCAGCTATCTTATTCCTGTGTGCCATACAAAGACTTTAGAAGTAGAGGTATGTATAAACTAGACGTCCATAAACTGGCTGATGCAATTAGTTTTTGGTGGATGGTCGCTTTTGGTACAACAAAGGCAAGGCAACAATATTGTGATTATTTTAAGCTTATAAAGTCTTCCTGGGTGCGTTGTTCCTGTCCAAATATTTACGACACCCCCCACCAGAAAACTGTTCCAACGTCACTGGTGCTGTACGCCTCCATTGTTGTCCAAAATGATTTTAAACACATCAGTGAGCCGCAGTGTTGCAGTGAGTGACATGTTTATTAATTATGATGAGCACTCTGTGTGTGCACACTGTTTTAAGTCTATCCCACATAGTACCCATGTTTTTCAAAATAAAAGCGTACGTTAATGACCTGTTCAATAGAGTACTGTCACTGTCTGACGATAAATGACGTACAGTATGTTTGGATTTTTTCTTTTTCGAGAGGATGAAAAAACTCAAATACCGTAATGAGACACTTAATCACAGAAACGAATACTACTGTGTGTTGAGTGAACTGTTCAGTATTTTAAATGGATTCATGTGGATTATGACTGAAAGTGGCTATGTGCAGGTTTTTTTATTAGAAATGGTTCTAAAGATGCATGGGTGGTTTCCGAGCCTCGACTCTCCCTGTTTATGTCCACCACAGTTGGTAAACAAGGCTGTTTTACTATTTTAGCTTGGACTCTCATCAGTCTGACTCGGACCAAAGGGATCACAGAGCTTGTCATCGATCCTTGAATCAAAACTCAAAATGTTACTTATCCAAAGCTACCCTCTTTCCTCTTTCTACACACGCGATGTAACAAAGCATCTTTTCCACAGACAAGGAGGTAGGGCAGTCCACTGACCAAACACATTCCTAGTTCTAGTGTCTTCATAGAATTTAAAAGCGACATTAAAATAATTCATGACATAGATTTGTTTAATACGATTGGCCATATATGGCAGATCAAACTGCTGGTATGACTAACAGACTGTTTCTATGGGCGCACTACAGCAAGCACATTATAGTATATTACCATCGCTTGTACACACATTTATTAACTGATTCTGTCTCTTTAATTAGGAGTGGAATGCATGAATTATCTGTCAGAGAACAGAGGATTACACCTGCGGGTTGAGTATCCTGCCAAGATTTGGTCCCCGCTGCCGTTGAGGATGTCAGAAGTGAATTTCTTGTCTGACGAGCCTTCAGGACAGATAACGTACTCCAGAATTTTACCTCTTCGTGGCTATTTCACAGTGCGGTTGTTAAGAGAGAACAGTGCCTCCAGGCTCAACATTGCTTCATGCAAATAAGAGGGCAGAATTAGAATTCATAACCGCCTGTCAGTCAACAGAGATTTCACGTTTGACTCATTTGAAAGAAAATTAATGTATTTAAAAATCAATACAAAATTCTCTCAGAGGTGCTTATTCTGCCCTATGAATCTATGAATGTGTAATTGGGATGAAACTTGCTCACAAATTAAGAGATAAATGAGTTATATTACAATGAATTTATATGGTTTGAGAAAATGATCTGTCCGTGTTTGTCTGTCAGTGAAAAGACAATTCATGTCTCTATTTAAAACTTGGTGCGCTGATATAAATAATTCATGATTTCAACAATAAAATATTGGCCCAAGTGACAATATGCTGATTTTCTGCAGCAGTTATCACGCTCGATCTCAGTGGTCTTTATAGTCTGCATATGAAACTATCCCTCTGCTACATATTACACATTTCAAATAGGCTGTATCACGCATCTTAAGTAATGTTAAATGTCAGTATGCACATATGTATATGCTGATAACGTCACACATGTTCAGCCTTCTTTATTCTCACGTCGTAAAGGTGCACTGAGGCGCTCATAGGTGTTCATGAATTAAATAATATGAGTCACTCCTCTCTCACCTCTGCGCTGACATTTCAAGCTCTTTAAAAGGGGCAGGCTGACCCAACTCTGTGTATTTGCTGGGAATTATCCAAACTCCCAGGTTCCCTGAACTGCAATTACATCTCCCATGAGGCTTTTACTGCATTCACATCATGCCGGCATAATGGGGAGAGCAGGAAAAACTTCTGATAGTCCAACTTTGATGATTACCCCCTTTGCTTGCTTTGCTTGTAGTCACATCAGAAAAATAAAAATGCAGTCTCCTAATGATCTATTGCTTGTATGATTTACTGTTTTTATGCCGTGGTGCTGAAATCTGAAGACTCTAGAAGACTGAACTTTGAAAGTGAACGTGACCATGTATAGGTCTGCTCAATGTGACATTTAATGTAGAAACATAAGTTATACGAGCTGTACTTTATACTTCTACCCCAATATATTTCAAAAATATTATTTTACTTTAATATCTTACTTGCTTTGTTGCTTTGCGATAGATGAAATGAATATTTAAATGCTAAAACTAGATGCCAATTTTAGGATTTAAGGGAACTTGGTAGAAATTACTTGTAATATTGTGTGAAATGAGCAGTGTGTATTTGTTACATTAAAATGAGCCCTTTGTATCTAGAGAGGGAAAAGGTATACTTTCAGTCTGTCAGTAGCCCTGAATGAACAACCTAAACACAGTGACTTTTCCATTTTTTGCTTGGATGGTGAGATTGGGGGTATTCAGTTGGTTGCAGTCTACCTACTCAACAGCACTAAATTCTACACCCTTGACCTTTAAGTAAATTACCTGAAACCCCCTGAAATCAGAGACACAGTAACCTTCACTGGACAGTAATTAGGGGTGATTTGTATCTGGAAAATAAATTAAATGAGAAGAGGTTCATGTGTGTGTGCTGATGCGGCAGCAAGAGAACAAATTAATTAATGCAATCGTGGCCATGTCAAGCGTCATGTCGTCATATCAATACCGATGCCATGCATAGCATGAAAATGTTATTAGCTTAGGGGTAGATTACACTTGAAAATCAATCATGTGAAAGGGACAAAGAAAAAAATACAAGTGCGTGAGGGCATCTCGAGGCATTGACATCGTAGCCGGGATATCTCCCTGCAGCTTGTTCTGTGATCCGCCCCGGGGTTTCCTAAAAACTTGCCTGCAGGATACCCACAGATGCCACCTCGACTAAACACTACAGCTTCTCACCTTGTCCTTCAAGATGAACTTGAGCATTAGACATCAGTATTAGAGTATATTATACTTTGATCGCTGGAAGTCTCGTCATAATCTATATTTTCCAAATACATTGACATGGTGAGCTTCTAAGCGGTTAACCGGCTGTAGCTCAGTCCACAGTGACGCAGTGTGGTTCAAGTCTAGTACAGACCACAGTGTAAGTGGGGAGCTGTGGAGCTGGAGAGGTGCCAGTTCACAGACTGGGCCGCTGCTACGTGGCAGCCCATCACTCCACCATCTCTCCACATTTGCATGTTTGTATTTTGTACCTATGCGTGTGTGTTTGTAAAAGATCAAGCGAAACAGTTTCCCCATTGGAGATTAATGAATGCTTTTTTTATTCAAAGGATGAAATTACCAGCTTTTATGATGCACCTTTCAAGTCTATTCAAGTGATTAAAAAGACAGAATTTGGGTGGAATTTCACTTCTGTGTAGATAAACAAAGACTGGAAAAAATAAAAAATAAATAAATAATGAAACCAGAAATCAAGTTTGTTAATTAAAAGAAAAAATGAGAATTGAAGCTCCTTTTAAAAACTAAAATTTAACTGGACTTAATATTCAACCACTACACTCGAACTCGAAGGCCATCTTGCCTCGTAGCTGGTGCTTCAGTTGTCATAATAGAAAAAGCAAAGGTGTAACTAATAAAACGAATGATTGCACTATTAAATTTAGGCATGCCAGTTGCCAGCAAATGCAGACATTATTATTATTAATGTAATTAGTTACACCTGCATTCTACAAGGTTGGGTAACACTATGTGTGAATAGTCCACCTAAAACCTTGATAATTCAACAGTTTGACAAATGAAACCATTTTCTGGTATAACATACACCGTCAGAATCAGAATCAGGACTATTGCCAAGTAGGTTTTCACATACAAGGAATTTGTCTTTGCTCACTCAAACATTAAGTTAAAATATAAGGAAGATAATCAAGCAATAAAATATGTAAATATGCACAATGTGTCTTGAGAAGAGCTGTACAACATTTAAAATGTGCAAGATATTTTTCAAGACATAGTGAAAGTAGCACCTTACATTAACGTATCGTGTAGTGTCTGGGGTGGATGGTGAGAGTCAGTGTCAGAGAGAGCCCCGGGCCTTGTTGATGAGGTCAGAGGCAGTGGCAGAGGCAGAGCCACCACACTCCAAACTTCAAAACCAGCCTTCTCTGGGTGACGTCACAGATGCGATCTCATTCTTTATTCTGTCAACATGTCTCCCCTCCCAGACCGTCAACACTGGATCCCCCCAAGGCTTCATCCTTTCTCCTCTGCTCTTCTCCCTGTACACTAACAGCTGCACCTCCAGGCATCAGTATGTCAAGCTCCTGAAGTTTGCAGTGACACCACCCTCATTGGACTCATCCCTCAAGGGGATTAAGTGTGCCTACAGGTGAGAGATTGGCCAGCTGGTGACCTGGTGCAGTCAGAACAATTAGAGCTCAGTGCTCTAAAGACAGTGGAGATGGTTGTGGACTTCAGAAAGAACCCAGCCCGCTCCTGGCCCCCATCACCCTGTGTAACTCCCCAATTGACACTGTGGAGTCTTTCTGTTTCCATCAAGAACCATCAAGTAAGCCCAGCAGAGGATGTACTTCCTGCAGCAACTGAAGAAGTTCAACCCGCCAAGGACAATTATGGTGCACTTCTCCTCCTCCTCCATCACTGAGTCCATCCTCTCCTCGTCCATCACTATTTGGTACTCTGCTGTCACTGCCAAGGACAAGGGCAGATTGCAGCGTATCATTCAGTCTGCTGAGAGGGTGATTGGCTGCCATCTCTTCAGGACCTGTACTCCTCTAGGACCCTGAGACGTGCAGGGAAGATTGTGGACTGTGAACCCTGGGCTCAAAGTTTTTGGGGTATGTCTCATGAATTTTCACATATACTCTTCAGATAATTGATCAAACATCTGCGGACAAAGCAAAGCAAATGAAATGTCAGAAATATGCTATAAACTATTTGTAGGTGGACTGTCCAAAGTTCTGTTGCGACGGGCTCAAAGAAATGAGAAACTCTCATTTTAACAGTCTGAGAAATGCTTTTTGTTGAGTAGAGAAAAACAAACTGGAAACGGCATGCTGAATGTCTGAGAAGCTGAAAAGCTGAAAGAGTCAAACAAGGTCATTTCAAATTTGTATTCACCAAATAGATTTGAAGCATTTTTAGGGAAACTGCTGAGCTCCCTGGGGTTTTGAGGACAGATGTATCTGTATCATTACCGTTGTGACGGAAGGAGACTGCTGTCAGATGATGTTCCCAAGCTAAGGCATGAAAGATGAGGAGAGGAAATATTGCTCCTGCTATCAGCTGTTGTGTATTTTCTGAGCTGTCCTCAGTATATATTTCCTTTAAATTAACACATGGAGTTTACAGCATGCTAGCGCCTCTGTGAGGCCGTATTTAGGCACAATGGTGCGTAGATCTAGATCATATCAGCACGAAACAATGCTGACGTGATATGGTGTATAATGCTTACCGTATTCATCATCTTTTTGTGTTTGTCATCGTGTTTGCTAATTAGAACCGCACATAAAGTGCAGCTGAGGCTGAATATAAATATCAAAGCTTTGCAGGTTCAAAATTTGGCGCTACACAAAAGGTTAGACACATCAGAGTTATTAGGATTCATCCTGCGGGGACCATGAATGTCGGATCCAAATTTAATGTCAGGATTTTTACATGAAAAGCTAACGGATGAAAAGCCTGTGTATGTTGTAGATCAGATAGTCAGCGGATCAGTCAATGTTATTAGAATGTATCCACTAGAGACCTTTAATATCTAGAGTCAATTTTATAGCAGTCTTTCCAATACATATTAAGCTCATAAATATAAACTACATGATAGTGCTATCAGAGTAAAAAGTCAGGGGCACACGTCAGTAGGATTCATCTTCTGGGTACCATGAAGGTATGTAAAAAAAAATCGATACCCACCCAATAGTTGCTGAGATGTTGCATTTTAGAGTTAATTTTATTTATACAGCCAAATATCACAAAATTGCCTGAAGCGGCTTTACAATGCTGCTGTTAGCATTCTGGTCTCAGTCCTCTGGGAGAATCTCAACAGCTAAAGAGATCCTCTCTGCACTGCGTTATCAAATATTCACAAGAGGGCGGGTGCATAATGAAACTAACATGTCTTACATACTATCAATCAAAGCCTCTCTTGTTGGAAACAACAGAGATATTACTTAAGGAGCGTCTCTAATGGTACATGAAAGCATGTGGTGATTTCTATTAACGGCCGCAGGTTACTGCAGGGCAAACACATGTAAAGCACAGCCTCCTCGTTCATAGTGGCTTCCTTTTTATCTGCGTACAAACCACCTGAATGTCAGTGTGCGTCTTTCATTAAAGGTCTAACTGGTGAACCACAAACAGTTTTTTATTTCCCCACTGTTAATTTGTTTCCTTCAGTCACTCCACAGACATCTACCTATAGTCTGTGGCCTCGACTTAATAGAGATTAGAGAGTAATAGAGGTTTGCAGAGGCAGGACTGCCAAGATGGCTGCAGACAGTGTCACACGCTCTGAGCTTCACAGCAGCTCTCCATAAACCTGCGGGTAAAAATTATGTTTTTGTTACCTTAAATGAGCCTTTCATAGCTGCACACAGTTGGTGAATGTCACGAATGATAAACCCAGCTATATCTTCAACGAGCTGACCTACAGTGACACCACAGGAACAGAAACAGGAAGCTAATAAGTAATAATAAGAACAAAAAGGCATATTATGTATTGGTGTATATTTAATCTAAACATGTTTAGCATATATATCTTTTCAACATTTTTTTACAACTTCCCTGAATATGTAGAACATGATTAGTGTTTGTTTGTTTGTTTTTACAAATCTATTTTCCAAGTCAAACATTTTCCAGTACCTCTTTCTTGTCTTGCCATTTTTGGTGTGTTTGGCAACCACCAAATTTAAAATGTATTATTCCCATCTCTGCCTGGCTACCCAAGAGTACAAAAAAGACAAACTTTACTTTCTGAGTGATCATTGTTGCTCTTAAATGTATGAAATTTCATAGATTTATACTATAGTCTTTCAGAAACTTTCTCCCTGAACCCCCCCCCTGACAGGGCTGGGACTCATTACCTCAATAAAAACCGAAGGAGAAAAAGACATCAGAGTGCAGGTTGTTATTATAGTGGGATAAAATACAACACACTTGACAGCGCTGTTTGAAATGTATTGACTTTACAAACCTTAACAACTTCATGATACATTTATGAAAACTGAGCCCTGATGTGAGATCTCATAAACTATTTATATCAGATTATGTCGGCTGTGAAATACAGGAGAACGAGGTGCCAATCAACCAGGCGAGTATGTAAAATTATGGCCACTGATGCTACAGTACAGCCTCAGCCTGAGTGAGCAGACTAAAAGGTTCATGACAGACAAATTTTCCAAGACTTTCAGCGCCTTACTAAAATACATGATGGATTTTATAATAAACAGATTAAATACAGTAAATTCAAAACAACTGTGAGGTTATTGAGTTCATTTATGCTTATTAGAAAAACATTGCATCGTATATATCGTATTGTAAACCACTTACCAGCCTCAAATCCATCTTTGAGATAAGCTGAACTCATAAAGTGAAATGAAAACGCCCTCATTTGAATGGAAAGAATAATTTGCCTTTTAAACATCTGCACTCTCACTTTATTAAATAAATGAATGCCACAAACAAACCTTGTTTATGTGTGAAACAGCCCATTAGCACAACTCATCATACTTGAATCATTCAGTAAGTGTGAGTAAAAATGACGTATTTATTTAGCCTTTAACACAACAATATTAAATTTTCCCAAAGCAAAAATTCCCCTCAATTCACCCAAAACATCACACTGCATTGTTTTCTCGTTGTCTGTGCGCATGTGAGCTTCCTTCCACTTAATATGGTCAGGCTGCAACTTCCTATCAAAGGAGCTGCCATGGTTCTTGACCCTTGTGCTTGATTCTAGTAAAAGACTGCATCGCCTCCCACTCTCTTCTTTCAACAGAGAAAACAAGGCCTTCGTTGTTTGTTTCAGCACTCTTGCCACTTTACACTGCCTGCAGCCAATTTTCAGGAATAAATAGGAATCAAAGTGAAAGTAGTACCAACAGAGACAGGGGAAGCTTGGTGGGAGTTTCCACACAATATGGCTGTTCATTAGCTGTCTGATGAGTGTGATAATCGTTTGATATGACGGAAGCGTCTCCGTTTTGGGAAGGACCAGCAGCCAAGATTTTGCTCGTTTAAATTCACTGGACGTCGAATCGCACAGTTGTCGTGTGTAATTTATGTCTCATCTGCGTTGTGTTGAATAAACTCACCTAACTCCTGTTGATGCCCGATCCATATGCCGTTTTTAGGGCTGCAAGAAGCAAGCTGCAACCCGTGCAGCAGGCTTTGCTCTCTTGACAACGTTGACACCTGATGGATTACTACAGTGACGATGAATATATTGCCGTGATCATTCATCTTGCCAAATGTGACACATCAGCACAGCAAGGGCATAACTCAGGGTACATCTACTGCTGTTGACAAAAGACTTGACATTACTCAAGGGCAAACAGATTAACATCAACTCTTAGAGCCAAAACAGCCACCAATTAAGACATGATAGCCAAAAGCAACCTGCAGATGGTGTAGTTTAACGTCTTCGCTATGACAGCAGGGGTGACATTTAGAGTTTGTTGCAAACAGGTCTTGATTCATTCACTTTCTCAAATCTGCACCCTAAATATGAAATGGTTCAGGGGGAATACAAAGTGTGACATTAAAAACTGAATGTAATATTTAACAAACGTATCATGAATTTGAGTTATTTGAGCCTTAATCAGTAATCTTTTAATTCTTGCCTGTAATCATTAAGCAGCACACAGAATACAGTGCTGCTGCTTTTAAAAATGTATCACGACAAAATACTGTTGGGTTATTTTTCAGTGCTTATAAACTGATATATGAAAACCACCAGTAGGGTAGTGCTGGTTCTTAAATATTAATATTATTATTATTGCATTATTTTCAAGATGAAATGTGGGCGAATATTTACCAGCAGTAACAGTAAATATTAGGAAGAGCTGATCGGGAGTTCCCATTTCTTCTTCTGACTATTAGTACAGTAGGAGTTATGAACTCCTGGTGTAGAAATCAGATGTTTTCTGTCTTGTTGTTACACTATTTCCACCTTTGCTGCTGAATGTCAAGAACACTGACACTCATTGATTAGGGTGTATGACAGGGTCTTATTTTATTTAAGCTTTCACTATGTACACAAACTCTTTGTCTATTTCCATTGTTGGCTTCCTCCTTTTTTCTACTAACTTCTAAAGACTGGTAAAAATGAAAAAAATAATAATAATAAGGAAATGTTAACAACATGTGTGGAGTCTTTGGCGTGATGTCACTATTTTACGAATTTCATACAGGAACATTGGCCTGAAGACGCGTCTTTATGAGTAACATTATTATACTACTAATAATAATAATAAAAATATCACATCACAAAAATTAGTCTGAAGCAGTTATCAGATCCACGTGCTCACTGTCAAAAAGCAAATGAAGTTAAGTAGCTGTAGCATGTGTTTTATATATTTGATTTTGTCTTACATCTGTCTAAACATAGCTGAACTTGTAGCTCAGTTGCAAAACACAGGGTGTCAATCTAATTAGTGTTTCTATGGTAACAGTTACCTCATTGCATTGTGTGTGAATGTTGCTTTTCTCTACTTTTTGGGACTCGGTACACTTCTTTCAAACATGCTGGGAGCTGAATCTGATTCATATCATGCTCTCTATTGCAGGAGATAGTCTGTTGTATCAGCTCCCAGCATGTCAACACAGTTTTGTTGTAATTCCTTCCTTATCAAGGATAACTTCTTTGGCAATGAGTGTAATTCAGGTGTGTGTGTGTGTGCGCGCGTGTGTGTGTGCGTGTTTGTTTTCTGTGGTTCTGATAACATTAGACTATTTGGAGTAAATCTGTGGTGGTGCACCGCTCACTCTTTGTGTGTACGCCTGCAGAGCTCAGATTAAACTTGAATTATCGGTGTGGGGACTGCCTGCTGCTTTCTCCTCCTCAATCATAGGGGTTCATCTCTTGGTTGTTATTGCTGTTCTAGAAAAGGAACTGCCGCAGTCCACCATGTCTCTCAGGACACCTAAGAAACATATCACTCACTATACAAACTTTGGATGTCAGCTATTGAAATCTCCTACTTATTCATTGTATTACAGTTTGGCCCTCATGACTCCGTCCATATCCACAGTTGTCTGAGCTTTCACAGCGAGGACTGAATCAGAGAATGTGATCGTATTTGGGACTGTAGTGATGTAGAGATTAACAGAGTTGTCTCACGCTGTCTGTGTGACATTTTCAGAAACGTCTAACGTGACAATAGCAGTGGTTTAGTTGTCTAATTATGGAACGTTCTTTCAACATTAAATCTTGAGATTTTGTCACATGTAGGTGTTGCCATGCCATCCAGTGACGTTATTATTAAGTGTTTTTTTTTTTTTTCTTTTTAGACTGTGCATGATTAGAAAATAATCATCCCTTTTAGGCCATGACAGCACTGTCTTCCTGCTGTATAATTATAATGACATGCTTTTCTGATTGACTGATATATTTTGTCAGTGTGCCTTTGTTATATGTTTAAAGATTTGTCCTGCATACATTTTTGCTTTCAGTCACGCTTGTGAGTTACTTTGTGTGTTCTGCTAAAACTCAGAAAATCTTGAATACAGCCTCCACAGTTGCTATGTAGCAATTTAAATCTACCCCGATTCATACTTTTTGTTTCTGACACAACGGTAGCCTACTAACAACTCAAACTAAACTGTCATTTTATATTACTTAATTATCAGTCTGACATTGTGTTTATGTTCAGTAACAATTATTTTCACTGTTGATTAAGCTGCTGATTATGTTCTTGATTAATTGTTTGTTGGACCAACACCCGAAACCCAAAAGAGATTACACTTACTTACACTTTCATCTCGGACATTCAGAGAACATGGTGTTTCTCATTGATAAGCAGCTTAAACAATTAATCACTTATCAAAGTAGTTGTTGATTCCTTATCTGTTCATTGACTAATTAATTAAAAGGCTAATTATGAAGCCCATTTTCTGTTTGGGAGGCACGGTAGTGAGTGACCTAACTGTCCAGCGGAGGCTATTTTCAATTGACGCAGGAGCCGGTGGACATTTTTCACACTGATTTTCACAGTGAAATACTGAGGCCATGAGTCCCTAAATGCACCTCCCACTACAACCATACAGAAACTGATTTTACATATTTTAGTTATTCATGTTGTGAACTGTTTCCCGACATGAAGGTCTCAATGTGCCTTCCAAGGCTTTCTGATTTGGTTGTTGTTTTTTTCTTTTGGGGAAAAACAGCTAATACACCTATTTTGAATCTCTGAAAAAACATTGAGTTTATACAATAATTCATACTGCTGTGTGAACACATCAACTATATTTTATGGTATCAATGTGACAACAACAAGCCCTAATGGCCTGACAGTGAGGGGCGATGTGTTTTGCCCAAGGGCACTTCAGCATGTGAAAGTGGTGATCAAACTCCCAGCGCTGTGATCCATGCACAACTTCCCCAGCGATCCTTTACAAAGGCGTATGAATCAAATCATTTTCTTCATGCCTTGTAGGTCACCTTTGAAGCCCTTTACATCTTTTCTTTACTCCACCTCCAGGTCACCTGCTCAGCATTTCACAGAGCCTGATAAGATAACGATTACTTCGTTTTAGTCTACCTGTATGGAAGCGCATTCGCTTTGCTCATCCCCTCTCCACTTCATTCAGGTTTTTCATTTCATTTGTTATATATGTGTGAGTTCAAGGCATGAACTCGACATTCACATTTCCACAGCACATAATGGAGAGAGTGGAGGCCCAGTCAGACGTCGCCATTAGACAAGTCATACATCCAGGCAAACACTCAAAGCAACCTCTGCACACCTACACAGGCGGTCCAAGCACTTTCTAAAAAACAGGAAGCTTTGGAGATCAAGCTGACCTACAATGTCAAAAAGCAGCTTTGGCACAAACCTGAAAGAAACAAAAGTCTTCCTTAGAAAATAATGAGTGGTGAAGTGGCGTGTTATGTAAGGATATCCTACAAGAACTTGGGTGGGATGTAGGAAATATATGGCAGGGTATTAGTTTAAAACTTCTTAAATCCCATGGCAGGCAGCTCTGCGAGGACTCTATCAGGCGGCTTACTTCACAAAATGTCAGGCTTACTTCCCTCCAAAGTGTAGCTGATCACCTCACGGCTCAGACTGTAAAATGGCAAAGTGCTGGTGTACTTTAAAAAGATGTCTTTTTGAGGAACTACGCAAAATTTCAAGACGTACACACAAGTGTTTAGTGATCAGACTGCCTTGTAATACTGCATACTCGTAAGATGTATTATTATAATTATCTTCAGCTGCTTTTTCACAGTTTTTTAATCGTTTACTCAGTCAGCATGTGCAGGTGCTGTGACTGATATGCATACATATAGCTCCTAATCCATCTGTGTATTTAGAATATTTAAAACATATCATTATCCAATTAGCAACTATATAAAAAGACAATTCACAGAATAAGACAACCTGTATTTGTTCACTGCTGAGGCACAGCGTTTAATCAGACACTCTTACCTCTTGAACACAGCTTTATTTTCCAATCTCGCGGAGATGAGTCGTATCATAAAATTCACTTTGTCACGATAATAAAGTTGTCTTCGAGGGTCGTATACTGTACAGTTGGTAAGCCCTTTGAGGTAAATGTGTGATTTGTGTTAATACAAGTTAATCCTTACTTTACATAGTGAGATTATATATATATATATATATATATATATATATATATATATATATATATATATATATATATATATATATATATATATATATATATAAACGTATGAGGATCTTATAAAATGGTGCTTTGTTGACTTGACTAGTTTTTATCTACTAGGATGATTTTAAAATGTAAAAATGTCTTGTAATTCCAGTTCAGTTTGAGATGAGAATAACCAAATGTTAGATTCTTTTGGGACTAACTCCAATGGCTGTATGATTAAATTAAGTAAACATTGAACTAAAGAAAAAAGAATATCAGACACAGACATACATAAAACATATAGTACACAACCAAATAGTGAATATGTCCTCAAACGTTTGTTGAACAATGAGATATGCACAGGCAGAAATATTTTCTTAAGTGTGCTCTTAACATATTCATCCAGACTCCTATCTATCCTGGCAGCTTATCCTCTTTTAAGCTTCCAGTCCGTATTTCCTCCTGAGTAAGGGCAGCATTGAATGAATTTTAGAGATCAGTACATGGATTGCACAAACTTTTCCCCACATAAAAAGATACAAATGAAATACAGCTGAAATCCAAGCAAAGAAACCCAAGGCGCTGTCAAAGGGCATCATTATTCGACTGTAGTCTCTGATACAGAGAACCGAATCTCCCACGAAGAACTTTGGGTTTGGCTTTGTTGGTAGACACGTTTTTGTTTCCTGCCTGTAAAAACTGACACAGTGTGACTGAGCATGTTTGGGATTTGGTGACTCAGTGTGACCTTCACTACGGCAAAGCCAAAGAAGCACAGAAGCGGCTGTGTCAACAATAAGCTGCACTTTTAACCTTAAGGATTACCATTGTCTGAGCTTATGTCACCACCTGCTCGCACCAGGTCAAAGAAGCAAAATGGGGGGAGCTCAAATTTACCACAATATATCAATAATGCAATATTTCTTCACTGTGACCTCAAATCCTCAGATTTAGTGATTGCATTTTTTTTCATTTGCTGTATAAAACATAGTGTGTTTCCATTAATTATCACTGAGCAGGAGGCTCGTGGAGTTTGTGGCTGTGTCATTTGAAGATATCAGTGTCTGGCTGGCGGATGTCCATATTCAGTAGCCAAACTGTTCTTGCAGTTTCTGTTTGGCTCATTACTTGATTTCATTCAAATGTCTCCTACATTCGCCGCTGAGCCTCCTTGGACCAGAGCAACAGGGTAACCAAATGTGTTATCTCTCCCAAAACTGATTTAATTTGAAGCCCTGCATATTCTCTCTTGGCAGTTCCCATACAAGGCCACCAGTTTTATTTTAGTGGCAAGATCAAGGCTGTTTGCTCCATCAGAAAAAAAAAAACAGTACAGAGTGCAATGTGTTTTGAAGGAATGGAAAGAACTGATATGATAACCTTTTCTCCACCTTTACAGACCCTTGCTGTTAGTTCACTCGCACTTTCAAATTGAATGTTGGTTCAAAACAAGGAGGCAGTGTTGGGACATGATGTACTGTGTTTCTCCTAATCCGCCCTGCGGGTATGTCCAGCAATGAAAACCAAACATTGTACGCCTCACATCATCCCTGCGTCATGCTCCATTAACTGCACTTTGAGTGTTTTGTGCTTTGATTCACAAAAAACAGAGCCACAAGGCTCAATTCATTTCATTCAGCTCTCAAAAACAAAGGGAGACTACTTAGAAATCCTCGTGCACTGAATCCAATCTATTGGAATCAATAGAAATAATTGGGATTATCTTTGATCTCTTTAATCGCTGCATTCACATCCACCACCATTCATGCTGTTTAACCCAATGCACCATGGGTGGATGTGTTATACTGCAACAAACCTGTGCAAAGTTTATGCCATTCATCAAACTGTCAGAAAAATTGATTCACAGATGACTTGAGTTTTTATCCGACGACAAAATGATGAATAAACTTATGAAGAACTAAATGGTGACTTAATTAGTTTCAAGAATGCGTGCCGTCTTTATTCCTCAGACATTTTCCTACCCTGCCAGGCATTCCTGGAGTGGCTTAGATGTGTGTGGGATTTAAGATTTTCCGTCAAATAAATTGTTTTTGCAAAAGCTGACACACTGTACTATATCTCCAGCGAGATCCTGCCCGTTGACAGATTTTATTATTTCTTTCTGCAGCATCACTTACTGTTCCAGTCCACTTGAAAATAATTTAGTCAGACACATACAGCACCAAGAACAAAAAAGAAAGAAAGAAAAATGTTTTCATATATAGTGCGAGGTTAAAAAACCAAACATTTTTGGGACGAATGTCACTATTGTCTCCTGGAGTCATTTTAATTCCAGTCTCCAGTTAATAAGGAAATATGGAACATTTAACCAGCTATAAAATAAATCTCCCATAAGAAAAGCCCCTCATTTTCCTCCTCCCATGGTGACTGGTATTGGACATCAAAGCAAAATCCAATTAAGAACTGTTGGGTGAATTAAATACCACAGCTTTCTTCTCCTGCCCCTCACACTTAATTCATACCTCTTCAGCCGTGTTTTTGAAGTTTCGCTGTTATGCTATACTTAACTTCCAGCTTAGCTTAAGCTGAACACCATGCAAAAGTTTTGCTCGTTGTTCTGTCTGACTTTGGAGGGACTTTGGCATTACAACAGCACATGAAAGCCTGTTCGCCCAAACTGTGCTGCTACAAGTTACAAAAATAGCCACAAATATGACGTCTTATGGAAGTTTTGTGTAATGAAGCATTATGGACAGAGCCATAGCCAGAATTTTATATATAAAAGTCATTAGTCCAAATCCCCCCACTAACACATACATCAGAAAAAGTCCCTAAACAAAATATTTTAGTTCTGAGATTTGCAATTTTTATTTATCCAGTTAAATGTTTGGTATATTTTAGCTACATCTTTTTGTTATATTTAGACCCAGCAACTAATTGCCAGGTTTAGTTTTATTGTACTCCTGTGAGATGAAGTCTATCTGACCCTCTGGATGCCCTCTTGACCTGGGAAATACTCCTTAAAATATGTAACAGGAAATAATCTGCTTTCATCCAAATTGCTCACTTTACACAAACTTCCTGTAGATACTGCGTTCAGGTATTTGTTCTTTGTTATGCATTGAGTATAATATGAGCCTTGAGCCTGTTATGGTCAGTCAATGATAGACAATACCTAAAGGAAAAAGGTTGTCCTAGGCCTAAACTGAAGGGATAATCGAAGCACTTTGGATCCCACACCAGAGGGAAAAATCATAAGTTAAGATAAGGCTGTTTAATGACTTTTTCCAACTGGCTTATATTATTACACCATTACCATGTCAAATCAAATGATCAAGTAGATCTTGAGTCAAAAACTACTGAAACCTGCCCATAAGATACGTTTAAAGTGTTGTAGATTACAATCAGTGTCATCAGTTGTAGCTGTGGCCCTTTGGTAATGTGTGAATGGGATCATTTAAACAAAAAAAGAAACCACTAAAGTGTCAAGTTTGGACAGAGCATTTTGCTTCATGTCAAATGTATCATGAAGGTGTGATAAAGACGCACAATGCTTGTCAGTTCTCTCTATTGTCTGACCTTGTCATCTAGTTAGCGCCCTGTTACTCTGCTCCGGAAACTTTACGGCCTTCATAATGGAAGACAATGACATTATCAAAGCTTTATTTCACCATGAGCAGCCCCCAGTTCCATCTCGTCTCTCCCTGTTTAACTGTACGGAAGAGACAGGTTATAAATGGGATTAAAAAATGTTGGACAGCTGCTCATGGATGTATAACCACTGAGGGATCTTCCCTCTTCAATATAGTTCAGCAATTTTTCTAGATTTTAAATGTACATAGGTTGTTCTCTCACAAGGCTTTGTGATATATACAGTATAACCTTTTTTTAAACAGAAACTTACATTGAAGTGATGAAGTGCATAAATAAAATATGAAGACAAGACTGATTCATATTGTATTTTCTGTAGTTTTGGCCAGAACTTTTGAATAAATCCACAAGTGCAACACACAGCACTGAAGTAACCCTTGTCTTTATATGAAAACTGTTCAAAGCTCAACATATACCATAATTTGAGCATTTGGCTGGCCACACTGAAAGAAGAACAGAGAGTATTTGCAGTCATTTTTATTTTTGCTGGCAGTGGATTCCCATTCTGACAGGCCTGCACGACTCTCCCGGGAATCTCATGAATATATTTAGGACTATTAAACCATTTTTAAAAAGCTATTTTGCATGCATACAGTCTAATCATTACAATGCAAATGAGATCGGTGGGATGGTAAATAAGGTGTGAATGAGAAAATGGAAAATGGATAAGTAAAACCACTTGGATGCACATCTGTGAGGGCAGCCATATTAGTTTGGATGTCCATTAAAGTCAGCCTTTATTTGTGGTTTTGTTATTTTGATATGACGCTGCGTATAAATGCCCTTATCACAACGCATTGTAATTTTCTATGATATACGTACCTGTGAATATGTGCCTGTCATATACTGAACGCTGTCCTTGGTGAGATGCTCTGCGTTTGCTATTAGCTCCATTTAAGGTTGTCATTTTCCGGTGGATTCATTTAAAAAATCAACCACTGTGGAAATGAGTAACATCCTATTAGACATCGGAGGTGACACATTTTTCACTGCACCAGTCTGTGATAGCGATCTACTGGGAGATAAGACAGGTCTGTGAAGCGATACCTGAACCTGTCATCCTTATAAACCATCAGGGGTCCTGCCATCCAACCTCCACGCTCAAACAAAGATGAGGCACTGTGAGCAAATCTTGTCATCCATCAGATTTTACAAACACAACTAACGTATGTGTGTGTGTGGGGGGGGGGGGCTATAGAAATATACAGTGCAGTTAAAAAGATACGTAGGTTGTGTTTTATGTGTGTATATGCTAATAAATTAGAATTATAGGCCGATAAAACTCACAAATAAACATCATGCAAAATATGTCTGCAATAAACACTAGAGGGCTTTGTTGTAAATTTGCAGCATCCTGGTGGCCCAGGTGGCCAAGACGTATATAATGTAACTGAAATGTATCTGGCTCAAATCCAGGCAGGGCCACTGAGGATGTGTCCTTTGAATTTCTTAAGGAGGTTTTACAATCTGCAGCACGTTGGATAACAATTGATAATCTTAAATAAATGGAAAATAGTATAACCACTCAAAGGATGATCATTAGCTCTTTGTTCAAGTCCAGTCCTACTTGGCTAAAGTTGTACTGTTAAATCTTTAATATATCATATATGTCAAAGAGGAAACAGATTCTGATGATAAATCAGGGTGACAAGTCTTCCCTGCTCCACACGTCCAGTATGCCATTAATTAACTCTCTTTTGCGTAACACCGAGCCAATGATCTTGCCATTTTTTATTTTTTAATTAAGAAAAAATGCTGCTGCGTGCGGAGATTAGTCAGTTCACTTCTCTAACCTCTTCCATCAATCTTACTCTATACATTGGAAGTCATTACGCAGTGTTTTGGTTCATTTGTTTTGATCATATTGTAAATGCCATCATCGCTCTACAAGAGGCGTCTGACTTTAATCTATGAGCCGAATATAGATGTTTGTTCTATTTGTTCTTTTTTTTTTTTTTTATCATGGGAAATGGTTAGCACACAGATACATTACACTGCTTGGCCATTCAATAAAACTAAATCTCATCTTTTGTGTCTTAATAAAAAGCTAAAACACTTAAATAGCTTAATACAATACACACTTTGATAATCTGACATAATTTGGATGACCTCTGTGTTTTTATTTGAAATGAAATGTTAGACAAATAACCCCAAGAGAGTTGTGAAATCCTGCCTGTGAGTATTACAACCCATTGGTGCAGTCTCAGCATCTGATTAGCTCCTCGAACTCATTAAGCTCAAAATGGATTTCCTGGGTCTTCCTGCACAGTTTTAACACAGGGATGTTTTTTGGACTGACTCCCCACTAACTGCCAATTTTTCCCTGTAGGCAACAACCCAAAAGGCCAGAGAGGTTTTTTTTTTTACTGCAGACAGATTTCAGAGAAATGTAAAATATAGAAATGTACCAAGCAGATAGCATTTAGATGAGGAGCTAAACTCATCCACTGTGTGAGAAATGTGTGTATTTCCTCTGTACCTCACAGTCCTCTGTCACTCATTTTCCATGGATGGACTGAATTATTACTATTTTATCACTCAGCCCATCTGCAACGCAGGAGCAGACGGACCGAGTGATCAAATAATGAGTTCTGATGGATGTTTTCTTACGTGTCATCCAGTTATTCTCAGACTTTATGCACAGCTCTGACAGACTGGCTCATCCCCTGAATGCACGGTGCCTGTTAGCCTGTATTAACATATCATGTAATGGAAAAATACAAAAACAGACATTCACACATTCCTACACAAATAACCCACTGCACGCAGTGCTCACCCTAATCACCTCCTCGCTCTTCCCTCTCCCACACTCGGATAATGACTCCTCGTTTTTCTTCTTCAGGTCCTCCCCTCTTTAGCATCACTTCACGCCCGACAGAGCAAAAGTCCTGAGATGATTTGGCCCGATCAAAGAGTTAAAATTATTTACTCTGCGTCTGTAGGATTGCTCTGCATACCAGATTCACAGCGTGATTGAATTTTCCACCTACACACTCGCCTCTTCTCTAATGTCACTCACACCTCACTAAAGCAACACTGTCATAGTCTGTTACCCAGCTCAATATTCCCCTTTTGGCGTTTTCTTTTCTGTGAAGTGCATAAATATAAAAAAAAAGGTGAGGGGAATATTCTTCTTGTTATTTTCAGCCATCAGGGAAGAAAACAACAAAGCAGGGTTTTGTTTTGTTGACAGAAATACTGAGTGGCCTTTCTCTGTGGGGAATCGACTCTCATACCATTTTGATACAGATACATTCGCATTACAAAGCAAACTGTTAGCAATCATCAATTATGTTGCATCTCTCAACAACACCACAAGCTTATTCACTCTCCCGGGAACACTAAAAATGAAGTGCTTGTTCAGTTAGAGTTACTCCCTAATGGCTATTCCTGCAACACGTAGTTTTCTCTCCGTGACTGTGGAGTGTGTTCAAGTATGTGTTTTCGTGTCCGCGTGTGGGAGGAGGTAATCTAACACAACCTCAGTGTTTAGATAAGTTCAAAAATAGTCCAAAGATCCAAATTTGTGTCAGTTACTAGTTCACCATTCTGCCCATGTTCAAGGACTTGGATGTCTGCTTCGTTTCGATGTTGAGCGAGAATATTTCTTTCACCAGGGTTTCTTGTATTTGTTTCTACAGAGAAGACAGTAAAAATGATTTTTTTTAAGTCCTGCTGAAAAGTGGATTAATAAGAATTGATCTTTAAAAATAGGTTTAAATGAGGAAACACTTCTCACTGGCCTGATCTCCAGAGGTGCACGGTCACCTTGGTGATTAAATCTTGACCTTGAAATGACCAGATGTGAAGGCTCTGTGGGCGAACATACTGTAGGGTTTAACAGCTCACCGATATAAGTCAAAGCCCAGTAGAGCCTTAAAAGTTATCAGTAAAATGTTTAAATCAATTCCAAAGGCAGAGTTGGAAGCCTGTAGGGACTTGAGGAATGAAGGTAAAAAAAGTCTAACAGATTTTCTTCTTAGGTGGTGGCGGACATTAAACCATGTAAAATACGGCACCAAATGAACGACGCTGTTGCTCTGTGTCTGCTGGATGTACAACTAGGCAGAGATTTGTTATCATGGGAGCTTTAACATTTCTATAAACTGGAGATTTACTGGTACTTGTGTCTCTAGAGACAGAGTAAGGAGCTCAGAGCAGGATCTCTGCACTTTCATTTTAAAAGGAAAAGGGTGGTTTGGATATCTGATGAGGATTTAACCTGAACACCTTCCTGTAGAGGTTTTCTAGTCACATCCATTTGGGAGGAGACCTCAGGGGAGAGCCAGAACATGCTTGAGGGATTATATATCCCATCCAGGCTGGAAAGACCTTTGGGTCCCCCAGGAGAGGATGTTCCTGTGGAGAAGGAGAACTGGGATACCATGCTTAAACTGCTGCCACCGAAGACAAGAAAATAGACGAACAAGTTGTCTGTCCGCTTGTTTTTTTGTGTGCTTTTTTGCCCCCTAGTGACCAAAAAATCATCAATACAGCTTTAAATCTTTGAAACATCTTTGAAACATCAAGTGACAATGAAGAAATGGCAGTAAAACAATGATCCCAGTGCACATATGTTCAGATTTTTGAGTAGTATTTTCAATAAACTAGGCATCAGTGGCCAGATGTATTCCATAGCACTGGTTTGAGTTCAGAGCTTCCTGTTGTGCAAAAGAGTGAACACAGAGACAGTTATCTTTGACCTAACGTTGGGCTGTTTGGCTTTGCATCTGCACGTTCATCACGTCTTCAAAAGGAAGGTGCAGTCCTGCCTTGTGCTGATAAAACACTCGCTCAAGTCTAACTGGCTCTTTGACGGATAATAGAAAGCGAAGCAAGGAGAGAGCAGGGGAAATATTTCATACACACGAGTGCACTTACTCTTTCACTTACTTATGTTAAACTTTCTCAACCCTTCCTGTCCTGAACCATCTTTCTCTAGTGCTTTAGTACAAACACATTTCTACTTTATCTCTGTCCTCTTTACTTACTCTCACCGTCACCGTTCCCTCTTTCTTCTTTCTTCCCTATCTCGTCTCACACGTGTCTGTCTAATGCCTTGCCAATCAGAGCGGCACCATCCGCATACTGAGAGGGCTGAGAGAGACGGGAGGGAGACAAGACAAGACAGATCCACGGAGACACCAGAAGACACAAGAAGGCAGAGGACATCTGGAGCCAGGATGCTAATTCATTCACAGATGATAAATGAGCCGTTTTGTGCTTGCTAATGGGAGAGAGAGGTGGAGACAAACAATAAATGGATTTACTAAAATACATTTAGAGAGACGGAGGAAATCTTTCTCTGCCCTCTGAGACATTCGATCCCAAGATTGAGTTTAAAAATCAGTAGGTGATTGAGGTGAAACGAAGAGCAATTCAGACAGACTGACTATGATATGAACTAGATGGTTTTCTGTGGAAAAACTCAGTATTTTGGGAAATTCACCTAAAATAAATGGACTGCATTTATATAGTGCTTTTATCCAGGGCACACTCACCCAGTCACACACACACTAATAACAGCAAGCCACTCTGCAAGGTGCTGGCCCAAACCATCAGGAGCAATTTTAGCCACTTGCTAAAAGACACAGTAGGAGCCCGAAATCAAACCTAAATCTTAAAAGACAACCCAACTTTACCTCATGATCCTCAGTCACACAACGAATGATTTTTCACATTATTTCAGCGATGCAGATAAATTTCCAATCTTAGTATAAATCCTGAACATTTTTCTGGAGTTGTGTGGTGTGTGCTCTCATCATCTTCATTTGGTGTAACTCAGGTCCAAATTGTCTTTTTCTCGGCTTGATGTTCCAGTAAAATGGCACCTATTTGACATTATCTGTGGTTTTTAGTCTAGGCTTATGCAAATAGTGACATTTAATCACTAAACAGTGTCAATAGGTGTGCTCTCTCTAGCACAATCAGGAAGCAGGCAACTTTCTATACAGTAGTAAACATGGCCATGTTTATCACTGTGTTGCCGGTTGCCTCCCTGCTCACTTCAGGGAAGCGCACGAACATGAGGTCTCAGTTCTCTTGAACCACAGAAAAGGAGGAGAAAGTGGTGAACTTGTGGAGTGACGAGAGTGCCTCTTTGACGTGTCCTCCCACCGAAGGAGTGGAGAAGGAAAAATGCTGGACTGAAATTGCTGCAGCTCTAGAAGAACAGAGGCTTTTATATGCATTTTACCAGAAACACACACACAGTGGTGGAAGCAGTTAGGGTCCCTTCAATATCTTGCCCAGGAGGTAAACTGGCACCTCTCCAGCTACCAGTCCACCCTCTGGAGGTTGAGACTTAACTACAACGACTCTAAGGTCCTGGCAGTGGTGGGATTTGAACCCACAGCCCTGAAGAGACTGGAGCAGCCTGTGACCAAAAGCTACTTTTGTTTCTGTTTCATTGTTCAACAGTTCACAAGACTACAACTGTAGTTACATGCTAACTAGAACTTTTTGTCCAGGAGTAGTTAGCACCATGTTACTCCCCAAAACCACAAACTACCAAAGTGGAAGAGACAGGCTAACCATTTCCCTCTGCTTCCAGTCTTTTTGCTAAGCTATGCTATCACCTCTCAGCACTAGCTCCATACTTAGTTGAAATTATAACATTTTGGGAGATACATGTTCATTTTAATCACAGTGAGTTAGATGAAAACAGATACCATGCCATGTATGGTAAATATGAAACTATAGCCAGGAGACAGCTAGCTTAGCTTTGCATAAAGACTGAAAACAGGAAACTGCCTGGTTCAGTCAGAAGGTAACAAAATCCTCGAGTACCTCTGAAGCTCAATAATTTTCTGGTTTAGAGCCCAGCCAGCTGGTTCCACTTTGTTTCCAATCGTTATGCTAAGTTAAGCTAATTGGCTGCTGGACATAGTCTTATAAGTTACCACTTAATTTTAGTACAAACAGTCGGCTATTGATCCTCTCATCTAAATCTCAGAAAGAAAGTGAATCAGTCTATTTTGTTAGATGTTGAACTATTCCTGAGATTAGAGTGCCCATCTTGCTGTTAAATTCCCTTCTTGTACCTGCAAAGTAAAAAAAAAAAACTTAAAAATAACGGCAATCACATACTTTCAGCTGTGATTCCTGACTGCACTTTAGGTCTGATGGAGTAAAACTGGATGTGGTTCAAAATCACTTACTGCAAACTACATACTGCAAAAATATCTCAGTTTTCAAGTATGGCCTGTTTCATTTTAATGTAAGCTTTACTTACTACACTCCTCTACATAGTGAAATCTTCCCTTTTAAACGCAGCAGACTTGAAGTTGTAAAGAGCGAGAAGCTGTAAGGAATGAGTAACCAACCTGTGGTCCGTGTCATGCTGTCTCGCCTCAGCGAATGATAATGAAAAATATGCCCTGCATCATAATCACCAGTGACCCTTGTGCTAAGGCTTGATTGGCTCCACTGTGGCCCCCTGGGTGTCCTCTGAGCAAGGTCCTGACCGGGCACTGGCCCAGACCTGATGAGAATATTCATGACCATGTATGTTTGAAAGCTTGGAAGCTTACATTGATCTGTCTAAAATAACCTACAGTGCTGCTGCTGCCAGGTGTGAAAGCCACGATTTCACGGCCGCTGTAGTTTCTCCTTCACATTTGATGCAGGAGGGTGAGTGAAATGAGTGTTTATGAATTAATCATTAAGTAACAGATTTGATTTGTTTGGTTTGTACATCAGTGGCACTCTCATAATGTTTGTCTAAATGCAAAAACTCAAAGTTATTTAAAAATACATTAAAATTGTTCAAATAATCACAAGGAAAGCAACAAATCCTCACATTCGGAGCCATGAAATGTTTTTTGGATTAGAAATGAGTGCTTATTAACTAACTGTCTTTTTCTAATCATTTTAGTGGCACTTATTTAGCGTTATATTTCCTAAGCTCCTCACATGTTTTGCTTCATATCTAATTTGTAATTGTAGCGGAGTAAAGGAACAATATTTCCCTCTGAAATGTAGTGGGGTATGAAGTTGCATGAAAAGAAAACACTTAAATGCCTCAATCTAACGGTTACATTTTACCACTGACTCTACACGTGGATGTATATTTCAATCACGATGAACTGACGTGCATTTGTTTAACCTGCTGACACTTGTTGAAGGACAGACAAATAGAGTTCCGGTATGAGATTCACTGCAAAGCTGTATTAATAAAGATAACCTTCAGAGCATCATGATAGCGGTGATATAAAGACACCATGCTGCTGAAGTGATTTGTGTAAACAGAGCCATATGGTTCTGAACACCCCCTCTCTCTGACAGCCTGTCAGTGCCCATGTGAATCCACCCCTACTCACCTAATAAGCTTATGTTTTGCCATTGTTCTGAATGGTGGCAAAATGACAAGCTCGGTAATATCACACCACCTGTGTGATGGGAAGGTTAATTGTTTGGAGGAAAATACTCAGAGCTCATTTCATTCATTTTGTTTGCTTTATAATGTGTATGCGTTTATTGCTTATTTCAAGTATAACCGGAGGATTTAGCCGAACTTGTGTGCATTGTGTAAATGCAGACCAATTCATCACTGCGTATTTATAATATCTATGAAAGCATTAATTAATATTTCATGTTGAATATGGGCCAGGATCATATATTTAAAGATGCTGGTTATTCATTAATTTTCTAAAGAACATAATAGAAGGCCACATTATTCATATTTTCTGGAGTTAAATGCAGCACAGCTGTTATGAAATTCTCATAACTATTAACACATTTGTTCTACAGTGATGAATACAAATGTACCCTGTCTGGTAGGCACAGAGATGCTGTGAATCATAGCAAAATGAAATGTAAATATGGACAGTTGTGCATGTGTGTTTCTTAATCCAACAAAACTGGGCATAGCAGCCAGCTAATATTACTTCCAACAATTAGTCCAACAGCAAGAAGCCCAGTTCAGCATCTGTCTTTCAGCCTTTCAGTCCTATTTCACAAAGCTCTACCCAACAACTAAAAGTCAGTCTCAGATTTACTCTCGCCCAGCGGCTCCTTGTTTGGTCACTCTCTCTTTTTCTCTTCTTAGCTTCCTCCATCAACGTCCCCTTTGGTCTTTTTACCTTTGTCAATATCTCCACAGGCGCTGCTGAGCCCACTTATAATACCCGTCTGCCTAGCTCCAGACATCAGCTCCACTCCCTGTCAACATTCCCCTGCAACCCTGAACTGAAAACCTCGTCTTCCCTCAGGCCAAACACCCGTGGTACAATCACTAACACTCCCCCGGTGCTCTTAGGTTATAATCCAGACAGCCCGGCTACTAAACCAAGGTAACATCAGCTAACGGCAGCAACCTTGTTTCCAGACGCAGCAAAGATAAGTTTTCAGCTCATTAGCTTTGATAAAGCGTTTGTATGCTAGCCGTCCAGCACTGAATAGCAAGCAGACAACGTTTGCAAATATCTGGTGAAAATGAAACATTTAGCAGCTAATGAGTCCTATTTTCTTCTGCTAATGGATCTGTAAAGACAAATGTTGGCTAACACATTCATCATGACAAGTCTGAGGTGATAATATGTCTTAAGTGGCAATTTTTAATTTCAGCTTGAGCCACATCTTACATTGTGTGAATTTCTATTCCTTTCAACGCTCCAGTCCACCTCAAACTGAAGGCTGCTCACAAATCCACTTCAGATGAATAGCCAGGAGACAGCTAGCTTAGCTCAGATGAATAGTTTGACACTTTACTTACTATCCTTCAAGTTGACAGCAATATCCTTTATTTTACATAGTTGAAATGTATTTTATTGAAACAGATGTTGTACAAACATCCTGGTTAAGAAGGATTCGGAGCCAAACTATCAAAGGGAAACTATAATTATATAACTATAATTTGAACTATACTGACAATCACAAAGAAAGTTATTCGCAATTATTTCCATATCGAATATTCATTAACAGTAAGATAAAAAATATATATTTATATATGGCTTTTACATTGTCAGTGTTGGATGTTCAGCTTTAAATCAAAAGCTTTAAATCAAAAGAAACTCTCCACACATTTGCTTATTTAACCCCAGCGAATGGTCCGAGTTACTTGCTACTATTGTTTCACACATCAGTAATGACTGTTCAGTATCTCCAGCCTGTGTTACCCACAGTTGCATCAGTTGTCAAACTTGGTCATTTTGACCTGTATGTGTCAAAAGTCCATATTTTATACTAAGAAGTCTGCACTTAAACAGCTCTGGCAAGCAAATAGAGTTTTCTAGCACCATGCTGATAAAATAAAGTACAACACAGAAGATGAGATAATGATTTGTTAAAAATAAACACATTGCTGATATTACTGTAGATGCAGTTTATATATTTTATTATAGTGACTGACAGTATGAGATCTAATTATTAGCACGTCATGTTAATTTCCTAGGAAATTGGACTGGGAGAAAGCAGACAGCAATATCTAATCTTAACTTTCCATTCAGTGTTACTGAGATCTGTGACTTTCACAAGCTCGCAGCTTCTTCTTCCAGTACATGAGCAAAATGTGTTTAAATGTAACACCAAACACAGAACCTGCCTTTCCTCTTGCGTGTGTGCCAAAAAGCCAGTATCTTGAGGAGCTGATTTCAACACAAAAGTTAAAGTTATTCTAACTTATTTTGCTTCCATATATTCATGTAAACTGTGTTTCAGATGTATTAAAAACTGGTTGGGTGTCACTAAGGGGCACAGGCATACAGAGCCATCCTTCGCTCACTCAATTTTCTGGACGCCTCAAATGCAAATGAGTGCATTTGATCTAGTGGCTGTTGTTCAGAAGACATTGTAGAGGCAAGGAGATTGGCTACTGAGGTTGATAATTAAAAAAAGGGAGACTCTTCCCTCTGTTTGCTACATTTGTAAGCAACAGAACAAATTTCTCCCAGCATGAAATTATCTGTGCTGGCAGACAGACGGATGAGCAATGTCTGTCTGGTTGTTAAGAGGGAAGGCGACCGTGCATCAGTTGAATGTGTGTAAGAAGAGATGGTAGCTTTCTGCAAGCCTCCATTACAGGACTTTACTAATCCAAACATGCAAATCTGTGTCTAAAAAGTGCCTTTTGTGCATAATCCTACCACAGTGTCTATGGGATTAGGATGGGACAAGAAGAACAGCATTGGTTGCCAATACAGTATCAGTAAGTCAGCTCTGTGTTTAGCAGACGATCTTTTATTTTGTTTAAAGTATGTGTGGTGTTGAGATAAGCTTGAAAATATGAGACGAGAAAACACAGCCGATGTCTCTCTAAACATTCCTTACTAAGCATCACTATTCAAGTGTGCCAAAGTGTTAATTTGAGAGTAAAAAAACACTGAGAACTAATTGTAATATTGCATTTTCACAATGATTTGAGTCATTATCATAGTAAATCCCTCGACAACTGGCATGGAAAATGGTGGTTAATAAGTTCAAGAAATCTGCAAGGGATTCTGCATTGATTTTCCAGCTGAAGTGTGCCAGTGTAAAATCATTATTTTCTAACAGGAGTGTGTCTGATTGCACACTGAACATGACATTGCTCGCTCATCAATATTTCTACAGTCATCTTTAACAAACATGCAGTAGTTCAACAGTGGGCTAAAGCACAAATACTGCACAGTAAAGTAAACGCTCACCAAGATTATCGATATCATACATTGCATACATAAAATCAATTTAAGTGATGTGCATAATGCATTAAAATACAAAAAAAACTAGATGCAAACCTGTTTTGCAGTAATGTCTGGTTATGTTAGATAGCCTCAAAAACAGTCAGCTTGAATCTCTGTCATGCCAACCCATCTCATAAAAAGTACATTAATTTGAACATAATTTGCATCAACTTACATTCACTTAACATTTAGTGCCAAAGCAGGAAGTAGTGGTCTGGTGGAGTGATTGATGGCCATACAAAGTGCTCGAGCTGTCACATTTGATAAGCAAGTGGATACAAATGAAGAAACAAAGGTGAAGTGATCCCAAAAAACATCCGGAACAGGGAACACTTTGAACAGGAACTAACTTGGGGAGAAGCAATGAGACTAATGAAACAAACACATTGCGACCCGACAAAGGAAACCAAGGAACACAGAGACTAAATACGGGAAAGCAGGCAGCATGAGTGATGGGTGAATCCATTCAAGGTAGAACAGATCATCAAAATAGGCAGGAAACACAAAGGCAGGAAGAAAAGTAGCACGAGACATTCTAGGACAAACCCTTTCAACATAAAACAGGAAATGCAAAGCTACAAACACCGAACCACGACATCAACACTGTAGGCCTGTCTCACATACCTCAAGTCTGTTTCACTATTACTATCTATCACTGAAACCATAACGACAGTCTTTGCCGAACCGGATGGGTTCACTTGCCTAATAAATACCACCTGTTGTGAAACCAGTTGTTCGCACAGCTGTCCTTAAGATGTGATAAATATGAAGTTGTGCTGGCTCACAGCCTCACAGTGTGCAACAACTCACTGTTGATACAAGTCTTTATCAGCACCTGGGAAGGTATAATCTTGTAAATGTTGCACAGGAAACCAATCCTACTTTGTTGATATCCATAAATGCCATAATCAAGCTTGAGCTACCATAAAACGGATATTGTAAGGTTATAAAATTGGTCAGTATGAATCTATCTGCAAAAATAAGGTCTGTGTGTTCAGTATAAATGTTTTGCCAATACTTTGATGAAACGTTCTGCACTTGAGCGCTAAGAAGTGAAAACTTTAACATTTATATAAAAAGCAGTGATATTTTCAAAGAGAGTAAGTCAGGAAGTTTTTCGTGTCCATGTGTGTCTTTATTTGATTCAGTATGATTTGTTAAAACAATCATTTACTGCCCAGAGAGCGTGTGAGTGCCTGTGTGCACATGTGTGCCAGCGCCACCGCGGTATGAACAGACCCAATGCAATATGTTCGGGAGAATACCTTGCAGAGAGCACAGCAGACAACAGTTCATTATTGCATGATTACCATATGCTTGTGAGACTGTGGGTTCAAACCTGGTTCAGATCCAACCGGTGATTCATGTCCCATCTCATTCCATCTTCCCTCACTCCGCTCAGTGCTGTATACAGTACACTGCATAATAATCAGAGCCACCTTTCATTAAAGAGACACGGTCTTTAGATCTTCCAATTTGTTTAGGATGAATGATGATGAAAAATTTTCCTCTGTACTGGTAATTTCTGGAGCAGATTCAAAGCCGATGATGGACTCCAGCCAGTTTGTAGCAGGTGATGTCAAGTCAAGTAACTCCTGTCTGTTAGAAAGAGGAGAGAAAAACAAGAGGCCATCTGTGCTTGTAGAGCTTTAGAAAGAACTGAACACAGGCTTACAAATTTCATTTTGTACAGATGCATGTGTGTGTGTGTGTGTGTGTGTGTGTGTGTGTGTGTGTGTGGTGTGTGTGTGTGTGTGTGTTGTGTGTGTGAATGCACATGTGCATGTGAGTGCGTATTTGCTAACTGGCAGTGATTCACAGATAAAAGCCTACAGAGAGGTTCAGTCACTAAAAGATTAACAGCGTGTCAGTGTCGTATGATTCAAATTTCTCTGCATTATAAATGTAAGGATGAGTTTAAAAATACACAAGACTGTGAATAATTCAGCCACTCCCCTCACACTCTGAGAGGCTTTTTTACTTAATGCTGCACAGTCACAGTGAGTAATGTGGAAAATAAATGAGGGGACCATCAGTGACTTAAGATATCACAGGTGCGATGTTTGATGCGAAACAGCATCAGTACTGCAAAACCTTCAGCGCAGTTGAATTGAAAACAGAGAAGGGGGCAATTAGTTTATTAAGAGTGGTGGTATAATTAGAGGGAGAAAATATACCACCCGTAGAGAGAGTAAATAAGGCAATATATTTGCCTCCATGGAGCTAAACTCACTCTTGTTGCCTTCGCTGCCAATATTTAAGATGGCAGTGAATGTTAGAACATGTTAATAAAGAAGATTTTAAAGCCTGCTATCCTGAAACCTAAAAATGGATTAATTCTACATGAAACTTTGTGCATCCACCCCTTGTTCACTTGACATTTAGCAAAAAAAAATACCACAAGAACCAAACTCTAAAGGCAAAATAAAATCATACAGAACGTCTTCTCTGTTCAACTAAAGCATATAACTACTCTTGATTCATAATAGGATGCTGCCTTAAATTCACAGTGACAAATTGCAATCTACAGGGAGCATGTCATGCTGGGCTTTAGGTGGCTTGTGCTTGATAGACAGAGCCGTGCGTGCATACTGCCACCCAGTGATATTGTGCGAAACTACAAGCCTCTATGAGTCATTCTTGCAGCCCGACTGCCTTCCTTCCTCTGCCCCTGCTGCAGAGGGACCCGGGTTGAGTAATAAATTAGTCTCTTTTAACATTCACAACTGATGGAAGGCAATCTCAAGGTCTGTGAAGATGGGGTTGAAAGGACTGTGTAGACGGTGAGCGTAGAGTGAAAAGACGGGGGAAGGGGGGAGTGACAGAAGGAGTGAAGCAGGGATTTGGGGCGCTTTAAAGCAAGAACAAGACTGGGTAAGCAAACGGAGCAGAGCCAAAGACCAGTCAGCCACTGACTGCAAGCACTATTCAGAGCAAAAACCACAGCATTCGTCAATGGGACAGAGGGAGAGAGAAGGAGATGTATGCAGATCGTCATTTTGAACTTGGAAAAATACATGCCTGCAGCAATGTTATTTAAGACGTAAAGAAAATTTTTTACCAAAAGAAGTTTATTTTCAGTGGCTCGCAAAATTACTGGTTCCAGAAAGTTTATAATTAGACAGAAGCCAGTGTACTTTATATAAAACCTGGCACTGAACACAATCCTCAAGGGCAGCAAAGGCTGTAAAAGTTTTCAGCATCTTTTATTTCCTCTATAACCTTGATGAGAAACATATGTTTGAAAGAGGTCATTGATGATGTGTGTGTGTGTGTTTTTGGATTATTTCAAGTTCAGTTTCACACGGAGCACAAGATGTTTGTCATTTTAACACGCGCTGATCGCACTCTGCATTATTTAATATTCAGCATTTATGGCAGGGAAATGTAAGTGGATTCGCAACACATGTGTGCAGTGCAATATCAGTAAAGTGTGATTCAGTTAGATCAGGAAGTCAATACATTTTAAATTAAGTTTATGCACAAAGAAAAATGGAGTGTGTTACCCGTCTGAATTAAAAACATACCAGGAGAGCTGAGACAAAAGGTAGTGTGGAAGCTGTTACCTTGAACATAGTGCTGAAAGGAAATGTCACAGGTGCTTATCCATTCACTGAACTCCTCTCTTCCATAACCTGCAGCGAAATTGCCATAAGACCTCTAAATGACTGTAGACTGTAGTCAATTTCCAGACCCAGAGCTCCATGAAGTCAAGTAATACCGTAGTCCAGTCCACCATGAAACGTATTAAGGCAGGTACTCTATTCATCTGAGGATAAATAGCTCTCCTTGCACTTCTCAAGTTAATCTTTTCTCTTGTGTGTCTTTTGTAAATGAATGTTTTTTTGGGGGGTTTTTTGTGCCCTTCATTTAATAATACAAGAATAAATATGCATGCTGGGCACTTCCCTTGCCATCAAGCCTTCTTTTCCACTCTGTGTTCAATCACAACCTGAGATGCAATATTCCATCACATAATTACCGTATGACAGGTAATTTCAGTCAAGTCAAACTTGAATACATTAAAGAAATCTTCACGGTATTATTTTAAAAACGCCATTAACGGATGATAAATATGATTTGATAACTGCCATCAATTAAGCTCTTACACGGGCCTTTATGTGCTGTGATTTATTTCGCATCTTACTGAAATATTGTCATCAATTTACGTGAAATATAGAGTGAAAATAACCACACATTAAATACACTAGTTTAAATAGGCCATACATTTAAATTCTCCAGTTCTCTCCTCCCCAGTGTCACTCTCAGGAAATTACATCATTACACCGTTTTTAACTAAGCTGCCCCGGGGCACCGGGCTACTTGATCCATCTTCATCTGTCTCCCTCTCTCAGATGACGTCCACATCATAAAGTTTGGCAGTCTGTACAAACACACACCGTGAAAGCAGAGGAAGCACATCGTGAAGGAGCGGTGACATTGACAAAGTGAGAGGGCGGCCGTGGTGCAATGTAACAGCACGTTGCCACTTATGAAAACACCTGCTCCACACTGTCAGCAACTTAACCTTCTATCACCTAAATCCCCACTGGAGGATTATATGTGACAGATGTAGGACAGGAGGGGGTCAGGGGGCGGGGGGGTGACAGAAGTGGCTTCATAAAAGTTGTTTTGGAGGAGGGGGAAAATAGAAAAACAACTGATGGAGACACAGAAGGAGTGAAGAGAGAGGTACAACAAACAAGTCGAAAAGAAGTAATTAGGAAAGGTGTGAGGACGGAGTTGAACTGCAAGACTTCATTAGCTTGTGCAATATAACAACACATAGGCACAATTTACTTTCCATCCACCAATTTGGTACATAGATCAACCTGCAAATCGAAAGCTTTACGTTCCAGCTCAGCTCCAATGGTCCGGTACAACACCTACAGTACTGCTGACACTGCTGACTGACCAATCTGCCTGTTGAACTCTGACTTTTCACTTGTGAACAAGATCGCACTTGGGGTAGCAACTCATTCCCGACCCAGTGAGAGCAGTATACAGTTTTCTGGCAAAGAAGCATGGCCTTGGTGTTGGAGGTGCTGACTCTCGTCCTAACCACTTCACATTCGACTGCAAACCGCACATGTGCATGCTGGAAGTCACGGTCTGAAGCCAACAGAACCACATCATCTGCAAAGAACAAAGAAGCAATTCTGTGGTTTCCAAACCAGACACTCTCCCCCCATGAGATCCTAACCATGAAAATAACAAACAGAATGTGATAAGAGACAATCCTGGTGGAACACAACACCCACTAGAAACATGTTTGACCTCTGCCAAGGATAAGGGCCCAGCTCTCACTCTGGTCATAAAGGGATACTCCCACAGTACCCTCCACAAGACTTCCCAGGGGACATGGTCATAAACCTTCTCCAAATATATAAAACACATGTAGACTGGATGAGAAAAACACCATGATCAATGTAGCAACCCTGCAAGGATAAAGAGCTCTACTGTTAGACTACCAGGATCTGCTCACTCCTCCAGGATCTAAGGTTTGATACTCTGTTGGATCCTTTTCTGGCCTAAGCTCTCAGAGGGAGAGCTTAGGTGTGTTATATCTGAATATATATCCAAATAATCTCCATGCAACACTGAGGAGCAGTCAAAACAGCCCGACAATGTCCAGACTCCCTCAGAATCGTTCTTAGCCTGGCCCCTCCCCAGGAACGAACTTGCCATGGGAGATGCAACGAGCCGGTATTGCCGCAGACAACACATCATTTTGAGTATATAAATTAACCATTAATCACACAAAAACAATACTTTCTTCAGGGCAGATGTCTAAAATATGCTCAAATGACTTTAATGATGTCATCAGGGTTATCTTGAGTTAGGTTTAAGGACTTTTGAAGGGTACGTACTGATACCGTTGACTTGCATTATGAGAAATGTAGGATCTAGTGCTTCCAGAGCATGACTCACTAGTTTTTCAGGTGTTTTTCATAGCCATTGGACAAATAAAAAATTTGACCTAATGGTAGCGCTACAGTAAAAGTTAAGACACCACCAAATTCTTTGGGATACATGCTCAGGGAACCATGAATGTCTATAACATTATGTGGTAAAGCCTCTAGCAGATGTTGAGATACTCACTCAGTAGACATCTCAAATGCTGTTTGGGGGTCGGGTGCACAGCAAACATACTTATTAAGGTTTTGTGTTTATATATAACAAAAAAGGAAAATGAAAAAATCTCATTTTAAAGATCTCAAGTGTCGATATTTGCCTCAAAGATACAGTATCTTATATGGACCATAATAGGGCTCATTCTCTGGAGACCTTGGATGTCTGCACTGAAATTTATTGGAAATCCATACAACAGAGATATCACTCAAAACCAAAAATGTCAACCGCATGGCTGTACCTGAGGAAAAGTCAGGAGATCACCAAATTGATTTGGATTCATTCTCTGGAGAAAATGAATGTCAAGATATTTCAGCCTGGATCAAAGTGGCTGAAGGATGATCAACTGACAGGCATCACCAACCCCCCTAAAAATGGGGACAAAATTGAAGAAGATCCCCTTTCAACAAAGAGTTCATTCTTTGTCAGCGCTGTTGTGGGTTTTGTACAGTATATATAAAGGATGATAAATGTGCCTTTTCACAGTTGAAAGGCAGCTAATGGAGCAGGCAGACTTGTTAGACAAAAGGCACTTTAACAAGGACATGAAAGACACAAAGGACATAGGAGTGTTCCTGAATTAACTCATCCTTCACCAGATGACAGATCTAACATTTAGACTGTGAGAGGTGTCGCACTGTTTGGTTATTTGCATAAGCTGCATCATCCTGCATGTTGTGGGGGTGATTTTTAGTCACTGGATCAAACTGTCTTCGTGTTGGCAAAGCATTACCATTCATTTTGTGATGTATCAGTGAAGCAATAAATATACAGATGACACAAGGTAAATTGTAGCAACAGTGTTTCATTACGTGTCAGAATAATTATTTTCCTGAGATGTCTTGTTGGTTTGATTTGATTTAGGGTGTCAGTTTTATTGGTGCTTTCATTTTGAATACCTGAATAATAGAATACTTGGATGTCAGTCTTGTTATAGAGGTATCAAGGTTAACATATTGTCATCTTATAACAAGGTTGTACAGTGCAATGTAAGTATTAAAGGCTAGGTTGTTTACACTGGCATCGCATAGTTGATTAACTATTTACTAATTCATTCATTAATATGTCATTAATAAGTACAACTTTCTATCAAGTTGTTAAAAATCCCTCTTTTCCACAGCATGATTCTGCTGTCCTCACTATGAGGTTATAATACTTACTTCAGTCCTACTTAATTTTGCATCATCCAGGGTTACAAGCATGACAGGTTGGATTTAATACTTATGGCATGTTGAGCAGCCAATAACTGGCATATACGTTTCCTGGGTCTGTTTCACATTAAAAGCCTCCAACCAGTATGAAATGTTTGTTTTTGCATTAGCAGTAACTTCTTTGTGTTATGTGTTTGGTGTGAGGAGAGTGGACAGTGAAGAGTAATGGTTGATATCTGTGAGGTAAAATTAAAAATAGTAACACAGAATTACACGCACCGTTTGCTGTGGCAACTGGCAATTTAACTCTGGCACGGGAACAGCGTACTCTGCCACTAACAATGAAAACTACTATATAGAGAGGTAATTACAATATACAAATACTTTGTTATTGTTGAACAAAATGGCAGCTGTAAATGGTATCAAAAACACGGTTTGATTTCATTGAAATTCAAAGGATTACAACAGACCTGTTATCAGCAAATAGAAAGGATAAATGCCATATTTTTTCATTCTTTTCCTTGTAATCATTAGTGAATTATTCATTAAAAATCCATTAAGGTAATTAGTTACAACCTATAAACTCTTTACAACGGGTGCTATATTAGAGAGTGGCACCTAACCTGCAGAATCAGGTGCTATAGCTTCAGGTACTGTGTGCTACCATTTTGCTTGACACTGTCTTCCTTCAGCTCTTTTCAAGTACTTATGGGCTTAACCACTCAGCTCTCTCGGTGCAAGTTATGACTGTTTAATCCCATCAACAACAGGGATTGCTGTCAAAGTATCATTGAATTTGACAAATGACACAGGGAGTACAAGTGGGATTCAGCTCAGGCACAGTAAAATGTTGATTCATGACTTCTTCAAAAAACCCTCTGGCTAACTTCCTCAAAGCTTGCAAGACTTTTCTGACCAGATTAATCTTCTATGCTCTGAACCAACTTTTCCTCACACACAGCAACACCAGGACTCACACTAAGGTCTTACAGTAGTCTCTATCCTGCATCAGTTAAGACATGTC
The DNA here is from genome assembly GCA_014281875.1 of Nibea albiflora. Lineage (NCBI taxonomy): Eukaryota > Metazoa > Chordata > Actinopteri > Sciaenidae > Nibea > Nibea albiflora. Next base: position 9,794,710 of record CM024789.1, on the reverse strand, counting down.
TTGTGTTTTTATGGTCTGGCTGGCTGGATTTGGCCACATCTGGGTTTTTTCCAGTCTGGACATTTTTTGTTAGATGATTGAGTTCTTACTAGTTGAGTTTTACTGCAGTGAGCAGATAACACAAACCACTGTCTAATTTATTTTACTTCTTGACAGTGTCCACAAATGATTTATTACCTCCTGTCACGGGCTCCTGATTGGGCCATTCCTGCTAAATGAGGCAACATTAGCATACAGTTTTATGAGGACACCATCCTTCAGGTCAACCCCCTCCCTCTGACTATCTCACCACTTGATTGGTGAGACTATTTTTGCGTTTTAGGGAAGGGTCTCAGGGGTTTGACTCGGGAACATTTAACATTTTTGGTGTGTGTGTTTGTGTGTGTGTGTGTAGCTGGCAAGAGGAGACAAATGTCACTTTTTCCAACTCTGACCTCAATTCTGATTTATATATTAAAATGTCTCTTATGATTTATGAACTGCTATGATTAAATCAGATAAAGGAAAGAAACATTTAGTTATTGTAATGCATATTGTGCTGAATAACCATTCTGTTGTAGTTAACTTGTCTCTGTATTCGGACTGTGTAGATATCCAAAAATTACTCAAAGTATGTATCTACCTCATGCCTTTTGTATATAACGTGTGTCTGTTTGTGTGTGTAACACTTGTAACTGCAACTGCAATACAAGAATTTCCCTTCGAGGATCGAGAATGAATAATAAATTGTGTAATTCACATAGGGAGGGATCTATTTTTGACCCAGTACTGGATTATATAAACCAATATTCTTGATTTAATCTTTGCTATAGACATTTTGAAAATGTTATCTTATACACGTCAAAGCAACTTAAAGTATCATAATTTCCTCCAGGTTAAGTGAAGTAGTAGTACTAGTGTAGTTTCGTATGAGACTAAATGGTTTAAGACAGGGGCGTCCAAACTTTGACAATGGGGGCCAGATTTGACAATGTGAAGATGCCCAGGTGCCAATACTAACATTTTAAAAATTAGAAGAAATACCAATAAAAGTTACATACAAATGTTCTGTAACATTTATTTCATTGTCACAATTATCTTTTTTTCATTGGCAATGTAAATAAATCTAAGGAAATCAGGCGTAAACAAATCTAGAAACCATTTCTGCCTTTATTTCATATCTGAAGTCAGAAAACACTTAAAATCTTAACCTCATGTTCATTTTAAAAATAACTTATTGTGAGCAATGCAAAAGTCTGTTAACATTTAAGTTTAAAACGTGTCACTCTTGCTCTTCTCTTTAATAAAATCATTCAGAAAATAATATTTTGTGTTACATCTACAGCAGTGATGTCCTCAGAGGCTCAAGTGTTTCGTTATGTCAACCAAAAAAAGCCAAATCTTCCAGCCATACAGTATCTGACCATCCAAGCAGGCCGTAAATAGTATCTTATAAAAATGAAGCTGCCGGCTGCGATTGGCACCCTCGCCAAACTTTGGACATGCTTGGATTAATGAGATTTGGACCTCCGCGGCCGCCGTACTTGTTGTCTCTGAATTAGTGTAGCTGTGGACTGTAGCCTATCCGTGCTAACTACTCGATAAAGCAATGGCTGAATACTCTCACGTAAAATCAACCAAACTGGTTTTAAAAGGTCTTAACAAAGGGTGAGTGCGTCCTTTACTTTTAGCACTGCTAGTCGCTAACATTAGCATCTGCGCTATTAACTAACGGTGCTGCTATAAACTGTGCTAACGCTAGCTGAGGCTAGCACGTTGTTGTTACGTTAGTGTGCGAGGTTAATTGTGTGTTTTAAATGAGACACTGTTAAACGTTTCACGATCAGTTTGGTGACAAATGCTGAAAATTTCACCTATGAAATCTCACCAGGCTGTTTGCAACTAGCTGTAGCTAACACGTTAGCCGCTTCTTAGGCTAGCTTTTAGCTAAACTAACCATAACAACAAACTAACTTTGTCCAAACGGTTTTATTGTGTTAATCTGACGAGCTAACGGTATAAAAACCTCTTCGTGTTTGTTCAGGTGTCAGGGCAAGAAACTTTTCAGACAGAAGACAGAAAACCAAATTACAAGCAGTAGGCTCCATCATTGTAAATGGACAAATAATAATAAGCAACTACTCTGACTCTGTTTAAAGCATATTGTGCCTTCTTCACTGCTTCTGTGCTTCATACATGCATGTAAGAACCTATAAAATAATAAATCAATTCATGGGGAAGCACAGCTAAATGTAATTAAAGATTGACTTGTTTTGCACTTGTAGCATCACTTTTGGGTGTAGTTACAGGTACGACCAGTGATGCTGAGCATGGTCAGATGTAAAACATGTTTCAATCAGACAGAGCAGTTTTTCAGCCCTGTGTTTAGTTACTCGTTAAAGTCGATAAGGGTCAGTCTCTTTAAAGGTCCTGCAACTTGTGTAAGAACAACAACAACTGACTCTGTCGTTTGTTTTTGACTTTAAGAGCCTCGCAGTTGCATTTTTAATGAAAATATATTCGCATATGACAAATGAACTTGCCCACCTGAGAGGTTTAATGTTTGGACATGCTTGCCAGGCCTCCCTGTTTTAGTGAGTCTTCTTTTACATTGTATTACTATTATAATTAATTTTTCATTCTTATCTTTTAACAGGAAAAAGAAGAAGCATAAAGACAAGAAAAGAAAAGCAGCAGATGAAGAAGAAAAACCTGATATTGTTGGTGTGTGTTTGTATGGACTGTATTTATAAATTCTAGAAGTCAGCCTTATTTTTTTATATCCTGTTAATATTCCCATTAAGCAGTGAATATTTTAGCTTGTACTATAGATCATTGAGACAACTAATATAGTAATATTTTGGGAGGAAGCAAGCTAGAGAAGTTTGAGAGACTGGATACAGAAATACTGCTCACTGTGGTTTTTGCTTGTCTTACCGAGTATAATGTCTGCTGCTCCAACATTTCCTCTTAGTAGAGTCTGAGCCTTGATGTTGTCATGGATTTCAAGCTCACAGCGTTGCCATGTGTTATTACACCTTTTGACGTTGGTTTCTCGCTCACCAGGTGGTTGGTGGGCTGTCAGCAACTTTGCAGAAATCACTGGAATGGTTGCCATAGAGATGCAGAACAACTCATACGTTCATGCCCTGGATAGTGGGCTCTTCACAGTTGGTGCGCCACACAAAGGTAAGAAGAAGCGTTGAAGTCACTTTATAATTCAGAGGAGGAGTCATGATTCATATGCTCGAGTGACTTTTACCCAGTGTGATCACTTTTTCTCAGCACAGTAGGAAATTTCTGTACTTGGGGTACCTGACTCAACATACTGTATAATTGCTTTTCAGCTATATTACATTTATTTCTGTGCACGAAAGAACACCTTGTATTAATGTTTGTACTCAATATTTCTGACTTTATTACTGTTTCATTTTTGTCTACATTTTCTGCTGTTGCTGGCTGTACAGTGGCAAGAATTTCTAATGCTCTAGAGTGTTTCTTCTCTTACCAGATACATTTCTGACACTTTTGGAAGTGCATCAGACGTGTATCTTTAGTAGGGTCTTTGTTTTATCAGGGCTTGACAGTTACAGTTGCCAGGTTGCAATTGACGTTCATTTTAAGAAATTGTCAGCAAATTCTTGGCCTTTTTAACATATAAAAATTAGAACAACAAACATAAAAATCTAAACAAAAATACATTTGTAATATTTTATATATTAGTGATGTTTGAAAAATGCAGATAAGTTTGACTACTCAGTAAATGCGCAAATTAATTCAACTGTACATGAACCAGATGCACGAAAAACAAAAAGGAAACTTTTAAAGTCTTGCGAGGTGAAGTCTAATGGCATGTTTGGACCCAGTGGAAAATCATATTGCAAAACAACCAGTTACTTCCTGTCATTTTAAAGAAATCTGAGACGAACATGACATGAACATAACACCTGCACTTTTTGTATTCCGCATACCAGGTCCTGAGGGTAGAGATGTTAACTAGTAACACTAAAAACTTGAGAGAAAAAACATACTACACAAGTTTTTTGTCTGGTTATTATAATGAAGTTTTTGCAGCTTTGTTTTATGTCATATTTTCATCATTAAGCTACCTGTATAACTGCACAGTATCTTAATTACTTAAAATATAAGGGCACTAAAATAAATGCAAACAAATATTTTCAGTTTATTAACCAAAAGATGCCTGGCAATGTTTATTTTTAAGTTGATTTGAGTCAGTGTTCACCCCTGGTTTAAGACGAGCTGCACTGATTAGTTTTTTGATCAGTTAATTGTTATAATCATCAACAAAACATTTCTTGGTCCCAGGTTCTCAAATTTGAATTGATGCTTTTCTTTGGCATTTTCTACCAGACTGGTAATGTAAAAAAGCTTTTTATGAATATATTGGTATATTCATATCACCCAGTTTTACTCTGGATGGTGAACTCATATATATGTAGCTGAGAACGAAAGAGTCAGGCTTTACCTTGAAGATATTGCAAAGTAGAACTCTAATATGATGCAGAGAAGCACCATGAAGGATGTTAGCGGCTTTAAATGAAGATGCAAATCCTACATCTACTGACTTATCCCACAGTCAGACAAACCTGAACTTAAAACTCACTTTTTAGATTAGTTTTACTGTAGGCTGCGGGCATTGTGGGGATGAAAGAGAGGGGGGGTTCCTCCAGTCCACAAAGCAGTAAGTATTTAAGTAGTAAATCCATATACCAGACTGAAAAAGCTGAACAGGGGTTGAGTTGAGGGTAAGAACAGAACTAACTCTGAGCGTTCAATCACTTCTGCCTCCAGGCACTTCTGAGGGAGTGGTGCTCATTGAAACAGTCTGCCCGGAACGAGACACTACTAACAATTAATTCAGCCCACGTTATGTGAGAACCAGTGAAAATGGCTGGGAGATTGAAACATCCCAATTCCCTCAGTGGGTCCTCGGCATGCACGGAGGCTCATTTCTAGGAGATGAAAGAGGACGTAAGCTGGCAGTATAGAAACAGAGATTAGAGATTTCCCCCACCATCTTCTGCAAAGGCGCCACACTGTGGATGGTGCAACATTCACCTGCAGGTCGGAGGAAATGCGCTGATGTTCTTTTAGCCAACTCTGAGGGTCACCATCTGACATATTTCAAAGATAATCAGCCTTTTGAAAAAGCATCTTATGTCACATTTTACTTCTACTTAATAATACTTTCCTCGTTAATGTCGCAGGCTGTGCTCTCCCTTGACCTGATCCCTGTGTGACGCGCTCCAAATTATGCAAAAGTTGGATTTATTGTAAAGGTCAGACAGTGACCTAATCACTGGCAGATCACTTTTATGAAATCATGAGGAACCCAGGGGACCTCGGTGTAAAATAAAACATTTAAATGCACACAACAGTTCCCTATATATCTTATTCCAAATGTCTCGGGGCTGCTGAACTGGACCAAAGCGCCACCAAGCCAGAGGGTTTGAATTATTAATTACAAGAATGCATGAGTAAAACAGGCAGTAGGTCTCAGGGAATTTGGTGTGAAAAGAAATTATGTACATGTTAATACCGACACATTATTGTTGCACAGTAATTAATTAAACATTTAATTGTTTTTGTGTGCCAAAAGCCTTTTTTAACAACTAAAATATGGTTATAGCTCAAACTTCATCACAGAATATTTTCACTTTGCTTCGGGCGAACTGCGACAGTTTCATTTTTTTGTTTTTTGGTTGCAGGTAGAGAGAGGAGGATTAATGACAAAACATGTAAACACAACACAAACTGAAAGAAGCAGCAAAATTCTGCATACAGACGGATATAAAGCCTTTCGAAAAGCCACAGCAACAACCATAAAATCTTTAAAAGGTAAACAGTGTTTTATAATGTTTCAGATGATGAAGGACCTGACCCTCCAGAACAGTTTACTGCCATCAAGCTGGCAGACACAAGGTGAGTACACAAAGACAAACAGCACTTTGCATTTGCATCCACAGATAATCCTTCACCAACAGATTTTTTTTTTTTTTTTATATAGTGTCTCGTTGTACAAGCATAATTTACTTCCCTTCGTGGACTCGTCTTGCCTCTCTTATTCGAGGTGCTGCCCAGTCTGGAGATATTTCTTCAGTTGTGAATCTCAGATAAACTTACAACTAATATTATTTAACCTTTTATTGTCACAAAGACAAAACATTACACATGCTGGCTTTCTCAAAAAACATCAGACCGTTCTTTTCACGTTGTGTCTTTTGGAGCAGTGCAGCAGTAATTTCATTTGGACTTGTTGTTTTTGTGCTGCAGGATAGCCTTGAAGTCTGGATATGGCAAGTACCTCGGTATCAACTCTGAGGGTGTGGTAGTGGGGCGCTCTGATGCCATTGGGGCCAGGGAACAGTGGGAGGCAGTTTTCCAAGATGTGAGTGGATCTTTTGTCGATGCATATGTTGATTCAACAAGCAGGCGTCAGATAGAGGGTGATACAGCTCTTCTTTTTCACTATATGAAGAGGTGTAACGTCAAATAATTGATGTAATTGAATTCATAAGTTGCTAATCAAAAAAAGTAATCAGCTACTACTAACTACTTAGTCATTTTAAGCAAAAATAAAATAAAAATTCCCATATAATGTATGTGCCCATATAAATAACAATTCGACTTTGAGATACATACACACTTGTTTTTACAGCTGTCCCTTTCCCTTCACGGCTCCCCTCATGGCTGATTGGAGTTTTAGCCCATGAGAGATAACACTTAGTTGGGAAGACCTAATTCATTATGCAGAACGCATCTACCTTATCACTGGAGCGCACCGCTCGCCTTGATGCTTTGTTGAACCTATAAACAGCCTGCCCGGCACAACCTTGAGACTCTTTTACATCAAATATCAGGCAGCCTTTCATGCCTGTCACAACAACCAATCCCACCGCAATTCTATCTAATCTACTGCCTCCTCTTCTGTTTTCTCTCTGTTCTGCCTCAGGGCAAAATGGCACTCCTGGCAGCAAATAGCTGTTTCATCTCCTACAGTGACAGTGGGGACATCGTGGCCAAGAGCAAGACAGCAGGGGATGACGAGATGGTGAAGGTGATGTGTAAAATGTGTTCTTCCAGAAGGTTGCATGTTAATCCTTTCATTTTAAGCGCGCAATCTCAGTGGGGGTCGTGACTCTGGAGATGGAAGGGGGAAATGTTCATGGCCTTGCTTCACGGGGATCAGGGTATTGATATTTAATGCAAAACTTCTCTTTCTGTTTTTTTTTTTTTTCCCTCCCCTTGAATGATAAACAGATCAGGTCGAATACGGAACGAGAGGCCAAGCAAAAAGACGACATTGCAGAAGAGGACAGGGGCAACGTGAAGTCCTGTGAGGTCAATTATGTGTACGTAACCTTCGCAGTGTGTTACCTCAGCTCTGGCTTAACACACAAGCAGCCCAATCAGTATCAAATGGAGAAAACCCATGTTGGCTTCTCTCTGCACAGCCTTCGTATTAACTGTCTGTCATTATCTGCTGTGTTCAGTAGTGCCGCATAAAATGTGCAATTAAATGTGCCAATCAGAGTTCTTTTTCACCAAAGTGCTTTGAATTAGGCCGGTGGGAAGAGGCGTCTGTTGTTAGTTTGCATGCATGTTAAATGCAGAGCGACCGTAGAAAAGCCCAGTACGTTACACTGTAATGCAATCCATAATAATATTTATGGAAGTCTATCATGTGCTGCAAGTGTACGCATCTGAGTGGTTATTAACTGCACTGCTTGGATTTGGTTGGTCACAACAAGGTATTGAACACGTGAGAGGTCACAGTTTTAAAGAGTTTGGCAGCCACAACAATACAGCCTCAGGAATTATAATTGACTCCTCTATGACGGAGTTTAAAACATTTTACATTTTATGCTTTGAATTTTGTTCAAGGAATTAATTGTCACATTCATAAAAACTCCCAGGCTGCTCTCCGGGCAACATATATCAGTTTGTAGTTCTGTTATCACACTCTCTTTCATACATACAGGTATAAACAGTATGAACAAACATAGATAGTCTGTGTCGGATTGGATTGTTTAGGGAGGTATTTTTGCTGTCGTTATGTGTGTTGGTTACGAGTGATAGATTTGGCAAAAAGATTCTCTGCACAGGGTCCACTTACTTTGTGTTTCTGAAGCTTTCCGCCACATCCTTTGGCCTTTCCCAGCAGATGAGCTGCTTAGCTGTCATGGAGATTTTGTTTTGAAATGATGTGTGTGTCCCTGCACATTACAAACACCCTAAAAAAACATAAGTATCTCTAGGCCGTCTTGTTTCTCCTGTTTTAGATGTCAGAAATAACTTTTCTAATTTGGTATCTGTCCTTCAGGGACCACTGAGCAGGATTTAGTGGCTTCTGGTGGTGTAGTTACAGATTGCAACCCCCTCCACTCAACCTCCTATTCCAGGCAAAACTATAGTGGCTGTGAACTGAACAAAAAATGTGTCCTATCCCGAGCCAGTGTTTAGTTTGTCTGTTCTGGACTACTGTAGAGACATGGTGGTTCAACATGGTGCGCTCCATGGAAGATCACCCACAGCATCTGTAGATATAGGTTAACAAAAACATTTTTTTGTAAACATAGCTCCCTAAATCTTACATACTGGACCTTTCAAGCTGTTGTCATATTGTTCAGTAATTATACTCGTGTTTCACAGCGGCTTGGCATTTTACGGTTTAAGCAGTATACCTTTCAGCCTCCTCGGGGAAAAAAAAGTGCCAAAGCACTTTATTCTGATTGAGGGCAAAAACTGTGATTTCCTTCCCATTATCCTTCACGCCGTGCCGGTACGCACCGACAAGATTTTGACAACAAAATCACATCCCTGGCTGTGAGATCACGGCTCTAAACTACTGCCTCATCAGTCCAGCGCCTTAAAGATGCAATTGATGGTCTGCCGTTGTGTGGGATGAGAAAGCAGGCGACGCCACGTTTCAGCTTCCGATGCTGCGAGTGTTTTATATACGGCCCGTCTGCGGCCTATTAAGTTCCAGGCAATACGTCTCGAGCTGTTTTTTGCTTGGCACGCTTTGGCTTGTGTTCCGGCGCTATTATTTGTTTTAGATGAATGCTGGGGAAATGGACTCATCATGTTGACATGTTGATAATGGCTGCCCTTGAGCCTGTAGCTTGATGTAGTGTTTAGCGTCTAAAATGCCTTTCAGGATGGAGTGCAGCTTTAGAATCATAAAACACAGGCACGGCCAAGAGAAACAAAATAGCAGAAGTTTCTGTCTAGATGCCGTGGTTGTTTTGGACTCTGTTGTAGATATTTAAATATATATTCAAGATTGCCTACATTAAGATAACATTTTAATATCTCCGGTGCACATTTAAAATGTTCATGAAGGTTCACAGACCCTATCACACAGTGCAGTAGTACCTTGCTATATTTCTGGCAGAGCTCATTAGATATTTATAATTTCAAGCTAAACGCTTGTTTTAGAAAAAAAGGATAGTCCCCTTATTTAAAAAAAATCCATTGGTAAAACCTCCAGCCATAGCTGAATATTTAATAGTGCACTGTATGTTGATTTGTGGCAGCTAGTCAGCTTAGCCGTTCAACCTATTGATATTTAGCTGCCACATTCAACATTTAGATACTCTGATTTAGTTAATTTTTGGTCTTATTATCTCGCCTCAGTGTCAGTTCTCAAAAGGGGATAAGTGGTGAAAATGTCAGTAATTTTTGTGTGAGTGTGTGTGTCTGTGCGTGCGCGTGCATGTGTGAGAACAGAGTGGTGAGTCATTAGCCTTCGCACATCCTTTTGTAATAGTCTTATTAATGTTGCTGTTGCTGTTGCAGGAAGAAGTTTCAGAGTTTTCAAGATCGGCGGCTCAGGGTTAATGAGGAAGACGCCACTTTTCTGAAGAGAGCCAGAACAGATGGGAAGTTCCACGAAACTTTGCTTGACAGGTGTGAAAATAAGCTCATTATATATTTATTCTCAAGCACCATGTACACATTTTTTTATATTATGATGTCTTTAAAGTGGAACTAAACCCCCTCTCTCCCACCATATCTGTCCACGCTGGACAGAGTCGGCTGGAGCTTCGACAGCCACTCAAAGCAAATTCACGGCCATTTGTAAAAGTTTCTGTGTTAAATGTGTTGTGATGTTGGCTAAACTAGTAACAGAGACTAGATTCGTCTGGGAGTGGGAGTATGACTACATAGCAGGCCACAGTCTGTAGAGTTGAGAGACATTGAGGCACAAAAGCTGCCCCCAGATCAGCCACTACCAGAATTCAATTGCAATGTTTCATGCATATTAATAGCATAATATGAATCGTCAACATTACTAAATAGCCATATATATTGGTTTTCATCTGTAAAAAGTGGTTTAACGGTTTAGTGTTTCATCATGAATAAAGGAAGAATTTAAGAAATAAATCTCCATCCACGAATGTGAGTTCATAAAAAGAATGATGGTAGAATGAGTGCACAACTATATGGATCCAGATATAAATGTAACACACACACTGCAACGGCACCAGCCCTATATTTTTGGTGTGTTTTTAAAATATGTGTGAAAGCTTGTAAGCAGGTAGTTCAGGTAGCCTCATGCTGTCAGTATAACAGACTGCAAAATCTGTTCATCATCCTTGCAGTGGTAGTAACAAGTCTGATATGTGAGAATTTATGCATGGTGTCTTATCATAAACGAGTCAACAGAAGCAATAAACAAAGCTGCATATCCACTGGCATGCAGTAGCACTGGTATGCTCCCACTCCGAGGTGTGAAAAACACAATTTACAGTCATTTATTTTGGGAGTAGACATTAAATGAATATTAATGAATTCAATAATATCAACAGCTAATAGATTGATTCCAGACACTGAATGTAACATGTCGCTTTTTTGTTTTCCTTACAGGAGAAGCAAAATGAAAGCAGACAGGTACTGCAAGTGAAGACTCAACTTTATTGATTACTGCCATGTCTTTGTAAATGTCCTGATTTTATAGATTTGGTGATTTGATCTGACATTTAAAGTTCTGTTTTTGATGTTTTTGATTTTTTTTTTTTTAAATAAAATGACGTGGTTAAAATCTGTTTTGCTGGTCTGTATATTTTTGTAGTTGGTTGGATTCATCTCTTACTTTTATAAAAATTCCAGTGACCCATTTGACTGCTCTGTGTTAATAATTAACCATCAGTTTCTTATGGAACAAATATTTGTTAAACCTTTGGGCTATACAGAGTCCATGTGCTCCTGTCGTCACATTTACTTGTCTGCTGTCGTGTTTGCTCTTCATTCATAGCTAGATAATCTCTCTTGATCTCTCACTCTGGAAATTTGCAAGCATTAAATAATAATGATCAGCCATGTTGTTAGAATGACAAACTTTTTTGTAATTGTATACAGTGATGGAGAGGTCAGAAAGATGTTATATAAACTATAACTGAGCTGGTAACACTCATTGGGCAAATGACTGCCAAAACTGACCTTTAACTAACCTTTGATGAAAGGTCAGAATTTATAATTTATTTATACTGTGACTCTAATCAGTTTGACTCAGTGATGTTTATGAGTTTATGTAATGAAGTTAAATGTCACCCGAAAAAACATACACAACACTTCATAGCCAAAAGTAAGTGGACGTCTGTGTGATTGCTGAACATCTTGTTATAAAACCATCATCACTGACAAAACAACCTCAATCCTTGTCAGGAAGCTTTCCTGCAGGGATTTGTTCTCATTCAGCCCCAACAGTATCAGAGGGTTAGGCTTTGATTTTGGCTCACAGTTGACATCGACATGTTGAAGTAAGAACAGGGTCTTCCTCAAACTGTTGTTTCAAAGTGGGAAATACTATTGTCTAAAATACTTTATATTGTAGGATAAGCTTCCTCTTGGAGGCTGTCTCCAAATGACAGAAAAGTGTCTCACCACTCAAGTATGTACTATTTATCTTTTAGCCTTTTGTGTGAAATAATTCATTTAAGTTATTTTAAGTTATTTCTGATAAGTTTAGAGGGTAACTAATGTTACTCTTGGTGGAATAAGTCACACACCTCTGAAATATGGTTTAATATATTACACTAGATTGTATTAATAGTGTGAGCTGGACTTGTCTGGGGTGTGCCCTGCCTCTTGCCCAAGGTCAGCTGGGATAGCCTCCAACCCCACCGTGACCCTGATGAGGATAAATGGCTACAGATAATGGATGGATGGATTTAATAAGCATGTATGTTGCTTTATGTAAAATATTATTTAAGATAATATTTCTTATTTATGAGTATCCTCTATCTGCTACTGTAACACGTGAATTTCTCTGGTGTGTGATCTTATCTGATGTGTGTGTGTGTATACAAAGTTTACTTCACCACATGAGGTGAAGTTACTTGGTGAAGTTGGAAATAAATATATGCACACACTTTTTAACAGCCATGCAGGTGTCACAGGAGGAAGTAAAATGTAACTAATAATAACAAACACAAGAATAAACCACATGAGGGGTCATGTTATGTTATTTAGCTTCATTTCCCTGTGGAAACTACCACTGGGCAGAGTTTGGAGGGGTGTTTTGTATCAGCTAATTTCTCATTTTCTCCATGTCTCTCGCTTTTTTTATCTGGCAAAGAATGGAAAACGAATCACTATAACTGTGAATTCGTCTGTGAATTATTTCTGGTTTATTTGTATTAAAATGCATTGTTTTATATATGTGTGACCGCTTCCGGACTCCCCTCCTGTGCATAAATCTGAGCTCACTGTCACGGGATAAACAGCAGCAGCTTCCGCAGTAAACTTGTTTGAAACGTCTCTGAACATCAAACATCAGTCTGACTTCAGTCCTACAAACATGACTCAACGTGTTTTTATCTTTTTAGCGGCTTTATTTGCCGTCGCGGGGACGCAGTTTATCCCGCCGGTAACTATTGCACAGTTTAACACATTACTTTCACAGATGCTAGTTGTTATTGTCTAACTAATGAGCTGCGTTTGTGTGTTTATTTACAGTATACAGAAGACTGTCGAACAGATATGTATCCACCAAACGGCCCCACGTAAGTAACCTTAAGTTTAAGTATTAAACTGTTAAAACAGCTGCAGAGAGTCCCTGTTTACTCAGTTAGCATGCTATGTGCTAAGTCACTGATGTGTTTAGGAACCTGTTCTTCATAACTGAACTGCTGCCTTCACTTGCTGCTCGTAATTCTTAATATCCAAAGTCTCAAGTTAGTAGTTACATGCTGTATGACTGGAAATAATAATATTGGACACTGATTAATTGACTCTGATTTCCTGGTTGCTGTTTATTCTAGATATCAAATGTCACAAAGCATCTGCTGGAAGAAATGAAAATGTACATTAAGGCCTGATTCATTAACCGATGTTGAATAATTAATCAGGCACTTCCAGCTGTGAAATGTCTGCTGTGGCTTGAGGAGATTTTTAAAGTCTGAAAAAATAAACCCGATAATGTCATCGGGGTTATTTTGTTGGTTTCAGCTTCAGTGCTGGAATAATTGTTGGATTTATCTTTAAGATGATTTATCATTGAAGACACTGGTTCTAGCTTATCCAGTGAAAGAGAAGGTGTGCTGCTTTTTCTCTGTTTTATATCATTACAAAACCACTGACAGTATAAAGAATGGACAAGCATATCGTATCATCTGGGATTTGTGTGTGCAAGACCACTGTTGCAAATATGAACAGCTACACTTAATAATCACAAACTTTGCTAACATCTGAGCATCAAGCAAGACCTAGCAGCCAGCGAATATTACATGTCCAACAACAGCCACAATGGGAATGATAGAGGCGCCATTCACCCTATTACAAGACCGTGTAGCTTCAACATGATAGTTACGGTAGAAAACTTGGATAATAACACTTGGTTAATGATGGCCATTTTAAAATTTTCATTTCATATACTATTTTTAATTGGTAGACTGATGGCAACTGATAATAGTTGCAGCTCTGCTGTGCTTCAAGGCAACATGCATTTCAAACTGTGGCCAGAGTGTTTACCAAGAAGTTAGTTATAGAGGAAGTGTGGGATCAAGTGATTTTGGACTTTGGCGCTTAATAGGAAATGAGTCAGAAGTCAGAATCTCATTCTCTGCAGCATTGATTTTGACCGTACTTCATTAATCCGTCTCTTGCAAGTACCCCAAATTCATGGAAGTGAAGTAGCAAATTGCACAGGCATGCCATAAATTAGTGACGTTAGATTTGCACCTTCCCTTTTAGAATGAATTTCATTATATGTCTTCCTTCTGTAATTTAAAATTGGCAATACATTTGGTTTTACATCAGTTTTTCTCTTTTCCATTGCATTCAGCTCAAATTTACAACAGCACTTGAAGGCAGCATATTCACTTTAAATGATGCTGCAGTATTTTTTTATATATATAAAACTAGGCCTGTAACATTCGTCTTAATTATTATTCAACCTCTTGATTATTTTGGATGTATCTGTTAATTGTTTAATCTATAATTTGTAACACTTTCAAATTGGTCATATCTGCAGGTGTACAGTGATATAATATTTAGTGTGATATATAAATTTGAGACACTAAAGCCAGAAAACTTGGAGAATTGTAACAGAGGCATTCAACGTCAATTAATTCAAAACAGAAAAATAAAAATCTAATCCGTGATGTTGTGAATAGGATGTTCTCATTATTCTTCAGTAGTTTTTCAGCCTCTCTTTTCTAATCAGCTTCAAAGGGCCCGTCAGTTGGTACACAGTGGACCTCGACTTACCGCCCAGCAAGAGATGGACAACCGTGATCACTGACAAAAAACCACAAGTAAGAACGCTGTCAAGTACTCTTGGACTAGTCACACATAAATGTCACCCTTTTCTTTAACTCATACTCTCTTTCTTTTAAGCTGGTAGACATGATCCAGGCCATCAAAGACCTGGCTAATGCCTTTGTGCCCAGTGGGAGACTAATAGAGCTGGTCGACATTACGCTGGTGAGTGTCGTTTTGTCTCTCTGAACTATGTTTTCCACAGAATAACGACAGGCTTTTACAACTTCAGTATGTTTTATTGTGTTCTGCAGCCTCTGATGGTCGACACGCTCCCAGATCCTTTTGGTGGGGAAATCAAAGGAATTGCAGCTGATTCGGGAGTTTCTCTTGGTAAGACAACACAAATCTTCTCAACTTTCAGCAACTTAGGGGAAAAAAATGCCCCATTGACCTCTCCCTTTTGATTTATCTAGGTGAAGTCGTCTTGTTCAATATCTTCTACGAGGTGTTCACTGTGTGCACATCAGTCGTTGCAGAAGACGAAAAGGGTGAGTCATCATCCCGAATCAGATTGATTAACTAACTTAAAATAATCAGTACTTAAATGTTTTTGGGCTGTGCACTCTTACAGGTAACCTCATTCATGGTAGAAATCTGGATTTTGGATTATTTATGGGGTAAGAATCACTCTTAAAAAACAAAAACAAATCACAATTTATTTTTTAAAAGGTTAATAGTCTTGACTCCGCTCCAGGAAAATAACATCTCATGAGATGGAATTGTTCTTCTTCGCAGCTGGGATGTGAAAAACAAGTCATGGATCATTGCTGAGAAGCTGAAGCCTCTAGTAATCAACATCGACTTCAAGAGAAATAACCAGACTGTCTTCAAGTCTACAAACTTTGCTGGATATGTTGGCATGCTGACTGGCATTAAGCCTGTAAGTCACTGAGTATTCAATCAACAAAATATTGAATATCAGTGATAGCTGTGGAGTTGTACTGTATACTTCTTGCACATTTCTGAATGTGAAAGGTTAAATAGTTGCTTCTTATTTCTCTCCCAGCACATATTCACTCTGACTATGAATGAACGCTTCAGCCTGGATGGAGGATACATCGGTAAGTGATTTGCTCCGTACTGTTTCCACAGACATTGACAGAGAAGGTCTCTGCTTCATGACTGCTTGTCATCTAAGTCTCTAAATCTGTTCATACGCAGGAATCCTGGAGTGGATCCTGGGGCAGAGAGATGGGATGTGGATGAGCTTTCTCACCCGCTCTGTCCTAGAAAAGGCAAACAGGTATTCCTCTTTTTGATGTTTTTAGAGGTGCATTTTTGGCCATTCGTGTTGCTGTAGAGCAGCTTAATGTGGAATCATGATTATTTAAGCTGATGCCATAGACACTAAGCAATTTAGCCAAGATAGCCTAACACTGATATAACTTTAGATTACACCAAATAGATTCAAATGTCTCAAACCAAACCCTCCTGCGGATGCCTGCCTCCCACTTTGAATACCTCTACTGTCGATGGTGGTGGACGGAAGTTTCACATCCTTTACCTAAGTGAAAGCACCAAAACCACACTGTGAAAGTCTAGAACTACAAAGTGAAATCCCTGTTAATGTTGCTTAAGTGAAAGTAGGTGAGACTGTTTGAAAAGTAACATTTTACTGTCACTGTTGGTTAGGTATTTTGAAAGTATTTCCAACTACCAGAATGGATGAATCGACTAATTATTTCTGCTGTACTTAGATCATGCATACTGTGGTAGATTCATAACAAAACATCGTATTTTATAAGCTCTCCATATGTTGTGTAATCAAAATCTTACTTTTTAAAAGTAACTAAAGTTGTTAAGTAACTAGTGGAGTAAAAAGTGCAACATTTTCAATTGCAACAATTGTGCTGAGCAACAGTATAACAGGAGAAGAAGGAGGCTATAAGGTCTTTGCAAATGTTTTATTGAGTAGAAAATGTGTTCAGCGTGTTCATCAGGTTGAAGATTTAGATGATGCAGTTTGCTGACAAACAAATGAGGAGCAAAAAAAATCCACATTTTTATTAGACTGAACGCTCCACAGGGTCCCGAAATACAATGCTGTAATCAGTTTCAAGGAGAGTTTATTTAGAAAACACGGTTCAACAAGGTAACTGAAATGCGTAGCATAAAACAATATTGAGAGAAGTGATAAAAGAAACACACAGCAATAGAAAAAGACATAAACAGGAATTAAGAGTAAAATAAAATGCAAGATAAAAAATAAGACAAATTTGAATGAAACGCATTCATCAGGAGAATAAAAGCGACAGTGCAGCGGAAGATGTTAATGAAAGGCAGTGGCACACACAACTGAACTGAGAGTCGAAGCGGTTTGTTCCAGATTCATGGTGCATAAAAAGTGAATGCTTCCCCTCCGTGTGAGGTGACGACGCCTCTGTCCAAACAATGAGTCTTGTTCTCGTCTCACCAGCTATGAGGAAGCCAAAGCTCTCCTGGCTCAGACAAAGATGTTGGCTCCGGCCTACTTTATCCTGGGAGGAAACAGCACAGGCCAGGGCTGCATCATCACCAGGTCCAGACTGCTCAGTATTGATATCCTCGAGTAAGTACTGGGGCTGATTTTATACTTTTTAGAACATTTAATGTGATAAATACGGGGATGGTTCCTGAATACAGGCGTTGGAGTCTTTTAAGTGCTTAATCACCGTATGTGTCTGGATTCAACTGAGCTCTGTCTGACTGTGCCCTTTTTAGCATCTAGATTTTTGTACTAGAGTCATAATGACAGTGCAGTTTTTCTTGTGAAACGCCGCTTGAGGAACTGATGACAGCTCTGCTTTCGGATCACCTGCTTTTAACTCCTATTTCGCAAATCAGCTGCTTATCACATGATAAGGTTATTCGGGTTTATTCAATTATTGTATTTCAGGATTGACCTGAAGCTGGGCCGGTGGTACGTCCTGGAGACAAACTACGATCACTGGAAGGAGCCTTTGTTCCTGGACGATCGCAGAACTCCTGCCATGAAGTGTATGAACCAGACCACACAGAAAGTGAGTACTGAAACTCTTTGGCGTGACAGATTTTTAAGCACATCTGTGAACGTTCAGACAGTCATGTGATTTTTAGGTCTGAAGTACAAGTCTGTCACATCACATTCCTGTTTTATCAAAGTGGTAAGACACCTTTGATCTCTCTTTTTTTTTTTTTTTTAGAACATCACACTGAAGACCTTGTACGATGTGCTCTCAACAAAACCGGTGCTAAACAAGGTGAGTGTTTTTAATGACGCATGTGTTCATTACTCAAAAGTTGACTTGAAATAACTTCATCTCATTGTGTTTCACAGCTGACTACATACACAACGCTGATGCAAGTGTCTGAAGGAAAACTGGAGTCGTACGTACGTGACTGCCCAAGCCCGTGCATGCCGTGGTAACGGTCCAACAACCACTGAACCCTGATGAGTTTGTAAAAGCGTAAAAGCATTTTGCACAGCGATTAATCACCTGAACCAAAGTTTGTTTTTCAGCTTTGAAAATACTAAATCCTGCTTTGTTTCTGTGATGACGGAAACCGGTACATGTTCTCTTTCATTTGTACTGTAATTGTGGATTATTTGCAAGATGAGTCCATCAGTGGAGCTCAACACGGGATTAGGGACCCCAGGATGAATTCTTGGGTATAATTAAATTAATGTAAAATTGTTTTGTTGTTTTTTATGTGTAATTTCTCAAGCCTACAGCCTACAATCACTGTTTCGTGACTGCACTTTGTGGCCGTGTTTTTAGTTAGTTTTAAAACATTAACTTTTATACTTTTAAGTGTCAAAATGTTAACGGCTAAAGGAAGTCTGTCTCCACACACTGTTAAACATACCTCACAGCTGACCACTTTTTTTTTAAAAAGCATTTCATTAAAGGATTACCACATTTGAGGTTGTATGTCTCTGTCTTTTACCATGTGAGCTGGTTACGTGTTGACTGTTTTCTCGTGTGGCCTCAACCAAGAATTATTTAAATTGCATTTACGTTATCCCAGTTAACAGATACATGGGAAATGCTCACCACAATCACAGAGGTGACATTGGTAAGGTGATTTATTTTATTTTTTTTGGTTTTCAGTTCATTATCATACAGGCCTATAAAAGTGACAAATTCTCACTATGTTGGAACCAGAGAATATTTGGGATTTATTGCTTGCTGGAATGGATTCATCTGATTTAAATAAATAAAAGTCTAATCAGATCTGTTCTCGCATTGTGCAACAGTGTAACCTACGTGACACACTGGATAAGTAGTCTCAAGAAAGTCGTAACACAGAGCATTAAGGCCACACAGTTAACTACACGGTGTAAAAAAAAAAACGTCAACACATTTTTGAAAGTTCCAGCATTTTATTATTTAAAACTTATTACTGTAGTCAACATTTTAATTACATGAAAATCAATGGGGATTAACGATTAACAGAACAAAACCGTATATAAAGATGGGATAAAAGTTAAGTCTGAGCTTTGAGCTCTGATATAAAGGAGGAAAAAAAAGTGTTGAACAAGCTGGAGAACCAAATAGCTGAAGTCAGCTAGGCTACGGCTGAACTGCCATCCTACTGTAATCTCTTTATAATTAGGTATCAAGTGCAGAAAAGACGAGCTGTACAGCAATAAGGCCAGGCCAAGACAAGTAACATTAAAAAAAAGAATCACAACTCATGTCAAACTGATCCCAGAACCAAGAAAGAAAGACTAAGGCGGATCCGAAGAGGAGTTTCAGTACTAAAAAGATTCAAACAGAGGCTTAACTTTCATTAATCAGCAGCATCAAGATGACCCCCTCCCCAGATTACCAATAAATCACATTAAACACTGAGGAATAAAATGAACTAAGTGTTGATTATGTGTGGATGTTTTATCTGTTGTGCATCAGAGTCACAGCTAACTTGTGACGAATATTCACGAAGCGTTTGCTCCTTTTAAACTAGCAAGTCAAGAAACAACAATCATACATCGAGAGCAGACTGAGGGTGTAAGCATAGTGTTGCTAAAAACAGTAGATTCTGAGACATGGGGATAAATCTTTACACGCTCTGAGCACCGACAGTGTCTGAAAAGGACAAAAGGAAAATAGTTTTAAAAAAGAAAAACATTCCTGTGTGGATGTAAACATGGTAACAAGAGGCGCCGTCTTGGCTTTTGTTGGGTATTTGGTAACTACACAAACAGGACTACAATACAAACTGACAAGGATTGTAATCCATACCTGGTTCCTTCAGTGCATGTGCGTTTCCCACCAGCCCCGTCAGCGATTCAGTGTTCCCGTTGAGGATCTCCACAGACAGGTTGTTGTTCTGCTGCTCCTCCACTATCCTCTTCTGTAGTTCCTCCTAATGTCACAGTACGCAGTGTATGAATACATAAAACTTCTCTTTAATTAATAGAGGTATTACGTATCTCCAAACCCACGATTCAGTGTGACTTTTGATTTCGAGATCACAATTTGAATGCTAACTGTACAAGAAGGGTTTACAACAGCGGCTTCACTTCCCTCACCCGCGTGTGGGTAATCTGAAACCTAATGTCTGACACAGATGTAGAAAGTGCTTTGTGCTATAAAGAGTAGTTACTTCAGTCACCTGTAACGTGGCTAGATTAGCACAATAATTACTGACACTGGCCATGGTGTCAAGTAGCAGGTTACCCACTAAGATACGCTGTATCGTCGGTGGACAAACACAAGTATGTAGTACGAGTGGAGGGAGGGGGGAAAAAAACAACTAAATACTATATCAATTTTTGGTTTAGAATTAATGTGACACCGCTATAAATGAATACTAAATATAAACATCTTATGAGTGTTTGACGCTGTTACGCACCTCGCACATGACTGTGAGCTGCAGTGGCAAGTCATCCACCTTCACAAAGTCCTCCTCGTCAGACTTCTGACTGGTGTTGCCAGAGCCCATCTCCTGCATCGACGACAGTCATAAAATCAGTACACCACAGCACCCAGTCAGGGCAAAGTATCCAGTGTGTTACTGGTGCGTCACGGTGCTTTGACTGGGATACACACAAACACCTGAGCGCTTAGCATCTTCAGTCTTGGACTTACGTCTACATTGATCATGACGGGGGAGTCTGTGTCGGGACTGCTAGAGGTGGTTGGCTCTTTGGGGTTATCCTGACCATGTGAGACTGCAGAGCTTTCTTCTGGGGCGGCAGCTGCTTCAGCTTTACTCTCCCCCTCAGGTCTCTGGCACTCTGTCATGTCACGCTCCTCTACTGGAGAATCCACAGCCCCAACTGACTTGTTTATTTCTGCAAAAGGGAGAAAAAGCTTATGCGAGAAATGACGACTGACCAACAAAGGGTCTAAAAATATTGTCGGACAAAAGGCCGGTTTCATTATCGAGCTTGAAAGAAAATTTCACTGAAAACATCAGCAGGTCTCACCGTCATCGTTCTCTGAACTCCTCTGTTCGGTTTTGCTCTCTTGTGTTTCGCTGCTTGTTGCCCCCTGAAGCATGACGCAGTTACACAGGTCAGACCCAGAAAAAGGTGTCGGAACAATCCACGTTATGGTTGATGGAAAAGAAATGTGTCTGTGACTTACTGCAACACCGACCTCCTGCTCCACCTGTCCATCAGCAGACGCCTGCAGGGATGTCTGCACATCGACAGGTCCAGCTTCAAACTCCTCCATTTCCTCCTCCTCGTCCTCGTCCTCTCCGCTGCCGTAGTTTGTCAGCGCCTGAGTCTCCGCTTTCGAAAGACCTGAATGAAAGTCAGCACACACGAACGAGAGTGTGTTAATTAATACATGCACATTAAATTGCACTTAGAAAGAAAAAACATTAAATTTGTAGAATTTTTTTTTTTTTTTTTTTTTTAAAAGGTCAATTTTTTCATGGACTGCAAAACAGTTTTCCAACACTACTGACATTATCCTGATATAACTTTAAAAACCATTAAAGGCATCTTCCTTTTGACAGTGATGGATTACCACATGACCAAAGTCGAACCAAAGTTCAGGCAGGGAAAAGAATCTTAGATTACGCTGGGCGTTGGCTTTGTCAGTAAAGATCCCATGACACCAAGCGTACATTCAGACATGATTCAGCACTGCAGCAAAAACGCAGGGTTTTCTATTCACTTGAGTGGGGGGGGTAGTGCATTTTGGCTGCAGCGTTCCAGGCTGCAGGGGTGCAAAGCAGCAGCGAAGGAGTTGATCCAGATCTGTCCACAGTCAGCTAGATGTTTCTGAAACTGGGACTATCCAGGTGGATTCATGGTACTAAACTCTGATACTCTACCTGTTGTTGTGTTCTGGCTTTGTTTATTTCATGTACCCAGCTTCTAAGTATGTGTCTGTCATAATTTACGCTGCAAAGTAGTGACAAGAAGGAGTTCAATTAGGTTTGAGAGACAGAGAGAGAGGTCGAAAGCCAGCGTTTGTCGAGAGTTACACACAGTAAACGAGAGGGAGGCTCCAGTCTGCGAAATAAAAAGTTATTTCCTGATTGTTTTATTTTAGCCCCGCTGCAGCGATTCATCACAGCGGCAGATCCTGTCTGAAGGCACCCTTATCGCAAAGAGTTGGGTGGCTTCCCCGGCGCGCTGGCAGAATTCCCAAACCTGCCTGTCTACATCTGGCCACCTTGTGTAAGCGTCTGTGTGTCTCTTCTTCTCCAAATGTGTGTGGGGTGGAGAGTATTCTGGCACAAAATGGCTGCCATGTATCACCCAGGTGGGTGCTGCACATTGGTGATGGTTGAGGTGAGTTCCCCCCGTGCACTATGTAAATGTAACTCGCTATTATTATTTTTTTCACTTACTGATTGACAGAGGAATTCCTTGTCCACCCCCTTCATCCTCATCTTCCTCTTCAGCCTCAGAGGCTTCATTGCTCCTGCTGTTCTTCCTCTCTGTCTGCATGTAAAGCTCCCGGAGAGTAGATTCACCTTCCTGCTCAGCTTCATCTTGGTCCTGGAAGAAAAAAAAATAAAGGAGACAGTATTGTAACACAAATCTCTGGTTTACTAAGTGGTACTGACTCTTTCATTGCAGAATCAAAATGATGACCTTGTCTTCATCTGTGTAGGCCGAAGAAACGGATTTATCACCACCAGCTGCCGTGTTTTCCTAAATGGTGGAACAAATGAACAAACGGTGTTAATCTTCCTGTCATTCATACTTTTATTACATTAGCAAAACCGCAAAGTGTGAACAGAAAAGGAAAAAGCGACTAACCTTGAGAGTGCACCTCGCTTTGCTGGCTTGCTCGGCCCGCTTCTTATTTTTGTGTTTGGCTGCCAAGGAGACGCTGCTGCTGTTGTCTAAATCCTGCATGAGCCTAAAGAAAGCGAGTTCGTTGAAGAGGATCTCGGAGATCTCCACCAGAAGGTCCTCCCCGCAGTCCTTCAGAGTGCGGCCGACAAATTTACTGAGAGAGTCCTGAAGCAAGAGTAGAGAGTGGAGTGTCGAATATTTTATCTGATTCCACTTCAACTCGGGTTAACTGCACTTGAAGAATTTTTGGTATTGGCGCCGGGTCCTACCTGCAGTATGCCTCCCAGCTGTCTGTGGAAAAAGCGGACAAACTCTTTGCTTTCATCATTCTGCTGGGTGAGAGTAAGAACCATGCGCCTCACAGATGTCAGCAGCTGGAGGGAACACACCTCGTCCATGTTCTCCTAATCAGAAAAAACATGAACATTACAGGAAGATTTTAATTTTTAATAACTCTTCTCATCATTTCATTTGAGCCTTGAAACTTTAATTATTAACAACACTTTTTATTTAGTAGTTTAGTTATTTTTTAAATATATTTTTAACTTTCAGTACATTCTCTGCTGGCACAAATCTGATAATCGGACCTGATCCTGCAGCTGCCTGCGTTGGTTATCGTACCTTAAGGAAAGGAATGACTTCTGTCATGATGGCTTTGATCTGACGATCCAGTTGCTGGGTGTCGATCTGAGGGCAGCGCACGTCACCGGCTGCAGCTCCTACTCGTAGATAAACACAAAATGACATCATTTTATTCAGCAAATTTACAAAATAATAAAAAATATAAAAAAACCAGCAAAGTCAAAGGCAATGATTGTGTTGCAACAGGGCTTTGCACATCGTGTACTCAGGCAAGCTCATGTGATTGAGTACCTTCCACTTGGTCAGCGGGGTTAGCAGAAGGATGTTCAGCATGTGAGACTTCAGAGCCACCTGCGCCTGCGGCGCTGGCATTGCAGGGGTTAAACTCAGCTTTAAGCTTCATGCGTTCATACTCCCTAATCCTGGCCAGAGCTTTGTCTAAATGAATCACCGTGTTGCCTATCAGCAGCAAAGACAGGAGAGCGGAGGAGGGAGGGGAGAGGGGGGGGTGAAAAAGAGACAGAAATTGGATCCAAAAAAAGTTGAAAAAAATCAATGAAGCAAGAAAGAGAGGACTGTAATGGATATTAATGCATCTGTAACCAGGTTTACACTACAGGATCAAACACACTGCACCAGCCTCACTTCTGATCTAGGTCACTGAAGTTTCAAAAAAAAATCTGCGTGTTCATTTTCTGAAAGGTTCTTTAGTTTGGCTGTGTAGTATTGATCCTGAGGTGTGAACGTGTTACCAAGATAAACCCCAAGTAGTCCTGCTGGTAAAAGTGGGAAGGGGCACCTCAATCTAACATAGTTAAAAGGCAATAAGCGAAGCACATCAGACACGGAAAGGGTCTCAGATAGGTAAACCGGTTTACAAGGCTCAGCCCCCTTGTTTTCTAAAGTCAAACGGTTTCCACATAATTAACTATACCCAGGTCGTCGTTAGCAAATGGTTCCAGGTTGGAGGACGTCGACATGATGCTCTCATTGTCCACAGATTCTGCGTCGTCCCTCTTCTTCATGGTGTCCTGTGTGAGCCTCAAGTTCTTCTCCACCACCTCCTGAAAAAGTTGAAAAGATTCTGTTTTAAAAAAGCGCCCACAGAATATGTCGGACATTTTCCACAGCAAAACGGGTGGTTAAGATTATAAAAGAATGGATGATTCATCACAGATCCACAACACGTTCCTAAAAAAAAATTCACAGCAGCGAGAAAGACTTTCAGCACATTCTACAAACAACAGCAAAGGGTGGCATCTCCTAACAGGGAAAATGAGACATTTCATCCATCATTCTTGAACAAAGGCATTATTTGGACAGGCAAAAGCCTTGGCTTCCAATTAGCATAACTCTGGGGACCTTAGCTTAGAACAAAGAGCACATGTCTTATCTGGCAAAAAAAAAAATAGTCGTGGAGAGATGAGGGTCATTTTTTTTTTGTTTTTTTTTTGACTGGCAGGCTTCTGAAGTCTTGCTGTCAAGTTAAATTCAAAGACAATGAAGATCGGGCGGGGAAAGGAAAATTAAAATCGGAGAATAAAGAGAGACATGGACGGATGAAAAGAGACAAGGCAGGGAAGGATGAAAGGAGACCAGCCCGAAAGACAAACTAATGAAAGATGTATTGAAATGTAGAAGAGGAAGCAAGTAGAAGTGATTAAAAAAAAAAAAAAGAAAGAAAAGCGGGGGGCAGGATGACAGGACGGGGAAAAAAAAGGATTAAGAAAGACTTCAGGGCTGGTAGAAAGATTGGAAATGTGTGAGAATGTCATGCTGGGAAGCAATAATGTGTTTCTTACTGCATCGCTGGTAACAAGACTCTCACTGGGTGTGAGCTCAGACTGAGAGCCTGCAGCCCACGCCACAGGGCCGAGAGGGGGCAACTGGTCCTCAGCTGCACTCTTCTCTGCCAGGTGCCTGGTCACTATGTCCTGGCAGAAAGAACAAGGAGAGACCAGTGTAACCATGCAAAATATCTCAAGAGGACTCTGCGTTTGTATTTAAGGCCAGGCTCAGAGGGGAGTAATGATTTTCTCTCAGAACAAAAAAACATCTTTTTCTCCTCCGACCGACCGATCTTCCCTGCAGGTCTGGTCTGCCCAGACAGCAGAGGCATTTGGTCCAGACTCTCCAAATATGAAGGTTTAAAACATTCATCAGGTCTTGAAATAGTATGAGAGATCAAAATCTTATCTCTAACCAGTCATAGGACCCGATTTTTTGATGGCAACCCTTCGAATTCAAAACACCTTTAAGGGTAAATCGGCTTGAATATCTTTTAATCTGAGTCTAGCATAAAAGAATACTCGATCCAAACATCGGCTGAACATCCACAGAGACTAGCGGTAAGCAGTTACATGTGTCTTACCTGTAGGGAATAGAGCGCCCTCTGCCGTAAGTAGTCCGTGTTGAGCAGCTGCAGCTCATGAAAGAGCTCGATGAGAAAGTGGGGACGGGACTCGTTCTGGGATATCAAAGTAGCCACCTCAGAGTAGATGGTCTCCCTCAGTGCCTCGAACAGAGAGAAGTCGCTGCTTGCATCTAAAAAGGTTCAAAATTTTACAGCGCAAGTTTCAGGTGGATACTTCAATAATCTCATCCACGAGTTGAAAAAAAAAAAAAAGTCAATAATCTGCCCTCAAACTCAGAAGCTTTGGTTTAGGTTAATCCAAAAATAGAGCATGCATGGGATGCTTAGGTGACAAAAGAACCAAATGATGGATTTGGATTGGTGAGTTTACCTGGTGCTTCTGTGCATGCAATTCTGTTAGAGAGGAAGGGTGTTCTCCAAGCATAGGCTGTGAGTAAGATAAATTAAAGTGACAACAAAGTAAATTAACCGAAAATTAAAATGAAACACGTGATCATGACAAATGCGCGTAGAAACGTGAAATGATATCAAAAAGGACAAGATGGGAGGAAACACTAACGTCAATAAGCCTGATGCAGATATTACACAAAGAAAAATAAAGAACGCAGACATGAGATGGGTGATGTGGATGCAGAACGGTCACTACAAATAGCTTGATCCGTACCAGAGGAGAGGTCGTTTCGCTTGCTCCCCAGCTTAGTTTTGCTGTCAAGTTTCTCTTGAGTCAGCTTCTCCAGCAGACTCTTATTCTGATCCTTCTGACGAGGCAGTGGTGCCCTCTCCTGGGCAAAGTCCGCAGTGCTGCTAACACTGTCGCTCTCATGGCCTGAGGAAAACACACAAACAAACGTTAAAGAACAGAGTTTTTGCCATTTCGGTCACAGTGAATACTGGAGATTCACCTCCATTTGGATACCTTCACTGTTCTTGTGCCCTTTGCTCCTCCTGCGACGACTCTTGGAGTTGGGCGTCTTGCTTCGGGAGGCCAGGTTGGCTTGTGCAGAGGCCTTGCGCCCAGCCTTAAAAGTCTTTGTGATGGTTGTGGGATCGACAGGATCAGGCATGCTGCTGAAGCTCCCCTGTGATGCCCGGTCAAATTCTTGAGGCCGGGAGTGACGGTTGGCGAAGGTGGGGGAGGACGAGGGGGACTCTTGGGGCTCCATTTTAGACTGGTGGTGCTGGACGGTGTTGTTTACGTAGGAGGTTTTTAGCCAACCAGACGCTCTGAAGGAGACGTGGAAATAAATGTGTGAACAAAATACAAATATAAATACAAATGTCTATAAATGATAAACATACCCTCTCTCTGTAGCGGTGTTGAGAGGAGAGCGCTGCACGGGAGGAGGGAAACTCATGTACTCTGTTTTTATTGAAGTGTTGGGGTCTAACTGCTGCTTCTGATGGTCGGGGCTCGCCTGACCTGCTGCACCCTGAGGGAACTCACCCATGGGCGCAGGGAAGAGTGGATATAAGTTAAAGCCTGCAGAGCAAAAGGAAGAAAAAAGTATTCAATTAGAATAGATCAATCTTCAGTTGATCTAAAACAATCTAATGCAAGCTAAAGAGCTAATAAATATGCATGTTTTACTGGGAGGGAATGGGGATATAGCAGCAGTAGACAAGTTGTTGGCTGAAGGATGCAGGGTAGAGGAGAAAGGAAGGTAGACACCAGGAGAGGCTGGGGCACCGGAGCTGGATTCCTGGGATGAGCCCTGTTTCTGCGTCTGCCAACCTGTTGCTGACGCCGTTGACGTCTGCTGATGCTGCTGCTGCTGCTGGCGAAGGAGGTCATTGAGAACCTGCTTGAGTCTGAAGAAAGAGTGCGACAGATTACAGACGGTTTAAAAAGATGAAGTTCTTGACAAAAACAAAATGGTGCGCTCTCATTCGTGTTCACCTTTGCACGTTGTTTTGCTGCCAAGCCAGCTGCGTGTAACACTGGTTGAGCTGGTGCATGACCAGGTGGACCTGCGGTGATGACAGGTTGTTGGGTAACATGCTGTATTGACCTGTCAGCAGGGTTTGTAACATGTAAGAAAGTGTCTGTGGAGAAAGGTGAGAGAGGAGAACAATTAAAAAGACAAAAATGGCACCGAGCTAAAGACTGGATAGAAAGCTATGAGTGATGAGAACAGTGACTGCATTGACAACTCTGCTAGCACTTCAAATTGAGCCTACAAACGCGATGCAAGCTTGTGCCAGTTATCAAGGTCAGTGTCTGCGTGTGTGCATCTATTTGTTCGGTGCACCAACCTGCTGGTCCTGCAGGAGTGTCTGACACATGCTAGTGCTGAAGTCCAGCTGTCTCTGCAGCTGGCTGACCTGTTCCTGCCAGTGACATGAGCCCTCGGCAAACGAGAGCTCAGAGGCCCAGCGGAGATTCTCTTGCCGCCGTGTGCCTCCATGCTGGCTCGCACACTGGTTCAGACTTGTGGACTGCTGCTGCTGTTTGGCCTTAGTCTTGTTATGAAAAGACTGATTCGCGCTAGCTTCACCCGAAAAGGCTGGTGGAGGCTTCAGGTTGCTAAAGACACAGAAAAGGAATACATTGTTTTAAAATACAGATTATAAATATCAGTGCAATTCAATTCCTTCTGCCTCCGCTTGGTCTCACCTTCCTTGATTCTTCCTGTTACTGTAGGAGCACTGGTTCCTGCTGGATGAGTAGATGTGGATGTCGTCGTCAGAGCTGGTCTCTGCACATTCCTCCTGCTCCTCTTCCTCATCCGCGCCCATCTCTGAGCGATATTCATCGTCATCTTCATCGTCATCGCCATCATCATCAAGGTGGCAGGGAGTGGAACCCCATGTGGCCATTGTCCTGATATAACACATCAGCAAAAAGTGAACAAAATGGTTTATAATTTTATATAGTTTTATCTCTTTACCCCTCCCCCAGCTTACAAAACAGGAAATGACTGCATTCAGTCACATCCGAGCGAAGAACAAGAGCTCATGTTGTACAATGTGGTTGCTGTCTGGGTTCTCCACCTCTAAGAATCTTTCATTTTACTTATTAAATATGTAAAATAACTAATAGCTGACTTCCATCTATGCCCCTAGAGCAGTATGTCTCCTACCTTTCATCCCTGCTGACAGGCTGTGAGGGTGTAGCAAGGCCATCTTGGTCATCAATTCGCCGGGGAGAGTCACTGAGGCCGCTTCGCCTTTGGTGTTCGGCCATCAAGGACTCTAGGTGCTTTCTGCGCTGCCTCAGCTCTTCTCGTAAAATCTGGTGGCGCCGCATCTCTGACCAAAGCTGCTGACAGAGTGGACGAGTTCACTGTAATATTCTGTTTTGAAAGTACAGATGTCATTTTTTTCACTTTTGACTAGGGGTGTGCAAGGTGGAGTCTGTTACCTCATTGTCGGTTACAGAAGACGTAGCTGCTTCTGGAGCAGTGGGCTTGAGCATAGCCGAGTTGGTTTTGGGCCCAGAGGAAGAAGAAGTCTGGAGAGCAGCTGGAGTGGAAACTGCAACTGGAACCTTCCTCAGCAAACCCTGCTGACTCACTGTGCTGGACACAGATGACTAGAAAGGAGACCACAGGCAGAGGCAATATTAGTAGGATGTTGTTTATTATGTAGTTATAAGAGGCATTCCTACTATTCAGTCAGTCCTAAATATGTTTTTCAAATACCGCTTTAGGCATATTATTTAAGAAGAAAACCAAGAAACCTGTGTGTGTGTGTGTGTGTGTGTGTGTGTGTGTGTGTGTGTGTGTGTGTGTGTGTGTGTGTGTACCTGGAGGTCAGGGCAAGCCCACTGCAGGTCCTGGATCTTGCCTTGGATTTCAATGAGCCTCTGACGCTCTTCGTGGAGCTGCTTCAGCTCCTGCTTCTGCTGACGCAGCTTCTCCTCATACAGCTTCTCCCTGCAGTTTAGATTCAAGGCAAATTAATTCAGGTCAAAAGCACGCTGATGAAACATTCAGAACACAGTAAAAGCAATATTTTGAGACATCTGTTCCGACTGCAACACAGTCTTTTTAGACTTCTTATATACGGTACCTGGCCTTGCTGGAGAGACTGGGTTCTCTGGGGTTCTGTTTAGACCCAGTCATGGTAGCTCTGGTATTATTTGGCTGTTGGTGTAAAACTTCATCCTCATTAGCTGTTGTGCCGTCGGTGTCATCACTCTGGACAAACACACACAATGAGTTTAGTTAATGATTGGATCATGTTTTTTTCTGTGCTATGAAATGTGTAATGTCTAATTGTTGAAAGAGATACACACCACCCAGGTGTTTAAAAAGAAACCTTCACTGCTATTTGAGAACAACTTTGGCACATTTTCCATTTTCCAAGCTCATTATTGTTTTAAGGCTTTTTTTTCTTCGTTTCCCTTCATTGCCAATTTGAAGAGGCATTAAGAAAAACATTAGTGGTGGTACATTGACCCAATTGACCAATTACAAGAGCCAATCCACACCAGTGACCCACAAACCTATCTGCTAATCAATGACCCAAAACCAACCAGACTGGACAACTTAATGCATTATTGCACACACATTTTCTGGACTGACCACTAAATTCCACCGCACAGAGCTGCGTCACAGCTGGTGGAGCGGATTGCAGTTCTAGACAATGTTTCTGATTCCACCAGAAGCGGCTCTCCACCCAGCTCTGCAGAGAATATGCAGCTGTTCTACTTTTGACGGATGCAGTGACCAGCCGCGTAGTGGGCATGGCGCTCTGCAAGAGGCTGATCCTTCCCCGCCCCCAGATAGAGGCCAAAATAACTATTTACTATTCAATATCAGCAAAACCCTAAACTAAATTATACAGACTTTTTACCAACTAAAACTGGACTTTTTGAACATTTTGAGTTGTGGTTGACTGAAACTATAAAAGGCAATTCTTCCTTCATTCCCCATTCTGACAAACAAGAAATGACACCTTCCCTCCTGCTATACATTATTATTATTATTATTATTATTATCATGTCTCACCTGGACCATGGCCACCAGCTCCTGAAGTTGCCGGAGTTTCTGCTTGGCTGTCTGCCGATGAACTTTCTGGACAAAACCTCCATCGTTCCCCAGACTGCTCCTTCGACTAGACCCCGAAGCCTCACTGTCTGGAGCCACAGCCTGTGCCCCTTCATCGTTATCGAGACCGTCCTCATCCTCATCGTCATCCTTCACCTGATTGTAAGGGGTGTCCCTGTTGTACTGGCACTCTAAATGAGAGAGAGTTTAGAGATTTTAGATTCAGTTAAAAAGAGAACACAGACGTTCACTAACAAACCACTGTAACCGCAGCACTCTTTCATAAAAAGCCACATTCATGCAAAGGATGTTCAATAATGCATCACCAATGATGATAATTCATTCTTCCACATGATACAGCATCTCTGCATGTTTGGCAACCCAAGCACGTACAGAAAAAAGTAAGACTACCATCAGTTTTGTGTCAAGTGTGTGTGTGTGTGAGTGTACCTATGGCTGATGGGATGTTGAGGCTCCGGAGGTTGGCCGCAGACCGGTTGTTGATCTCGCACTCGGTGTTGAGTCTGCCATCACGGTTGTTTGTGACACTGCTCCTGGTGCTGCGGCCGTTGGTCAGGCTGTTCAAGTCCATCCAGTTCCCGCTGCGCTGCGGGTTCCTAAGGAGGAAGGGTGAAGCGAGTGTTATGGAAACATCACAAAGCCAGTAGTAGAATTACACACGCTGTCACAAACATGATCGCACTGTAACTTGAGCCCAGCAACAACAAACCTTCCACTCCAATTGGCAGCGTGTCAGTACAGTTCGAACACAAGCTAAATCTGTGTAAAACTTAAGATCATTGTTGATTTGTCTGATTCATTTCCTAACTCAATTGGTCAAAAAACAACAGAAAAATGTGAAAAACTATTTCTGAGAGACCAAGGCGATGATATCAAATATCTTGTTTTGCCTAAACATCAGCCTGAGGCCAAAAATATTCACATAAATATATAACATAAGATTAGGAAAAGCATACTTCTCACATTTGAGGAGCTTAAACCATCAAATGTTTGACATTTCTGCTTGAGAATGGACTGAAATAGTGAATCGGCTATCAAATGTAAGAATGTATGAAAGTGAAATCTGTTTATTTAGTCAAACACACCTGATGTTAGTTACGGGATGGCGGTTCTCCTGCTCAGAGTCAAACATGGCCTCAAACATAGAACCGTCCTCTGTCTCGTCCTCCTCCTCCTCTTCCTCCTCATCGTCGTCCTCTTTCACATTCTCGTTGACCGCATCCACCATCATATCTGAAGTCTGCTCGTAGTACTGGACCAATTCCCGCAGCTCATTCAAACGCTTGTGGACCTCCTTTAACTTTCTGCGGGGAGCAGGAAAGAACAACAATTGTGTGACTGAAATGCAAACGTATACTAGGCTGAATAATTTAAAAGGGTCACGTGACACGTGAGGTGTCTTCACAAAGTACAGTCGCCTACATAGAAACACCTCTATGAAGGGTGGACACACTTTAGCAAAAGGTTTAGCAAAAGGCAACAGGTTGGGACAATCGGACAAGGTTACTTGGTTGCAAGGCTGCACTACGCCACCCCCACTCCGTACAACGCCGTGCTGCTGATACCTGACCTGCCTATTCAACTGTTTGAAGCGGTGTGTGTTTTTGTGCGTACCTGAGCTTGTCCGTGGAATTGGAGCTGTCCTGGTGTTGCGTGAGTGGAGGAGGATGAAAGGAAGTGGAAGCTGAAGCCCCATTAGAGCAGAGAGCAGATGGACAATCTGAAGGTCCTCCCATGCTCAGAGTGCACCGTGTTGACAAGCCACGACCTGAAAGGAACCACACATGGTTCAACTACACTTTATAGGGGGGAAAGGCCACAGAATGACTGCAAAAAAAAAAGGCTTCAGAAACACTCTTACAAGAGTTGTTATTGAGTGTCTGGTCTCTGAGAGAATGTAGCTCTTGCAGGATTTTGTCCATGGTTTGCTTTTTGTCTTGGAGTTCTTGGAGCTTAGTGAGTTTGGCACTGGCAGCTGTTGCCCCCGTGTCTAGGCCAGTGTGGGGGCCGGAGGCAGAGTGGAGGAGGGGCCTGTGTTGAGGAGGACCAACAGCCTGTGGAGCCCTGGACCAGCACACCTCTCTAGAGAGGGAAAGGCTCTCTGCCTGACGACGGTTGTCTGGCACTGCTTTAGTCTATAAGAGTAAGCATAAATGATTTATTAAACCTCTTTAGACACATTTCTTGATAAAATAAAGATTTAAAGACGTTAACATAACTTGTCAAATGAGAGGTAGACTAGGTGTGGACATGCCGACATTACAGAGCTGGCGTACTGTTCATTAAAATGTACAAAATAAATATGTTGATACTGAAAAAAACTACAGCACATGAGTCAGAAGACTCATGAGAGAGAAATAAGAAATTTCTCTAGACGATGAAAATCATGGCAGCCCAAATGCAGAGTCGACTGTACCTGTGAGTCATGTAGCTGGTTGTGGAACCGCTGAATCAAATCATTCAATTCATCATTCAGTTCTGATGTGATGCTCAGACCTGAAACACTGCCCGTCGTTTCTGTGACAACTAATGACAACAAGAAATGTCAGAGGAATTAACGGCACTGGATATTGTTTATGTTAAACATTAAATATGACGTCAAATAATAGAACCTGTTAACATATTAATCATAAACATGCCCTCGGTTGTCACTAATGGCTCTGTCTGAAAGAAAAGTAATGTATACTATTTTTCTCCTTTGGAAAAAAAACAACAACAACTCTGACTGTTCGTCTTCATCTCACCAGTGTCTTCAATCACAGCAAGTGCCTGTTCTGCACTGTCCTGCATGGCCATCAGCGCTTCCTGTCGGCCCTGCAGGGCCCTGAGCTGCTCCTGCTGCTCCAGCATCTTCTTCAGCAGTTCGTGCTGCTTCCGTAAATTCTCCAACTCTTCCTTTTGGTCAGCTCGCACTGTTTCTGGCCTGCCACCCTACAAAAATCACACCCACATAGCGTTACAAACACTAAATCTACCGCAACAGCAACAGCACCGCCTTGCTACTCAGCAGAAAAGGTAAAAGAGGCTTATCGGGTACTGACACAGCAAATGAGACTAGCCAACAACGACAAAAGCAAAGGAGGCACAAATTTCCTCATGCCTAATTCAAAAACAAATTACATGTACGTTACACTAGTAATAATGGCTATGTGTAATGAGACCACTGACAAGGGTAGAAAGCTCCTTGGAAATGCTCCACAATCGTACACACCGTTGCATTTGAGGCATCTGAAGAGCGGACCTCAATGTTTAGAGAAGTGCTCTCTGCCAGTGAACCTGAGCCCACTGCAGAGTCCAGGGTCCCCACATCATCCTCCTCATTCTCCCGTGTCTATATATAGTGATAGTGATAGATAGTGGAAAGAAGAGCCAGTGACTCAAAAATAGTTGAAAAGGAATGTTTGCAGTGCACAATTTTTGTCCAACAATTGTGTGGCATTGTTAAAATAAAAAAATAAAAAACTTGTGCTCCCCCAAATGCTCCATACATACACATATGCCTGCATGTAGGAGCTCTTAAAATATTGTTATATATTTCAATGAAATGCTCC
Source organism: Nibea albiflora (assembly GCA_014281875.1). Taxonomy (NCBI): domain Eukaryota; kingdom Metazoa; phylum Chordata; class Actinopteri; family Sciaenidae; genus Nibea; species Nibea albiflora. Next base: position 9,760,192 of record CM024789.1, on the reverse strand, counting down.
AGTAAAGGCGATGGGACAAAAGGATACCTCACACAAAACAAAGCCGTCTTCGCAGCAATGGAATGCAGCGTGCTACTGAATGTCCTACTTTTACCACCACATGAAACATGACTGTTGAAGTGATTCAGGCCACAGAGAAAGACAATTAAACATACATGTGTGACAAGCTGCCACGGTAGAAACAGAAACAGGTTCCACTCAAACCACAAATTTGCTACGAAACAAGCTTCACACATGAAAAACTACCGAGATATCTTTGTCTGACAGCGGAGAGAGAAGTAAAGATTCATTCTTTAAAAAAAAAGAACAACAAATGACGGACTAACCAGCATTTTCTGCAAGAACCGTAAATAGGACTTCTCCTGCTCCTTGAGGTGGTCGATGAGATGGGAGAGACGCTCCACGTTGGCCGGCACATCATTCTTCTCCACCAGGTCATCCCGCATGGAGCTGGCCTTGCTGATGTACTCCCGGATCTGTACCAATTTGCTCACCACCTGAGACCGCACGAAGAGAGGAGGGCGGCGTATGGGTGTGCGTTGCAGAGGAGTAAATGAAAAGAAAACAAAGAAAGACGTAAGGAAAGGTGAGCGAGCATCTGTAGCGGCGGCTCAGACTGGACGAAATAAGGGCAGAACGGGGGTTGGGCGGAATACTCACTGGGCACCAAGGGTAGCATATTTATAAATTGCCCTAAATACAGCCGAGTTTCAGCTGCACCAGCTCTCCCTCACTTTTATCCTAGTTTTGGTTTCACAGAGTAGTCTGGAGTGCAGTGATGATACCTAGACAATGTCATATGTGCCTCTGAAAAGGGACTCATTTGTTGTTGTGGAGGAAAAACATCTGCTCATGTTAGCTGTTTGTTAAACGTATTAAAATATAACATAACATAAGTTCCCGTGTTCTGTACTTTATCTTTTTAACCTAGCTTGCAGCATGGTTTACGAGATAGCATTGCTGCGTGTCTGCCCGTCAGTTAATCACATCGATCCAGAATAAAACATCTTGACAAAGATTGGATGGATTGTCATGAAATGTTGCATATTATATTAACATTCATTGTACCCAGGGGATGAACCCTAATAATAACTTTACTGATCCTTTGACATTTCCTCTGGCGCCACCATGAGGTTGATATTCATGGCTCATAGTGAAATATCTTGGCAGTTATTGGATGAATTGCTACAAAATTTGATATTAAAATTACTTCGGAGTTCCTGTGACTTTTCCTCCAATGCCAGCAATTGTTCCATTCCATTCTTATCCTCAGACTACAAGGCATCGAGTGGGAGTTAAAACAAGAGGAAGAGCTCACTAAAACTTTAGTAACAACAAAACACAATGTTACCTGGCTGCTGTCTATTCTTGGCTCTCCTCTCCCATATTCTCTGTGCGCTAAAGGCCCTCTCTCGGTGCCACCACGACTGAGTCTCGGAGTATCATGGGTAGGAACCAAAGGGGTTAATGTATCCCTGAGTCCCGGGCTCTGCTTCTTAGTTTCCTTGGTAATAGCTGGCGTGGCTGGGGCCGAAGAGGAGGGTGGGAGCAGCTCCTTGCTTTTGTTAGTGTTTACATGCAGAGGTAGGAAGTTGTAGGGCTTTTTGTTTTCTCCAGCTAACTGGCGTTGGTTGTTGGCAGCTGTGACGCGCCCCTGGGAGTCACTGCCGATGCTCCTCTGAGTAAGAAAAGAAGATATAAGTCAGACATATTACCACTTTCTTGTCAAAACTGAAATACTGTAAACCAAAATGTATTAATAATATTCAATGTATTAGCCCAGTAAAAATAATGCCCCCCCGACTCCAACTTTGTCTTGTGTGATCTGCTTTTCTACCACCATCAGTAGAACAAGGTCAGCCAAACAACTCTGTATCAAACTATGAAAAATATTTTGTTATCGCTTCCTCTACCGCATGACAATGCATCACAGCAATGGCATTTTATCATTAAACAAAACAAGAACTATTTATTTTGTTTGACAGTGCGGGAATCCTTGAAATGTTTTATTTCATGTCCTTAAGATTCCATATATCTGTATATTTTCAATGCACTGGACAAAAAAAAGCTATTCAAGTTTGGAGGACGTATTCCTTCTGAGTATTGTTGTTATTAGTTTGTCATATTAACTGCTCATTATGATATCGCTCTCCACAGACTGAGCTCCTTCCCTTACATCCATATATGTATCAGTATGTCACTTGGCCACTTTAAGTATAAAAAAGAATAAATAAAATGGAAACCCAACAGCTTTTTACCTCATCCAAATCTGTGAAATTGATTCTCTGACGCAGTTTGTCCAGCTCAGCCTGGTCTGGGACAGACATCTGGGTGGTGTATTTGATGTGGGGAAAAGAATGAGGAGTACGTGCTCTCCTGCGGCCGGCCCCCGGGGTGGACTCTGGCGAAATATCATTAGTCAAGCGGCTCTCGACCACCGCGGCGGACAGCTTCTTCTTGTTCTTCTCTGAAGATCGGTTGGCTTTTTTCTGCTGGACACCCCAGTCCTGCCCGACAGCAAAAACATTGCCAGTGTTAATTACTATGTATCACCTATAACATAAATATCATACCATTTTGCAGAGCAATATGTACTTTTTAGCTTGAATTACACAATAATTAGTCGGCTAAAGAGGTTTCTTTTATATAAAGCTTATAGTTAGGGCTGGCTTGGGTAAGTCCTGAAACATCCCTTAGTGATCCTACTACAGGCCTAAACTGCCTGGGGACCTCCCATGACGCACTGAACTCTTTCCTTCCTCTCTCTCCATCCGAATACACCCTCATTAATGCATGTTACTAACTCAACGTCTTCCCCGGAGTTGTCTTGCATTTGGTTGAGCTTGCTGTTGTGGTCCTGCTTGATGTCCACTACATCTAGTATTATTATCATTACCACTACCTTTAGTCATATCTTCAGTGAATTTTATACATATACAGTTATCATTATTTTATGTCTGTGAATCTGTGTATCTATCTGTCTATGACATATCACCGCCCACCAATGGGCTAGCTTCTGCTTAAAGTTTCTGCCTGTTAAAAGGACGTTTTTCCTTGCCATCAACGACAAGTACTTGCTCATGGTGGGAACTGTTGAGTCTCTGTGCATACTATTAGAAAGAGTATAATCTAGACCTGCCCTACATGGAAAGTGTCATGGGATAATTAGTGTTATAATGATGATGACATAAGTACATCCAATTGTGACATTATGTGGGAATTAAACTTCTCTTTTGTAATATAACAGGTGTGGACCAGCCCTTACCATGTTGTTGAGTCTATCTTCCAGACTGCCATTGGTTACAGTCCAGTTGTGCAGTTCTTCTGCACTGTCATCAAAAGGAGTGCCTCCAGTTGCCATGTCACCCACTCACAGCTTGCTGAAATTCACAACAGGCAAAACGCATACTGATCACCACAGAGCAAAAAGAAAGTTAGACAAGTCTGTGTGAAAACATTACTGGAAACAGGCACAGATCACAGTTACGGAAAGCTGCTTGCTGGCATTGACACCACACAGGATCACAAGCGCGTTATAAAAGCGATACAAGACAAGACACGGACACTATGCTATATTAAGCTGACGGTCATACCTGTCACTGTAAGTTAACCTTACGTTAGTGTCGACAGCAAACCCGATCCTATGAAATGGGCTCCTTGGCTAACAGTAGTCGTTAGCCTTTTAATAACGCCGCAATGGCTCACCACACGTCACAAATTGATACGACAATTAACGTTAACGTTGGGCTTAATGAAGTCAGCGGTTACTGCTAACAGCATCAAATGCGTGTGCGTCATTGCTTACCAATAGCCGACAACTTGAGCTAACGTTTACACTCCAATCACGACCATCAGTCAGCGCTGTGATCGTACCGTTTTTAGTGACCCCCTCCTCCCCTTGTCTGTTAACGTTAGCAGCCGTTGGGTCGTGTGTGTTGTGTTGTGTGTATGGCCCGCTCGGATTCCCGGGGAAAAACAATGAAACATTCCCTCCACCACGCAGCGAGTTAGCGCGACTGCTCCGTCACAGCCCCCCCACCTCCACCTCCTCTTGCAGGGGACACTCGTTAATGTTAGCTTCACCCAGTAACGGTTATGATTACCTTAAACACACGGTAAACACCGTGACTTTGCGCCTCTTGCTACTTGGTGAACTTCACCAGCTTAAAACGTTTGTGACCTAGTTCCGTTTCACAATCGCCATGGCAACACGCGATAACCCCCCTCGATCTTGCAACCAGCTAAACTCCAGCTTAACATGACTTCGATCCGTCCATCGATCAAACACCACCACGGCCAAAATAAACCAAAATCTACGATAACCACTCACCAAAGTGTTGCCAAGCTTGCTGCGGCAGCTCGCTAATGCTACCTAGCTTGCTAACACCTGCTCACAGCGGAGCTAACTTTAAATGTCTCGATAAAAGTTGAAGAGAGCATCTCGCGGCTCGGCTCGGCGTTAGCCGTCAAGCTGAGGAATGGGTTAGTAATCGCACTTAAACTAGGGTTTACAAACTGTGAGGACAAACCGACATTCAACAAACGCAGCAGTTTAAAAACAGGTCATTTTTTAGTCCTGTTATGAACTGCACTTGCTAAGTTAGCCTCAGATACTGAATATTACCATTCAGAGTGAAAGCGGAGGAGATGTCGTTGCCAAGCACTTCATATATCACAGCACAAAGGGTTCACAAATTCTCTCTCTCTTCTCCAATAAAAGCCATTTGATAAATAATAACTGCTCTTATCTGCTCCAAAACGCAGCAACAGCTCATGGATGTGGTCCTCCTGGCCTGATATGAACACTCCCACACGGCAGGTGGCGGTATACATTAGCTACAAGCTAATCTTCGACCTACAGGAAGTGTATGCGCCGGAAAACGGTAATATTGTGGCTGTACGATGGTTTGACGAAGTGGTGAAGTTGTGTACCCAAACGCGGAGTGTTTACGACTAAACTGACGTGAAATAAACGTCCAGCAAAGGACTTTTTTCCCACATCACCGCTCGCCGTCGTTTAACATCAGATTTTGGATATAAGGTTTCATTTTTTTCCTCCGCGCTGACCGAGTTGTGTCGTCAGTTAGCCACTTAGCACGTAAAAGCTAATGTGCGGTCGTTAGCGACGGAAGACTAGCGACGTTTACTCCCGTTAACTGGGAAAGGAAGTGATTTTTAACAACAGCGGTGTTTTTATTTTTTGTTTTTTTGAGTGACGACTGTTCTCACAATGGGCTCGTCCAAGAAACACAAGGAAAAGAGCCGCGACAAGGACACCGAGGAGCGCCGCCGTGAGCACAAGAAACACCGCCACAAGGACCGGGAGCGAGACAGAGACGCTTCGGACCGGGATTCAACCCGGGATAAAGAGAAACGAAAACGCTCCAGGTCCAGGGAAAGGAGTGGGCGAGAGAGCCGTGGCAAAGGTGAGCGCAGCACCGGGGAGCCACGAGTGAAGAAGGAGAAAGTTGATCTTGGATATGAAGAAAGCGGTGCAGACGTGGGCCCTCAGTCCGCGAGCGGAGACGCATCCCTCAGCATTGAGGAGACAAACAAACTCCGAGCCAAGCTGGGTTTGAAGCCACTGGAGTTGAATGAGAACAAGAAGGAGCTCGGCACTAAAGAGGAACCATTGGTGGCTGAGACCATCAATCCTGTTCTCATCAACCAGGCAAAAGAGATGAGAGAGAAGCTCGCAGCCATGAAAGAAAAACGCATCCAGAATCAGAAACTGGGAAAAGTCAAGACCCTAGCAGAGGAAGACTGGCTGGATGACACAAAAGCTTGGGTGGAAAGAAGCAGAATGCTGGCAAAGGAAAAAGAAATGGCAGAGAAAAGAGCCAAACTTCTGGAAGAGATGGATGAGGAGTTTGGTGTCAGCAGTCTGGTGGAGGAGGAGTTTGCACAGACTAAAAAGGAAGCCTACACATGCCAAGATCTGAAGGGACTCAAAGTGCAGCACAAGGTTGATTCATTCAACGAGGGCCAGACTGTTATCCTGACCCTACAAGATAAAGGTGTGCTTGAAGAGGAGGAGGATGTGCTTGTAAATGTGGGGCTGGTGGACAAGGAGAAGGCAGAAAAGAACGTGGAGTTAAAAAAGAAAAAGCCAGATTACAAGCCCTATGAAGAAGAGGAGAGCGTGGATGACATGCTTACATTCAAGCCTCATTCTGTTCTGTCCAAGTATGATGAGGAAATTGATGGTGAAAAGAAGAAGAGTTTCCGGTTAAATACAGGAGGCTTCGCTGACGGGGAGAGAGAGCGGGAGCTTCAGGCCATGAGAGAGACTTTGCGCAATCAGGCCCAGTCCTTGGAAATGCCCGCTCTCGCCATTGCCTCTGAGTATTACACACCTCAGGAAATGGTTGGCTTCAAAAAGACAAAACGCCGCGTGAAGAAGATCAGGAAGAAGGACAAGCTGTCAGCTGCAGATGTTCTGCCTGATGACACCCGCAGCACTGATTTTGGATCCAGGACACGTGGCCGAGGCCGCCACCAGGCAGAGGAAGAAGGCGAGGGAGTAAAGGAGGAGGAGGAGGAGCAGCAGGAGAGCAGATTGTCGCATAATATTCCCCAAATGTCTGACGATATCAGGATGGCAGAAATGGACATAAGTGACGAGGAAGACTTTACACCCCCCGAGCCAGCTGTACTTGAGGAGGATGAGGCCGAGCAGGAGCTGCAGAAGCAGCTGGAGAAGCAGAGGAAGCTGAAGCAAAAGCAGCTTCTCAAAGACTCTGGGGAGAAGGTGGCAGAGCAGCTTAAAGAGCTTGATAAAAGCAACAACGACAATGATCCTGAGAGGAGGAACAACATTGTTTTCAACGCCACCTCAGAGTTTTGCAGAACTCTAGGTGATATTCCAACTTATGGACAGTCGGGCAACAGAGAGGACCAAGAAGACATCATGGACTTTGAACGAGAAGAAGAGAAAGATGACGCCGGAGATTCAGACTCAGAAATGGATGAGAATGTTGGATGGAGCACAGTTAACCTGGATGAAGAGCAGAAACAACCAGATTTCTCCACAGCCTCTGCCACCATTTTGGATGAAGAGCCCATTGTCAACTCTGGCCTTGCAGCTGCTTTGCTGCTGTGCAAAAACAAAGGCCTGTTGGACACTCAAATGCAGAAAGTAGCTCGCGTTAGAGCACCAAAAGGCGCCTTGCCTAATGACAACTACTGCATTGAGGACAAGATGGGCTTTGATGACAAGTACAGTCGTAGAGAAGAATACAGAGGCTTCACTCAAGACTTCAAGGAGAAGGAAAGCTATAAGCCCGACGTCAAGATCGAGTATGTGGATGAATCTGGGCGGAAACTCACTCCAAAAGAAGCCTTCAGGCAGCTCTCACATCGATTCCATGGGAAAGGCTCTGGAAAGATGAAAACGGAGAGGAGGATGAAAAAGCTGGAGGAGGAGGCGTTGCTGAAGAAGATGAGCAGCAGTGATACTCCTCTGGGCACAGTGGCTCTGCTCCAAGAGAAACAGAAGTCACAGAAAACGCCCTATATTGTACTTAGTGGGAGTGGGAAAAGTATGAATGCAAACACCATCACCAAATAAGTTTTGTGGGGGTGAGAGTCAATGCTCTTAAAGCAAATATACATAGATGCTTAGATACACGCAGGATGTTTTAAGTAAAGTAACCGTCTTTAATTTCATGCCTACTTCATACAAGTTTCATTGATGTTGTAAGGAACTGTCCAATAAAAAATGACTAAAAATGAAAGGTTTTTTTTGTGTGTTTTGTGTTGCAAATTTACAAAGTGAAGATTAACTCAAAAGGTAATTATCTTCAGGATGAGAATATTGTTTCAATCGGGTTCATTGTAGGTTTTCACATACAAGGGACTTTTAAATGTAACACGAGTAGAGCCTTTAAAGTTTGACAGCTGTTGCACATTTTATGACGTGTACAAACAATGAAGATGATACATAGCAAATTTCATTAAGCTTTTTAACTCCGCATTAAGAGCACTATTATTGTGTAGCAGCACTACATGTGAAGGATGAAGATATGCTAAAGTTTTCTTTAGTCTTGCTTCACAAATTACATTTGATAATGTAATAGTTGGAATTTGATTAACTACAGCAGATTAGTGATAATACAGCCTGACCTTATGAATATGAATTCCACAAATGTTTTGTCCAAAAATAGTGTTGATATTTACATGACATGGACGCCTTGTGACGGTTTGTAAAAAAGGCACATGACTGCTGGGTGATTATTTACAGGCTGGCGCTTTCAATTAAATCTAGTTTTTCTTTTTAAAAAGTAATTATGTCATAATTAAAATTTAACTAAAACATAATTTGTCGAGTAAGTTGGAGTTAGTACGTTTGTTTGTTTTTTCATGTTTGTTCCCAGCGGAACTAATGTGGACCGCTCAACGGGCTCACCGGACTTTTTCCTGTTGCACAACCTGTAGCCTTTAATACATCCATGAAAGTAGTTAGCACAGAGCTAACACTGGCGAGCTAACTCCACGTCATCCGACACGACATGCACACACAAGTCTTATCGCTATAAGGGTAAGTGGTAAATATGGTTATTTGTTAATGTCGCTTAAAATATCTGACAAAGAAAGAGTCAGTTGCGAATAATCGTCTGCGACGTGTCCGGCTGTTTGACAGCAGCTTCCTGTTGTTGAGCTAGCAGCGAGCTTAGTGACGGACGCTGTTTTAAGGAGCTTTGACGTTTGGAGCTGGCTTCTTGTTCCTGGACTGTGTCTACTTGACGTTCACATGTCATCCTGGTTGAATACCCGGTGGGTTAAGAGGACTGTTATCGGTAGCGAGCGAGTGTTTTGCCGTTACAATGCAGTAACAGTAACCGTTAGCTAAACTGATACTTTAGGAGTCATGTCAGCCCTCCTCCTTCTCCTCCTCCTCCTCCTCCGTTGTTGATGTCGTTGTAATTTGCAGGTTCCAGGTTAGCGTTGGATCCAAGGTGCAAACTGTCAAGGAGACATTATAGGAAGCTGTGCGCTAATCCGCCGTTCATGTGTGGGTGCTTCGCTGGCTTTCCTTAGCTAACCTCTTATAACGTTAAACCACATTATGTGGACCTCAGCATTCATTCATAAAACGACCTAACATTTGGCTAAACAGCCAGCTTTGAGATGTTTGTGTGGTGATTTTAATTTTTCCAGTTCATATTGAAGCAGCAGGCTGGTGTTTACTTAATGATTTATTACAGATATGTATTTGTTGATCTGATCTGTTGATCATACGGACATACAGACCAGACAGTTAAACCAACACATCTTCATGCCTTAATATGTTACAGGATGACAAAATGAACGTGTGAATTCAATCCAAAAGTGTCTGCAGCAACCATGAGATCAGTCTGTACGCATTCCATGTGTCAGATGTGCATTAAACAGAAACTAGCATTGTTTTTTGATTTTCTTTTTTTCACAGGCTCTAACTTCACCCAGTGAAACCTCAGGCTGTTGTGATGTCAGAGTCTAAACCCCCTACTCCAACCCCTGGAGATACGTACAAGGGTTGGCTCTTCAAGTGGACAAACTACATTAAAGGTTACCAGAGACGCTGGTTTGTTTTGAGCAATGGATTGTTGTCCTACTATAGGTAAGTTACATGTTTGTGGCTGAATTTGTAATGAATTTTCAGAGTTTTCCCTGACACAGCAGGATGCCATGGTGGTACCAAAGAGAACGTGTAGGGGACACAAGGGTGCTGCTGACTTTGATTATGCATGCATCTGTTTGTCTTCAGGACCCAGGCAGAGATGGGTCACACATGCCGAGGCACCATCAACTTGGCCACAGCCAATATTGCTGTGGAAGACTCGTGCAATTTTGTCATTTCCAACGGTGGGGCCCAGACCTACCACTTGAAGGCCAACTCAGAAGTAGAGCGCCAGCGATGGATCACTGCTCTGGAGCTCGCCAAGGCAAAGGCGGTCGACATGCAGGCTAATTCTGGTGAGAGGGGCGGCAAAGATAGAAGAAAAGTCTGAACAACTAAAAGTGTATTTCTCTGTGTGTTAAGTTTTCTCATTCTTTGTTTCTGGTCACATTGTCGCTCCTGTTCTCTCGCTCAGATGACTCTGGTGACGAGTGTCCTGCAGTGCCCCCCACCTCAGGACAGGGTGGAGGCTGCCGTAACTCAGAAGTCCAATCCACACTACGTACACTCAACAGCAAGGTGGAAGACCTCACCACCTGCAACGATCTCATTGTGAAGCATGGGTCTGCCCTCCAAAGGTATCGGTTATCAGAATGAAGTCTTTAATTTCTTTATGATAAAGGAATATCATCCAAAGAAATGATATTCTCTGTTCATTTGTTCGTAATAACTCATGCGTTCATTCCAAACACTCAGGTCTTTGTCAGAACTGGAGGCAATTCGTGTTGGAGGAGACATGGGGGAGAAGATCAGACAAGTGACAGAGAGAGCTACATTGTTCAGAATCACCTCTAACGCCATGATCAATGTAAGTCACCCAGTTAATTAATTAACTGCTGAGGAACACGCAATATTGTTATTGACTCCTGCTGAAATGTTGCTTTTGCTCTTGCATGCTCTCCTCAAGGCATGCAGAGACTTCCTCTCACTGGCCCAGACCCACAGTAAGCGCTGGCAGAAGGCCTTACAGGTAGAAAGAGACCAGAGGATACGGCTGGAGGAGACTCTGGAGCAGCTCGCCAAACAACACAACCACTTAGAAAGAGCTTTCAGAGGGGCTACAGTTCTCCCATCTTCATTCAGCAATCCCGCCTTAGGCTCCAAAGGTAAGGCTCTCATTGCCACATGAATATCTGTCTTTGGACCCTTGATGTTACTGAAAGCATGGCCACCTTGCCACCTTACCTGCGCCAATCAGAACTGTCAAACTCTCTTCATCATAGGTGGTGCTTCTGGAAAAGGTGATGCCAGTGATGAGGACGATGACAATGAGTTTTTTGACGCCATGGAAGACCCAGCAGAGTTTATCACTGTCCCTGCTGACCCCAAGTATCACAAGTTCGTAACTGTTTCAGTGGTTTTATTTTTTTAATGGCAACCTTATTTTTTTGTTATATTCTCTGACTTCTTACTTAAATATTTTATGCATTCTTGTTTATTTGTCTAACAGGAGATCTGGCAGCAATGTTAGCGGGCTCAGCAGTGAGATTGGAATGGACGATCAGTCGGTAAATGTGTGTTAATTTTGTTTTTGCGAGCACATTCTGATTTGTATTAACTTGTCATCTCCTCTGGTTGTCAACACACTACACTTACCTAACCCTAAAGACTTTTCCTCTTCCTCCCCCTCTTCTAGTTTGATGAACTGTCCTTGGCATCCAATCCAGAGTCTCCACAGCCTCTTGAGCTTGAACCAGTTAGACAAAGACGGACTCGTATCCCAGACAAGCCCAATTATTACCTCAATCTCTGGAGCATCATGAAGAATTGTATTGGGAAGGAGCTTTCAAAGATACCAATGCCTGTAAGAAATCTGAACTCTTGTTTGCATCCGAGGGGCTTTTCTTTGTGGGAGTAATCAGACTTCTCCTCTCTCTGACTTTGTAGGTGAATTTCAACGAGCCCCTCTCAATGCTGCAACGTCTATCTGAAGACCTGGAGTACTACGAGCTGCTGGATAAGGCTGCAAAATGTCAGAGCTCTCTGGAGCAGATGTGTTATGTGGCCGCTTTCACAGTCTCTTCCTACTCCACCACTGTCCACCGCACAGGAAAACCCTTCAATCCTCTGCTGGGAGAAACCTTTGAGCTTGATCGACTAAGAGAATGTGGCTACCGCTCACTCTGTGAACAGGTATATCAAGAAGAGCACTGAAATCTGAAAAAAGCAAACATGTCATATTTAATTCTGACCATATTCCAGCTCTATGGGATAAACCCTTAACTTGGCTAATTCTTCTCTCTGTTCACTTCACTCACTTCCTCTCAGGTGAGCCACCACCCACCTGCTGCAGCCCATCATGCCTTCTCTGAAAAGGGCTGGAGCCTCAGACAAGAAATTACGCTGGCCAGCAAGTTTAGAGGAAAATATCTGTCTATCATGCCTTTGGGTGAGTGTGTGCAGACCAACCAGTAAGCCTGAAAATCACACTTTTTGTAAAGTAGTTAAACTCTATATTGGGTTCAATCTATATAAACTTGGACCTGAAGTGTTGGAAGACTTCACTATGACCAACCAGTATCAGAGCAAGCAGGACTGACATCTTACTATTTTGTGTTTATAATTAAGAAAATGTATTGTTTGCATTTCCAAGTATCTCTAAGTAGTCTGACAACTAGTCTGAGCATACAAGAAAATGTCTTCCAGCCAGTCGCTGTGTGACTGCTTCATACGGTCACGTCCGTTAGGTAGTCATCTTTCATACATTTCATCTCTTTCTGTCCCCAGGTTCTATCCAGTGTTTATTTGACAAGAGCAACAATCACTACTCCTGGAAAAAAGTGACTACAACAGTACACAACATCATTGTTGGAAAATTGTGGATTGACCAGGTAAATTTCTAAAAATAAATAAATAAATAAATAAATATAAAAGCTCACAAATTTGTAAGCACTTTAACAACAACTTAGGGATAAATAAGTGACACAGATGTCTCTATAGAACATTTCTACAGGATTTATTCTTTGAGTTTTCAGTAGCAAAACATCGTCTCTCTCCTTTCTACCCTTCCAGTCAGGCGAGATAGATGTGGTGAACCACAGGACAGGAGACCGCTGCCACCTCAAGTTTGCTCCTTACAGTTACTTCTCCAGAGATGTACCAAGAAAGGTGGGTCTTTTTTTTTTATATGCTGATATGATTCTTTACAGAAATGTGTATAAGGCAACGTCACATAATACTGAATATAAAAAGAAACTGGACTTAATTTTTTTGATATGGCTTTCTGCCTCTAACATCAAAATATACAGTGTCCATCACACAGTCCACAGTTGGTGGAGGTGGACTACATTTTTCACAGTTTTTGAACTACCTTAAGAAAAAACAAAAATAGCATGGTTAAATTTATGTATTTCTGACACTGTAAACAAAAACTGAACATTATATAACTTTATGAAATTAGAATTGATAGCATGGCTGCTGTATTCTATTGCATTAGATAGTACAGGTGTACCTAGTAAGGAGGCTACCCTGTTTAAGTTCAATGTGAATCTCTGTGCTGCCAATTTTAGGCTCTTTGATTACGCTCTTAACTGAAAGCTGCGTTTGTCTCCAGGTAACAGGAGTAGTAACGGATAAGGAAGGGAAAGCCCATTACGTGCTATCGGGAACCTGGGATGAGAAGATGGAGTTTTCCAGGGTAATGCAGAGCAGTAAAGGTGAGAACGGCACAGAAGGCAAACAGAGGACCGTCTATCAGACCCTCAAAGCCAAAGAAATCTGGACAAAGAACCCTTTGCCGTGAGTTTTGATGAAAGTACAAATGGCACTGTGCAGTTTTGGCACTATCTACACATTGTAAATTGTTTTCGCTTCGTGCGTCTGATCTTTATGCCAATGACTTTTTACAGAGAGGGAGCAGAGAGCATGTATTTCTTCTCCTCACTGGCCTTGACGCTCAATGAACCTGAAGATGGAGTAGCACCAACAGACAGTCGACGACGCCCTGACCAGCGGCTAATGGAGGACGGCCGCTGGGATGAGGCTAACGCAGAGAAACAGAGGCTAGAAGAGAAACAGCGCACCACCCGTCGGGAGAGGGAGAGGGAAGCTGTTAAAGCAGCCAGCTCACCCGAGGAAGGTAAAAAAATAAAAGAAAGAAAGAAATGAGCTGTGCTGTGGAGTTTCTCTATGTGTCTTGTGATGTTTTTCTGTTCATTCATCTTTGTGTCCACTTTGTCTGTCTTTCGGTCTACCTCGTCTGCTTGTCTCTGTCTCATCCTTAAGCTGTCACTGAGGATTCAATCAATGATTCACCCTTGAAAAGCAAGTACTCTTTACTTAGTATTTTCCCTCCCTCGATCTGCCATTAACTCTACATGCAAAAACACATGTACTATATGTGTGTGTGTGTGTGTGTGTGTGTCTGTGTGTGTCTGTCTGTGTGTGTCAAAGAAAGGCGCTAAATGTCTTCATTCACCTTTTACCATCGATTCACCCATTTCTGTTCCGTTTAGCTGAAGCAGGGGAGACTGGCACAGAAGCAAGTGAGGTTTCTGATGAAAGCAAGTATCACTTCACAGCTTTACATATAATGTCCTTTTTAAAGGTGCTCTGTGTAGCATTTTAACGGGGTGAGGAGGAAATGACATACATGTCCAGGGCAGGTTTATAGACTTATTTTTCCCCATAGAAGTGATTTCACAGTTACTGAATAAGTGCTGATTAGCTAACTGCCATTAACTATAATTCTCATAAACAAGACTGAGAAGATGTGTAGCTTATATCCGCCTCTGCGCTGCCTTATAGCCCGTTAGCTTATGTTCTTTACAGCAACAGGAGGCCAGTTTAGCGCAGACAGCAACAGCAAGAAAGCTTGAGATCAGGTAGTGTTAAAAAAAAACTGTCCCGACAGTTGACTTGTGTTTTATAAATAGTGTATTAAGCTCTCACTGCACTCTTGATAAGCCTGTTTTGCTTAGACAGTGCGACACAGAGCACTTCTAAAACGAACATAAGCAAGATTTTTGTGGATACCTTTTGAGTTGTGGATTCACATCTCTCTTTTTTGTGTGTGTGTGTGTGCTGATGTTAAGCTGACACAGAGGACTCTCCCCCTCATACACCTGTTGCATGCAAGTAGCCCCTTACATTTCATTCGCTGGTCTTCATCTCTCAGATCATCTTTTTACGTTTGAGATTCATCCTTAATTCTTCTATTTTCAGCCTCTCACGGACCATCGCTTCCCCCTTACCTAAGCAAGTATTTTGATCATGACATAACACATACAGTGCCATTTTAAAAAGAAAATCCAGTCATTTTATTTATTCTAGATTAAGAACTCCTCTGTTCATCTTCCATCATTTTCTCTTTACATCCTTTGCAACATGTTCTCTCTTAGTGGAAGGCAAGGAAGGTTCTAATGGAGCTCAAATCAAAAGCAAGTAACATCAGTGTTGCTCTCCCTCATCCTGTTATCCTCTTTTTTTATTTAGATTTATGTCAGTAGGATTTAGAGAACCTTGTAGAAGCCTGTAGCTGACTGTAGAATGACACAAGCCTAGTGCTTGAATATTTTAGAGAAGCATTTTGTCTTTATTAATCTGATGCTGCTGGAGTTTCTCCACCTGTCACAAGGCTGAGGAGTCCTTCTCTATAATTCCCATCCTTTTGTTTCATTTTCAGTTTGTATAAGGTCCAAGCGGTCAGAAACATTAAATATCGCTATCTTTTAGTCAACTATCTGAGAGCAAAACAGCTCGATCTAAGCACGGTGTGTTGTCATGGCTCAGTGGCTTCTTAACCCTCCCCTCAGGTCCCTGCAAAGTTTCCTCTTGGTAAGAGCCTTTCCTTTCTCTTCATTTAGGCGCCCATCAAGACAACTACCAAGCACTGTGGTTTGAGAAGTTAGACGACCCCGTATCCGGAGAGACCTTGCATGTCTACAAGGGAGGTTACTGGGAGGCGAAGGACCAAGGCAACTGGGACATCTGCCCCGACATCTTCTGATCCCGGACGAGTCTGCCTGTTTTCCTTTTGCGGTGTAGAAAATGAGAAGACTGTAAGACGTGACCTACATCAGCTAAGGTGGAGAATCAACCTTCCTTCATCTTTCACAGCTTCATCCGATCACTCCACTCAGCTCCCCCTTTTCAACAGTGATTTGCTCAGGACTAAGGGCATCTGGATTGATTAGTTTTCACCAAACACTGATGTTTACCTTGGTCTTGGTCCACTGCTTTTGAATTGGTTCTTTGGTACAGCAGTCGATTTGAATTTGGCGACCGTTTATTCTGGTAAAATCATTATGCATTTTCTTTAAATGGACTATTGTCTAAGACATAATTCATCCACACAACATCTTACAATATATAAATAAGGTTTGCTTAGACACGGTGACCTGCTATGTAACATATAATGTATGTTTGTTTTTGCTGTGCATTCCTGATTAGGATTATTTAACATTGAATTTCTTAGACGTTCCCCACCACAGCAAGTTAAATTATACCCAACATTCTTAACCGTTCACTCCAGTTTCAGACCACAACAGATGCATAGATTTATGAGCATCAGTGGTTCTGAGAAAAGGGACATATATTGGAAAAAAAAACTTTTTAAGAAAGTAATCAATGGCATTTTTCAACAGTTATTTCTGGACTGGTATAAAAATTTTGCCTTTGAATTTCATATGATTTGCGGTGCTACTTTATTCCCTGAAGTGAAACAGCAACTATATCTACATATTGACCTTTTTTCTTTACATTTTTTGCACTCCATTAGTTCAATTTTAAAATCTGTTTGTGATTTTTTTTTTTTTTTCCCCCTCCTATATTCCCCCAATTCCCCTGTAAAGTACATGTTAGTGGTGAAAAGACATGCCAGTAGTTAATTTAGATTATACACTCCTCATATATATGTTTGGTCATCATAGGAATCATAATTGTGGATATTTAATAGCTACATACTTACATATATATGCATTTTTTCACTACTTTTTTCATGATTTAATTATTCACGACCTTTTTTCTATTCATTTTTTATTCAAGAAGAATAATGACCTCTGTGTGTAGCACACTTACTTTAATAGAATGTTTGTTTTTTTATTTAATATAATAACATATTTAATACTATCTGAATTTAAATGGTGGTACAAACTAATTCATAAATGTACCACTGAAAATATGAAGCATGAAAGCACCACTGGCAGGATCGCCAGCAATTTGGGGAAAAACTCATTCAGAAGTCTCTTTTTGTTGTAGTTTTTTCTTGTTTGTTTGTGTTCACACTGAATTTCACACCAGGTTTCTGAGTTCTTGCTAAATTACATGTTGAATCTGTGAAAAATCTATGATGCTTCGGGAGACGCCTAACCCTTGAACGATGAGGCGACGTCGCATATGTAGGGTGGGTGGAGGATGCATTTCTTAAATTTGTGAAGCGGGAGCGCTTAAAAGAAACTGGGTGTTAAGTTACTCGTAAAAAAAAATGTAGCTGTTGGTTGTTCAGAGCAAGAGCCTCATAAGGTGTACTTCTATTGTGTATAAGATTGACTCTAATCCATGTGTTTTAAATTAAATGTGTCTATTTTGATTCTCCACTCGTGTACACACGTTTCAGACTTGTATTTTAATACCTAAAGTTTGTGCTCTTATTAATACTTTGATCAACCAAGTCTTCAATTCTGCTTTCGAAGTAAATGTTGAAGTTCACCATCTGAGAAGCTGTACTTCAAATTGTCACTGAGCTGTGTGCTGATTTCTACTGTCTTGATTATTAGTGAAGGGATGTGTGAGGCAGAAGTGTTTTTGTCCTTCAAATGTATTGATCATAGCTTTAATCTTGATTTTAGGTCGTTTGAGTTATTTCGTGCGCTGCGAGTGTAGATTTTTAACAGACAGCAATAAGAGTGCCTCGGTGTGTGCACACGTGGCACAAAATGAAATGCGTGAAGCCAGAACTAAAACTGCAAAAACTGAATTCTGCCGTTTGAGTGAAAGGACTGTGTGCTTGAGGAAAAATCAGAATTTCATTTTATAATCAAGTGTACTTAAAAGGAGAACACTGAAAATGAAGATCACAAAATATTATGTAAATATATTAAATAGTTAAGTAACTGTGAGTTTAAGTGGTTATATTGATAGAGAATCTAATGGCGGTGATGCACTTTTTTTTTTTTTTGTTCCTCAGAACTGGATGCATTTTCATTGTGTGAGCTGGGTGTACTATCTCTATTTTAAATTATCTGTTTTGGTTTGAACCATTTCTTACTATGAATTATTGTTGCTTCACACATCATTTAAACAGATGAAGAAGAGTGTGTGCGTGCGTGCGTGCGTGCGTGCGTGCGTGCGTGCGTGCGTGCGTGTGTGTGTGTGTGTGAGGAATGTACAGACAATACGTCACTGAAATTACAGAATGAGTCCAGATGTTTTTGTTTGTCCTGATGTTTTCAACATATATATATGTCTTTGCCCTGCACTGTGCAGATTGTCACTATGCACAAATGCCACATCTTTGAACAATTGACTGAAGGTGTTTTTGCACTGACACACAGCATCCATTATTGTTCATGCCCCACGTGATTTGTCTGATCAGCCGCTCATGTTGGCTACTGAAGAGTTTGTCATCTTGTGCGTTTGTTTTGAAAATTTATCTCAACCTTGTTCAGTGATTGTTCATTAGTTTAAAATGTATTCATTCAAGAGCATATATCTCCACCTTTTCTGTCCTTCAATGCAGTGTTTTTGTTTTGTTTGTTTGTTTTTTTTTAGCAGGATTGTGTTAGAGGTTGACAACATTAAAGTCTGAATGGAGATTAAATGTTTTGTTTTTTTTTGTTTTTGATTTTCCTGAACAGAGCATCATAAAGAAAATTGTACTAGTGTGGTATGTATTAATATTAACCTGTTTATCAGCGTGTATTGAGTCTTAACCACGTTAATTAGATGTCTGAAACACTTGATGCAACCAAACAATGTTAAAGTTTGAAATGCAAATAGTTATCTAATTTTAGTATTTTAAAATAAACCTGGAAATTGTTTGCAAGGCTATGCTAGAAGAAAAGCTTACATTTGCATGCAGTAATCAAGGCCTCTGAAAAGTGAGCCTGCAGGCACACTACAAGGACCCTTAAACTGAAGCAACTAAATGGAATTCAGCCGTTAATAATTACATTATTTAGTAATATTATATTCTAGTAAAATAGGGAAATATAAGTAATGTTAGCAAAATATACTCAAGTACCATAAGTAAAGTAAAAAGTAAAGTAAAATTGCAAAATGGTCAGCTTCAGAAGATTATACTAGGTTTAATATATCAGTCATCATTACTGATTTGACTTAAATTGGTGAGCTGTATTTTAATGTAGCTGGTTGACGTAGAGATAGATGTGTTTTTACTATATAACAATCTATATTTTTATAAAGCTGATTGTAATTTTAATTTGAAAAGTAACTGTCAACTTTGTTATATGTAGTGCAATAAAGTAGTAAAGCACCAAATGTAAATCCTTATGTAAAGTACAAATTTAATTAAGATCATTAATTTAGTTACAGTCCTCTTTTAGTTGCCATGGACACTTGTGAGCCAGTCTGGCTAATCGATTAGTCTTTATATTAGTCAAGGTTTAGTTTTGTGAGAGGACAGTATAATAGCATCTTTGTGAAATAGCATCTAGAATCTGCATCTGGACTGTATGTGTGACTGTCAACTGGAGTCTTATTATGTGTCTCCTGGATGAGAAAGTTGAGTTTATTAAGGAGAGAAAACAACCAAGTTCAACATTTATACTTAAAAAGAAAAATAAAACCGTTTATATGAATCACAAAATCACTTTACAGGCAGGGGGATGTTTTCTCTGGGAATTTAGGGAGTTTCAAAGGGACCCGGGGATTTTCACAATCTGAAATAAAAAACTTTAACACAGCGGGTACTTGCAGGGTAAAGTTGTAGTATTTTGAGATTTATTATATATTTATGCTGTTACACTCAGGCCAACAAAAAGTTTTCAGGTTTCAGTACCAAATAATTCCTAACAGTGTGGAGAAGACTTCAAAAACATCATTCAGACATCAATGTGGGGGCGGGGTCTAGAGATTAGATAATTTTAGTAGATAGATAGATGATACAATTAATATTTTAAAAAATCCCTTATTTGTGTCTGGTCAGTATTTCTAAAAACCTACCTATGGGCTTCATCAGAGGGGGTTGTGTTGTGACTTGCCCCCTCACACGGGGAGGCGTGGGAGTATAAAACGAGTGCATCTGCCGCATGACGTCAACATCTTTGTTTACTAGTAGCCAGGCGCGGCTAGGCTTAGCATTAGCATTAGCATTAGCTGTGTGCAGCTGTGTCATACAGACATACAGGGGGTGAGTGTGTGTACGTGTGTGTAGCGTGACCGTGTGCTTTGTGTGGTTAATTTGTGAAATCAACAAATATGTCGGCTAACGGACCCGGACCTGGAGAAGACTGCACAGACGCGAGGAGAGGCGATGGACAAGAGTGAGTCATTTAACTGCGATATTTATCGACAACAGCTCATTGTTGTCCATACAGTGATGAGGAAGCCGTTTGCCTTTCCCCCCCCAACACTACTCCCTCCCCTGTTACTATCACATTATTACATTGCACTACATGTTTTATGTTTTTAAACTTAAATGAACTACCACAGGCCTTTTAAATGCTTCCTCCCTAACTGATATTAGCTCTTTCCTGGTCGTGCATCGTGTTGTTGTACATTTGCATTAAACGCAGTGTTGTGTGTTTCCTTGTCCCCTCAGGTCGGAGCCGTCTTCGTCTGCTGCTTCCTCCTCCTCCATGGACGTGGATGCCAAGCCGGGCTCCCACAGCTTCAGATACAGCCTGAACTATCCCTGCATCGGCCAGTGCATCATCATCAACAACAAGAACTTTGACAGGAGTACAGGTGTTGATTTGTGATGAGACATATTTCAAAGTGAAACTGCTGAGTGTTGAAACTGTACAGCACGTAATTATTACTGAGTAATGTTAAAATCTAGGTGGTAACATGTGCAATATTAACTCGCTTGTCTTTCATTGTTTTTGACTCTAGTCAGACAAAATAATCTCTCACAATAGCATTTTATTATGAAAACGAAGTTATAGTGAGTTACAATGTGGTCCCTCTTTGAAATATTCCTTCTGTCCTGGTGTTCAGAGTCACTCCCCAGCAGCCCCCCAAAAAAAAGCCACCCTGTGACTTCAAAGTGTGCGTTTAAAATGTTTAGTTAATGTAGAATGAACTGATGAGTTAGTCCAAGGTTGATGGGTCATGTGGCTCAAATGTACACTGTTAAAACTTTAATTAGGAGTTTCGAGGTTAGCTGGCTGTGGATGTGTCCGTGGCGTTTCTCCCAACTGGTTTACACACAAGCATGTCCAGTTGTTTGCTGGAGCTCCAGAGGCGACGAGAGCTGGAGGAGGCGACGTCTTCCTTCCTGTGAAATGTAATTATAGAGTGATGTCACTTCTGTGCAGGCTGGGTTTTTTTTCTTGTATAAAGCAGGACGTTAGAGATGATAGATGATATTTGGACTTCGTGGAGCTTCATGAAATGTATATCACGGCCACACCCTCATGAGATGATCTGTGTGCCCGGAGACTTAATTTATACTTGTTGCTGTGGATACTATTTAACTGCTTCCCGGTCTAGTTAATTAGATGTTCAGAGTAGCTCTGTGTTTGTGTGTTCAGAGAGGAGTGTACAGTGTACTGTACATCCTTGTTTGACTTTCAGTATGAATTCCTGAGTTCCTCTTTTAAGTTCATTGTGAACTGCATTGGTGTGTACATGTGAATGTTCAGTATATTTTAGTTCTGTATATTCATTTAACAGCCGGGTTATTTGGATATTGTTGTAGTCCTGCTTAAGGGTGGCTGGACGATGTCTGCTCCTTCTATAGGAGAACGTTCAGCCAGCCTCTCTGAGGATATAAAGGCTTGATGTCTACAATAGTTGGAGATATTGTATGAAACCTTGAGTAGCCTTAGTCCCTGCCTATCCTATTGAGACACTGTGCAATGCATGCTTTAAAACTGAATAACAGTGTCTGCTATAATTGAAAGAGGCCTGAGAAGACCTTGGCTATCAATGCAAGCGAACACACATTCAGACTGCTCTTACAGAGCATCAGAGTTACTGTATGCTGTCTTCTTTTGTTGTCAGACTTGTGTTTGACAAACCCGTCCAGCAGGACTAACTGACTGCACATGACTGCTTGTCTGCAAACAGTGTGCCACGAGCAAGTACATCATATGAGTCAGGTTAACATCGCCAGTTGTTGAGCATGCTGATCCCAAAGTACATAAATGTTTGAGACACTGGGGCTAGTGATGGCCTGTCGGAAAGAAAAACGTTATTGTGTCTGTTTTATTTTGGGTGTACAGAGCTCTGTAGCGCCTCTCAGAGTTGAGATGTTGCAACAGGTCGTGTCCAGGGTGTGATGGCTCTGCAGGGATGTTTCCTGACTCTGGACATGTTTGTGTGTAAGTCCTGACTGGAGGGCAGGTTGGCACCAGTGGTTGTCTCTGCAGACGTGACTGCGCGTTCCCATCCTGTTTGGTGGCAGATCCACATCAGAGAGTGATGAACAGAGAACAGACTCAATAACCTCAGGCAGGTTGAGCTTCCTGAGCTGGCACGTGAAGTACATTCTTTGCTTGGCATTCTTGGTGATGGTGTCTCTGTTGGACTCCCCCCCCATTTTAAATCCAGAAGGATTGCGGATCCTAGAAACCTGAGTGTTTCCACAGCAGACACAGTGTTGTTGGTTGTTTCCAGCTGTTCAAGAAAAGATTCCTGTAATGGAAGATTTGTGCACACTCAGACACGTTCGGGAACTTGGCAATTTCCCACGCATGTTACAAAGGAAATTGCGAAAACAAGTGACCACAGTTGTCGCAAGAAACCAAAGATGTTCAGTTCTGAACCCAAGTGGGTAGTGGTCAGGTGGCTAGATGGTAGGATGGTGCAAATAAATTTCAGCCATCATTCATTGTATTATTTACACCTGTAAAGAGGTTGTCACTTTTTCAGGCTGATTAGGTTGAAGACATGGGAGATATGTGGAGCTTATGCGAGGTAATCAGACACAATGCACTAATAAGAATGGGAGAGGTCACTATCACAGTGCCGGCTTGTGCCACTTGCTGCGTACCAACACCATCATGAATAATACAAACTAATGAAAGCATTTTTCATGTGGCATGTCTCGACTGAATCCAAATAATTCTGCTGTGCCAAAATTTAGTATAGTGTAAGAAGATTCAATGAAAGTTCACCTAGTACGGACAGATATGTCAGCAGCTCTCCATTTAACTTTCTTTGGCCTTGCTGCCACATAACCACGACAAAATGGAGCGCAGCCGATGATAAGCGTGTGATTCGTCCTGGTGTTACAGGTGCAACAAAGCAAACAGGATAGAAGCAGACGTCAATAAAACATTTTCCGTTCGCACAGTCATGAGAGGAGGTCTACAAATTAAAATAACGCACATGTGCTGGAAGTGCCATTACGGGAAAATAAATCAATGCACTATTTCTGTCACACTGTCTGCAGCGTGTGCTAATGGTTTAATTTACTAATGAGGAAGCAAGAGCTGTTGGTTCCTTTTTAAGTTTTGTTTTTATTGTGTTCAAGTAACCAGAACTATTTGTTTGTTTGTTTTTTTTAAAGGCATGAATCAACGAAATGGTACGGACGTAGATGCAGCCAACGCGATGAAAGTGTTTGCAAAGTTGGGTTATAAAGTGAAGGTTTACAATGACCAGTCAGTCAACCAGATGAGGCAGGTTTTAACTTCTGGTAAGTTTGATGTTGAATTCATACAAAACTTCTCACAGGACCTGTTGTCTTTCGTGGCATCTTATTCATGTCTTTACATTTCTTTTTTTTAAGTTGCAAAGGAAGATCACAGCTGCTACGCCTCGTTCATCTGTGTTCTGTTGAGTCATGGAGATGAGGGAGTGTTCTTTGGCACGGATGGCTCTATAGAGTTGAAGTACCTAACATCACTGTTTCGAGGGGATCGCTGCATATCGCTGGTGGGAAAGCCCAAACTCTTCTTCATCCAGGTATCGTAAGAGGTTTTTTTCCCCCTTCCTCCTGAACTAACTTCTGTTTTGCTTAAGTATGTAACGCTTTTTGCCTGTGTGCATGTTGAGTAGGCTTGTCGAGGCACTGATCTGGATGCGGGCATTGAAACTGACAGCCCTGATGATGGCACTACAAAGATCCCTGTGGAAGCTGACTTCCTCTATGCCTTTTCCACAGCGCCAGGTTAATGCGCAAACAAACACCGGCTATTTTATATGCTTATTTTTCCCTTTTAGTTTATTGCACCTTTTTAATCTATCACTTATCTGTCCACAGGTTACTACTCATGGAGGAATACTATGACCGGATCCTGGTTCATGCAGTCACTGTGTGACATGATCAGCAAGTATGGAAAGGAAGTGGAGCTCCAGCACATCATGACACGAGTGAACCACAAGGTGGCAGTAGAGTTTGAGTCTATCTCCCACACACCGGGCTTTCATGCAAAGAAACAAATCCCATGCATTGTGTCAATGCTGACCAAAGAGATGTATTTTTCTCCTTGATGTCATCTGCACTGCAGAAGACTTCAGCCCCGCCAAGCCTTCATGTGCAGAAGAAAGGCTGAAGGAGGTGTTTATGAATTATTTTAGTTTACACTTTCTGACTGAATATGTCTTGAAATGTCAGCTTACATATTTCTGGGAGAGTAGATTTTTTTTTTTTCACATGCTTGGTATTTTAAGCTTTTTTTTTTGTGTGGGGGACAGTTTTGAAAAAAAATCAAAGGCATTACATTTTTTTTAAATCTCTGAAGGTAAACTATTTTGTAAACAAAAAAATCATGACTTAAAAAGATAAAATAGTCTTTGTAATACGGTGCTCACAATTTGCAGTCGGTACATGCCTCTTTGCTTTTTACATCATATACATTTCAGGGAAAAGAAATATCGGGACTCAGTTTAATAGAAGTGACCTGTGTTCATTTGAGCGTGAAACCAGCTCTTTAGTGTTTACACAGGATGATGGGATCATGTTTTCATCAGTCAGTTTAGTGAAATCTGACATACAAACCTAAATAAATGCATCACATGCAATCAGTGCATACATTATAGGATAACGTTATGTAGCAAGTTCAGAAGCATCCAGTAAGCTATCTTGTTTGTTTTTTGTTGGTTTTAAAGGTCAGAATTTAATTTTTCATTATTAGGATTTCTTTGAGTGAACCGTTCTCTGTCGATGTGTGCATGTCAGGCTTCACAGCATGCATGAGTACGACAGCCCACTTGCACGATGCTGTTTGAGCCATGTTTTCATTTATTCCTACTTGAACACAACTTCACGTCTCATATTCTGTAATAATGTCATGTATTTCTTGTGGTTTTTAAAAACCTTTTGTCTCTTTAACACTTACAGGAATGAATCTTTTGGATTGTTGTGTAACATAATCAAACGTTTATATGTAACCACCAGCATTTAGCTAAAAGCACAATGTGTGTACTGATCCAGGTCCTGGTCATTTGTTAGCGTATGCAACATTTACAGCATGTAGGCTGAAATCACATTAGCTGTTGAATTTTACTAATGTTTGACAATCCAGTTTTTAAGTCATATCAATCAATATACGGCATTTTACATCCCTTTTGGGGTGTTTTCTTGTGGTGTCACTGTGTTTTTTGTAAGCAAGTTATCCTGTGAGGTTGTAATGTTATGCCTGAAAAATAAAGACCACTTTTCATTTTTCTGTGTTGTTAAGCTGTGATTATTTTATTTTTGGCCCTTACAACAGTAATGAAGATCATCCACAGATATATTCTCACACATAGGCTATGAGTTAACCTCTACAAACACAGGAAAGAGTCTACTTGTGTACACTTGCAGGATTACTCCAGATTTGGCATGCCTGGAGGTGAGAAGAACTGGGCCACCAGATCCCGAGGACCTGCGCCAAATAAAACTGGGCCTCAGATTCTTTCACTGCCAGCACAGATGCACTTTACTTAAACTATCTTTCACAAACAACAGGCCACATACAACCTGTTGGTTGTACTTAATACAAAAAGCTCACAGCTGACACGTAACACCTACACAAATGGCAACAGTATATGTCTCTAAATTAGATGTTCATTTAACAAACTGCACCTGAAAAATGCCAACGTGACAACAATTCAACATTCTAAATCATTCCAAAATATATTTCATTCATGTATATATTTATTACTAATAACTAATATAACTTATTAAGGTTTTTGGCAACAAAACATGGTAATCATGATGTAAGCAAAGGTCTAATCTTAACATATGACTGTATAAACAAAATATACTTACAGAAGGGAAGCAGATAATACAATAATAACACTAAGGAATACTACTGCTACTACTACTACTACTAATAATAATATAAAATAATAAAAGCAAGGCATTTTTTATTTTTGCAAAACAATTAAAGAAAAAATACTTTTTTAAATTTTTGATTTGATGAGTGATTACTTGATTATCAAAATCGTTGCCAATTAGTTTTCTGTAAATCAACTAATCAACAAATCGTTGAATCATTCCAGCTCGACACTCCAGTCCATTAACATGGTGTTGATCTTCATTTTAATTATGAGTTGTTCCACTTCGAGGTGCTAATGAGCCCACACAGAATTCTCTGTATTTAAACATCATTATGTCCTTTGAATTCCTTTTCGAAGGTGTTGATTCAACTCTTGTGGCATTGTATTGGATTGAAGGTGATAATATTGTTGTTCTGCCATATCGAGGTGGACAAAATGTAATTCTAACAGGATACATACACACGTCCAATAGTCTCAGGATGAGGCGGCTAATGACCAGTCTTCCATATGTTGGTGGGTGGTGCTGCTTGCCTTGTTTTGTCCATTGATGATTGAGTTTGTGTTGGAAATTATTATTACCTAGTGTGATAGTGAAATAAACACTTGAGAATCAAGCTGTCTTTGAATAGTTGAATAGTTGAATAGTTTTATTCTTTGCAGTGAAGGCCAGCAGTCATACAGAGCACATAGCAGTCTGCAGAGTGAAAGACAACAAGTTACACACGAGCCTTTTTCTCAGAAACGTGTGCGAGGTCACCAATAGTCGTCTGAAACATCCTGCTCGTCTAAGGATACTACAAGGTATAAAATGATGATGACAACAACAGCAAGTTCATGTAAGAAGTAACTATCCTAATACATTTCTGATAGTATACAAGTATAATTCTCCATCACACATAGGATGATGATGGTTGGAGCAGGGTTTGTGTCATCGGTGTGGATTGTTTTATGTGAGCTTATATTGTATGTTAATGTATTTTATGATGCTTTGTGTGCAAGTCTGTGTCCCCTATGTGATGCCCTAAAACAATACAACTTCTCCTTTGGTGAAATTTGTTTTCCTTTTTCTGACCATTTTTCTTGTCGAGTCAAAGCTTAAACTCTGTGTTTTGATCTACATGTTAAGATGACTGTTGTTATGGGTGGCAATTAGATATATATCAATATATAGGCAAAAAATTTCTAGAAAAAAAATCAAAAAGACTGACTTTCTATTACCAAATAGAATATCTGATATACATATTTAAATACTTTTAAATTCTTAAAATATATATATTTAATTAAAGCAAATATTGTATTAACAGGAATTATAGGTGATATTTGGGCTATTAGGATGAATATTAATTTATTATTTTAAAACATAACACTTTCTTTCAAAATTAATATTAGTTATTTTCTTTTTAATTACTTTTAATGTGTGTGTGTGTGTGTGTGTGTGTGTGTGTGTGTGTGTGTGTGTGTACATATACATAGATGCAACATCTTCCTATTTATGCTTCCACAATACATTCATATTCATCTATCTGAGTTGGAGATTTGCTTTTGTGGCGGCTGTGCTGTTGTCTGTTGTCTGACTTTGGTGGTCTGCAGCAAGTGTAAAGTAGGAGTTTACGAGTAGCACCTGAACGCAGCACAAGTCCTCGCCTCTTTTGTCGCTGAAAATAGGCCCTAATACTCTCTGACAGTTGAGGTTAGTTGTCCGAGCAGCGAGCTCCGCGCCAGGTTGCTGATTTGTCTGATTTTTACATGGAGCACCTGCACTTGTAACGTCGTGCTGCAGACTCTGGATCAGCGCTGTGCGGTTTTTTTCTCTCTCTCTCTCTCTCTCTCTTCTTTAACATGTCTAAACCAGTCTGGATTATCCGGCAGTTTCTGGATACAAACGCAACACTGCGGGGTCTAGACAGTGCCTCAGAGTCAATAAGAAAATTTGATTTCCATGTGCAACAAAGTTAACTTTGCCTGAAGCAGGAATGGAGAAGTTCCTCCAGGTGGCTCCGCACTCTCTGGCTCTGGTGCTGTCGCAGGTTGGCACAGAAGATAAAGAGGATTCCCCATCAACACCGGCCGTGCTCTCAGTAAAGTTACAGCATCGCACCGGCTACGAGGTATTCGCCAATTTCAAAGCCGTAAACATGCAGCACTTCTGGAACAAAGCGCTCACACACGCTCTGTCCGAGATCTTCTTCCTCGGCTGGATAGACGAGTGTGTGCTGCTGATCCAGGGCAAAGAAGTTCATCTCCAAGTCCTGAGGAACGGATGGACCAGGCGGACCCTGAAACCACCACAGGGCTTTAACATCAAGTGCATAGGTGGGTTTGTTGTGTCAGGATACGTGCACTAACCATGCACAGGCTGTACTTTACATAAAAGTTAAGTTGTTGTCACTCATATTTGGAAACTATATTTTCATAGTTTGCAGCATGGACTCCAGTACAGCAGTTACAGGAAGAGGTGGCACACATAGCAGTAAGCACAAGAGTGTTAACAATAAGTATAGCATGCAGTGGCAATAACATGTAATTAAATCTGGCAAATCTTAGCCTCCAACCACAGAGTGTGTCAGAATGATTTGACTAGATGACATGAATGAAATAATTTAAACTTTGAACACCTGTGGGCCATATTTACGTGCACGCCACTTAGCTGGATTTCCCCTTTTATACTGTGCATGTCTGTGACGTGGACTCAAGTCTGACTTAAGTCACAAAAATCACTTCACTCACTTGAAACTTGCCCGATGCTTTATGTTTTTTTGTGTCTGTCACTCCCCTGCTGGTCAGTCTCTCTTTGTCTGTGCAGTTCCTCAGTGTGTAGACCGTTAGCTTTGATCATCTAAATACCTGTCTGACAGATTTACCTGCAGTTTGTGGCTCTGCTGGTTGTTTCATGCTGATTTTTTTTATTAGCTGATTGATGTTCAACCTAATATGACCCTCCGTTTTTGTAGCTAGATTTAAAATAGTTTGTCTACGCCCTCTATGAGTCAAGCTCACCTGGCAGGTTGTGTGAAACTAGTCTGAAGCTAGTTTGCTGAGGGGAGTTTAGGCTGCATCTCACCTTATAACCTCAGCTGCTTCATATTATGTAGACTTACTCAGATAAAAGAGCCATGACCTCGGCTCAGATTTACTCCATGTTCGGCATTCCCATACTCATACTCATCTTCACCTGACAAGCCTATAACTCATGTATGTGCTGGGACAGGTTGGTACAATTTGAGGTATTGTCAGCAAGTCTAACCGCTTCACTCGTCATATACTGCCCTTACAACCTTCCCCTATCTGTGTGCGCGCGCGTGTGTGTGTGCAGACATCTGTTTCACAAGAATGTCTTTATATCATCAGTTAAATCTGTGAGCATCATCAAAGTGTAGCAGATAAAACAGGGGAAAAAAGTCAAGAAAGGAAGCTTGTTTGTTTGGTTTACTGATCTTGGTTTAAAGCTGCCAACACCATGCACCGCATGCATGATATTGTAAAAGTTCATGTAACACATTTGAGGCGACAGAAGTGAAATTATCAGTGTTTGCAGCAGTGTTTTATAGGGGAGACTAATATAAATACAGTCTGGACAAAAGCACAGCGGTGTCATCTCACACAGAAAATTATGTAGTGCTGCACTAATCAATATTTTGGCCAAAAAGTTGACTCAGAGAATATGGCAGAAATTGAAGATTATATTTATAAGAATGTTTGTTTTTTTTA
The DNA here is from genome assembly GCA_014281875.1 of Nibea albiflora. Classification (NCBI taxonomy): domain Eukaryota; kingdom Metazoa; phylum Chordata; class Actinopteri; family Sciaenidae; genus Nibea; species Nibea albiflora. The sequence goes on along the minus strand of CM024789.1, from coordinate 9,730,488 downwards.
TCAACTGTTATGTTTTCATTACCTCAGAATGAGCCTTTTATATCTACAGACTCAGTGAGTTCTCTTCCACACAGACTGTCATGTTGAACCGCCATCTTTCTACAGTAGTCCAGAAGAGACAAACTAAACACTGACTCTGCATAGGGAACTTTGCCATTTTCCGCACATTTTCACTAGCTTTCAGGCTAGGAAAGTGAGGGTGAAGTAAGTGAAGCTTCTTTAATGCTGATGTTTCTCTGAATTTGCAAGACGGTAGTGTCGGGATCTGGGTGGCGAACCACCTCTGCTAAACAGTTTCACAGTGGAAACCCAGTTGTCTGTACTGCATACGGATGTAACAGTATCTGCAAATAATTTTAAAGCGCTTTTATAAAAATAATGGATTTAATTATGCATGATGTGACAGGTGTCACTCGTAACACTAATTATTGCCTTACTGCCAGTTCCCCTCAGCTCTACTCTAGTGTCTTTTAGCTCTTTGTTTTGGTCCGACTTGTTTTGTATTGATTTTGTTCGCACTTTCCTCTCACATCAGCAGCAGCTCTGTGTAAAATGGTAACTGTTTTGTAATAGACTCCCAGGGAAAACCTCATAGTGTGCACTGGGTGTTACAGTATCCACAAGTTTTACAGATACACTTTCAATTCAAAGCAGACAACCGAATCTGTGGCACGTACTCCTAAAGAACAACGCTGAGCAGAGTTCTTTTCAAATTTTTAGTGTTTACTGAATGTTGAAACACTTCTGCAGCTCCTTTCATGTTATCAGATTCCTACATTGAGCTGCTACACATTGACTGCATTTGAAAAGCTTCAATACATTCTGGTCTTTTATAGTCCAAAGGTATATTTTAAGAGAGACTGTGATTTATGTGTGTGTGCGTGCGTGTGTGTGTGTGTGTGTGTGTATGTCAGACATGAAGTGACAAAGCTGCACACACACTACTGAAGCAAACACAGATAAGCTGTGGAATGTTTGTCTTATAGGTAATAACTCACCAGACTCTCTAATGCCAAAAAATGCAGATTAGTGGCTGATATGGATTTTGTGCAATATATATGTTTATCACCATCAAACCCATGAATCTAGGATATATATTAACTTAGAAATCAACTCAGAAACAGATAAACCCTGTAACACTGCAGGGGTTTGTTTTCATACTCACCACAATCAGTGTTTAGTTTAATAGAAAAACTCAAACCAGAGTTAAATTCTAACCATTTTACCTCTCTGAGATCATCTGAAACATCTCTGGCATACAAACGTTTCTAAAAATCAATCTTATAATGATATAGATAATAATAATAATTACAATAGTACACAGATACGTCAGGGTGTTGTTGTTTATTCTTATTCAGAATGTCCTTGTGTAATAATAACAATAACCAGTTGTAAACCACTGCAGTATTGAATTGTCTGTGTGACTCATTTTCTGAGCTGTCAAGAGTTTAGCTTGTGTGACGAAGTTCATACAAAGTTCAGACAAATTACGCTGTGTGTTTACACATTAACCATGTGTAGAAGTTCAGCATTTGGTGTAATTTATCTTTGCAGAAGCATACAAGCTCTTGGACAAATAAATGCATATGAAAAAGTGCCTTTCAGGACATGTTTTACGCAACAAACTGGAAGGAAGGGATATCACATGTTCACTCAGACATTATTAAAGCTGCAGGGAGACAGGGATGAATTAAAATCTTCATAATTTAAAAAATAATGAACAGACAACAATACATTATTAAGACTGAAATCATATTTTTATGAGATTTTTGAACATATAGTGCTTTTACTCATGAGTGCTACTTGTTTACATAATGCAGATTATCCCCCAAACTGCCTGAGAATGTTTAATTCGGGCTGAGAGCCAAAAAGTAGCTGGATTAATACATTTAGACAAAAGTTGTGGATTTTCAGCTGTGTGGAAACAGGGTGTTTTTTTTTGTTTTTTTAAACTGACAATTCAATCTGATTAACTGAGGGACTTTGTATCCGTTAGCAGCAGGCTATAAACAATGGACTGGGAGGAGTGTGTGCTCTTAAGGAAGGAAAAGTGGAGCATTTGTTCAGGAAAACACCATTGCACTGCGTTCCCTGCTATAACCCGGGTCTCCATTGGCAGGAAAGGGAGGGTCCCATTAGAGAATTGGGGGAAATGTTTAACGCAGCAGACAGATTTGTTACCGTATATCTTAATGTCAGATCAGGATGTGTTATGTAGGCTGCAAAAGTTCCTTTGTCTCTTTATGCAGTGTCTGACCTCGAGAGCTTATTTTGGAAAGATGTGCGTTGTCATAAATGTTCCACTGGAGGGCAGACCACCGGCAAAAATGGTCCTGTTTGCAAGGATGTTGGATGAAGTTGTAGCAGGCCACAAATCCTTTACTGTGTGACAGCTCAGGAGCAGCAGGATATATAACTATCCCACCACTGATATGTCCATTTAAACACAATGGTTCATCAGTGGAGACGTCAGTGGTTCGGAGTTAAATGTCTTAAATTATTGGATGGATTGTTTAAAATGTGGTACAGATATTCATGTTCCCCTCAGGATGTGGGATTATAATAACTGACTAATCATCTAACTCCACCATCAGGTCGAGTTTGCAGTTTCGTTTAGCACTTTGGGTTTCACCACGTATCTTCAAAACTGCCTAACTCAGCTGCACTTCAGTGTGTTCAGTGCTGATTAGCAGATGTTAACATGCTAGCACACTAGCTCGGATGGTGAACATGATAAACACTGTACCTGCTAAACATCAACATGCTAGCATTGTCATTGTGAGCGGACTAGCGCACCGGCTCAAAGCATGTCTGGTTAGCACAGAGCAGCTAGCGTGGCTCGGTAGAAAAACATCCTTTTGTCACATTAACAGATTTCAATGATCAGATTATTTCACAAATTTTCATGGGCCAGACCACAATGCTTGGTAAACCAATACCTGGCTCAGTGAATAAACAATAAATCACCTTTTTAGAACTCTGAAGATGATTTAGCCTCAGTGAAAAGGCATTTTGGGCTGTCAGTGTGAGGTTAAGACTTCCTCTGTAGTCTGATTAACAACTTAATATGCGAGAATGACAAGAAAGACCCATTTCTGCTGATCTCTATAAACACCATATGAATGCAGATAAAAAGCTAAAGCAAGCCCCCTGTAATGTCAGTTACATTGTGAATATGTATAATTTTGAGCCTGGGTTGGTTATATAGAAATTCACAGTACAGTTGTCATGAACGGGGAAATTAGCTATAGAGACCAAAACTGTTTTTTTGTACCAGGCTGTGAACATATTTCTGCTGTGAAGTTTGACATTTTAACATGGGGGCTTATGGTGACTAACTAGTTCCTGTAGCCAGCCTCAAGTGGACGTTTGAGGAACTGCAGTTTTTGGCACCTGCGCTCTCCACAGAGGTTGCCACTTGGTTGCAACCAAAGCTCACTCAATCGTCAGTCAAAATTACTCAGACTACAAGTGGAAAACCTGTGCCAAAATCTTGGGCGTTCACCTACAGATTCTGCATTCGTACGGAGATATTCGTTCATAGAGATAACCTTTAAGATTGCAACTAAACATTGTTTTTATTATCCATTTATTTTCTGATTATTTTCTCAATAAATCCATTCATCTTTTAAATCTACAAGATGTAAAAAAAAAATATAAATAGTGAAAATATCCTCTCTTCTGAGGTCTTCAAATACAAATTGTTTCAAATGTTTTGTGTTCCAACCAAATATTGTTACATATTCCCCCTAAAATCTATTATTCTGTACTATAAATCCTCATATATGAGTAGATGGAACCAGTGAATGTTGAAAAATGACTGAAACAGCCTCACATTTGGAGTCATCAGGATTTTTTCAGGCGATATCTAGCAAGAATTCATTGTAGTCGCTGTGGATGCGTGTATTTTTCTGAAAATTTCCTTCCGCTATCAGGACATCTTGCTATTTTTTTTTCTCCCTGTTAGTGTAATTGTGCCTTGTATAGTGCACAAAGTGTTGAAGGATCTCGGTATCTCAGCGGCGATGCGGGAGTATTTTCTGTCCGTATAACAGACAGACAGCGAGTCCTTGTCTGTCTGCTGCTATCTTGAGTAACTGGCTCTTTAAGGGAACAGCACTCAAAGGTAACAGCTATGAGATCATCGGCTTGCGTCGTCATGGCAACAAAGGCTGTTGCAGCACTACTGAGAAATAAAATGGCTGGCGTGGTGTCGCTCTCCCTCCTCCACCTCCTCCTCCTCACCCCTCCTTCCCTTCGCTTCCTCTCCTCTTTCTCTTTGGTATCAGTGAACTGGAGCAGATTGGTTGTGACACCGTCCTCTCCCCCCCCACCACCACCACCCTCCTCCTCCTACTCCTCGCCTCCACCCGTGCCCCGTCCTGCCCTCTCACTTTGCTCCTTATTCTGTCCCTCCAACCGTCCATTCACACTCCACACATGTGAGTCAGCAGGAGTCTGCGGCTAGCAGGAGCTGCCACTCTGGACATGATTAAGGTGATGCTTTGGGTTTTTTTTTTTTTTTTTTCCTCTTTCACTGACAGCTCCACGCAGTGTAGTTACTGAATCAACCGGTGGAAAGCACTGATGAGGAAGACACAAAAATGATTCCCCTTTTTTTGGGTTGTGGCCCTGTCAAGTGTGTAGCTTTGGTGTTACAGTCAGGTGAGACACAAAAAGGTGGAGGGGTGGTGGTTTAAGGGGGCCCCTCATCCTTCAAGATACAGTACTAGCAAGACGGAGAGGGTGAGGGAACAAGCGAGGGTGAGGATGGAAATTCAGCCAAAGATTCAGAGCTTGAGATATTCCCCGGACATCATCTGAGGGCTGAATATTTTTTATTTTTTTCTTGTGTGTGTGTGTGTGTTTCGAGCTGTTGATATTTGCTCTCCTCTCTGCCTTATGTATGTCCTCGATCTCTCTCTCTTTCCCTCTCTCTCTCTCTCTCTCTCTCTCTCCTCTCTCTCCCCCTCTCCCTCTCTCTTGCATCCTCTCCTCCCCTCCCCTCAGCCTCAATCACCCAGACACAGACGCATGCATGCTCACGCAGAATCGCGCGCAGCAGGCAGATGCGCGCATACACACTTTCTCTCTCTCTCTCTCTCACACACACACACACACACACATACACACACATACACGTACTCTCTCTCTCTCTCTCTCACACACTCACACACACACACACACACACACATACACACACATACTCACACACCCTTCCTGGAGGTGCTGGGAGCAGCTGCAGCATTAGCGTTGAAAGAGATTTGCCGTTGACTGGAGTTTGCATCCCCCCCTGTTAATGAATGGATGCTACGGCGATAGGCTCGGGAGCTTCTTCCGTTGGATTGCGGGAAACGGTGGATATCTATTCTTGAATTTATTTATTTATTTCTATGCTCTCCATTTTTTTCTCCCCACCCTCTCCTGGTGTGCTGTTGTCGAAAGGACGATGGGGTCTTGTGCTTGATCGGATAAAGATGGAGGTGAACGTGGCGTCTCCGGTGCTTGGCATACTATTGAGGTTTCACTGCCCATTAGGGTGAATGGAGCTTTTATTTCTGTTTTTTTTTTAAGTGGGCTCTTTTGTTTTCCGGGGATCGGCCGAGCACTCCTGTGGTGAATTGAGCTATTGTCGAAGACTGGGCCTCTTAAGCTTTGAATCTTTGACTATCCATCCATCCCCTCCCTTCCTTCCCCCGTTCCCTTCTACTCAAAAGGAACAAGCGGATCCCAAAACCTCCACTGAAATCTCTCCTCACCGTCCTCCTTGCTTCCAATGCCCCATTTCCCTCATCTCTACCCCTGCCCCCCCACCTCTCTCCTGCTCCCTCCTCCCACATCAGAGCGGCTACGTAATGTGCCTCCCTACGCATGCAAATGGGGATGCTACAAATGGTGGCTGGGACTGATGCCGATGAAAGGGTGATGCCTCGCGCAATCACCTGCACCTCCGCCACCGCTGCCATCGCTCCAGATCAGCCTGGGAGAGCCCAGCAGCCGATGACAACCGCCCACAGTGCGAACACAGTCGTTTGTAGCTTGCTCGTGGATGTAAATGAGACGTGTGTATGTGTGTGAAGGTGCACACTGGTTCCTGCCATGTCTGGTGTGTGATCGCTCTAGCGGGACGTTCTTACTGATGCGGGGGAGGCACTGAGCCTGAGGTTGGTCGACCTCCCCCTGCACACCCCCTCCTTCCCCACCTCCCTCCTTCCTTCCCCATTCTTTTCCCCATTCCACACACCCCCCCCTCCCCCCCACCTCCCCCCAACCTTATCCCAGAAGCCCCCGTGGGGTGAAGGCCACCTGGTAAAGGGGTCACGATGAAGAAGAACCGCAGCAGCAATCTGCGGCGGGCCTGGCCCAGCTCAGAGCTTAGCGAACGCCCGCTGGAGCACAATCTCTCCCGTAGTGAGAAAGACATCCGTGTGCAGAAGCAGCATCTTCCTCCCCCTCCTCCTCCTCATTTCTCTCCGTCCCCGCCAAGTTATCGTGCGCCAGGTGAGTTTGACACTCCCACCAACAGATGCTCCACCCTCTCTCTACGCAGAGCTGCTAGGAGTTAGAAAAAGAGAGGCAGAGTTCACAATATTTTCACGTTACCAAGTGGGAAACGTTGATAACGTCCCCTTTTTGCTGCCTCTCTAATGAGGTCACGTAGAAACGGAGAAGAAGGATAAATATTTCTAATTATTTAATATCTGGGCATGTTTTAAAATCGGGTTCAAATCTCTGTGACTGTCTTGCTTCCTGACATATTTTCACATCATATTCACTGACCCATATTTAATCATAAATGGAACACTCTGGAAAGAAAAAATGTGCATTCATCAATTTTGTGCCATTTATTTTAAAAATGATGTATAATATTTTCCCGAATGCCTTTTTAAAGTTCAGTTGTTGTAAGATACGTCAGTTGCATCACCTTTGCGTTAAATTGTGTGACAGATTCATATTGTGATTGCAAAAGGGCATCTGGGACATCTTGTATCACGCACTAATGTCCTTACCAAGAAAATCAGCCCCTTTCAGCCCCTTTTAATGTAAATATATGCATCATTTTCCTGCAATTGTAAGATGTGTAACATAAATACTACAACCTCATTTCCACACCCCTCACAGATTTACTCAGAAAATACTATAAAAGCACAGGACAGGATGTTTTTTTTTTTGTGTTTTTTTTTGGGGGGGTGTCAGATCCAGCTTTTCTCATGTTTACTAAAAAAAACAAAAAACGAGTAAAGCCTCGTAAAGCCACATAAAGCTTAAGGGGCTGTGATACTAAGCAGAGATAACGTCATCGTGTTGCTTAACTGACCATTCAGCTGAGTGTGTTGAGGAGGCAGGGCCCTGCACAGATTTCAGCTCAGCTAAAAGAAGCGTGAACAGCAAATGGTGGCAAAACTTTACAACAGCGATCAATAAGGCGACGTTAATTCTGCTGGTTATCTGTGGAGGCATGATGTTGTGTTGGGAATGAACATAGAGGCGATTTATGGTGCTTTTTCCTGCAATCGCATCGTGCGATTGTCTGTCGATCGCCAGATTTAGGTCAGAGGACAGGGTCAGCTCCAGCACAGATGCTGCAGCGATGGATTCACTGTGTTGCTTTACAACCTTTCAGCAGGGCAGATGTTTGCTCTCAGAGGGCTTGAAGCCGGGGCCGTCTGGTTGTAGGATGATCTCACTACTCACTACTGCTGACAGCAAAGCCAGCTTAATTCAACAAAGGCAACAGAATTTTTGTGTGTAAGCTCTCGACGTGGCGCTAAAGTCAGTTATATTTTTTTGTTACATTTCAAATACGCTGGGTTTGACATTCAGGAGGATTGTGTAAGCTTTCCCTTTCTGTCTGCGAGATGAATTAAGTAACGAGGTTGCTCAGGTGATCTCACACTACGGTTACGGTTGCTGCAGCAGCTGCCTCGCTTTGCTAACGTATGAGAAACAGGAGGAACGAGGAGCTAAAGGAAGCACAGGGAGGAGGGGTGGAGCTGTTCCAGGCAGCATGCAAACTGCTGCTGTTTGACCATTACATCATAGCTTCACACGCTGCGCCTGCTGTTCATTCATGATCTCACAGTTGTGCTTGTGCCTCCTCCTCCTCCTCCTCCTCTTACTCCTCCTCCTCCTACTTCTGCAGGTGACGTGTCTCCGATCAGTATGTCACCTATCAGCCAGTCACAGTTCATCCCGCTGGGGGAGATCTTGTGCCTGGCCATCTCTGCTATGAACTCTGCCCACAAGCCTGTCAACCAGGAGGCTCTGGTGGAGCACCTCACTGCCAGCTTCCCAGGTACGTTCCTCTGACCTCTCCTTAAAATCTGACCGCAGCAAAGCATGCAGAAAATGATTCTTAGTGTGCATTATGTGGTATGTTAGCCAGAAAATACAAATACGAACAGCAGAAATGGTGATTACATACATCTGTGGGTGTCGTATGTTGGTTTATTGCCTCCGAGCAAAAAGATTTACACACTTTTAAGTTTCATTTTAAACATGTCTGACATAAACGCCAGGTTCAAAGAGCTAAGTAATGATCTATATAGGACTTCAAACGTCTATTGATCTCACCTCAGGGCACGTTTCATTGATTGATTGAGAGGTGAGATATTTCATTCTGTAAAATCTTGCAAATAGCATCATAATGTTTCAACAGGAATAGATCTGAAACTATTAGTCGAAACGATTAAATCAATCGGCAGCTATTTTAATAGTTTTATCGTTTTAATTGTCTTTTTTCAATCAAACCATCCACACATTCATATTCAGCTTCTCAGATGTGAAGATTTCCTCCTTTTTCTTTCACATACGTTAATAAACTAAAATAAGCCATTTGAAGACGTCACATCAGGCTGTGGGAAATGATGGTGGACATCTTTAATTATTTTATGACATTAAATCTACGATCACCCACAAAACAAGCCACAAAATGGGGCAGTGGACATCTTCAGCTCCCTGCCTCGTTATCCCCCCTTTTTTTGACTCATATACTGTTTTCAGTTTTCTTCACAGGTTTATACGTATTTGTGTTTATATGTATCGATTTACGTGATAGTGTCAGTAACAATTATTATTAATGATTCTCTTTATTCTTTATTCTGTTAAAGTGATTTGAAAAAACCTCAATCAGGTGTTATTTACTTCAAAAACAATAGTCCAAGTGTTAATTGTTGAATTCTGTGACATCATGCAAGTAGCATATTTTATGTTGTTACAAATTTTTATCTTATCTTATTATTAAGATATTTTATATCTCTAGATATAGATATTCTGAGGCAGTTCTCACATGGAGAAAAACAAAGATTTCCGTTATTTTTTTCTTTCACATTAGTTCATATGTACCTAATGTTTTACCAGCATAGTCATTTTAAAATATATGAAACAGGATTTATCTTAATGTTGATGAAATAAGCCAAAAATGCATTACCTTTTATAAGATTCAACCAGCGTGTAACCACATTTTTCAGTCAGTCAAATGTAACAGGAAGCACGTCTTTCAAATTCTTCTTCACTTCTATACGATTTGTGTGGAAAGGAGTTGAACTTATATGTTGCATCATTTCTGTGTAAAAGCTAACACAGGGGTGATGTAATGTCAGGCAACACAGGGCCTTTGCTAGACAAAGGTTATGAATGATGCTGTTCAAAATGGACCGCTTTTAATGTTGATTTAGTCATTTATATAAGCTGAGCTGTTGAGGTGACTGATGTTGCTTTGCGTCCTGACTTAATATCCTCAAGAGTCTTTGTTTTTACATACAGATTTAATCTTGATATTATTGTAGATATGTAAGTCATGGACATCCTTTGAAATGTATGTGGATTTGTGTGAGCTCAGTTGATTTAAGAAAAATTAGGTACATGCACTTAAATAGATCGAAGATTTAATAAAACCTAATAATTTACTTTACTAGTTAATAATAATTAACTTTACCAATAATGTAATAAAATATCATGATGTTGTATTAGCATTTGTTGCAAAGATGTAATGCCTTATTACATTTCTTTTTGTTTTTAATTAATTTTAATAAAACCAGAAAATGAGGGTGCATTTGCATGAAAATCAAAAGGTTTCTACGTATAATTTCAAATTTGATTTGAAATTCTTTTTCAAACTTCATAAGAACAGTGAGATCATAATGTTTCCCAAAATACTGAATATGTTGAGCTGAAGAGAATTATGATTAAAACCTTGCACAATATATCTATAATATCTTTATCGTAATGCTGCATTTATGAAAAACTTTGGTGTTAAACCTTCACTCGACATATGTGTGATACAGCTTGAAGGACATGCTGGAATAAGAAGATGAGAATATGTGCGGTGTGAGTTTGAATGAAGTTTGAACAGTACTTCAGTCATCAGAATATCGAAAAAAAAAATAGTCTTAATAAGTCGTTATTTGTCTGCAGTTTCACCAGTTTTGGGTTCAGTCGTCAAATACCTCACATCATCCTCATCCAGTCCATCTTTCACTCAATTTTACTCCTATTCAATGTGAATCTGATGTGATATATCTGATTTACATTTTAATTGATGTGTAAACTTATATTGGGTGACTGAAATATCATGCAAGTACCACATTTTTATTTATATTCATATAACCCTCAAGCTAATTTTACGTCATCTCTCTTTGACAAGCTGATTTTTTTTTGTCTCATCATGATTTTATAATAGCGGTTGTCACATTATGTAAGGAAACTCTTGTATTCTTGAACTACAATGTGTTCATTCTGATTATTTTATCATCTTAAGGTGTCTGCATTAGATGTTAAAAAATATCCTGAGTTGCAACAGTTTTAATATAAGTAACATTTCTAACTAAAATTCATAAAACAGTCGGTTCAACTGTTCAATCTGTTTCCTTCAGGCGTGCCTACACCCAGCTCAGAGGTTCTGCGACATACCCTGAACATGCTGGTGCGAGAGAGGAAGATCTACCCAACTCCAGAGGGCTACTTCATTGTCACCCCCCAGACCTACTTTATCACTCCCTCCCTCATCAGAACTAACAACAAGTGGTATCACCTGGATGATCGGCTGCAAGAGCGCCAACCGCAACAGTCACAGCAACAGCAGCAGCAACAGCAGCAGCAGCAGCAACAGCAGCAACAGCAACACAACAACAGCAGCAGCAGCAGCAGCAACCTCAGCAATGCACTTCGCCTCAGTCTGGCAACGTCACACCATCCACACCTGGCTGCCTGAGAGAGAGGCCTCCTCGTAAGAATCACAGTGACTCATACAACTCCTATCGCGAAGAATCGTCCAGACTTCACACCTCTGCGCTCCAAAGTAAGTCACCAAAGGAGCACAGGGGAGATTCTTATCAAAGTAAGCCTCCCAAGGATCACAACAGCGGCGAACCTCCGCCAAGCACGTCAGCCAAGGAGCACCGAGGAGAACCGCCGTCATATCCTTATCCCCCTCTTGCCACCTCCCCTCCTGTCCAGCAAACGCCGCCTCAAGATTCCGCCGATAAGAGCAAAAGCATCACTTCTTTCCCTTATAAAACTGACACTCTGACCAAAAAGAAAGAAGGAAGTGGTAGCGGCGGAAGTGGCGAGAAGCAATCCAAAAGGTTTGGTCTCAGGCTCTTCAGGCTGAGTTTCAAGAAGGACAAAATGAGGCAGCTGGCCACCTTCTCAGCCCAGTTCCCCCCAGAGGAGTGGCCTCTTCGTGACGAGGACGTGCCAACCACGCCCATTCCCCGTGAGGTGGAGATGGAGATAATCCGCCGAATCAACCCTGACCTAACAGTGGAGAATGTGGCAAGGCACACGGCTGTGATGAAGAGGCTGGAGGAAGAGCGCACGCAGAAGAACAAGGCGGGGTCTTCAGCCCAGCACAGTGCACGCAGCAGGAGAGGGAGGGGACACAGGAGGGCCCCACATGGTAAGTCTCGCTCACACAGCAAGCCCCGAACCTCCAGGGGAGACCCGTCTGAGGGTTCAAACTGGGACCTTTTGTTCATGGAAAGGGATTACCGCTTCTTTAGCCACTCGTTAGTTCGCTCACCTCGGGAGGCCATGTACACCTTGGAACGCAGGCGAAGTGGAGGCGCAACATACCTGGTTCATAGCAACCCCAACATTACTGAATCGTACTGCCCAGTTACCCCTGAGTGGGACGTGTCTGGGGAGCTAGCCAAGAGACGGACGGAGATGCCCTTCCCTGAGCCGTCGCGCGGGACATGCCAGTCCAGAGTGCAAAGAAGTCACAGTCACAATCAGGACAGGAAGTCGCGTCACGAGAGGTCAGATCAAGCTAAGGAACGCTCTCGGTCTATGGACAACTCCCTCAAGGGCCCGTCGCTGGGGCCGCCAGAAGACTTTGAACACAGTCTGGAGGAGCGTAGTCATTACTACACGGATGACGGCACCTTACGCGCCACGCAGAAGTCCTCCCACTACTCAAGGATCATGTTCTCTGCTGCTAAGTTCCACTCTGATTTTAATGTGCCTGATTTAGGGAAAGGGAGTTTGGACGAGTCAAGGATCCGGAGTACGATGGAGAGGAACAAAAGCAGAGACAGCTTGCCAACGTACAATGAGCTAATGGGACTTTCTCCTAAGCCCTCAACAGATGAGTACTTCCAGTGCAATACGTCAAATGAAACAATCCTAACTGCCCCTTCGCCTCAGGCAAAATCAGAATATGACACATTAACCTCAACAGGGGGACTCCGAAAGGGCTCTCCGGCTGACCGCCAAACGCCTCACCTCACCTCTCCTCATACGATGGAGTACAAAGAGGACTTGTCGGCAGCAAAGGGACAGAACGGCTCAGTGCGACTGACGCCAAGCCAGACGCCGGAGCCGGTGCAAAATGCCCGTTTGACGCCACACCAACACAATGTAGATCCCGGAGGGGGAGGAGGCGGTATGGTGATCAAGAGGAAAGAGATCTTCAGCAAGGACACTTTGTTCAAACCTCCACACAATGCCTTGTCCACAGGCTACGTGGACAGCAGCTACACCAAGTCCGGCACATTGCGGAAAGCCTCACATGCCAAATCAACAGAGGCCCTAGACAATCCTGAGCCCCAGCAGCCTTCCAATTCAGCCACTTCCTCAGCGTCACCTGCAGTTTTACCGGGCTGCTTAGAGCCAACAGTCCCCTCCGCCTCCTTTGACTATTATAATGTATCAGATGATGAGGAAGAGGAAGAGGCAGAGGAGGACTCGCACAAAGAGTTGGCGAAGGCAGAGGACAACAAAGACCACGGGGAAGGGGGTGGTAACGGTGGAGGCAGTGGTGGTGGTGGGGAGGGAACCATGCAGTGGCTACTGGAGCGGGAGAAGGACCATGATCTGCAGCGGAAACTGGAGACCAATCTGACCTTACTCAGCCCCAAGGAGACGGAGAACAGCAGCAGCCAGAAGTCGGCCCACTCTGCCCGTTTGGACAGCATGGACAGCAGCAGTGTCACGGTGGACAGTGGATTCAACTCCCCCAGGTATGTGCAACAAGCATTAAAGAGTATTGTCATCTAACACAGTCTTAAATCAGGTAAACTCAAGTACAACACAGTGAGACTTAAAATATTAATATACACTCAGATTAAAAGAAAACCTGAATGAAAGGTTACAGTTTGGAGAAGCCAAACAACCAAAGTCACTTACTAGCTCATTTTTGGAGACTTAAGCCGAATCTCACAATTTTCCTCAGTGGGTGCAGTTTGATCAGTTTTCACATGATCTAGTATGGACGTTAGGTCATATGATATATCAGTTAAATTATTGTTTTTGTTACTGTGCACTCCCATGAATGTAAACTGTATGAGGTTATGCTTCCAAACTAACTACTTAATGCATTTTCAGTCAAATTCAGGTCTTGACTCCATTCAGTGGGCACTTTATTAGGTACACCTGTACAATATAATTCAGTCCAATACAACAATCCAGTAAATTGAACTCATAATGATATCGGTGACATTGTCAATAGTGTAATGAATAAAGTGGAAAACTCTGACGTATATCTGTGTTGAATATTTGTATAGAATATATTTTTTGCTATTTTAGGAGCAGCTTTGGTTAACTTTGTGTTCCAGCCGTGACATTTAATCACACAAAATGTTGGTTAAACAGTGAGAAGGACGAGTTCCCAGCTTTAAGAGCAGTCTAGTATCATTTCTGACAGCAGAATCCACCCAAGACTCAACAAATCATGTTTTTTGTTAGCGAAATGTGTGTCCTGGTGTCATGGTTACACTCGTTTCAAGTCTGGACTATAGGGTTAGTGCAAAGCACAATCTTAATTGTTCAATTACAGGTTTATTAACAGATTCCAACTTCTCTCGTTACAAACACGAAAGTCTGTAAAATACTAAACAATCGATACCTTCATAGTATTCCAGTAATGAATGAATAAACTGAATGATGAATAACTGGTATTTTAAGTAACTTGGTGAGTCACAGGCTGAGATTACACAGCTGTGTGACAGTGCAGTGTCATTGTTGTATGTCTTTCATCTTGATGGCAACAAATGGCTTACTAACCTTTCAAAGCGACTGTAATAGAAACGTACTGTGTTACAGTACATGACTTCAGATGGAACAGACAGTGGTTGGTTGTAACTCATTTATAAATACATGTTATGTACGTGAAGCAAATACAAAATGGATAAAAAGCATTAACATAGGATAGTTAAAACTCTATATAAACAACTATTTATCATACGGTCAAATGTATTTGTGAGTTAATTCTTAAGTGAAACATTAACGGAGTAGTTTAATATCGGTGAACCATCTAAACACGATTTAACAGACAGTTAGCAGAAGGGTTATTCCACCAATTTAATACTGCACTTTCACTTGTGAGAGACAAATTGAAAAAATAGTCTGAATCAAAGCAACATAGGCGGAGATATCCTGATTTTATTGTCAAGTATGAGATTAAGTCATACACTATATAAAAACAATCATGGGGACCTATGGAGACTGACTCGTTCTGCAGCCGGCCTCATGTGGCTGTTTGAGAAACTGCAATTTTTGGCACTTCTGCATTGGCTTCACTTCACAGCCGCTGAGGTTCCAGGCTCCAGAAACACTTCCCATAATGCGCCTCAGTAGCACCTGTCACATGACCCCTTGTCGTTCAACTCTGCAACCAAACACAAGGTTTCGCCAAATGTGTGAAGTTTCAATCCGATGTCATCCTCTGGCAAATTTTTTCATCATTTAGAAAACACAGCTGTTTTCACAGGCTCATCTTGGTGTGTGAAAAACACGTGTAGCCTTGTACTCTTTAGACTAGGGCTTAAATATATGAGAGATAAATAATGTAGCATTATCAATTACATAACACACAATGTGCCACATATTTATAGTGTATTATATTCACATGATTGAAATATTTATCATCTTTTAAAATGGTAAAGGTTTGTATTGTTATTATTGTATTTTTCTATTGGCTATTTTGAAACCAGACACTTGACTTTATGTTGTCTCTTGTGCAGGACGCGTGAAAGCCTTGCATCCAACACATCCAGCATAGTGGAAAGCAATAGACGGCAGAATCCAGCGCTGAGCCCCGGCCACATTGGCACCAGTAGTATCGGACTGCCATTCAGCTTTCGCGCCATCCCAGAACCCCCCACCACACAGCCTGAGAAACTCCAGAAGTCATCGAACTGCCTGGCCTCCATCACCAGCGTCTGACAGGCAGCACAGACTGAGACCGTGAAGGTGGTGGAGGAGAGAGGAAGTGAGGTGTTTCACCATTTTGACCCTCGCGTTTCCTCAACCAATACACAAACATACACATTAACACACACACACACACACATCCTTCAGACTCCTGAGAATCCATTTACTGGGACTGTTACAAAAACAGGCATGGCTTCAAGAGACTGTTCCCACAGCTTCAAGAACTTTACTGCAAAAAAGAGAAGAAAAACTACAGAATATGAAGACCACTGTAGGTGAAGAAACCTACCTGAAGTACTTTGATTTTGGTGACATGGACTCTAGTTTGGCTTATATCAAGATTCTTGACTATTGGTATTGGAAAGTAGTAGACTATAGGATTCAAGTTACATTTGGAAATATCGAAAACTTTTTATATTACTTAACAATACATGTCCAATTAAATGTTCTCCTTCCTGAAATAGCGTCAAGTTCTTCAGGACGATTCAATGTATCAGCACAATGTCGAGACAATAAAAGTTGATCCTGAGAACAACGAATGAAAGATATAAAAACATAAATCAGCTCAGATTTGTGTACCGCAATGCAAATGATGTATGTATACTCGATACTTTTGATATCCTAATTATTATAATGGTGGTATTAAAGATGCTATGTGACCAAAAATCCATGTTTGGACAAAATGAGCTGCACCTCACACCTCACATGTACGTCACAGATATTTCATCGAACAGTTCAATCTGGAGCTTTCAGTCATATGACATGATCTTCTTCAGCGGCGTGAAGTTTGCCCAGTTTGCCTCTGCTCCCTGTCAGCATTCTCCCATGCCCCAGGCCTGAAAACCTCCGCTTTCCAGTGGCTCAAATTGCTCTCAGCTCACAGTCCGGTCAGTCCGGCTAACAAACTGACCTAATATTAGCAAACAGCAGCTGTAGTTTGCAGCAGTTTATTTTACTGTCCATCAGGAAACTCAGGCAGAGCAGCTGGAAGACACGAGAGTGAAAACCAGAAAATATTTTCTCCATAAAATTTGATCCAGTTTCAGCAAAATAAGTGAAATAGTGATGGTGATGTGTGACGTAGTGCCGTGAAGTGTTACATACTTCTTGCAGATGGTTGTACCTGGAGCACAAGCTGGTGCATTGTGGGATATGTAGGCAGAATGAAGCTTATATTTTCAGTGGGTAATAGTTCCTAATGAAAACTCAGAATCATCCAGAGTCGACTAATTGATTAGTTGATCGACATCTGCAACAAGTTCTGTAATTTTTTTATTTTGAGTCATTTTTAAGCACAAATTGGAAAAATTTGCCTGTTTTGGTTTCTTGAAAATGACATTTTAAGGCATCATGCTTTGAGAACTTATGATGGGAATACAGACCATATGACAACAGTCAGTAGTTTAATCAATCATGAACATTAGTTGCAGTCCTGCACATTTCGTACAGCTGCAGTAGACTCAGCCGTTGTAGATGTGCATTTAATCAGTTTAACCTGATTTCATTTTCAAATTAGTTCCTAATGAACAGTTGACGCTGCGGTTTGTGCATTATCCAGAGTAACCAGGATATTTTTGAAGTAATCATTTTGGAGCTGAAGTAATTAGATGATTGACAGAAAAATAATCAGCAATTATTTTGATAATCACTTAACAGTTTTACATCAAAGGAAAAATTGCACAAATTTCCCGGTTCTAAAATGTGATGATTTGCTGCTTTTCTTTGTCTCGTATGTACGTGAACTGCATCATCTTTGTTTTTGTCACCTTGGGCTCTGGTTCAAATTGTCATTTTGCTCCCCTCCCGCAATTTAAGGTCAAAACGTAGAACACCAGACGAGTAATTAATAATGTAAATATGTGTTAGTTGCAGTTGGAAATAATTTGTCATTTTTAGTAAGTCCAGAATAATAGCGGTCTGCACCTTTTCTTTAAATGTTGCTGCACTTAACTTTCGGTACTTCTTCTTAGGAGCAGGACCAATGTGAAATTTAGAATCCTTTATCAGTTACGTGGCTTGTTCTGGGTTTAGAGGGTTTAAATAAAAAGATATTTTTATCATGAATTCAACATGGTCCTTGCTCCTACATCCATGAGTACCTGAAGTTTGCTTTTTGTTCATGTCAACACTGTAACAAACCACGGAACTAAATTCCATTCATCTGAATTGTACTTGCATAGTAGAGATGAATTTTAATTTGGGTGAATTGGTCCTTAAACTTGAGCCTTAACATATTGTAATGGTTACAGCAATCTGGCTGCAGTTGTCTGGATGAACTGTAGATGGAGCCAACGTTAAAACGCTGGAGTGAATCTGACACACTGCTGCAGACAAACAAACTAACCAAAACCAGCCAAAGATTGACGGAGTCAACCTGATCCAGTCCTGAAATATATGATGTTAATTCACCCTAAATAAACAGAGCCATGCCTCCATATGATGAAAGTTACATTAAAACTTCACCTTAAAACAGGTATTAATGAGCTTCACACATGTCAATATTCTACAGTCATCTCAGAGAAGGTCGTGCTATCATGAAAAACCTGCAGCCATTTAATCTGAGGGGGAATAAAACACTAAAAATGTGTAAGCTGAGGGGAAACAGTTGAAAACCATTTCTGAGCACTGACCTTTGAAAAGCTGAGACTGAGCGCCCTCTAGTGTTCAACTGGCTGTATAACAACGGTGGCAAAAACCTGGAGGTGTGTTGCACCAAATGTGTCACAACTGAAGCTCGTCTGACTGATCCTATAAAGGTAAGTGGTTTATCCTCAAGATACCGTCAAGCTGTTGTGTTCAAAATGGGTCAAATGTAGATTTTTGTTTATGTAAAGCAGAAACTACAGTACAGTACGAAGTTATATATGGAGCCTGGAAGACGCCTCGAGATAAACTTAAACGTATCAGCGTCTAAATGTAATCAGTTTATACATTAATACGTTTTAAAAGGTGATTACAAGTGTATGAATTAGAACGATTAGAAGAGGAGCAGTGAGCTGATTGATCAGCTGTTCTGTGTTGGCAGGAGTGGTGTGGGGTCAGAGGTCATAGGCTGAGCCACCTGAGCTACCTCCTGTTGCTGCTCTTTGGGTTGGACACCATTTAAATGATGAAGTGAAATTCACTGTGAGATGGAATATGACAGGAAGACTCAAATAATCTACCAGCACCTCTGAGCACCTCTAAACAGAGAGAGGCTAGCTGTTTACAGCCTTCATGCTGCAAGTTCTAGCTCCAGTATGTCGAATTTCTCATCTTACTCTCGCAACAAAGCAAATGTACATATAAATTTATAAATTATCACTACAAATGTACATATTTAGTCTAGTTGCACGCTCCAGACTCCACAGAAAAACACACAACATGACTGTAGAGATAAAAGAGACAGGAAAGAAAAGTTAGTGTAACAAAAACACTCAAATGTTTCGTTTTAAGGTGGCTTCTTTTTACTACACCTTTGCCATGTGACTATGACTGGGTAACTGAGTAATAAATTACAACAGACCATTAAATACCATCAAATGTTCTTTCAGAATATAATAATCATTTGAAAGAAAACACTTGAATTATCACAAAGGGAAAAATGCCAGGATTTGATTGACGGATCAATATTTGGCACTCGGCACAGTACTTGTCGTCTCGTCTAAACAGATATAAAAACATAAATTCACTCACAATAATCCATGACACACAGATGCGCGTAGTTTTTACCTGTGTGTATTTTAATGACTGATGGACAGAGGACGTCATGTCGGTGTCTCTGAGCTACAGACACATTGTTGGAATGATAAAACAAAAAACTACAGTGGATCAGGGTCACCTGGAGCTTGGCACGTACAGCAATGAATGATTCAACTTAAAAACATACACTTTACAGACATACACGCACATTATTTCTCTATAGTCTCCTATAACACACACTTACACATTTGCATTTTAACACAGAAATGATGCAAACAACCCGTGTGCACCAATTTCAACTTTGCAGCACTTTGAGCTGCTGCGCTCCAAATATACAGAAAGGGAAGTGTTCAGATGTGTCCGGGAAAATGTACACAAATGAGTGTGTGTGTTTCTGGATGTGTAAGTGTGTGTGTGTGTGTGTGTGTGTGCGCGCGTGTATGTATCTCTGAGAGCAGCTACAAAAGTGACACACAAACACACATGCACCATTGACACTCTCTATCTCACATACAGACTACATTTCCCATGTTTTTTTGTTTTGTTTTGTTTTTTTTACAATATAACCATTCTCCAAACAAATGAAATACGCTGCCAAAAAACCTTTAAAAACACTCCGCTGACACAAGACACGTGTGCAAGAGCATAGGAGTGACCTCCGATAGCATACATTTTGGTTCTAAGGCATTATTGTAGTTCCACAGGACTAGTGCTGTTGCTGCAGTGTGCTTGTTTGCACGCTGACTGTGTCTCCTATTGAAAACCTTTACTTCCATCCGCAGTCATCTGTCATTCAGTGTATTTTTATTTTTAGCACCATGGGAATCTCTCCTTCAATCAGAATCGTGTCACTCTGAGAGACAGCTGTGAAAATATTCCCTTCCAACTGAAAAAAGTATTTTTTTTATTTTTTATGGTGAGGTGGAAACTGGATAACATCCATGGAAGTTGTTGGGTTTGTTACAAGATGGTGCAAAACTCAAAAACAAGCGTGGACACATACACAACATAATGCAAGGCTTAACATTAACATCACAGATCGTCTGGAAAATTCTCCATTATTTTTTTTCAATATATATGTTTTTGTCCATCTCACGATGGTCGTCTGCATAAGCAAAAAAGGGCAAATGTCGGACTCGAGCCTTTAGTTTTTGTTCTTTTCTCTGTACACACAGACACACACACAGTAAACACACATGGGTTTTACAATAAGACATGAAATAAAATCATCTGCAGCCGTTCTGAGCTGGGTTGAAGAGACCGGTTCCCAGGCATCAAAGGCAATAAAAATGTCTGTTTCCTCTCAGTTACTGTGGATATGAGCAGCCGTCGGATCACAGTAAGTCGCACAGTTCAAGGAGCCTAAAAGACTCCCCCGTGTTGGATGCAGTTTCTTTTAGGTCGAAGCATCCGTTAGTTTATAATTCTGAATATGAATCTAGCGTGTTTATGTGTATCTCAGTAAACTGATTCAGATCCTCAGCAACCCTCTGTCCTCACTGAGGGTTAGCTTGATGTCCAGCGATGAAAACCATCTCCTCCACAGAACATGGCTCACTCAATCGTCAGCGTATTTCCCCCGCGTCTTTTTTATTTTATATATATATCTTGTTGTTTTACCGGTCTCATCTCGAAGTGCAGTGACCTGCGTGGAGCCACGGAGGGTGACCAATGTTCACGTAAAGTATCATCTCCCTCCCGTGGCTTTTTTGGCGAACGTCCACATTTTGCATGTGGGTCCGAGAAGAGGGGACAGGCTGTACTTTTCTCGTTGCCATGGTGAAGGTCAGGGTTACAGTGGTGGGGGCTGCGCAGAGGTCAGAGGTCACGGGGCTGCGTGTGAGGTCATTTCCTGGTGTGAAGGCTCTCCTGGAACTTGGTGCTCGTGTAGCGGATGTGGAAGCCCTTCTTGCTGATTGTGTCGTCGCTATGGAAACGGATGAGCATAGCACCTCCGGGAGAGTAAATTCCCTCCCTGGGCTGAGGACGAGAAGACAGACAAAGAACCATGAGACATGTGAGATAGTTTTCAGACATTTAGAGGTCCACATCACTCATTCTGTCCATTAAATACAAATAAAATATTCTTTTAAATATATACTTCTTGTGAAACTGTATAAATACTTATAGTTTATTGAGACTCTTGTCATTTTACTTACTTTACAGTGTGGTGTTGCTACTTTTATGTGAAGGATCTGATCGTTCATTCACAATTTAAATTAATTTAATCTGCTTAAGGGATGCTATGAATTGACTTCATCACAGTTTAAAAAGTCACCATTTAGAAACCTGTTTAATGTTACGACTGTAACTGTTAGAAAAGCAGCTACAAAAAATAATGATAATAATGATAATGATACTTATGTAAAGTGTCAAAATGTGATTTCAAATGAAGGAAAAAAGAATAAATGTAATTGATTAAAGTGTTTCTTACACTTCTAGTGAGTTCAGAATATGAAGGCAATCACAACATACCACATCATACACATACACAAAAACATAATTTTTCAAAGCCATAGTTTGAGATAGAGATATATTATAAAAATGTAGCAAGTAGCTTTACAAAGACAAGAACGTACTACAGAAAAAGTTGATGAGTTACACAAGAAAGCAAAGAAAGTTCAGCTGATTCCAAATGGAAATGAATGTGTGAACATTTGTTGTCAAAGATGCAAGATTTTCATCCAATCAATTCGTAAAACAGCTGGGCACTGTAGTTTTTGGTCAACATTACCTAAACAGGATTAAATAATACATTTGTTGGGGACTAAATTCATTTGCAGAGTAATACACATTTGGTGATCTAGTGAGATTACAACAGCTACAGCAGTGAAACATGTCATCCAGTGCCCAGACCTTCATCCCAAATATACATGAATAAAAACTAACGGCTAAATACAGTCAGAAAAATGTAGAGCATACATAAATAAATGTCAAATCATTGGTGTAGTCCTTTAACAATGGCATCAAAGATGAAAAATTAGCCTTTGATTAGAGTTTCAAATCTTACCCCTGAACCGCAGAACCGCCCGAGTCGATGTGAGTTGGCGTCGTACCCGTTGTAGAGCTCGATGTAGTCATAACCACAGTCAGCCTCCTCCTCCACCTCAAAAGTAATGAAGCTCAGCTCGATGCCGTAGCCCTGTTCAGCCGTCAGCAGCCATTCACAGTCAGTGTGACCCGGGTAATTATTGTCTCCAAACTGGGAGTGAGAGTAGAGGTTCTTCTGACGAGCTTCAGCCTTCAGACGACCCCCACACTCTGCAGAGACACAGACATTTTAAACTTAACTGAGACTTTTGTGTAGTGTGATTTTATGAATTAATATTTCATCATGTGTGTGCTGCTGTGAACCACTAGAGGGAGATGTTGCTCTTATAAACACTCCTCAAACTTGAGAAGCTGGTGAATGATGCCCTTTGCAGACGCACAAACTCACACAGTGTCACACAAAAACACCTGCAGCCACACGCAAACACTTCCACACAGACGCGCACCTGTAGAGTGTGTAGCTTGAAAGCCCTTCCTTTGTACTGAGGCGTCAGAAATGAAGCGGAGGTACATCTTATTTCCGGTGGAGACCAACTGCTCCGGGATCTTACTGCCACACAATCGACCCAAGATGGCTGCCGTGTCACTGTCACCATCAAAGGCCTCCAGATGGTCGTACGCACATTCCTGGTGCTGCTCAATCTCGAACTCGTTGAAGGTCTGGAAAGGTAAAAGCAGAGAGGGTGACCGGTTACCGAGTGAGATCTGAGCGGCTGCGGAAACATTAATCGTTGACTTTGCTGTCCACGGTTTTTATTGGGACTCTCTCTTTGTTAGAAAGTAGTTCAAGTGAAAACTTTTGAAGCTGGGATCCCTCGATTATCCAGAATAACTGGGACATTGTTGCATTTTTTAATGCTCTGAGCACCACAAATGAATCTGCGTTGACCTCCATTGTATCAAGAAGAAGATGGCAGAAATCTCAGCGGCAGAGAACTCAAAACCTTAAAACTATCTGTGTCGTTAGAAAGGCTTGTTTTTTTGTCAGTTTTTTTTTAAATTTGGGTGAAGTGACGCTTTGAAACTACAAGTGTCCATACGTGTAGCGTCCATATGTCGCTATAGAGTAAGAGGTAAAATGGAAGAAGTAGCTGAAATTCTGCCAGAAATTCCAACTCTGCTTCTGCCGCAGTAAACTCTGAACTTAGCTCTGTCTGTACTGGATTGGTCTGTGGCTTTCTCCCCATTTTGTGCATTAAAGCATTTTAGTTTTGCGGGTCAAGCAATGAAGCAGAATTGAGAGACTGTCCAACTCTTTTTTTTTTGGTGATGTTTCCTCACACAGGAATTACAACAAAGCTACAAAGAAAGAGAGAAATGAAAGGCAGTCAGAAGGCGAGTCAGAGTAAAAAGGAGAGTGGAGAAGAGGACATTAGAAAGAGATTAATGACAAAGAGTGTATCCTTTGTTAGAGCCTTTGTTGTGATGTATGAGTCATTTCCTTCAGTGTGTCTCCGAGTTCAAGCTCGATGGATAAGTCACCTAGTCACTTAGATTGTCTGTCAGTCGTACAGTGAGTTTTTAGAGCTTTACATCCTGGTGTGGCCAGAAGGAAGAAAACGAGAGCGGTGAGATTGAAGCAGAGTTACGAGGATGCTATAAAGGTACAAATAATCATGTTTCATTACCGTAAACCTTAAATGAAAAGCAGAGCCTCTTTTACTTGCTACACGTTTTGACAAATGTCTTTCTGAGCTTAATAAAATGAATGATTCATAATTTATTATCAGCCTCAATAGCCTATTATAATATATTCATACTGGTTTAAATAAACGGTTTTTGATAGTATTTCCTATCTTTTCCTATCGTTTTGTACAAAAGCAATCAAAAGTCAGCTCCAAATAAAGGCAAAATAAGAGCCTGAGCTAATAATCAAAGTTTTCCAGTAATATAAATGAATAAACTATAAATATTATAGCCACTTTAACCAAAATAACACAACTTTCTGTCACTAATATATGAATGGGTCGCTAAAATATTGGTTGAGGTGGCTGAAAATGCTGTTTGCATATTCTAAAACACTACGGAGCAGAGTCTCTGCTTCCTTCTTCTTTGCCTACACGTTGCTTACACACCGACATGCGTGTCGACACTGTCACGATTCATAATCTAATCAAGTCACCGTGAGCTGAGTCATAACACCTTGCAGGCGGCCTCTCTCCCACACACCGTCACACACCTCTTTGATTGTGTCCTGAACTGTGCTCCATCACACCGCCACAAACATCACACTGGATTGATTTTTAACAAACCAGACGGAAAGAGAGAGAACGAAGGTGGGCCGATGTTGAGGACGCCGTTACTGAGAGATTCTTGAGGTCGTGATGGCTTCCAGATGTTTCAGACTGTAGCTCGGGCTGAGAAACATTCATTTGTTGGTTTGTGGATATGTTTACTACTCCCGAGAGAGTGTGCGAAAGTGTATGTGTGAGTGAAGAAGCAATAACAGAATGACCTTCATGTCTACGCTCAGATGTCTGGTATTAAATTTATCCCGCTGTGATGTCATTACAGTGGATATAAAGAGCACCTCTGTTAATCTCAGCACACACAAGGCCAAATTTCCCAATTTGTGTGTATTTGTGTACAAGTCACATGCAGTCAGACACTCAAAACAGGTGCAAAACCCGCTAAATGTGCCACGATAGCTGATGATGTTATTTGTGTTTGGGGTTACGTAAGCGGTAATAAGAGATTATCAAAACTAAATGACAGTTGATGACAATTTGGATAACACGCAGCGAGCTCAGCATGTGGCCGCAGAGTGGAAGTGAGGTGAAGAGCCAAATCCAGTGTGTGTGCGCTTGCGTGTGTGTTGACTGTGTGCCTAGGCCGGGGATGTGTGTGCATATTGTAAAAAATTGTGCACTGCGTTTGTGTGTATGTGTCATATTTGGGAGCAGGAGTGGAGGAGGATTATCTGAAGCAAGCTGTGTGAATGTGAGCATGTGTGTGCCTCTATTTGTATTTCTGTGAGGACCAATTTGAGTTCCAGGGTTGAGACCTGCACATGTTTTATGTCGGTTTAATTGATTAGTTGACTGACAGGAAAAAACTGATGTCATTTTTCAAGCTTAAATATCAACATCCCTCTGTTCCACTTTCTCAAATGGGAGGTTTTGCCACTTTTGTTTGTGTTATGTGACAAAGAAATAAACATTTTTTAGGGTTTTGGAATGTTTGCCTGACAAAACGAGGCGTCACCGCGAGCTTTAAGCCGATCATGATTACCTAGTGTTATTAATATTTTCATCATCATGAAGATTTATCAGTTTGAGTTTGGCCAGTTTGTGTTCCTGCAGAGCGTTGCTTACACGCAGCATCAGAAATTAATTACATATCGACAAGATGCAATAAAGCACACAAACAGCGGGAGCAGCCGCTGACTCGAAAAACACAAATAACACTGGCAGAAAGTTTTGAAGGGAAAGTAACAGAACTTTGCTGCAACTCCTGCTTTTTCTGTCCTGATCTAAACATTAGCAACGTAGCGTTCTCAGCAGATGCCATGTTTAGATATTGTGTTATGTATTGTTTATGTTGCACGGCACGATGGTCCAGAATCTCGGCTGGGGCCTTTCTGTGTGGAGTTTGTGCATGTTTTCCCATGTCTGTGTGCGTTCTCTCCCACAGTCCAAAGACACGCAGGTTAATTGGAGACTCTAAATTGTCCACAGGTGACTCTGATGACGGTAAATGGTTAGACAAAAAGGATGGAGTGTTTATGTTGTTGAAGTTCTTGAAAATAGACATCGACCACAGATCGTCCTCTGTCCACTGGTACATGTACATTATAAACCTCCAACCTGCATATATAATATACATGCGAGTAGCCGAATAATGCAGTTTGAATTTCAGCTGGTTTCCGTGCTGGTAAAAAGCAGATGTATCCTAATATTTACAGCTACACTGGGATGACATCTTGTCCGGTCCTCACTTCTTCAAAGGGCTGTTTGATGGTTAATGCCAACAAGGTCAAGGTCATCGCTAACATCACCTCTAAGTTATGGTTATGGTTTGGCTTGTGTGTTTTACCTCAGCAAGCTGAGCGTGCAAATGACGCTGAGCATGTCCCGTGAATGCACCTGAGTCAGGATAAACTCTTTGCATCAAATCTAACACTGTTAGCCAAACACCATCTGTCTGAGGTAACATGCTGTCACAGAAGTTGAGATTATCTCCACTCCTTTCTCTCTCTCTCTCTCTCTCTCTCTCTCTGTCTGTCTCTCGTCAGAGAATGAACACAGCAGAGCACAATATGTCGGTTTCTTCCTAAATGCATACATCTGCAGTCACAATGGAAAAATCTGAAGACGACTATCTGTGGTGACACAGAAATGCTTACATGCACAAATGCATGCATGTGGATGCACATGCAGGCTAAACGCACTGAACACACACACACAGAAAGGCACAAGGACACAGATGGCTACTGCCCAAAGCCTCTTTCTAACGCATGAGCACACGCTTGCAGTTAGCCCGAATATACAAACCATTCACATTTGGGTTTCATAAATGGAACATGGGGAAGAGCGATCGAGCAAGAAGGGGGGAGGGCAGCCTGAGGCTTTTACATACGTTATGACCCCACAGACAGAATAATGTATCGTTATAAGGACGGGAAGAAGGCCAGAAATGCTAAAGGGTTTAAAGAAAGGATGAAAAATCCTTCACAAGCTCCAAAATCTGCATGATTTCTGCACACTTACTATTTTGACTCGGTGTCCTGGCGTGGCTGTGATGTCCCAGGTGCACTCCTTACGGCTGGGATACTTGTCCGGCCAGTTGGGGCTGCTCAGGGTCCCACTAGGGCTGTGGATCTTATGCTCACACTCAGCTGGACACACACACACACACACACACACACACAAACACACATAAGCACACACATAGAGAGGAAGTTAAAATCATGGCTGCACAGGAAAAGGTCAGAGGAAATGGAAAGGGAACAGGAAGGAGAGAAACCAGAGAACCAAAAGAGACAGAAACGATTTCAAAGAAACACATCCTGATGACAAGTTCAGTGTGAATTTCACAGGAACGCATGCACGCATGGTTAAACAAACACTGCTACAGTAAGACTCCTGCACTTTGCATTGATGGAAGATAGAGATAGACACAAAGAACAAGTAGGACAAGTAATCCATTACCTACGGTTACCTACCTAGTTACATTCAGACACACAGTACACATTATAAAGACAGCTTTCTAAAATCAGGCTTCTTGTTAATTGGATATTTATCAGATGGATCCTAAAAAGACAGCATGTGTAGGATATGTTCCTAGTAGGCCACAGTTAAAGATCGTACACTAATTTGAATCAATTCACATTTAGGATTCAGCGTTTGCCAAGAGAATAATGAAAGAAAAACCCAGAATAAATGAATGGAGAAACAGAACAAATTCAGACGTTTCAATCATTGATTTGATGAGGTTTTTGTCTTCTTCACAGTCATCGGATCTCAACCTAATTGAAGGCTGATCTTCACCTCTGGCTGGGATCTTCTCCAAAGCAACAAAAAATTAGTTTTCATAAGAGAAAAAAAATAATAATCTGGGACCTGCATTATGTTACAGAAACAGGGAGAGGACAAATTAATAAATACTGCTGCAAATGCACAAAAAGTTGGCGAAAAGACGCTCTGTTGCCAGCTGCTCCATTATTGCTTTGTTAGTTACTTCCAGACTTTGCACTCCTGAGCAATAGCAACATAATTCCACTAAAAGAAGACTCCACTCCACTCCACTCTTTGAAATGCAGCCTCATTTGTTCACTGACGTCTAACTGTCACACCAGACCGAAAGTCTACCTACTGACACTGATACAGATTTAAGCTCTGAGAGAAGTCAACACTATAACCGTTGTCTGACGTAGCAGCGAAGAAGTTTCACAATATCGAATAATCAGGAAATAGTTTACAGCCTGGTAATATTACAAGGGATTTAGTAACAGTTTTCATGCCTCCTTTTACGAGAAAAGATTAAAGGGGCGTAGATAAATATTGCTGTAAACGCACAAAATGGTTATTTTCCATCTGTTGTCTCTGTTACTGCTTAGTATCGTTGAGCAATACCAACAAAATTCAAAGAAGAATTCACTTTGAGATGCAGCATTGCAGCTTCAGCTGTCACTGATGGGCAACTGACTAATATTGTACTTCTTGACACGCAACGCATCAACCGAGGGCCATTATTAATGTAGCATGCTAACAACTGTGAAGCAACTCTTTCTGGTTAAAGTTGCCAACTGTCTTCCTGTTCCTGGAGAGTTTGCACCTCTTAAAAAACTGGACAGAGACACCGCAGGCCTCGCAGCCGCACGTGACATTTGTGTGCGTGCATGTGTGCACGTGTGTCTATGGTGTGAGTTACATGAATGTCGTGGATTAATGACGGTGATGGTAGGAGGTAGGAGGCATGCACAAGACAACAAGATGTATTCCAGAGTGACAGCTTTTATTTATAGAGTCAGACAAACTGAACCCATGTACAGAGTGAGATGGATGAGTTTACAAGAACAGTGTAAAAATGTAAAGTGAGTATTGAATACAGGCGTCATATTACTCGACACACTCACAAAACAAAACGTCTAGCTACTGACATGATACAGATTTAAGCTCTGATGACTGTGTCGTCTGACATAGCAGCAGAAATGTTTCACATTATCAAGTCGTCAACAGGAAACATCGTACAGCATCACCAGTAATTAAGTAAATAACAGTTTAAATGTAATCCCTGAGAGCATGACGAGTTTAGCTTCCCACTGCTGATGGCTCGTAGCGTGACACACAGCTGGCAGGTGACTGCTATCACCACTAAATGATGATTTTTATATTACACAACATGTCAGGCTGTCCAAATGTCCATCACATGCTGATACGTTCACACTTACACAGTGTCCACACAAAGATTGTGTCTGTGTGATGGGACTGTGGGTTTACATGACTCTACCAGGTTACTGGGTCAAGCTCGTCTAATGTACACACCAACGCACGCACACATATACACACACAGGAAGACGGCGCTACATGTGAAACTTTCAGGCTCCCAGATGTTTGAAACATGAGTGTTTTTATGAGCAGCACAGGGAGCCTTTAGTGAGGTGTGTATGTGTGTATTGATGTGGTGTGTGAGTGTGTGTGTGCACACGTTCAAAAGTTCAACTTCAAAGAGCTGAGTATAATATGTCAATTCAACAGTTGTGCGTGTGTGTGTGTGTGTACATGGGAATCTGTTCATAGCTTTTAAGGAAATAATGTGTGTTTTTTTTTGTCAAAGTGAAATTTGAAACCTGACACACACAAACACACGCCGCAGTGAACACACCATCAGTCACTTGCAGGCAGAGCTGTTTTTAAGTGAAGTTAGTGAAGTGTCAACACAGGCCGACCACGGACTGCTAACGTGTCACAAATAAAAGCAGCATTATAAGTTCATGAACACACTGTGTGATTTATAAACAGCTGTAGTTACTATGAACCAAAGTCAAGCAAGTTAAGATAAGTCCAGGTCTCTAGTCTTTCAGATGTCATCTTGAGTCTTTCTAAGAAAGTCTCGATTCCTTTAGGGCAAGTCCAAGCCAAGCAACTTCTTTAGTGTAAGACCAAGTCAAACATATCATCTGAGACAAGTCGATGTCAAGCCTCAAGTCTTTTAAGTCTCAGCGACCAGAGCTTTGTTCAAGTCTTTAGGGGTCAGTTCACTTTGAGTCATTTGGGACAAGTCCAAGTCAAGTCTTGGTGAAAAGAGCTATAATGACCTGCAGCCTGGGGCTACTCAAGTGCAAGTTATTTAAGACAGGCCCAAGTCTTCATAAACAGAGCTATGGTGAGTAACAACCAGCATCGGTTTTAGAATTTTCAGCTCCAGTCCCATTCAAGTCAAGTGTAAATCTCAGCTCCTTTAAGTTCAGTCAAGTCTCAAGTTCAACAAAGTAAGTTTCACGTCCTTAAGGATAAGTCAAAACATTACAGTTACACAAAGTTTTAAAGTTTCAAGTCAGTCTCTCAAAGTCAAACTCATGCCTCTAGGCTTCATTCTAGAGACACATGTCTTAAGCCTCAACTCTACAGCTCTGCTTGCAGGCTCCAAAGTGTGGAAATTTATGTGTGCTAAGAAAACACTCCTCAAATGGAAAGAGCCAGTCTGTTGTCAGGCGGACTCTGATGTGGATAAACAGAGTAATATGATGGACGGTGACTGTTCTTGTGAATGAGCACATGCTTGTGTGAATGTGGCAACACGTGCACGTGTGGTCCAATGTTTTTATGCCAGTGTGTGTGCTGATGTGAATGTACGTGAAACCCACCTTCCTTACAGTCATGTTTGTTCTCATGCAGTACAAAGCCATGGCGACACTGACAAACGTAAGAGCCCACTGTGTTGATGCACTCGTGCTGGCAGCCGCCGTTGTCCTTGCTGCACTCATCTTTGTCTGTGAGAGATACACATGCAACACATCACTCATGTGGAGACAGCAAAAAAAAAAAGACGGGGGTGGAGGGAAGCAAGAGGTCAAGCAGGGGAAAGGAGTGGAAGGATGAGACCTTAAGGAAGGGGAGGAGAGTTTGGATAAAGAAAAGAAATGATAAGACAACAGGAGAACAGTGATAAAAGGAGAGGACCAGACGGAAATCAAATCAAACTAGGAAGGTGAGGTTCACAAAAAAAAGGTACAGTGCAAACGAGGTCACAAAAGACAAACACGGACATAAATATCTCGCAGTCATGCTAGGCAAACGTGGACATCTGTAAGACTGCATGATACTGTTCATCATTCACCTGTCAAGTTAAAGTTTTTATTACAGGGCTTTAGGAGATTTAAAGCAAAGAGAGATGGTCAACAGTGTGCTTAACCCCAGTCACAGCTTTGCAGCTGTTTCTGTCGAGCATTGGATTTGAACATTTCTAAAACCAAAAACACACGAGCAAAAAAAGTAACGAATAGATAAAAGTGTTCATCTGTAACTAGCTCACTGTATACTGTTTTATATCAGCGTTAGCAGCTGTATTGGATCATTAGAGATGGTGAGATGCTTTTCCCAAACTCTTTGGTTAATCCACAATGCTGTGTGAGGACATGTAGCTTTAGCTCAGGGGCCCATTATTGAATGATTATTCACCATTAGTGGTGAGTATGCTCTTGTTTTCACTGTATTCTGCATGTATGTGGTGTGCTACGATAGAAAGCTTTGACAGGTGCAGCAACAGTAACTAAAGGGGGACGGTGGCCTAGCGAAGGGTAAGTTGAGTCATCACAGCTTTAAATATCGTCTGCGGCACAACTGTTTTGAAATACAAATCTAAAGATTTCCAAAAGAAAGTTCAGAGGGAAGGAAAGTATAATGAAAAGAAACCACTGAGAAAGTTAACATTAAGGCGACAAAGGGTTAGTTAGTAAGTTAGTTAGTTAGTGTGCGGTTCTGTTGGCCTGTAAAACTGTCTTTGTGCTGCTCTTTGGTTATGACTGCTCTGTGGTCAGCCTCTGATCCTGGCTCTGAAGTGTCACTGACCGTAACAGCTGTTTTCAGATCAGCTGTGCTCTCCTCAGGGCGGACCACTGCAGCCATGTCCGTCTGAATCGTGAAGAGAAACTGTAAAATGTGACGAGAGCTTCTGTCGTCGCGTTTGGATCTCGTAAGCGTTCGGAGAGATACTGGAGACCTACTTCTCTGTGATTTTTATGTCCACCCGGTACATGGTAGGGTATGTGGGCCATTACGTTGTCATGGTGACGCCTAAATCTAGACCACAAATCCCCCCCTAATAAATAATTTGATTAGATTTTTGCTCCATAAATTTGCATACAAACAAGGAGAACTGATTTTTTTGAATGCTTGCTGCTGTATATATTTGATTGTTTTGGCTAATTAAAACCTAATTAGGCTAAAATAATTACCTCATTAACATAAATGCTTATAGATTGCAGCGTTTTAAGGTTAAATCAGTCAAAAAAAGTATAAAATATAGCATTAAAAACATAAAAACAAAATGATTCAGTCAGTTTTAGCTGCGGCTGAAAACCTTTTTACAGATACAGTTCAAGAAACTTTTATGTTTAGTTTCTTACAAAAAGTCAAATGAGAAGATCGACATCACTACGTACGCTAAATATGAAGCTATATCCAGCATAGCTTCATATTTAGTGCACAGACTTCCAGTGAGCTTAGCTTAGCATAAGTCTGGCTTTCCAAAGGAAAAAGAAATCCCCTTCTCAGCACATCTGATAAACGTCTATCTGCAGTGACCACACGGACATGAAATCACTACACCTGGCCAAGAAATACAATATAAAACAACTATTTATTATATTTTGTATAAAGTAAACCAATCAAACACCCTCTATTTTCTGTAACTGCCTTCTCCTCCTCCTCCTCCTCCTTATCAGGGTCGCAGGGGGCTGGAGCCAATACTAACTGAGAGAGCAGGAGGACAAGTTTTAATTAATGAGCTTTAGATGTGTTCGTATGCAGATTATGTTATCTTTGGACAGAGTCGGGGTAGCTGTTTTCCCCTGTTTCCAGTCTTTGTGCTAAAATAAGCTAAGCTTAACTTCAGATTTACCGCAGAGATGTGTGGTGTTGATCTTCTCAGCTAACTCTGAGAAAGAAAACAGACATGTGTATTTACTGTTTCCTCCTTCGCTTTGCCACAAGTAGCTTTACGCTTGTTGAAATCTTATTCCGTTCTGTCTGATAGTATCATATATATTCTGGATTAGCTTGTTTTGACAAGCCAGTCATGCCATCATTGAAATTATTTGATGTTTACAGTGAGTGAAATATTCAAATACTTACAGATGTATTCCCAAATGTTTTTACAAACATTTCCAAATTCAGCCTGAAAAAAGTTCTCTGTAAACTTCCTCGGTGTTGACTGCACAGTATGAGTTTATAATGACTGACTCACTGACAGGCTGCTGCTTGTTAAGAGGTTCAAATATCTGTAGAACAAAAACTGAACCTGGACCGGCACAAATGAATTGTTTTCTCGCTTTTTGCTCATTTTCCCCCCTCATCCTTTAATTTGTGGCTTCTTCTAACCACACAGCTTCTCTTCAGTATCACTGGGTGATGACAAAGGCCCTTTAGTGAAGGTGAAGACTGGAGGAACAGAGCGGCTCACAGGGTGGAGCAGTGAAGACTCGCTGTGTGTGTGTCTGTGTGTGTGTTAGGGGGGCTGCCACATTGACAACAGTGACGGTGTCGGAGACAGAAACAGAGGGGCGAGGATTTACAAATGACCGCACAGGAAGACGGAGCATGTACCGGGAGAGTGCGGGAGACATTTGTGATCATGAGTGAGAGACCGATTCCTATAAAGAGATGTGAGATTAGACACAGGCGCCGAGTCTCACCTCAACTCAAGAGCTTGTGAATCAAACTAGATCTGATTTTAATGAAACCACTAAATCCTTCTCGCTCGCTTACTCTCTCTCGCTCGCTCGCTGTGTGTGTGTGTGTGTTTGTCTGTCTGATGTGGTATTACGGTGCTATTGTGGGCTCAGTCTCACCCTATCACAGGCTAAGAAGCTTTGCAGTTGATGCTACACAGTGTTCATTGTAGCTTTCTTCAGGTCAAGCACACAATGTCCGCATGCACACACACACACACACACACACATGCACACACACCCTCACATGGATTAGTAGTGTGTGGGAGGCCGAAGGGACCTCCCTAAAGCTGCTGGATCTTTGCCAACCAAAAGCTATCCTTGGAAGCTTCTGACAACAGCAGAGCACTCAAACAGCAACTTTTAACACACACACACACACACACGAGTGAAATCACGCCCCACTCAGCGTTTAACTACGTATCCCAGGTGTCCTGCAGGTAGTTGATTTTTGAAGAGATCAGCTGACAGCTTTACTTCCTCTGAAAGAGGACGAAGAGGCCAAAATGTTACGTTGAAGTTGCCTTTTGGATCAGTTTCACCATTTCCCTTTTAGGTTGTTAGAATAAGTAAAGAGAAATTTGGATCTTTCCTTTAGGACAACTTCCTAAAAAATTGTTATTATGTAATGTTAACATTCAACAAATTCATCCCTGCAACGGCGACAAGGGGATATTTGTTGTGTTTTTACTGGAGAATCATTGTGGTGTCCCAATTCCATACAACATACGAATTTAATTTAATCTAATTTGATTTGCTGAATAAATAGCGGGTAGTTGTGACATTTCTGGAACAAAAAATGAAAAAAAAGCAAGCTTTCCTTTTACTACAAAACAGTACATCACTATTTGTGTGTATTAATAGGGAAATTATACAAAAATAGAAAAATGTAGACTAAATAAGCAATATAAAATAATTAAATTGATTAATAAACACTTTTCTGTTCATATGAGAGAGTTACGGGAGACTAAACTCTTCAGAAAACAAAGTAAAAAAACATTTTAGTTTATAATGACTGCATGACTTGTATGGAATCACTAATTAAAAAGAAATCGGGACAAAGCACATGTTTCCCTCTGGAGGAGAATAGATTCAACAATGATCCACGTCATTAAAACAGGATCCATCCATTCTCTCATCACACGGTAGACCGGAGCCAATCAGAGATGGTGACTACGAGGTCATGTTACCTCTGACCTTTGACGGGGTTGCCAGCTTGTTGTTGACATGGCCACGAGCGGGAGAGCGGCCACGCTTTATGTCCTGGCATGACTCAAACACAAACATACTGCTCTTGACACTGACCCAGCCTGTCTGAGGGAGAGAGGGCAGAGCGCAGGGTGGGTGCAGGAGGCCTGAGAGCCGGTGGAGGCTCAAGAGACACAGCATGACAGACGGACACAACACATGTACACAGGCAGAAAAACACAGGGGTATGCACACACATATGGCTATTTCCACAAATA
The DNA here is from genome assembly GCA_014281875.1 of Nibea albiflora. Taxonomy (NCBI): domain Eukaryota; kingdom Metazoa; phylum Chordata; class Actinopteri; family Sciaenidae; genus Nibea; species Nibea albiflora. The sequence continues at coordinate 9,695,244 of CM024789.1, read as the reverse complement.
CTTAATAACCGTGCAAGCAGACAGGCACACAAATTAACACACCGCGGAGGTGGGCAGGAGACACAAAACCAGCAGCTGATATTTAACCACGAATAATCTTTGCCTAATCTGAAGCATTTTAGTTGTTCAGATGGATGTTGTAGGAGATTAACACAACAGAAAAACATTTTTTGGGGGGTGCTGCAGGTTTATCCACGTCCATGATGATACAGGGCTGAAAAACTGATTGTCCCAATGAAAACATACTGTGGGTGAATGTTAAACAGCCATTACAAACATCTCCACTGAAGTTTACAGTCGGGAGGTCAGATTATTCCTTGGCAAATTTTGGCTGCTCTGACAGTACGAGGGCCGCCCATTCCCATGAGAAGCAGATTCTTAAAGGAGGCATAAAAAAACTAAACTAAGTTAGTCTCCCCTGTCTCCATGTTTTAAGAGGTGTCTCAGTGCTGAAATGGAACACATGTGTTTGAACATGGGGGGATTCACAAAACTACTTGCGGAAAATGTTGGAAGAGTTTTTAGCCTTGATGAGAATTAATTATGTGACTGCATTTTGCTGCCGTCCCGCATTTGAGGATTCTCCGACACCAGCCACGTGTTTTATTCGTGTTTGTTTGCTTGTGTGTTTTGTTTTAACATTATTAATGCTAGGTTGTTTTTTTTTAACTCTACCACGTTTGCATATTTGTATCTGTTATGAGGAAATTTGAAAAGAAAGTCAACAAAAGGAGCTCAGATTTTACAGTTAATTTCAGCTGTAAGCTAGTTTCATGCTAAAATTTAAGTATTGTAACAGCAGAGTAGAAATTTCTCATTGTCACCTTGGACGTGGTGCATGAACAAGAGAAAAAGTCTAAAAAATGTCAGATAAACGTTATGGCTTATGGCTTTCATCAGGATCATCAAGGAAAGTGTCCAGATATCCACACTAGCAGCTTCTCAAATCGCTCCTGCAGCATAATTGAGTTCATTCATTGTCTGTCTGTATGCTCAGTTTGTGCCAAACTATAAACACCTCTCTGCCCACCCGACAAACACATAAGCACACACATACACACTCACGCACAGGTGTAACACATAAGTCTTACCTGAGAAGAAGTGAGCCTTGAAGCCTTTCTTGGAAACCGTATTGTCAGACTTGAACTCAATCCTCATGTTGTTGTACTGAGACGTGATGACATCAGGGACCTCGGTGCCGCAGTATTTACCATGTAGCTTAGAGTCGGACGAGAGGCCACTCCGCACCTCCACGTAGTCGTATTTACACACCTTAAGACACAAAAAAAGTCTCACGTAACACACATCCACCACCGTTATTCTTTAATTAGCAGGCAGCCCGCCAGCAAAGACAAACTCACCTCATTTCCCTCCAGCTCGAAGGCCTCAAACTGCATGGAGATACGATACTGAGTGGGGGCGACCACCTGCCACACGCAGTTCTTGTTGGGTGGATACTCTTTAGGCCAACCAGGAGTGCTGATGGTCCCGTTCAGCTTAGAGAGGAGACCACCGCATGCCGCTGGAAACATAAATTAGACAGAAACACACAGCGCGTTTGTACAATCCACAAGGACAGAACTACATCGAAAAAAGTAGAGCTGTTTTATTTTACACTGTGGTCGGTGGGGTTCCCCCTGACCCTGCCAAACCACATTGCACATTAGCGGGTGGAGATGAATCTGGTCAACGCTTAGTCAGTTGTTTTTCACGATTTAGCTTTTTTAAAACTTCTTTTTACAGTTTTTATAGTTACTTATTTTGTTCCAGGGTACAAAAACTGGAACCAGTCAAAAAATTTCCCAACACGTTCATAAACAGAGCTGTCATTTTTATTTGTATGTGCACTGAGAATATTCCTGATTTGTTCATAGTTCGGATATGATGTAGTGAAGGATGGAATGTGGAGGACAAATAGGTTTGTTGTCAGCTGCATACTCTGCGTCTACTTGATGATGCCACTGGGAATATTTGTCGTAGAGGAACCAGATTAAGCTCAAAGGAAAAGTGAAACGTGTGTGGAAAGTCAGCACTACTGATTCATTCCGAGGGGAAGTTGGTAACGTGACTTAACGCAAGTCGCTCACAGAACACCTGTAGAGTTCACCAAAGGTTTTCCTCAAACAACAACTCAATTTCTCGCCATGCCCCGTTATTTCCCCTGATCGTATTCATCATTGTTGCGCTGTATTGTTGACCTTGTTCAGCCCCCGTCTCTCATGTAGCTTGTATTCCTCCTTTTCTGAGGTGGGTGAGGCGAAACGCCTTACAAAAATGAGCCCAAATATCACACACAAGACTTTGAAAATCCACTGTCGACATTACTTTCCCACACATTAATCCACTGCTGATGCCAAACAAATGACTGCGCTTCAAAGATACAGTATACACCAAAACCACATTTTGGATATTACTCTCTCTCTCTCTTCCTCAGAAGTGTTGTGTTAAGTTGTTTCGGCATGTGGGTCATTACGGGTAGTTGATTTATTTCGTGGGCTTAGAGGACCTTCACGGCATTTGTGGCATTGGAATAGCGAGGCATGTGGCTTTGTGTTGGAGAGATGTTTTTTCCTGTTGATGGAGGCTGTTCGGATGTTTTTTTTTCTGATGACTTAGACTCATATCCTACAGAAACACACAGTGGCATACAAAGGAATGCACATACATTCCTTTGTATGTGCACACACACACACACACACACACACATACACACAGTTACCTTCACAGCTCTTCTTGTCAGGAGCTAGTTCATAGCCCGGGTCACAGGCACACTTGAAGCTGCCGAGAGTGTTTACACACCTCTGTTCACATCCACCATTGTCTGGCTTGGCACACTCATCCTCCTCTGAAAAACACACACGTCAGAGTATATTTTATACACACACACACACAAAGAATGCTTTAGTTAAAAAGGAAAGCACAATCAACACACACACGCAGACACACACCTTTGAAGAAGTTAGCAGCAAAGCCGGCCTTGTTAACCGTCCCATCTGAGACAAACTTCATCCACAGCGTATGAGAGGTGGAGCGCACGTCCTCCGGTTTGTCATAGCCACAGAATCTACCAATCAGAGGGCTCGTCTCCAGAGGGCCATCTCGGACCTCCAGGTAGTCGTAGGCGCAGCTGTCATGCCTCTCGACCTACAAAAATATTAATGTAGGGTAACACAAACACACAGTGAGACACACACACTCCACCAATCACAGTCATTATTGAATACTTCTAGGACGGTAAAACCAAAAGGCAAAAAAAAGACAAACCAAAAACAAATTAAAACCAAAAACACGTCATCAGCCAGACACAAATTAAATCATTATGCACATATTAAATGTTTGTAGTTGTATTGTCTTCTATCTTTTCAACAGTCTATGAATGAAACCCATATTTTAGTCAATTTATTGGCTAATTCAGGCGTATGAATGCGTGTTTCTTTCCATCTGTATTATTACAATCATTTCATTCAGACATTTCTGAAAGCAGGGAGGGGTGGGTGGTGAGCTCCATTCCCAGTGGAAGATTTTTCTTTTTTGGCTGCATTCGTTCCAACATCCCACTTTATTTTAACATCATCAGGGGACCCGCGCCTGCTGAGACCAACACAAGTAACAGAACCGCTACAGATGAACAGCTTCTCCTGTTTGAAAACCAAAATCTAAAATCAGAAATAAAGTCCCGAAGTCCTCCCCAAAACACTGAATTTCAATGTCTGTCCAAGAATCAGCCGACAAACAGCAGAGGAGGAACAGAGTTGAAAAGTCTAGATCTGAAATGAATAGAACAGAACGTTAAAGAACAGACTAGAAAAGAAAAGATATAGTCAAACAGAACTGAATAGAATATGGTAGGACAGAGTAGACGAGAGGAGAATAAAATCTAATAGGAGAGTAAAGAACAGAATAGTGTAGAACACAATAGACAGTGGAAAAGAGTAGAATAGGACAGAATAGAATAGAATAGAATAGAATAGAATAGAATAGAATAGAATAGAATAGAATAGAAAGGTGTCTGAGACGGGTGCCGTTTGAAAAGAGCTTGATCTCAGCTCCTGTGTGAAGGTGACCTCTGACCTTACATGTGTGAAGTCAGGTTGGAGACAGATTGAGTCATTTAGCACACTGACATTTTTACAGCGTTCAAACTACAAAACTAATCCTCGGCTGCCTGCTGTGTGTCTTTGTACACTCACACACCATCACTGTTATTAACTCCCAAGCAGCTATACGAGCGTGAAATTTGACCCAGACATTCCTGAGCACGCACACACACACACACACACACACACTCATATATACACACAGAGAGTGGAAGAGGGTGAAACACACAAACATGACCACACAAACACACACACATACACACATAAGGATTGAGTCACCTCAAAGGCCTGGAAGCTGAGGCCGACATTGTATCCCTCAGACACGGTGATCCTCCACACACACTCTTTGGAGGGTCTGTAGTCATCGGGATAGTTAGGAGACTGAATCTGTCCTGAGTCCTTTGTGATTTCCCCTCCACAGATCGCTGCACAGGAGACAGACAGACAGACAGACAGACAGACAGACAGACAGACAGACAGACAGACAGACAGACAGACAGACAGACAGACAGACAGACAGACAGACAGACAGACAGACAGACAGACAGACAGACAGACAGGATAGATGAGCATCAACTGCACTGACCAGTAACACCTCAAACACACGTGTACGTAGGTGGAGGAGTTACCTTCATAAATTGCAGCGAAGCCTTTTCCCACCCAGTTGCTGCTGCTGCGGAACTCAATCCACATCCTGCTGTCGGTGGAGATCAAGACGTCAGGAACTTTATCTCCACAAAACCTGCCTGTAAAAAAACACACACACACACACAAAGTAAGAATCATAACTCATGCCTATGAATTGTGAGGTGAAATATCTGAGAAAAGTTCTTCCTGTTCTTCCTGTTAAGAGTCTGTGTTCAGACGGACAATAGCCGTACATTAGAAAACACAGCCTCTTCAATCATTTCAGCAACTCAGGCGCTGCCAGAGAGCTCTGAAACATATGACAGAGCTCAACACACTGCAGTTTAATAAAACATGTGCAAATAGAGAGAATACCAAAAAAAATGCTGAAAACATTTTCACCAATTTGACACCTGTAGCATTTGTTGTCCCACCAAAAAAGCTAATTTTCCAACAGCACTCATGGAAAGCAGACTTCTTGAGTTGAAAAAGATGGCAACAAGCCTGTCACTGTCATGTTCATCACTTTTTAAAATGCCCTGCAAACACTGTTGTCATCTGTGCTACTTGCAGCACATTTATTTCATTTCATTTTCTGTGTTTGCAACATTTCTCCTAAATGCTGCACATATGTTGCTAAATTGGAAAGTTGCGGTGCTTTCAGGGTCACCGTGCTTTACAGTCACAGCAGTTTTAATCAGCTAGAGTGATTTCAGTTCAGCAGAATTAAAAAAAGTTAATGAAGGAATAAGAAAATAAGGAAAGGCATAAATGTCATGCCAGTTCATTAAAGGGTAATCTGGCCCTCCTTCAGCTCACCCTTGGCTGACTCTGTTGGTCTTACCGAGCAGTGGAGCTTTCCTCCAGTATCCATCCCGAACCTCAATGTAGTCGTACCAACACAGGCTGCTTTTATACAGATCCATAGTGGTGAAGTTAAGAACGATCTGGAGGAGCAAAAGTAAATGTTTAATATATTTAATACAGATGTTTACACAGGTGGAGAGGCAGAAAAGAAGAAGAGGGTGGTACCTGTAGTCTTAGCATATAATCAATATACAGTCAATCCATCATCAGTCTCGTATTGTTATTGTATGCACATTCACTGCACTGCAGGGTGCTACTGTGTGTGTCTGCGCGTGTGTGTGTACGTGTGTGTGCGCACCTTTTCTCCGGGTGTAACGGATATTCTCCAGACACAGTGTGTGTATGACGGGTATCCATTGGGGTAACCAGGGGATGAGAAGTTGCCTGTTGACTCTTGGAGTGTCTCTCCACATGCTGCAACACACACACACACACACGCACACAGATGGAGTTACATTTTTGTGGTGAGTCCCGCTGTTGTGCATAATCCGTTCAGCTGTGTACTGATACTTATGATCGGTACATTACTAAAGAACACAAGGCTCTCATATCTATTATTATTCTCAATCTTTTACTGCCAATTTACCAAAATAAATATACTACAGTCTATCTTGTATAAACAAGAGCCTCATACGCTCTCTGCCAGAGTTTATGTCTATAATATCTGCTCAGTGCATATGGAAACTCTTAGACGTTTATTTCTGTTTCGGAAACCAGTAAAGGAATTAAAATTACCCTCCCAAACAAACTTGTGATTGTCATTGTTGGAGGCTGCATGTTTGTATTCCTGCCTGTGTGAGTATACATATGAGGTCTGACCACAGTCATCAAACCTCGTCACCATTCAGCAGAATTACACGTCCCCCCAGGTGGCAGACTCATCACAATGGAGACAGCGAAGTCACATCCGGATGACAGTTCATGGGAAATTATCACAAGATATGACTCTCTTTATTCTTCATTCTGAGTTTAACGGTGTCGCTCCCTTTTCAAAAGGAGGTTAGCCAAATGTGCCCCTCCTATCCCATCATGCATGCTGTCTTCCCCCACAATGCCCTGGGGCTCTGTTCATCTGTCAGTGAATATGGTATCACTCAAATATGACCTTATATGGTTGAAGTTGTATCTATTTCCAGCTGGGACACATAAACACAGTTGTGTTCTGTCTCTAGCATTAAAATAGATTCAGATAAATAAAATATATAATATATACAAAGATATTAATATTAACAAATAAAATGGAAGCAACACTTGCAAATTTTCAGATAAATTGTATTAGAACAAAGTCAGTCAAAATGAATAAATAGACGTACAGATACATGGTAACAGATATTAGGGTGAGGTGAGGTTGTCTCATATATACCACATTGTTTGTGCATGAAGACGTAAAGTGTGGACTTGAGGATGTGTGTGTGTGTCTGTGTGTGTCTGTGTGTGTGTGTGTGGTCCAAGGGGGATGGCAGGATTTGCGATCGTAAACTTTTGCATCATTACTACACAGCTCAGCTTGAGAGCAGATCCAGATCACGTCAGAACCAGACAACAGGGACCGCAGGGACGCCAGAACAGCACGGGTGTGCGCAAGAACTTATGGGAAGAACGTGTGTGTGCGATGTGTGTGAGACATGAAAATCAGAGAAACACATGGAAAAACAAATTACTCAACTTCACCTCTGTGCCTTGGAGAGTGGACGGGCGTCAAAATGTTACACCAAAGATGCAAGCAGATAAACAGAGGTCATCACACAGACACACGCACACACACACACACACACACTGTGGTCTCATAGTAAATATATCAGTACCTGGACATCTATACAGCTTCCTTGCCTGTGCAATGTCTCCTTTACTGAGCCTGGTTCGCTGACCAATAGCAGGCCGGACCCCGTTTTCATCTCTGGATGGAAGGATGGTGTCAAGGAACATCCCCCTTCAGCAAGGAAAAGACAGATTTAACACACATCATGCTCTGATTTCAAGGAAATCAAAGATTTCAGCACATTCAGTATTGTATAACTTATGTTCTAAGGGCAACATGATCTCCATGCAAATCACCCCAGCAGTGTTGTGTTTGTGTGAGTTGGAGCTGAGTGGGGAATAGGAGAGGTTATGGGAGTAGGTATGGCAAAGATTAAAATGTATCCTCATATGGAAAGCATGGAAAGTGAACCCGTGAACACTCTCGCTGCCAAATAACTGGCTGATTTCAGATGGTGGAGGAGTCGAAAACAAGGGAAGGGATTTCACGATGCTGAAAAGTTTCCATTATTTTTATTGCATTGGTGTGCCATTATTCCCAATTTCTCCCAAAGTGCTATATCTGAGAATATAAACGAAAGCACAAGTCTGATTAGAACTCAGACACTCTGCGCGAGTGTTTTCTAACATGAAGAGTCGAGACGCTTGAGGCGGGGTTGATTACGAGATTATGAAAATGATAAGAAAGCAGAAAAAGAACATCTTGTGTTTATTTCAACTTTAGACTGCCATAACAATTTTTTTGTTAAATGTCAATGTTGAGTTTTGAACACAACATTGACATTTTGAGTTGATATGCCAAACTTGAGAGCAAACAGCTGCTTTCTTACACACCCAGCAGTTATGGAGCAACATTATCATTCATTTGGAGTTGTGTTTCTGGTCACTTTGTGAATGTACATCGTATAATCACTCTCTTTTATCACTATCTTTGGTCTCCGGTCCCTCCTTCTGGGAAGTATCTGGCTCCAGCAGCAGTCTGACAAAGGAAGCTGCAGATTCAGGTAATCCCTCTCTGTAGGTCTAAGGTAGGTTTTTCACATTGCCATGGTGTTTTCACATTGATATATTGCTATTATGAAAATATTTACTTTAAATATAGAAGAAAAAAAGAAAAAAATATCTACTTGAACTGGTCGGAAATAGAAGACAGTGACATAGTGATTAGTGACTAGTGACAGACACAGGATCCCAAGAAAATATTGTTTGAATGGATCACAAGAAGAAAAAAAAATAGGAAACTCTGCTAGTTATCTGATTGGCACATAACTAAAGGATTATGTCCTGAATTCCAGTTACAGTACAAATGCCAAAAATCTACGTTGGTGAATATAAAAAGCTCAGCCAGAGTAAACTCTCATCACTGCAACACAGCCGATTGAACACGTTTTGTTTTGCACTGACTCCGCACACTGGTGGCGGCACGCAAGGTATGACAGCTAACGACTATATCATGTTTTTTGATTGACCCTCATTGTTAGCTAACTGGCTCGAAATCTGGGCAAGCTGCAAAGTATGTGGCGGCATTTTGCCGGAGTAGAATAACCTAAGGGGAGGAATGAAGAGCAGAGTGGAAGTGCCGTTAAAAGAACGAAGAGCGAGAACTGATGCTTCACAAATAAAGCGGTGAGTGGAGATGCCAGTGCGATGATCCGCAGCGTTTGTCACAGGTATTCGATGAATAGGACCAGCTCACTCATGGTTTGTGTTTTTTAATGGCATTGTAACTTGCGGTTTTATGGCCTCTTGGAAAATATTTTGGCCAGAATTATATTTTTAGTTTACCAGGCATTGGCAGCGTAGACTGTTGTTAAGAGCAGCTCAACAATAATGATGATAAATACAGTGAATGTTGAACACATTTGTAGGTTGTAATTCATTATGTGCTCAGAAAAAGGAACCGTTACACGCTTTCTATATTCACTTTCAACATGTTGCACTGAGCCTTTATTTGCCCTGGGTGATAAAAAGTTGGTCAACAACATCCACAGAGAGAACCACTCGAAAAGGTTTAAAACAAATCAAGAGATCATGCCGTTGGTTACCGTGAGAATGTGTTCCTGGCGTAGTGCATGATGCTATCAAAATCATATGGCTCCCCAAGAGAGTTGACCTCCCCTGGCTCCATCTTGAGAAAGTTATACTCCTGGCCTGAGAACCACACATTTGCACATTGAAATACATACATACACACACACACACACACACACACACACGTGCAAGGACAGCAGCATTAGATGGTTTCGACAAACAGTGTGTAACCATTCAGTGCGCTGCCATAAACGCGCACACAGATATATTTTTTACACACTGTATACTCGGAGTGATGTCTGAGTAGATATGGCATTTTAAGGGCAGCGTAGCTCTGATATGTTTCTAAATAAAAACTTGGGTCAGGTTGATTTAACACCTGTCAGACTGCGTTGTCTGTGCAGAGGAGTGTGAGGGGGATATCAGACTTGAGGTGACTTCACAGTCATTAAAAGCCTCATTCACACTCACACAGGGCTGGACACAAGTGTGAATTTGAAAAACACACACACACACACACACATGTTGTCCTTGCTTGTCTCCTCCCAGAAACAACCCTGAATGATTCTAACGGAGACCCAGGTGCATCTTGGCTACGGAGTCTCACCTGGTTGGATGTTATCCCGGATGATGGTCACGTGATCGTCACGGTCAGGCCGGGTGTGTTCATGCCAGAAGCCAATGACGTGACCCAGTTCGTGCACGACGATGCCAAACTTGTCACAGTTCTTGCCTATGGAGATAGCCTGGGGCCCGTTGCCACGACGACCCACATAGGAACAACACCTAATAAGGATTAGTAGGAAGTTGATAGCAGGGAGATAGGCGGATAATTTTTACGACACATTTGGCAGAGGAAAAGGCATCAGCATTGCTGTATGAACACAAACACACCCTCACACACGCACACACACTCACAGAGTTTTCAGGATTTCCTGTCCCGTACTACGTCCACCAGAGGAAAAGCAGCAGGATTTATTTACATATAACGCTCTGATAATGCATGCAGTTTCATAACCCAATGTGAATAAGCTGTGAGAATTCACATATCGCTGCTCACAGAGCACAAACACACACACACACACTCTATTTCCTGGTTGGCCGAGACATCCGTGCCAGGCTAACAAATCTGATTAAAGTTATCCAGCGAGCTGATTGCAGGGTAAGGATCAGGAATCACTGGAGTAGATAGAGCCTTTTTTCTTACAGCATTTGCAGCTCTAGTAGCAGTGCAACTACTTCACCCACAACAGGTGCCGCAAAATGTATTGTGTCTATTATAAATCATCAGTTATGTACCTGCCTTTCTGTCTCTGCACAGACAGGCTGCAGGGTATTTATACGTCAGATTAAACTGTCTAATCTCTGATGAAGCCAGCGTATCACAGGATATGAGACAACTGGCATCATCAGTTAAACACACTCATCCAAATGGTGTTTATATTTTTTTTTAAATCAGTTATATTTCAGATGTGAACTTGACTTATGTAACTATCTATTGTAAATTAAAAGAGAGAAAGTATTCAACAGCTGCTGACCAAACAGGACAGATTAAGGATAAATGCTAGTATCTGCACAGTCCTTTGTTTGATCAGTTATTAATCGCTGCAGCAGTGCAACATTTTGGTCCTCATAAATCATCGTCAGGCATCACATTGAGGGCAGAGCATGCCGATTATTACAGACTATTCTTTTCCTTACTGTGGACTATTTCTGATGCGCCTATAAATATTAGATGCTCATATTCATCCAACTTTTCATGATACTGGCACTCTGCGGGGATCACACTACAAAGTGTCAGCATCAGAAGAATGGTTGATGAGCAGTTAATAATATGTGAAGAAATAGTCCATGGTGATGTCTGTGTTTTAATCAACAGTAACCTAAACAAGCGGCAACCTCCGTGTCTGTGCAGTGAAGCCAAACACTGCAGTTCTTCAATCGGCCACTTGAGGCTGGCTACAGTAGGAGTCAACGTCTATAAGCCCCCATGTTAAAATGTCCAACTTCACATCAGAAATTAATGTTTACAGTCTGGTAGAAAAAACTTTTTTGATCTCTATACTTAATTTCAACATTCATGACGCAGATTTTCAATTATCTACGTCTTTGCCGATTTTCAGATTAAGTAGAAGGTGGAAGACATGGCAGCAGTCAGAGCCACATACTACAGAAAATCAGAAATCTACGGGTGATGTCATGCATAAGACATCCAATTTATATTTAAATGAGTAATTATTGATTTTCACATTTGCTGTTGGTTCATTTTCTGCTGATCAACTACCAACTTTCATTTCAGCACTACTGTAATATCAAATATCCTACACATCCTACTCCTTTCAACCATCTGCACAACAACAGCTTGGGTAGATAAACTCAAGCATCCTGATTTCAGCCACTCTTAAACCTTACAACTTAGAACCAGTGAAGTGCCACCACTGTACAAACACACTATGACCCGTATCGTGCTGCCACTCAACAGAACAATGCACTTCTGCAGAGTATGAACAAAAAAACTGCACAAACATACAAAAACTTAGACTGCGCAGTGTGATTGGTGGGATGGGGAAACAGGAGCAGGACAGGAAGGAAAGTGGAGCCATTGTTGAGTGACCGTATCGTCTCTCGCTGTGACAAGGTCACTACTGAACTCTAGGTACACACACACACACACACATACACTCATCACACACGCAGAGAGATTCACCAAACTCACCCGCAGGGTCTGTAGGTGAACACGATGTAGCTTTCCTCGTCCGTCTTCTCAATGAAAGTTACGCACGTCTGTTTCTCCCAGTGACGCATGGCCTGTTTGAACATGGCCCTTTGACTACCTAAAACACACACATTTCACATCCTATATTTACACAATCACACGTTGGTGTGTGTTTTACTGTTTAGCAGTATGGGCAGCAGTCCAGTAGAGTTGCTTACCAGTAAAATTTCCTCCTATGACATAGGGAATGACTCCTCCAGGCCATATCCTCTCAGCTCGGGATGTGGCAGCTCGGGGAATACGGCTTTTCACAATGTTCCCAGTTTTCCCACCTTTTCCAGTTTGGCTCTTGGAAGTGGCAGCTCCCTTGCTGGAGTTCTTGGGGAGATATTCTAAGAGAAAAAAAAACAGCAGTCAGCAAGTTTATTGCTCATGTTATAAGAGTTCAAAAAGAATAAATTACTGGTCTATTATTACGAGTATCAGTTCATAAATGTGCTCTGAGATTATTGGATCACAGCATTTCTGATTATATGTGACCTTTCAAAGTTTGTTCTCAGCTCAGTGGGTAATAAAACTCAGACTGATATAGCTCTGCAATACACTGTTTTAATAAACATTTGATTTAAAGAAGTTTATATTGAATTAGTTGAGGGTAACTTATATATTCTGTAGTTCTGGATCTGATTGTGCTCCTGCACAGCACTGGCAAAGAGCATAAAGAAAGAAAGCTGTCAAAGGTCTAGCAGCACTTGGAGTATTGAAACATCTTCTGGTGGTTTGTATAGAAAAACAAGGCTCCTTTGCTCTCCATGCACAGGGATGGTTAAGTCTGGGAGGGTTTGTAGCTAGCAAATGTTGATTTACAAATACTTAGCAGCATTTGTTTGAGGTCACATGCAAGTTTGATAACGAGCCAAAATGAATCCAAAATTTAAAGACTGGCTGTATTGCAATATTAGATCACCAGAGGCTCAAACAGCCTGTGCAACAAACCTGGTAGCTAAAATGAAAAGTTGATATTTTGCCCAACAAATGTTAATTTTGATTGATTTTTGATTTTTCAAGATACTGGACCATTCAAAATTATCAATCTGAACTCATCTTAAAATGCAGCTGAGAGGCAGAAAAGGAAGCAACTTTCTGTCCAGTACTGCAGGTCACTTTATATATCAGCAAAAAAACACTGACTTCATTCATTTCACAATGAATCAGCTTGCAGAGTCTTGAACTTGTGACAGTGATCATTTCATCACCTTTTTTTGGCAAGTTTTGCATGGTTACACAACCAAAAATCTCCCCGGTAGGACATTCAAAGTTGCTCAGGGAAGTGTTATAAAAGCTTCTCGCAGAAGAGTTGTTTTTAATATTGTATGGAAATAAATAGGAATCGGTGACATCCCATAAGATCTAGGATATAGAGTGTGTAGTAAAGTTTGGGGTCCTTACCAAAGCCAAACCTACGTATTCTCTCCAGCAGTAGATATAAAGATCCTCTCTTTTTAGCAATTTCATGTTCCTCCAGGCCACCTGACACAGACAAGAGCCAAGAATCAAAATACAAACAATGCACAATAAATGCTGATATCCTCAGTGGCCCCTGTCTGCTTCCTTCCTGTTCAAGCTGCTTTACTCTGCAGCCGATGGATAATGAGAGAGTTTCAGAGGAAACGTAAGAGAGAGCATTACATGATGATTACTGAGTGAGAGTGAGATGCCGACTCGTCCACTTACCAGATGTGTGCCCCTGCCGGGAGTGTGTGTGCATGTGTGTGTGCTGTGTCAGGTCTATCGTCCTGTCAATCTGGAACATGCGCAGGTCCTCCTCGTCTAAAGCAATGTCGCCCCAGAAAACAGCTGCAAGTCAAGAGAAAAAACATCTGTTATGATCACACAGCAGCAGCAGAATCACTAACATCACCAACATCGTCCCTGGAGATGGTACGTTTGTTTTAGGAAAAGCTACATTCAATATTTGCCTTCATAGGCAGTGTCACTGGAGTGTGTACTATTTATGATTCAAACTCAAGTCCTGGACCCAACTTGCATCAGATCTCAAGTCTTTTCCCTGCCTCGGGTCTGTGTTATCTCAAAAGTGAGTTTTCACCATGTCCGATAGGAGGAAACGTCTGATGACGCATGTCTGATTAATCAAAGAGTGCTGCACTCTGTTTGGGAGGAGGCCATGTTGGCTGGTGTTGTTTTGGGGCTATTCACATTTCTCAAGTGCCACCTGATCTGCCCACCTCTCGGCTATGACCTGGAAATCGATCTCAGCACATCAAAAGAGGTCTCAATTCCTCAAATGCAGCTAAAGGAGGAAGCTTGCCAAGAAGTCGTTTTGCTTCCCGTGACTTCCCGTGAAAAAGGTATGACACTGGAACTCTCATCACATCTCTTCCTTGTCTCCTCTACTAGCATTCCAGGTGGGAGGGGGTAAGATGGGAGGTGAGGAGGTGAGGAAAGGAATCGACAGACAAAGTGAGAAATGAGAAAACAGAAGTCCATGTATATGTGTGCTATTTTTACACAGTTAAGTTCACAACCTGTATTTTCTTTTACACATATTATTTGCATGTCTTGTGCTGCAACCTGAGAGCGGTTTGCCCCTGAAAAAGAAGATGGAGTGGACCAGGAGTCGGATGTTTGACAAAAGAAAGTGACTCAAGATAAAGCTGAGTGACAGAGCAACACTTGCTCCTCCTTCTTTACCACAGCTAAGGTGCGCTCAAAACGGCCTTTAGGCATTAAGCAGTTAGACGAGTAATCTTCGTTTTCTTCAATATGTGGAGATTAGAACCAGTGGACCTGAACAAAATCAGATCCAAAACACTACGTCTTTTTTTCTAAATGATATATTGTTTTTCTTAAGGCTTGGATGTATTTGCACATAAATCCAGTGCAAGTACAAACTGTCTGACCCGCTAAGACCTCCAGTGCCGAGGTCTGATTAGGTCAACAATACAATGCGTACTTATACACCGAGCAGTAAGGTGCAGCAGCTGTCACACATTCCTGTTACAATTCAGTGGTCAGGTGTTTTCCTGAGGTGAACTCATCCCGTAAATTAAATCCTCTGGTTATTAGTTATCTGAGTTATAGTGACACAGTCATACCACAGCACAGAGTCATCATGGTTTCACTCACTCCCATCACACACCCGATACTTCACTCAAATACCAGGAAACTTGTGTTTGATATCAGTGTGCCTGGAGAGCTTAGTGCAGCTTTCCCTCCCTCCCTCCCTCCCTCCCTGCCAACCCTCACATCCGCACAGTCACCCAGCCTCGGTGGTCTCAGTCATCTGATATCACACTGCGTTTAAGGCTTCTGACAAGTGACACTCCCACCACTGTCCACTCCACTCCTTCCTTCCTCCCTATCTACTCCAGCCTCTCCCACTCATCTTCACATCCTTGTTTCCTCCCTCTTTTCCATACGATCCGACTTACTTATGATGAACAGCACTATCTTAAAACAATACTCACATGCCCATGCGTACAATACACTGAAACTGTTATCAGTCGCTGTAATAAGTCCTCCCTGTCTAACATGACTCAAATCTAAGTGCACAGAGACTGTCCGTCACTCTGCGCAAAAATGCCAAAAAAGTCCAGCCAAAGCTAATATGAAGCATTAGCAGTCTCAGATTGGGTATTTTTTGTTATCATCCCTCCACTTCAGCTCAGCATGGCAATGTTATCTGTGGAAAGACACAGAAAGAATTTTGTACTCCAAACATTTGTAGCTTTGGAAGATACACATTTGATCTGACTAACTCAGACTGCTGGAGCCCCATATTAAGTGACCAGGAACCAATCTGTAGTTTGCACTACGGACTGTTATTGGACCTCTGAATTTTGCTGTTAAGAAGCAGTTAAATCCATATCATGATCTGTATTCCCATGTCAGATGGACAGAGAAAATCTTCTCTGCCACTAGAAGGATATTTATTTGTGTGTGGGAACGGCATAATTTTTCATCAATCATCAATGTAATTTACTAAAACAGTAATGCACACAACAGACTTGTCACACTTAGTTTAGTTCTTCTGGTTCCTCAAACCTTTTAGCTCAGTCCTTGCTGCAGCTTCCAGGGTTCAAATCTGACCTGTGGCCACCTGCTACATACCACTCTCCATCTCTCGCTACTTGGTTAAAAAACAAAATTCAAATTGAGTGCCTGTTCTCTTTCCATCATCTTACTCAAAAACCTTCCTACCCCATCGCTCTTTCTTCAGTCCTCACTCTCAGCCATTTTTGACTCTCACGTGTTACAGCACTAAAGCTTTTCGGTGTGTATGTGGCTGCGTTTCTATCACACACCCCTCAGCATCAGACAAAGCACATATCGGACTCCTTGTTGAGCCTCTTTCTTTCTTTATTGTCTCCTTCTCCTTCCATATCTACAGTATATCTCCCAGCCACTAACAATGAACAACTGAATGATAACCATCGCTAAATGATTAGCTGAGCGGAGTTACTGGCCTCCACGGGGATTCAAGACACTAATACATTAACAATGGCATGGGAGAAGCTTGTCACTTAGCTAATCAGGATTGCCACTAAAGGAAATGGGGGGTCAGTGTGCCATTGTGCTCGAGTCCGAGCTATTGTTGCAGTGAGGAGCAAACCACAATGACCACAGATGGTTTACAAATCATGATATCAGATACAGACTCAAAGTGTGTGCTGCTGAATGGTGGTATATGATATGTTGGTTAGATATGAGGATAATGTTCCGATATAAAAGGTAGAGATGATGTAATGCTTTTATTATTATCTGCATCCTATCTATTTACTATTTTATGTCATGTATCTGTTATGTAGACAGTACTAAGTAAGAATGGTTTACTCTAGACATAGTATTTCTTTAAACAAATCATATAGTTAATTTATCAGCTTTTTCATATTAATAATTAATAATTAATTCTTCATATTAATGGGATGAAGCTAATTATTACTTTTATTCTTAATTTCTTTTCTTAAAATACTTTTTTTGCTGATTTTCTTCAATTCTTGTTTTCAAATATGGAGAGAACCTAAAGTGACTCAGAAAAAGAGACAAGACCAAGACTGTGAGGGTTTGAGACCAAGTCAAGGTCTTGCAAGACTGAGTCAAGACCAAGACCAGGCAGCAGCAGCCTACCGCGCTTCAACAAAACTCTTTGGGTAAAGCGCGGTTGCTACATTGAATCGACTCATTCAATTGTGACCTTGAAACATTTTCAGACTTCTGTGTTCTGTGTTTTGCAGATTAGACCAGATTACCAGAAGATGTTTCTGACGTCTCCCCCTTGACAGTTAGCACATAAATCAGACAATGCACAGACAATTGCATTGACATACCAGCAGTTGTGATCTTGTCCAGTCTTGAGCTAAAATCCAGAGTTGTCTTGGTCTGAGACTGAGATGAGACCCAGTAAAAATGCAGTCACTTCCAAGCCAAGACTCTCTCTCTCTCAAATAACACAAGACTGCAAACAATGAATCACTTGTGACAATAAGTGTACTTCAGCTGATGCCAATAGAGCATTTTTAATTAATTATGCTGCATCTTCAGTGCCCTGCTTGTCTGAATCAAAGTGTAAGTACACATAGATGCTCGTTCGACTTCATGCTGCTGACATACTTGGACAAGCATACCATCACACAGCAGTTGTGAAAGAAGATTGATCAGGACAAACCAATTATCAGGTTGGCATAAATCACAACTAATCACATCAGTTCTTGTCATTTATTGTTTGGAGTGTGAAGTCAGAACCGTTTTGGTGACGTCTATCTGGAGCTGGAGAACAATTATTTACAACAAGAGCAAAATTTGTAGCACAATAAAATATGTTCTCCTGTTTTGTTTTGTTTTATTGAAGAGATTGGAAAAAGGCTGTGGTCCCTGGTCAAAAAGTACAACAGACGTACATAAAAGAGGTTTATTTGACTCTGAAGAGGCTGATGCCCATGTGGCTTTGCCATATAAAGCCACAAAATAACATAATTACACCAGCACTTGTACTAAGATGTGGTCTGAACAGGCATTCACACAAATATATATATATTTTTTACTTCAAATTGCACTGTTGGCGACACACTTTCTACTGACACTCCCTTGTACTCCAAACTCTGCCAACCTGGAGTCATTACGAGCCGTACAAATGACTAAAACACCTAAAAGAAACTCACATTTCACCAGCACAAGCATTATCTGTGTGATTTCTCACATAAACACAGAACATATCACATTGCACCTGCATTAGAAAAGATACTCCCCTTGCAGGGCAGTGTGCTTGTGCGATTACACGCCATGTAGTTTCAGGTGTTTCAGGACAACAAGAGGAACCACAAGGACTAAAAGTTTTCCAGAAAAAAGCAGCTGACACAAGCAGAGACACGAAGCGAGAAGAGTACAGTGATAGTAAGTTTGGCCCATTGATTGTTGGGGTCTTGTTAATCCATAGAGATACCATAAATAGCCCAAAGTCAAGCCGGTGGGTGAGGAAGGGTGAGGACAGTGAGGCAGGGAGATGCAGGATGAAAATTATTGATCCAAAAACCCCGGGACGTCCCAGGAGACCTACATCATGCTGACCAGGGCCTTACTGTTCGCCCTTCAGCAGGGGCACTGCAGCAAACACACAAGAGTAATGCAGCAAATACAAACTGAGAGGCAGACTTCCCTCACACGTATTCAGCATCTCCCCCCGCGGTGGCTGTTTGGAGAGCGCGCAGTCCGGCTCGTCGTATTGATTAACTTCATGTTAAAATAAACTGCTGGCTGATAAGTCTTATTTGTGCTCTGAACAAGTAGTTTATTGACTCCTCAACGTCGTAACATGTTCGTTACACTGAGAGCTCCTGGCTCGACCGCATTTCGTCACGGCGTAGCTGCTTCTCCTAGCTCTGTGATTGGTTACACAATATGTGCATGGCATGTAGTATATGACACCTTGACATCAGAGTTTTACACTCTATATTAGCATGCTCGTGCCGTTTACATATCCAGTCTCACTACAAACTCTTCCTGTCCTTCATGTGTGTTTTTATCAAGCCCGTGTTTTTATCAAGCCCTCACTTTGACGCCGTCCATAACAAGAGCCCTGACGCTGTGTTTCCATTCCTACTGGCTCTGATTTCGCCTACATCGTCTCCAGTATTTGCTGCTGTCCCCGATGGCACAAGCTGTAGATGTCACCTGTTCCTTCTCACCTCTCTCCCCTTTGGTGAGTTCAGCTGGTAGGAGCACTGAGTACCGCTCTCTTCAATGACAGATGCTACCCCGTGCCTCGCCCTAGTCAAACTTTGACAGAACATAACGCTTTGCTTGGAACACAGTTCTCACTCAGTTCAGAGAGGAGTCGCTGGTAAAAGCACACTCTCTGGTGTACGGCGTTTTTCTTTGATATGAAATATATATCAAATTTGGCTAGTTTCATAGTCGTCCTTCTTCTCAATCACTTTGAAACTTCTATTTCAGTAGGTAATGTTTCTGGCTTCATAGCCCGTGGGATAGTGTGCCAACCTCAACCCCATGCTGTCTTTGTTAACGACACTATGTCAAAATAAAATAAGTTTTAATTAAAAATGTTCACATAACTCAAATGTTCAAATTATATTAAGGCTTAAAGTTATGCAGAATTAACAGTGTGGGCACTTTGATTTGAGGTACGTGTTGTTGAAGATGGCTTGTTTGAGCACCCAGGCATCATCAAGAGTCAGGACTATCAACATGGCAGCAGCCAGCGCTGCATATTTCGAGCGTCAAAGCGGCTCTTCAGAAATCTACAAATGACGTCACTGTATGGACTATCCATTCTTTATACTCTCAGTGATACAGATTACAGATACAGATTTCCAACATTTAATACCAAAGTAATTTAATACTAGAAGATATTTCACTGTTCTTTGACATTTTACAGACACCACAGGAAAAGACAATAGAGAATTATTCACTGCTGGGTGTATCTAACACAAACACACACACACATACACACACTCACTAAGCTCCTCATTAAGCAAATATAAGGTCACACTGTAGGTGGGCTCGTAAGTCGTGTGTGCATGTGTGTGCGTCTGTATGAACTGATATTATTATACCCTTTGTAACTGTGACTGCAAATATACTGTAATATTAAAAAGAGATTATCTCTGCGCCGTTTGAGGATTTTCTCCAAATGTAATCACTGTGCAGGCTGCTTGATCCAAATGTGAGCAACAACAGGTGCTGAGTTCAAGCTCAGGATGACAGTGATAACTTTGGAAATAAGGTCAGTCCTGTAGCATGTATGCATGGGCATTATAATCCCAGCAGTCATAATTTTGTCAGAATAAGTTCAAATACAGTTCACTGCTACTGATTCCTAACAAACCATCCTCCATTAGGCGTAGATTGTGAAGCGTGGAATCATCCAGTGTGGACATTATTTCTATGCATACTGAGCTTCATGAAGGTTTGATGTTTCTATAGATGTTTTGATACTTGTCTCTATTGGAACCCATTCCTACTTTAAAGCCAAGCTAACCACAGCCTCCAGTGTCCATTCTGGAACAAACTGCAATCACTTTAAGTAAGATTACTGCTTACAGTTTTCTCTGTGAGTATTTAGGATGGAATAAATATGTGTCACTTGACTAATGTTAGGTGTTGCAATGTGAAGAGATGCTCAAGTCGGTAATGTCATCAGTCAGAAATGTGCTTTTAGAGAAAAATGTAGAAGCTCGGTCCAAGTTCATAAAGTTTGCGCCCCCACCCTCCTGCAAATATGTCTGTAAGAGAGGGAGAGGCAGACAGACAGAGAGGATGGGATAATCTCGATTTCTGTGACATAAGATTAAATAATCCTGAACAAAAGAGCGCAGTGTTTATGTGTGTGTGTGTGATCATGTAGGAATGAAGAAGAAAATTAAATTGAAACCATGATAATTACAGTTTGCCAGTTCACAC
This sequence comes from Nibea albiflora, assembly GCA_014281875.1. Taxonomy (NCBI): domain Eukaryota; kingdom Metazoa; phylum Chordata; class Actinopteri; family Sciaenidae; genus Nibea; species Nibea albiflora. Next base: position 9,674,211 of record CM024789.1, on the reverse strand, counting down.
ACACAGCTGAGCTGCGACTTTTACCTCCGTTTGTCATGTTCAACGTGTATCGGCAGAGTTCAAAAACACTCGCAAACGCAAACACACACACCGTAATCATACCTTCTTGCTGGCTTAAACACAGTCCCAGACGCTGACAAAGACCAAATTACACACCTCTGACACATCACTGTGTTTTCCTCCAGCACTGTGTGTGTGTGTGTGTGTGTGTGTTTATGTTTGTCTACAGATAAGGATAGGCAAAGTTTTTTCATGCATGAACACAGCTAAAAACAGATGGCAGAGCAGCAAGGCAAACAACTGGACGACCCAGAAAAGTCCAGACTGATCATAAACAACTCCAATTAATAGGGATATACTGTCAAGCTGCCATCACTTCCTAAGGAGAACCATTTATCTTTTTGGTTTTTTTTTAAACACAAATCACAGTAAATCCAACTGTGCGCGTGTTGTTGTGAAATTTCGATGAACTGACAAGAGCACATCGGACCAAAATCAAGTGCCAGCGGTGGAGAGCGCACCAAAATATCACCGTGAAGCCACAGTGAAATTACAAACTAAAAGTAGAAAGGCTCAGGGGTTAATTTCAGTCAGTCCCTGTGTTTGTTACACTACAGCTGATTTCAAAATGCAGATGATTATAATATTCAAGGCAAAGGCAAAGGAACATCTGTGACTTCAAAAGAGCACTCCGCCACATCAACTGAAGGGGATAACAGGCAAAGAAATGTTCAGTATGAGACAAAAATAACATGATATCATATGACACACACAAAGATAGCTCGTGTAACCTCCTAATCACATTACTGTGACACTGAGATTCCTCTCCAGCAGGTCATGGGTTTGGCCAGACATTGTGACGGGACGTGATCATGGCTCGATTTAACCATCAGGGTGTCCTGGGTGTGCACCCGGGGGACCGGCACTGAGCAAAGATCAAGTAAAAGATTTATAACCAAGAACAATGTTAGTTTTGGTCATGCTCTGGATGTTTTCCGCATCAGATCAGACCACACGGCTCATTAAAGCGCTAATTTCTTTGAGGCTTGATGTCACAGTGCACTTACTAAGAATAACAGACAAATTATAGCGAATAAATCAGGTTAAGACAAAATCGGACAAATCTGGCTAAAAGTCGAAAAGTGTTGCAAACTTTATTAAAGTGGCTATAATCTTTTTATCTGTAATAATAATGAAAAAACAATGTGACAATGTGAAATGGGTCGCTCGCAGTCATGAAGAGAATTAGCACCTCAATCTGCAGCTCCCTTCGGCTTTATAGATCTATATACTAGAGTGTCAGCTCATTGTTTAGGTGTCCTGCCTGCAACCTTACTGTTCAGGGTCAGTCCCACTGTCCCTGTTGACCAAAAACTGAGCTAAAAGATAAATACTGGATGTACATTCAGTCAGTTAAATCTGATGTCAGTGCTCAATTTTCAGGGTTTAAGAAATCTTGTTAAGTAGACATGTTTGCATGCTTTCCAACACAACCAACGCGTGTAATATTAGATAGCCTAAACATTCGAGGCTACTCTCTTTGTCTTGTTTTTGGAGCTGGTTTCTTTAAGTTTGAACGTAACTGGCAAGATAACACAGCGAAAACATCAGCAAGGAAAAGCTATGAAGTTATAGTTTACATCCTTGCGTGTTCTGTAGCGTTCTAGCTATCGTATTGCTTTGTACGGTGACATAATGCTCTACCTCGTGAAAAGTTCCTCACGGTTTTCACATTTAACTTTCAAGCGCCGATGGATAGCACTGTTGTGAATCCTTGCAGCTATTGGAGTCGCTTTTTTTGTTAAATTATGGAAGTAGATAAATCAATGTCAAAGGGGGAAAACTGGGCAGTTTACCAGTTACTTTGTAAGCATTTCTGTAAACTCTAATGACTTGCAATATTATGGCCAGCGGTGTAATGTGGCTGACGTTAGTATAAAAATAAAATGTGGGGACGTTTGCTTTAAAGGTGTCATTGTTTAGCTGTTGTGCATCAACTGTGTGTGCATCTGTCGTCCAGGTCAGTGCTACATAAAGGGCAACTGGACTTGCTTTAGGCGTCCAAATGTGAGGCTCATGAGGTGTAAACGTTCCTACAGAGGATAAAGAACTGGGACTCTTCACCTGTCAGTATGAACTGAAAAAGACTTTTGGATGAGAGGTAAAACATCTATAAGAACCTAAACTCGCTCTTGATTTAGCACTCCTGGATTCATGCACTGCCATCTTTGCACATATGTCCGCCAAACACAGTAAGGAGCAATCACGGACGTGGGTAAAAATGTACAACTGTGCGTCATACTGTGCAAGGAGGCTGCATCTGTGATCACAGCTGGGTTCCTACAATACTGGGAACAAAGAAAAAACAGTTGGACTACAAAGAGAAGGTGGCTTTTTTCTCAGCCAATAATGGGTGTATGCGAATGATTTTTGCTGCTATAAATACCATCAGGAAAGGCTAGGTGACATAAAAGCAGCCAGACATTTAATAATTGAGCAATGCGTGGCAGGTGGGTGGAGTGACGGCGGTGCTGACTCATGGCTTCTGCAACTCCGGAACAATGATGCTCCAAAACAAACAGTGGGCTCTCAGCACGGCCGCAGAGTTTGTGCTGAGGCGGGAATCCTGAGGAAGACTTCGGAAGCTCAGTGGCAGGAGCACTCTGCTCGGGAAAATCCTGTTTAATATAATATGAGTGAGACTGCTCGTCCTCTTGCTCACACACACACACACATACATACACGCAGCCACGGTGTTAAACACACACGCATACACACATTGCTCTAGTTTCCTTCCTACTGAGGATTGGGGGAAGGGGTGAACAGTAGCAGCAGCTCCCTGTCACGACATGGTGGGCTTCACTCTCAAAAGCACATACAGTATAGACGGGCACAAGCACACACACACGTTCATCTGGTAAAGATCACACCTGGTGCACTGACAGAATACGAAAAAGTAAGTTAAACTTCTATCGAAACAGCTGTCTGAACCCCCGCAGTCTCTAAAATGCCATCTGTATCCAGGAGCACTGGTTATGTTATGAAGCTTTCTTTCAGTTTCTTGTTTTGCTGCTGTCTCTGGTGTTTTGTTATAAATTTGATCCCTCTATATGTTTCAAAATATCTCACCAAAGGACACTTACAGACATGATTAATGTGTGATATCCTCATGAATGAATAAATAAAAGGAATAAAAACTATATGGAATACAGAGCACAAAGTGTAAATTACAATTCAACCTAAAATCTCTCATTTGCAAATCATATAGCGTAGAATCTAAATGGACTTCAGGTTCCCTTTTTGGACTTATTAAGTTGTGTCCAGAAGAAATTCAAAGAGAATCCTTGAGGCAGTGCCGCTTGTCAGATATAAGTTGATGCAAACAGACACAGATTGCTCTTAGCTACTTGAACTGAGGCAAATGTGTTAATGTAAGTTGAAAATCACTAATGCTTGCCTAAAAAGTAGTCTCCGGTTCTGCACCTACCCTCATGCAGCCATATGCTACCTCCCGACGGTTCGCTCCTCCAATGAACAATTCCTGGCTCTGCCACCTGTACGGCCTGGGCAATCCAAACTTTTCTTGTCTGTTGTTCCTCATTGGTGGAACCAGTTCCTTAGTCCTCTTGAGTCTCAGGTCTGCATGTCAGTAAGTCTAACACCTGAGTGTCTCCAAGCGGAATCACCATCAGCTCTGATCACACAGTGCACCACAATCATTACAGGGGAAAAATTGTCTTTTGAGGCGAGACAGAGATTGCAAGCTGTGAAGTGCAGGAAAGATCAAATGTGCTGCTGTTACCTGTGCTGGTGATCTCAGGTCTCTTTTTATTGCAAATGAATATTAGTTAAGTTTTCATGTTTTCCTTCTGTCTGTTTTCAGTCACAAGCCAACAAGAAAACACAAAGTCAGTGCACGTTCGTAACTACTCAACTACAGTTAGCGTCCTTACAGTCGCTGTACTGGTTGTTTGTGATGAATAAACGCAGCCTTTAAAAAGTGCTCAGAGTGGTAGCACCACCAGACCCAAACAAAAGGTCTGGTGGTGCTATCGCTCTGGGACTGAGTAGTCTCAGTGACTGAATACAAATTACGTCAAACAGCTGTGAGTTACTGGAAACAACTAAATTGGCAACATGTGCTTTTCTTCTCTGTACCTGCAAAAAAAAAAAACACACACGCAAACACACACGAAAGCCAAACATGAAACCACTTCATGTAGGCTGGAGATCGTCCTTCAAGCTGAAGGTCCTGGTTTGAGGTTTAGACGGAAACTGTGATGTAACTATCCATGTTAAGTGCTCATGAAGTCGACACTAAATTACAATTAAATCACTATTAACCTGACCGTGACAGAAAAGAATTATTCCTCACTCTCAATTTTACTGCAGCCTGAACTCCTGTGCTTTAACGTCCGAGTTCATAGCTGTACGCCCATGAGGAAATGTACATTATGTGTTGTACTATACTGTTGCAGACTCCTATGATAACTCACTATTGTATTTGAAGAAGAGAACAGGAGCTGGTCTCTTGGGTCACTCCTAAAAAAAATGACCCACAGCTTCATTCGGACATCGGGGTTTGTTTAGCTTTCACTTGGTTTGTGTGAGCATTTTATGAGAACAGTGATTTGGAAGGAAGCATGAATGACTCTTGAGTGAGCGTAGGGAGCTCGTGCACGTCCCTACGAGTGTGTGTGTGTGCGTGCGCGTGTGTGTGTCATCTCCAGCTGAGTGGCAGGATGCAGACAACCAGGAAGAGATAAGCGCGGGTGAATGGAGGGAGCTCTAGCGTTTGTGTGTGTCGAGTGTGTGCGCTTGTGTGCGTGTGTGTGTTCGCGTAGGGAAATCACTTCACAAAGGCCTGGAAGTGTGTGTTCTCCTGTCTACCAGCGCGGGACTCGGAGGAGATAAGCAGACAGCCAAATATTCCCCTTGTGTTTTCCCAGCAAAAACAGGAGGCGGAATACCAACCACTCAGACCGATGCCACAGGGTCAGGCCTGGAATGAGCCGCGCTTCCACTTCTTACACGCTGCACCCGCACAACTACACAGAAACACACACTGACAACAAAATAGGTTCATATCAAGGGTGAAACTATCTACATGATCAATTAGTCTTTTAAATTTGTTTTCAAGTTACAGATCTGCAGGTGCAAAAAAATTCATTATCTTCACACTATAAACTATAAAATTTCTTTGCATACATGTACATGTGCCTATGGTGGTTTATGCTGGTGTATATATCATCATATGTATGTAGATGTTAGAGGCTAATGTGAGAGTATGTACATGTATCATGGATCTGAGGCGGACTGAAGGATGCATGGGTGCTCAAACAAGCCACCTGTAACGACACCTACCTGTCAATCAAAGCAGCCACACTGTTAAAAAAAAAGCACTACTGTCTCAGTAGCTGTATTTCGTCCGTGAATTTTCTGTCAGTAAACTGATCAAATAATCTACAAACCATCTCAGCACTTGTCCTCGCACTGTGAAAATACACGTTATATGCAAATACCTTATTCAGAAGCTTGTCATGACTTTATAGAATGACGTTATTATAGACGTACGCTGTAGAAACTGACAAAATAAAAATTAGAGATGACACCTGTAGGTGTAGGTGATGATGTGTGTGAAAATGCATGTGCATGTTGTTACAATGCCGACATGTGATCTCAACACAACATGCATGATATGTAAGTGTGATTTTCACAGTTCATGTGCAGACAAAGAAGCTGTGCCGCATGTTGCCCCCCTCCTCTCTCTATCCCCTTGGTTGCTTTCTACAGTCAACTATTTACTTAAAACAAAACTATACTAGTCTATACTTTACATTTTAAAGATTCGCTAAAATATGCAAACATAATTTTACTAAACAGAAACAGGTATAAATTACAGAGCCCTGGGAAACTGGATAGTTGTGTGGGCAGTTGCTGTGAGAAATCTCCACGTGCGAGTATGAATGCATTCTTTATGTACACTGATATTTCCAGCAAATAAAAACATTGGCTATGTTTTCTTACTCAGTTATTTTAACCTACAAGAGTCGCTCAGTTCCTCAAACATATGCAGACTGACTGTCTCCCTGTAACCTGACGGGCTGCCATCCAACACACACACACACACACACACACACACACACACACTCCCGGTAAGGGTCTTAGCATAACTAAAAACCACACAGTCATGGGATTGCAGTATCAACATAAAATCACCCACACAGAGATCAGTGTAGCATGCACAAGAAAAAAACACACACACAGACATACACACACACTGGCCAGTGTCCAGGGCTGTCAGGTTTGTGAATTTGGAATGTGAGGAATGTGTGTCGATCAGAGAGTGGACACTCTGCACGCTCTGGGTGGAGTTCTTATCAGTCCAACGTGTCATCGCAGACAACATTAAGGTTGCAAAGTGCCATTAAAACACATGTGAACATGTACGTGTGTGCGAAAACACGCAGTTAGATGGGTGTAACCAAAACAAGAACCAAGATATAGAAGATGCTTAGCAGTCTTGCAACATCTGCCTGGCAATTTTGCACAAACAGAAGGCAAACGGGAGAGGAGAGGCTCGGATTTCTCCACCTGCTCTGTAGGAATGATGCTGGTACTGAAGGAGAGAATTTAGTCAGAGTTAAATGAAGAAATGTGTGCATTTTTCACATTAAGATGCTGATTTAAGATAATAAAACACAGGTACTGTATTGGTATCATAATTGAAAATGTTCAAAATATAAGCAGATGGACCGGGCACAAATACTGCACATACAGGACATGCCACATATGAGTTAGAGTAAGACAGACAGAAATCTACGTTTAATACAGACGCTATATAAAATCTTAAGTGGATTTCCAGCCTTTGTGTCGAAATAACATGAGTTCATTTGGGTGGAGCACACACCACAAGACACCAATCATGACACTCATATAACACCTAGAATATACCAAAGGGAAAAATATATATTATATTTTAATGTTTAAACTGCAACTTTAGATCAATGACAACATTATTTTATGATCAATTTGTGTTCATGTTCCTTCTTTTGTTACACACACTCATCTAACGTATGTCTTATGAGAGCAAACCTGGTTCCTCTGTTGTTCCACAGCAGCTCCCAGACTGTCATTAAAGGTCCACAGTTTTATCACAGTGTGTGTGTGCATGTGTGCGTGCGTGTGTGAGTGAGTGAGTGAGTGTGTGTGTGTGTGTGTGTGAGTGAGCAAGGGAGAGAGAGAGAGAGAGAGAGAGAGAGAGAGAGAGAGAGAGAGAGAGAGAGAGAGAGAGAGCATCAGCTCTTGTTTTGGTAGAGTTGAGTCCAGCTGTTTCTCATCTTCCTTGATGGTTGATTTAACATCTGGACGCACGCGCAAACACACACAAACTTGCATCCGCGTGCACAAACCTGTCCATATATGCACCAACATTTTGGCCACAATCGGGTCCAATTAAATCCAGCCTACAGGTGAATGAGTGCGCGCGTGCAGCAGGACCCTTACCGGGCTGCACGTGGCATCAACCCGCGGACCCACAACCGAGACAGACTTATCGGTTATGAAGGGTGGGGGAAGAGAGTGGGCATCTGGACCAGTGTGTGCGCGCACACATACACACACACACCCGCTGTCATCTCTTATACACACATACACGTGCCATCTCAGAGTCAAGCGCGCTCGAGGGTAGCCTGGTCACACGCGCAAAAGTCCTGATTTTTTCCTGACGTTATTTAACGATTAAAAACTAAAAGAGAGTGAATGCAGGACTCACCAGCTTTGCACGGGTCTTTGTAGTCAATGGTCTCCGCTCTCTCCTCTTCATAATAATCATAGTCTGGCTCCTCGTAGTCGAAACAGTTACAAATAGTCACTTTGCCCCAGAAAGTCAAGCCGGCAAGCACCAGCGTGATCCAGCGCATCTTAGCGGCCAGTGCCGAGGGCACTCGGTCCATCTGAAGACTGAAATAAACGAATAAAAGGCCTCTCTGCTCGTCTCCTCTGCTGTTAGGAGATGGTCAATCCACTCTCCAAAGAAAGCATCGGCGGCAGGAATTTAACGGGTCATTGTGAAGACCGCTCTCCTCTCTGACAGTCTGGCTGTGGACACTGTAGGCTGCTGTTAAGTTACTCTGCCCGGCTCTCCTCCATGGGGAAATTACGCTGAGGGTTGTCTGTCCCGGTGTCCGTCAGTCAGTTAAGTGTCCGCTGAGGAGCTCCGCTGTCCTCCGCTGTGGCTTCGCAGGTGAGGCTGCTGTGGGATAAACAAGAGAGGCAAGCGGTGAAGGTGGTGGTGGTGGAGGGGGTGGGGTGGGTTGGGGGGGGATCAGGACCGGATGATCTCTGAGCGCAAAGACGCACGGCGGTGTGTCTGCTGCTCACACAAGAAACATCCGCCTCGCATATTTCCAACCAGTGCTGTTGTCTCACACTCTCTCGCGTATGTAACCTCTCTCTCTCTCTCTCTCTCTTTCTCTCTCTCTCTCTCCCTTCTCTCTTCGCGCGCGCGCTCTCTCTGTCCGGTAGTGGTGCTGTCTCTCTCAACCCGAATCAGCGCACCGCCTACAAACACACACACACAGATTCACACACACACACACAGATTCACACACACACACACACGCCGCCAAATACCTGCGCTGTGCAGAAACAAAACTTTATTCTGTCTCTGAGCTTTTGCTGCTGATTTCATGTGCAATTACCACTACGCTCTCTCGCACACAAAGAAGACTACTACCAGAGAGCGCATACATTTCTTCAGTGGAGGAAGCGCGCAGGTTATTTACACTCATCCGTAAAAAACGGAGGACTTGCAGTATAAACCGGCAGTGGTAAAAGTAACACGACTCCTACAATTTGGGCCCGTGGGTTTTTAGTATCCATCAGCCCTTAGACCCGCAGCATTAACCGCTGTTATCTTGTTATTTAGAGGCAGGTGCCAAGTAGGTGACAGCTGCACCATAAATGCCCAGAGGTTGCATTTACGATCGTGACAAGTCTGTCCTTATACTTCCTCGTCTTGCAGTTTTCTGTATTAGAAAGGGGGAACTTGAAAGAGAACTAGTTTAATTGTAATTCAAAATAATTAAGCCTAATTGGGGCTTGTGCGTAAAAAGAGTCGCGCCTCAGGCCTCAGGACGTTGGATACCATCTATCCGGCAGTGTAGATCGAGGTATAGGCGGGTGAAGCCTGCTGGGTTTTCTGTGTAGTTAAATGACATACTAGTGTACATATAGCCTAAATACACTCACATTCAGAGGGTGATCGGTGAAATATCCTAAGATGAGCACCCAGGGGCGATTTTAAGATTCTTTTTAGATCATTTCTTTTGTTAATGTTCCGCAAAGTTGGTGAATTGAACCACTTTCTCTCCAACTGTGCCAAACAATCAGGCACAGACAGATAGATCGATAGATAGATGTGCTTACATCTAGAGCTACATCAGTCTCTCATTCAGATATGATGGCTTCTTTAATCTGTCATAAACACTGACCTTGCCAGCAGTAGGCCGGCCAACAACAGATGAGTGCACTGGGTTCATGTGGGTTCATGATCTTCCACTGCATCACTGGTACCCACAAATACAGCGAAGGACTCTCTACTGTTTAAATCTGAGAAACCACCAGTTCAAACTTCTCATTCTAGAGTCTTCTTTTCTTCCCCCTAAAATTTGCCCGGAATGTAAAGTTGTCAACAACAACCCATAATCTCCCCCCGAAGTGCAACCTGCACGCGCAGACACAAGAAGTAAAAATAAAACAGCAGTTGTTGACAGACAAGCGGTGCAGCCTGTGAACACCTTGCCAAGGTAAATCCTCCTGAGACGAGTTCACCCTGCGTCTCCACAGCTTACCTGCTGCGTTTACCTGCCCGGTTGGTTTGCTGCGGCGTCACGAAGCGACCCATCATGCTTCAAACGCAGGGATCTTCTCGGGAGTCTCAGGGGGCCTCATGGGGTGTCACTTGGTACCGGCAGTTCCGAACGTGCCCGTCTCCCCCCCATTTATTACCGGGGAGATTACCGGAGCGCTGTCTCTGCTGCTCCCGACTAATCCTGCCCTCGGGGAGAGGTAGAGGCGCGCTGACGTCACTCTATCAATCCAGCCGCAAGCTGTCCACTACGGCCGGTGCATGGACACAAATCCCCTGGAGGCGCGCACACACACACACACACACACACACACAGTTTATTTAGTGTAGGTCGACGCATTCTTGATTTTTGTCACAGCAGATATAACTTCACACTATATAGACCTTGTATAAGATGAAGGAGCTGGTTATTCTTGAAGGATGAGGAGCAAAAATCAGTAACATGTAACATATCACAATGCTGACGTGCCGATGTTTGGCAGATGTAATGTTATGTGTTCACCATCTTAAAGCAACATTATGCACCTTTTCTACCATAAAATATCATTTAAAATACTGTGATGCCACACCTATGTGTAATCAGGTGTTTGCTGTGAACTGTAGCTGCTGTTAGGTCAGTTTGTTAGCCGGGCTGCCGGATTGCTGCCAGCACTGTTGTTAGTTAGTGTTTGTACCACAGGAGTTTTGGACCATCGGGAATAGGCGGAGGTTTTCAGGCCTGGCCAAATGATGACGGGTAGTGGAGCTTGTGTCATGCCAGAACTGGAGCTGGACAAGAGGGTAATATAACCGGCAGCAAGCTCTTTGGACATAATAATAACAGAGGCGAAAAGACCAAAGAGGACATTAAGATGAGAGAAGGAAAGAGTAACTGAGCAAGAAGTCGACGGATAAGAGTAAATCTTGGACTGACTTTTAGTTGTTGGTGAGAGCTTGGGGAGATATAATATATAGCACTCTGAAACTGAGGCGCCCACAGTGGCCCGGATTCAGTTTCAGCCTGCGGCCTTTTGATACCAACCTCAACTTCTCCAAATTAAACGACAAAAGCCATTTGTCTATGCCCTCCAGAGTAAAGCTCGATTCATTAGAAAAGGTTCTGAAGGAGTGTTTAAACCAGTTACATCTCTTGGTTTATGTTTTGAGTGAGTGTTGAGTGACCATTTACAGATGCCGATGTCTTCATCAAAAAGCTGTAGAAGGTCTTTTGTATCCACAACACTGAAACTTTTGAAAGATGTTTGATCTTTTTCTGATTCTTGAGATGGGTTGTGTCTTTATTTCATATTTATTGTTTATTTTATTGTCTGTTATCAAGTGCACATATGGCGGTGTTAATGAAATTAACAACAGGTACACTAGAGGGGCAACAATGAGACGACAGGAATGGTTTTACAGGTGGAGGCCACTGACACTTTTTTTTGACCAATTTCTCATTAGTTTTGCATTTGGCTAAGGCAGTAGTATCATTATTGGTAGCATGGTGTGGTACCTACTCTAGGAGACCTGGACAGGGCTGTAGACGGTCCTTAACCTACCAGCGGGACAGATTTCTGCTCCTTTGTGCGAGGAGGAACAGGATGAGCACTGGCAGAACCCTACAAAATGACCTCCAGGAGACTACTGGTGTGAATGTCTCCGACAATCGACTTAATGAGGGTGGCCTGAGGGCCCGACGCCCTGTAGTGGACCCTGTGCTCACTGCCCGGCACCATGGAGCTCGAGTGGCATTTGCCACAGGACAATAAATTGGCAGGTCCACCACAAGCGCCCTGTGATTTCACAGATGATAGCAGGTTAAACCTGAGCACATTACCTCAGGTTTACCTGACATCATTCAGCATAACCTTCAGTCAGTATATATATATATATATATATATATACACACACACACATATATATTGAAATAGCTCAATACAATATGCGTTTGTGTGTTTGTGGTCTGGATTTCCCTCCTGAGCAATTGCTAATTAACACTGTGGAAGGCATTGAGTGGCGTTTGGGCCTCTCCAACCACTTACTGTAGCTTTGTGTGGTCGCCATCCAGCCAATCTATTCAGCAAAATGCTTCCTTCTTAAATAGGATCCAGCTATTGAGATTAATGCTGTGTGCAGGTATTTGTGTCCCTATTTAAAGCACTTATTGATCAGTGCGTCTCTGAAACTCTGTGAAAGTACCTCGCCAGCATTCTGACCCAGCACACTGACCACCACCACCTCCAGCTCCACCACCCCTCCCTGAAACCACACACACACACACACACACACACACAAACACACACATTGGGAGGAACCCTCAATCTGAGCAGCAGCCCCTCGAGACTCCCCCAAGTGCTGTGGTCTGCAGGTATTGGAGCTCTATTATTAGCTTTGTTTTCCTCAAACACACTTTCCCATCAATTCTATATGCAGTAGCTAAAATCCACAAGCTTTGCACTGTACTTGTTTAACTTTAAAAGGGTACACACTCTTCCCAAAATCTTTTGAATATCTAATATTTTAATTAAAAGTTGGTTGTACATTGTTTATATTTGTTTTGGTAACTAATTTTCACTGCAGTATCATAGAAACTTCTCAATCCACACCCGCTGCATAAACGCTTCTCTGTGTTCTCCACCCAAAGGCTTATTATGTATTAAACAAGCATCACTTTGTCAATATATCTCTGATCACACTAGAGAGGCAGACAGAGGTTTGGAGCGTCAGTGTTCAAAGCACTCATAGTTTTGCCTAAATACTGGAGACCTTGACTTTGGACTTGACTCAACTGACTAATCCTTGTTTTTATATCAACAAAAGAGGTCACTCGTAGTGACAAACCCACACAGCATTATAACCAAAGCCCTGCAGTTCCTCCTGCAGCGTTTTAGCATCTTTCAGCTCATTGCTTTGTTTTCTGACCTGCAACGTTTTTAGTTTTTCTCATCTGCATGCGTTTCTAGCAGCAGGCAGCTGTTTTCAGTCAAACGGTTCTAAAAACCCACAGCGCCACTACTTACCCAGCACCAAACGGCAAAGTTAATGTCTAGCAGGTGAACATGGTGGATCATTTAGCTGCTGAAGAGCCAGATATTTGTCTCAATTAGCTGACGTAGACGCAATGTGAGTGTATATCGGACTTGTCAGAATAGCCAGGTGGCCAGAATCACAAATCCAAATGAATCCATGTCTGCAGCACTTGCAATAAACTTGTAAGATCTTTTTAAGATTTTATAAGGTGATATGTCACTGTTGGGTTTACAGCATGTTCTGGTGACCCCAAGTGCCAAGCCAAACAATCTATTAAACTCTCACCATGCTGCAATGATGAAGAGCTGTACTCCGAGGTGTCTGACTGTGGCATCGCTGTTGGGCGTGGTTATCCAACCACACCAAGCGTCTCCAATGGGTGTGGCGCAACAGAATAAAAACTTTTTTACCAGAGTGGGCAGTGAAACAGCTTTTCAGCCTGGAGTTCATCTTAACTATAAACAGTTTAGTGAAGAAAATGCAGTTAAATTTTAACAGGCTGCATCCAGACAGCTGAATTACTTTAATTTATTTATAAAGGCTCAACTTCACAGCTCCGCTAAATACTCAACTTCTGTGTTGCGTGGTGTGTCCGGTAATAATCTTTACTTATACAATATATGTAGTTGTCTTATGATGAAGGAACACTGTACACTGCAAAAACAAATTCCTGCTTGGCGCAAATTTATAAAAGTTATGTGTAAAGTTATGTGTACAATATTTGCAAGCAAGGCACCCATTAGCTCTGGATTAGTGACACACTAACAGTGATGAGCGGGAGGTCGACTGAGCAAGTCAGGAGATTTGTGCCCTTCCACTGTTACCACTAATGTAATCACTCAAAGCACCAAAACTCCATCTTGCAAGGAGAACTCAAACAAAAAGAGACAGTACAGTACAAGGAGTAAGATGAGGTCCAAGAGTATGCAACATTAGATGGGCTAAAATACAAACTATAGACATCTTTCTATCTTAACAGAGGCAGGATTTTGACTGATGACAACAAATGTACTCACCTGCACGATTGCACCTGCTGATCCTTCTAAAGAAAGAGTCACAAAATTGTGCAAAGTCATTCCTACCGAATGCAATTACAATACTGATTGCACAGCCACTTTATACCACTGTCACAATCTTGTGCATCAAGTCCCCATTTTCCTAAACAACTATATCCAAGTCTCTTACAAACCATGTTTTTTGTTGGTGCTCCAGTATGTTCCTGCTGTCCATCTTCATTAGCTGCCGTTGTGATGAAGCCAAAGACAATTCTTCAAACTAGCAGCTTTTCCTACACGTTAAGATGTCTCCAACATAAGTCAGCTGATAAAAGGTGGAGAAAGAGGAAGAACAGAAATGATAAGAATACCTGGGGTAAGAAAAAAAAAAGAAAATATGTTTTCTCTCAGGCCTGCTGACTCTGATAGTGTCTTAAGTGTTTTATGAAATTCCCCCTGGGGGTGCAAAGGGGTGGCCAGAGACATCCATCACCTTTTGGCTAAAATGCCACAGGAAGACAGTTTGCTGACACCACAGCAGAGTACAACAGGATGATAGTGCTTAGGTATTGTTTCGTAGCTCCAAAAAATGTCTAAGCAGTTTATCACTTTTATCCCAAATTTGATTGGTACTAAATAAACAAAATAAACTGTAAGTAGTTGTTTAAAGGACTCATTGATTCACACCGCCAAAACATGTGAAGCCCCAGCAGTGAAACTTATTATGACACTTTTAATATAAATGATGGCTGCTACTATCCTGTGTTTGTGGAGGGAGCGCACATACACATGCATACACAAACACACTCTTGGACTCATACGAGCTATGTGAAATAGTCTTATGTAAACAGAAAGAGCGGAGGGAAGACGAGGTACAGAGAGGAAATCCTCTGTTTAAATGCCAAGCTGTGCGTGCCATTCTCTCTCTCCTGCTCTTATTTCCTCTTTTCGGCACCTCTCAGGGCTCCGATTCTCCACCTTCATCTCTCCTCCACTGCCTCTAGTGTGTTCATGAATGTGGGCGTGACTGTGTGGGTGTGCACGTGCCAGCCTGTGGCTCACACTCATGATCCCGGTCGTGCGTTCTGGAGAGATGACACGAACCGCTTTTGTCTCCGTGCCACCAGAATGAACCGACAGGGAAGAGGGAAGAATGAACGCAGGATGGATGTTGGAGTAAAAAAATAATAAATGTCTGCAGCTGTAAGGATGAAAAGGAAAACAGAGAAATTAATACTGGAAAAGAAGACAGAGAAATGTGAGGAGCAGTTGTCCAAGATAATTTATTTCCCTGAAATCACCTTTGAAGACAGACAAAACATATTTTTAAAACTATTTAAAGCCTTGATTCAACATTTACTATTTGCTATCATTTCAATAAGAAGATTGATACCACTCTTGGTGCTGGGAAGTGATTCAGAAAAGCCCTTTAAATATCTCTAAAGCTTAATAATTAATATAATTTATCTCTTTTGTTTAATCTGTACACAAACTAATATGTGATTTTAGCTGCAGTTACCTATAACTAGTGTATCAATCCACCCATCACTTTTGTGTCTGTGGCTATTGGTCCCATACCTCAACTTCACTGCAAAAACACAACTCCAGGAAGCTGCACACGAGAGATAGTTTGACTATAACTTCACCGAGAACCAAGGACTCGGCTTCCCTACAGATGGTGCACCTACTCTACCAGTTGAACCTCCAGGCCACTAAGTTTTTTTTATCCACCTTGTATATTGCAAGCTGCTGTCACAAGTGAATTTCCCCGGTGTGGGAAGAATAAAGTCAATCTTATCTTACCTTATATCTATTAGTGTTTTTCACTCTGAACAGCTAGGCTAGATACTGCTTTTAGTTTTTATGCATATTTTACAAACTGTTGAATAACATCTCATCTCAACAGTACGAGTACATGCAATGTGGATTTGCAATGATCAGGTTGTAGAATTAAGCACTACTACAATGAGATGTTGCTAAATTAATTGCTAAGTGCTGTAATGTAAAAAGTGGACATGTATAGTGTAGGTGCATATGCATTTCCAGTGAAAAGCTCTTATGGCATTTCCTTGAACTTCTTCTTCTTACTTTAATTATTACCTGGTGAAATTTGACTTTGGACACAGCCGAACTAATCTCACCCCAGTTGCAGGTTTTCTAGCTGGACACAAAAAAAACAGTTGAAGCCAAAATAACCAAAATTATTTGTTGATCTGGACTTTTTTTTTCAGACAGTTGAATAAAAGAGCAGATGATGCTGAGTTATAGATTTTGGTGAATTGAATGAAGAAAAGAAAGAAGAGGCAGAGAAAGAAGAAGAGTACTGAGTGAGCAATAACTCTATAACAGTCTCCTGTTCACGCCATCTCGCTGCTCTGAAAGACGAAGATGCTGTATACGTGTGTGTCTGCGTATGTGTGTGTAAATGCAAACAGTGGTGCCTTGCTGACATAGCACTTCTTCAGGAACTTGGGATTGTGTGTGTGTGTGTGTGTGCCCTGGCCTCTGCTCCCTGCAGATATGCTTCCTTTCAGAGAGACTGTAGAAATAAGCAGCGAGGACCTTAGACTCTGGGTGTGGGTGTGTGTGTGAGTGTATGTGTGAGTGTGTGACATTTCTTTAGAAAGACTTTTCAGCCCCAACAAGCAACTCTGGTACACTGTAAAAATTGATGTCTTTCTCCAGCTTGTGAAAACATTTACTGTGAAATCATTTCACGTGAAGCACCTCTTGTAAAGCACTCACAGACTCACTCAGTCACGTTTAGCATATTCTGCACAGGATGGGAGGGGTTGTTCTACACCTGTCAACCTGCACCACCTACAGGAAAAGAAGATATCATCAGCAGCAGTTCAGACGCTTACAGTGCGTTCACATTTACGGATACAAGGAAGCGGGCGCTCTAAAGCCTGCAGCTTGTGGGCATGTTTGAACGCAGGATTTACAAGCTCTCAAGTGGCCACAGAGTGCACAAAGTATTTCATCATGTGTTTCCATGGATTATTTTTCCTATTCAAACTGCAGTAGTTATAATTTACAAGCTCCAGTAGTTATATGGCCCAGCACTATGATAGAAGTGGTAGGACACTGAAATCAGTATCATGATTGTAGCACTGACATCAGCGGAGTTACCAGACCTCTGTAGTCTGTTCCTCAGCTACAATCACTAAACATAACGCACACAAGCCTCTTACCGAACATTGGTATCTTCACAAAAACTCTAGTTTGGATTATTTGTAGACTCATGACATAAAATAATGAGCATATGGGTAGAGAGATGTATGAAATGTATGTATAAAAACAAATCATGTCTCATGGTCCAACATTTTCTTTCCAATTTCCATTAAGTTGATTCACATAATTCATATAAATAAACATAAAGTATTTATATAAATATAAATAGACATGCTTTGACTGTAGGAAAATAAACTTTAATTATGCAGTAGATTAGATTTCTTACTTTTAACTTTTGACCTTTTGCTTTGATGACTGTGTGTTTTTCAGTGCTGCATTGTCTCACTGTTTGTTGGCAGTTGGCCTTACTTAAGTCCTAACTGAAAGTAAAACAACCGAGCACAAACTCAGAGGCACACAAACAGCAAAGATTAGAAGAGGATGTACTGGTTTATGTTCTCAATGGACCTTTAATGTTCTCAAGGCCACCAGTTCCACTGTGTACACCTTTTCTTAGGTATCAGATGAAAAAGATTACCAGCGAATTGAGGTTTCTGGAAAGATGAGCCTGTATCCACTTTGATCTTCCTGGAGTTGGTGGCCTCTGAAGGGGAAACCACTCTCTAATGAGGAACATTCACAGAGTTCACAAACTCCACATCTAACAACAACCACTTCTTATGATGCAAGAGCTGAAATCCACATACAAATAATGATCCGTGACCAGGCCGTGGATCCTTACAGAAGGGCTGCAGAGGCAGATTTGGCTCTTTGAACAGACCATAATCATATTCATTCAGGGACAAACTCCTCTCAGTGATTGTCAGGTCATCAGCACACTACTGTCATCTGCAGGTTCAAAGCAGTAATGACAAAGGAGGATGGAGGGCTGTCACACTTGGATGCCTGTACCACCAGGCCAGAGTGTAAAATTACAAATAATGACCGAGAAATACACAGAAACACACAAAACACTACTATGTTTGATGTATTAAAAACTAAATTACAGATAATGTATACTTTCAAAAAGGCTTATGGTTGGTTTAAGATCATCTGCTGCCTTGATGCTGAACAGTTATATCTCATTCAAGTGTCATCTCATAAAATGCAGTGAAATGCAAGTGCAAGGAAAACGGCAATAAACAGAGTTCATATTGCAGAGTCTGCTGTGTTTCATTAATGTTTAAGAAAAGTGACAATGTCAACCAACCAACCAACCAACCAACCAACCAACCAACCATCCCCATGTCTGTGAAGTAAAGCTTGTGCAAAAGTGACAAAAACTGCAGTTCCTTAAAAGGCCACTTGAGGCTGGCTACAGAACGAGTCAACCTCCATAAGCCCCCATATTAAATAATGTCCAACTTCACAGCAGAAATAAACATGTTTACAGCCTGGTACAAAAAACAGCTTTAGTGTAGCTTATTTTTCCGTTCATGACAACTGTACTGAGTCTGAGAATTTCTATACAAATCACCTGTTCAAATGATATTAAGGCTTAAGGTTATACATAATTAATTTTGATTGACAGACTGGTGCCATTACATATGGCTTATTTGAGCACCAAGGCATCATTCAGCCCACCACAGGTCTGCCGATGATCCTCGCCCAATGCTGTCTCTTCTTTATAATGTCAGTGGCTGGAACAAGCAAATGTTGTTGACATTTATGTTTTGAAAAATTACTCAAATGATCAACTGAGCGACTCAGACAGACATGTCATTTTGAAAAACATCATCTGTTGTTGTTTAACATCACATTTGACTGTCAGATTAATATCCTATTCTCTCTCTTTCTCGCTCTCTCACCAGGTCTCCTCTTTGTCCCGCACAGTCCTGAAACCAGAGCAGCTTGATCAATGGTATTGATGAGGAGATGCTAATAGCAGATGCTAATAGGACCAGTATGACTAATAGACCGAGGGGGCCATTGATCTGCAGAGTTAGCATCTAATGCTGAAACAGCTGATTCAACTGCATAGTTGGACTAAAAGTGCCACCCTTGCTCTGTCTGTGCGAGTGTGTGTGTGTGTGTGTGTGTGCCAGGAGGTGAATACTTAACAATACATTCCTGTAACAATGCATTGCTGCTTTGGGCTGAAGGATACAAATATATGCATCGATCACACAGAGGGACGCAGAGATATATACACCTATACACTTGGATTCACAGCTAAAGTCAAACTTGCAGTCACATAGAAACTTTCTGTAACACACACGACACGTTCAGATCTTTTTTGTGGATTATAACGCAAAAGTAACTTTAGTTGCAACCAGGATTAGATTTCTCAAGCCATAGTATATAAAAGGTGCACATAGCAAGGCAGTCCCAAGCTTAAAGAGGACATATACTGTCCACATACATTCATCCTGTCCATACCGAGTTAACAAGTTAATGGAAAACACCTTTTTCCTGATTGGTCACTGCCTTTTATCTGCAAGTCTACTTAAAGGCCTTGCACACCAGCACAGGTGTTTTCAGTTAGTATAGCTGATTAGGCTGGTGCTATGACGCGTGCTTTGAATGCTAAGGATGCAGACAAACAGCCAAAGTAAATGAAATCACTTGTGGGGGGTGTATCATGGGTACACGGGGCTTTTCAGCATTGGAAATAGTGCAGCTTTGTAAGTTGTGTTTACAATAGTGTCACTGAATATGCTGACATGTTGTCATGTAACTTCAATTTTTCCTTATTATGTTATTTACTTATTTATTTTTGCAGGCATTTTTCCTTACGACGGGGAACTATTTCATTCCAAAAATGATTTGTTTGAAACGCCAGGACTAAACATCATCAAGTCAGAGGAACGTGTTGTGGTACACAATCACGGACATAGCATTGTTAGAATTAAAATTTTATTTCACCTACTTTTGGCCTGATTTGTACGTACTTTAAATGCCTTCACTGCTTGATAGTCATAATCAATTTGATGATACATTGCATTACATTACCTTTTGTCACTACAACTAATAACTTTGTCCAAATCCTGCAGCTACTATAAGAACCAGCATTCAATATTTCAGTAAATAAAGTTTGGTTGAAATATTTCTCAGTGACAAAGTGACACTAAAGGAGTGCACAAATCTAAAAATGTCATATTAATGCAACTTCTGCATATAAACTGGGTAAAAACGTGTAAATATGTGTTGCAGTTCAACAGACTTGCAGAGTATATGATATCATCTGCCATGCACAAAACGTGAACAAAGTTAACATCTAACGTTACCTCTAGATGAAAGTAATGGTAGTTTTGTACTTACATTAACAGGTGGACACACTTCAGGGAGGCCGATAAAGTTGCTCTTCATCTGTTGGATGTGTAAGTAGGAAACTGTTTGCCACCACGTTAACGTTAGCCATAACAACTTCATGTTTTGAAGACACCATTAGCTATGGTACCGGTGTCGCGGTTTAAAGAGCGACCCTGTTAACTGGCGACCCAATTCATGAACAGTGTTTTTACACTGTGACGTTAATAGAAATTAAATTAAACGAAGAGACATTCAACAGGACAGCTACGTATCTCCCCGTTTTCAACAACTGTCGTAACTACGACAACTACAGACGCATTCGGCTAAAGGTCACCAGTTAACAGGGTCACTCATTAAACCAATACACCTGTCAACCTGTTTAGAAGTTGTTCTGCCCCCTAGCGTCCAGAACAAACACTTGTCTCAGCAAACATGAAGCTGATTGTGTGTGATCATATTATGTACTATAATCATATTTTATATTAATAGTACCACTACTTATACATATACTTAAAAGTATATTCTATATTATTCTGATATATGCAGTTCTAGTAAGATGATATCATGTTATTCCCTTACTCATATACTTTGCAGCTACTAATCACAACTACTGTATGTTACTTTATTTGAGACAATACTGCAGTTTAAGTGTTACACTGTGGGTACTGTGTGTATACTGCTTGCCTGTATTAGTTTAATTGCAGTTGTATAGTTTCTATCTTTATTTCTTCTTTTGTCACCTACAACAAGAAAACTCCTGGTTTGAACCACTGCAGGGGTCTTTCTGTGTGGAGTTTGGACGTTATATACACGTCGTGACAAGCAATAAATGTTTCCCAAATTCAAGTTTATTTAGGTGTGACATAATGTTCCTCTGTAACCGTTCAGCCTCATTAAAAAGTGCAATATATTGGTCGACACATGCAGGACACTACACCCGAATGAGCTAAAACAAACGCGACAAGACATTAGTTTGACAACATAAAGAGGGGAGTTTTATTGATCATTTCATTCTTTACATTTGCAACTGTTTACTCTCTATAGCTATACATTCAATAAATTCTTTCTGTGATTTGAAATCAGGTAAACTTCATCCGTACAGTCCACTCAGGAGATTTATGTTAATTTATCCTTGAAAAACAACTTCTACATGTACCACAGTCCCTTATTGACCATAGTATTCCCTGTGTAGTGCACATACAGAGGAATGGCTTTGGGTAGACGGAGGTGGACAGATTTATAGGTGTCATGGCCTTGTTTTTCGTTGATTTTTTTGTTACAAAAACAACATATTTCTTGCTATACCTAGTTCATAAATACAGTATATATCATAACCATTCATCTTGTGCTAAAATCAAAGCTGTGCTGCAGTCAGTTAAAAAAAAAAAAGAAATCTCAACATCAATAACGTACAGGGAAATGAGCTCGCCTGTATAGATTGTTTACAATATAATGTTTACAGTGATTTTACAGTGTTTTTAATGTCCCTGATTATCTCAAAACCATAGCGTTGTATTTTTTTATATTACAGAAAAGAAACAGAGAAGCAGAGTGTGTGTGTGTGTGTGCGTGTTACAGTTACACAGTTGTGTTTTTTGTGTGCATTATATTGTGTGTTAGTATTTGTGTTTGTACTAAAGCCTGGAGAAACAGAGACATTCAAAACAGGAAAAAAGACAAATTATGGACAGAGCCATGTGGTAATGATGTAAACAGCTCTTTGACATACATAATTACTCAGTCACTCATTGGTTATATAGATGGGTGCCATGGTTACCAATCACGTGTACAAGAACACAATACCACAGAAATCAACATCGATCTCGCTGCCACCAA
This sequence comes from Nibea albiflora, assembly GCA_014281875.1. Classification (NCBI taxonomy): domain Eukaryota; kingdom Metazoa; phylum Chordata; class Actinopteri; family Sciaenidae; genus Nibea; species Nibea albiflora. The sequence continues at coordinate 9,652,074 of CM024789.1, read as the reverse complement.
ACTACCTGCAAACTCCTCCTATGTCTGTCAGTATATATGCAGGATATTCAAACAACCTACAGGAGTATGAGGCAAATCATTACTTTAATAAACAATATAATCAATTAAAATAATGATTGAAAGAGAACGAAACAAATGAGAGACAATATATTCTTTTCTCTTTTTTTTAGAGTGGACGGGCACACAGAATGTTGAATATATTACATCGATGTGCGGACGCTCCAATCGTCATCAGCCTGACAAACACTTTAGAAGTTCAGTGTCTCTGACATCATCTTCCACCAGTCCATCAGCTCCTCCCGCTCCTCCTCCTTCCTCTCCATCAGAGACTCCAGCTCAAAGTCCACCTGAGACACAGAGGACGAGATAAAGACAGATGAGAGGTAAGAGGCGAGAAGAAGCACTAAGAGCACTAGACTGTGGTAACAGTGCTAGAGACAGAGGAAATAAACAAAATAAAAATAAGCCAAAGAAATAAAATAAATGCAATTACATTTGAAGTTAAAAGCTGGAGCGATATAATTAATATGTATAAGGTTACTCTACACTGTATAAACGTGAAAAGGTTGTGTGAACTATACATATTAGAGCAGTATTGCTGTACAAATAGATATGAATGTACTATATAAATAGGAAATGAAAATAGAAATACAGAGTTTCAATTTACTTTGAACAGAAGCAGTCGGTAGAAATGAAGTAGAAAGAGAGAGAGAGAGTATTTTTCCTTACTTTGAATACACTTCAGAGCCTCTACTTCACTTTAACTTGAGCAAAAGGAATCCGACTCAGGATTTCTACTTTTACCAGAGTCTTTATTTTACTTCAACTTGAGTTGTGGCTCTGAACCCCTGAGCCCATTCGATCATTTTTAGAATTTTTATAGTTGTATTTTTCCAAAAACTAAAAAGTCATTTCTTAAAACAACCTGGCACAGTAGTCTTCAGTAAACACGACTCAATCAGGAGTAAATTGTGGTTTTGCTGGGGACTATTTTTAGCCATGGAATAACACATTTGTTGCTCTAGTGAGTATTTTCCGGCAGCAGGATGGAAAATCTCATTTAGTTTTAATAGTTTTTGGACAACAATGAGGTCTAGGAATAAGCTACATAACTCTTTGGCTTCACAAGCAATACTTGTTAGTAGGATGTATTCATTGTTGGTTTGGTCTTTAAGCGGGATTTGTTAACAAAATACAGTTATGAAAAAAATTATTTTCAAGTTGGCGTCACTTTGTTCTAAACAGTCATGAGTCACTGTCCTGTCAGATCTGCAGCTACCCTTTTGTAAATATGAATGGACCACACAGTGAACGTGAGGCAGATTTTGGTTGGTTCATTTGCCTGAGTCTTACCCTGGTTGCAGGGCTGTAGGAAACAGCCACCTTCTTGATGACAGTCAGGTATCCTGGAGCAGAAGCTGCCACTTTGTAGTTTCCTGGAGCCAGAAGGCGCCAGTAGTCTCCATCTTTGGCTACAAAATACACATTTTCCCATTAATACATGCAAGGAAGCAACAAAAAGAGGCACCTTCGCAACGTAGAGTATTTCTAGTACTTGTTACTATCACTGTAATAAAATGAGAAGCTGCTGAAAGAGTGATGCAGTACCAATATTGTCCACCAGATGACATTGCAACACCTTAATATCACACTTCTCACATCACACCTCATCCCAGGCTGTGTGTTGTGATGCTTATCAGGATTATGTGACTTTGTACTGGATATGATGATACCTGTGGTTATGTCATGCTCAATTCCATCCACAGAGATGGTGGCATTGGAAATGGGGTTGCCCTGCAGGTCACGTACGAAGCCCTTGACGCCACGGTGGACCTATAAAAACACGGAGAGAGAGAGAGAGGCATAATCAAGGTTTGGTTCTAGTAATCTCGCATCCACTGACAACACTGTCAAGCAATGTCATGTTGGACTCCTCACTAAAAACCATCATGCATGTGAATTAGATCAGATTTAACTTTATTGTTATTGCAACAAGTCCCGAGACAACGAAATGCCGAAGTGCAACCAGAAGTGTGAAGAGTGAAGTGCAGAGCATGTACTAGAGTATATGGATATATAAACAGTGGAGACATGTATTTGAATGCATTAAGCTAAGATATATATGTATATACAGCATGTGCAGCAGTTACACATGCTGTGTCTGCAATATAATAATTATAGTCCTGATGGTGCGGTCTACCTGCTCGATGTAGTTAACCAGCGAGTTGCGGTTCTGCTCCCAGTAGGTCTTGAGTGTGTCCTCACTGGGGAACTTGTCACAACTGAGCTCCAGAGTGATCTCAAAGCAGTTGCTGCTGAGGTAGTTGAAATCCTGCATTCCTGTAATGGTTAAAACGGGGAGTAAGACGGGGGGGATGCTGATATTAATCCGGGCAAGTGGCTGGAAATCGAGATATTTTAGTGATTGTCAGAAGGCTGTTTCTTTGGACTTGGGCAAGATTTTACATATACCGTCAAATTTCAACATTTTAAACAGAGTAATACATCAGCATGGCCTACATCAGCACTCGATTTTAGCTTGTATACACAAATATATCTGACTATTTTAAACGCTGGATGGTAAGTAACAAGAGTACGCGGCACAGAAATGCCCAAGTTTTAACCTAAAAGCTCAGGTCAAGCTCTCTTTACCGGCAACTCATCAAAACAACACATACCTCCTGGCACGCTGTACCAGGCTCCTCCGTTAGTGATGCCATCTTTAAAGCTGGAGTCATCATCGTTCTTACGGCAGGGGGGCCGTTGAGGGTCGGACATGACTGGGTTGTAAATGGAGTAGGCCTTAGCCAGAGACTTGAACATCACATCATCTGGACTGGCACTGTACTCGTGGGTGGACCCTTAGAGGAAGAAAGAGAGGGACGGGAACAAGCGAGCACACTATGTTTAGACAGCAGCTGTGATAAAGTAATAATTGAACACCTGGATCTCTGCGGTGCATTTAATGTGAGCTTGCACAAACACATTTTGTTTACTTTGAGTAACAAAGCACAGGAAGCCAGGGAAGGAAACATTTTCCATATGATTTAAATTAGAGTTACAACAATCTGAAGAAAAATGAATAAAATGTTTATTGTTTACAGGTCAGATATTCGGCTCATTAAATGAGTGGAAACATTCTTGTATAGCGCACGGGAACAGTTTATATACAATTTCACAACCAAAACAGGAAGTGTGTACGAAAGCATGTGTCTGCATATGTGTTTATGTACCAGTGCGGGTTTCATCATATGGGTAGTTGGCCACCACATCTCCTCCATGCAGGTTGGCTGAGAGGACAAAGGGGATATCCATGATCCAGTGGATCACTGCTTTGGTCTCTGGAGCCAGCTGCAAAGGCAAAAAAAACTCCCAAATTACTAATTTTTAAAATACATACTGCACCTGTAAATATGTCAAAGAGGCATTTCTGTATAGGAAACATTACATCTTTTAACCTTAACATATGTCAGGCATCTTATAACACATTCCAGGATAAGTCTGGTGATGTTCTATATTTTTCTTATTGTACTGTCACCTTTTAAGTTGATGTATAGACATCCTGCAGTTAAGGAGCAACATTATCATCAATCATTTTGAGCTGTGTTCTGTGTTTACCTGGCAAATTCTCCAGCCAACTCCTGAGGAAAACATCTGTCTCTTTATTCTATTGTATTCACCAGCTAGTCACTCTCTTTGTAAACATTTGGTTAATGCCCGGGGGGAGTGCACAATGAGTTTTTAGAGCTCTGTCACCAAAAACATCTGTAGGCACTGTGGCCAAAAACAGTAACGTTGCCGGTCAAACAATAAGCTTAAACGAGCTATAAGTCTTTGTAAAGCTGAGGGAATCTACAGATTCAGATGATAGTTCAGTAACACTTTATTTGGGTATTTGAATAGCAAATAACAGCTTTTCCTGATTCACACCACTGTGGTTAAGGTTTGGTTAGATTTAGACATATAAAACATCTTGGTTAGGGTATGTTCATAATTTGGTTTCACCACTACGAGCGACCCCTTTTAAAGCTGATTCCTTTTTTTAAATTGTCATCTCATATTTTGGTAATTAAATATTAATTAATTAACCACTTTGAGTTAGTCCCACATGCATCATCCTGCTGCTGTAAATACTCACCAGAGAACCAAATGTTTTTTTTTAATCTGCACCTAAAAATAGTCCCTAGTAAATGCACTATTTATTCCTTGAGTTTGAATAACGTTTGCTCAAACTACAGACCAGATGTTTTAGATGTTAAAGCATATTTTATTGCTGAGTAAGAATAAAATGGGTTTGGAAATTATTTAGACGTATTGTTGTTCTGGTGTTTTCATGGGATTTGTTGACAATACACCGTCCTCATCCTTTAATCACCGATACTGTCTGAATCTGTGCGTCGTACCTTGGTGTTTTCGTCCACAGCCTTCTTCATGTTCTGCAGCAGGTGGTTGTTGGCTCCGCCCTCCCGCTCGTTGATGTAGATGATCCGGTCCAGATCGGGGAAGTTACGGTTCAGGTCTACGCCCTGTGCGTTACTGCGACCAACAAACCAGTCCTTGATCTCCCCGGGCTGGGCAGGAAACAGGAAATGATGTTTAGACATTCATAGTAGTGTCTGGAGCTTTAATAATTACTTGTGCATGTGTGCTGTGAAGCCAATGTTTAAAGCCAATGTTTGTCGTCTTCTAGGCTTAATCTGTCTGGTGGTAAATCCTTGGATCAGGTTTGTGGATGTGTGTTTTTGTTGCGCTGTGTAATCACCTGAGAAGCGGCCTTCTCGAAGCCGTCTGGGTTCATGGAGGGCATGAGGTGGATGCGGGTGTTGTGGATGAGGTCAATGATGGTCTCATTGCCTTGCTGGTACTGGTTGCACAGGTACTGAGCCAGGTAGATGAGGAGCTCTCTGCCCACGGCCTCATTGCCGTGCATGTTGGCGATGTACTTAAACTCAGGCTCACCTGCAGAGGACAACAAGACACTTGCTAAATTACTGCGTCACGGACAGAGCTGTAATTCTGCATTATGCATTCAACCGTCATGTGTACAGAGTGTTTATGGCTCAGAGCGAAAGGCTGGGCACAAAACACAGCTGGCCACGTAATCACAAGAGAAATATCCCAATAACGTCACAGGCTTTGTAAGATGAAACCGTTTTAGTGAGTCGTCATGGAAACAAACATTTCCCTTATCTCTTCTGGACCAAGGGGTGATGAAAGGCCACAGATAAAGCATTCACACTGGTCAGGCGGTAACAAACACACTGACTCATCAGCTGAAAGGTTAAACAGAATTGAACATCACAGTCCAGAACTCCATTTGGGCAATAATGACCAAGACTATTGAGTGACACTGTCACAGATTGCCTAAATCTTGGCGGAGAGCAGCCTGTTGGAGTGACAGGTCTGGGATCAGATTAGACTACATCACAGGGGAGTCTGACTCCAGATATTTGCAACTCATAAAACCACATGCTGTTTGTACTATAGCTATTACAGGAATCAGTGAGTCAGCATTCATGCTGTTTATGACCTTACAAAAAAACACATAGGAAATTCATGTTTTCACATTTGAAAGTTTGATATAATATTGTAACATTTCAGCACTGAAAAATGGCATTTACAATTCACATTTTAATGTGGGGTCTTATGGATATTGACTTGTTATGCAGCCAGCCTCGAGTGGTCATTCGATGAACTGCAGTTTTTGGCACTTATGCATGGGCTTCACTTCACGGACATGGAACTTGGCCACTTGTGTTGTAGTACTCGAGACTCAAGACCACTTTTTGAAGGTCTTGGTCTCGTCTCGGACAAAGATTTTATTTCAAGACCAGTTCCAGACCACAAATGCAGGGATATCACCAGCGTTTCCCATTATTCACCTAATAATGTCTAACTTTTCCCACCGCAGTTTCAAATACTTCAGAGAGAACGCAAGTTTCCCTTTAACTTTAAGTCAAACTGACATTGACACACTGCTAAAGAGAATTGAAAAATGGCAGTGAAAGCCTCTGAGAAACGCTTTGAAAAGATGTTCTATATTCTGTCGTTATAGAGCAAACACCTGCATGGCACAGAAAATTAAAGAGAGGACAGGAAGGTTCAGGATGAGGTTTGACCACAAGACCACGAGCCAACAGCTGCAAAGTTCTTCCAACAAATCAAAATCAGCATTTTATAAAGCAGGTCATTAAAAAACTTTGAAAACCCTGTGACCTGTGGCTAATACAGCTGCCAGAGATCTGTGATGGGCCCCAAAAAGTCAAAGCACCTTTAATATTAACCATCAAGTATTCAGCCAAGCCATAGTGTACATACTATTTTCTATTTTTAAAATGTATAAAAAGAAATCTGTTGGACATACAGAGAAGGCTGGGAGTCGTTGGGTTACCCGGCTAGGTAGTCTTGATCTTGACTCTGTATCGCCCCTCTTGATTCTGATCCTAATTGTTAACTGGTGAAATTCTGTTTTCTCCTGGTATTAGGGGAAATTTGACAGCTAGTCTGTGCTTTTGTGAATTTGCTTCCAGTAAAAACCTCAAAGACTGACTCTAATCTCCAACTTTTATTGGAAGCGTGTGCACCTACATGCATAATGAGGGTAGCTGAGATATAAACCAGGGAAACACAGCAAACACTGACATTTGGGAAGCTGGAACCACAAATGTTTGTTTTTTTTTCTTGCATTTTTCATGCATTAAAACATGGCTAGACGTCTTTACCTCTGTGTGATTTGCTTTTCTTCGTCATAGGAGATGTTGGTTTTATATTTGAGTGTTATTTGAGTGCCATCAGTAGAGTTGTGTTTTAATGAGCAGGGCTCAAACCATCTGTTTAATATACTAATTAGCCGCCCCTTCTCTTCGTGTATACAATATACAAACACAACAAGAGAGCAAGAAAAGACAAGTGCTGACAGGGAGCTAAATAAAGACCTAACAAACTAACAAAATAACAAATGGGATGACTAAGTATGAGCTACAATCTTCTGTACGCAGTGTTTTGATTTACTAAAAAAAAAGATTAATGGTTTTCTGCTTCTCTTCTTGACACAGAGGGACAAAAAGTACTTTATTCAGATTACGGGTTATGAAATATAGCCCAACATCAGCAGATGGTGAGCGGTGTGTGTGTCTGTGTGTTTTTGAAGCCAAGCCACACAGCAGGGGTCCTGTTTTTATACGGGGTGTTTTAGTGTGTTTTACTGTTTTGTTGTTGTGTTTTACCTCTACGCTGATTCTTTTTTTAAACTATTTGCACTTTATACATTAAATTTTGTCAAATATACTGCATAAAACCAAAGCTTTTAACATGTAAGTGAACATGTAGAATAATATATGCTTTGATTTCTTCGAGTGTTTGATGCATCTGTGAAGAATTCCCAGTGGCTACATGAGTGAGACACACACACTTACACACAAGCCGCCCGGCACACACATCTGGTAGTCAGGTTATTTTTAAACTCTCAAATCTGCTACTAATGATTTCAAGACTACAATTAACTCTTTCTGTCCTGATGTTGGTTGAATGGTTTTTACAGCCTTCAGAGGCCTGAGAGAGCTGTCATACACACACACACACACACACAGACTTTGAAGTTGAACTCTGTCTAAATGAGTTAAAGCTATTACATGATTCAAGCTATTACACAGATGCTGAGTACCTGGAGACAGTTCCTTTCTCCTATACATGTAGGTATTGATGAATTTATTGATGTTACAGGTCTGTTTACTCCATTTAGAGGAGGCATTTTTACACAAAGGCGAGCGTGACACATCAGTGCGTGAGTGGAACAAATCAAAATGTCCTTTCCACTCAAGAGACAACTGCGTCTTCTCCTTTATTTACTACTCTTCTCTGTCAAACTGTTTGTACCTCTGAGCTCATAACCACACACATCGCACATGTGAATTACTCTCATGTGAAACACCAATTCACATATGGGCACATGTGGTTTTTGGATAGTACACTCTTCAAATGTAAAAGCACATGTGAGAACAATTTCCCGTTTGTGTTTTTGAAATAGAAACAAAGTTCACAGATTAATTCATTGTATGTAAAAAAAAAGAAATATATATATATAATATATATATATATATTTCATGTGTGGTAAATGCATGAAAGTTTTAGTGTTCATACTTTTAGAAAAGAAGGTGGATCCAGCCCAAATTGGGTACAGGTAGAGGACAATAGCAGCACACAAAGGAAGTCTGCACACTTATTGCAAGTTCACAAACTTTGAATGATGCAAAGTTTCAACATTCAAGGCTCTCTTGAAAGCGAAATCGTAGGTGGAGCTGTCATTTCCTGGCTGCAACTAACAATGAATTGGTTCTTTTTTTTTTTTTAGTCCATGAAATGTCAGAAAATTGTGACAAAACACAAAGAGATGTCATGTTTTATCTGGCCAACAGTCCAAAATCTAAATATGTTCAGTTTAGAGAGCAAAAACTAGAAAAGCTCTGCATGACAGAGCCGAAATCAGAGAATAATAAAGTGCTCCAGTTTGTTAGATTTAGGGGGCTCTATTTAGAGAACATGGGAGAAATTAAATATAATATTCATAACCATGTTTTCATCATGTATAATCACCAGTAATTAAGAATTATTATGTTTTTGTTACCTTACAATGAGCCTTTTGTATCTACAGATGCTGAGGGTTAGATTCTCTTCTGCACGGTCCACCATGTTGAACTGAGTCAAGTTTCTGCGGTAACCCTAAACATTGGCTTTTCATAGGGCCTTTTGAATTTTTTGCACATTTTGTGGCCAACATAGTTTCTCCTTCATGCTAGGAAAGGGAATCGAGTGCGTTATAATCCACAACTATACCGTTAGATGTCACCAAATCTACGCATTGGCTTTTTTAATAAACTATCAAAACAGGCTGCTTTTTGTTCACTTTTATGTTATGTTTTTTATACATTTTAACACGTGTAAAAAAAACTCATCTTAAATGTCCCCAAGGGAGTGGAGATTATCTGAATGTGAACAGTTCCTCCTCCCTCTCCTCTCCACACGGGTCGATAAAACACATCTGAGGCTAACAAAAACCCACTGCATCATCCAATGCTTTGTCAGGAGTTATCAAAAGTGTCTGGCAGGTGATCAATGCGGTCGCCTAGGTGACCGTGCCATAATGACTGCCGCTGCAACGTCATTAGGGAAGCACCACATTAGAGTGCTCCCAGTCGTCGTGGCAACCCTGACACGGGCAGGTGCTTAGGGAGACAAATCAACTCAGGGAGATTGAATAAACACACTATGTGTCTGCTTGTGCTCGTGTACACGCACTCATACGCTCACACACGAGCAGCATGTTCGGTCTGGGTGACTGCCAGCTTGTCACTGTGTCATCAGATAGAGCACATACACAGGTCAGATAAGAAATAGAAATGTGTGAAAATGCTGCATTATATAATAACTGATATGCGCACGGAGAGACCAAAATCTTCTACTTGCACTTCTTTTTTTAGATTTTACGATGAACCTTAAATATCTTTATAACCTTTAACCTAACCTTTAAATGTTGTTTTTTATGTTTCCTAAAGACAAGACGCCAAACTTATCTTTTTAGCCCGGCTTTTATTTAAGATGCCTCACCATTTACTGCCTACGTCAGGATTTTGGTATCTTTCATTCAGTCATTCTGCCTTTTTCACGGCCAATGATATGAACACCAGTGATACTAATTAAGGTCCCGTTCCATTCAGGTCAAACAGGCTCTGAGTGCTGCTGTGTTGAATGTTGGCCTACTGGAAGCACCTGCTTTCACCCTACTATTTCATGTCAAAATGGCTGCTGTGAGAAAGGTCTATAGGTCTATCGGAAACAGAACCAGCCAGTCTAGATTAACCTGCTCACCATCGTCGCTCCCCTCGTTACTCTACAGTAAGCTAGCCCCTTGCCTGACTGGATTTTGCATACTTAAATATTTCACTAGTAAAGACTCTTTTGCCTCCTGAACCGTGACAGTCTAGCTTGATCATTGTCTCTCATACTTCTAATCCTCTGTGTTTATTCACTTAATGGATTTTTGTTTTGTTTTTGTTTTTACGTCTCGCCAAATTGGTCCACCATTCCTTAAACTTTTATATATTTAATTTCCCAAGGTTATGTACTTAAATGTCTTGTTTTGTCCAACACACAGGCCAAACCTAAAGATATTCATCTTATCGAAACAGTTGCTGATTAATTTTCAATTAATCGATTTTCTTTCAGCTTTTAACCACAATAGAAGAACGTTAGTACTTAACAACATATCCCATGATTCTTAGCCTTTCTTAGCTTTGTTTTTAAATCAGCTACACGTTTAGCTCCTGGAGAAAAGTACGGAAACATAAAATAATCTTTTTCAGCCCTGCAGACAAAAACCTACAGACGTATGTAGTTGAACGGAGGGGGGAGTTTGGCTGTCTGTTTATTTGGCCGATACATTGCATGACACAGAAGTAGTAGTCAGAGCACAGGCAGAGACGAGGAGGAGGAGTAGGAGAATATATGCGAGTGTCTGATGTATAATAAATGACCTCTGACTGATTCCTTGGCCTTCCTCTCATCCTCCTTCCTGCCTCTCCCTTATTCCCTCTACATTCTTTGGCCCACCCCTCTTCTTCTTCTCCCTCGTCACCCTTGCACTCGTGTTACATTTGCCGTTTTCTCAATCATCATTCCTTTCTTTTGTATCTCCTTTTTGACTCCTCTTTCCTCTCAGCTGTTTTTGCTATCTCTTCTTGAGAAGACTCCTCACAGCTAAAACATCCAAACAATGCACTTAGTAAAGTAGTAACTTACACTTTATCCTCGTCTTATTCTCCTCCATTGCAATGTGTAGCATTGAATTCATGTCTACCTATGTTTTCATATACAGCAGCGTGCCTGGCTGCTATATGCTTTAACAGGGCATCTGTGTGCGTGCTCACTGGGGATTATATACTTCCTCAACGATAAAACAGGCTTCACCACATGAGATGGTCTACAGCATATTGGATGAAGCAGTGCCTCATACCGACATGATTTTTTTTCACCTTCAGACAAAGGCAAACCCATTACAAGATAGGGTTTCTCCTCATACTAGCAACCTTATAAATAGTTCCAGACATGAGAGTCAAAAGAGTTTAACCAGAGCCCATTTCGCTGAAGAGACCCTGTGTTTCAGCTTTTGAACACTCAAATATGACCCAGCTGCAAGAAGTCAAAAAATAATATTCAGATCATTTACTTAAGTAGAAGCAATATCATGCTATGAAACTACTCCATTCAAATTAAAAGTCCTGTTTTACCTAATGTAAATGTACATAATCAAAACACACTTAATGGACTATTGTCCTTGCCTCATCTGTCTGTTCTTAACAAGAGTAACTAAAGCACCTGCAAAATGGGCAAAAAACAGGAAATTTAGAGCCAGTGTTTGTTTGGCTCTTCTGGGCTACCGTATATAGTGGTGCAAAATGGTGGACAATGACCTGCAGCTTCTGTCTTGGTCAAGATATAACACATCACCGCATAATCCCTATAAAAAGGAAAATCTTTTGTTTATTGTGAGATTTAGATGTGCTTGTACACATATTCTGTTCACGCTGGACAGAGCTAGGCTGGCTGTTTCCAACCATTTCCAGTCTTGCGCATTTATACGGTGAACAAACAGTTGCCCATTGACACATCTAGCAGACATGACGCAACATTAGCATTCGTTTTCTCTTCTTTTGGTGTCTTCTCAGTGAAATACATAATTCCTTAGACCCTTCTTCACCAACTAGTTGCTAACTCTGTCTGTTTGTACTCATAGCTAGAGATATTTTGCTGAAAACTGTAGGCTATTTACAGGCCATAAAACAAAATCAACGAATGTGAAGACACTATGAAGCACCAAACAGATGAGGTAAACTAATTTCCAATTCTAATTCATCCATCTATTGCTAATAGAAAAATGATTGCTTCCACTTGCTTAAGTAAATCTACTTTACTGCTGTACTTTCCACCTTTGCGTGTGTTCCTGCATGCGCTCTATATTAATATGTAACCAGTGTGTTTACATTCTCAGCTATAGACAGGCCCTGTGCCGCAGTGTATGACAGATGGCTCCTCACTGACAGATGCATGAGCTCAGGACCGTCGTCCTCCACAGCCAGCAAGCCGGCCAGCCAACCAACCACGAGCTGCCAGTCAGCTCAGTGCACTAAGCCGATCTGTTGCCCCAGCAACTGCTATTTTGGCTCCACCTTAGAGTTTCAACACATTGCAGGGTCACATCAAATATTAGTGCGCTTGTGAAATGTTTCCTGTCTTTGCAGATTTTATTCTTTTTGACTCATTTTGGATGTTTTTCTTCTCCCTGCTTCATCCCCCTCCTTCTTGCTATGGATGTTTTGCTCAACATAGGTGGAGAAAGAGGCTAGGAGGGGAGAGGAGAAGGAGGAAGAGAGGGAGGCGGGGGTGCTGCCCCTGTTGGTGAAGCAGCGGCTTGGAAACTCATCTGGTAGTAATAAGGGCTCCACAACGCTACTGTGACTCATGCCTGCGCACGCCCACCGGACTATTACAGGCTTATTTAGTACGTACATGCGGTCATTAGACTCTGTGACCATGCGTGCTGCAAAACGCACACAAAACCTGCGGTGCACCGTCCAGACCACACAAATATACCCAGAGAAGAAAATACACCTTTACAATAAAACTGTCAGACGAGGCGTATAGTTGAAACACCACAAACTGGACTGTAAACTATATATACAGTAATTACAGGCAGTGTTTTTTTCTTCTTTTGAGGGCTCAGGATTACTTGGATGAAATTAATCACTTCCTGCTGTATGGTACTGTTTAGAGAGTTGGACAGGAATCACTGACCCGTTCCCAGGAGGTTTAATAAAGGCTAATCCATTATTGTTCTATAGATGCAAACACAGCGTCCTCTCACTATTAGAGTACAAACCTTTTCAAATAATTAGAGTACTCAGTCTTACTGGCAGGCGCACTCATTTTTAAGTTTGTTTTGGATTGAGGGGATTTAATTAAAATTATATATCACATGTCTGATTTAGTCAGGAACTGAATAATAAAATCCTGGACTTATTTACATCCCCGTTGTCAGTCCAACAACCTTTATGAATTCATTTTTGACATTAAGAAATAGATCCATCCATCCATCCACCGTTTATCCTCACCAGGGTCACCGGAGGCGGGGGCCTAGCCCTGCTGACTTAGCGGGCAAGAGGTGGGGTACACCCTGGACACGTCAGCAGTTCATCACAGGACACATAGAGACAAACAACCATTCACACCTAGAGGCAATTTAGAGTCAATTAACCTATTAGGTGCATGTCTCTGGACTGTGGGAGGAAGCCGAAATACCCGGAGATAACCCAGACAGACACAGGGAGAGCATGCAAACTCCACACCTTCTTGCATGGAGGCGACAGTGCTCACCATGCCGCCCAAAGAAATAAATAATTTATATAAAAAGATAGAAAATAATTTAGAATCATATATAGTTTGATTTAAATCTGAAAGGGAGGGAGGAAGTAAAGAACATGACAGAGATTTTACCTCTCTGCCTTCATCACCTCCATTATATAAACGGCTTAAAATAATTCAGGTCTATCCTACATTTCCAAAAAGCTTTATAATGCCCAGCTTCCTTCCTTCTTTGAGATATGTTGCATTACAAGGTGATGTTGCACAAATGGACCTTAAAGTGATGCAGAGAACTACACATTGTGTGCCTTTATCTCTCTGTTCGGGGTGACTTTAAAAAAAAAAGGAGAAGGTGCATTGCAGCTCCTGTGGATGGTGTGTAAACTGTCCCTCAGACCCAGAGGTGTCACATCGCTTCATCTATGGTTTCTCCTGACAGTATGGGAAGGGGATGCTGGGAAGTCATGACATAACCCGGGTCAACAAAGCAACATCAGGACTAAGAGGTTCATTAAATATTCAGTCAAAGGTTTCCGCCTCTGAATGCTATGAACTCCTTTCTCTGATATGCTGCAGCCAACACTGCTGATACATCTGCTTTTGATTTTGAAGGGATTGTTATGTATTTATTTTTTTTAAACGCAGCCCAACGAGCCAAGGCATGATCCACGGCCTGCGGGGTGTATGTTTGCCAGAATCACGACTCAAGATAAGCAACGAAGAAATCCTTATCAACCAGCAAAATGGCGGCTTTGCGTGGCTGATCCCACAAATCTATCATCTAGATTCCTCTGAAGTGATGCAGGAGTGCAGGCCGCTGCGCTCACCTCCTTAACGCACAGCACGACACACCTGCGCCCCACCTCTACGGTTCTCTACGGCTTATTTGAGCAACATCGCCCGCACAGGTCGTGTCCGTAATAACCCGCACACGCACGCACATAAATTAGAGCATCAGCAGAGTGCTACTGTATGCGCAATAGTGCGTGATGTGTTTGTGTTATCACAGCGGGTGGCGATGAAGGAAAGCGGGGACAAAGGGTGCGCAATCACCGCATTACGAAGCAAGGCTCCCTTTTTTTGTAACGTATGCGTAAAACTGACCAGGCTCATGCGTCCCGGGGTTGTCGGACATCTCCAGCACCAGCAGCTCACGGCCCTCGAAGCTCTCCCCGATGGTGTAGATGCGGGTGATGGTTGGGCACTGCAGCCACACCGACACCAGCGCCTTCCGTAGCTCCTCATAACGGTGATACTCGAAGGAGATCTCACCCTCGGTACCGGCTGCGCTGACCAGGGCGACCACTGCGGCCCCGAACAAAACTACCGAAAGGAAGTGTTTCATTTTGACGTGTCCTCTTTTTCCCTAAGCCGTGTCTGTCTGCCTGCCTGCGGCTTGGTCCCAAGCCTTATCTCTGTGCTGCAGCTTCGCTTTAGGCTATAAATATCTCTTTCTGTGCTGCCCCCTCTCTCTCTCTCCCTCACTAGCACTCTATGAGTGAGATGCGCTGCTGTACCTGAGCGCAGGCTGCCTCCAGTGTTAAGATACAGTATTAGTCCAAGACATCCGGTCCTAGTTTTCAAAATAAGGAGTTTTCGTCCAGATATCAACAGGAGAAGGTGGTTGTTTCGCATTTGGATATTATAGCAAGCCATATATTGAAGAGAGACCAGCAAGTGCAACATTAAGATAGTCTCATCTAATAAAGGGATGTATTAGTGTTTCTATGTCTGCGAGAGATGGGAGATGGGTCTGGGATGATAAAAAAGTATTCTTAATTATGTTTCTAATCTAATTAAGAAGATGTTTCTAATATGAGGTTCAAAGCTGAGACCTGAGGTTGAGAGCTGAGGTTTTATACTTTTAGACAGGAGTTTAATGTCAGTTTTGTAGTTTCATATTTGTAGTTTTCATATTTATTTGTAGTTTCTCTCTCTGAGCTTCAGTACCAATAACCAAACTTTTTTTTTCCTGGTTGAGCTGTAGAGAATTCTCTGCCATCCATAACTTCTTGTCTAAAATGCATTTTAAAAGGGCATCTATTGGTCCCGAGTCATCGGGAGACACTGCAGTGTAAAGCTGTGTGTCATCAGCATAGCAATGAGAGTTTATGCCATGTCTCCATGATGATGAAGTGTCAGCGTGTTAAAGGTTAAAAACGATGAGGGCCCAAACTTGAACCTTGGGGAACACCACAATTCATTTTGTAGGTTTTCACTCAACATTAACCCATACATACAAAAATATTATCTGAGATAAGATTTACAAACCCCCAAATGATACCTGGAATAAGATGTGGGAGAGGTATGCACCAGATTGAGTAGGAAGAGAAGAAGGAAGGAGGAAAGAGAGGATGTGGGTAGAGATGAAGTAAATAGATGAAGGGAAGGCCCAGTATGAATAGCTTGACAAGTGATTAGAGGTGTCTTTGAGGCATGGCCCTGCTCCTGAATCCAAGTTTCCTAATTATCTAATATAACTAAATTATTACTATTATTAAGTTTGCTCACAGCAACCATATCCTGAGCTTACACTGCACAAGAAAATAAACAACATAATAAAGTTATTAATTTGATCATGTTATCTCTATTTCTTTCTGTTTCAGTCCTGCAGTGTAAAACTGCCTCACTTCCTGTTTGGTTTCTGCTGCTGCTGGCTGACTTGACGCAGTTGTAATATGCTGGATGGGGCAGTAGGGGTGTGTCCACAGTGCAGCAGAGAGGAGGAGATGGAGAAAACCTTAACCAATTCACCCTCTTAATCAACCCACACTTAGCAGTGTCTACAGAGAAATAATAATAAAAATTTAAAAACGATTCAAAGATTCAGACCTGTGATGTGACAGAAAGTCAAGCCTGAACTGATCAGCGTTGGTCATGGTCTGAGGAAAATGAAGTGTCTTTTAGTAACAAAATTCTTAGAAAAAAAATGCTAACACAACCCAGTTCAAATGTGTTCATACATTTTTATTACATGACAACAGAAAAAGTTCATTTTCAAAGTTTCTTTGTGTAAAATAAAATGTTTATTCATACAGTCTTTAACAAAATAGGTTCGAACAACCTGGAAGTGCCATGTGAGCCAATCCCTTTCCATCAAACATTGACATGGGTTTGTGGTTTCAGTTACAGTTGAACTGTAGCTATCACACTGTGTCACTCAGTGACTTTGTTAAAAATTAAAGAAGAAGCGCTTAAAGTGCTCAGACATTCAGAGGTATACGGAAGCATTTCACAAGAGAGTCGTGTGGTACAACTTTTTTTCATTCAATGACCAAAGTGACAAATCAAAAATGAGGATGTCGATGGTTTTTATTCAGCCAGCAGCTGGTGACAGAAGCACACAACAATACTTCTTTTGCAGAAAGGCACAGAAGACGGACTGAAGTCAATATGCAGTCCAATTTAGAAACAAATCATAGTAGTCCCTGGATTTATTTAAAGTACACCCATGTGTGTTTCATTGAGTGTACCAAGAGGAAAAGCAGCATTGTTTGTGTTCTCGCCGTGTCTCTACAACTCACTGCCTCTTCTTCCTTCCTCCTGACAGACCAGGTCTGCGCATGAGCAGAGGTATGAGTGGTTTACTCCTCCTTCTTGCTTCCCTCTTTCTGCATGTACTTGTTGTACTGGCTGTCCGTCTTCAGCAGCTTGTCCCACCAGGTGAAGGTGGAGGCGTAGTTCCCGACGAAGTTCATGTGGTGGAAGTCATGGAAACGGGTGCCGGCGTAGAACGGGATCAGGTGGAGCGGGTTCAGAGGGATGTCATAACCACTGAGAGGGAGGAAGAGAAGAAAATTCAAGTCTGTCAGGTATTCATCCAAAGAAATTATAGATGTTGATGAGTGGATGAAAGAAAGTATGACTTTTCTCAAAATAACTTACACTCTACCGAGTGTAACTTTTGGGAATTGTAGATGTTCTATTGTATCTGTAATTAAAGGATTCTTTTATTTATGATAGAATATACTAACAATGATTATTCAGAAATTATTTAAATTAATTCATATACATTTTTAGTGAAAGTTTAAATTCAAGTCCTAAAAACAAGGAACATGGATTTGAATGAAATAAAATATACATTTTATATATTTATAACTTTAACGATTCTCAAAGATAAATAGATCCATAATACACTAGATAAAAAAAAAGATAATGTACAAACAAATGTGAAACAGTAAATATATAGCAGCACATATGCAAAAGAAGACAGAAATTACGGCATCTGTATACATCTTTAGTTTCAATCATATTTTTATTTAAAACTGAGAAACTGAACTGAAAAATAAAATTAAAAAAAATAAAAAATAAATAAAAAAATGTGTAAAACATAAAAATAGCAAAATATAAATGTATTATAATAATAATAAGCCTCATGAAAAGAAAGGACTTCAGGCACTTGGTGATAATAACTTCTGGTGCTCTGTGTCCCTCTAGTGGTCGACCTCACAAGTTACTGACATGATGAGCAACGTGCAGTTTCTCATGTAACCATCGTCTCACTGTTTAAATATAATCATTGCCTCTAGGTGTGATGTAACTATGAAAGGTTTATATCCTGCTCTCTTTTGAGTCATAGGCAATAAACAATCTATCATGGCAGAGGACGGGAAGGAAACTGTTATTGCGTCCTACCTGTGGACATCAATAGTCTCCAGCAGGCGGAAGGACACCCAGGCCCACAGGAAGAAGACGTGGTTGCAGAAAATCATGATGCCGATGAAGAAACCAGCGCCCAGGATGATTGTCTCAGCGGGGTGAGCGTATTCTGCCTGCATGCCAAATGGAGCCTGAGGGACAGCAGAGACACAGATGAAGACATCTACATCCATCTGTGTGTGTGGTCATTTCTTCTTTCTTCCTTTTACGCGTGCTAGTTTTACTCACGGTGAACTCGTGGTGGACTTTGTGGATGTATTTGTAGATCCTGCGGTGATGCAGCAGACGGTGCAGGAAGTAGTGCCAGGCATCTTCGACGACAGCACAGCCGAAGCACTGAGCCAGGACGTACGGCCTGGAGGAGAAGACAGGGAGCCGTGCGTCAATGACGTTCTCTTTGTTTAACATGTAATAATACAGATTTATTGTACTTCCACTGACCAGCGTGGCATGGAGTCCCAGTCGTAAGGGATGTTGAAGAACTCGGTGAAGTAGTAAGTCCCACAGATCAAAGGCAGCTGGATGAAGAAATGGTTGAACAGCAGCATCTTGAAACATCTCCACTGTTTCTCCCAGGTCTCTGGTTTGTCCTACACAAACACACCAATGCACAGAGGGTTTATTAATGATGAATGCCATCCGAGATTTTAAAAAAAAATAAAATCATAACAACACAAACCTGCTGGATCTTGTATTTCTGCATGAAGGGCATGAACTGAAAAAGGAAACCAGGGAGGCAGAACAGGAAGTAGATGAACTCGTGGACAAAGAGCGACCCCCATGTGGCAATCTGGAATTTGGTGTAGTTGTCCAGCATGTAGCCCCAGGCATGTTTCAGGGAGGGCTGGAGGGGATTTTCTGGCAGCACTGCATCTACGTACTCCACCGCCAGGTAAGCAGAGCTCAGGATGTCTGTTGTGCCGTTAACCACCATGATGGAAGGTGTGGAGAGAAGACTGGAAAACAGGAACACAGTGTAAATGTACAACTCTCAGACCTGACATGAAGTCAGTACACCTCTAGGTGGACAGCTGATATTTTCCACAACGTTAGTCCACTGCAAGTCTTGAAATCACAATTTCAAATGTGTCCTGATGAAAACAACACCAACAGTTTTCTGTTCTCTGTTGCACCACATCTTAACTTCCCTCTGACCTTATACAGTTTTTAAAAATCACACATCACATCAGTGATCACTTTTAGACTGAATAAGACGTTATCTGATCCTGATTTTTTTAAAGTAAAGGTAGTTATAGTATGTTAAAGCACTTAGTTACGTTCAAAATGTAACTTCAGTAAAGTAATTAAGTGTAAGTATCATAAGTAAAAGTACCTACTAACCTATTCTGACAGCATTATATATTATATTATGAGATTATTATCAGCATTTTTATGTTGCAGCTAGTTGACGTGGAGCTATTAACTACTTTATATAGTTTTTTCTTAAATTTTTTTGGGGGGTTTTATTACATTTTTGACAAAAGAGAGACAGACAACAGCACAGTACATTAAACATTGTAGCCGGGCTGCTTTATATCGTCTGTACAAATATCTATTTTCACATTCAGAATTACAGTTAGACAGGTATATACAGCATTACTAGTTGGAATTGAACTGTGTAAACAGTGTGGGCAAGGCAGTGTTGGATAACGTAATCTATATCACATTTTAAAAATGCATTTGAGGTTCTGAGCAAGACCAATTTTTATCAGATAAATGCAGTGCAGTACAAAGTACAACAATCCCATCTGAAGGGTAGACGAGTAGAAATAAAAATAAAAAGTAGATCAACATGGAAAGTACGAATACTATCAAATCATACTTAACGCTCTACAACATTATTTAAAAATATACACCACTAAAATTACATAAACTTTAACTATAAACTCACATCACAGTTTACAATGTGCACTTATGGACTACAAACTAATATCTCTGTATAAGACGCCATAATATTAACACAAGAGCAATGTGCAATAGCAGCTTTGGATATGCTTTATGTTATACGTATGTTTGATATTATTTATGACTGACTACCCCTTTTGTATCTTTGCACCACTACTATCATTATTAATCTATGAATGGGTGAATGTACGTGGAGTTTTTTGCACAGTGTGTGGCATATCTGACATTTTTGAGGAGTTGTGCAATGACCATAAATGCATTTTATTCTTCTCTATTGGGTTATTATAACAAACCATCATGCTGCACATGTTTAGATTCCTTTAACGTGTGTTCCTGTTCTGTTTGTTTGTTTTTATGTTGCTTTAAATAATTAAATAACCGTGCCACACTATATCTAATGCCACATGCATAAGGTTGCACCATTTACAAACGCAGTGCAGCAACTTCTATGCCTCGATATGACTTTAAGACTCACAGCTGCAACACTTTTACTTACAGTCCCAAAGACTTTGAAGCTGAAACATATCACCTTTGCATGGACTCTGACACTATGTCATGATTATTAATAATGAACAGCTTGTACGTTTCGGAGGACAAAACAGACCTAAACGTTCTTTCTTTACGTTTCACAACCAATCATTCGCCTCCGATCTTCGCTTAAATACATAAACAACTGATTCACTTCAGCAAAACTCAGCTAAAAAACTCATTTGGAGCCAGAAACGGCGTTAAACTCACCTTTCCGCGGTACGTCCCGTCTACCTGAGCGTCAGGCGGCTGGCCGGGTGAAGTACAGTCATAACGAGCAATCTGATTGGCCGAGAGGAGAGGAGACTGACGTTGGTGTGCTTAGCGGCGTCGCTGATTGGTCCGAGGGATGGAGTGATGATAGTGAGACTGTAGGTTTCTACAGCAACAGCCAATCAGAGGCGAGCAGGGCTTTCATAACGTTCACGGTGTTGAACGGTGTTTGAGGGAGGAGATGGGGTGGTCGGAGATCTTCTGAGTCATACGTGTTGTCTTCCATCTTAAATTTACTTTAAAATAGATCGAAACTTCAAGGACAGCTGTGGAAATGTTGAAACAGGGCTGAAACTCATTAATGAAATCACAAAATAATCAAATATTTTTTATATTCAGTTAGGAGCCACTGAAATTCTGTTTTTTTTAAATAAAAAACATGATTTTTTTTAACTTGTGCTAAAGTTTCTATGGCCGAGATATACCAAAATATTTTTTTCTGACACCTTTAAATCCTGGTGATGAAAAAAGTGTTAAAATCCTTAAAATAAATGTACATTAGCAGTACCACACTTGATTCATGTGTAGAAGTACACAAATATGATCTGCACAATGCCTTACATATTCTATTACTGTATGTGGGAGGAGGTTTATATCTGGTGTGACCGCCATTTGCTTCATGCAGTGCAACACATCTCCTTCATACAGAGTTGATGAGGTTGTGGAATCTTGGCCCACTTTCTCTTCAATAGATGTGCAAAGTTACTGCGTATTGGCATGAGTGGAAGCACGCTATAGTTCACCTTCACCTTTTATTGGGACCAGCTCAAGGTTCACCGGTGCAAAAATGAATCATGCTGTTGGTAAAGGAGATGTGCTCACTAACATGAATTTAAGAAAACAAAACTAGGTCAAGAGGGACAGCTCTGTCCTGGACTGCAAAGAAGTATCAGTGTTCAATACTTCACACAAACGGTGACACAAATTCAGTTTTCGATCTTTAAACATGTAAATATTATCACTGGTCCACAAACTACACATGCTATTCATAATCTATATGAAACTAAACTCCTATGTTTATGTTCACCTATTGAGACCCTTGTTTTCAGCTGTATGTCTGTTTATGTCTGGATGTCGAGAGCAAAGTGAAACTACAAGCAAATTCCTTGTGTCTGTGCAGATAACTAAGCAATAAAACTGATTCTGATTCTGATATGAAACTGTAATAAATGAACCCCCCGCCCCATTTAATTGTTAAAATATCACAGAGAGCATGATTCCATTTCAATGTTTTACTGATTTGGCAAAGTTTTAAAAACAGATTATATCATTTCACAGCTTTAAATACAAGAAGCATATTTATTAATGATAATATAAAACAAGTAATGAAACATTTTCAAAGTCATTAGCCTACATGACATTCCTCAATACACTGACAAGAAACAGCGATACCAGTTACTATAATAGCAATTTTCAATATAGGAGGAGAGGGAAGAAGAAAGAAAATCAAGAGTAGGTTTGGTCACTTTCCAGAAAGAGAGAACAGATTAGTAAAGTAGTAAAGAGAGACAGAAATAAGGAGACATATTAAAATTGGCACATTCATAGTACGTCAGGGTGTGCAGTAGTTAATAGGGTTGCTACACCAAGGGGGAGGCGGGTAGAAGAAGAAGAGGAGGTTAGAGTTGGGGGACCATGCAGTGAGTTCAGGCTGTTGTTGTCATTAGTGGTAACAACCACAGCAAAAAAAAAATGGCTGCCAGGTGACAGTAAAGCACTGATACATCCAACTGTTTTTCAGCTCAAACAGCTTCTCCCTCTGTCTGTCACTGTTTTTTTGGCAACATGAATGAGGCTTCTCCTTTACCAGAAGAGTTGTATTCCAGTAAAAGTCAGATTCTTTTTTTAAAAGAAATGTACATTTTCTGCAGCTTCTTCTCCCCCCCGGCTTTTCTGAATTCAAGCTGGCTAACCCATCTCCACCGATCTTTGCAGCCGGCTCTCAAATGTGTACAGAGGTGCAGAGTCCAGCTGAGCTCTGTCCAGTAACAGTACTCGCGACGTAACAAAGGAGAAGAAGAAGGGAGCAGGGGGGAGGATGTAATTTGACATTCAGGCACTCTTGAACAGCCACACTGCAACACTGTAAAAGGTCAGAGGTCAGACAGAGTGCGTTCATGCGTCGGACCAGGCATCACCACACAGAGACTCAGATGCACACAAACACACATGCTCACATGTGCAAGCAAAGGAGCACCTTTATATGCAAGCGCACACACACCGAACACACACACATTCAGTCACACACTCAGACACTCGCGCACACACACACTTTTCAGGATAAAAACGAAGGAGAAACAAAGATTTCAGTCCCAAATGGTCCTTCTCTGCCTCCCTCTCCCATCGATTAGATCAGTGGTCTCTCTCAAAACTGGTTAATGTTCACTTTACTAATGTTAAAGTAACGTTGCAGTTATAGTAGCTTCATATCAGTAGCGTTTCAATGACAATGCTCAAACTGGTTTGTCCAGTCGCCGCGGCAGTCCTGCCTGGAGGGGATTAAAACACAGGTTCAACTCCCCCTCCATCTCCCTCCGTTTTGTTACAGCTCCCCCGTTCAGGTAAGTGCAAAAATCTTCATCATCATTCTCAACAACAACAATCTTGTCATTTTCTTCATCTTATCTTCGTCAGTGCCTGTGCTAATGCTGCGCAACATCGAAGCATTGGCATCGTAGACAGATCCAAGATCAGTATTCAGCAGGAGAATACATTCTGCTCCGAATCAATGGTAGGTGTCGTGCAGTCATAAGGGCTTGTCGATCACAGTCACACCTGGTGGTTAAATAAAAATTATTATTATTACTCTGTGCGAAAAGTTGCAAACACACACATTAAATACATGTAAAACACAGAAACGTACACACTAAATAATGTCCCCATGATAATTTATTGGTATACTACCATGTGACATGTTATGTAACAAAACATCTTTTCATCAGTCAATAAGATTACAAATGCTGACCACAGACGCAAGAGAATATGCACCTGTATGTTCACATGCTGCCTACCTGCATAACTGCGTCCTGTGCTCATACAGGTTGGCAGTAGGGTCCACTTGTCTGAATTTGGGTTGTAAAACTCCACAGAAGCCAAATTGCAGCTGCCGTCATCTCCTCCCACCACATACAGTACGTTGTTTACAGCACACACACCTGAAGACACGCACGAATGGAGGAGGATTAATGGACGTCTAACAGCGTAACATCTCACACCTGAGGATGGGCTGCATTACCTGCGTTACGTCGGCACATGTTCATGTCAGCTACCTGCCGCCAGCTGTTAGTGGCCGGATCATAAACTTCACAGCTCTTCCTCACCAATGGACCGTCATGACCCCCCACAGCATATAGTAAACCTTTTAGCACACCCACACCTGAGGAAGACAACATGACAGAGAAAAGTGTTTTACAGGATCTGATCACCATTTCTCATCATTTTATCCATGAAGCAGTACATTGGCAACACTCACCAGCTCCACTGCGTCTCGTGCCCATCTCTGCGATGTAGCTCCACGTGTTGCTTTTAGGGTTGTACGCTTCTACTGTACTCAGACATTGTCTGGTAGCACCGTCATAACCTCCAACTGCATACAGGATACCTGAAAAACACACAGGAAATGCACATAGTTCAAAACTTGGGAAAAAATGGGGGTAAGTATGGTTGTGGACAAAAGAATAGAAACATGTTGAAATACAATATGATAGCCATGCAGGAATTTTTTTTTGTTTGTATATTGTGTTCTGTCTCTCTCCTATCTCTCTTTTCCCCCTTTCTTCTTCCTGTAAAGAACCTTCGTGGACTTCTTTTTGGGTATATAAATTAAGTTTTCCTGTTTGACTAAGTGTCCTGTATTCTGTGTTGAGGGTCTACATGTAATCACTTTGTTAAAGCAACATTGTGTAATTCTTCTACCTTAAAATAAATTATTAAAATAAATAATTTTGATGCAAACATTGATGCATAATCAGGTGAATGGTGTCTCTCATTACCACTCTGTGCCCTGTACGTCTGTCCCTGCACGCAATGTCACGAACAAAAAAAATGTTTTCTGCTTTATCTCTGATGTCCTACGGCTGCTGCGCATCAACTCTGTGATTTACAGCTTCCTGATGGAAACTAAACGGCTGCAAACTATAGTTGCCATTAGCTAAAGTTAACTCAGTTTGTTAGCTGGACTGTGAGTTCATAGCACTAGGCAAGTGTTTTTACTACAGGTGCTTTGGACCACCGGGAAGAGGAGGTTTTCAGGCCCTGGATGCAGAGGAATGCTGACAGGAAGTAGAGCCGGTGTCGTGCCAAAACCGGAGCTCAGTAAGCAGGCAATGTAACCGGGCATGGCAGCCTCTATAGACATTAAGACAGAGACAAGAAGACTGAAGGGGATGTTAACAAAGTAAGCTAAGAAGAGAAAAAGAGAAAGCAGGCAAGAAGTCATCAGCCTTTTTTTGTTGCCAAGAGCTTAAAAGAGCTCATAAGTAATGTAATTAAAACAAATACACGTGTACAACTGTCCATATTTCCGACAGCGGTATTTCACCCTGAAACTGGGGGCACTAAATTGCAAAGATGCCAGTGTTGCTTTAATTTGGATTTCCTGTGTTTTAGAGTCATTGTTGTATCAAGGAACAGCTTCAAGTCAGTTCCTGTCTCCTGTCTTTAAAAATATAAGAAACTGTGTGACTATTGCTGGAGGGTTTCAGTTATTTTGTCCCTCTGATCGAACGCAGACTGTAAAACTGAACTGGGAACTGTATTCACCATTGACAACACCCACTCCTACACTGCTTCGTCTGGTACTCATGGGTAACACATGGAACCACTCGTCTGTCTTAGCATTGTATGCCTCGATTGTCGACAAACCTGTAAACACACACAGAACATGTATCAATAACACCACAAGCAATCACATATACATACAAAACCCTGTAGGGATTCAGAGTCTTGGCCTCACTGATCATTTTAGCTGTACCTGTGCTGCCATCAAAGC
Source organism: Nibea albiflora (assembly GCA_014281875.1). NCBI lineage: Eukaryota > Metazoa > Chordata > Actinopteri > Sciaenidae > Nibea > Nibea albiflora. The sequence continues at coordinate 9,626,306 of CM024789.1, read as the reverse complement.
CCCCGACAGCGTACAGGAGTCCATTGAGCACAGCAGCCCCAAGTGTTGATCGGCGATCTTGCATGCTGCTCACGCTCGTCCAACGGTCCATCATCGGGTCGTAACAGTCGACCGTCCGCACACGCAAAGAACCGTTGAAACCGCCAACCGCATAGACGCACCCGCTCACATATACCACACCTAAAGGCAACAACACAGGAAGTAAGTACGAGTAAACTCACACACAAACAACCTCGACTAGTGAGGCTGAATGCTGAAGAGCGGAAATGTGATGAAGCGGAGAGAGAGGCTTATATGTGGTCATATATAGTGGAAGATAACAGTCAGAAACATGCCACCAGGGGGTGAGGTAAAAGAATGATGCTGACCCTAACCCAGATCACATTTAAATATGCACAAAAACAAACAGGAATGCATCAGAATATGGTGAAATATCCAAGATCTGAGGTTGAGAGTGTACACGTCTAACAGTCCCATAAAAAACCCCCGTTACCACAATCTGTAGCTTCTAAACTGAATACATCATAACAATTCAACAAGGCCGCTTCTCTTTTCAAACCCTGTCAAAAAACAGCCTTCTTTTGACTGAGGACATAACCACTGTATTCTTTGCAGCCCACGGTATCCTTCACTGTATTGTGTGCTACTGCTAATTTTGCAAAACAGCGTTCAGGTGAACCTCGTCAACTCATAAAATCTATCTGCTGTCAATGAAGGTTTCCTACCTGCTCTGCACCTCCTGGTCGGGAGCTCTGCCACCTGGTACCATCGCTGCTCCTCAAAGTCATAACACTCAACACTGCGAATGGCCTTTGGAGCCTGACCTCCAACCACAACCATCACCTAAACAGAAGAGAAACCATAGTGCGATCAAGTATTGTTTTTTCTTGTTAATGAAAAGCGAGTCGTCATGATTTAGCGGAGGCCGTGTAAATACCTTAGGACAGCAGGCTGGCGTCCTCATACGTGTGCGTGCAGTTTTCATCAGAGCTCTCTGGTCAGCTGGCAGCAGGTGGTACTTCATGGCCTCAATCAGGTAGTCTTTACAGGCGCTGCTATTCTTAATCAGAGACTCCTCCTCCACCCGCTGACACAACAAAACAAAGAAAAAGAAACTAATTAATTAGAATTACCACATCAATAATGTCCATCCAATAATAGTTCAACTTGACACTGATCCGCTGAAGTAGTACTGCATTGAATTTTCATCACAAATAACACAATGACCTTTTCTAAAAAAGTGAGGCACTGCACATTCACAACGTCGCTGATAACACCCTGTCGTGTTCTTTGGTTTTTTTCACGCGTTGTTTTGTTCGCAATGAAAGAACGTTCTTGTCATGATATCCTGCAAATGCAAAATTCACTACGTGGATGTCAAATTGACAAAAAGTCGAACTTTGCTCTGCTTACTTGTACCTGGGTATTTGAGCTCTATAGAAAGAACGACAGGAGGATCGTTAATGTTTGGATTTCTCAGACTTTACATTACATCCCACAGATCCTTTAAAATCACAATTTTACAATTTGCTCTCCTTTTTATTAATTTCTTAATTCTTTAACTTCAATTTTCTCCTTAAATGATCTTTATTTTTCACAATCAGCACTGGTGCATTTTTAGAATACATACATATACATATTGTGATGCACAATCTGTAGTAGCCAAGCATTTCACACCGAACCATGTACCATTATATCTATGATGAATAAAAGAATTGTAGGGGAAAAACAACCAGGTTGGTAGGTCCCCTGTCATCAGTTTTATCAGAACCTCAGTGAAAGTCTATACTTGCAAATATTGTCCTCTGTTGCCAAGGCCCACTATCCTGAGACAGAGAAAGTTACAATAATAAAGACGTCCTGTTGTCAGTCTACCCTTGGAGTGTACTTGACTCAAAAATTAAGTCAACTTCGGCATTGCTGTGAGAAAAGACATGATCGAATGTTTGTTTTTTTGACACCTCACCCTAGTCTTAACAAGAATAGAAAGAAATTAGCTGGACAAGGTATAAATCTGTACACTGGATACGTAGCCGTTGCTGTGTGCTTGAAAGCACTAACAGAGATAACTTATCCTTCCCGGGTATTGAAACAGGACTCACACTCAGACTGAGCAGTTCTTAAACAACAGTGATGGCTGTGCTGTGGTCAAGGCATGCAACACGAGCCTCTGGCACAAAGTGTTACTGACAACAAATGGCCTTCAGCATTTTGCAGCTTAAAACCTAAAATCCTCTTCTTTCTGCCTACGATCTCAGAACGTAGACTGGAGCTGTTGCACTCTTATCTTAGCTGTTGCTTTTAAGGTTTGGGGTGGGTTTAAACCTGCGTGGTCTGGGTCAAAGTCTCAAAATCACTTAAATCCAACTGTTGTGTTCTCAGAAATGGCAGTTTAAATTATACCAGTAGTTTAGTCAGAACTAATCACTGCATCCTGTAGAGATACCTGAGGGTTACTAGACCTGTTGCAGATCTTGTTTAGCTGAAGTTTAGAGGTCCAGTGTATTAGCTACAGGAGAATGTTTATCAATATAACTAGTGTGTAGTAACCTGAAAATAAGAATTGTTGCATTTTTGTAACCTGAGAATGAGACTTTTATATCCACAGATGCTCCGGGTTCTCTTCCACAAAGTCTGCTATATTGAACAGTCATGTTTCTACAGTAGCTCAGACACTGCCTCTAGATGAAGCCTTTCACGGCCACCACTGTTTCTACGACACACTTAGAGCGGGAGGGTTAGGCGAGGTGGTTGCAACTTTGCAACTTAAACCGCTAGTTGCCACTAACTGCTAAACATGGTCATGAAAATGTATTTGCGCCAGAAATCTTCAGACACACCCTAAACCCTGTTTGTGCTGCACCTTTAACTTCTGGTGACACCAAACAGACTGATCAGATCATCTGTCACCTGTTTCATTTCTGCCGTATATATCCATATCACTCCCTGTGTTCTGCCACAGAAGCCACATGCCACATGGACTGAGGTAGTTTTTGTATTTGTACAGAGGTTGTACGATGCAGTGTAACTGAAGTATTTTGACGTCCACCATGTTGAACCGCCATATTTTTAACAGGAGCCCAGAACAGACAAACTAAGCTGAAGCTTTTTCCATATTCCGTGGCCACAATTAAGTACACAGAAAGCACAACAGAGGATCTAGTCTCCTGCTGGCTGAAGAAGTTCAACCTGCCAAAGACAACAATGGTGCACTTCTACATCTCCATCATTAAGTCCATCTTCACCTCCTCCACCATCTGGTACGCTCCTGCCACTGCCAAGGACAAGGGCAGACTGCAGGGTACCCTTCAGCCTGCTTAGAAGGTGATTGGCTGCAATCCTTTGTCTCTGCAGGACCTGGACTCATCCAGGACCCTGAGGCATGCAGGTAAGATTGTGGCTGATGCCTCCCACCAGGACAAAACATTTTGAGACTCTTCCCTTCCATCAGGACCAAAAACCTCAAACCACAAGAACAGTTTTTCCCCTCCTGACTCCAGCTGACATCATCAACAAGGCCCAGGGCTAAGCCTCGTTCTAAACCAAGTGACAGAGCAACAGTCCCGTACATAAACATACAGACGCTGACAGTCGTACCTGCACCAGGTATTCTCTGGAGAGAAGCGGCAGGCGGACATGTTCCATCAGGTGAGCCAGGTGCTCCTGCCGGACATCTTTATCATGGTTGACCCAAGCTATCACCGCCTCAAAGACCTACACAACGAAGGACACAGACACGCTTTAATCAATCACAGGTACAATGATTAGGTTTGTGCCACCTGAGCTTGGTGTGTGTGTTCATACCTTCTCCTCTGTGGGGATGGTGAGCTTGTCGCTGGCAATCAGGCTGGACACTTGCTCCATTCCCAAATTGAGGAACTCTTCACTCCCGACCACCTCGGTGAAATGTTGCTCTGTCATGAAGAAACTACTTTTACAAACTGCAGATGAATTTTAACAACTGTGTTTCGCAACATTTTCATTAATTAAACCTGCTCCCATTCTGTCTCACCCTCTGTCCCACATCCTCCAGCACACACACAAACCCAGCAGAGCATCACACACACGCACAGATACACACACACAAATAGTTTGAGTTTTGCACACACACCTGCGTAGCTGTTCGCCTGTGTGAGGAGCTGAGAGCAGGCGTGCAGGTCAGCAAAGGCTCGTATTCCCAGGCAGTTGGATGGATGAAGCTGAGAGCTCAGGAACTCACAACACGCTTTTTTCACCTCGTTCAGCTGGAGCAGGCCTGCTGCAGGCAGCAACGCCTGGTAAACACACACACAGAATGTCCTGCATTAAGGGGTGAAGGTTTTGGTAATGCACACGAATCAAACTAGGTTGGCCTTGTTGTGTTAACGCCAGGTTCGCCCAAAATTACCCATTTGTCACTGCTACAGTTTCCAATAGTAAGAAACAAAGCTGCACCCCATGTACATACCTAAATATGTTTACCATGTAATCATGTCACCATTGATCAAGTGAAATAAACAGTCATATTCCTTAAATTGATGCCAGCAACATCAATGTGATCACCAGCACGTTTCAGGTCGATTGAATAAGTATTCAGTAATGCTTCTGCTGAAAAGGCCTGATCTTTTGATGATAACTTCACTGTTTGGATGCTACTACAACAGTTCTAAAGATTCACAGCTATTCAGATAATGTGAGTTTACCTGCACGTTATCCTCGGTGACCTGGATCTCCGCCGTGTAGATGTAGTCTACGAGCAGGCCCAGAGTCCAGCCGTCCATCTCTTTTATCCTCACTCGTTTCGCCCTGCTCTCGGCCATCTCACCTGTTGGTACACACGGGTTTGACATCCATTACTACTAAACAACAACGACATAAACACAGCATGCAAAGATCCTGCCAGATGTCCAGCTATGGATGGAGTAATGTCCTCCTCACCTGTGAACATGGCGTGGAAGTATGGGCTCCCAGCAGCCAGAACCACCCTGTGAGCAGCGATCTCTACATCCTCCGCCACTATGGTCACGTCACACAACAAGCTCTGGCTGCATGTCAGAGATTGAGACACGAAAGGTTAAAGTTTAAATTGGCGGCAGCGAGAAGGTTTAGGGATGAATAAAACAGCAAAGAACTGCATCACCTGCGCAGCTCGTTCATGACTTTGAACGCCTTCCTCATGTGCCGAGGGTTGAGAGTGACAGGACCTTGTCTCTCGACTCCATCTTCTTTGTCCAGAGCGTGTGGACAAAGTCTTGTGCACCTGAGAGGGACAGTGCCGATACATATACATGAGGCAAGCACACAAACATGCACACACATTAACAGAAAGAAATATTTAGATTGTTATGCTGCCCGTGACTAAGGGTGGACAGTGCTTTCACAAAAAGCAACAAGGTGACCTGATATATGAATATAGCTGTTGGTCATCCATCTCTAAAGAAGGAACTGTAGCACCTTTAGTTCAAAATACTTTGTGAACAGATTTAGAAGGTAAAACTGCATATTGTTTATTTCTCTCTATTGGTATCCAGCCATGCAGGTAGTTTTGGTTTTGTTTGTCCAATTTTAGGATATTTGTTTGAGATTTCGGCCTCCACAGCAATAAAATTGAGATAAGTGGATTGTCTTCTCTTGCAGTGCTCACAGCATCACAACGCCAAGAGGAACTGTATGTCATCAAATATCTTATATAATTATTAAATATGTCATTTGGGTGAACCCACACTTACGCGTTAACTGGATCTTTGTTCAGTGTGTCCTAAACACCTGTCAGCCAATCAGAAACAAGTATTTTCCTTTATTTCTATCAGTTAAAAAGACTATGGTGTGTCACAACAGGATGGCTCAGTTTGATTAGCAGCTTTTTTTCTTTAAAAGGAAAGCAACTGAGTTTGCAACACAGAGAATCAGTTCACCAAATTACAAAATATTTTTGTTTATAGAATATTTGTAACATCTGAACGGTTTATTAGTTGAGATTCAACAACTGGTTCACAAACATTTTTTTGGTATCACACCACTGTGGTGAAGGTTCAGATCAGTTTAGGCAAAAGAAACATCTTGGTCATGTTCATGAATTGTCACATACACTCCAAAAAAAACATCTACAGACAAAGCAAAACATGTCTGTAGGCGGACTATCCAAATCAAGTGCTACCTATTTATTGTTCCATTTACCTCTAGAGGTTTCTATCCAGGTGGATTTGTCTTCATCTTCTGAGGCTTTTGCTTTGTTTCCACTACAATGTAATACTTTTTACAGCAGACAATGGGTCATTGTGAAGAGAGACGTTGCTGTTGTGTGTTGTCTGTTGTGTAAATACCATTTTTCAATGCTGTGAGTGCAAAAAGTGACATGGGAAATATTAGAAACCACCTCTCAATATACTACACTTCAACAGCACCACTGGCCTGCAATATTTCTAGGATATAACATTTTAGGAGTACCTAATAGACTGGCTACTATCGATGCCCCACTTCCATCATATGAGTTCATATATAAACTTTTATTTCGCAGTTAGCATTAAGTAAAGACCCAACTCAACCACATCTCATATGCTGGAATAATACTACCCTGCCCTTACTTTTATGTGTGAAAACTGTTTGAGGTAATCAACATTTAGGAATATGGACCAACTGAACTCCATAAACTAAAAATTAGTTTCATCAGATGAGGATCACAACATGAGCCACAGTGGAGCTGAGAGGCCTGCATGATAAATCATTAAATTATTATTTACAATAAAAAGACAACAAACACATGACCCAGGGACAGGCCCAATGAAGTGTCCAATCCGACCCACTGGAAAAGTAGTAGTACGTAAAAAGTAGTAAGTAGTACTAAAAAAGTTAAATACTGAATTGTTCAGTTCTGAAAAGACGTGACTGAACATTTTGTCTGTAAGTTGTACTGCACATGTAACGGCAGTGGACCGACTGAATGTGGAAAAACATATTGTTGACAGGCTGTTCTGTAAATGAATGGTTCACTAATTGTAAAAGGGAAACCTTTGGAGGTGTTGTTATGCAAAATAATATTCCTGGTCCGGCCTATTTGAGCTCAAATTGGGTTGTCTGAAGCCCCTAAGAGAAGTTTGACAGCCCCCTCTAGAGACTTACATCTCCCTGCATCACATTATAAACTTCTAGAAAAACTCCTTTTAGTCACTGGAAAGTGTATTCAGCAAAACTGGATCAAAACTTTTCCACCAAGTCTTGTAGGAAGATTTTAAACATCCTACTACATGAATGTTGACAAGCTGTGGTAAATATGAACTATTCCTGAAGGCTTGGACACACTCTAAAGGGTCTGCTAAATACTAAATGTAATGTAACATACCTGCACAGCTGAACTATTTGCTCCTAATGAAATCCTCATAGAACAACATTTATTTATTTTAACACGATTACGTGACGTGGCTTTTTGTTGCTAATATGTGCCTGTGTTTTTAATTGAATTATTATTTATCATCATTGTCAGACTCTTCAACACCAGCATGACCTAATGCAGCACTGTTACATTTAAATTTACTGTTATATACAGACCTATATGTGCACGATACAAATGATCCAACATGCAGATCATATACTTGAAAAGGTGTATATATAACTTTTTATTTTAGTTTTCCTTTTCTTATTTATGAGTATTTTATCATCCACTGTGTGCGTGAGCTATCTTATATCGTACAATCATTATTTTTCAGCCTTTTTATGTATTTTTTAGTGTTGTGTGAGCAGTCTGGCTGTTCTGAGTGGAGGGTTCTGATATTGTGTATTTCTGTGTTTAAAATAATAAAAAGTGGTTGTTTTTTTAAGAATTTAAAGTACCTCAGCATTGTGGATGTACTCAGGAATTTCCACCACACAAGTGTCACATCTTAACATATAAATATACTGCTCAAAATCACGTGGTCCTTGTTTTCTGTCACAAACACACCCACACACACATGGCTAATATAGCGCTTAACACATACATATCACCATAAACATAACACCTCAATAAATCATAACATTATAACCCCGCCTATTCCTTCACCACCATCATCACCACCACCCTCCACCACCTCCACCTCCAAGTCTGCAGCGGGCAGGCTCGGTGTCAGTCCCCGGGTATCAGTGACCGGTCCCCCCGGTCAGTGAGCAGCCAACCCCGGCTGGCCGCTGTCTCTGTCAATGCGGCACCATCAGTCAAGCAGCCTCTGGGAAACGTCAACACACACACACACACGCAGGCACACGCTCACACACACACACTTACAGCGGATGACTGTCCATGATTCCGGTGTTTTTCAGAGGCTGAAAACTTGGCCCAGCGGCATGCACCATTCCATATCCACAATGTCGTCTTTAAAGGGTCTAAATCCGAGCGTGAATCACGGCGATCATCTGTCCAGAGGCGGGGAGACGGGCTGGCGGCAGCCCCATTAAATCAGCCCGTTTCATATAAATACACAGCCCCGACTGCGGTGACACTCAGTGCAAAACACGTTGCGATTCAACCCGGCTGTTGTACCCTGCGGACTGCTTCTTCTGTCGGCTCCCTCCCCAATCCCACCCCCCGCAAAAAAGACGCGCAGGAACGGAGCCAAGCGCAGCGTCAAAACGGGTTTGTTTGGATGTTCTCTCGTCTCCTCTTGTCTCCTGGGTGTATCTGGGTGCGAGAGGCAGGACGGACAAGGCTACCTGTTATTTTCCAATCGCTGATTAAAACGCACAAACAAGGACATGACTGCAAAGACGGTCCTCTGAGCAGCCAAGGCGTCCCACAAGAAAGCACTGTCTCCCTCTAGCTGTGGAAGACTGACCGGGGGACGCGCTGGACATGATAATAATACTAATATTCACAGTAAATATATATATATATATATTTTGCTCTTTTAGGCAGTGTTACAGCAGCCAATTCACAAAAACACACAAAACATGTATCAATAAAGAGACAAATAATGTCAAATAACACATACACATAGAAATAAGATTTTTTTTAAAAGCCCAAAACACCAAAATATTTAGCTTTAATGTGTACTAAACATACACTGTACAATGATAGTACTGTACATTAATAGTGGGTATTGTTATTTATAGGTCAGTAAGGGACTAATTGTATTTACTAATATTTACTAATTGTACATTCAATATACATTTACGCTGAGAGGAAGAGACCTGTTATAATCCAGGATTAAGATCAATTTGACTTGCTGTCATATTTTTTCCCCACACAGTCTTGATTCTGTAACTCCCATGTATGCATATCTCATGTGTAACCCTCAAAACACCAAGAAGCGTAACTGTTGCCATGGCGTTAACCAATGTGGAGGCCAATAAACATAATTATGACTTAGTATCTCATAATTTTGACTTAATAAGTCAAAACTCTGATATATTTCACAATTTTGACTCGTTATCTCAAACTTTAATATCAAAGTCGACTCACGTTCACACAATTTAAATTTTGTATCTTATAACCCTCAGGACCCCAAGAGGAATAGTTGTTGCCAAGGCAATAACCAATGGGGTGCTAATAAACAATAATTATGACTTATTATCTCACAATTCTGATGACTTATCCCATAACTCATAACTCTTGGTAGCTTAAAACTAAGAAATATTTTCCGGTATCTCATGACTTTGACATCATATATTATCATTTTGGCTTCATATCTCATAATTATTCTGGTAATTGAAGAGACTCATGAATCTCATGATTTTTGCTGATCATTATCCTTAAACCATGACTCAGGATGTTCTAATTAAGACTCGTACATTTGTGTATAATGCATAGTATTTCACATGTTTCTCTCTTTTCAGTAATAAATTTGCTTCTATGATGTAAAAACTCAACAAGAGGATGCATAACAAGGGTTTACACAAACAGCACAACTACATTATCTCAATCAGAAAATGTATGAAAAGAAGCAAAGGGGAGTCCATTTGGAGTTCTGCAAATGCAATAATAAACCCATGGTCCCCCTGTTTTCTCGTGCCAAGACCACAGACCCGTGTTTTGTAGAAAAGCTTTGTCCCTGGAGCCCATCTGTGAAGATTTGTGTCTGGCTGTACTGTCAGTGGACGGGCGATAGCTGTGAAACTGGGGAGAACAAGTCTGTTATGGTGTGAAGACAGTGAATACATTAAAGACAGCAGGCTGTCAGGAGGCTCAGTCATGACTGATCTGATTTCATACGAACGTGACGAGGAATTAAAGCTGTCAGCAGATTATTTTTTCTGACTCATAATGACAAGAATATACTTTAATATTTAATGTAAATACACAGACATTTCTAGTTATCATCACAGTGACTCAAACACGCATGGGCATGTTTGGTGGTTTAATACTCCAGTGATTTAATATAAAGTTTGGCTATTTGTGAGAGACAGATTAAAATAAAGAATGGTCTTTAGTTTTAGTCCTAAACATTAGTAATACAGCTTACACTGTAAAAAACAAGAAGGGTAAAAAGGATAGCTGTCGTTGGCAGAATTTTAATGTAATAATTAATGTACAATAATAAATGAAATAACATGCAATGATATTACTGTTTGCTTTTATTTCCCAGCACTGACTTATGTAAATGAATGAATTTTTATTGATTGAGGTTTTATTTTAAACTGTCTTCACTGTCTGAGCGCTCCTCCCCATGACTGATAAGCTCATCTTCATGCGTAAAATTGGTGGAGTTAAATACAACAGAAAGAGAAGATGAACCTTGTCTACAAAACATCAAAGTGCATTAAGGGTCCAGAACAGATTCAAAATACTCAAATTTTATTTATTTTTTTACAGTAAAAAAAGTTGAAAACAGAAATATTTACATTAATCAAAATACTGAAAAAAGTTGAAATAAAACTATCAATGTAATGATTTCCCCACAGAAAACTGTTACTCGGTCACGTTTCACTGTACTTCCTGTACGTTTGATGAACGCAGGCATGTTTTTCCAGTTCTGTTGCGATCTCAAGCCGGCTGCAGCTAACTTGCAGAGTTCAACACTATAATGTGACTGCGACTGTATGGTGTGTTAGTTTGGTTTTAAAGGGGCCGGAGGCAGACTGGCAGAGGCTTGCTCCAGAAAGGCCAGTGGTCCAGTTGGAGGGAGGTCTGAGGGTTTGCGGTGTTGAACGCTCACATCTTCGAGAACTTGTTGCCAGTGGTGCAGTTTGGACAAGTGTTTCTGGACCAGTAATTCTTTCCTCTGCAGCTCATTACGTAACTCTGACACATCCTGAAGTGAGAAAAACAATGTACGTGAGAAGAGAGAAGGCACATTAACAAACAGAGAGAGATAAATAAGACGTAAACACTGACGGCGTGTCACAAAGTTTGGGATCTTCAAGAGATTGTTTTGTGCCTACACAGATAAGCTCGTGAGCAGTGAAATTGAAAGAGAGACACTTTAAAACTGTCCAAACAAGAGAGAATAGGAGTCGGTATAATAATTTACCTCTTTCACCACCTGCTCCGGTTTCTGCACAGATAACTGAAGCCTCTTCTGTAAGAAGAAGCACTCTGTCTGTCGAGCCACGTCCAAGAACTTTTGTATGCACTGGTCAACACCTGCAAATCAATGAATAAAAAGATATACACCGATACACAGATTACAATATGAGATGAACAGCAACTAAAAGAAATCAAAGGCTTTATTCACCTGTTCGGATCTCCTCCTGGTCAGTTCCATTTACGTAGTCTTGGCTTACCAGAGATGCAAAACATGCCTGAAGAATAAACACAAAAGAGAGGTTTAAAATCCTGATCCTTTTTGAGTACAGGTGCCTCACTGGATTAATACCAATGACAAGCAGTGACAGGCGCTAAACCAGGCTACGGAGGGAGTATTGAGAGTGGAGCATCACAGAGACGTGGCTGAACGAACTCTGGACAGCGGTCAACTTGTGAGAGCAGACAGAAGAGGACAGACAGGAAAGCGGGGAGAGAAAGGGGAAACAAGAATCTGTCTAGCCTAAGTAACTGGGAAGAGAAACATCCTGAGGGACAGCATGAACACGGGTTTCCCTGACATATGCCTCATAGTCTGGATCATGATAAAATGGTTAATTTTTCTGGGAAACACTGTTGAATGACACCAGCTCTGGCCTAAACAGTCAAATTAATGGTCAAACTATTTTTGAACATACATGTATATTTTAAGTTGCAAAATCCTGCGTGGCTCAAGTATGCTGACCTCTGAACATTAATACTGTTTTTGACACTAATGTGCTGCTGTAACAGTCTTCACTCACTCTTCTGGGAAAGATTTTGGAAACCTCTGGGATTAGGATTGGGGTCAGGGGCTCTGTGCACGAGGGACAAAGATGCCATCTCTATCTGCTGGAAATCCCAGCAGCCAAAAATGCTGCATTCAAGGGCAGCTTTCAGTTTTGTGCACTGTGATCTGAAATTCAGTTGGAACAACTTGTCCATTTTAAATCTGAACACTAGTACACTTGCACAGACTGTTACAGCTGATGTGTGTTTTGTTTTTTTTTCTCAGTTATTCCAGTTAGCAGAGTTCTGTCTCAGGGAGGAGAGCTGAACCTAATGAGCTAGCAATTTAGCATTAGCTAATTCACGTTAGCGTCTACAGACCAGAGTTTATTTTTAGATGATTCACTCAACAAAGACGTGATGAACAAAGAAAGGTTTTCAAAGCCTTGTGGCGTGCGACTGTCGTATCTTAGCAACACTTTAGCTCTACGTCTAACGTTGCTAATCGCAGTTAGCACGCACGGCTAACGGACGCTAGCACGTTAGCCTCTTACCTCGAAAGAAGCCTCCAGCTCATCCACCAGCGTGTTGGTCCCTTGGGGTCTGGTAGCGGTACCGGGGAAGCCAGGCTGGCCCGGTCCACCGGGACCGCCGACGGGATGAGCACCAGACGGCTGCTGACCGGAAAACATCCCGCTCATGGACGAGGCCATCTTTATCTGAATGCACAGAGCTAAGGCTTCTAACAGCTTTAGTGTTTACTTCCGCTGGATGTCACACTGTAAAGTTCCGACGGTGAGCTGATGTTATTAATTGCCACTTTCAATTGACGTTATATTACTGAAAACCGGTGCGTTTAATATCAAGAGTAAACGTTGTAAACCTTCAGGAATAATCAGCACAATCTGTAACAAAAGATGCTTGTCACACATGAACAAAGCATTATGAGGAGACAGCCATTTTCTTTTTCTCTTGTTGAAGCTACAGTCAGTTATTCAGTTCCAGTGGACCAACCAGCTTTTAATGAATACATCTATTTCAACCAGAAGAGACAAGTGAATGAAGTAAATCATTCATTGTTCATTATATAACTCTCTGACCCAATTTAAATACTATTTTGTTTAGTCTATTCTTTCTATATTGTGACATGTCAGAACTTTAGCAAACAGTGTTGATCACAGAGCTGTATATTAGTGCTCCAAAAAGTACACAACATTTAGACTTGTAAACATTTATTTCAGTATTTCTATGTCTGTGTGTGTGTGTATATATATATATATATATATAGCAAAAATAAGACACATAAATATACTATAGGACTTCTCATACAGGCATGCAAAACAGTCAGTATGTTCTTCAGTTCTAAACACGAACCACTGGAAACGAATAGTCTCCCACATGTTTTGCAAATATGAACCTTCTTGCCTGCATCTTAGAGGTTTTTTCCAAACATTGCAAAGGTCTCTCACTTGTGTTGGCTCTTCTCGTGGACTGTAAAAATCACCACTACGTGTGAAAGGTGCCATGATTTGTGAGTTAACAGCTATTGACCTGTATATATGTTCATGTGCTTTTTGAAGTCAGATATGGTGCAGGATGTTTTCTTACACATGTTGCAGCGTATGGCCTCTCATATGTGTGCTGCTGTGTGTTTTTTCAAATGTGTCAGACATTTGAATCTTTTCTCACACATGTTGCAGACATGTGGCATCTCACCTGTGTGGCATCTCAGATGTTTTTTCAAATCTGACAGGCAAATGAATCTTTTCCCACAGATCTTGCAGAGGTACGGCCTCTCATCCATGTGGGTGCGTCTAATGTGGAGATTCAAGCTATCGCTCCGTGCAAAAGATCTCTCACATGTTTTTCAAACATACGGCTTCTCACCTGTGTGGGTTCTTTCATGCTCTTTCAATGTGCAATTGCTACTAAAACCTTTCCCGCAGGTTTTGCAAATGTGTGGGTTCTCACCCCTGTGAATTCTCTTATGTACTTTGAATGACATAATGTTAATGAATCTCTTCCCACAGGTGTTACAAATGTACGGATTCTTATCTGTGTGGATGCGTCTGTGTACTGTCAAGTAACAAGCCTGTTTGAAAGCTTTCCCACATGTTTTGCAAATATATGGCTTCTCATCTGTGTGACGTCTCTCATGCCGTTTTAATTGGTCAATTCTAGCAAATGTTTTCCCGCAGGTGCTGCAAAGGTACGGCTTTTCAGCACTGTGTACTCTCATGTGTCTCAGGAGGTCTGACTTATACCTATAATCCTTTCCACAAGTGTTACATTTAAAAGGCAATTTGTGAATATTCCTGTCAGCCCCTGACAAGTTAGGGTTGCAGACAATGTTACTGTGACTTTTGTTTTCATATTGTTGACTGTTTTGTTCTGATTCTACATCTCTAGTAGAGTCTTCATGCTTGTATCCTTTCTGATCTTGGCTCTCAGCTGAATAAAAGTTGTTCAACAGCAGCTGGTGGTCACTTTCAGGTTCTGGTTCATCGTGGTCCCTTTCCTCATCAGTAGGAGTCACCACAAAGGTATTCACCTCCACCCTCAGCTGAACCTCCTCTCCCTCCTGACTGGTGCAGAGTTCCTCCTGTTCCTCTTTAATCTGTACAGGCTCTGGGTCCTCTTGGTCCAGACTGGAGCTCCTCTCCTGGTTACAGAGCTGCTGGTCAGTGAGAACCTCCTCCGCTTCCTCCTTACGGACATGTTGCTGTTGGAGATCTGAAGGGACAGAGAACAAAAGGAATATGATACTACCGTGATGAAATGCAGACATGCGAGTAAATTAGTAGCAGTAACGTTACTGATGAATCTAACGACTGTGATTATAAATGATTAACTAGTAAAGGTTTTACACACCTATCCTGTGTAACTTTATTTCAGGTTTCCAAACGACAGCCAGCAGTTTGCGCTGACGATAGATCTCTTCTTCGTACTCGACGATAGTTTTTTGAAACACTCCAAATATTTCTTCAGCAGCAGCAGTTAGTCGCTCGTTGACAAACTCTCTCAAACACTCAACTGAAGACATTGTTGCTAAATTACAGATTAAATTATTAACTGTGTCACCGCGACAATACCGTCTTCCACTTCATTCAATAACGAACTACTGTTAGTGTTCCGTTTACTTCCGCTGGATGTCACACTGTTAAGTTCCGACGGTGAATGAGCTGAAGTTATTAACGTTCCGCTTTGAGTTGATGTTATTTTATTGAAAACTGGTGCGTTTAATATCAAGAGTAAACGTTGAAACTTTCAGGAATAATCAGCACAATCTGTAACAAAAGCTGTTTGCTGATCACACATGAACAAAGCATTATGAGGAGACAGCCATTTTCTTTTTCTCTTGTTGAAGCTACAGTCAGTTATTCAGTTCCAGTGGACCAACCAGCTTTTAATGAATACATCTATTTCAACCAGAAGAGACAAGTGAATGAAGTAAATCATTCATTGTTCATTATATAACTCTCTGACCCAATTTGAATATCATTTTGTTTAATCCATTC
Source organism: Nibea albiflora (assembly GCA_014281875.1). Classification (NCBI taxonomy): domain Eukaryota; kingdom Metazoa; phylum Chordata; class Actinopteri; family Sciaenidae; genus Nibea; species Nibea albiflora. The sequence goes on along the minus strand of CM024789.1, from coordinate 9,610,610 downwards.
TTTCTATATTGTGACATGTCAGAACTTTAGCAAACAGTGTTGATCACAGAGCTGTATATTAGTGCTCCAAAAAGTACACAACATTTAGACTTGTAAACATTTATTTCAGTATTTCTATGTCTGTGTGTGTGTATAGTGTACAGTATAAAACAGCAAAAATAAGACATAAATATACTATAGGACTTCTCCTATGGTCATACAAAACAGTCAGTAAGTGACTTCTACAGTTCTGAACATGAACCACTGGAAATGAAGTCTCCCACATGTTTTGCAAATACAAACCTTCTTGCCTGCATCTGTAAATTAGCAGTGCTCCAAAAAGTACACAACATTCAGACTTTGTAAACATTTATTTCAGTATGTGTGTATGTATGTGTATACAAATTGCAAATACAAACCTTCTTGCCTGCATCTTAGAGATTTTGCCAAACATCGCAAAGATCTCTGTTGCAGCGTATGGCCTCTCATATGTGTGTTGCTGTGTGTTTTTTCAATTGTGTTAGAAATTTGAATCTTTTCTCACACACGTTGCAGACATGTGGCATCTCACCTGTGTGGCATCTCAGATGTTTTTTCAAATCTGACAGGCAAATGAATCTTTTCCCACAGATCTTGCAGAGGTACGGCCTCTCATCCATGTGGGCGCGTCTAATGTGGAGATTCAAGTTATTTCTCCCTGCAAAAGATCTCTCACATGTTTTGCAAGTATACGGCTTCTCACCTGTGTGGGTTCTTTCATGCGCTTTCAATGTGGCATTGCTACAAAAACTTTTCCTACAGGTTTTGCAAATGTGTGGGTTCTCAACTGCGTGAATTCTCTTATGTACTTTGAATGATATAATGTTAATGAATCTCTTCCCACAGGTGTTACAAATGTACGGATTCTTATCTGCATGGATGCGTCTGTGTACTGTCAAGAGACAATCCCGATTGAAAGCTTTCCCACATGTTTTGCAAATATACGGCTTTTCACCTGAGTGACGTCTCTCATGCTGTTTTAATTTGTCATTTCTACTATATGTTTTCCCGCAGATGCTGCAAAGGTATGGCTTTACAGCACTGTGTACTATCATGTGTCTCAGAAGATATGACTTACGCCTAAAATCCTTTCCACAAGTGTTACATTTAAAAGGCAATTTGTGAATATTCCTGTCAGCCTCTGACAAGTTAGGGTTGCAGACAATGTTACTGTGACTTTTGTTTTCATATTGTTGACTGTTTTGTTCTGATTCTACATCTCTAGTAGAGTCTTCATGCTCGTATCCTTTCTGATCTTGGCTCTCAGCTGCATAAAAGTTGTTCAATGGCAGCTGGTGGTCACTTTCAGGTTCTGGTTCATCGTGGTCCCTTTCCTCATCAGTAGGAGTCACCACAATGGTATTCACCTCCACCTCCACCTTCAGCTGAAGCTCCTCTCCCTCCTGACTGGTGCAGAGTTCCTCCTGTTCCTCTTTAATCTGTACAGGCTCTGGGTCCTCTTGGTCCAGACTGGAGCTCCTCTCCTGGTTACAGAGCTGCTGGTCAGTGAGAACCTCCTCCTCTTCCTCCTCACAGACATGTTGCTGTTGGAGATCTGGAAGGACAGAGAACAAAAGGAATATGATACTACTGTGATGAAATGCAGACATGCGAGTAAATTAGTAGCAGTAACGTTACTGATTAATCTAACACATATGATTATAAATGATTAACTAGTAAAGGTTTTACACACCTATCCTGTGTAACTTTATTTCAGGTTTCCAAACGACAGCCAGCAGTTTGCGCTGACGATAGATCTCTTCTTCGTACTCGACGATAGTTTTTTGAAACACTCCAAATATTTCTTCAGCAGCAGCAGTTAGTCGCTCGTTGACAAACTCTCTCAAACACTCAACTGAAGACATTGTTGCTAAATTACAGATTAAATTATTAACTGTGTCACCGCGACAATACCGTCTTCCACTTCATTCAATAACGAACGACTGTTAGTGTCCCGTTTACTTCCGCTGGATGTCACACTGTAAAGTTCCGACGGTGAATGTGCTGAAGTTACAAAGTTCCGCTTTGAGTTTATGGTATTTTGTTGAAAACCGGTGCGTTTAATATCACGAGTAAACGTTGAAACTTTCAGGAATAATCAGCACAATCTGTAACAAAAGATGCTTGTCACACATGAACAAAGCATTATGAGCAGACAGCCATTTTCTTTTTCTCTTGTTGAAGCTACAGTCAGTTATTTGGTTACAGTGGACCAACCAGCTTTTAATGAATACATCTATTTCAACCAGAAGAGACAAGTAAATTAAGTAAAGATCATTGTTCATTATATAACTCTCTGACCCAATTTGAATACAATTTTGTTTAGTCTATTCTTTCTATATTGTGACATGTCAGAACTTTAGCAAACACTGTTGATCACAGAGCTGTATATTAGTGCTCCAAAAAGTACACAACATTCAGACTTTGTAAACATTTATTTCAGTATTTCTATGTCTATATATATAAATATATACATATATATATAAACAAACATACATATTATGTATAAAAAAATTTACACAAAATTCAATTTGCTAATTCAGCTATAAATCAGACACGTACAGTATAAAACAGCAAAAATAAGATACATAAATATACTATAGGACTTCTCCTATAGTCATACAAAACAATGAGTTCTCCAGTTCTATTTATTTCAGTATGTCTGTCGGTGTGCGCGTGTGTATGAAACATACATCATGTATAAAAAACATTTCACAAATTCAGATAATTCAATTTGCTAATTCAGCTATAAATCAGACACAGTGAAGTAGTGTACAGTATAAAATAGCAAAAATAAGACACATTCATGTACAACAGGACTTCTCATACAGGCATACAAAACAGTCAGTATGTTCTTCAGTTCTAAACACGAACCACTGGAAACGAATAGTCTCCCACATGTTTTGCAAATATGAACCTTCTTGCCTGCATCTTAGAGGTTTTTCCAAACATTGCAAAGGTCTCTCACTTGTGTTGGCTCTTCTCGTGGACTGTAAAAATCACCACTACGTGTGAAAGGTGCCATGATTTGTGAGTTAACAGCTATTGACTTGTATATATGTTCATGTGCTTTTTGAAGTCAGATATGGTGCAGGATGTTTTCTTACACATGTTACAGCGTATGGCCTCTCATATGTGTGCTGCTGTGTGTTTTTTCAAATGTGTCAGACATTTGAATCTTTTCTCACACATGTTGCAGGCATGCGGCATCTCACCTGTGTGGCATCTCTGATGGCTTCTCAAATCTGACAGGCAAACTAATCTTTTCCCACAGATATTGCAAAGGTACGGCCTCTCATTAGTGTGGACGCGTCTAATGTGGAGATTCAAGCAATCGCTCCGTGCAAAAGATCTCTCACATGTTTTGCAAACATACGGCTTCTCACCTGTGTGGGTTCTTTCATGCTCTTTCAATGTGCCACTGATACGAAAACTTTTCCCGCAGGTTTTGCAAATGTATGGCTTCTCACCCGTGTGAATTTTCTTATGTACTCTGAATGATATAATGTTAATGAATCTCTTCCCACAGGTGTTACAAATGCACGGATTCCTATCTGTGTGGATGCGTCTGTGTAGTGTCAAGTAACAAGCCCGTCTGAAAGCTTTCCCACATGTTTTGCAAATATATGGCTTCTCATCTGAGTGACGTCTCTCATGCTGTTTTAATTTGTCATTACTATTAAATGTGTTCCCGCAGGTGCTGCAAAGGTACGGCTTTACAGTACTGTGTACTATCATGTGTCTCAGGAGGTCTGACTTATACCTATGATCCTTTCCACAAGTGTTACATTTAAAAGGTTTTCGAATATTCCTGTCAGCCTCTGACAAGTTAGGGTTGCAGACAATGTTACTGTGACTTTTGTTTTCATATTGTTGACTGTTTTGTTCTGATTCTACATCTCTAGTAGAGTCTTCATGCTCGTATCCTTTCTGATCTTGGCTCTCAGCTGAATAAAAGTTGTTCAACGGCAGCTGGTGGTCACTTTCAGGTTCTGGTTCATCGTGGTCCCTTTCCTCATCAGTAGGAGTCACCACAAAGGTATTCACCTCCACCTTCAGCTGAAGCTCCTCTCCCTCCTGACTGGGTGCAGAGTTCCTCCTGTTCCTCTTTAATCTGTACAGGCTCTGGGTCCTCTTGGTCCAGACTGGAGCTCCTCTCCTGGTTACAGAGCTGCTGGTCAGTGAGAACCTCCTCCTCTTCCTCCTTACGGACATGTTGCTGCTGGGGATCTGGAGGGACAGAGAACAAAAGGAATATGATACTACTGTGATGGAGAAGAGGAAATGCAGACATGCGAGTAAATTAGTAGCAGTAACGTTACTGATGAATCTAACACATATGATTATAAACGATTAACTAGTAAAGATTTTACGCACCTATCCTGTGCAACTTTATTTCAGGTTTCCAAACGACAGTCAGCAGTTTGTGCTGACGATAGATCTCTTTTTCATACTCAACGATTTTTTAAATGTTTTTTTTGAAAAACTCCAAATATTTCTTCGGCAGCAGCAGTTAGTCGCTCATCGACAAACTCTCTCAAACACTCAACCGAAGACATTGTTGCTGAATCCCAAATTAAATAATTAACTGTGTCACCGCTACAATACCATCTTCCACTTCATTCAATATGAATCTCTTCCCACAGGTGTTACAAATGCACAGCTTCTTATCTGTGTGGATGCGATTGTGTACTGTCAAGTTATATCCGTGTGATCGCTTTCCCACATGTTGTGCAAATATATGGCTTCTCACCTGTGTGAAGTCTCTCATGCTGTTTTAATTTGTCATCTCTATTAAATGTTTTCCCGCAGATGCTGCAAAGGTACGGCTTTCCAACACTGTGTTCTCTCATGTGTCTCAGAAGATATGACTTATGCCTATAATCCTTTCCACAAGTGTTACATTTAAAAGGCGGTTTGTGAATATTACTGTCAGCCCCTGACAAGTTAGGGTTGCAGACAATGTCACTGTGACTTTTGTTTTCATATTGTTGACTGTTTTGTTCTGATTCTACATCTCTAGTAGAGTCTTCATGCTCGTATCCTTTCTGATCTTGGCTCTCAGCTGCATAAAAGTTGTTCAACAGCAGCTGGTGGTCACTTTCAGGTTCTGGTTCATCGTGGTCCCTTTCCTCATCAGTAGGAGTCAGCATACAGGTAGCAGCATCCACCTTCAGCTGAACCTCCTTCTCCCTCCTGACTGGTACAGAGTTCCTCCTGTTCCTCTATAATCTGGACAGGCTCTGGGTCCTCTTGGTCCAGACTGGAGCTCCTCTCCTGGTTACAGAGCTGCTGGTCAGTGAGAACCTCCTCCTCTTCCTCCTCACAGACATGTTGCTGTTGGAGATCTGGAGGGACAGAGAACAAAAGGGATATGATACTACTGTGATGGAGAAGAGGAAATGCAGACATGCGAGTAAATTAGTAGCAGTAACGTTACTGATGAATCTAACGACTGTGATTATAAATGATTAACTAGTAAAGGTTTTACACACCTATCCTGTGTAACTTTATTTCAGGTTTCCAAACGACAGCCAGCAGTTTGCGCTGACGATAGATCTCTTCTTCGTACTCGACGATAGTTTTTTTAAATACTCCAAATATTTCTTCAGCAGCAGCAGTTAGTCGCTCGTTGACAAACTCTCTCAAACACTCAACTGAAGACATTGTTGCTAAATTACAGATTAAATTATTAACTGTGTCACCGCGACAATACCGTCTTCCACTTCATTCAATAACGAACTACTGTTAGTGTTCCGTTTACTTCCGCTGGATGTCACACTGTTAAGTTCCGACGGTGAATGAGCTGAAGTTATTAACGTTCCGCTTTGAGTTGATGTTATTTTATTGAAAACTGGTGCGTTTAATATCAAGAGTAAACGTTGAAACTTTCAGGAATAATCAGCACAATCTGTAACAAAAGCTGTTTGCTGATCACACATGAACAAAGCATTATGAGGAGACAGTCATTTTCTTTTTCTCTTGTTGAAGCTACAGTCAGTTATTCAGTTCCAGTGGACCAACCAGCTTTTAATGAATACATCTATTTCAACCAGAAGAGACAAGTGAATGAAGTAAATCATTCATTGTTCATTATATAACTCTCTGACCCAATTTGAATATCATTTTGTTTAATCCATTCTTTCTATATTGTGACATGTCAGAACTTTAGCAAACAGTGTTGATCACAGAGCTGTATATTAGTGCTCCAAAAAGTACACAACATTTAGACTTGTAAACATTTATTTCAGTATTTCTATGTCTGTGTGTGTGTAGTGTACAGTATAAAACAGCAAAAATAAGACATAAATATACTATAGGACTTCTCCTATGGTCATACAAAACAGTCAGTAAGTGACTTCTACAGTTCTGAACATGAACCACTGGAAATGAAGTCTCCCACATGTTTTGCAAATACAAACCTTCTTGCCTGCATCTGTAAATTAGCAGTGCTCCAAAAAGTACACAACATTCAGACTTTGTAAACATTTATTTCAGTATGTGTGTATGTATGTGTGTACAAATTGCAAATACAAACCTTCTTGCCTGCATCTTAGAGGTTTTGCCAAACATCGCAAAGATCTCTGTTGCAGCGTATGGCCTCTCATATGTGTGTTGCTGTATGTTTTTTCAAATGTGTCAGACATTTGAATCTTTTCTCACACATGTTGCAGACATGTGGCATCTCACCTGTGTGGCATCTCAGATGTTTTTTCAAACCAGCTTTTAATGAATACATCCATTGTTCATTATATAACTCTCTGACCCAATTATATACAATTTTGTTTAGTCTATTCTTTCTATATTGTGACATGTCAGAACTTTAGCAAACAGTGTTGATCACAGAGCTGTATATTAGTGCTCCAAAAAGTACACAACATTCAGACTTTGTAAACATTTATTTCAGTATTTCTATGTCTATATATATATATATATATATAAACAAACATACATATTATGTATAGAAATTTTTTCACAAAATTCAATTTGCTAATTCAGCTATAAATTAGACACGTACAGTATAAAACAGCAAAAATAAGATACATAAATATACTATAGGACTTCTCCTATAGTCATACAAAACAATGAGTTCTCCAGTTCTATTTATTTCAGTATGTCTGTCGGTGTGCGCTTGTGTATGAAACATACATTATGTATAAAAAACATTTCACAAATTCAGATAATTCAATTTGCTAATTCAGCTATAAATCAGACACAGTGAAGTAGTGTACAGTATAAAACAGCAAAAATAAGACACATTCATGTACAACAGGACTTCTCATACAGGCATACAAAACAGTCAGTATGTTCTTCAGTTCTAAACACGAACCACTGGAAACGAATAGTCTCCCACATGTTTGGCAAATATGCCTGCATCTTAGAGGTCTTGTGTTGGCTCTTCTCGTGGACTGTAAAAATCACCACTACATGTGAAAGGTGCCATGATTTGTGAGTTAACAGCTATTGACCTGTATATATGTTCATGTGCTTTTTGAAGTCAGATATGGTGCAGGATGTTTTCTTACACATGTTACAGCGTATGGCCTCTCATATGTGTGCTGCTGTGTGTTTTTTCAATTGTGCCAGAGATCTGAATCTTTTCTCACACATGTCGCAGGCATACAGCAACGCACCACTGTGGATTCTCTGATGGCTTTTCAATTCTGCCAGGCAAACAAATCTTTTCCCACAGATATTGCAAAGGTACGGCCTCTCATTAGTGTGAGCGCGTCTAATGTGGAGATTCAAGCAATCCCTCCGTGCAAAAGATCTCTCACATGTTTTGCAAGTATACGGCCTCTCACCTGTGTGGGTTCTTTCATGCTCTTTCAATGCGCCACTCATACGAAAACTTTTCCCGCAGGTTTTGCAAATGTATGGCTTCTCACCCGTGTGAATTTTCTTATGTACTTTGAATGATATAATGTTAATGAATCTCTTCCCACAGGTGTTACAAATGCACGGATTCCTATCTGTGTGGATGCGTCTGTGTAGTGTCAAGTAATAAGCCTGTCTGAAAGCTTTCCCACATGTTTTGCAAATATATGGCTTCTCATCTGAGTGACGTCTCTCATGCTGTTTTAATTTGCCATTACTATTAAATGTGTTCCCGCAGGTGCTGCAAAGGTACGGCTTTACAGTACTGTGTACTATCATGTGGCTCAGGAGGTCTGACTTATACCTATAATCCTTTCCACAAGTGTTACATTTAAAAGGTTTTCGAATATTCCTGTCAGCCCCTGACAAGTTAGGGTTGCAGACAATGTTACTGTGACTTTTGTTTTCATATTGTTGACTGTTTTGTTCTGATTCTACATCTCTAGTAGAGTCTTCATGCTCGTATCCTTTCTGATCTTGGCTCTCAGCTGCATAAAAGTTGTTCAACGGCAGCTGGTGGTCACTTTCAGGTTCTGGTTCATCGTGGTCCCTTTCCTCATCAGTAGGAGTCACCACAAAGGTATTCACCTCCACCTTCAGCTGAAGCTCCTCTCCCTCCTGACTGGTGCAGAGTTCCTCCTGTTCCTCTTTAATCTGTACAGGCTCTGGGTCCTCTTGGTCCAGACTGGAGCTCCTCTCCTGGTTACAGAGCTGCTGGTCAGTGAGAACCTCCTCCTCTTCCTCCTTACGGACATGTTGCTGCTGGGGATCTGGAGGGACAGAGAACAAAAGGAATATGATACTACTGTGATGGAGAAGAGGAAATGCAGACATGCGAGTAAATTAGTAGCAGTAACGTTACTGATGAATCTAACACATATGATTATAAACGATTAACTAGTAAAGGTTTTACACACCTATCCTGTGCAACTTTATTTCAGGTTTCCAAACGACAGTCAGCAGTTTGTGCTGACGATAGATCTCTTTTTCATACTCAACGATTTTTTTTTTTTTTTTTTTGAAACACTCCAAATATTTCTTCAGCAGCAGCAGTTAGTCGCTCATCGACAAACTCTCTCAAACACTCAACCGAAGACATTGTTGCTGAATCCCAAATTAAATAATTAACTGTGTCACCGCTACAATACCATCTTCCACTTCATTCAATATGAATCTCTTCCCACAGGTGTTACAAATGCACAGCTTCTTATCTGTGTGGATGCGATTGTGTACTGTCAAGTTATATCCCTGTGTGAAAGCTTTCCCACATGTTGTGCAAATATATGGCTTCTCACCTGTGTGAAGTCTCTCATGCTGTTTTAATTTGTCATCTCTACTAAATGTTTTCCCGCAGATGCTGCAAAGGTACAACTTTCCAACACGGTGTTCTCTCATGTGTCTCAGAAGGTCTGACTTATGCCTATAATCCTTTCCACAAGTGTTACATTTAAAAGGCGGTATGTGAATATTACTGTCAGCCTCTGACAAGTTAGGGTTGCAGACAATGTCACTGTGACTTTTGTTTTCATATTGTTGACTGTTTTGTTCTGATTCTACATCTCTAGTAGAGTCTTCATGCTCGTATCCTTTCTGATCTTGGCTCTCAGCTGCATAAAAGTTGTTCAATGGCAGCTGGTGGTCACTTTCAGGTTCTGGTTCATCGTGGTCCCTTTCCTCATCAGTAGGAGTCAGCATACAGGTAGCAGCATCCACCTTCAGCACAACCTCCTCTCCCTCCTGACTGGTGCAGAGTTCCTTCTGTTCCTCTTTAATCTGTACAGGCTCTGGGTCCTCTTGGTCCAGACTGGAGCTCCTCTCCTGGTTACAGAGCTGCTGGTCAGTGAGAACCTCCTCCTCTTCCTCCTCACAGACATGTTGCTGTTGGAGATCTGGAGGGACAGAGAACAAAAGGGATATGATACTACTGTGATGAAATGCAGACATGCGAGTAAATTAGTAGCAGTAACGTTACTGATGAATCTAACACATGTGATTATAAATGATTAACTAGTAAAGGTTTTACGCACCTATCCTGTGTAACTTTATTTCAGGTTTCCAAACGACAGCCAGCAGTTTGCGCTGACGATAGATCTCTTCTTCGTACTCGACGATAGTTTTTTTAAATACTCCAAATATTTCTTCGGCAGCAGCAGTTAGTCGCTCGTTGACAAACTCTCTCAAACACTCAACTGAAGACATTGTTGCTTAATTACAGATTAAATCATTAACTGTGTCACCGTGACAATACCGTCTTCCACTTCATTCAATAACGTTGTGTGCTCAGAGCTAACGCTGCTAACGACTGTTAGTGTCCCGGTTACTTCCGCTGGATGTCACACTGTAAAGTTCCGACGGTGAATGAGCTGAAGTTACAAAGTTCCGCTTTGAGTTTATGGTATTTTGTTGAAAACTGGTGCGTTTAATATCAGGAGTAAACGTTGAAACTTTCAGGAATAATCAGCACAATCTGTAACAAAAGATGTTTGCTCATCACACATGAACAAAGCATTGTGAGCAGACAGCCATTTTTTTCTCTTGTTGAAGCTACAGTCAGTTATTCAGTTCCAGTGGACCAACCAGCTTTTAATGAATACATCTATTTCAATCAGAAGAGACAAGTGAATGAAGTAAAGATCATTGTTCATTATATAACTCTCTGACCCAATTTAAATACAATTTTGTTTAGTCTATTCTTTCTATATTGTGACATGTCAGAACTTTAGCAAACAGTGTTGATCACAGAGCTGTATATTAGTGCTCCAAAAAGTACACAACATTCAGACTTTGTAAACATTTATTTCAGTATTTCTATGTCTATGTCTATCATATATATATATATATATATATATATATATATATATATATATATATATATATATATATATATATATATATAAACAAACAAACAAACATACACATTATGTATAAAAAACATTTCACAAAATTCAATTTGCTAATTCAGCTATAAATTAGACACGTACAGTATAAAACAGCAAAAATAAGATACATAAATATACTATAGGACTTCTCCTATAGTCATACAAAACAATGAGTTCTCCAGTTCTATTTATTTCAGTATGTCTGTCGGTGTGCGCGTGTGTATGAAAACATACATTATGTATAAAAAACATTTCACAAATTCAGATAATTCAATTTGCTAATTCAGCTATAAATCAGACACAGTGAAGTAGTGTACAGTATAAAACAGCAAAAATAAGACACATTCATGTACAACAGGACTTCTCATACAGGCATACAAAACAGTCAGTATGTTCTTCAGTTCTAAACACGAACCACTGGAAACGAATAGTCTCCCACATGTTTGGCAAATATGAACCTTCTTGCCTGCATCTTAGAGGTCTTGTGTTGGCTCTTCTCGTGGACTGTAAAAATCACCACTACGTGTGAAAGGTGCCATGATTTGTGAGTTAACAGCTATTGACCTGTATATATGTTCATGTGCTTTTTGAAGTCAGATATGGCGCAGGATGTTTTCTTACACATGTTACAGCGTATGGCCTCTCATATGTGTGCTGCTGTGTGTTTTTTCAATTGTGCCAGAAATCTGAATCTTTTCTCACACATGTCGCAGGCATACGGCAACGCACCATTGTGGATTCTCTGATGGCTTTTCAATTCTGACAGGCAAACTAATCTTTTCCCACAGATATTGCAAAGGTACGGCCTCTCATTAGTGTGAGCGCGTCTAATGTGGACTTTCAAGGTACTTCTCTGTGCAAAAGATCTCTCACATGTTTTGCAAACATACGGCTTCTCACCTGTGTGGGTTCTTTCATGCTCTTTCAATGTGCCACTGATACGAAAACTTTTCCCGCAGGTTTTGCAAATGTGTGGCTTCTCACCCGTGTGAATTTTCTTATGTACTTTGAATGACATAATGTTAATGAATCTCTTCCCACAGGTGTTACAAATGTACGGATTCCTATCTGTGTGGATGCGTCTGTGTAGTGTCAAGTAATAAGCCAGTCTGAAAGCTTTCCCACATGTTTTGCAAATATACGGCTTCTCGTCTGTGTGACGTCTCTCATGCTGTTTTAATTTGTCATTTCTACTAAATGTTTTCCCGCAGGTGCTGCAAAGGTACGGCTTTTCAGCACTGTGTACTCTCATGTGTCTCAGAAGGTCTGACTTATACCTATGATCCTTTCCACAAGTGTTACATTTAAAAGCCGGTATGTGAATATTACTGTCAGCCTCTGACAAGTTAGGGTTGCAGACAATGTTACTGTGACTTTTGTTTTCATATTGTTGACTGTTTTGTTCTGATTCTACATCTCTAGTAGAGTCTTCATGCTCGTATCCTTTCTGATCTTGGCTCTCAGCTGCATAAAAGTTGTTCAACAGCAGCTGGTGGTCACTTTCAGGTTCTGGTTCATCGTGGTCCCTTTCCTCATCAGTAGGAGTCACCACAAAGGTATTCACCTCCACCTTCAGCTGAACCTCCTCTCCCTCCTGACTGGTGCAGAGTTCCTCCTGTTCCTCTTTAATCTGTACAGGCTCTGGGTCCTCTTGGTCCAGACTGGAGCTCCTCTCCTGGTTACAGAGCTGCTGGTCAGTGAGAACCTCCTCCTCTTCCTCCTTACGGACATGTTGCTGTTGGAGATCTGGAGGGACAGAGAACAGAATGAAAATGATACTACTGTGATGGTGAAGAGGAAATGCAGACATGCGAGTAAATTAGTAGCAGTAACGTTACTGATGAATCTAACGACTGTGATTATAAATGATTAACTAGTAAAGGTTTTACACACCTATCCTGTGTAACTTTATTTCAGGTTTCCAAACAGCCAGCAGTTTGTGCTGACGATAGATCTCTTTTTCGTACTCAACGATTTTTTTTTTTTTTTGAAAAACTCCAAATATTTCTTCAGCAGCAGCAGTTAGTTGCTCATCGACAAAGTCTCTCAAACACTCAACCGAAGACATTGTTGCTGAATCCCAAATTAAATAATTAACTGTGTCACCGCTACAATACTGTCTTCCACTTCATTCAATATGAATCTCTTCCCACAGGTGTTACAAATGCTACAGCTTCTTATCTGTGTGGATGTGTCTGTGTACTGTCAAGTTATATCCCTGTGTGAAAGCTTTCCCACATGTTGTGCAAATATATGGCTTCTCACCTGTGTGAAGTCTCTCATGCTGTTTTAATTTGTCATCTCTACTAAATGTTTTCCCGCAGATGCTGCAAAGGTACGGCTTTTCACCACTGTGTTCTCTCATGTGTCTCAGAAGGTCTGACTTATGCCTATAATCCTTTCCACAAGTGTTACATTTAAAAGGCGGTATGTGAATATTACTGTCAGCCCCTGACAAGTTAGGGTTGCAGACAATGTTACTGTGACTTTTGTTTTGTTCTGATTCTACATCTCTAGTAGAGTCTTCATGCTCGTATCCTTTCTGATCTTGGCTCTCAGCTGAATAAAAGTTGTTCAACAGCAGCTGGTGGTCACTTTCAGGTTCTGGTTTAACATGGTCCTTTTCCTCATCAGTAGGAGTCAGCATACAGGTAGCAGCATCCACCTTCAGCTGAACCTCCTTTCCCTCCTGACTGGTGCAGAGTTCCTCCTGTTCCTCTATAATCTGTACAGGCTCTGGGTCCTCTTGGTCCAGACTGGAGCTCCTCTCCTGGTTACAGAGCTGCTGGTCAGTGAGAACCTCCTCCTCTTCCTCCTTACGGACATGTTGCTGCTTGGAGATCTGGAGGGACAGAGAACAAAAGGGATATGATACTACTGTGATGGAGAAGAGGAAATGCAGACATGCGAGTAAATTAGTAGCAGTAACGTTACTGATGAATCTAACACATGTGATTATAAACGATTAACTAGTTAAGGTTTTACACACCTATCCTGTGTAACTTTATTTCAGGTTTCCAAACGATATCCAGCAGTTTGCGCTGACGATAGATCTCTTCTTCGTACTCGACGATAGTTTTTTGAAACACTCCAAATATTTCTTCAGCAGCAGCAGTTAGTCGCTCGTTGACAAACTCTCTCAAACACTCAACTGAAGACATTGTTGCTTGATTACAGATTAAATCATTAACTGTGTCACCGCGACAATACCGTCTTCCACTTCATTCAATAACGTTACGAGCTCAGAGCTAACGCTGCTAACGGCTGTTAGTGTTCGTTTACTTCCGCTGGATGTCACACTGTAAAGTTCCGATGGCGAATGTGCTTAAGTTATTAACGTTCCGCTTTGAGTTGATTATTTTATTGAAAACCGGTGCGTTTAATATCAAGAGTAAACGTTGCAAACTTTCAGGAATAATCAGCACAATCTGTAACAAAAGTTGTTTGCTCATCACACATGAACAAAGCATTATGAGGAGACAGCCATTTTCTTTTTCTCTTATTGAAGCTAGTCAGTTATTCAGTTCCAGTGGACCAACAAGCTTTTAATGAATGCATCCGTTTCAACCAGAAGAGACAAGTGAATGAAGTAAAGATCATTGTTCATTATATAACTCTCTGACCCAATTTAAATACAATTTTGTTTAGTCTATTCTTTCTATATTGTGACATGTCAGAACTTTAGCAGTGTTGATCACAGAGCTGTATAGTAGCAGTGCTCCAAAACATACACAACATTTAGACTTTGTAAACATTTATTTCAGTATCTATCTATCTATCTATCTATCTATCTATCTATCTATACATACATATATACACATATATACACACACACACACACACACATACATTATGTATAAAAAACATTTCACAAATTCTGATAATTCAATTTGCTAATTCAGCTATAAATCAGACAGTGAAGTAGCGTACAGTATAAAACAGCAAAAATAAGACATAAATATACTATAGGACTTCTCCTATGGTCATACAAAACAGTCAGTAAGTGACCTTCTACAGTTCTGAACATGAACCACTGGAAATGAAGTCTCCCACATGTTTTGCAAATACAAACCTTCTTGCCTGCATCTGTAAATTAGCAGTGCTCCAAAAAGTACACAACATTCAGACTTTGTAAACATTTATTTCAGTATGTGGGTATGTATGTGTGTACAAATTGCAAATACAAACCTTCTTGCCTGCATCTTAGAGGTTTTGCCAAACATCGCAAAGATCTCTGTTGCAGCGTATGGCCTCTCATATGTGTGTTGCTGTATGTTTTTTCAATTGTGTTAGAAATTTGAATCTTTTCTCACACACGTTGCAGACATGTGGCATCTCACCTGTGTGGCATCTCAGATGTCTTTTCAAATCTGACAGGCAAATGAATCTTTTCCCACAGATCTTGCAGAGGTACGGCCTCTCATCCATGTGGTTGCGTCTAATGTGGAGATTCAAGTTATGTCTCTGTGCAAAAGATCTCTCACATGTTTTGCAAGTATACGGCTTCTCACCCGTGTGGGTTCTTTCATGCTCTTTCAATGTGCCATTGCTACAAAAACTTTTCCCGCAGGTTTTGCAAATGTGTGGGTTCTCAACTGCGTGAATTCTCTTATGTACTTTGAATGATATAATGTTAATGTATCTCTTCCCACAGGTGTTACAAATGTACGGATTCTTATCTGCATGGATGCGTCTGTGTACTGTCAAGTGACAATCCCGATTGAAAGCTTTCCCACATGTTTTGCAAATATATGGCTTTTCACCTGAGTGACGTCTCTCATGCTGTTTTAATTTGTCATTTCTACTATATGTTTTCCCGCAGATGCTGCAAAGGTATGGCTTTACAGCACTGTGTACTATCATGTGTCTCAGAAGATATGACTTACGCCTAAAATCCTTTCCACAAGTGTTACATTTAAAAGGCAATTTGTGAATATTACTGTCAGCCTCTGACAAGTTAGGGTTGCAGACAATGTTACTGTGACTTTTGTTTTCATATTGTTGACTGTTTTGTTCTGATTCTACATCTCTAGTAGAGTCTTCATGCTCGTATCCTTTCTGATCTTGGCTCTCAGCTGAATAAAAGTTGTTCAATGGCAACTGGTGGTCACTTTCAGGTTCTGGTTCATCGTGGTCCCTTTCCTCATCAGTAGGAGTCAGCACAATGGTATTCACCTCCACCTCCACCTTCAGCTGAAGCTCCTCTCCCTCCTGACTGGTGCAGAGTTCCTCCTGTTCCTCTTTAATCTGTACAGGCTCTGGGTCCTCTTGGTCCAGACTGGAGCTCCTCTCCTGGTTACAGAGCTGCTGGTCAGTGAGAACCTCCTCCTCTTCCTCCTTACAGACATGATTGCTGTTGGAGATCTGGAGGGACAGAGAACAAGAGGAATATGATACTACTGTGATGGAGAAGAGGAAATGCAGACATGCGAGTAAATTAGTAGCAATAACGTTACTGATGAATCTAACACATATGATTAAAAATGATTAACCAGTAAAGATTTTACACACCTATCCTGTGTAACTTTATTTCAGGTTTCCAAACGACAGTCAGCAGTTTGTGCTGACGATAGATCTCTTTTTCATACTCAACGATTTTTTTTTTTTTTTTTGAAAAACTCCAAATATTTCTTCAGCAGTAGCAGTTAGTCGCTCATCGACAAACTCTCTCAAACACTCAACCGAAGACATTGTTGCTGAATCCCAAATTAAATAATTAACTGTGTCACCGCTACAATACCATCTTCCACTTCATTCAATATGAATCTCTTCCCACAGGTGTTACAAATGCACAGCTTCTTATCCTTGTGGATGTGATTGTGTACTGTCAAGTTATATCCCTGTGTGAAAGCTTTCCCACATGTTGTGCAAATATATGGCTTCTCACCTGTGTGAAGTCTCTCATGCTGTTTTAATTTGTCATCTCTACTAAATGTTTTCCCGCAGATGCTGCAAAGGTACAACTTTCCAACACTGTGTTCTCTCATGTGTCTCAGAAGGTCTGACTTATGCCTACAATCCTTTCCACAAGTGTTACATTTAAAAGCCGGTATGTGAATATTACTGTCAGCCTCTGACAAGTTAGGGTTGCAGACAATGTTACTGTGACTTTTGTTTTCATATTGTTGACTGTTTTGTTCTGATTCTACATCTCTAGTAGAGTCTTCATGCTCGTATCCTTTCTGATCTTGGCTCTCAGCTGAATAAAAGTTGTTCAACGGCAGCTGGTGGTCACTTTCAGGTTCTGGTTTAACACGGTCCTTTTCCTCATCAGTAGGAGTCACCATACAGGTAGCAGCATCCACCTTCAGCACAACCTCCTCTCCCTCCTGACTGGTGCAGAGTTCCTCCTGTTCCTCTATAATCTGTACAGGCTCTGGGTCCTCTTGGTCCAGACTGGAGCTCCTCTCCTGGTTACAGAGCTGCTGGTCAGTGAGAACCTCCTCCTCTTCCTCCTCACCGACATGTTGCTGTTGGAGATCTGGAGGGACAGAGAACAAAAGGGATATGATACTACTGTGATGGCGAAGAGGAAATGCAGACATGCGAGTAAATTAGTAGCAGTAACGTTACTGATGAATCTAACACATATGATTATAAACTAGAAAAATTTCTGAAGGAGTTTTGAGTGTGCCTGACTCTGGCCCCATCGTTGCTTGCTGGCGCATCCCTAATTAGCAGAGCAGTTGCTGCACCTGTTAGAAATGCTGACAGAGAGAAAATGCTGAAACCACTAACTTTTGTATCAGCCACTCACGTTAGCAATTAGCACGATGCACTAGCCACTAATTTTAGAATTGGCTGCTAATGTTAGCGATGAGTATGCTTTTTAGCCTCTAAAAATGAAGTAGATGCCAATGCTAACATGCTAATTGCTAACTGCTAACATGCAAATGTTGTGCTGGCACTAATGGTACCAATTATTTTTAGGCACTTAAAATTAGCAGTAGTCTATAATGTTAGCAATTAGCATGATGCGTTAGTCACTAATTTTAGCATTGGCTACTAATGTTAGCAATAAACATGGTTTTTAGCCACTAAAAATGAAATAGATTTCAATGCTAACATGCTAATTGCTAGCGTGTCAACGTTAGCCACTAACGTGCTAGCTGCTCTGCTGTTTGTCATTTTCGACAGACAAGTTAAAATTGACTTGTGTCTGACACACATCAGCAACAGTGAAAAAGCTAAGCTAAGCAAAAGAGACAAAAACTCTGGGGGCCTTCGCGAACCGACGAAAACACGAGCAAGAAGAAGAAGAATAAGCCGGGTGGATAGTAAAGAGCGTGCTCTTTCAGCCACACACAATGATTAACTAGTAAAGGTTTTACACACCTATCCTGTGTAACTTTATTTCAGGTTTCCAAACGACAGCCAGCAGTTTGCGCTGACGATAGATCTCTTCTTCGTACTCAACGATAGTTTTTTGCAACACTCCAAATATTTCTTCAGCAGCAGCAGTTAGTCGCTCGTTGACAAACTCTCTCAAACACTCAACTGAAGACATTGTTGCTTAATTACAGATTAAATTATTAACTGTGTCACCGCGACAATACCGTCTTCCACTTCATTCAATAACGAACGACTGTTAGTGTTCCGTTTACTTCCGCTGGATGTCACCCTGTTAAGTTCCGACGGTGAATGAGCTGAAGTTACAAAGTTCCGCTTTCAGTTGATGGTATTTTGTTGAAAACTGGTGCGTTTAATATCAGGAGTAAACGTTGAAACTTTCAGGAATAATCAGCACAATCTGTAACAAAAGATGTTTGCTCCTCACACATGAACAAAGCATTATGAGGAGACAGCCATTTTTTTGTCTTGTTGAAGCTACAGTCAGTTATTCTGCCTGTCTGTGCATATATATACACAAACAACCATATTATGTATAAAAAACATTTCACCAATTCAGTTAATTCAATTTGCTAATTCAGCTATAAATCAGACACAGTGAAGTAGTGTACAGTATAAAACAGCAAAAATAAGACATTAATGTACAACAAGACTTCTCATACAGGCATACAAAACAGTCAGTGAGTTCTTCAGTTCTGACCACAAACAACTGGAAATGAATATTCTCCCATGTTTTGCAAATACAAAGCTTCTTGCCTGCATCTTAGAGGTTTTGTCAAACATTGCAAAGGTCTCTCATCAGCGTTGGCTCTTCTCAGGACTGTAAAGTAACCACTATGTGTGAAAGGTGCCATGATTTGAAAGTTAACGGCTACTTGCCTGTATGTATATTCATGTGCCTTTTCAAGTCAGATGCATAGAAAAATGCTTTATCACACATGCTGCAGGGGCACGGCCTTTCATTTGTGTGGATGCGTCTAATATGGACTGTCAAGTCACTCTTCTCTCTGAAAGCTCTCCCACATGTTGTGCAATTATACGGCTTCTTCCCTGTGTGAATTCTTTGATGCTTTATTAATGTTGATACATCACTGAATCTTTTCCCACAGATCTTGCAAAGGTACGGCCTCTCACCTGTGTGGATGCGTCTGTGTACTTTCAAACTATATCTCTGTATGAACGCTTTCCCACATGTTGTACAAATATACGGCTTCTCACCTGTGTGAATTTTCAAGTGCTTGTTCAAGTCAGATATATGGCAATATGTTTTCTCACACATGTTGCAGGTGTACGGCCTATCACCTATGTGGATGCGTCTAATATGGACTGTCAAGTCATGCTTTCGTCTGAAAGCTCTCCCACATGTTGTGCAAGTATATGGCTTCTCACCTGTGTGAATTATTTCATGCAGTTTTAATTTGTCATTTCTACTAAATCTTTTCCCACAGGTGTTGCACAGGTACGACTTCTCAACAGTGTGTTCATCGCATTTGAAAGACTGTTTCTGAGAATTGCTGCGAGCTCTGCATTGGCGTTCTTGGTCATCATAATCTAGTTCAGGTTCACTGTGGTCACTTTCAGGTTCTGGTTCATCGTGGTCCCTTTCCTCATCAGTAGGAGTGACCACAAAGGTATTCACCTCCACCTTCAGCTGAAGCTCCTCTCCCTCCTGACCGGTGCAGAGTTCCTCCTGTTCCTCTTTAATCTGTACAGGCTCTGGGTCCTCTTGTTCCAGACTGGAGCTCCTCTCCTGGTTACAGAGCTGCTGGTCAGTGAGAACCTCCTCCTCTTCCTCCTCACAGACATGTTGCTGTTGGAGATCTGGAGGGACAGAGAACAAAAGGAATATGATACTACTGTGATGGAGAAGAGGAAATGCAGACATGCGAGTAAATTAGTAGCAGTAACGTTACTGATGAATCTAACACATATGATTATAAACGATTAACTAGTAAAGGTTTTACACACCTATCCTGTGTAACTTTATTTCAGGTTTCCAAAAGATATCCAGCAGTTTGCGCTGACGATAGATCTCTTCTTCGTACTCGACGATAGTTTTTTGAAACACTCCAAATATTTCTTCAGCAGCAGCAGTTAGTCGCTCGTTGACAAACTCTCTCAAACACTCAACTGAAGACATTGTTGCTAAATTACAGATTAAATCATTAACTGTGTCACCGCGACAATACCGTCTTCCACTTCATTCAATAACGTTACGAGCTCAGAGCTAATGTGTTCGTTTACTTCTGCTGGATGTCACACTGTAACGTTCCGACGGCGAATGAGCTGAAGTTACAAAGTTCCGCTTTCAGTTGATGGTATTTTCTTATATCAATCAGTATTATCAATAAATGTTGTGAACTTTCACACACAGAGTAAAAACTGTTTGTAACTGTAAGATGCAGCGTCCTGCAGAACATCGTGAAGATACCATTGATTATTAATCATATATATTTGCCATAACTTGTTAATATACATGAGTGGACACAATATATGAATGGACTGCAGGGTCAGCGTTCATGGTGTAGACTTGCTAATCGGCTCGATTTTTTGGAGCACTGCTAATATACAGCTCTGTGATCAGCACTGCTAAAGTTCTGACATGTGATGAAGAAAATATATTGACACATAGAAAACTTGAAGCCAAATGCTAACTGTCTGGGCCCAGCCTGTAACTACTCATATTTAAGCAGAAATCAACCATCATTACCTGCATTTGGCCTTTAATCAATTTATGACAGGTGAAAATGCCTTCAATCAATTTTTGGCAGGTGAAAATGCCCATTTTGTGTTGTAATGGTCCTTTACAAGAATTCCAAGCTGTCCTATGAGATCAGATCTTTATATTATGAAGCTCTAGAATGAGATCAAGTCATATTTAGGTACAGAGTTACAGAGTTATGAAACCTTAGCCGAATTGTAGATGAAGTCATAACCTACAATTTCGATGTGAGCTCATATCTCAGGAACGCTTTGGCGAAACGAAGCCAAATTTGATGGCATGCTTCGAGGCTCTGTACCAAGTACAGGAAAGAAATCCAGTGTCATTTTGTCTCTTGGGGGGCGCTTTAGCAAATTAGCAAAACATTGTTTTTCCTCATATCTCTTGATGTGTTTTTTATTTGAAATTAAATTGTGATATCTGCAGATACTGTGGGTTGCCCCATTGATAGTTCATACCAACTTTTCCTGTCTGGCCAAACAGGAATTTTGCTAATATCTCGACGATACTTTGACTTCCGAACACCAAATTTGGTCACGTGCATTGGATACTCCTTCCTCCAGTGCACAAAAATCTGTCATTTGTTATGCATGTTTCTAACTAAACTTCTCCCCCGGAGTTTCTGTGCTTTCTCGTCCAGCAGGTTCTCATGGATCGTGGCTGCTGCTGTGGTCTACTGCTGACGTCCACCGTATGCATTATTACTGTCATTATTGCTACCATATCTCCACTACAGTTTAGTTTGTTAATGATTTACTGCTGCTGTGCATCTGTGTCTCTCTATCTCCATCACAGGTTCCACTGCTACTGTAATCATTCTACCATTTATTTTACTTCATTGTCATTTTATCATTCATTGTAATTGTACAATATGTTTGTGTTAATTGTTCTGTACATACGTGTCACTCCCTGTACAGATTGTAAAGCCCTCTGAGGCAAAATGTGTTTTGTGACTTTATACAAATAAAATTTGATTTGATTTGTCCACTAGGGGGTGGTGGAATTAACAACATTGCATTTTTGCTCTTTTCTCTTGACGTGTTTGGATTTGACACTAAATTTTCATGTCTGCTGATACTGTGGAAGATCTCAATTCAGGTCCTTTCAGGATTTTCACATCAGTGTCAGTTTGCGGCTGCCATACTGGATTTTGGCAAACGTAAATCTAAAGTTTCAGCTGTTTCAAAATGTGTCCGATTCTCACAAAAATCGGCAGTTCAAAAGTTAGGAGATGGATTTTTCAGTTTCGAATTTGTTCGCCGACTACAACCTATCGAAAAGGGTAGCGAAGGTGCCAAATGGGATGTCTGCTTATATCTCTGGACCGGTTTGACGTATCAAAATAAAATTTGCTTGTACATATCAAGACGCCATCTCAAGGGGACAGGCTAAAATTTGGTTCAATTTAGCCACTTGGGGGCACTGCAGTTAGCAAAAAATGTAGTTATTAGTCGATGTGTTAGGACTCAGAACGGAAATGTGATGGTTGCAGATATTGTGAATAAATACTCATATGTAAGTAAGTACTATTATTCCATGATCAACTGATTCGCCTGGACCCCTCATTGCAGCGCTATCTGTAACAACACAATGTAATAACTGTAACAAAAGATGTTTGCTGATCACACATGAATAAAGCGTTATGAGGAGACAGCCATTTTCTTTTTCTCTTGTTGAAGCTACAGTCAGTTATTCAGTTCCAGTGGACCAACAAACAATACATCTATTTCAACCAGAAGAGACAAGTGAATGAAATAAAGATCATTGTTCATTATATAACTTTCTGACCCAATTTAAATATAATGTAATTATAATATGTTTGTTTAGTCTATTCTTTCTATATCGTTAAATTTCATAACTTTAGCAAGCAGTGCTGATCATAGAGCTGTATATTAGCAGTGCTCCAAAAAGTACACAACATTTAGACTTTGTAGACATTTATTTCAGGATTAACATACATTATGTATAAAACAAAACATTTCATCAATTCAGATTATTCAATTTGCTAATTCAGCTATAAATCAGATACAGTGAAGTAGTATACAGTATAAAACAGCAAAAACAAGACACAAATGTACTATAGGACTTCTCATATGGTCATACAAAACAATGAGTTCGCCAGTTCTGACCACGAACAACTGGAAATGAATAGTCTCACATGTCTTGCAAATACAAAGCTTCTTAGAGGTTTTGCCAAACGTTGCAAAGGTCTCTCACTAGTGTTGGCTCTTCACGTGGACTGTAAAGTAACCACTATGTGTGAAAGATGCCATGATTTGCAAGCTAACGGCCTTTAACCTGTATGTATTTTCATGTGCTTTTTCAAGCCACATGCATGGCAATATGTTTTACCACACACGTTGCAGATGTACGGCCTCTCACCTGCGTGGATGCGTCTAATATGGACTGTCAAGTCACTCTTCTCTCTGAAAGCTTTTCTACATGTTGTGCAATTATATGGCCTCTCACCCGTGTGGATGCGTCTAATATGGACTGTCAAGTCATGCTTCCGTCTGAAAGCTCTCCCACATGTTGGGCAAGTATACGGCTTCTTACCTGTGTGAATTCTCTGATGTATTTTCAGTGAATAAATTCTACGAAATCCTTTCCCACAGGTGTTGCACAGGTACGACTTCTCAACAGTGTGGACGCGTTTGTTGCATTTGGAAGAATGTTTGTGAGAATTGCTGCAAGTTCTGCTTTGGCATTGTTGGTCATCATAATCTGGTTCAGGTTCACTGTGTTTTTTTTCTGCTTCTGGCTTACTGTGGTCCCTTTCCTCATCAGTAGGAGTCACCACAAAGGTATTCACCTCCACCTTCAGCTGAAGCTCCTCTCCCTCCTGACTGGTGCCTGACAAGTTAGGGTTGCAGACAATGTTACTGTGACTTTTGTTTTCATATTGTTGACTGTTTTGTTCTGGCTCTACATCTCTAGTAGAGTCTGAATAAAAGTTGTTCAACGGCAGCTGGTGGTCACTTTCAGGTTCTGGTTTAACATGGTCCTTTTCCTCATCAGTAGGAGTCAGCATACAGGTAGCAGCATCCACCTTCAGCTGAAGCCTCCTCTCCCTCCTGACCGGTACAGAGTTCCTCCTGTTCCTCTTTAATCTGTACAGGCTCTGGGTCCTCTTGGTCCAGACTGGAGCTCCTCTCCTGGTTACAGAGCTGCTGGTCAGTGAGAACCTCCTCCTCTTCCTCCTCACAGACATGCTGCTGTTGGAGATCTGGAGGGACAGAGAACAAAAGGGATATGATACTACTGTGATGGAGAAGAGGAAATGCGAGTAAATTAGTAGCAGTAACGTTACTGATGAATCTAACACATATGATTATAAATGATTAACTAGTAAAGGTTTTACACACCTATCCTGTGTAACTTTATTTCAGGTTTCCAAACGATATCCAGCAGTTTGCGCTGACGATAGATCTCTTCTTCGTACACGACGATAGTTTTTTGAAACACTCCAAATATTTCTTCAGCAGCAGCAGTTAGTCGCTCGTTGACAAACTCTCTCAAACACTCAACTGAAGACATTGTTGCTTAATTACAGATTAAATAATTAACTGTCACCGCGACAATACCGTCTTCCACTTCATTCAATAACGTTGTGTGCTCAGAGCTAACGCTGCTAACGGCTGTTAGTGTTCGTTTACTTCCGGTGGATGTCACACTATTAAGTTCCGACGGTCAATGAGCTGAATTTATTAAGGTTCCGCTTTGAGTTGATGATATTTTATTGAAAACTGGTGCGTTTAATATCAAGAGTAAACGTTGAAACTTTCAGGAATAATCAGCACAATCTGTAACAAAAGTTGTTTGCTCATCACACATGAACAAAGCATTATGAGGAGACAGCCATTTTCTTTTTCTCTTGTTGAAGCTACAGTCAGTTATTCAGGTCCAGTGGACCAACCAGCTTTTAATGAGTACATCTATTTCAACCAGAAGAGACAAGTGAATGAAGTAAAGATCATTGTTTATTATATAACTCTCTGACCCAATTTGAATATCATTTTGTTTAATCCATTCTTTCTATATTGTGACATGTGTCGAAGAAATCATCAAACCCAGTTGAGAGGTTTGCTGTGGTGGTGTGTTTATTAAGAAGCATGCCGGCACACTGGTGGACTGACGGTCACAGAGGGTATCTGATCCAGTGAGTTGACCCAGTGCAAATGAAGAACAACACTTTTATACAGAAAACAGCCATATTTAAATAGGGGTGGAGCAAAAGGTAGGGAGGGTACGGGAAAGGAAGGACAACAAACGGCAGGGGGAGAGAAGGGGGGTAGGTCACAACAGATACACCTTTAGGTCTGCAAGTCAGGGACAGACGGACAAAAGGTAAGAATCCACATCATGGGGTTGGGGTAGTGCCTAGGTGGTGTCTGCTGGCTCAATTAGCAAGTCTTCATCATCCCCAATGTACTACCTCAAACAAAGGATCAGCTCCGTAGGGGTTACCTTGATCAAGGGGGGGGGGGGGGGGGGGGGGGGGGGGGGGAGGGCAGCACAGTAGGAGTTACAGGCTGGGCCCAGACAGTTACCATTTGGCTTCAAGTTTTCTATGTGTCAATATATTTTCTTCATCACATGTCAGAACTTTAGCAGTGTTGATCACAGAGCTGTATATTAGCAGTGCTCCAAAAAGTACACAACATTTAGACTTTGTAAACATTTATTTCAGTATTTCTATGTCTGTGTGTATATACACACACACAAACATACATATTATGTAAAAAAATAATAAAAATCACAAAATCTGATAATTCAATTTGCAAATTCAGCTATAAAAATCAGACTGAATGAAGTAGTATACAGTATAAAAACAGCAAAAATAAGACACAAATGTACTATAGGACTTCTCATATGGTCATACAAAACAATCAGTGAGTTCTAAAGTTCTGACCACGAACAACTGGAAATGAATAGTCCCACACGTTTTGCAAATACAAAGCTTCTTGCCTGTATCTTGGAGGTTTTGCCAAACATTGCAAAGGTCTCTCATCAGTGTTGGCCCTTCTCATGGATTGTAAAGTAACCACTATGTGTGAAAGGTGCCATGATTCACAAGTTAACTGCTATTAACCTGTATGTATTTTCATGTGCCTTTTCAAGTCAGATGTCTGGCTAAATGTTTTATCACACATGCTGCAGGTGTACGGCTTTTCAAATGTGTGCATGCGTCTAATATGGACTGTCATGGCACTCTTCTCTGTGAAAGGTTTTCCACATGTTGTGCAAGTATACGGCTTCTCGCCTGTGTGAATTCTTTGATGCTTTATTAATGCTGATACCTCCCTGAATCTTTTCCCACAGATCTTGCAAAGGTACGGCTTCTCACCTGTGTGGATGCGTCTGTGTACTTTCAAACGATAGCTCTTTGCAAAAGCTTTCCCACATGTTGTACAAATATACGGCTTCTCACCTGTGTGAATTTTCATGTGCTTTTTCAAGTCAGATGCATGGCAATATGTTTTCTCACACATGTTGCAGGTGTACGGCCTCTCACTTATGTGGATGCATTTAATATGGACTGTCAAGTCACTCTTCTCTCTGAAAGCTTTCCCACATGTTGTGCAAGTATATGGCTTCTTACCTGTGTGAATTCTTTCATGCTCTTTTAATTTGTCCTTTCTACTAAATCTTTTCCCACAGGTGTTGCACAGGTACGACTTCTCAACAGTGTGGACGCGTTTGTTGCATTTGGAAGAATGTTTGTGAGAATTGCTGCGAGCTCTGCATTGGCGTTGTTGGTCATCATCATCTGGTTCAGGTTCACTGTGGTTTCTTTCTGCTTCTGGCTTACTGTGGTCCCTTTCCTCATCAGTAGGAGTCACCACAAAGGTATTCACCTCCACCTTCAGCTGAACCTCCTCCTCTCCCTCCTGACTGGTGCAGAGTTCCTCCTGTTCCTCTTTAATCTGTACAGGCTCTGGGTCCTCTTGGTCCAGACTGGAGCTCCTCTCCTGGTTACAGAGCTGCTGGTCAGTGAGAACCTCCTCCTCTTCCTCCTTACAGACATGTTGCTGTTGGAGATCTGGAGGGACAGAGAACAAAAGGGATATGATACTACTGTGATGGAGAAGAGGAAATGCAGACATGCGAGTAAATTAGTAGCAGTAACGTTACTGATGAATCTAACACATATGATTATAAACGATTAACTAGTAAAGGTTTTACACACCTATCCTGTGTAACTTTATTTCAGGTTTCCAAACGATATCCAGCAGTTTGCGCTGACGATAGATCTCTTCTTCGTACTCGACGATAGTTTTTTGAAACACTCCAAATATTTCTTCAGCAGCAGCAGTTAGTCGCTCGTTGACAAACTCTCTCAAACACTCAACTGAAGACATTGTTGCTTAATTACAGATTAAATCATTAACTGTGTCACCGCGACAATACCGTCTTCCACTTCATTCAATAACGTTACGAGCTCAGAGCTAACGCTGCTAACGGCTGTTAGTGTTCGTTTACTTCCGCTGGATGTCACACTGTAAAGTTCCGATGGCGAATGTGCTGAAGTTATTAAGGTTCCGCTTTGAGTTGATGTTATTTTATTGAAAACTGGTGCGTTTAATATCAGGAGTAAACGTTGAAACTTTCAGGAATAATCAGCACAATCTGTAACAAGAAATGTTTGCTCATCACACATGAACAAAGCATCATGGGGAGACAGCCATTTTCTTTTTCTCTTGTTGAAGCTACAGTCAGTTATTCAGGTCCAGTGGACCCACAAGCTTTTAATGAATACATCTATTTCAACCAGAAGAGACAAGTGAATGAAGTAAAGATCATTGTTCATTATATAACTCTCTGACCCAATTTGAATATCATTTTGTTTAATCCATTCTTTCTATATTGTGACATGTGTCGAAGAAATCATCAAGCCCAGTTGAGAGGTTTGCTGTGGTGGTGTGTTTATTAAGAAGCATGCCAGCACACTGGTGGACTGACGGTCACAGAGGGTATCTGATCCAGTGAGTTGACCCAGAGCAAATGAAGAACAACACTTTTATACAGAAGACAGCCATATGTAAATAGGGGTGGAGCAAAAGGTAGGGAGAGTACGGGAAAGGAAGGACAACAAAGGGCAGGGGGAGAGAAGGGGGGTAGGTCACAACAGATACACCTTTAGGTCTGCAAGTCAGGGACAGATGGACAAAAGGTAAGAATCCACATCATGGGGTTGGGGTAGTGCCTAGGTGGTGTCTGCTGGCTCAATTAGCAAGTCTTCATCATCCCCAATGTACTACCTCAAACAAAGGATCAGCTCCGTAGGGGTTACCTTGATCAAGGGCGGGGGGCAGCACAGTAGGAGTTACAGGCTGGGCCCAGACAGTTACCATTTGGCTTCAAGTTTTCTATGTGTCAATATATTTTCTTCATCACATGTCAGAACTTTAGCAGTGTTGATCACAGAGCTGTATATTAGCAGTGCTCCAAAAAGTACACAACATTTAGACTTTGTAAACATTTATTTCAGTATTTCTATGTCTGTGTGTATATACACACACACACACACACAAACATACATATTATGTATAAAAATAAGAAAAATCACAAAATCTGATAATTCAATTTGCAAATTCAGCTATAAAAATCAGACTGAATGAAGTAGTATACAGTATAAAAACAGCAAAAATAAGACACAAATCTACTATAGGACTTCTCATATGGTCATACAAAACAATCAGTGAGTTCTTCAGTTCTGACCACGAACAACTGGAAATGAATAGTCCCACACGTTTTGCAAATACAAAGCTTCTTGCCTGCGTCTTAGAGGTTTTGCCAAACATTGCAAAGGTCTCTCATCGGTGTTGGCTCTTCTCGTGGATTGTGAAGTAACCACTATGTGTGATGGGCGCCATGATTTGCAAGTTAACAGCTATTGACCTGTATGTATTTTCATGTGTCTTTTCGATTCAGAAGTATGGCAAAATGCTTTCTCACCTGTGTGGATGCGTCTGTGTACTTTCAAATGATGGCTCTGTGCAAAAGCTTTCCCACATGTTGTACAAATATACGGCCTCTCACCTGTGTGGATGCGTCTGTGTACTTTCAAACGATACTTCTGTGCAAAAGCTTTCCCACACGTTGTACAAATATACGGCCTCTCACCTGTGTGGATGCGTCTGTGTACTTTCAAACGATGGCTCTGTGCAAAAGCTTTCCCACATGTTGTACAAATATACTGGCTTCTCACCTGTGTGAACTTTCATGTGCTTTTTCAATTCAGATGCATGGCAATATTTTTTCTCACACATGTTGCAGGTGTACGGCCTCTCACCTGAGTGGATGTGTCTAATATGGTTTGCCAAGGCACTTTTCTCTCTGAAAGCTCTCCCACATGTTGTGCAATTATACGGCTTCTCACATGTGTGGATGCGTCTAATATGGACTGTCAAGGCACTCTTCTCTCTGAAAGCTCTCCCACATGTTGTGCAATTATACGGCCTCTCACCTGTGTGAATTCTTTGATGCTCTTTTAATTTGTTATTTCTACAAAATCCTTTCCCACAGGTGTTGCAAAGGTACGGCCTCTCACCTGTGTGGATGCGTTTGTGTGCTGTCAAATTATATGCCTGTCTGAAAGCTCTCCCACATGTTGTGCAAATATGATGTTTCAACGACCCTTTGCTACAAAATCTTTTTCCACAGGTTTTCCAAAGGGACAGCCTCTCACTTGTGTGTACTCTCATGTGTCTCAGAAGATATGACTTATACCTATAATCCTTTCCACAAGTGTTACATTTAAAAGGCGGTTTGTGAATATTACTGTCAGCCTCTGACAAGTTAGGGTTGCAGACAATGTTACTGTGACTTTTGTTTTCATATTGTTGACTGTTTTGTTCTGATTCTACATCTCTAGTAGAGTCTTCATGCTCGTATCCTTTCTGATCTTGGCTCTCAGCTGAATAAAAGTTGTTCAATGGCAGCTGGTGGTCACTTTCAGGTTCTGGTTCATCGTGGTCCCTTTCCTCATCAGTAGGAGTCACCACAAAGGTATTCACCTCCACCTTCAGCTGAAGCTCCTCTCCCTCCTGACTGGTGCAGAGTTCCTCCTGTTCCTCTTTAATCTGTACAGGCTCTTGGTCCAGACTGGAGCTCCTCTCCTGGTTACAGAGCTGCTGGTCAGTGAGAACCTCCTCCTCTTCCTCCTCACAGACATGCTGCTGTTGGAGATCTGGAGGGACAGAGAACAAAAGGAATATGATACTACTGTGATGGAGAAGAGGAAATGCAGACATGCGAGTAAATTAGTAGCAGTAACGTTACTGATGAATCTAACGACTGTGATTATAAATGATTAACTAGTAAAGGTTTTACGCACCTATCCTGTGTAAATTTATTTCAGGTTTCCAAACGACAGCCAGCAGTTTGCGCTGACGATAGATCTCTTCTTCGTACTCGACGATAGTTTTTTGAAACACTCCAAATATTTCTTCAGCAGCAGCAGTTAGTCGCTCGTTGACAAACTCTCTCAAACACTCAACTGAAGACATTGTTGCTTAATTACAAATTAAATAATTAACTGTGTCACCGCTACAATACCTTCTTCCACTTCATTCAATAACGTTACGAGCTCAGAGCTAACGCTGCTAACGGCTGTTAGTGTTCGTTTACTTCCGCTGGATGTCACACTGTTAAGTTCCGATGGCGAATGTGCTGAAGTTATTAAGGTTCCGCTTTGAGTTGATGTTTATTGAAAACTGGTGCGTTTAATATCATGAGTAAACGTTGTAAACGTTCAGGAATAATCAGCACAATCTGTAACAAGAAATGTTTGCTCATCACACATGAACAAAGCATTATGGGGAGACAGCCATTTTCTTTTTCTCTTGTTGAAGCTACAGTCAGTTATTCAGGTCCAGTGGACCCACAAGCTTTTAATGAATACATCTATTTCAACCAGAAGAGACAAGTGAATGAAGTAAAGATCATTGTTCATTATATAACTCTCTGACCCAATTTGAATATCATTTTGTTTAATCCATTCTTTCTATATTGTGACATGTGTCGAAGAAATCATCAAGCCCAGTTGAGAGGTTTGCTGTGGTGGTGTGTTTATTAAGAAGCATGCCGGCACACTGGTGGACTGACGGTCACAGAGGGTATCTGGTCCAGTGAGTTGACCCAGAGCAAATGAAGAACAACACTTTTATACAGAAGACAGCCATATGTAAATAGGGGTGGAGCAAAAGGTAGGGAGAGTACGGGAAAGGAAGGACAACAAAGGGCAGGGGGAGAGAAGGGGGGTAGGTCACAACAGATACACCTTTAGGTCTGCAAGTCAGGGACAGATGGACAAAAGGTAAGAATCCACATCATGGGGTTGGGGTAGTGCCTAGGTGGTGTCTGCTGGCTCAATTAGCAAGTCTTCACCATCCCCAATGTACTACCTCAAACAAAGGATCAGCTCCGTAGGGGTTACCTTGATCAAGGGGGGGGGGGGGGGGGGCAGCACAGTAGGAGTTACAGGCTGGGCCCAGACAGTTACCATTTGGCTTCAAGTTTTCTATGTGTCAATATATTTTCTTCATCACATGTCAGAACTTTAGCAGTGTTGATCACAGAGCTGTATATTAGCAGTGCTCCAAAAAGTACACAACATTTAGACTTTGTAAACATTTATTTCAGTATTTCTATGTCTGTGTGTATATACACACACACACACAAACATACATATTATGTATAAAAATAAGAAAAATCACAAAATCTGATAATTCAATTTGCAAATTCAGCTATAAAAATCAGACTGAATGAAGTAGTATACAGTATAAAAACAGCAAAAATAAGACACAAATCTACTATAGGACTTCTCATATGGTCATACAAAACAATCAGTGAGTTCTTCAGTTCTGACCACGAACAACTGGAAATGAATAGTCCCACACGTTTTGCAAATATAAAGCTTCTTGCCTGCGTCTTAGAGGTTTTGCCAAACATTGCAAAGGTCTCTCATCGGTGTTGGCTCTTCTCGTGGATTGTGAAGTAACCACTATGTGTGAAAGGTGCCATGATTCACAAGTTAACTGCTATTAACCTGTATGTATTTTCATGTGCCTTTTCAAGTCATATGTCTGGCTAAATGTTTTATCACACATGCTGCAGGTGTACGGCTTTTCAAATGTGTGCATGCGTCTAATATGGACTGTCATGGCACTCTTCTCTCTGAAAGGTTTTCCACATGTTGTGCAATTATACGGCTTCTCGCCTGTGTGAATTCTTTGATGCTTTATTAATGTTGATAC
Organism: Nibea albiflora; assembly: GCA_014281875.1. NCBI lineage: Eukaryota > Metazoa > Chordata > Actinopteri > Sciaenidae > Nibea > Nibea albiflora. Next base: position 9,578,502 of record CM024789.1, on the reverse strand, counting down.
CTCCCTGAATCTTTTCCCACAGATCTTGCAAAGGTACGGCTTCTCACCTGTGTGGATGCGTCTGTGTACTTTCAAACGATAGCTCTTTGCAAAAGCTTTCCCACATGTTGTACAAATATACGGCTTCTCACCTGTGTGAATTTTCATGTGCTTTTTCAAGTCAGATGCATGGCAATATGTTTTCTCACACATGTTGCAGGTGTACGGCCTCTCACTTATGTGGATGCATTTAATATGGACTGTCAAGTCACTCTTCTCTCTGAAAGCTTTCCCACATGTTGTGCAAGTATATGGCTTCTTACCTGTGTGAATTCTTTCATGCTCTTTTAATTTGTCCTTTCTACTAAATCTTTTCCCACAGGTGTTGCACAGGTACGACTTCTCAACAGTGTGGACTGCGTTTGTTGCATTTGGAAGAATGTTTGTGAGAATTGCTGCGAGCTCTGCATTGGCGTTGTTGGTCATCATCATCTGGTTCAGGTTCACTGTGGTTTCTTTCTGCTTCTGGCTTACTGTGGTCCCTTTCCTCATCAGTAGGAGTCACCACAAAGGTATTCACCTCCACCTTCAGCTGAACCTCCTCCTCTCCCTCCTGACTGGTGCAGAGTTCCTTCTGTTCCTCTTTAATCTGTACAGGCTCTGGGTCCTCTTGGTCCAGACTGGAGCTCCTCTCCTGGTTACAGAGCTGCTGGTCAGTGAGAACCTCCTCCTCTTCCTCCTCACAGACATGTTGCTGTTGGAGATCTGGAGGGACAGAGAACAAAAGGGATATGATACTACTGTGATGGCGAAGAGGAAATGCAGACATGCGAGTAAATTAGTAGCAGTAACGTTACTGATGAATCTAACACATATGATTATAAATGATTAACTAGTAAAGGTTTTACACACCTATCCTGTGTAACTTTATTTCAGGTTTCCAAACGATATCCAGCAGTTTGCGCTGACGATAGATCTCTTCTTCGTACTCGACGATAGTTTTTTGAAACACTCCAAATATTTCTTCAGCAGCAGCAGTTAGTCGCTCGTTGACAAACTCTCTCAAACACTCAACTGAAGACATTGTTGCTTAATCCCAAATTAAATAATTAACTGTGTCACCGCTACAATACCGTCTTCCACTTCATTCAATAACGTTGTGTGCTCAGAGCTAACGCTGCTAACGGCTGTTAGTGTTCGTTTACTTCCGCTGGATGTCACACTGTTAAGTTCCGACGGTGAATGAGCTGAAGTTATTAACGTTCCGCTTTGAGTTGATGGTATTTGATTGAAAACTGGTGCGTTTAATATCATTAGTAAACGTTGTAAACGTTCAGGAATAATCAGCACAATCTGTAACAAAAGATGTTTGCTCATCCCACGTAACACAACATTACACAACAACATTACATGCAACATTATTGTACACAACAATTAGACGTTGTAAACATTCATTTCAGTATGTCTGTGTGTATACAAACATACATATTATGTATTAAAAAAAACATTTCACAAATTCTGATAATTCAGTTTGTTACTTCAGCTATAAATCAGACACAGTGAAGTAGTGTATAGTATAAAACAGCAAAAATAAGACACAGGACTTCTCATATATCAAAACATTTAGTCAATGAGTTCTTCAGTTCTGACCGCAAACCACTGGAAATGAATCGTCTCCCACATGTTTTGCAAATACATATCTTCTTTCCTCCGTCTGAAACGTTTTGCCAAACATTGCAAAGGTCTCTCACCAGTGTAGTCTCTTCTTGTGGACTGTAAAGTAACCACTTTGTGTGAAAGGTGCCATGAGTTGTGAGTTAACAGTGGCGCAGTATGTTTTCCTACATGTTGCAGTGTATGGCCTCTGATCTGTGTGTGCTGCTGCATGTTTTGTTGCAGGTGTACGGCTTCTTGCCTGTGTGGATTCTGTGATGCTTTTTCAATGTTGACATGTCATTGGCTCATCTAGGCTCTCAGCTGCATAAAAGTTGTTGAACAGGACCTGGTGGTCACTTTCAGTTTCTGGTTTTGTGCTCTCTGTGTCCAGTCCGTGCATGCGCACACACAGGTAACCGTGTAGGCTTTCTGGCCAGAAGTATGTGGACAGACTACTTTGGAGGTTTGGGCAAGTTTCGGTTAATAATGACAAGTGGATACCCCTTCATGGATATAAGGAACCTTTAAGGATGACAGATTTTTACTTACAAATCATTAATTGAAGCAATACAAGAAGGGAAAAAAAACTCTTTGGTCAACATTTGTTGAGGAGATCAGTGTACTTTCAGCTTTGTGGCAGCAGTTTGTGGACACCGCTCCATGATGCTCTAGCTGATGCTTCACTGGATGGATGCAAGCAAATCCCAGCAGCCAGGTTATAAAATCTGGTGGTGAGACTTCTCATAAGAGTGGATACGTTTGTATTTGGGTGTCCACAAACTTTCAGCCAAGCACAGAGCCATACAGATAACAAATGTCTCACACACACATAATTAAAACCGTATTGTTTATTTACACAACATATAAATTATGTTTTTCGGCTGGAATCACATCAGTGTGAGGAGACACTGAACCTGTTGTACACCGTGGCATGAAAAAACTTCAAAACCCTCTTACACTGATGCATTAGCTGTATGCAAACAGCAGTTTCACAACTCTTCCATAGCGACATTACTGTTTAAGTACATGGGCTTCTAAACGTTTTTTTCTGTCTATGTTGAGAGGTCTGTTGAATCCTGCCAGAGAAGAAGCTCTCAGTCAGAGAGTTTTGTGTCCGATCTGATTGCGAGTCAACCTCTCAGCCACTCTACGCCAGCCCAGCAGCAAACTCCACCAGCGTGCGTGTCGGTCTTCCAGACATGCCTTTCCTCAGGTAGGGGATTTCGTCTTTGTTACCCATCACACCAGCGATGTCCAGATGAGCCCAGTGGGCAGCTGTGACAAACTCTCTGAGGAATGCAGCTGCTGTGCACGCACCACCAGAACTAGAAAGATAATTAACAAACAAAACAATCACATTCAGGTGAATAAAGTCACAAGTACTTTAATACGATTGTGAACAAACAAGCTATATCAGAACGATAATGGGTACAGATAGAGCTGTCCATGCATGCATTAATGTGATTGGCTCAGTGTTGGTCATGTGATCGCTTAAATCATAATTATATCAATACAGAAGAGGAGACAGCACATATTTTGGGGTTCACTGTCATGATCCAGCTAACTGTCATTGGATTTGTTGCTGTGGCAACAGGTTCAAATTCATTTTAAAAACCAGCTCAACGCTGTAATACTCTGATGTCGGAAGCGGGAGCTGCAGGCGCTCACTGAACGAAGCAAGATACGTACCGGCTGTACTTGCCGATGTTGTTGAGGTCAGCCAGCTGGCTGTCAGTCACCTGTCGGGTGTAGTGCTGGAACAGAGGCATCCGCCACACTCTGTCACCTGTCACAACACTAGCCTACACACACACACACACACACACACACACACACACACACACACACACACACACACACACACACACACACACACACACACACACACACACACACACACACACACACACACACACACACACACACACACACACACACACACACACACACACACACTAATGGTCAACACAGGAGCTGAGGGAGTGTGATGCTGTAAATTATTGTACAGACAGAATACCTTGTGCAGCTGCTCCCAGAGCCAGTCAGAGTTTGTAAACACTCCAGCTGCTGCTGAGCCAAGAGCCACATCCATCGCACCTTAGAGACAGAAAAAGACTAATTTTAACATTTTTTGATTTTATTTACCTTTCATTTAATCATGTAGCGTTATCGGCGTAAGCTGGCTTTGACTGGCTTGTGTTCAGTTGGTCCACAAAAAGTCTCACAGTTATGGCCCTTTTATTTTCACACTCATTACCAGAGAATGATGCAGACCTTTTTCATGTAGATTATGCAGCAGTTTTTGCGCAGTATGATTAGTACTTTTTATTTTTTAAGCATAAGTATTCTTGAGCCTGTTAAAAAAACAATTAACATCGTGAGAGCTGCTTCTTCTTTCTTATGCTACGTTCAGACAGGATCTGGGGCTGCTGCGGGTGTGTCTATTTGTGCTGAAGATAACCGCTGTGAAACAATCAGGAAATAACATTTTATTTCCCTGATTAACTGGTTTTATCGATGCTGGTGCTCGCTCACTCTCATTCACTGTCTATGTCTTTTGACCAGCGCTCGCCCTTTCTCTCTCTCTCCGTCATTCGGAAGCAAACTTCTTCGTGTCAATATTTTGCAAAGTAAATTGCGAACGAGACAGACTTAGAAGCTGGGTACATGATGAATGAATTTTTGGTAGAGACTCCTGTGGCCTGCTCTGTCACAGCCAAAAGACAAATTACCCCCACTCAGATGAATGGAAAAACCTGTGATTTTGCCACAGCACCAGATCCTGTCTGAATGTACCCCTTACTCTGAGTCGTTTACTCTAAATTTGTTTGAATTTGACCAATCGCAAGCGACAGTCAAAAGCAGTCTCAACATTATGTAAATATAAAGTTGTGTTTTTTTTGCTTACCAATGTCACTGTGTGAGCAATTGAATTGAAAAAAAAAATCACCTGTTAGTGTAGCAACATTGACAATTGCTCTGGGGTTGAAGGTGTGTCCGTAACACAGTGCGTCAGCAAGAATCAGACGTCCCTCTGCATCTGTATTATCAACCTGTAAACAACAGCAACAACAAACCTGTTTATCTGTGCACAACACACATCACATTCAGGTAACTGGTTGAAACATTTCATCAAGGATCCACCCACCTGGATTGTTTTCCCATTTTTGGCTGTGACGACATCGCCTGGTTTAGTAGCTTTTCCACTGGGCATGTTCTCACACAGAGGAGCCAGACCTGATTTATCACAACGAGCGCACACAGACAAGCCAAGAGGTTCGTTTTCACTCAAAAATCACGTCAACAGGTTTTGTGTGCTAATCAAGTACATGCACAGTGATCCAAAGACAGTTTCATTTATAATGTATGGCATATAAAACGATGGTGGCGGATTCATATTATCAGAGAGCTCACCAATAATGTTGACGGGGAGTTTGAGAGCTGCTGCTGTGACGATAGACGCACACACTGTGGCTGCTCCACCCATATCAGCCCTCATCGCATCCATAGAAGGAGACGGCTTCAGGGAAATACCACCACTACCAAACAAACAGAGAGAGAGAGAAGGGACAAAAGATTTTAATGTAATAAAATAGTGAGTGGTAGCGAGCTGGTGTGTGTATTACAACAGTTTACCTGTCAAAGGTGACGCCCTTGCCCACAAAGACCAGCGGTGCTTGCTTGCTGTCAGGAGAACCGTTGTAATGAAGCTCCAGGAAGACGGGCGGCTCCTCCGAACCTTTAGACACGCTGAGAAACGCTCCCATCTGTTGCTCCTCTATCCAAGACTGAGGTCTACATAAAGACACAGATTATGTGACAGCTGTTCTGAAGGGTTGTTCATATAATTAGTCAATTTGTATTCAGCCTCACAACTTTCATGTCATAAAAGTTGCCATCATCAGAAGAGTAATTCATCTCAAGGCTATAAAGTGCTTCCAGATTGGATTAATTATTTATATTATGAATTATATTCTTTATATCAATTAATCAAAATAAAACAAACAAACAAATTAAAAACTGTATTTCACGTCCTTGATGCAATTAATTCAAGTGACAGATAAATACATAACAGACAAATTAGAAAAGCTAGTACGATAAAAAACACTCTGCAGTTCCTGTGAACGTGCTCAGTGATGCGTAAATGAAGCACAAACCTTTTATTTATTGTGACTCGTTTGGCATGCGGCGCTAATTTCTCTTCAATGGTGTTGGCAAAAGCGGTAGGAGTGATGTGATTGGCTGGAGCTTCCATGAGAAACCGCGCCAGGTTTTGACCTTCTGCATACGCGAGTCCTTTCTCCCAGCCGACCGAGTCAGCACTAAGAACAAACACACACACACACACAGACAGATATACATTAGCATAATGCATGTCTGTATTAACTCAAAAGTCAAATCAAGTAAGTAAAGTTCAGTTTGGACCATCTGCGTGCTGTTACCTTCCATGAAGCTGCGTGGTCACTTTGGTCTTCTTCTTGGATTTTAGTTGGTCGTAATGAAACAGACCCAGAGCGGCACCTTCTGCTGCTGACTGAGCATCACCGCAGGCGTCCACCTCCACATGATTCACCTCCAGGTCCTGAAGTAACCGGCAGCCAGCTGAACATGCACAGAGAAATATACAGATATCATCCAGCTACTAACTCCAAATTCCTCCATATAACCAGTGCCAAGACGAGCAGAGCGACATGTCTTACCCGACACTGCCTGTCTGATGCTCTCCTTGCTGGTGTCCCAGTTCTCTGCTCCACACACACCTGCATCCTTCTTACCCAGTCCGACTACTGCCACACACGGGAAGTCCTGATGAAGACACAAGGAAGATTTAATCACTCTAATGTTGTAAAGAGACATGTTTTTTTTATTTTTTTTATTTGACGTTGACATTGTTACCTTGTGGATTCCATAAAATATTCTGCTTTTGCCTTTCTTAAGAGTTGGACCAGAGCTGGAAGATACAAAACAAAACCAGTTTATCAACAAAATATGCAAAAAGTCAGACACACAGTGCCAAAGTAGTGGATGTTTCATCACGGGGACGCAACACTCACCTGACACAATTTAAAATATCTCAGCTAATATAAGTACAAGTACTTTTTCAGTCAGGTTTAACCTGGGTATCTCACTGGGTGTAACTTCTTTACTGAAATCGTAAACATTCAGTTGTGGTCATTCTTTACAGGCCTGTAATCTTGTGAATCTGTTTGAGCAGGTTTATTAATTAAAGTATGTTATTACAATTTTATAGACGGATAAAAACAATAATTAACGTGGACCTTCACTTCTGCCTGATACCTGATCATTTTAATCATAGCAGTATCAATACAGATATGATCTAGTGTATTTGAACATCTGGTAATTAAGTTTCTTGTCTAAAAACAAAACACAAAAATAAGCAGAGGAAGAGAAGAAGGAAACTCAATCTACTAGTGGAGTCCATGTGATATGGTCAAAAGCTACAGCTGACCTTGAGGGGAGTATTATTATATAACTGGTAGAGTGTATATTGACTGAAATATATACTGAAAGCTCTCACATGTTACAGACTCACATTTTAAGCAGTTCAGAGAGTTTTCCCGACAAAGTTTGATCAAAACCTGCAGCTGCTTGTGTCAGATGAAGGCTTCCCTCCTCTCCCTCCTTCTCAAACACTCCCAGCACCAGACCCTGCACACACACACACAGTAAGGGTTAACAACCTATGGAAGAATACACCATTTAAACACACACATCCAAAACTAGAGCGATTCAAATCTCTGTAATTTGGATGGATGCAGTAGGTGTCACTGATGTAACTCCCCGTTAGCTAATGTTTGACAAGGTGCTTCGGTTTATCGAGTAACCGTGTTAACTGGTGACCGTTAGCCGAATGTGTCCGTGGCTGTCGGTGTTACGACAGTCGTTGAAACACGAAAAAAAAACACGTAGCTGTCAAACAGAAGACCAAAGACGAGTCAGGTATGTTTGTGTTTTAACGATGTAACGCTAATAAGAAAAAAAATAACAAATAAGGCATTCATAAGGACAGATATATGTTTCAACGGCCGTCGTAACTACAGCAACCTTAGGCTAATGGTCACCAGTTGACAGGGTCGCTCGTTAAGCCGTAACACAGGCTAACATTAGCTTCTGTCTTCTTACTTTTCTCTCGTTCAGGTGAGTCTGTGAAGCAGAAAACGACCTGTGGTGGTTTGTCCGCACCGCCGTCTGCGCAGCTCTCCTCAGAAGAAGCATTGTCATCTGTTGTGCATAAATAAAACCCGAAACAATAACTATTATCTCAGAGTTGTAGAGGTCGCATGCATGTGTGAGAAGGAGGTAGATCGTCGCGTTTTTCACACGACACAACACGCGACTAAGATGGACGCTTGTCGCCACCTGTGGGCAGACAGGTGGAGCTGCACGTGGGTTTAAAAGAGCTGTGAAATAAACAGATAACCAGTGATGGAAAGTAACTAAGTACATTTAACGGCATATTTCATTATTATTAAATTAAGCCAAGACAAAACTTTGGATAAAAATAAAAACACACAGACAAAGAAGAAACATGTTTTCCAATAAGCTTTTTAATTGAAGTCTTGAAGTAGTGTTTTAGTCTCCACCCCTGACAGGACAAGAAAAGATATAAATCATGCAGCCAACTCAAAGATTATACCCATTCATAAAAGTCCTTTAATGATGACTTATTCAACATGTATAAAATCATTCATATTTTGATCTTCATGAGAGAAAACATCTTCAGACGATGAACTTTTTATGACCAAGTTGAAGTGAATAAAAATCAAATGACGATTACTTTGTCTCTTTCTGTTTATGGAAGCCCACAACTTATAATTCATGAATATTTTCACACTGTCTATTGTGGATCGAGGATGAATTACTGTAAAAACAAAGGAAACACTAAAGACTGAAGACTGTTAATGATATTATATACATATAATGAAAAACCTAATGACGTATTTACAGATTGTAGCTATAGACAGATTATATACAGCACAGGAGGTCAGAACACAAAAGGCAAGTTTGAGATGCTGAACGATGAACTTTGCACTCATTCAAATCCTCCAGAGCAACAAATATATTACAGAAGTCCAATAAACTGCCTGAAGATCTGCTGTTTGTGCCTCAGCCTTTCTCTCTGATCCTGTTATCAGTGAAACTATGTGTGAGTGTCTGTTTTGCTTTGGTCATTTTCATGCTCTGGTTTTTATACTTTTTTATCCCTTGTATTTATTTATATTATTATAAGTGGCATTCGGCAAGATAGTGAATCCCATCTTGCCAAAATCCCAGTCTAGAGGCAGCAGTTAACCTGCATGTCTTGAAGCTGGAATACCTGGAGAGAATCCACCGTGCTATCCACTATTTTAATGTTAGTTTTCAAAAAAAGTTTTTTTTCACTCTTATAAGTAAAATATTCCAAAATGATTTTATCATAGCTCCACACAACAGATCTCGGGCCTTCTGTACTGTAACATGCAGAAACTGTGCATATTAAATAGAGAGTGAGAAGAACTAGTGGTTTATGGAGGACCAGGAGCTCATTTTGGTCCCAGGGCCCCTGAGTAAATCAATTCAAATCAGTCAAAGTAAGTTTTTAAAGTAAGGAAAATAACAAAACAAATACATAAACATATTAACACTGGACAAGTGAGAATCTACATAAAAATAACATTGTGTGAAAGGAAAGGGGCTCTGGCACAGTGTTGCTTTCACTCTACAGTCATTATGGTTTGTTCCTGATGTAAATGTAACCAACAACACTCCTTCCTTCAGTACAGCAGATCCAGAGAAGAGATGGTGGGTTCTTCAGGTTTCTTAATTTCTGGTTTGGGAAGTTTGATCCGGCTCATGGCAACGACTCCACAGACGGCAAAGTGAGTTGCAACACTGCCAACACCCAACCAGAAAGACAAGTCCAGGCTGTCTTCCAGGACAACGAGCACGAAGAGGTTCTCACGATAATTGGCCACCCGCTCGGTCAGACGGTGATGCCTCACAGCTGCCAGGAAACACAGCAAGGCCAGGGCACCGAAAAGAGCTGGAAACAGAGAGGGAGAAAAGTCAACGAGGGGAAATTAGAGAGGGAAAGTGATGCTCAGATACACAAGAAAGAGAAGAGGTGGGAGAAAATAAAGGGTATTGAGATTAAAATGAGAGAGGGGTGTTACCTGGGTACGTTACACAGTGGACAGAAAGGCAAACGGAAGAACTGAGGGTGCAAATGTGAAGTAGGCAACAGAAAAAAAACAATTTCTAAGAGAGATTTTGAGGGACGGAGTGAAGACAAAGACACATACCAGCGATGAAGTTCCACAGGTAGAGTCCTTTGTGCCCTTTCATGCTCTGGTAGGGAACCTTGCGTGCATTGTAAATACAGAAAGACAGACTGACAAATGCAAAGCCCATGGCCACCAGCAGGAAGAGGATCACCATCATGTGAAGGCCACTGTTCAACGTCCGCACAAGCTTCGGGAATACTGGACAGTAAGACGGAAACAAAAAGAAGCAGATAAAAACACGCATTATCAGCAGTCAAGATGAAGACTGGAAAACATGAGTGTCCAAGCTGTGTGTGTGTGTGTAAGTGGCTTTCTGTATGTGTGGAGGTTGTGGATGTGAAAATGTGTCTGACTATTTCACAGGTTGTTTATTGTAGAGCCATGGACAACACTTGTACTTGTGTGGCACATGATGACAAGCGTGAACAATAATGTCTTCAGACTTCAGACTCAAGGATGAGTATTTTGACACATTCCTGAACCTGTTGCTATAACTAGTCATTTTATTTATGCAATAGTATGATTACAAAATGATTGTAGAAGCTGACCTCAAGTTTTAATTTAATGATGCAAAGTTATTTCATAAGATAAGATGAGAAGGAGCAGTTAGAGTTAGAGAGATTTTCCTATGCCTGATTCAGGGTGTGCATCCATACGCTACACATTACATTTTATTCAACACCCTCTGGACTATGAAGCTTTGTTAAATATCTTACACATTTAAAATATCCTGTATCCTGCACACATTCCTGCACAAAACTGTACAGCTCTTTTCATCTTGAAAACATTTGTCTTACATTTGCATTTAATGTTTCTCATGCACCAGAAACACTAAGACAAATTGCTTGTACATGAAAACCTACTTGGCAACCTGACTCTGATTCTGAGCACCTCTTCTTCCCACGTCAGAGGATACATTTACTTACAAACTAAGCCCCTGTTTATGGCTTTCTAATGATCAAACTAGAGACAGAGATATTCTAGTTATGTTGTGCATCATTTTGTAATACATGTTCTCAAAACTTAGACATATATACAGCATGTAATACTTTTTGGAAACTTGTTTCGCTCCTGAAAGCTGTAATCTTTAATAACAGAATAGAATAATCAAGGGTGTACATTTGTTTTAGGACGAAAGCTGATGATACTATAATATAAGGTAAGTTTATATGCCCCTAGGAAGAGTTGCTGTTGCTGCTGATGCAACAGGTAATGGGGAGTTAAATAAACAATACACACAATTGTGTGTTTTTAATTATTACTTCATATTAGAAGAAATACATTTATTTCATAGTGATTTCTTTAGTTAAAGTGTATTGAATCCTTAAGTTGGATGGATAAAGACTTGACAGAGACGTAGAGAGCTCGTAGTTTGTATCTAATCTTACTGTATATTTTGGAGCGCCTCTTGCCGAGCCCACACCTCTTGGTCTTTCCTCCCTGGAACAAACCGTAGTACATATCCCCGGTGAACTTGTCCAGCTCCGGGTTAGACGCGTTCACTATCTCCGCCCCGGTTTTACACAGGATGCGCCCGGTGACCCACCGTTCCGTGGACAGGGCCACTACCAGGAGGACCACCGAGCCGATACAGAGCACCGAGGCCACCGAGAACGTTATCCGTTTCCACAGCGAAGGCATCTTACGAGCCCATGGTGCCCCGAGGAAGGTAACACGACGCCGGCCAACGACCGCGGAGCACACTCGGCGATCATGAGTTTATTCTACTGTCTGAAAAAGAAAAATGAATCATAATCCTGGAAAAAAAGTAGTTATTTCTCTTATTGGTGTTGCGTGTGTCGGCGAGTGAGTCACGCAGGAGGAGAAACCGAATCTATGGCGGTCAAAGAGATCTTTTACCGGGAGAAACTCTATCCGTGCCCCGTGCGCCTGGTTCCTGCTCCCTCTCCCTCACTCACACTCCTCTTTATTCCGGGAATGAATTAACCTTTGCGACTTGGCCTTTCGAGTCGGAAATTTATCAGGATCACGACCTTAGAGGCGACTGCAGCTATAAAGTCATGTAGGATGGTTAATGGTGTCACAGTGACGGATGTGGTCCTCAGTAACACAAACCCTAAAGGTCAGAGGACACATCAACAACAGGAGGACCAATGAGATCACACTATGGAGGATTATCATACATCTCATTTTGTTTTTGCATGCTCCACTTATTCATTAAAATCTATGTTTTGCATATTAGATAGTTTAAGATAACATAAGCATATTTAATTGAGATTTTATGTATACTATAGCTTCCTTCATACTCCCGTATATGGTGCAAGAAATACCCATGTTTCATTTAACATCTACGCCTGTATATGCAAGGTGTATATGAAGTATGTATCTCATCATTTCTATTCCTATTATATCTATCTTTTTTTATTATATCTCATTTTATATCTGTATGGTAGAAGTCTTGCATTCAAGATTTCACTTAAAAGTAAAATAAATAAATAAATAAACTGCAATAAAAGTATATATTTATAATAACAAATCTGTCTAATCTTATTTTTGGAATATTATTACTGAGGCTGGTGCATGAGCCCATTTATGCATTTCCCCCCAGGCCTTCCAAGCAGGTTAATCCAGCCGTGCACTAAGGAGGCCCTGGGCAAAAACGAGCTGTGAGCCCCTCTGCTCACACCGCCGTCTGCACATTTTGTACAATACTGTACTGTACCTTGATGCATACACAGTGTCATCAAGTTCAGTGCACATGTATGACTACACAGCACCTTTACCTGCTGCTGGAACACCACAACTCTCCAGCTTGTAGTAATTTGATTAAACACATTTACACAATTCACACCATTGTAAGCATTATTTTAACTAAACAACTAAAGTTATTTACTTAGACACAGTGCCCACACATCTTGTGGCATAGTACCACAAATTATTGCCACACAGTGAACCAGGTAGCAGCTGATAGTTCCCCTAGTTGGCAGTCCAGCTCAGTCATAGTAGATGAATCCAACCCTCACTTAGTCCTAAAATATGTCATTCCTCTTTCGGGTTGCTTTTATCATAGAGATACTTGGAGAAGCAGCATCTTCGAGTCACTGCAACTTGAACCACGAAGAAATTACTCAGAAATAAGAAATATATTGTGTTTAACATAAAAAAACATAAAATAAATCTATGTACAGGACTAATTATTATTATTATTATTGCATTATTATATTTTTAGTCATTAGATGTATTTTGGTATACGATACAATAAACCAGATAAGCCAATAAACCGCAGAGGTCCTGCAGGGGGTCTGCCAATTTTTGTCACAATAATCACCAAAAATAATAGTGAATGTGTGGGTGCAGATGATTGAGAAACAAACAAACAGAGGAGCTATTTGCACTCTCAGTTGGACAAATCAGTCCAAAGATGCCCAACTCTTGGCATTTAATAACCAATAATAATTATGCATGAACCTTGTTATAAATCACAACACATATAGGCTATAACCCAGTATATGAATAGATTAATAAGGTAAATATAAAAGTTATAAACCAGGGTTAAAATGTGACATATTTTAAAAAATGAATCGCATCTGGGGGTCCCTGTTCTGTTTGTATCTTATCCAAGGAGTCTGTTGGCTGAAAAAGTTTTAAGACTCCTGCAATAAACAACCAATCAGTCATTAATAATTAATAATCTGATCAATCAACATTGACGTGTGAAATGTACTCGCTGGGCTCGTTGGCGCCACCTGCTGGCGATCGGTTGAGACTACATGGGCGTGATGACGTCAGATCATGTGACGCAGATGTCAGTCTCCCAGGCAGCAGCAGATGAGACCGTTTGGCGAAGATGGCGGACTCGCTGTCGTCAGGTCTGGGAGAGGAGAAAGAGAAGGAGAAGGAGGAGGACAGCGAGAGGGAGAGAAAGGCCGAACAGACGAGACAAGCAGACAAGAGCAAGGAGAAGGACGGAGTCCCGGAGACGTTGAGGATCAACGATAAAAATGGCGGCGGGAAAGGCAAGAAACGCAACCTGTCAGGTGAGAGCTAGCCCCGGTTTGACAGCAGCTAGCCTCGCCGCTGAAGTGATTGTTGGCTTTATTCATTTATTGTTGGATAACTGCGTGACTGCATTGTATGCGTGGTTAGCTGTAATAGTAACGCCGCTTGAGCACGCAGTTACAGTTACAGTCAGTTAGGTGCGTGCAGGTTTGGCCGCTGTTTGCACTCTCAGGATGTAACGAGCCTGTTATCACCACAGCTACTGTTTGTTACGTTATCCACCCAGCGTCTGCTTAATGTATGTTATATGCATATAAGTTTCATTATGAGTCGTGCATGTAGTGTCGTGCACTCCTCTAATTTGGCCAGTTTGTCAAAGTAGACGTGCAGTTTCTTTTTTGCACAGGCGCCCTGACAGAGCGGGTACATGCTGTATGCTGCCACATAGGTCCACATAGTTCAGTGTACTCTGAGTCTGTGCTGTCATGGGTTACATTAGGCTTAAATAAGTTACAACTGAAGGGCACTGTAGCGTCGTACTTCCTCGAAGTTGAGGAAGGAGATGACCCAAACAAGCCAGACATTTTGATTTGTCATAGTGTGAAAAGCACAGGTGTTCCTAATAGCATTAACGATGACTCTGTTTAACAGACAGAGGTGGCAGTGTGATACTGAGCCAGTGTGCACAACACCAGCACCCTGAAACCAAAGCAGCTAAATGGAATCCAGCCTTTTTAAAACTTTAATATTTACACCTGTGCACATTAATGTAGCAGGGGCTGAGATATCCTTGCCACAGCAGCCCAGGGTTCGACTCCGACCTGCGGCAGTCTCTCTCTCTCCCCACATTCCTGTCACTCTTCAGCTGTCTCTATCAAATAAACCTCAAAATGGCCAAAAAAGAAAAATACAGGCACCTGCTGTTAACTTGTCAATGAACATAATCCATCCATTTTCTGTAACCGCTTATCCTCATTGAGGTCACGTGGGGGTGCAGCTGATCCCAGCTGACATTGGGCAAGGGGTAAGGTACACCCTGTTCACGCACACAGGGCTGACACATAGGAGCAACAATTCACGCTCACATTCACACCTAAGGGCCACCACGAATTAACCAATTAACCTGTGCAGTAAGTGCATCTCTTTGGATAGTGGGAGGAAGCAGGAGTACCTGGAGAGAGCCCACATAGACACGGGGGTGGATGACGTCATCAAAGCAAAATTCTGTTCATCACTAAGGAGTGTGAATGTTCAGAAAATGTTAAATAGCGGTATCATTGTCGGGTGAATTTAGCAAGGTGATGGTGACAAGCTCAAAACAAAGCACTGATTTTATCCATGGGAAATGAGAGAAGGTCGTTTTGGCCAGAGGCTTTGTGTGTGTTCAGTGTTCTGCCTTTGTCCTTTTCTGGCTCTAGACCTGTCTCTGGTCAGATTCATAACTACTGAGCTCACCAGAGGATACTTCCTGGAACACAATGAGGCCAAATACACAGAGCGCAGAGAGAGGGTCTACACCTGCCTCCGCATCCCCAAGGAGCTCGAGAAGGTAAACACTACAACCAAACAAACACAGTGGGAAATGCTTTAAAAGTCCAAAATGAATAAATTCTCACCCTTTCTGTGTCTTCTCTCCCTTTCTTTAGTTAATGACATTTGGCTTCTTCCTCTGTCTGGATGCCTTTCTCTATGTGTTCACCCTGCTGCCCCTCAGGGTGATTCTGGCCCTTTTACGGCTCCTCACGTTGCCTTGCTGTGGTCTCAGGTAGAGTATATGCACAGGCAGTTGTGATGCAAATCAAATAAAGGTGCCCTAAATCAATCATTGGCCATGTTGACTATCAATATTTGACTAAGTGAGCTTTTCATTAATACAGGTTTTTCTTAATAAGCCACACAAACTTGATTGAACGCTCATAAAACTGGTGCTAACGTGATGTGTCAATTAGTTGATTGATTAGCTGATCAGTAAAGAATTCACTGACAACAGTGAGAATCGATTGAATCTAGTTGAGCTGAGTTAAGTCATTCAGGACATGCAAAAATGTCAAATGATCTGGTTTTATTGTATTTGCATATTTCAATATTTTGAGACTCTTTGGTTGGATAAAGCGAGCAGTTTGAAGATGCAACATGGCGCTCTGGGAAATAAACCAAAACTATTCTCACACATTTTATAGAACAGTTTATCTGTTAACTTTAAAACTTTAAAAACATAAAGTAAAGTGCAACATTGTTCTTAACCTCTAGAGGGCAGAGGAGCTCTGCTTGAGTTTTATACTAAACAGACTATAATAACCTGTTGTGTTGTTGAATTTCCTGTTACTTTCTTCTGTGTGTAACTTGAGTGTATTTGTGTGTTTTAGTGGCTCCCGCCTGCTTCAGCCAGCCCAGGTGTGTGATGTGCTAAAAGGCTTCATTATGGTGCTGTGCTACTCTATGATGAGCTACGTCGATTACTCCATGATGTACCACCTGATCAGAGGACAGTCTGTCATCAAACTGTACATCATATACAACATGTTAGAGGTACACACAGATGATACTATGAATGCTATGAATGATCATAACTCTGATTGTACAGTCACCCTCTCATGGCTCGGTCCCATCCTTACATTCCAGGTGGCGGACCGCCTGTTTTCATCGTTTGGTCAGGACATCCTGGACGCTCTGTACTGGACAGCCACAGAACCAAAGGAGAAGAAGAGAGCGCACATAGGCGTGATTCCTCACTTCCTCATGGCTGTGCTCTACGTCTGTATCCTCACTAAGACCTGTCATTGTTGTTGCCACCATTCTGTTTATTTTGATGCTACTGTCCCAGTAAATATGACATCTCTGATGTCATATTTACTTAAATTTCGATTCTTTCTTTGTCAGCCTGTAAATGTTAATTTTTCAGTGTATTGTTTTCTTAAAACTAGCAGATAATCTTTTTTTGTGTAGATAAAAAAAAATATTCTTAAAAATGTAATTTAAGAATAGTAGGCACAAGTAATTTTTAAAACAAAGACCAGAAGTTCCAGCTTCTTGACCTTGAGTTTTTAACTGGTTTTCTGGAAACTAAATATCTTTGGATTCTGGATTTTTAAAGCAATTTGAAGATGTAAGCTTCATTTTTCACAGTTTTGTGACATTTTATAGACCAAATGATGAGTCAGTTGAAAATTATCTGCAGATTAATCAATAATGAAACACTGACCGTGCACAGTTTTTCTTCAGACTTGTAGAATATGCATATTAAATGGTGATATGAGAGTTATCACAGCATATTGCTTCCTGTAGTCTTCAGTGTATTTTTTCCTCAGCATGTTCATATATAGTTCTCCATGCCATCCTCATCATGGTTCAGGCCACTACGCTCAATGTAGCCTTCAACTCCCACAACAAGTCCCTGCTCACCATCATGATGTCAAACAATGTGAGTATAACACACGCAGATGTATTTAAATGAGTTATAAGTCCGTGCAGCATAAGTTCAGCCATGACATTTTATTTTACAGTTTGTGGAGATCAAAGGAAGCGTGTTCAAGAAGTTTGAGAAGAACAACCTTTTCCAGATGTCAAACAGCGGTATGTGGTGAATGATCTCTAAAACAGCCGTATGTGTGCCATAGAATCAGCAGTCTGCGGCCATTTTGTAGCTCTGCTTTTGAACTTGATGGTTTAGGACAAGGTAAATTTTATGGACTCGAGCCCGGCTGCAATGACTACGAAGTAGGTTAATCCAGGATTGATTTGTTTGTTTCCCACAGACATAAAAGAGAGGTTCACCAACTACATTCTCCTGCTCATCGTCTGTCTGAGAAACATGGAGCAGTTCTCATGGAACCCCGGTAACTAATGCTGTGCTGTACAGAGTATATGACATTACTGACATTTACATAGCTGAATTATCTATATGACAGTTACAAGGTATGTCACTGCTTCTCACAGGAACATCCCTCTTAGCGTGGCTCCCCTTTGAACTGTCACAGACCTTTGATAACGAATATTACACAGAATATTGATGCTAATTAGCCTTTGATGTGTTTGTTTTTAGACCACTTGTGGGTGCTGTTTCCTGACGTAGTCATGGTGATCGCCTCAGAGGTTGCCGTGGACGTTGTCAAGCACGCTTTCATCACCAAATTCAATGACATCAGTGCTGATGTGAGTGCTTTTTGCATACAGTACCTTCACAGTTTATTCTTTATGTTGTTGTGCAGTCTTGACAAGTGGGACAGCCAAAAGAAAACTGTTGTTTAAGACACCACAAAGAGTACATTTAAATGACAGGCTTTTAGCGCCAGTCACTACATGGCATACCATGTAGTGTTATTTTCAGAATAAGTTTCAGTTTACAGAAATGCCCCCAGTTTGCGTGTGAGCTGTTGTCGTTTTAGAAAATTATGTTTGTTTGAAGGAGAAAAAAAAGACAATTTCTCAGATAAGCTCCGATGTTATAAGGAGAATCTTATTTTCTGTGATTTCTAATCAAATTCAAGTTTATTTGTGTAAATAGTGTTCATCACACTAGATCCAAAAATGTGAATCTCATGTCTGTGTGTTTGGATTTGACTGAGTCATGACTCCCTGAGGGAGTGAAGCAATTTTTGGAGGAGGATGATTTCTAATGACACTGTTAGTTTTGCGTGCGTTGCTTGACACTGAGCGGACTCAAACCACTGACAATAGATGATGAGATCTAGTTGAAATCTCAGGAAGTTTCTGTCTATTCTCTCCTGCCTTACTTTGTGGTGGCTTCTCATTGCCTCACACACTCACACTGTAGTATACGAGGGAAACTGTCATTAGCTGAACTGTTTTCACTTGTTTCATCATGACTTTCTTGGCTTCACACCTCTTTCCCTCCCTCTTGTGTTCTCTTTCACTTCCTTAAGGAATTGTAGCTTTGGTTATGTAACGTAAACCTACTCCACGGGAGGGGATTAACCCCTTTAACTTCAAACCTTCAAAACTAATCACACAAACCTTATCTCACACATAGCTGGAGTTCAAGCTTGTGTCACCATGCTCGTACACGTTTAATCCATGTGTGCATGTTTTTGTCATTTTACACTTCATCAAACTTCATTTTGGCTCATGTCCTGCCTGTACTTGTACTGTATAGTTATCACTTCACATTTACACACAACATCAAACAGCGGCTTAGTTTAGTCAACATTTGTCATCTCTCATCATTACAGGTCAGGTGTGCTCTGTAACAGTGTATTTGCTCAGTGTTTATACTGACTGACTGACTAATGTTGTTACTCTGTCGTTTTCCAGGTATACGGGGAATACAGAGCCAGCCTTGCATTTGACCTTGTCAGCAGTAGACAGAAAAATGTGAGTAAAAGCAAATATCAGCTGTATCTCCACCCAGCTGCTGAACAAATCTTTATAAACTCGACCAGAGTTTCTTGAACATATGCACACAGCGATGCAGTAAAGAGATGTATTCCTACTTATATATCTTTGCTGTATTTAGTCCTAGTAATGTTTTTTAAATGTGAGTTTAAAATACTTGTTATTCTTCACTAATCCTACACGGATGCTGCTACTGAAAAAGAATACAAAAGTGCATAAAGTCATATTTAAATTGACATGATTTGTTTTGTGTTAGGCACACTTAATAAAAGGCAAATGGACAAAACACTTGTCCTTTTTCTGTTTTCTTAAGCTGCAGTCCATCAATCTTTCTTAGACAACATCATCTAGAGATGAAATCCTCAGTTATAAATGTCTGGATTGTCTAATCTGGTGATTTTAAATATCTGAAAATGAAGATACTTCTTCACATAATGCAACAAATCCTGCTGAAATTACACACATTGGCCAAATAGAAGCTGGGGTACTAAAGGTAAAATCACCATGGTAACAGGAACAGTAGGACAAATTTATATTGTCTCAAGGTGACTGTGGTTACACATCCCACCCCTTCTACATGCCATTTTTTCAAACAGACTAATAATTTAGCCTAAGAAATGTCCTCTAATCTCTGATGTGTAATGATATGATTGAATATTGTTATGTCATGACTAATGCATTGATTGTGGAAGAAGAACAGAGCTGCTTGTCGATGCTTGTTGTTGATGATTAAATGTCTTGAATATGCCTCCAGGCTTACACCGACTACAGTGACTCAGTATCCAGAAGAATGGGCTTCATCCCTCTTCCTTTAGCTCTACTGGTCAGTCATGTTCATAGAATATCCATTACTGTTGATGTTGTGTTTGTTCTAATGTTGGCTATGTATAGGCTCGACGTATGATGATGTGTTTGTGTTTGCAGCTGATCAGAGTTGTGACCAGCTCGGTGAAGATCCAGGGTTCACTCTCGTTTATGTGCGTGCTGCTGTTTTACCTGGGGTAAATGTCAACTTGTCTTTCCCAAGTTTTCAACACACGTTTGTTGATAATTCTGTGTCCTGTGATGTTTAACGTTTCTTAATGTGTGTGTCTGCGAGCAGGATGATCACGCTGAAGGTGCTCAACAGCATCGTTCTGCTGGGGACGTCTTGTGTGTTCGTCAAAGAGGCCAATATGGAGGAAAAGCTCTTCGACCCTCCGCCCTCAGTCGTCTCCAGCCGTGCAAACTCCAGAGCTCACCGCACCAAACACGTTCACACCACACCGCAGCAAGGTAACGGTCAGTTAATATATCTGTATGTTCCTAAATTCATCAATGGAGCATTTGATAAACTCTGTCCTTATTTGCAATGGGCCTGTCTTTTCAGACAGTAGTAGTAAATGGTGACTGTTACTGACAGATATCTACTGTACTCTGCAATCTAAATGGATACATTTATAAAGTGCTTTTATCCAAAGTGCTTTACAATCCCCCCAGTCACACACACACACACACACACACTGACCGAACTACCACAGCAGGGTGGTTGGTCTGACCACCGGACATTCATTCTTGCCCAGGGACACTTTGACTTTGGATTGAACCACCAACACTGCTGATCAGATGACATGCTCTGCCTCCTGAGCCACAGCTGCTCATTCGGCTTACCTTAACTCCGTGACTTTACTTGGTTGAAAATTCCAGCTTCAAGCTGACTCATTTAAAGAAATAACATAAAAGTCGTCTTAAACGTGTCAACAGAAAGTCGAGTATAACAGCACCAAACCGGTAAAGTTATCCTACTCTGACATATTTAGGCTGCATTTAGAAAGCGTCCGGTCCAGTCTTTGGTTTGTGTCTGATGATTTGAGGGAGAGAGAGCGAGCATTAGTCAAGAGACACAGACAGTAAATGAGAGTGAGCGAGCAGGCATCGATAGAGTCAGTTAATCAGCAAAATAAAGAGTTATTTCCTGATTTCATTCAGCACAGCAGCCCCCCTCGTCCTCCTCTCACACTGCTGTAAAACCCTGCAACGAATGGAAGTGCTAATTACGAAGCTTTCTTTAACCTGTAGCCCAACAAACTAATTCAATTAGTTAACGATGTACCTCTTGGCCTTTGAGGTAATGCTCTGTTACTACCCTCCCAGTGTCACTGTCAGCTCACATACTGAGTCAGCATGGCAGAGAATTTCAACGCCTGTCAAAGCTACAGTTGCTGAGCTATCCTTGGACATTTGTAGTTTGGTGGAGGAGTTTAGTGTACTGTCAGTTGTGTATGTTCCTCTGCTGCTTATTAAAAAACTCTACTACTCTCTCTCAAGCAGAACCGACAGCCCACAAAGGAGGAATATCACTGGCATCAGACAATCCTCAGCCAGCCAGCATGGCAGAGACCTTTGTCCCTACGATCCCGAAGAGCGACTCAGACACATTCCTGACAACACCAGACGAGGAGGACGACGACAAAATCATCAACGCCAACACAGGACTGGAAGGAGACGGACTCGAACACAGAACGCCCAAGAAAGATTTGCTGGAAATAGACCGCTTCACCATCTGTGGCAACCGAATAGACTGAATGCCATACGAAACAACCAGTCAGTGTCCTGACAAAACAGCAAGGTTCAGGGATCAGACACGGGTCATGGAGCGTGCTCAGACCAGACACATTTTTGTGCACCTGACCCCTAGAATATTTATTTATTTATTACTGACAAAACCAGCCAAGGCATAAAGCTGTTACTACAAGCATCAGAGGCCAGTCAGTGCCCCAGGAACCAGGTCGAGTCTTAAGGACGGGTCTTGGTTGTGCAGCAACCTGCGGACATGCTTGCTGATGACAACGATGGGGGGGAAACTAGCATGCACAGCTGGAGCATAGCACGAAGAGAGAAACAAAATCTGCATCTGTGATTAAGTAATTGTACAACGGTCGGTCGCCGTGTGATCACAGGAGCATGACAGCTGGACTGTGCGAGTATGTGTTCAAAAGCACAATCGTATGTACAGCTCTGAGTTGTTTTTAAGAAAGAACAAACCTTGTCAATTTTTTGTACATTTTTTTAATTTCAAAAAGCCTGAAAAATTCTAAGATTTGAAACAAAGTTTTTATGAAGAATCTCTGACCTTTTTTCTAAAAAAAGAATCGGCCGTATCCAACCGCAGTCTGCAAGACTCACGAACACATGAACGCATTGTTGAAGTCTCTGTAGACGTGCACACCAACACACACGTAAAAATCTTTAAAGTGAGTTACTGTGAAGAACCCAGATATCTACAGCTATTAGACATGGCAGCAGTGACATTAAGAGTCCTGCAATGTCTTTACTCAACACTCTCATGGCTTGGTCACGGCAGTGACTTTACCTTTTAGACACATAAAAGTTTTGAGGTTTTAGTATTGTGCAAGTTGTGTTGATATCGTTGCTTTGAAGCACTGAGATAAGATGGTGCCTCTTCTTTAAAGGCACACTTATTTATTTTGAAGTAGTCTCGGACAAGTTTGGAAAATATTTCATCTTTAAGTGATTTTTCTTTTTTCAATATGCTTCACGTGTATCTTCATCATTCAAGCATGTACCCTACAGATAATCGTGTCTTGGTGTAACACCGCTCTGTTCTAGGTCTCATTTAAAATTCATGGTGTGTGACACTGGCTTTCCAATTCTTTACCAGTAATTTGAGATACTGAAAGTTAAGATTACATGTATGCAAGTAAAAAGATCTAGGATATCTGAAGGCTGAGAAACGACAAGAACCAAGGAGGATCATATCAGCACTGTGATCACATGAAAGCAGTGAACGCAGCTCTTTTCATTTGCCAGAGGTCCGTTCAGTCTCATGGCACAGTTTGGCGTGGTTGGTTGCTGCGGCTTTGATTATAGCAAGAAGCTCTTTCCAAATACTTGTGCGTCTTTAGATGCTGTGAAAGCTAGAGGCACTGTTTGACAAACTTAAGTGGATCATATAACTCGCATCTGAAGTGCCAGGAAGTCACATGTCCTGGGCAAAAGCTAGGTCCAATCTAGCCCCAGGTTTTGCCTCTCATGCGTTATATTTGAGCCAAAGCGTTTAATGTTTTTGAGAAAGGAATGCCTGGTGATCTTTTAAATACACTTCTGAAAGTATTTCCAGAATCATCAAGACTCTTCTAACAATTTAAATGGGGATTTTAACTGGCTTTCCAAGTTAAAACTCTATTACCTTAATCGAAACAGAGCCAAAAATCGCATATCTCCTGGCGCAGATTTATACTTTGTGAACCAGAATTTTTGTTTTATTATTAGATGTAGAGTATTTGCCTATATTAGTGTTTATTTTAGGGTTGTATACAGAATAACATGTTTATATTTTTCTTGTGTCGTGCAAACAAGGTAAAGTAAAGTAAGGAGAATACATTTCCAGCTACCAAGGAAGGTTTTAGAGTTGCAACTTGGAAAACGGGTTACAAAGTCGCAGAGTGGCAGGTGTCAGGTGTGCACACTGTCCGTCACCTGTGCTCGCTTTATTAACAGCCACTCAATCCTCACATGATTATCAGGCATTTATCGTTCAGAAAAAAAACATGTTAATCAGCTCTGATTGAAATGTAATGGTAATACATGAGAGGCACAAACGGGGGTAAAGTCCAACGTTACTATAGGAGGATGCCAGTACAGTAGGATAAATAACTGCAGTTGTGTGAATGAAGGATTAAGAGTGTGGATGCATTGTGAGTGTGTGCGAGTGTGTGTGTGTGTGTGAGGGAAAGATAATTTGCAGTGCATGGAACTCACTACCAAAAGACATATGAATCAGATATTTCATTGTTTTTTATTTTTCATGTACAACCCATCTATGTAATACGTCTCCTACATGGTAGAAGGAGAATAAAATAAGATTTTTGTTTTGTAACCCTTACTGGTGTGATGTGACTGTCTAACGGCTTGTGTGTGTGTGTGTGTGTGTGTGTGTGTGTGTGTGTGTGTGAGAGAGTGAGAGTGTAAGCATGGGAACAGTGGCGGGTGTTTCACTGAAAGGAGTCACTGCAGGCTCTGTTCACAGGGCAAACACTGCAGCCTACTGTTCCCGTTGAATGGGCATTTGGAGGGGGAGTCTGTCATCGCACACATCCACACACAGGGAGGTTTTTTTTCCACTGTCCAAATCTTATAAATTATCTCTGCTTCTGGGTACATGACTTGTGTTTTCCTAATTACATCAACCTACTTCACGTTTACATTTAACGGGTTCAGTGTCACGTATCGTGTAAAGATCCTGTGAGCCCTGTGAGAGACGATGAAAGAGAAAAGAGACGTATCAAAGGCTTCAAAGATATTTTCTTGCACAACTTTCACCAGGCTGGAACTGAACTTTGGGTTTTCCCTTTTTTTTTTTTAACTCAAACCTTGAATGCTTGCCAAAATGTCACTAGCCTTGACCACCTATCTGATCAGCCTCAGAGCTAAAGGTCAGCCGCTCAGTGACCACAGCGCAGAGTCAATGACCTTCCCCACATTCATACAGAGACTCGCTCGTAATCAGACACCATAATACTATCTGACCTCTACTGCTCAGGTGAATAGAGTAAAAGCAAGGTTTGACTGTGTGTCACCTTTAGATTAAAAACCAAAAGTAGTCATTCTGCCAAAAAGTTACACCTGTTAGTGTTATTATATTTCAATTATTAGTGGTACATGGTCAATGGTGAGGTCAGGAGGGAAGAAAGTGTTCAGGAGCCTCTGATCTTATGCTGTCTGTCTTATGCTGTAATATTTATTGACACTTGGCCAAGGAGAAACAGAGATGCTCCCAAAATACATCAGAAGCGCCTGAGTCAGTCTCGCATTCTGCCAAACTCATGCTTGTGGTCAGAATTTAAACCCCTACAGATAACTCCACAAACAATGTACAGTAAGAATGTTTGTTTGAAGAATGTCCATATATATATAGACATTCTTACTGTACACTGGTCATCAGTGTCATCAGGTTCATTTTAGTTCATTAATGTGGCACTAATGATGACTGCTTGAAGTGACACACATGTTCTTAAGGAACATACAGTGTTCTTTGTATGTCATCTACAGTATGTGACCCCTAAAAACAGGAATTAGATAAGTCCAACATCAACGTCTTCTCTCTGACAGCTTGTGTTAAAAAGGAATTTGATGGACATTATACTGTAGGCAATCTTTACTGAGAGTAGAATTGAAGCTAATTTTAGTCCATTCAAAGTCATGTTGCGGACTGATTGCACAGTGGGCCTGTTGGTCATAGCAGGAAACTCACAGCTGTATAAATGATAGCTGCATTCTTCTTAGCTGGTTCACTGTCACTGTTACACTTAAAGGAAGGAACTAAGTTTTTATTTAAGCCCACTTGTTTTTTTCCTGCTGTGACAAGTTAAAATCTCTATAACTATATTTATAATATATATTGGATTGTATTTGGGTGGAAGATTCACAGTGTCAATTAAACTGAGCTCCGTGACAACAAGAAATGTTAAGAGTCAGTCCCTTGGGGCTCTGGGCATGAGACAGGTAGAGGACCTGGAGACAGGTGATTGGAGCCCGGCGGTGTCGCGCGCCGCAGAGGCGCCCGAGCGAGTTGCAACGGTCACGAGCGTTCTTCTCGGGTTTTACGTGCACGCGAGATTAGGCAGCCCGGCCGGTGAGAGTGAGGACACCGAGATATCGAGCCACATACTCGGCCATTAGTGCTGTTGAGTCGTCGAAGTATCTCCGGGAAGATGTCCGTGATGATGGTGATGATGAGTCCGGACCGAGAAACCAGGAGCTAACGGCTGCTTAGAGCGTCGACCGTTGGATGTTAAGTTTAAAAGTTTTCCGTCGTTGTCTCTGAGCTGTGCGGATTAAAACCACCGAGAGGGACAGGTGTCCTCTCACCTCAGCTGCCGCCTCTCCATCCCCAGCTACACTGTGCTACGACCCCGGGCGGGGAGGGGGGGCTCCGGAGTTTACTTTTCTGCTTGTTCCCTGTTGTTTTCTTTTGTCCAAAGCTGGACTTTTCTGAGCCATGTTGTGGACACAGTGGCTGGTCCTGCTTCTCTGCTGGGGGGCAACAGGCAGCGAGCAGCAGGCGGATGACAGAGAGAGGGACCGGCTCCCGGCTGATGCCCGGGTGGACTCCCGCAGACAGCGGTCTCCTCCACCGGTGGAGCCGTTGGATTTTGGGTTTGTACCGGCGGCGGTTTATGACACCCACGCTTACTACGAGCCGGGGCCTGTGGGGATCCTCTTCCACATGGTCCATGCTTTTCTCTACGTTGTTCAGCCGAACACATTTCCCAAAGGTGAGATTAATGTCATCCCCCCACCTCCACGTCCACGCTCTCCAAATTCATATTAAATGCATAATGTAAAATTGAGTGCGTGCCCATAACAGGTGTTACGCTAAATTCTGTGACCCATCAGATTCAGTGACCTGATTTGTGACAATGTAATGTTTTTGGATTCCTGCTAACACAAATTTATGATCTCCAACAATTTAAAATAGGGTGATGATTAGAAGAAAATTATTCTTTTTTGTGGTATACATATATACATGTAGAAAAGTGACAAAAAGTACAAATGATTGGATGAAATTATAGAAGTTAGGATTAAATAGGATTGAAGCTTTGCGGTATACTCTAATACTGCTCAGTAATAATCCTTGTCCAGTACCGATGTCATTATACGTTTTCAAAACTAACTCTTTGGATATAAACTGCTCAGAGTTCACATCCACAACCGATGTTGAGGGGGTCATAAATAGACTTTGCTTTGGTTTTAGGGGTCGTAAAGGTTGGAAACCCACTGGCCTAGCTGTCTTTGTCACGTCACAAACTCTGACTGACCTGTATGTCATAAACCAAACACCAAAGTCCAAAACACATTGAAAACCTCAACGAGACGGCTGTGGCAGGGATTATTTGCACACTGCTGCTGTGTCTGTATTCTCTCTGTCTAAACTTCATGCATGTCTTCCAAAAAACACTCCCTCAAGTGGATGCGCACAGAGGACCTGCACAACAACTGATTGTGGTGTGTGTGTGTGTGTGTGTGTGTGTGTGTGTGTGTGTGTGTGTGTGTGTGTGTGTGTGTGTGTGTGTGTGTGTGTGAGTCCATAAACCAACGTTACGAGCAGCAGATTAATGAGATCAATAACTCATAAGCGATCCTCTCTGGGCACATGCTTTATCATTATCGAGGTGATTAAAAGGTGATCAGGTGTGAGACCTCATCAGTCCATACATAGTGAGTGTGACTTTCTTATCCCCCCTCCTGGTGTAGTACAGTAACCCAGTGATGGCTATAAAGAGCTACAACCAACTTAAATTGGTTTGTTTGTGTGTGCTATATGTACAACTATGAGTGGTCACGTTGGAGGAGTTGCAATAGGATTGAAGGTTTTAAGATGCTGCCATTTTGGTGTCCAGGGTTAGAGCTGCTGGCTAGGTAATCAATTAGCAGATCTGCGATTAGAGGAGGCTTTCTCAGACACCTGCATCACTGCATAATACCTTAATCCACTGCACCATATGCTGCTACTGCCAGGGACTTTCCAGTATGATTCACTGTCACACACACGAACAGGTAGAGACCACCTGGTTGTCACGTCCCTCACTCCCACATGACATATGTCACATGACATATCATATATATGCATGTTGCTTATACACATCGAACGCACGTTCATACCTGAAGGTCAGGTGTTCGAATCCTCGAAGAGGATGAGGTTTGGCTGGTTCAGCTGACCATGACGCTACCTAAACGAACACTACACCTAATCAAAGTTAGCAACAACGACAGAGTCAAGGTACAGACGTCAGTTCAGTTTGAAAGCTTAGATTAAGTGATGAAAAGGCAGCTCTTTAAATATTTGTATGTATGTGTACGTGCAGATTATTTCTCATGCAAGTTTCCACCCCATAATAAATAATTTGTGCCTACTGATGTTTTTTGTGTTCTTTGTGTTAAAATATTGCAAAGTGGCACCCAACAGAATTTTTTCCCTGAGATGAAACTTGCTAAATTATCCTGGTTAGATCCAAACAAACAATGTTTAACGTACATTAAACTGTACAAAAAGGGCTGCTGAGCAGCCATAAAGTGGGAATATTCCAGTATAAACACAAGTAGCTGATTAAACAAATATCATTTCTACTGTGGTTTTACTCTTGGAAAAAAAAACTGGACAGATTTTTGATTCTCATCTTATATCTGTATACTTTTAGAAAGCAGACTTCTTCTTGTATGTTTCCCACAGTGCTGTCATAATGTCCATGTCCTGAAGTTTGGGTTATGTTGTACACATTGTAGAGATGACGAAGGTTGGCGGTTTGGAGTTAATAAACTGAAATTGATGTTAAGAAGACAGAGGAAGGATTCCTTGGTTTTATCATATCAATTGAATTGTAGTTTATTAATCTCACAATTATCTATTTAATAATGTGACAGTGACTGTGACAGGCAAAATCTCCACAAATATGTTATTAATGAAATTATATTTTTCTGGTTTCTGCTTGAATCTGAGTCTCAAAAGAACTTGACAGAAGTGAGAATGACTGAAGAGAAATACTGATCTTTCCTCTTTGGTCTCTGGCTTCACTCACTCATCCTGTTTTTACAGTGAAGAAACATTTTGGACTCTCCCCTGTGCGAGGAGGCAGTGTCTTATCCCTCTGCTACACCCAGGATAGATTAGAGGATTAGCATACACAGGGCTAATGCTAACACTGCAGCTACCACTACTACAGATGGCATTGTCGCACACACACGCACAAATGTGCAAGCACATACGGACATGCACACACATATTGAAAGTGGGTCATGATCCTGGTATTTGTCTGTTTGCTTTAATTATTGTGATTGGTGGTAGGCAGACTGTTTATCGGGAACCAAATGTCTTAAATCAGATCACACCACAATGGATCTCAAATGTGTTGTCTGTTCAGGTTTATCATGTACTGATGCTTTAAATCTGATGAGAGGAAGAGCACTGAGTGTTTGTGTAACACTCATTACACCTACCATTCATCTATAATGCACTTTTAACTTACGTGTATTAATTAAGAAATGAAGCTTTTATTTTGGGTGTCTCTCTTCGAGCTGAAACAAGAGACACGTCAATTAATTTATAGGCCAATTCAAAGACAGCAGTTTTTTAAGGTCAATGATTTGTTTTTGCCCTGATGAGATAAGCGGTTACAGATAATGAATGGATGGATTTGTTTTCAATTGTATTATTTTAAAATATTATAGTATTTTTTAAGCAAAAAAGACAAGAACAAACTGCTTTCTGCCCTTCAAATATTTGCTGATGTTCTTAAGCTTATAAATTTACTATTTTCTGATATTGTATAGACCAAACAATCACTCAATTAATCAAGGAAATCATGGGCAAATTCATTCAAACAGTAATGAAACTAACTAAATAAGTGTTGCTGTCTAGTGTCTAGTGCAAAATGGGGAAAAAGATATTCCACATAATCCTCTTAGTTGGTTTGCTGCAGCTCACACTGGGCTGTGTAACTTTCTTTAGCTTCTGGCACCTTGAAAATACATACTGGACTTACAGCCTTGTGTAATACTGAGAAAATCATACCGTACAGTAGTATTTAAAGTAAAGAGCTACATAACTGTGCCTTGGAAACCTGGCATGACTTGTGTTGTAACACCTTTTGAACTGCAGCCACAACATCACTTTCTATTAACGTTGGGGCTTGTACTAAAGGAGTAAGCCCTGTCTCTTTTAAAGTACTAACTACTGATTACTGATTACTTTTAAATTAAAGACTATAGTCTGTATGTATGATGCTTCATGGTAACTTAAAAGTAGTGGCTCACAATCTGGGGATCAGGACCCCTCTAGGGGGTCACGTAGTAAATCTGTGAGGTTGCAAAAAGGTTAAACTGAATAGGAATACAAATGTTTCTGGGACAAGTATTTAGTTACTTTTCTCTAATGCTCTTTTCTTGTGACATAATAAATAGTTAATTCTACTTCCTCAGGTCTCTAAATTTCACCAATAGTGCTTGTGCTTGAAAATATAGCTAACACTTGACTTTTCTTTACCAGTAAATTTCAGACCATTAGGTGTAGTCTGAAATTAATAAATCCATTAGGGTAACTGCGATTTAAGTTGCTTCCTCCAAAGGGGAGTTCATATAGTTAGTTTCACTGTGAAGGCAGTTGGAAAGACTCTTTACATTAGCAGTGACTGACCAACATAGTGTGCAAACCCTTGTCATCACCCGTCATCACCCTCACTGAATCTTCACACTCACTCTTTTGTTCAGACAAAATATAAAAGCTTGAATAATTTCAAGATCAACTTTGTGGCTTTATATAAAAAACTTATCTTGCCAGTTAAATGTAATTTATAGCTGCATTCTCAGTTTTTCTGTAGTTGCACTGTGAAGGAAGAAGAAGTTGGCTAAGCCACCATTATCTGGAGTTCCAGGAGTGGATGCAGTCAGACAAATGTTTGCTGTTGTTGGCATAAGAGGTTCTGAGAGTGTTGCTTTAAATGAGGCTTGTAATGTAAAAAGGTAAAAAGTAGAGTATATTGGGTTGCGTAAGGCTTTGTCCACACCTTCCAGTAATCTCTGAGAGCAGGTCAGCATAGAGGATTGTGCTAGGCTATATTTACACATAACAGTAAGAGGGTTGTAGATTGACTTATATATCACAGCAGATAACTAGCAGCAGTGTTTGATGGAATCTTTTAGTCTTATAGTAACTTCTGTGGACCCGTGAATCCAATATTTGATCCATATTAATTGAAGTAAAACAGGAACTGGTGCTGGTCTTTATAGGCCTTTTCATTATAAAAACAGAGATGCACACACACAAAATCTAAAAAAAAAAAAAAAAATCACGTGTGTATGTGCGGACACATTACTTCAACTTGGGCAGTGGTCTCTTCATCCTTTCCGGTCTAATTCTGATGGTTGTTTATCTCCCCCCCCCCCCCTCACCTCCTCTTCCTTTCGTTTGGAGTAGCTACCTCTTATACTGGGTCACTGAGCTAAGCTGTCTAAGCTTAACTGTCCTGGGTGGCTAATGCTAACTAAGTAGCTGAGCAACAGCAGGTGGTAGAAAGGATGCTTCATGTGCAAACAGTACTTTAACCAATGTCTTTTAAAACTGAAAAAGTGAGAGGACAGTTCAGTTACGTGTGTTTTCTCACCTCACCTGAGGGTCAGCAGGTGTGCAAGCAGAAGGCAGACCAGACACAGAGAGAAGAGAGAGAGAGAAAGAGAGTGTGTGTGTGTGTGTGTGTCAGCTGTGTCAGCATCAACATGCTAAACCAGCCTCCATCTGCGCTCGTCGCGCACAGTGGCACCACCTGTATCAATCTGAGAAGACTTGCTACATGACCATATTCAAACATTCAAATAAAGTCCCTCAAAGTTGTACAGTACTTAGTTACAGTCCACCACTTGTTGGTGTACACACACGTGTTTCTTTCAGCTGTAGATTTACACACACACACTCATTTGTATGTACATGTTTTATTTGTTATGGCGATGCAGTGGTTGGCACTGTCGCCTCACAGCATGAAGGCTCTGAGTTTAAACGGCACAGCTGGCTGGGGCCTTTGTGCATGGAGTTTGCATGTTCTCCCCCATGTGTTAGGTAAGGACTTAGGTAATAGGTTAAGCGGTGACTATTGGTAAATTGCCCAGCAGTGTGAACGTGAGCGTGAATGGTTGTTGTCTCTACGTGCACTGCGATGAACTGGCAGCCTGTCCAGGACATACTCCGCCTCTCGGCCAATGTCAGCTGGGATCCACTCCAGACTTCCTGGAGACAATAAGCAGTCACAGATAATACATGAAGTGGATGCTGTCAAACATACAGATATGTAACATGTGTATGTGTGTGTGAAACAATCAGTGTTGTTTACCTGCTGAGTGACAGCGTGGGGTGAGTCACCATGCAGGTAGGCTTAGTGTTGGTTGACCTATATAAACAGACAGACAGACAGCTGGACTGAACTGCAGTCCTCACTGGCTTTTCGAACAGCTTCCGGAAAACACACAGCTGTCAGATACATGAGGAAATACTTTCACACTACTGTGCTCGGGAAATTAAAAAAAATGAATCCGCATAATCTGTGTTGTCTGCTCGTGAACAGATAAATGGATTTTACACCCCAGTGCCTGTAAAACGCTGTTGTACAAGTGATTATATTTCTGTGGATTGAAAAACTGACCTATCTGTTCTGTTTTTTTTGTATATTTTTTTCAGATCTGATTGTTAAAATAATTCAACAGAACATGGGGGGAATCAAAATAGAAGAATGGAGAAAGGTACGTTTGATTTAAGTGATAATTAAGATGAATTTAAAAGTGACCATGCAATGTTTTGATACTTCATCCAGTGGTGATAAATATATTTGTTGATTTAACGCCTGAGAAAGATTATGTTCTTGTTTTGGATTTCATTCAGACAGCATAGACTGATTTAGAGGGTTCCCTTTTTGTTATAATTAATCGGAACAACTTTATTCTTACCAAAAACAGCTGGTTTATATTGCTTCCTTTTACCACACGAGGTGGGACGTAACACAAACTGAAAAATGCACCCTCTAAGTGTAGAAATTGTATTGTTTATTATGTTTTATGGCCTTAGTGTGTGTGTCATTGAAAAAAAGACAAAGAAGAAAACGGATATATGAAATATAATATATAAAACCTCTAGTTTCTCCAAACTTACTGATACTGTGATGTTAACAAGATGTTTGGGATGGTTTTAATTTAACTTTTTACTCTAATCTCTTGGCTGTCACTCTGACCTTGTTTTGGTTTCTTTGTTTGTGTGTGCATGTGTGCTTGTTTTTTTTATTTGTGCATGCGTCGGGGTGCACGTGTGGCGGGTGCATGGGTTACAGCCAGAAAACGTGGTCCTGTTATTGCAGGTAAACTCCTCACCGTCAAATCTCACATAATACTACAATGGCTCAAAAACGACTGTGTGTGACTGAATGGATCGTGTCCTCCTGCAGTGGATCTACTACGAGGCGGGCTTCCTCATATGTTCGACCGTCGGTATCGTGTTCGTGATCCTCACGCCCATCATAGGCATGTGTTTCTGTATGTGTCGATGCTGTGAGAACTGCGGAGGGGAGATGCACCAGAGACAGAAAAAGAACGCAGACTGTCAGAGAGGTTTCTACACCGCCTCGCTCATCGCCACCTCTGTCTTCATCATGTGAGTTGTCATTATCTCTGTTTCACCGTGTTCATCCTCGCTGTGATGAATAGCTTTTGTGTTTATGAAAAAAGGTGCCCAGGTAGCTCACCAGGTAGCTCAAAAGTTTCAAAAGCCTTAAAAGTTAGTAGCAGCTGATGTAACCTTGAGCTGCTGGCCTCAAACAAAGATGAAGAGCAAGCTACAGGAGTCTGCAAAGCTCTTTCTAACTCCAATATCCAATATATATTTTTTTTTTTTTTTTTAATTTCCAAACTTGTAGTCTTCGGGTCCACCTGACGTGACGCCGCTTGAGGCAATTTGCACTTCAGATTTTGCATTCTGGAGCCACCAAAGATTCACAATGCAATATTTTACATGCAACAGCTGTGCAACATCTGTGAGACGCCTTTTTAACCACATCTGCTCACACACAGACAGGAACATGCGTGCAGTTTTACCTGCTGTGGAGGAGACAGGTGCTGGGTCAGAGAAATACGATCTGAACTGTGCAGGACAGTTAGGTGTTACTGATATCACTTGGCTGACTGTGAGAGGCCTCTCTGTCTGAATGAGCGCTTTCACATCACAAACATACCTGCTCACACACACACAAACACACACACACACACACACACACACACACACACACAAACACACGCATGCACATGCACATATACGTACATAAAGAACTTTGTGGTCATTTGGAAATGCGAAGAAATTATGTCATCACAGGTTCATGGTTCTTTTATAATAGTTCCTTTTCTCATCATAGTGACATACAGTCAGATCTTCTTCAGACTCAGCAGAGCGAAAGAGATCAGTTATCTGGGAGATTAATTAAATACCTTAAAAACTATAAAGTAATATGGTTCTTGCCATTTAGCTCAGGAGTACCAAAAAAAATGTCACTCAGGATCTTGGCAGGCTTCATTACTCTTCTTGTTTTCAAAACAGTGAATTGTCGCAGCATTATTCGTCCTGCTTCCTTACTGTAACCACACTAGGTTTTCAGTACATAACATAACATCATTCATCTGTATTAGAGACACACAGGCAGATTAAATTGTCCCCTGTGTCACATTTTAAGATTTAAGAAGGAGCTGTAATAAAAAATGTGAATCCAACATGCAGCAGAAATATCTCTTAATGCAGCCATGGTGCCCTCTGCTGGTGAGCTCTGGTCACTGTATTTCTTCACTTCACTGATCCTGTAAATGTGTGGATGTTTCAGAGTGGGAGTATTAATTGCCTATGCTGCGAATCATAATGTCAGCGCCCAGATTAAGAGCACGAGGCGGTTCATCAACACCAATATGAGAGACTTGAAGACATTTGCCAATAACACTCCTGCGGTAAGCCCTAAAACACACAGACATGCACATATACCCATGCAAAAGACATTTTTTTACCGCTCTAATGTAAATGTGTATTTCCTGTTGCAGCAAATTGAATACCTGACAGCCCAGTACACGACAGCAAAGAACAAAGTCCTGTCAGAACTCGACAGTAGGTTGAACACAGACTGTTTACATAGAGTATTTGTCTAAGTCTCTCACCTTGTTTGCCTGTGGCTCTCTGTGTTTACTTACAAAATGGATAACTGTCATTAAACTGTGTGATCTTCCCTGACAGACATTGGACCGTTACTCGGTGGACGGATCCAGAGTCAGCTGGAGAAAGAGGTGGTTCCTTCACTGGACTCTGCGCTGCGTATGGCAGGAGGTAACACATATTATCATAGCGTTTGACGTGACCTCCTGTTCGAGTAAAACGGCTAAGACATCATATGACAACATGGCATTGATGCTGCTGAGCTGAGCTGAAACAATATCTCCCATTTCCGTCAAAGACTTCATTGTTTCATTTAAAAAATAATAATACTTTAATCATGTTGAATGTAACAATAAACTACATTTGTAAAGCACTTTATTGCTGAACTGAAAATCAAACTGCAACATATATCTAATTGTTATGTTTTTGAATCTTTGCCACACTTATCGGGTGATGCTGCTTGATTTCTTTTTACATGCTCTCTTGTGATTTTATTACTGCAGCAGTCCCCGTCTGTCTTTTAGGGTATTTCATCACCATTTTTAACTTTTATTTTTCCTCTCTGATTCCCACATTTCATTTTATCTAAAGGGAAAGTTGAGAATGCAATCAAAGGTAATTACAGCTGATCTGGGTTCAGTGTTTCAGTGCTCGTGACCTGGTGTCAGTGGATCCAAAGATACTAACCCTGAACCACTGTTGTATCTTGTGTAAAGTCTTGTTCATCTGTGATCAGTGTATTTTGTGTTATTGTTCATCATTTAGGTTGGTCTGTTGTGGTTGCGTGAATTGTGAATGTATATTAATATATATCCGAAGAGGCTCACCAGTTTGATAACACAAAACAGTTCAGTTTTATCCTCTCTCTCTCTCGAAGCCATGCGGGAGACCAAAGAAGCCCTAGAGAACATCAGCTCCTCGTTGGAGGTTCTTCAGGAGGGAACGGGGAAACTTCAGGCTAATCTAGCGGCCGAGCGTGCATCTCTGTCCAACACCCTGTCAGACCCCGCCTGCACTAATGGAGCTGTGTCTCACACGTGTAACACCATCCGCTCCACGCTATCCCAGCTGGGAATCAACGCTGACTTCTCCAAGGTACCACTGAACTAAAGATTGTCTGACATTCAAGACCTGAAGACCTGAAAATGAATGGAAACATGCATTTTAATATCTCTGTGTTACTCTTTCTGTCTGTCAGCTCCATGACGTCAATCATGCTTTGGACAATGTCAATACCGTCCTGAGAACAGACCTCAGCAATATAGTACAAAAGGTTAGTCAATGTCTGCAGCTCATCATATTCCTACGAAACACATCCTGACTCAAACATCAGTATCTTAATCATGTGTTCTCTCTTACTTTGCACCTCTAGGGTTACTCATCCTTTAACGACACACCGAGACTGGTCAAGGAACAAACCAAAAACATTGTCTCAGGTACAAAAGTGTGTATGTTGTGTGTTAAGTTTCACTCACAAATAGATGTTCTCCCCTTCTCCTTACAAAGTCAGACTGTAGTATTTCACTTTCATATATTTTCTTCTCCCACTTTCAATGCATACTTTTCAATGATGAAACTACAGCTCTGCCTCGTAAGTCACGCTTTCCCCCCTTTTCTCAGTTTCACCTCCAAGTTGACAGGCTGTTTAGTGGTTATAGAATAAAATGTACTGATGCATGTCGCTTTCTGATTTGTTTTATTTCTTTTTGTTCGTAGGAGTGAAAGGCATGCTGGATAAGATTGGCACAGAGATCAACGGCTTTTCCAAAATGTTCCCGGTGGAAGCCTCTCTGGCCAATTTCACCATTTTCCTCAACCAAGGACAGAAAAAAATTGAGTCTTATTACCCGCAGATAGACCAAATGGATTTCTACAGGTTTGTGCATGTGTACATGTGTCTTTGTACATGTGTTTGTAATGAAAAGAAAAGAATTATCACCCGAATCTTCATGGAGCTTCGTCACAAATTTCAATTTACAAGTTTAGCCATCTGTTCGACAGCTTAACTGTGTTGCTTAGCAAAAAAAGCTCTAAAACAACTGTTCCCCACCTGCTCAGCATCAAACAGCAGACAGACACAGTCAGTGACTACCTGGTGAATACAGTGGAGTATTTAGGAGCTTAGGAGCC
Organism: Nibea albiflora; assembly: GCA_014281875.1. Classification (NCBI taxonomy): domain Eukaryota; kingdom Metazoa; phylum Chordata; class Actinopteri; family Sciaenidae; genus Nibea; species Nibea albiflora. Next base: position 9,541,422 of record CM024789.1, on the reverse strand, counting down.
AGATGTTTTCCTTCAGGAGTTGGTGGAGAGCAAAAAGACGTGTGTAGTGTATAGTGTATATTGAACTACACTCACCAGATGGCCAGATACACGGCTTGTCAAATGAAAGCTAGATTTGCTCTGTAATTGCTGGATGTTTGTAACTGTTTGCTTCCTCACTTGGCTACAGTAATTTTGTGTGTGTGTGTCTCTGTGCCGCAGGTGGATCGGCTGCGTCACAGCGCTCTGCATAGTCGTCCTGGTCCTGGCCTTCAACATCCTGGGACTCATGTGCGGGACCTGTGGCTACGACAAGCAAGCTACACCAACGACCCGAGGCTGCCTATCAAACACCGGAGGCAACCTGCTAATGGCGTACGTTACTAACACAACAGTGTAGCATAGCAGACATTTTGACTTGTAATTTTGACTTGGTGTAACTTATAACAATAAAATTAGCTGCAAGACATTTATGAGTGTCAGTTCTAGGGCCTTGTCATTGTGCATGCTGTCTCACTACTACTTCTCTCTGGTACACCTGAATGGTATTAAGCCACAGCCAGTGCTGTGAAACACGGCTGCAATTTTCTTGCTCAAGTCAAAATGTCTACTGGTGTATTACTGTAGTTTACTGTGCATAGGATAATGCACATAGGATAATGAGTGAAATATGACTGTCAGGGACAAGTCTTTACATGATAAAGACAGTAATGTGTGAATTGTTGGGTAAAACTTTACTTGAACTCTCAGAAGTTGATGCTCAGCTAATTTCAGGTCGATGTTGGATGTTTGTTTCATGTCCCTACAGACCCTGTCCCTAATATCAATAGATTTTATTTCATACATTAATGAATATCAGCTGAGATGCAATAACAGCAATGCGGATAACTGATCTCTCTGTGTGATTGTGTTTCCCACTCCTTGCCTCTTGCTCTTTCAGCGGGGTGGGCTTCTCTTTCATCTTTTCCTGGGTGCTGATGGGCATCGTAACTGCCTTGTTTCTTGTCGGTGGCAATGTGGAGAAGCTGGTGTGTGAACCGCTGGCAAACAGACAGCTGTTCAAGGTACCGAACACAAACTCGCTTCCTTCCTGAATCGTCTTATTTTCACTCTCCTCTCTTCTCGCTTCACTCTGTGTTTATCTTGGAGAGAGTTTTATCTGGGATCTTCTTACGTAACGGACAACACTGTGGCTCTGTGCTGATGAATATGCATGTGTGTGTGTGTGTGTGTGCAGATCATAGACACACCATTCCTGGTTCATCCTGCCAAGAAGAACTTCCTTCCTGGGATGCTGTTTCAGAATCCGAACATTGACTTGACTTTGGGAAGCATGTACAGGTAACATGTCAGCATCTAATACCGTACATACTGTACATGCACAGAAATATGTTAATAAGCTGCATTCCCATCTTTAAAGACAGGAAAAATAAAATAAAGAGTCATACAAACACATGTCTGTGCTGGAGAAGTTTCAGTGTGTGACCAGGCTGTATTTGTCTTGTAGGGAGTGCTATGAGAACAACGGCCTGTACCATGCTCTGCAGCTGGAGACCATGTTCAACATCAACTCCTTCCTCAACAAGACTGTGGTGAGTGTCGGTTTTCCTGCTGATTAAAAAGCTGTTATTATGAATGTCATCCTGGTAACCTGCGAGTTTATGTGCATGTTTCATGACAGTACAACAACGACCTGGCCAAAGTGCTTGAGAGCGTGAATGTCAACCTCCAGGACATCACACTGCTGGAGCAGGCAGGCAGAGACAACCTCATCAACTTCGCCAACTCAGGAGTCGGACAGATCAATTTTGAAGCCTACCTGACTGAGGTGTGCGTGTGTGTGTGTGTGTGTGTGTGTGTGTGTGTGTGTGTGTGTGTGTGTGTGTGTGTGTGTGTGTGTGTGTGTGTGTGTGTGTGTGTGTGTGTGTGTGTCCACCCTCCACAAATGAATTTAAGAATGACACAACAGTGTTGTTCTCTTTCTCTGACTGTCACTCTTAGATGTCAGTGTTATATATGTATGTGTTATATATATGTTATATCCATATTAACTTACTTTCTACTATCTACTAATTATTCAGTATTATTTTGGTTATTATTTACTTCACATGAAATCGAGGATAAGTGGTTACAGATAATTGATGTATGATACAAATATAAACATATTTTCAGATGTAATTTGTGTCAATTCAGATTACGCATAAAACAATTTAAACAACTGAACTTAATCCAGACTGAAGCCTCAATAAAACTAGGATTGAAGCTGAAAGCTGTGCAGACTAAAATAATCTGAAACTGTATCATCCTTTCTTCACGAGTGAAAGTCTTTGTTTTATTGTTGCAGGTAAATAAGGGCGTCACTCTCGTGGATCTCCTGTCATTCTCTACCGACCTGGAGGCTCAGGCCGACCAACTGGTGAGTTTCATGTCAATCATACCAACAAATTACAGCAACAATGATTAAAGAAACATGGTAGGCACAATTGAATTTCTGTAATTGAGGGTTTTAAGGACAACTGTGTACTGTAGACAGCGAGCTGCAGGTTACACTAACAATACTTGAAATAAAGTATGATGAGTTTTTGTCACCTGCAGGCATCGGTAATATTCCACTTACCTGCAACTTATGCTGCTAACGCTCTGCCTATTCCTGCTTTTCTTAAACCAACAAGTCAAGATATAAAGTCGGACAGCCGCTCTGGAAAATTATTTTGCTTTAAGCTCAGTGATCGGGCTTGTTGGTCTGAACAAGCTGCCCATTCACCCTGAACACACACACACACACACACATTTATGGCACATGCATAGCACATAGTACAGGAAGCGTGCCATTTAAAGGCACATGGGACATGTCACAGTGGGATTAGTGTATGTGTGTATTCCTAAGGAAGGAAAGAATAATAAATCATTGAGCTAACAATCATTACCTTATTACGTCTGGTCTTTGTGTGTGCGTGTTTTTGTTTACAGCCACGTGGTGCTCTGGAGAACGCATTGAAAGGACACGCCAGCAGTATCAGACAGATTCACAGAGAACAGGTGGTTTCCATGGAGCAAGCAATGGTAATCACATCTCCCACATACATTAAACACCCACACCTCACACGTATGCACAAGCAAATGATTCAATTTAGCAGCTATTATATTATATGAAAATATGCAGCAAAATAATGGAAATTATTCCTAATTTCTTGCAAAATAGACAGAAAATTTCAGCAAAATATACAATATGTCATAGAAGTCCAATTTAAAGGTGCCAAACACCAGTTTAAAGACATTTAAAGATGAAGTTTAACACTAAACAGCACTGAAGCATACGTTTTACTGTGAGTTACATCATTTTAATAAACATGTCCTTTCTTAGCTGCTACCTTTAAGTTTCCTTCTGTTCTCATTTTCTTTCCTGAAATGGTGACAGAAATATGTCAGAGCGCGGGTAAGCCTCTGTTGATACACAGCAGTGTGTTTGTGTTTGCCGTAGCAGTGCCGTTAATGTTGTGACAGCGTTGCCGTGATTGGGTAGTTGTTGTAATGTAATGTCAAGAGCGTTTAGACGTGCAACGATGCTTTGCTCGGTTAACAGTTTCTCTTCTCATACAGAGTACCCTGAGCCAGAGTGTCAAGCAACTGCAGAGGATGTCCACCGACCTGCCGGTGAGGAAAGAAACATAAAGACTACAACAGTGCTGATATACATATATATATATATATATATATATATATATATATATATATATAAAGCTTTCTACATTAAATAACAGCATGAAAAACTATCTTCTGTATGTGCTCTGAGCAACTTGAGTCAATCATCACGGAAAATAAATAAATACAAGAAATTACCAACCAACCTCTGCAGAAAATTTCCAAGTAACTTCTGTAATGTTACCTGAACCACGATAAACAACAAAAATGAGTCAATTTCTTTCAGGTCAAGGTCACGAACATCCTGAGTGCCATCGATGCAGCAGAGTACCTCATCACTCATAACGCCTCTCATGTGGTGAAACAGGTAAAGGGATTACAGCAAACAGAAATATACAAGCACAAACAGCAAGAACTACCTGGGCATGTCTGTAAACAACATTCTGAGTGAGAGAGAACTACATTGGCAACCTTAAGACTTACTTGTTGATCTATCTAACCCTCAACAGACTGCAGTCACACATTTTAACATGTTTTCTTCTTTGTTGGTGTGTAGGAAACAAAAGGCTACATCCAGAGCTTGGTGGGATACTTCAAACAGTACACAGATTGGGTTAGAAACTCGGTGAGTGTACTACATAAATTCATAAATGGATTCATAATTTACAGTAAAGATATCAGTAGAAGGGAAGAGTGTAATTGTAGGAGCTAAACCACTCCCGGAGAAAGGCTTAGGTGAGTTAGTGTTAATGTTAGCCCTGACCTTCACAGCACAGACACTGAATGATCTTAGAAATATTTTAGAGCATATGCATCCCCTCTCTCTTTCCTGTGAATTTCTCATCTATCTCTCCAGCTGTCACTATCAAATGAAGCAAAAAAAGGAAGAGAAATATTATAGAACTATATAGTATAGAAATACCACAGACAGCTACTAGTTCAGCACCACAAACAGCGCCATGGGTTTATCAATACACAGTACAGTTTCAGAGCCGTAGTCGCGGACGTAGATTCAAAGGATCAGTCCAGTCAGTCAGGATGAGTCAGGCAGACTAGACTAACATTATCTGTATCTGTTCAACCAACCAAAGTATCTTTATCTGTATCAGTACTAAGAATTGACGTGTCTTAAAACAATGTGTGCTGGACTAAGCCTAATTAAACAGCACTTTTTAGAAGGTCTCTGATTGTAACCAGATTATTTTAACAGTGCAAAGGATACTTTGTGTCTGTAATAATCAGTCAGCAAGGAACTGAAATGTCTGTCAGGGAATTAACGTTCAACTTCTTCAAACTGGTTATACATTTGACATAGGGTCATACTCACAGTACACTCCAATACTGCAAAACTCTGGGTTTTTTATACAGTCTGTGTGTATATTTTGTCCCACAGTTGACGGCAGAGGTTGCCCAGTGCAAACCCATCAGTAACATTGTGGACAGCATGGAGATAGTAGGATGCAGCTTCATAATCGATTCAGTGGTAAGGAAGCAAGTGTGTGCGTGGGTGTGTGTGTGTGCTGATTCATTTCACAGCTGTATGTACAGTACATGTTCACCGCGTCTTTTCAACTAGAAATATAAACGTCTCTTTGACAGCTGAGGGAGCTCTGGGTTTTATTGGCGATGAAGACTGTGGAGTCATTTGGCCACACGTATGAGAACAGTATGTTCTCTCCAACACACACTCCCCCACACTGAGATGAGACAGAGTCTGTTTTGAGGCAGGGCGGGGAGTTACACACACATAGGTTCTTCACTGTTTTCAGTCCGGCCCTGAGGAGTTGTAAAGTTTCATATTTACGTATCAGCTGTATATCACGCAGGTTAGTTTGTGAGAGTTTAACGTGAGCCCAAACAAGCCGCAGACCGTGGGTCAATAACAACAACAGAGGTTTTATATGTCGCCCACTTTACGTGTGCTGCATGTGCATGAGCGCTCACGTGTTTGTGTTTTTGTGTTCTGTCCTATTTATGCCTGGTGTGCATTTCGTGTGTGCCTTTCTGTAGGGATGCAACTAAAGACTGTTTTCATCATTCATCATCAGCATCCAAATGTACTGTACTGTACAACCACCCATTTATTCTACTCTATACTTTACTACAGATCACACCTGTCTTACTTCACCACATTTATCTGACAACTGTAGTTACTTCACTGATTTTACATGCAAAACATGATGAGTTAATAAATTATGATGCAGTTGTAGCCAGTGGGAATGATTGAACCAGAATGATCAGGTTCTGTTAGGAGCCCAACATGCATGAATACCATCATAGACACACGTAAGGTTAACACATTTGTTTTGTTTTGTTTTTTCTCAAATGAAGAATAATGATATAAAGAAATTTAAGGGTTTGGGATTGTAACACAGTCCACACTAGTTTAAACAGTCTAAAAGCAAGTAGTTTATTTATGAAACACAAATGAAATCACAAAATATTCCAAAGTAACAAATGGACAATTACTAAATCTTAACTTCCTAAACTAACAAAAACAGGAGAAAGTGTATCAAAAGAAAATGCTCTCAGTCCTACTGCTTAATACTAACAGTGACTACAAGTTTGATGTGACGGTCTACGGTGACTATATACACAAAGGTGAAACAGGCTTCTCCTAATCAGCAAAGAGTATGAGGACTAAGCTGCACTCCCAGCCAAGTCCCTCTGTCTCTGGCAGGAAACAGAGCACACCAGTCAGCTGTAGTCGATCAGCTGGAGCTTCTCACCTATACAAAGATCGTCTCAACACAGACAGGAGGTCATACTCTGGCAGAGAAAACAGAAATATTAAGACAAACAGCTAGCCGTAACAAATAAAATATACATGCAAGCACAAATAAATATGTTTTTCCCTGAGGTCTTAAAGTGTGTGTTTACAGCTCATACCACAACCAATAGTTTAATATTAATAGTTTAATTATTCTACTAAGCTGACACTTGAAGTATACTGTGCTATCACTACCTTACAAAATCAATGGCTTTCTAATCTATTTTTAAGTGATTAGTGTTGAACTTGACAGCAATGTATCAAAGGTTAACTGGATAAAGGCGTGACATATTTCCTGTAAACGTGTCTTCCAGAACACATTCTGGTTCGGTCTGGGAGGCTGCTGCATCCTTCTGATCCCCAGTATCATCTTCTCCGTCAAACTGGCCAAGTATTACAGAAGGATGGACACAGAGGACGTCTTTGAAGAGTGAGTACAAAACACACACAGACATTTTTTCTTGGTCTTACTTCTAGTTTTTTAAATCTTTTCTGTAGATCAAAATCAAATTAATTGCTCTTCTCTCCTTTTCTCCGTCATTATTCCTTTTTCATGGTCACTCTCTCTTCAGCTCCTCTTACCCGTGGCTTGTCGCACTTTGATGTTTGTCTGCTGTAAACTCGTCCTTTCGTCCTCTTCCTCGTGTCCACTCCCTGTTTTGTATGGGACACTTTACAGTTTGGGATCTCTTCACATCTTTCTTACTTCCTCATAAGAAAATCACGAGCGCAGTCTTTCCTTCTTTGCATGGATCTTCATTTCATCGTCTCCTCCTCTCTTTCGAATATTTCCATCGCTCTCCGAGGATCACTCCATCCGCGTTGCTTTCCGCTTCAGAGTCTTCCGTTCTCTTTCTCACCTGTCCACCCTCGCTCTTGTGTTGCAGTGTGGGTAATACAGGTAATCATGGTGAACAGGTGTATGATATCCACGGAGACCTCGCCGTGGTCAGGTACGAGCAGTATCTCTGCTTGCTTGCATGCCGCGGACTTAATTGGTGGAGGGATATTTTAGACTGAGAGTCAGTGAAACATTTACTACATATAAGTTCATAAAGGATACCCCATATGTATGTGTGTGTGTGTGTGTACATGTGTGTGTACGTGTAGCTCTCCCTATGACACTCTGACCCGGTTCCCTCGGGCCTCTGCTCCCCCGAGCTACGCTGACTGGTGACCCAGAGGAACTCGTCGATGAGGTACTGATTGCTTACGCAGAACTTTCCGCTAACCCTCATCTAACGCCAACAAACCATCTGCGAACCACCATCCATTTAATCATCATCAGTCTGACTTCACGCAGGAGATTTTTATCCTGTCTTCTGTTTTTGCTTCTTCATCCTTCATCCATCACCGTCATCTCTTTTAACCGACAAGGTCCAATACTAGAACTCAGTGATTGGGGGCCGTGAAGCAGTCAGGAAATAACTTTTTATTTCACTGATTAACCAGCTCACTCAAGGCCGGTGCTTCCTCACTCTCTTTCGCTCTTCGCGTCACTATTTTGCAGCATAAATTATGAGTCAGACTCAGATTGAGAAGCTGGTGCATGAAATAAACAAAACCAGAAGACAACAGGTAGAGTGGCAGAGTTTAGTCCATGAATCCACCTGGACAGTCTCAGCTTCATAGACATATGGTGGCAAACACAAAGGCAGGATAAAGGAAATACAGGAAACCTTAAACTCAAACCAGGACATGGGCAAAAGTAATTGGTTTCATTTTTTCTGTTTTTTTCAGTGCACAAGATGGCTGGAACTGATATTTCCCTTGTGGTGAGTGCTCTTCACCCTCACTCACTATAAAGTGTTTCTTGTTTGTGTGACAGTTACAGTGATATCTTCTCTGTTCTGTAGGGTCACTGGACTTTCCAGCTTTCCTCTTCAGATCTCAGATAACACTTCCAAGAACCAAAGGGACAAACAGTGTGTGTGTGTGACGAGGGTGTCCCTTCTCTCCCCAGTACCCCTTCAAGCCATTTGGCAAGGACCTCTGATGCCAGCCAACTGTAATTTATCAAGTGTTCTCTCATGCACACCAGCATCCAGCCACAGCAGTACCACATCAGTCCTTCTAGTGTCCTACACTGTACACGATCAACTATCAGAGCCCTGCATAGCTAGTTTTACCCATAGAGAATACATGTTTGTACTTACATTATCAGTTTTAACATGGTGACACAAGTGTACATTTTCTACACTTTCAAAACCTTTGAAAGTTTTATATATTTTTGTTAATGTTTGTTTTATAACATGTATGTAGTTATTTTTGTAGCAGTAGCTCTTTTCTTTGTTTTATTTTTCTTTATTCTTTTCTAATATCTGTAATGTAGCTCGCATCCTTTTGGCTCAACACGTCGCATTGACCAGGAAATAAAAGAATAGTTCAACAGTATGGTGAATACGCTCATTTTCTTCTTGCTGAGAGTGAAAAGAGAAACTACTTGTGTGTCTTTTTGTTAAATACAAGCAGCTGTTAAGCTTAGCTTAGCATAAAGACAAAGACAAAACATTTGTAGCCAAACAAAGAGTCTACAGCCAAGAGAGAAATGGTCATAACCAAGAAAACAACACTGTACTGAGTCTAATTTGTCTTTTTGAACTCACTGCCTTCAAATTATATTAATGCTTAAAGTCATGCGTATTTAACAGTGTGGCTCTCTGTTTGACAGGTAGATGCTGTTACAGGTGGCTTGTTTGACAACCGCGGCACCATTTAGCCATTCTCAGCTTCAACGACAGTTCAGGTCTATGCCAACTTTTTAGATAAACCGAGAGGCCGAAGAAGCAGGACTGCCAACATGGTGCCAACAATCAGAGCCACACTCTGTTTACTGTCTATGGGTTTTACAGGGAGATATTTCTTGGCCAGCTTTAATGGGATTTAACAGAATAGATATAACATGCTAGTTAGTTAGCTTTAGAGGTGCTTGTATTTTGTTTCCTTTGGTCAGAGCCAAGCAAACTGTTTTCTGGTTTCCAGTCTTTGTGCTAAGCTAAGCTAACTGGCCATAGCTAGCTAGCTAAGAAAAAAAAAGTTTGTATCCCAAAATGGTGAACTATTCCTTCAAACACTGAAAAAGGACATTTGTCTCAGTAAAATCCTTGAGACATGAAGAGATTAGTTCAGGGTTTATCCGGGTCCATTGCTACGACAAGAGATTTTACAAGCTATTCAACACAAACATAAGCATAAACAAGGATTTAAGACAGCTAACAAACATAATATTGTGTCTTAGGCATTTCTCGCCAGACCATTAGTGAGGGCCTAGTTGTTTGTGTTGTCAGAGGTTTTTTTTGGTTTTTTTTTTTTTGCCATCTTATGGTTTGAGAATAAAACTACCAGAAGCCTTTGTGGGGTCAGAGGCCTGGTTGCAGAACGTACACACACACACACACACAATTATTTTTTGTGGTGAGCAAATCTGTGAATTAAAAACTTAGTCCGGTAAGTGTCTGCTTTGTTTTTCCTCCATAAACATCAACTGAACTGAGCAAACTGTTAGCATTTCTGAGGGTTATACGGGTCATAAATGATATTTTAAGTGTGCCTTCATGCTCCTTTACGTAAGCTCAAAGCCACAGGTAGGACTGAAAACGAGCACATTTGGTGATAAAAGCAAAGCAAATGTGCAGACATCCACTCCCCGAAGCAGCAGCGTGGACGGCCGTCTTGCCAAAACACACAGGGACGCAGAGAACATTCATGTAACATATGCAGAGCTGAATACTTGCACACACAGCAGCTGAAAAGGTTCAGGTCTGTGTGTTGGGGCGACTGACAGTGATGAGGGGGGTTTAGTGGTGGTTCAGGTGGCGTGACGCTGGTGCATCCTATCAGAAGAGGACTACACTAATTTAATTTAGGAAAACATCTGTTCCAGACAACACACTGTACACACCCTTCACGTTTACTTTGAATTCCCAGTGTCGCTCACAGGGGAGCTTTCTCTCTTCCCCTCCCAGATTGATGGCTATAAAAGCTAAACTTCCTGAATGTGCCGAGGGCATGCGTGCATTTGTACACACATGTGACTTTGTGCACAGCAGCAGGCTCTACATACACAATCTCCTTCCGCTCTGTGTTCAGTCCGCTCGGTTCATATGGAATATTTAAGTCTCTCTAAAGGCAGCGTCTGTTTTTCTGTTTAGTTTCATAAACTCAATGCAGAGTGCGGTCAGGCCTGCCTGAACTCAAAACCTGCATACCAATTTGGCCAGTGGAATGATACAAGGCACTGCCATAGTACAGTATGTTCTTAAAGTATGAGGCTTTCTTTAGCTCGTGCTCTATTCTGAGATTTCAGTGCTTTTTATTTTTAACCACCAATTAAAGTGTCTTAAATTCACTTTATGTTCTTGACTTGGCCCTCGATGATTTATTTTCTTTTTGTTTCCATTGAATAAACAGTTTGACATTGTATATTAGTACTTATTTATCTTTATTGCCCAGAGTTAGATCATATCTGTGTAGTTAATATTGATTAGTTAGTGAGCTTCAGAGGTGCCAATATCTGGATTTTTTTACATTTTGATAGACCAGGATATGATAAGCTAAGCTAAGCTTAGTGGGAACCTCTGTGTCCGTGAAGTGAAGCCAACGTGGAAGTGCCAAAAACTGCAGTTCTTCAAACGACCACTTGAGGTTGGCTGCAGAACGGTTCATAAAGTCCCCATGTTAAAATATCCAACTTCTCAACAGAAATAAACATGTTTACAGCCTGGTTCAAAAAACTTTTTTGGTCTCTATAGCTAATTTCCTCATTCATGACAACTGTACTGAGTCTGATTTTTTGTCAACTCACCCATCCAAATTACATAAAGGATTAAAGTTGTGCATAATAGCACCCAGGTGTCAATTAACCCACATCAGCTCTGTGTCTGTGCCATTTTTTGGTTTAGCCAGGAGAAGAAAGAGGCAGACTGAAAGAGAGAAACTAGCCTGGAAGTGACTGCCATGATCTCTCTCTAAAAATATAAATATATATAAAATAGCTAATGTTGGTTAAGTTGAGGAATTGTCATTAGGTAACATTAATCATAATTTGCTTCACATAATACAAGACCAATTGCTGCAGAAGCTGAATTATGTTTTTTTACGTAACAAAAATACAAGAATCTGTGTGTGCAGCTCTGTTGGTAGATCATCTTAAGATGAACATGCTGAGGTTCTTATTATTACAGGGTCAGAGATCAACCTTAAATCCTCAGCAAATAACTTCACGCTGCCATTTGGCTCTGGACCCTCATTCCTCCTCCTCCTCTCCCCCCTCATCAATGGTCAAAGAACCTCCTATGTGGGATTATATAATGTCTTGCAACTCTTTTACAATATTTGGTTTCATGTGCGTCCTTCAGCCTTCCTTACTCCCTCCTCCCCCCCTTTGGCTCCCACAGACCCACTGACCTCCTCCTTCAGTTTATGTTCTCCCTTCCTTCCATCATCTCGCCCATCACTTTTTTAGTTTTGAACATACCATAAAAGCCTCATGTGGTCGCCGTGTATGTGTACGTGTGGTTGGGTGGAGGGGCTGTAGGAGGAGTTTGAGTGCTCCAGCTCACCTGAATAATACCTTCTTTGTGAGCTGAGGACTTATAAAGTCACGTTCAGATGCTTTCCACCCTTGCACACCTTAACCCTCTGTGCGGACGCAGCAACCTCATCCATACATCACTAACCTACCTAACACAGCCATGAGATCCAGGATGAAGATGTTACTGTTGTTCTTGGCAGCAGCTGTTTGTGTGTCAAACGCTCAGACCAACAACAGCAGCAACGACAACAAGCAACAGCCGCAGCAGCAGCAACAGCAGCAACGCAGCATCTGGGATGAGCCCATCCGATTCAGCACCAAGACCAAAGATTCCTGTACCATGGTGGTGTCCGGAGCTGGGGACTATACTCGCCTGCGTGTCTCCTGCAAAGGTCAGAGCCAAGGCCAGACCCCAGGACGCTCCTACTACTGCGACTTCCAGGGCAAACCCAACCTGTGCCGTGCCTACAACCTCAACCCTCGCCACTACTTCACCCAGATGATGTGGGACATGAGGAAGCTGAGCCACGCCTGCCAGGGACAAAAGATCTACCGCCCATCTATGTGCAAGAAATACCCCGACGATGCCCAGATGACCTTCCTGGCCTCCTGGCCAAAAACCACCACCCCAAAACCCTCCAAGCCTGTCCAGGAGCCACGTAAACCGGTGGTCCCAGCTCAGACCAAGCCGGTCACCACTCCCAAACCAGTCAAGCCACAGCCACAGCCCGTTAAGCCCCAGCCAGGCAAGGGCCCCCAAGTCAAGAAAACTACACCCAAGCCTAAGACCACTACTCGTCCCACAGAGCAGCCCGACTCCAAAGCATCCCGCATCGCCTCCGAGTACTGCTGGAAGAGCTTCCACGGCGTCTGCACCTACTTCATCAGCTGGTTCCAAAACTGAGACGATAGTGCTGACACAGGTGAGAGAAGTTAAGACAAGTTAATTATTTGTGCTTGATCTGGTTAAACTGAGAGCCAGAAATCATCAGTGGTGGTAGAATTGAGCACCTGTAGATATTTTAACACTATCAGTGAAATCAGCTCCAAATTGAAGTCTGTCTAACTTCTGGAGCTCTTTGTCCCATTGCAAGCTGCAGATTTGCAAGAGGAACCAACTTTATCTTCAGTTAATTACAACCATTTCGTTGTTTCAGGTTGGAGACACCAGCGCTGAATCCAGTCAGAACTCTTCCAGTCTATCGTTGACATCTTCAGGGTGCTTCTGAAATCACTTCATCGCCATGCGAGGTCCGACTCCCCACACTGCATCATCTTACGGGCTGAGCCAAAATCACTCGACCTACACCTGTGTATGGTTAGCGGATGACTGCTTGTGCTGTCATGTAGTGTACACGTCTTTGTTTAAATCTGTAAAACACACAGCAAATATGGCAGGCATGTGATTCTGTTTGTATATGATGTAAAATTCCCTCCTCGTGTCAGAAAAATGTTTCAACGTTTAAGAAAATGTGGAGGTAAAGAGAATAAAGTCAGAGTGCTGACCTCTCTTCTTTCCCCAGCGTCGCTGTGTTTCGTCTGAGGTTTTCACACTCGTTCATTCAAAGGGCTCCTTGTGTCTTTTCATCGCCGGCTGTAACAACATGTCTGCAGCCCGGCCGAGGAAGTTGTTAAGGGACAGACACAGTCAGACTGCAGTAAAGATAATACAGCTCAGTCACAGAGGGCGTCTGAGCAGCCGAGCTAAACACCTCTTTGTATGACCTGATGAATTGAGTCTTAAGAGTTACCGCGTGCAGGAACAGAGGGGCGTCTGTTTGAGTGGAAACCAATGTGGCTGCAGCACCGGTGTTGTTTCCTACACACAGACACACACCTCTCATCACAAACAAAGTAAATTATCTTTAATTTTCTAAAGATACCAAATATGTGAGAATTTAGGGGCCAGACGCAAATAATTTTTCCTTTTCATTTCATTCTACAGTCAAATTTTTAAATATTTCACACAGTTTTAACATCTTATACTTTAAATAAAGAGCTGGAATAAGCTGATATTGAGTATACAGTATGTAAGACAAAGTTGAATAAGATTATTTTAACAACCTTAAAGCTGTTTTGGTACAAACAAGAAGGGAAAACTGTGTGTTTAAGTGGAGGAATTTCAACTCATACATTCAACTAAATCAAAAGGTTAAGTAAGAAGTCATTTTTCCTTGACAGCTCGATAAAGTCACGCACACCAAGCTGACAATGCTTGACATTACACAAATAAAGTAAAATTTCTGTCCTTATTCAACACAAGAGAACAAATTACAATACAAATACAATACGTTGTCAATACGTTGACTGTTGTCGAATCCTGAACTGAACCGGATCAAGAATCAGAGCTAATGTGGAGGAAAAGGTGTAGAGAGCCACTGGTGCAGTTTTTGAAACATTCCCCTTTTACCTCGACTCACTTGTAGTTCGTTACATTACATTACAGCATAGTATTTTGATAGCATTTAAATTAATTAATATCATTTTCAAGAATTATTTCAGAGGTTGTTCCGAATCTTACCACAGATTGAGAAACAGTGCATAAAATAGTCCATACAGGACTACCTCGACAAACGTTCTCTCTTGGTGTCATTTACAAAGAACTTCATTAGTCAGTGAACCACAAGATGGTGCTGCAGACAGCAGAAGCTCAGTTCATGTAAGAGGCTCCAAACTTCTCTCTCTCTCTCTCTCTCTCATGTACCCACACCGTGACTCACACACAGCCTCACTACTGTTTACTTACAGTAAATCCTCTACTACTACTTCCGATATTTTCATTCATTCTTTATTGGACTCATGCCAACGTGAGCCTTACATGGCTCCTTCCTTGTCATCACGATCTGTTTGTTCTTTATGTGCAGCAGCTGAGTCATCACAGGAGTGAAACGTGCCAACAGGGTGAGGTGGATTTATTAACTTAGCCTGGAGTTAATACGTTGTGTGTTGTGTGTGAAATGTAGGTCAGTTTCAAAGCATCATAAGCACCAAATTTACAAAGTAAAATACATTTAAAAGTTATGAATGTATAATTTTGTGTTCAGTTCCTTCTATTCAGTATTCAGCAGCCCAGAACTGATCTTAAGTCTACTTATTGGTTTGTGTTTTGGCGTTCAACAGAGAACTCAAAAAGCAACACTTTGTAGATATTTATGATCAAAACTAAACACTGAAACATCAGTAAAGTGTAACAAGACAAGACAGAGCAGCCTAACTAATATTACTTACTACAACAGCAAGAAGCCCAGCTCAGCTTCTGTCTTTCACCAAGCTCTAGACTAAAAGTCAGTCCTAGATTTACTCTTTACTCCAATGGTTTCTTGCTTGATCACTCTCCCCTTTTCTCTTCTGGCCTTCTTCCATCAACGTTTCCTTCAGGTCTTATTGCCTATGCCATTTTCTCCATAGATGTTGCTAAACCTGGTTACATTGCCAGCTTGCCCAGCTCCTGTTCTGGCACGACACCACCTCTGCTCCTTGTCAGCATTTGCCTGCATGGAGGGTCTGAAAACCTCCTCTTCCTGGTGATCCAAAACACATGGGGTACAACACTAACGCTCTGGGCAGCCCAGCTCACAAGATGTTTCCAATAAAAATCCAAACATGAGCTTTTAGTGGAGCTTTTCTGTAATTTTGTCAACACAGACCCTTTATTTCACCCCATAATTTGGACAAACAATGATATCTAGAAGGGATGACCCATTTAGCGACATTTTCAAAAAAGGTGTATAAAGAAACGCTACAAGGAAATACAGGTGGAGGAAAGACAAGTTTAAATGTAATAAATAAATAAATGCATAGATCATCTGCAAAATTAATCTGGACTGCACAGAGTCATCAGGTCCTACTGGAGAAACTGGTAATGATTGCTGAATCTGAAGCTGCCAGCTAAGATGAAGAATACATAAAGGCGCTCATTTAATGTCAGGATATCAAAGACGGAAGGACTGACAGAGAGAGTTTATAGAAAAACAGAGCTCACATCTGGTAAATGTGTTACTGCCTGATAGATAACAGCGCTTAAAACCGAACAAAGGCAGTTACAAGTGACATTGTGGTCGATGTGAGCATCGACAACAAGTGATATCAAAGAAGGAAAGACGACCAACTGAGAGTTTATGGAAGACAGAGAGCTGCCATCTGGTAAATGTGTTACTGTTGGACAGATAACAGACAGAACAAAGGCACTTTGACAAATGAAAAAGTAAAGCTGTAGTCCCATCACAAAAACAGTTGTGGCTGGTTTACGTCTTCTTCTATGTCCACTAGAGGGACACCGTAAAGGACACTTTATCACATCTCCTTCAATGAAAGGACACAGGTACTTTGCATTTTGTCCACTGGGTAGGGCATCCAGGTATCACATTTTTGTCCACTTGAGGGGCACCCTATTACGAAAGCCCTAAGCGGTCATGCATTTCATGCATTTTATGTGCCCCGTTTTCTCATGATGACAAGTTAATTTAATTTATTTTCTTGAGAAAACAAATCGAATGTGATACCTTAGAGGTCAATTTCCTGCCTTTCCAATAAAATGTTCTGTCCACTTTGTAACATTTTGCCCACCGTTAGGGTAACCGAGAATTATCGCATTTTATCTACCATAAGAGCATCCAAGAGGGCATTTATGGTGTGTTTTTTTCCAACCTGGGAGCACAAGGGAGGACAAATTTATATAAAAATGAAAGATTATTAATTCTGTTATAAAAGACAAAAAGCTCAATAATTTACTCTTTAAAATTTCTGTTTAATTATGAGACAATAAATGTATCCATAATAAAGAAATACAAATAACAATGTGTACATACATATTTCACTTTATTTCATTTGACATTTTAAATCTTCCATAAGAATGTATTTTTTTCCATACATAATCATGTTTAATCTCCGTTATACTTTACATGAGCAGACTGTACTGTTATCACAAGGCTTTTTATCCTCCCTCTGCTTTGGCAGCAGAAGTTAAGCCACATGCCGGAAAAGAGTTTAAAGAGAGGATCTCCTCATGTTTGAATCCAGCAGCGGATTGGTGGAAAATCAGAGTCGAGCCTCCAAGACTGAGCGTGTGTGCTTGTAGGTGTGTGAGGTGGGATTACAATGTGGTTTAACTTCTTTGGAATGAACCCAGTGTGTGCAGACACGTAGAATCATCACCCGATTGTGTTCATGGTCGTTTTGATCTTTCGTTATATTCTCTTTAGAAGGCGAGGAGTTCAGTTTGGGCACGTCAGGTCAGACCAGAACAAACACACATTCCCCTCCTTCACAAGGAAACTACTGCAAAGATTTCTTAATGGATTTGCATGGAAGTGCGTAAGTGTGTGTGTGTGTGTGTGTGTGTGTGTGTGTTGTTGGGCGGGAATAGTGGGCGTAGCCGCAGCATCTATCTATGAAAGCCATGTGCGAGACGACAGAGAGCCACAAGACGCAACTTTACGCACGGCAGCACTTGTTATTTTCGGTGAGTTACACTGGGAATATGTGACTGTATGTGTAAGTAAACTGTCGTATGGCCTCGTTAGTTTTATCTGCAGGCTCGGGAACTCAATTTTAATTGCACTTTTTTTTTTACTGTATATGTGCATTATTTACTGTAAATTCACAATATAAACCATTATATCTTTCTGAAAACCATCTTTGGACCTGATGTTCTATTTCAATAACTAAATGTCTGAACCTTTTTTTTAAACTATCCTTTGTCCTTTCAGATAATAATCTGACCGTTTATTGAAGATATGTTGCTGCTGAGGACTTTTGCCCCCTGGTTGCTGTTGGCCTTCATCGGGCATCAGGTCTCTCTCTCCTCCGGTGCGCGCAATAAGAACAAAGCAGTGGAGAAGACGGTGACTCCAGCCTCAGGCAGAGCGCAGAGGAGCGGGGACAAGTCTGCAGCGACTGGCCGGGGAAAGTTCTCCACCAATGACAAGATGCAGTGCACGTGGACGGCGACAAACGTCGGAGCCATAATGAGGCTGTCGGTGAAATGCGAGAACCCTGCGGCGCGCGTCAAAGGCGGAGTCACCGATATGAGCTGTCATTATAACGGCAAACCTCAGCGCTGCCCGGGGTACCAGTCCGACCGGAAGAACTTCTGGAAGCAGGTGTCCCGCGCGTTCAAAAGGATGCAAGGCAAAGTGTGCAAGGACGACCGCGCGCTGGTGAAGGCTGGCATGTGTAAGCGCGCGCACCGGGATGCGCACTTCAAGCTGGACCTGTCGAGCTCCGTCACCTCCGCTCAGTCCGGAGAACCGGAGACACCCAAACTGCCGCAGCCACCTCGCTCCACTGCCGCCTCCACCCCCACCTCCACCTCTCCGACCGCCTGCACGAAGCGCGCGGACCACCGGAAAAAGGCTGAGGAGCACTGCAGCAGCTCGTGGGCCAGTCTGTGCACTTTCTTCTTCTCCATGCTGCAAAGTGACGACTGTTAGCCTCACGTGGACACGATCAGACTGGATTTATAATAGGACTCACTGTGTTTGCTAAACACGGCGGCACCTGTCAAAAAATCAATCATTTTTAATCGATAATAATCAGTTGTTTCTCTCTGCAGACGTGAACTGAGTGACCAGCACACACCAACATGACATGTTTTATATTACCCGAGCGGATGTGGATATTTTCAGGTGTTTATCAGGTGTTTTAAATGTGATCAAATAATCTGAACTGAAGATATTATTACCATTAAATATTGAAATCTGTCTCCAGTGATGTAAAGTAAGTGACTTTAAGGTATTCAGTATATTAATTTTATGCTACTTCATTACATTTATCTGTCAGTTATTTCTTCAAGGGTTCATCCAAAATGTGACGAGATTATAAACTTTGATTTATTGTTACAGGTTACAGCAGTAAAGTAGAAAGAAATGCTCCAATTTGACCAACTGCGCCATGAAAATGCTGCTCACACATCAAATCATTTAAAGTAGAGGATCACAAGTGACCATTGTGAGTGTTTTTACTTTGATACTTGAAGTACTGATAAATCTTCTGTTATTTTACATGCGATTTTGAATATTGTGTTTTCAGCTTTTTGATGAACAAACATTAATGCAACAAAGAAGCAACAATAAGATTATAATACACAACAGGTAGGACAAGTCTGACTACGTGACCACTTAACACAAACATCCAACCAACTGCATGAAAAATGAATGTTGTCCTGAAATGTTTTGAATCTTGACAATGATGTTCGGTTTGTAGAACTATTTTTGTATTAGAGTATTTTTTTCAGTGTGATGTTCAACAACCTGTGTTCTTCTTGCCTCACTGTTAATCACGCGGTACTATAGATTGATTATTACAGTAGAGTGATACTTTATCGCCTACCTCTGGTCAACTTTATCAATCAACCATATAAAAACCACTGTACTGTACTGTACTGTACTGCACCACAAATAAATGTTTGCTATTTTTACAACGTGTCCTGTTGCCTTAAAGATCATGAAACATGCGACAGGAGCTGACGTGTCAACACTCCTACAGGATGAGAACTTTGTGTCCTGCAAAGAACATTTTAATCAGTTGTCTTCCTCTCGCTGTGTGAATACAAGTTAACTTGTTTCAAACATTTTCTGGAATCGTGAGTCACTTTCCTCCATTTCAGTGCAAAGAGATTTTCCTAATGTAATGAAACAAGTTTTAACAGAAGCATTCAGCAGCGTTGCTGCCGTGGGAGGCAGAAGTCCTTTCAAGTCCTCACTGACACCTATTTCTTGTGTATCTCTTCATGGTTACGTCATTTGCACAGGCAAATAGGACGTTCTGACTTGCTTTGAGAGGACAAGACTTCGGGGGTTAATAATAAACTAAATTTGTTTGATAAAATGAAGATTTCCACAGCGTGCCATCACACCCTTACTGCTTCCCTGTCATTTTAAGTCACAAAACTCTTTGTATCTGGCAGATTGATGTCCGTGTGAATTACACGGCTCCCTCTTCCCATCGTATTCTGATATGCCCTCAGGTTAAAGCGCCACACACACACACACACACAGTCTTGAAGAAAGACTCTTTCTTTTTCATACACACAAGTGGTGTGATTGTACATCCAAATATGAGGCTTGTTCCTTGAGCTTCCTGCAGCGGCCTCTAATTACTTTCTCAGTGACAGCGGCCAGCTGCATTACAAGCCATTTATATATAGGAAGATTGGAGGTAAAGACTGCTATGATCCAGCTGTGTGTGTGTGTGTGTGTGTGTGTGTGTGTGTGTGTGTAATCCTCGAACAAGTGCAACCCCAGATGTGGATTTTATGTTTTCCTGTCTGCTCTTGACCTTCCTCACCTCTGACCTGCTTGCTCTTTGTCCCTTTCAATCAGACACTTTAAAAAAGCCAACTGGAGAGCGATTTCCACCTTTTAACGGAAGTCTACTCACTTCAGTGGCACAAAAGGGATTTTTGTAGACGTATTGACTCCTCCAGAACTCAAGGACACATTCCAGGAAGGAAGAAGGAAGTAGTTAGAGGTTAGAGGTCAAGGGTGAAGAAGGAAATGAGGATACCATCCAAGAAGTGTGTGCTTTAAGGATCAGCTGCCTCTAGAAATCATCGTGTGGGTTCATTTTTTTTTTTATAGTCAGGCCCCTCTGGGCTTTGATCAAAAGGAGATCCACCAGCAGGATAATGTACTCTGGGATCAGTTCAGACAGAGAGTGGAGGAGCTGCAGAGATATAAATTAGATTCAGGGTGAGCTTTTAAATCACACTCTTCTGGACGAGGTGGAGTTTTGTAGTTTTTAGGTGCAAATACTGACATCTGTGGTGACATAATCATGATTTTAAGTTATTTATCAAACAAAATAACTTTTTATCTGTTTGTATCGCAGTAAGCTGAATATTGTTTGATTTGGACTGTTGGTCAGACAAAACAAGCACTTGGAAACAGCTGCTGAGAAAACAAGGTCATTTTAGTTTAGAGCTCCTGAGACCTCGATCTTGGAGTTTGCACAGCTGTCATGAGTGATCAAAAGCTCCAGAACAGCTACTAAATGGACCTGGTGTTTAATTCAAAGCAATTCGAAGAAGTCACTTTGGCCACTGAATATCAGGATTTTGAGTTTTTAGTTGAACTCATTTCTTATTCTTCATCTTCAGTTTGATTCACCGACTGTGAATCACCTGCTCACCCTCATCACTCACCTGTCATTTCCGTTTATTTTAATTTTTTTCTAGTGAACTGTATTTCACTGTTTCGAGCTGTGACCGTGAACAGTTAGTGATTAATTAGGAGAGAGTCCACTTCAACAACTGGAAAGTCCCTAAATATATTTAAAGTGACACGAAAGATGTAAAGACTGCGTGGTTGTGCCAGTAAATGCCTATACACAGATAACTTGTGGTGGTATGTGAGGGAGAGAAACGAGGCAGAGTGAGTTAAATACAGGTTTTCTTTCTCTAACATCTATAAATATAAAAATGCCACCCAGGACTCGGTTAGCGAGCATGATGGGTGTGGTCAAAGGTGGCTTCCCATCCGTAATAAGGTAATTTCTTTCACACACTTGAAGATAAGAAATATCAGTCTGTCTGATTAAAGATCTCATGAACAGATATTGGATTCCAGCATGTTTGTGTGTGTGTGTGTGTGTGTGTGTATAGGTGTGTGCTCTACAGGAATAAGAAGCAATCAAAGTTTCAGTCAAAACCTCTCCTGAGACACTGAGCCTGGTTATATTGCCCACTTTCCTAACACCGGGCCTGAAAACCTCCTCAGCAGCTCCACTGCTTGATTCTGTGTTAAAAGACTGAAAAAGGAGATCTAGAGATAGATGGTCAAATCCTGCTAACCTCCTCACCTCTGCACAGCTGTCAGTTGTCAGTTTTGGAAAGTTACAGGAACGATCGGACACAGGTCCACCGTGAAAGACGGTGTTCAGGCATCTGATAAGCAGCTCTCTAAAGGCCTCTCTAAAGGCCAGCAGAAAGAGTGATTTCATGTTCCTTTTCAAGGCTCCTCCATCACCATAAAACACATTATTCATGTCGAACAGTACTCCCCATGATGGGTAAAGTGATTTTGACATGTAAAATTGCTGGAATGTCGCTTATATGTCATGTTGTACAAGTTTCAGTGAAGTGTGAAGCCTCCACACTCAAGACAAATACTCTCAAACCATCTGTAATATCTTAATGAGGTGAGGAAATCCCTGAAGCAAAACCCATTATTGTCAATAATCATCAGCTCCTCTGAGTCATATTTAGGTATGCGCGTCCTTTTCCTCCTTCCCATTTCATGCACATCGGCTGCCTGTCTCGTCTTGTTTCCCTTTCTCATGGGTACAGTCATAAGCCAAACAAACACCTGTGAAAACACCAACCTACAACCTTTGTATTAAAATAGCTTTGTGTTAAAAAAAAACAATAACGGTTTGCACGTACATCAAGTGACCTCAGTTGTCAGTAAGATGACATGTGAAAACACACTTATATTGACTTTAGACTAAGTTTGTTTGGTTTCTATTTTAATTAATGTATACATTTATGATTTGGGGCTTTGATGTCAAAGCTGCTACATTAAGACGTGGAAGGCTCTGCTTCATATCCTACAAACAAGAGAGAAGAGAGAAAAAATACAGAATGATGTTTGGATGTCACGGCTGCACGGACACGAAAGACTCATTTACAAAGAGCCGGAGACTGTCAGTTCAGCTACTTCAGGTTTTAACTGAGATATTTTGCAGCGCCAGATTTTTATGCGGTCCCTTCAAACAGCGGTTCCAACAGAAGATTATTGCTTGGTAAGACCAGTAATTTACAAGAAACAAAGCAAATATCAGCAGCAGGTCTGGGAACTTATTATTTTTTGACAGATCATCATTTTTGTTTGCACAAATCATCGCCCTTTGTTTCTTCTTTACTGTCTTGTTCATCTCATGACCCTTCAGATTTATCTTGTGATCCCTCGTGGAGGTCCAGACCAGCCCTAAAAAGGTCTCTTGTGTCATCGTCTCATCAGATCCAATTAAAAATTCTTGCGATCACTTTAGACCTCTGCATAGTGAGACACCTGCCACAGCCCTAATAGATACCACTTCTAAATCTCTAATGTCAGTCCAGGCTAACTAACACATGCAGATGTTTTCACTTTTAATACTATGGGATCATCTCTATGTAAAAAGACTGAATGAACCAACTCCTTCTCAATAACAGTAATGAAGGACACATACATGAAGTCACTTTTTCTTATTTTAGATTTATCTAGGGTCTAGGTCTTTGGACCTTTTAAACCTGGCCGGTGTCTTTTTGGTTGTAACTCTGACTCTAACTTTGTTCACTTTGACTGCAGATGTGTGAACTGAAAGACAGAGTTTCTATTTTATTATTAAGTGCTCAACCTTTGCAACCTTTCCAGTCCTTAATAAACATCAGACGAGATGCAGTTTCACAAACAAAGTTTTCATTACTGTTTTCTTTAAGATACCGAATTTGACTTTTAGCACAGGTAGATTGTTTTTAATCTTTTATCATATTTCTGGTTTAATATCATGTAACGCATTGATTCAAATAAAACTGCTATTGATGCAATCTATCTATCTGTGTCTTTAAATGTCTTTATATAAGGCCCTCTAATCGCCTCGTGTTGCATCAGTATTTTGGACCTGACTTTACCTGCTTGCATGTCTAGATTCATTATTATTCTTATTATTATTTAATTTTCACTCTTATTATAACAAAACCAGCCAACTCCTAGTTCTCACATTCTCCTGCCCGCTTTGTTTCCTTGCCATACATCGGCTCAGATCCTGCCACTCCCTCCTGCCCTGCAGTCACTCCTGTTCCTGCTGTTCCCATCATCTGATTCTCCACACACCTGCACCTTCCCTCAGTAGCCCTGCAGTATAAATACCAGCCCACTTTCATTCATTCACTGCCTCATTCATTGTTCTTTGTGCTTGAGCCTTTTACTCCGTACATGTTTGCTTGTTCTTCTCGGCTTGACTGCTTTTCGACCCTTTTGTCTCTAACTCCTGAGTAAATGTTACTTCTATCCTGCTGATCTCTGAGTCACGCTTGTTCTGGTTCTAGACCAGCTACCACAACACATTGTGCTTATATTTTGTATATGATGTATGCTGCTTTTGTCTTTGATCTGATATAAATATTGAGGATAACCTTCACTTGGAGCAGAAAGCCTGCGAAGTCAGAGCACGCCTTCAGGAATTTAGGTGTTATGGATTTGTGATAAGTTGCACCAAAATGTTGATGTTTGATGCATTTTTGTTCCAAAACTAAACAGTGTTTAACATAGAATCGCTGATGGACTAATTAATGAACTGTTTCAGCTCTACATGGGTATAAACCAGCAGACGTATGAAGGAGGACATTCTGCTTTTGGTGTTTTTCTCCGGTTGCAAGTTCAGACAGGTTTTGCATGATGAAGTTTCATTTAACTGGAGAATTCAAAGCCATTTGTCATCCAGTTTTGTTTTGTTTTTTTTGCCTCTTTGCCTCTATATTTCTAACCTTGTGTATCTGCTCTAAGCTTTGCTGGAAATCAAACTTCAACTTCAACTTGAGCTCTCAGAGAGAGAGAAGGAGAGGAGGGGCTGAACGTCAGGAGAGGGAGGGAAAAAGAAAAAAACACATGAAAACACAAACTCAACGCTCCACTAAGTATTTCAGATCTGACCTACAAAGCTGACCGGACACATGCCCACCCACAGACACCCAGAAACACGCAAAGGCAGCGAGGTGGGAGGAGTTGGAGGTATTGTTCTTCTTGTGGCTCGAGGTGGCCTGACCCCACACCCTGCTGTTCAGACTTTGTTATTGGCTGCCTGTTTCTGTGGCAACAATCAACGGCAACCGCTTCGGTGAAAAGAATAACAGAAAGTAGTGTAACAGGACCTGGGACGACCCCTTCTTCAACCACACACACACACACACACACACACACACACACACACACCATTTCAATTAATTTAGCTCATCATTCAGCAGCTATTCATTTAGTTAAAGGTCAAATCAGGAAGCTAAAATCTGAATGATATAAAGTGTCAGTGGAGAAATGCAGCTGATGAGCTTCTTTTTGTACAATGACTGCAAGCATGAGGCCTCATCACCACCACCACCAGAGAATCTGCACAACGACAACAAGCATCAGTGAAAGCTTCATAACAGCGAAGGAATGTGTGCCATCGATAGACTATTTAAAGGACCAGGTCACTTAAATGTTCAGGGCTTTGTAATTTTGGTGAATTGACCCTTTAAAGAAACAACAATGTTAATAGCTTTTAAACATTAAAGACACATAAAACATCAGCACTGTTGTGGAAGAATATGTTTGAATTAATTAAAATTAAATTTCAGGTGGTGATACTTCAGAAGTGGACAGCGGAGTCTATGCCTACCTTTAAAATGTGGCTTCAGGAAATGAGCGTGTGTAAAGTCGCCCCAAAAATCCTGGACTGAAAACTGGTTTTGAAGGAAATCTCAGAATTGCCTTTACACAGACTTTAATAAAAGGACCCCTGACTGTCCTAAGATGTTTGTCATGTAATATCTGACTTCCAAAGTTCAAAGTACACATCTGTCAGGCTCTGCCTCTCTGAAATGCTCCACTTACAAGTCATGTTACTGACCTGTTGCCAATTAACCTAATTAGTTGTCAGTTGCTCCTCCAGTTGTTTTTGATTTGTTCCAGCCTTCTGTTGTCCGTGTTACAACCTTTTTGAGATGTATTGCCGCCATCAGTTTCAAAATGAGCTAATGTTTTCCATGAAGTGTTAAAATGTCTGTTTCATCATATGATATGTTGTTTATGGTCTACTGAGAATAAAATATGGCTTCCTGATGTTTGTTTTTATTTACATTTTACACAGCGTCCCAACTTTCTTGATATTAGGGTTGTAAATAGCACATAAGGGAGCCTCATAGACAGACATATAAATATGGAGGTTGCATCCATGATGTCACCCGTATTAAGAGCCTATGTGAAGCTCACAGTGTGGTGGCTCTGACCAAAAACTATATTACATCCCATTCTCCTTCACTGTTCATCCTGCTTTTTCATGTTAACCGCCTCAAACAAACTCACACGCATCACACGCCCCGCCTCCAAAAGTACTGGTCTGCCCATCCACAACTTCTCTTTTTTTTGAGTAAACTAAAAAATAAATAATAATAATGAATAATTAAATGAATTTCTAAATGGGGAAAGAAGAAATGATCTACCAGAAACAGAAATCTATCTAACTGTTAAACTGATAACGTGCAGTGAGGTGCTTCATTAAAGCTGATCTATCTCCCTCTACTGGCTAAGAGAAGCCAGTGCATGTTTAACAGCTACACAGATACTTCTATTAGTTGGTACTAAGGCACACATAAAAGACAAAATGTAATCATTGTACTTCATCAGCTGAAATGTTTATTCTTGCATATATTGTGCCATACAAAGTGCAAACATAACAATTGTGGTCTGACGTTTTTTGCATTACACATGAATAATATTAATCATATTGAAGATGTTAGTCGACCAAAAGCGGCATTAATGTGGACACGAACAAAACGTTAGCTACCTTTCAAAGACTACGGGTTGGAATTATAGTTTAGAAAGACCCGATGGGTCGTCTCTCTCTCTCTCACACACTTAAGAAAGTTTTGTTGTGAACTTTCAGTGAGCTGAGATGACCCAGAGGGTTATCTTAAAGAAAGAGGCACTTCAGGTGTGGTTCCTGTGGTATTGATCGTTGCCATGGTTACGCATCATCTCCACCGCAGAGCAACAGCAGGGCCTTTCTGTAGTCACCACCGGTATCTCCCTGTAACACGAACACAGGCAGAATTTAAATTATGTGTCGCCCTAGAAAGCAAAAACACACTCACTAAATGTTTGGAAAAAACTGAGCTGAGACTGGCGTCAGACTTTCTGATGAAATTATTAATATTATGCTGTTATTATACTGGTCCACTGTGTGCTTTTCATGCCTAGGTGAGGCAAAACCTGACAAAGACAGGTTATTGTATCTATTACTAACTATTGGGGCTTTGGAATAATGGGCCTCTGACACAAAAGTAGACAAAATAAGCAAAAATAAAAGGAATCTGTTTATATAAAATTTACAAAACACAACGCACTTTATATTAAAAAAGTTTTTTTATTTAACTGAAGCTGTGTCATTAATGTGCTGCTTTTTACTGTCCTCTAGGAGCATCACATTGTCCTTTACATTCACACATTGCACATTCGAGGCATTGTTTGTTGTAAAAGTGTCCGTTCTGTGAGGCTAAAGTTCATTTTTTGGTCGCCCTCTTCATGAAAAAGAACAGTCGCTCAGCTAAGTGATCTCCTTCTGCACTGTGGGATGAGATCAGTCCTGCTGCTGTCAAACGGCGAGCCTTAGCTTAAGATAAATTTACTTGAGCTTGATTTATGTTTGTTATTCCACAGAGTTAAATGAGGTAATAGCTAAATCCAATCATGATGTAGAGACTACACAGCTAAACTCTGGTGAATTCATGTAATTTGGCGTTGTTAAGTTACAGATAAACATCATATTTAAACCCATTAAACTGAAGACTTTTATATTGATTCCACTGTAAATACAGACAGACGTGACGCCTAATAAACCTATAAACTATGTCTATGTGTTTCAAATTCCTTCACTGCTTCTGTAGTTACTGCTGCCTGCCATTAGAGGGCAGTATGGCAACTAGTGTAAGTGTGTAGTGTTGTCTATTTGTCTATGAATGTGTGTGTGTGTGTACCTTGATCATGGAAAACAGAGAGCAGGCAAAGTTCCTCCTGAAATCAGCTCTGATGTCCAACATGTCCACCTCACTGCGGCTCGCCATCACTCTGATCAGGGTGTCGTCATCAGTCCCTGCACCCTGAAACAAACGCACAAACATATGACGACTGGATGCCACATAAATGTGCAACAGTTATCTGAGAGCACAGACTCATGTAAATATTTAGAAATAGTTTACGTGCAAAAGACAGATTCATTAGTCGTGATACATTTGGCCATTTTGTATACAGTTTAAACCTGGAAAACAGACGCGGCTACGCTCAGTAGGAGAGGCAGAAGCATGTTGACACAAAACACGTGAATGCAACACTGACATTGTCACCTTTTCAGTTGATAAAGCATTCGTGTTGGCAAACAGCTGCTTATTTACACATTCACTGTTTATAGAGCAACATTGTCATTCATTTGGATTTGTGTCTCAGGCTAATATTTATTCGTTCAGGAAATGTCTGATGTAGAAAGCTGTGGATGGCATTTTATTGGCATTTGTTGTGTTATCACAAGAGGTTTTACAGTGGCTAGTAGCACATAGCATTAATTATATTTGGTTGACCATTTCAGACATCTTTGCTGTCTTACCTTCATTGCGTAGTACAGAGTCTCAGCAAAATAGCCTGGAACACTCCTGGCACACTTCACTTTAAAAGAAAAACAGAAGAGATGTCAATGTCTGAAAAAACTCCAGAGAAGCTGACAACAAAAACAATCTGCAGGACAGAGTTGTGTAGTTTCGTACCAACGGCCAGCAGCAGATCTTTCAGATTTCCAGATGTTTCCCTCTTAATGCTCTCCTCCATCTCGTACCCGGTTATCTTCATGTAAGCGTCAAATACTGAAACACACAGATCAGAGTGAGCATGGCTGTTATGTGAAACTCAGTTACAGAGGCGCCCACTGCAACCACCAACTCTCAGACAATCACAGACAAACCTTTCCTAAGATGTTCTGCACTGCGGTTTCCCAGGATGGTGACAAATGATTGTTCGTCAGTGCCAAACTTCTCCTCTCCTGCCTTGAAGAGAGCCTACGACCACAGAAACAACACGTCACACGGTTTGTCCTTCAACATCAGAAACAATTTACAACTCAGTGGTGGAAAGTAACTCAAGTACTGCACATAAGTACTCCCACTGTGTGTTATCACAGAATGTTTCTCCCCTTTCAACTTTTTAAAAATGTATCCAAGAAATAATACTGGAAATATTACTCTCTTCCTCCACTAGAAGGCGTCATAACAACACAACAGAGTAGCTGTACAAACTACAACCCTGCCCTCGAAGCACGCACACATAAACAGGCTTCAAAGGCCAGTATTAAGACCATATCTTCAAACACATGTGACAGTCACACCCTCAGGCAAAAAGACAAAGACACCATTGATGGAGAGAAGCAGAAACATTTACTGACTCTCAATAAACAGCCGACTCACCTGAGCATCACTCTCGATGTTTCCTTGCTGGATCCCCGTCTGCCTGTTTGCCTGAGGAGAGATGAAACATTTCTGTTAGAGAGGAGAGAAGAGGAGGAGAGGAGAGGAGGACGAGGAGAGGAGAGGAGAGGAGAGGAGGACGAGGAGAGGAGAGGAGAGGAGTGGAAAGGAGAGGAGGACGAGATTTACCTGCAGCAAAATAACCAGAAGCCTCTTGAAGTGACCTGAAGTGTCACCACAGATGTCCTCCTCCAGGTCGTCGTCATACTCTGAGGAGCACACACGTTACAGCAACATTATGCAACTTTCCCACCATAAAACAACAGCTTTTAAATCACGCTGACGCTACTCTAACTTGTAATCAAGATGAATGAGTCTTTCATTCCCACTCTTGTACATTATGTAACTTTGGGCTCCAGAGAGAATCACCCGCAACACTACTCAAACACTCAACTGTGTGCTTGGACTAAAAATCTTAACTGGACATTTTCCAGAGATAAACAAAGCCACACAAACATTGCTCACAATGAATTAAACTGCATGTAAACAAGAATTTGTGCAATATAAACATCCATTTTTAAACTGGTGAGTCCATCATGTAGTGTTGGTGTGTATGTTTGTGTACGTGCATGTGTGTTACCTTGTCTATACGCAGCGACGATGTCCTTCACCTGCTGACATGTCCTGGAGGCGAGGATCTCCACCAGCACCTTCTCATCTGTTCCTGCCCCCTACAGGTCAAAGAGAGAACCGTCAGATGAAACTACATTTGAGTTTCCAGCTGCTCTGACAGCTAACATGTCTGTCCGTGTGCTTAACTCTCATCTAGAGTACCTAAGGGTCTTTATCAGCCTCATATCTGACAGCTGCAGCACTCACCTTGATGGCGTTGCGGAGCAACATGACATCATAAGCGAGGGGTGGAGTCATGAGAGCCACGATCAGGGTCTCGAATTTGCCACCCAGCTCTCCCTTCAGGTCATCGATCAGATCCTGTCATGGAGACACATCATGTACTTTAATGAGCTCTGGTGAAGCATGAATCCATGCGTGGGCACAGAGGAGGTTTTATGGTTGTCGTGTGTGGCTTTGGCTAATGTGTAAACCCGCCGTGTCACATACAGATTTTCTGCCGATGATTTGTACTGTACTGACTAAAACGGTTTGACCGTGTCAAGTTGATGCTTTGATGCTGTGTGTGGGCATTTAAAGGCCTCGGTATGCTTCAAGTGAAGCGGTTGACAGCTTCTGAAACCTTCCTTCAAACAGTGAAACTGTGGCATCCATTTTAGGCAGGTGTGCAGACTGAAAGTTGGCAGGATTTGAAGTCCTCTCTCAAGTTTTTAATAACGTAAAGGAACTGTTAAACCTTTGAGGAACTAGTTAGCTTAGCTGTGCATATGGACTGGAAACAGAGGGAAGCAGGTAGCCTGGCTCTGTCCAAAGGTAATAAAATCAAACTATCAGCACCTTCAAAGTTCTCTGTCGACTAGCCGGCTGCTGGCTGGGGCTTCATATTTACTGTACAAACATAACAGTGATATCAGACTTCTCATCTAACTCTTGGCAAGACGTGTATCTCCCAAAATGTCAGACTATAAGTGTGCAGCTCGGGGTAAATCCAGTTAAGTGTTGTTTTCATTACTTAAAGGAGTTTTTAGCTAATTATATGTTAGTGAAAGAGTGGTGCAGAAAGTAGTGGAGTATTTTCATGTAAGTTTTTTATTTCCTTTTTTTGTTCAGTGCTGCTGTTTCTGGAGAAACGGCGTACCTTTTTAAGATCATTATATCAGTCATTTTAATTATTGAATTATAGTTATAGTGATGTATTTAATTTAAACCCTCGATTTTTGATGAAAAGTATTTTGAGTGTTGCGTATTATTTACTTTGGTGAACCACTTGGTGTGCACAGGCTAGATTACATCTAATCACAACATGATGGACCCGGTATTCCAGATGAAATCTGACAGACCACATGGCACAGAAAGTGTGCATGTTACATCAAGTCTACAAAGACGCAAAAGACAAAGAATTCGTGGAATTCTTGGAAGAGTTGCACATTGTTTAACAGCTTTTAAGAGGCTCCAACCTTTCCAAACAGAGTCTTGTAGGTGGCCTTGATCTCCTGCCTCTGGCCGTTGCTGCGAGCCGTCAACAGCTGCAAGATGGCATCCTCATCGGTCCCTACGGCAACAAGCACCATGGTTACTCAGCAAAGCAACACACGCTACATATATTACATAACAGTGAGCAAGCTCGGTATAGGTGGACTCTTGTTTACAATTATTCCCCGCCACATAATTACAGCCTGCGGTCGAGGTCAGCAGACGCGTTCGCTCGCAGTGACTCAGGTTTCATCTCTGCTCGTGTGTTCATGACTCACTGCCGTCTGGGTGGAGCTCCACACAGACTACAGTTCATGATGATTACTACAGTGTTTCTTAAGAGAGGAACTCCCCAAAAAACACTTTCTCATTGGTCGTTTTGGAGTTTTACTACAGACTGACACGCCTTTAGTGTATCAGATGACACAGTGCTGACAGCAGATATCCCCACACACACACACACATCTTACCCAGCCCTTTCATGGCGTTGTACAGAACCTGAGCATCTGCACTGGCGTTGAAGTTTCCACTGGCTTTCACGGTTCCTCTGCTGGCCTGAAACATGGAAGAAAAATGTACAGAGGAGGACTGTTATGGCTTAGATTTTCCAAGGTTATATATAGTTCTGTCAGGAAGCAGAACTGCAAGATACAGATACAGTTCAATATACTGAACATCACTTAATGCAAATTATTTCTAATGGGGCTTGCAGACACTGACAACTTCCCGCATAACACCATGCAAGTACCCAAAAATGATATACACACCCAGTGTGTTACAATTTTATGCACAGATTACATCAACTTTAACCACCAATAGTGGTCAGATTGTTCCTCTTGAATCTTTCCCTTGTCTGTAACTTAAGCAACCATAAAACCATAAAGCAAAAAACAGACATATTACAAAAAAAACATCTCTCTGCTACACTGCAAATCAAGTTTAACAGTCATTCAGTGGAAAATATCTCTAAACATGATTGAAAACCACACAGCACTTCTTAAAGTTAGCTGTCTTCTTGTCTTGACTTTGTTTTGGCATCAAACTGGATATAAACGAAGATGTAAAATCAGACGATGACTCTTCATCATGTATGATTCAACATTCTTTCTGCATGGGAAATTTGACCTTAAACAAGCACATATTTCTACTGCCTATGGCTTCTTATCAGAAAATGCTGTAACATTGCAGACCGTACTTAATCAATCTCTAGTTTCATGCTTTCATTAATATCATCTCAGATTCTTTACATGTACAGCCTTCTTGAAGACTTTGCCGTGGCATATCATGACAGAAAAGTCGATCTTTACATACATGGTTTCAGATTTGTTATGCTCATAACTTTAAAGACTTTCTTTGCAGAACATACTTAATCAGTCTTTAGATCCGTGCTCAGATAGACGTAAAATTACATATCTCAGATTCTTAATGACTTACAGCTCCATGAAATACAGATGTGCACGCAAACAACTTCGTTCATACGCTCCCGTTTCATAACCAACATGTTCCCACATCATTTTTCAGCCTTGGATATGCTGCCTGCATTTCAGATTTGTTCAGTCGATTCAGTCTGATTATCGAGTTTTTAAATTTCTCCGAATGTGGAAAAAGTGTCTCATCACAGCAGACAGAAGTATGTGATGAGGCTGAAAAACTTCAACTTTATGATTGATTTTAGTAAACCCCCTCTTCCTGTAACATGCACAGATTGGAGACACTCCCTAAAACTGTGACACATTAACAATAAAATACCCAAGTGGTTACTTCCCTTTAACAGGGAGAGAGAGAGGGAGAGAGAGACAGAGAGAGAAAGACAGAGAGAGAAATGTTTAGGGAGGAAAACCACGGGAATGTCTCTGGAATTCTGACCCTGAAAATCTGGAGAAAAAAAACGTGGGCTGTCCGAAAACAAGTTGCCGGTAACAACCACGTCTTTTTCTGCAGGAAGGAACGCCAAAATGTCCACGAGCTCTCCGCAAACTCAACAAAATCTAATCAGCGTGCAGATGGCTGCTTGGACAAACAGCTAAACAGAGACATATTTGGAAAACAACACAATGCAGATCATTTCCACTGGAATGTTTAGCTCCTATATAGTGAGTGATTGTTCTTAGCGGCTGTCTCCTATGGAGCGAGTTCAGACATGACCTGAGGAGCCTGTGGAGTGTTCCCGGTGGAGGTATGTTGACCTGCAATATGTAAACATCAGCTGACAAAGATGGTAACCGTGCTTTAGAGCAGGGATACAACACCACATACAGTATGTCCGATCAGTTCCCTCCTTCATTTATGGTCTCTGGTTACCATGGAGACTGTACACCGTCCACCCCTCTCCGTCTCCTGTCATATCATCAAACAATGTGTTTTACTGCTAACGGCAGTATCATCACTGTCTATAAAGTTCAGCTTGAATGTAAATATTATATTGCCATAAAAAGGCCAAAACCAACAATGTGTCTGTCAACACTTCCTCATCATGTTTATGGCGCTCAATAACAGGACTGTAGATGCTCTTTAGGACCCAAACTCTGTATTCAAAGTGCAGTTTACAAGTTAAAATGTGAAGTTACAGTTAAAGTAAGAGTAATAAAAAATTTCAGGTCTCTATAAATGATCTTCGGGTGGGGCGGCTGCTTAGACTTTTTCTCCTGATAATAAAAATATTTAACTGTTTCCCCAAACAGCTGGGAACTACAGATGTTTGCAAATACTTCCTGACTTCCCTAAAATAAAGAAATCAATACTGATAATGGGACTTTCAGTGAAGTTACATTTTTGAAATGATAAATATTTGCATATCGATTGATTCTGAATTTGTCAATGAGGAAGAAGAAGCAGCTGATATTTTTTTGTAGAAATCATTTCGTGAAATATGCCTTAAAACATATTTTAATATTTAAATTAAAAAAAACATGTTCTCTACCAGAAGGTAAAACTCTTCTTATAAATCAATTTCAGGTCTCTAAAAGTTATCTCAGGATGGGGAGGATGCTTAGACGTCAGCATGTCAAAGTGTTGTGCCAAAGCCAATTTTTTTTCCTGATGATGACTCAGATTTCTAAACACGGGTAACAAATATACAATACTAAACTTTTAGAGATGCATTTCCTAAAACAGCTAGAGGTGTTTTCTATAGGTGTTTTCTACTAAATGGGCTTATCATTCAAGGATGGTGTACAATAAAATAAATAAATAAATGACAATCCCCATGAACAAGTGTCAGGGTGTGGCTCGCCGATTTGTATTTTTTGGACATCAAACTGGTCTACGTCTCAGAGGAGTTTGCTCTTCCAGGCTTTGGCTACACACACACTTGTACACACACATACTTGTTAATACTTGTTTAATTTATTGTTAGTTTTGATATGTTCACTGCATTTGCTGCCAGAAACAATAAGATCCATAAAATCAGGCTTTTGTTTACAGGTGATTTATAACCCCAGACTAAACTGTCTGCAGAGCGCAGCAGTGTACATACAACTCCACCTTATAAAGAGAAAGTGACAGATTTCCCTTTAAGAGAGGGAGGGCAGTTTTTAAAATCCGGGCTAGACGTGGAAATGAGTGTATTAAACACAGAGAGCGGAGTGGAGAGACCCACCCGAATGGAACAGAGCCCTCATGAGTCATCCACTAAACTTCCCAACTTCCCCAAATGAAACCTCTTTGCAGCTGTACGGGCATGCGCACTGAAAACTCACACTTAAAACTTCTTAAACTGGAAAGTTTGTTTAGTAAAAGTGTCTGTTTGGCAACTTCTATCTTTTAGTACACTTACAGAAGTGTATGGTGACTTGACTCTTTATCTCAAACAGATGTACTGTCACATCCTCTACATTCACAGACAGTAAAAGACTTTTATGTTTAACGTAAACTGCAAAGTTTTACCAGCAATGAGTAAATATTTACATTTTGTAAACGCAAACCTTCATTTAGATAAAGTGTTAGTGTTATATAATGTGGAAAAAAGTGGGCGTTGTCTTGGAGTTCAGAGGGTATAAACTATTGTGAGTCATCCATTTGCATAAATAACGGACTTTTACAAAGTCTGTTTGAACAAATATGAAGTTAGTCGTTTGTTTAATATAAAGTTTGTCATGTTTCTTCATGATGAATAATCTGTGAACTCACCATTTTGACGGTCTCGGAGATTTATTCACGGATAAGAAGAAAAGTCTGTTGGAGAGAGGAAAAGGTTATTTAGCAAACTCCAGATGTTTCTGCTTCAAACATCTGCAGTGAACTTCTTTCTAGTTCAAATCCCGTTTTTTGTCCTCCCTGGTGTAGCTGTCAAACTTCCGTAGACCAGACGCGTCCCTCTTTTGTCTCCAGGTAGACCCCAGTAGTCTGTCCCGGCTCACCTGGCTGATGCTCACTAACATATCTGGAATTTGAAGTGATCGACAAACTTACCGCAGAGTTGCAGCTGACAGATGAAGCTCGGTGAGCAGACAGAGAGACCCGGCAGAGGCAGAAGAGAGGAAACGAAGAAGACCAGACAAGCGCCAACCCTCTCGGAAATACTCTCCGTTGCGCGCGTGAGCGTGTGGGTGCGCGTGTGGGTGGGCCACACCCCGGTGCGCACGGGCTCTGGCACAACCCTGCTCCTGAAGCACTCTGGGAAATGTTGTTTCAGGTGCTTCTGTGAACATAAAGTCAGTAAAATCATCAGAAGTTTGATCGTTTCGGGTATAGGAGATGTGAACAGAAAGCATAGGTGAGCATCACCTGACAGGTCACCTGTCACCTGAGGGGTGAAAGACATTGTTCATTTTGACTTCCTTCATAAGAAGTTTTGCAACTTCTGCCTTTAGTGAGGCTCACTTTTAAGAAAAATCTGCATGATGATCTGGCTTAAAGAAAGAACAAAATGTGTCACACATGACTCATTAAAGTAAAAGTATGCAGTCACTTCATCAGTAATGTGTGGATGTGTGAACATGTTTATATTATTATCATATATTTAGCTGTTTGTTTGTTTTTCAGTCTCCTCCACATCCTGTCTGCTTATGCTCCACTAAATGCTTCATTGGGTTTATCTGAGACTTTTGGCTAAAGAATAGCTTTAAGCAATGATTAAAGGGAGATAAAACCAAAACAATGAGTTGAATCATGTTAAGTACTCCACAGAACAGAAGAGAAAAGTGGATCATGTATGTGCTTTCATCACTGACAGTAACACATTCACATTACACACAGTTGGTCCATTGTTAATACAAAAATATTGATGAGTGCAGCTTTACAGTCAGTACACATCAGAGCGCCGAGGTAGCTGACAGACAGCAAGAAGGTCTGTTTACACAGCGCTCACACCCACAAGGTAAAGATATAAAGATCACATTCCAAAATGTCGAGCTACTTCGTCTTTCTTCCAAGAGAAAATATCCAAGTGATACAACCTGTGACAGACAGGTAAGATTATTCATGTAACATGCACATACACACACACACACACACACACGCACACACACAAAAACAAAACAACAAAACTGATGAATTGTTCAGGTATTTGCTTGTTTTCATTTTGGCTATATCATTTTTTAGGTCAACACAGTGGACCAAATGAATATTTTAAGACATTCAATATTCATTCATAATATGCCATTATCTGAAGACCAGCCATTGTCTTCAGAAATCTGAAGGTTGAACTGAACTTCAGGTTGAACTGAAACGCAGGAACCTGACATGTAGTTTCAAGTTCAAAAGAGTTGTTTGCCAATAATCTATGTAGATAATAATGTCTAATAATTAATAGACTCGGCAGGAAAGACACTGGCTGATACCAGACTGGTTTATCACCACACTGAAAATGTACTGAATGAAGAACCTTATCTTAGATAATAGTATGGATTTGATTCTTATTGTTTTTACTATGAATGGTATTCATTCTCTTGCCTTTTGGCATGTGTGGCATCTTCATGCCATGTTAATAAATAACCAAGTAAAGTGAACTGAGAACTACAGATCAATTCTAACAAAGAGGCTTAACAGAGACAGCGATAAGGAGGGAGAGACAGTGTGTGGGTTATACTGTTTAAAGAACACGCACATACATAAGTTATGAGTGTATTTTGATGGGGCGAAGAGAGGATGGGTACTTTTATTTTGAAAAGGGAATAAATAAAACATTTGACTATATTGATATTGCATTGATAAAAACAAAAAAAAAGATAAAAACATTCATTTCATTTAAGGGAGTTGCCCTGAAAACAATATTAAAGAATTTTACACACATTCACACCTGCCATTACTGTAGCTGCCCAGTACACCTACAGCTGAGCGTCTTGTTACTGGGCAGCACCACTGGAGCAGCTCGGGGGTTTATTGTTTTGCTCAATAGCGTCTCAGTGGAGGTAATGAGGGAGTGGCAAATGCTGTCAGGGATCAGCTGGCAACTCTCATATTACACCTCCAGTCGTCCGACCTTTAGGCCAGTGGTTACCTACCGTTTTCCCTTGGATGAGTGACAAGAACAAAAAGTATGATCTAAGTAATTTATATACAGACTTTGGGATGATTTGTCCAAATGCCTGTGATGTGCAAATCTAATTCAGAGCAACCGAAGCATTGCACATTCCCTATGATCTTTGGGGACCCATAAAGGAAGTTCTCGCCACCATTGCCCTCCATTCTAACCTTTTTTCAATCACATCTCATGACCTACCTATCGCATGATCAAAGTTCCATATTTAAGTGATAAGCTGTCTCCATGAAAACCAACCAAACTCCACCTGGTGGTGGAGCTTGTGCCATTTACAGACACGTACATGACAGGTGATGTGCTCAAGCCCAGTTATAAATGAAAAAAGAAACACTGCTCTGAAAACCTTGTCCATAAAACACACACATTCACAGGTGTCCAAGCACACACACATAAACTGGTGTCTTAAGTCTTAGTGCATCACCATTTTCTGTATCTGTAGCGTTGCGATTGTTGAACTAAGAACCAGAGAAACAGAGCTAACAGCGCGCTGAGTGAGACAAACAGAGAAATGTACACCACCATGCTCCATCCCCAGCCGGCTAGTAGAGGAGGCACACCCTTCATATCCACAAATCTTGATGGGACAGGCATGCTAGTGTGCACAGGAAAAAAGTCAAAGGTCAAAATTTGTCAAGGTGAGATTCCTCAAGTTCCTTTTTGACGATAAATCAGGTCCAGTGAGGTGAATTACGCTTCATTGTCCACAGGTGAGGTATCTTGCGAGCATCAGATTCATCATCTGTTTTCAGCAGAAACTTTCTGTTGCAGCAAAGAATGATGACTGCAATCAAGTTTTAGTTGGATTTAAGAGCAAAGATCTTGATCATAGCAACGAGTCTGATGATTATTTTGTCTTCCAGGATGCAGCTGAATATCCTGTGAGTTGATCTCAGCGTATCAACATCCTCTGTTCTGTGATTGCTTCATCCACATCCGCAATGTAATCAAAGAAAAGAAGAAATGAAGTAAAGAGGTCTTGCCTTTCTTGTCCTCTTCTGCTGAATTTTCTGCAGACCACTGCCTCACTATTGCTTGTCCCCTTTCGAACAATCCCACAAATGCTACACCCAGACAGAAAGGCTGGCATGTAGACATATGTAATAAATCAACACCTACCCATATCAGTCTGAACCCATCAACCCACAGGCTGTTTCTCTCTTTTACACACATACAAACAAAGGCACTGACTTCACCCTGCAGATATGTATAATCAATACCTTTTGGGATCGTCTTATCTTCACCTCTGATTAAAACAGATTCAGGAGGAATAACTTCAAATTAATATCACCATGCATGTCAAAGAAATGTTGCACTGCCCAAATATATTTGGAAGATCCTTTGAGTTATGGTCATTAAGCCTTAATCTATCCTTTAATACCCTGAAGACCTTTAATAGTAAAGAAACACATAAGAATCTCATGGAGAGGGTGTCCTTTTCTGGAAATGTCAGGCAGGACTTTAGTTTTCAGTGTAAGAAAATAAATAATAATAAATAACCAATGCTTTCACTTTTTTACATTTAATATACTACTTGCATCAGGTGGGGAATATTCTGTCTCACTTAACCTTAACCCAATTGTAGACCGTGAGTATAAACCAAGATTATCAGTGGCCCCATCTGACCAACCATAAGGAAAATTTCTGGGGGGTTCCCCTCACCCTAACCTGGTCACTAATGGTCTGACTATGAACAAGCTAGCAGGTGCTACTTCTTAGCTGTTTTAATGCCAGAGCTCGCGTCCCCGTGTGACCGGTACCGGTCCGTCGATCAAATGGTACCGGGCCGCACAAGAAATAATTCATTATTTCCGTTTTATGTATTGTCTGAGTCTGGACGATCGTATCTGAATCTTATTTTGAAGGGATATTTAAACGTAACGATAGCGACCAGTCACGAGTCAGTCACGAGCCTCAGCGCTCTGCCTTTAATAGTATGCTGGCTCCCTGAATTGCCACTCTGTCGTCAAAACTTTAAGAACCCCTGACTTAAAATAAAACAGACAGGGAGCACACACTACAATCTTCTCACTCTCTTCCTACTGTCACTGTCCTGTACCAACATCAGGTGCCTATGCAGGGATGTAGACTAGTGCTTATACACCAAAAAACTGTGAAATGGTAGTAACTGAAGCTCTGGTCAGGTTTAATGTGTGCAGCAGGATGTTATTCTAATGTTCAATGTTCTAATGGTCAGTTGTTGTGAGTGCAATGTTCTTTGCAGCCATCTGCTGGGGCAGCAGCGACACTAAAATAACATCTATCTATCTATCTATCTATCTATCTATCTATCTATCTATCTATCTATCTATCTATCTATCTATCTACAAATCAATATATATCCTGAGTTTGTCAGGCCAAAAATGTTATTAACCACCCACTATATTTCTCTTTACTGGTACAATAGCGCCACCTTGAACTATGCTGTTACATTTGGTAACTGCAGTCTGTTAGTTCCAGTAATATGATGTGATATGTATATTGTTCTTGCTGATCATGGTGGATTGAGAAACACGTGATGATGACAAAAAACACTGATGCAACATTTTTCATCACAAATAACGTCCTGCACAATTTCAGTTCCACCAGTGTGCTTTACATGAAGCACACCATAGATCAATAGAGATCTCAAAAATTATTACTCATAATTGTATGATTGATAACCCAATATACACGGTTTAATTAGCCATACTGCATGCTATTT
The DNA here is from genome assembly GCA_014281875.1 of Nibea albiflora. NCBI lineage: Eukaryota > Metazoa > Chordata > Actinopteri > Sciaenidae > Nibea > Nibea albiflora. The sequence continues at coordinate 9,501,028 of CM024789.1, read as the reverse complement.
AACTCCACATTTTCATGCCAAGACAACTGTTTATGATTGTAAACAAGAGAACTACAAAAATGGTTGGTAAAAGCCAAAAAATGTTACGAACTTTCTGCATAGAAATGCATGTTTCTATGTTCTGTTTTCTTTCATCACACATGCATTTAGTTGTACATTTCCAATAGCAGCAACAGCAGCTTGTATGGAATAAGCAGAGGTCCTATGGAACAAACTTCAAGTCAAGTCACATTATTGTCCTGACTGATATAACCTGTGCACTGCATTTAGCAATGTGATTTTTAAAAAAAAGTGGCTCCAAAAAGTCAAATATTAAACTCATTAAGAAGCACCACTGATATGAAATTATCACTACGTCACCCCTTCCTTTCTAGAAAGAGCCAGAGTAAATCTCACATTTAGCGGTGTGATTTAACTTACATCTATTTTTTTAAAGATGGCATGTGTATTTTTAGGTTGTGAGAACATGGCTAACCGTGTAGCAAGTAAAATGTAGCGTTTAAATCACTGTGATTTTTCACGAGGCCGGTTGAATTTGTACGCCACCGGTTATTTTGATATGAACCCGCACCCCCCTCCGTCTGCCGGTAAGTGGTATGACCGGCAGCATAAAGCCGGGGTGAGCCGCTCCGTAACTTCAGACTGACAGTAACCGTCAGAGCTCAAACGCAACATCGTCGTTTAACTTTAGGCCAAAAAATATTGCTAAAATGGAGTGGACCCCGATGGAGATTAACCCCGAGGTGAGGGAAATAACCGTGTTTTCTTAACTCCTATTGAACACCGTAACGTTTTCATTGTCAACAAACTCACCTGTCGTCTCTGTTTATGTCGTTTCAGATGCTGAACATGGTGAGTAGCAAACGTTAAGACGCTCAGCAATGGCGACATGTTGGTAACGGTTAACTGTTTGATTTAACTGTCAGGTAAGTTTTACAACGGCTAGCTAGTTAAAGCAGTTACTAAGGCGACGGTTAAAACGCTAACAGGCCACAACTACCAATGTGTAGTTTATATGTCGTTTCCTGTTTTTTAAGATAAAAAAAAGTGCCAGGTCTTATTTAAAAGAGATGCAGGAGAGGCGTTCACGTCCTCAGCATCATTCCCAGTGCTGTCTCCAGTGTCTGGGCTTAAGGGTGTGGTCGGACTGGGCCAACACAACGCAGCATCTTTGAGCGCAGACAGAGGGGATCATTTGTGTCTGTGTCGCTGTTTCTCTCCCATTTTCATTCATCGTGTTTTTTTTATTTTCCTGTCTGTTGTGTTTCAGCTCATGGGCTCCCTGGGAGTGGGTGAGAGCTGGCGCTTTGTTGATGTGGTCGGTCTGGAGGATGAGCAACTCTCCACCGTCCCGAAACCATGCTGTGCCTTGATGCTGCTCTTCCCACTGACACAACAGGTGATAACAATGGGGTGGTGGTGGTGGTGGTGGTGGAGGCTACTTCCTGGAAGGGAAGGACCAAGGGTGGGGTGAGTCACTGATACAGGCTCTCTGGGGTGGGGTGAGACTGAGGTGCAGGGAGGGCATGGATGGAGAGGGTGTAATGTGATGGGTATGGTGGTGAGACTGGGTTGGTAAGGAGGAGATGAGTCAGCAGATGCGTACCTTTTTTTTTTTTTTAGTACTCAATGTGAAGTCTCTCTAGGGTTTACTTGTATTGTGATCTTAGGTACCAGACCTCATCCCCCATGTCCAACAGCTCAAATAAAAATCTATAACAATTAATTAAATGGTGGATGATTGATTTAAATTTGGAATGATATGGGCTATAGAAAAGCAAAATCATTCCATTGGAGAAGCTCTAACTAGAGACTTTCTTTGTTTTTGTGCTTTATTAGCATCTGTTTTATTTATATAGCTCGAATAACAAACCACAATTTCCTTCGAGAGGCTTTACAAATCTGTACAATAAACCGCACCCTTTGTCCTGAGACCCTGAATTTGGATAAGGAAGGAAGCATCAGGAAGAGAGGTAACTAAACACAGTATGCACAATTGTGTGTGCAATTGACAAAAATACAAATATATGTAGATTCTAAAAACTAAAATAAAGAGTATAGATCCTGGAGGATTTTGAGCAGCTTTCGGCGTCGCTAGATGGGAAGAGCCTGAGCCACAGGACGGCCTCTCAAAACTATGAAAACCTGGATAGACTGCACAGTCCTGTTAATTTCTGTTTGCAATTGTTACCTTAATCCATGCGCTCAAGTGGCATCATTAAATTGGCTTTTCTCATAGGCAGATGACCGTGACCATGATCTGTGTGTGTGTGTGTGTGCGTGTACTGCAGCATGAGTCTTTCAGGCAGCAGCAGGCAGACAAGGTTGCAGGAGACTCTGAGGTTTATTTCCTGAAGCAGACAGCAGTCAATTCCTGTGGCACCATCGCCCTGCTGCATGCTGTGGCCAACAACAAAAGCAAGCCGGCGTTTGGTGAGTGCACATCAAATAAGAACTGGTGTCATCCTACTAAGTACAAAGTAATGCATACTAAATTTTATATGGCAAAATATTCGATTTATAAAACAATCAGGACAATGCTGGCCAGTATCAGTTACTCAGCAGTTTCTTTGCAGTAGATATTTTGCTTTCATAATTCAAATTATAAATCATACTTAATAATTTAAATTTCAACTTTCACCATCTTCATTTAAGCTTAAAATGAAATCGATATCCCTATTGATGTAAAATCCAAAGTCTGAATTATTGACAGAACTCTTTAGTTTAGTTCAGGGTCATGTTATGTCATTATGTTTGATTGGTTAAAAGGTATCTGCTGAACTGTGATGCAACAACAAAATTAAGGGCATTTCAAAGATGTATGGAATTACCATTAATGCTCTTTTTAATAACTCTGTGATGATTAGTGGCCAATACAGTTATTTTGTATGGCTTGTTGCGATTTGAGCTCGTAACATGAATGACCTTTCTTTCTGATTAACTTCATGCTGTGTTTGGACTTTTATTAGCGAGTGGCTCTGTCCTGAAGAAATTTCTAGATGACACTGCAAACATGTCTGCCGATGACCGTGCCAAACATCTGGAGCAGAACCAGGTAGGACAAAAATTCTCACTCTTGAAGCTGTTATATTTTGAATTTTAAAATAAGGAGATTGAGCTATGTGATCATCAGAAGTATCTTTGATTGTTTCAGTGAAATTTTATTACCTATAAGCTAAATATCAGAAGCAGTTAACGTGGCATATCCTTCACAACCAAAACAAATCATTTTTCATGTATTTTTTTTCCTTTCACCTGTCTGTATGGTTACTGTCTTATATAAAAATATGAGCTCTAAATTGTAAGTTGAATGACCTATACTTGATCTGTAACTTTATGACTACACAGCTAAAAATACTGTTTAAAAAAATTAACCTGAAGTGAACACCTAATTTCTAGAATGTTTCTGTATTGCATAACCTAGATTTTGTTTCAGCCACTTGAGGGCGCCAGATACTTTTAAATCCTTGTCTTAGCAGGGGCACATTGACAGCGGCTTCTAAAGAATCTTGATTATTTTTACAGCATGTGCTATTAAGAATGTGTTTCTAAACCTTTGAACCTCAAACCTGAGTCTAACGAGTCTGTCTGACTCAGTCTAACCTGGGTCTGTTTAAAACCGCTGTATTAAACTGACATGATCTAAATTTTTCTTCCCCAGGCAATCCGTGATGCTCACAATGAGGTTGCATCGCAGGGCCAGTGTAGGGTAAGATCCTTAACCTCAATATCAACTGCCGATAGCTGTCATCTAATATCCCTTTCACTCATTCATATGAGATAGCTGTCACATTCCTTGACACTATTTCAGAGATTCCAGTCTACACTATTTCCATTCATTTAACTACCAAACCTGAGAATTAGACTCAATAATTACATTATACAAAAGCTCAAGTTTCCGTTTCCCCTCTCTGTCCAAATGCACATTCCCCCTCTCTCTTTTCTGAAGGTCAGTTAAATGACATTTAAACATCAGTATCATGGAAATGATTTCTATTCCTGGTAGCATCGCCAGTTCACTAAACCCAGGCAACCTGAAGAGGATGGTAATTTAGTTAGTAGGTAGTAATGAAGGAGGGTTGTTGATCTGTTTTTATCCATTCACATAGACAGGCTGATTGGAGTTTGACCATCATCACTATGTTGGAGTATCCAGGAGATGACACACTGTATTTAAGATGGATGTAGTGCTGTGTTTGTGTTTTATGAAGTCTTTTGTATCACAGCATGAACTCTGAATTATCTCAACTTTCACAGCCGGAAGCCGACAAAGTCAACTTCCACTTTATTGCCTTTGTCCATGTAAATGGCCAGCTTTATGAATTTGGTAAGCACACGTTATCTCATGATGTAGAGTTATGTATGTATTTCATGTTGTGCAGTCCTAACTGTCTTACTTGTTTTTAAGATGGGAAAATGAATGGACCAGTGAAACACGGAGCTACCAAAGATGACTCATTCATAGCGGTAGGTAAAATTATCTTTTTAAATTACAGGTAAAATGGTCATCAAGATTTTGTGTCAGTTCTGGATATGTTGAAATATAACCAAGAACCAGGCTCCTTTTTATAAATATGTCTGTGATGAGTCATGGTATCAAACTGGAATACTAGGGAGTGGCCACTCATGAGTATCTTGATTCAATCAATAAACTCAGCTAATGCGCACTCTCACATCTCCAATAGGGTTGAGTCTGAAACACAAATTAAATATCAGTCTACAAAAGTGATCTTAATGTAAGGATAGCTGGATATTTAAGCAATGCTATTTTCCAGTTACAATTCACCGTACACTTGAACTGTCACTCCTCAGACCATTCAAATCAGACCTGTTTGTTAGGTATTCGATATTTAACGTAAATATGCTGTCTATGAAAAACATAATGAATATGACTCATGCAACTATTTAGATTAACATTAAATATTATAATTATTTATTGGATCTTGTTTTAAAGGAAGAAGAACCACTCAAGTAGTACTACTGGGAAATATTGGCAAAATATAATCAATTATTCATAATTTTGACCATATACCATTATCAGTGAAATGTAATGATAGTACTTTATACATGACATTAAAATGTGTGTGTGTATGTTATTACTAAGCTGAAACAGAAAATGCACAAAGAAACAGCCTTAAAAACCACAAAGATACAATTTATACTACTTTAACATTTCATGACGTCAACTTTCATATTACTGGATTAATATTTTGTGATTGCCAACCCTACTGGAGAAAACAGAAATATTAGCTTTAAAATGCTCTTAAATATTGAAATTGTTTTGTTCTTTTCCCCTTTTCAAACATGCCCAGGATGCAGCCAAAGTGTGCCGTGGATTCATGGAAAGGGAGCAAGGCGAGGTCCGTTTCTCCTCCGTGGCTCTCTGTCAAAGTTAGATATTCGGTAGGACACATGACCACATCGTAAACCAAAATGTCCTGGAGCGTTCACACAACAAACACAATCAGCAGGCACCCATTAATACCTGTGAACACACACACACATACACATCTGCAGACACTGCACTATAAAGCACATGATGTTTCCACATACTGTACTTTCATCTCATGAACAAAGCATTCTTAGCACATGTACACACAATCACACCATCCAAACCTTTTGTTATGCTGACACTAGCTGATACAAGCTTGTCCAAACCTCTTTTTGTGACTTATCATTCAGCAAGGACAACTGTAAAACATGAGGTCAGATCTCACCACTGCTTGTGTGCATTTGTGTGTTTTGTTTGTTTTTTGTGTGTGTAATCATTGGAGCATCTGTTTCAAACTTAAATGCTTAAATACCTTTTGTGCCAATGAAGAGAAACATGAAGAGTGAGACAGAAAAGGTGGAAAACCTCTACGGAGAGATGTTTTGCCGTGTCTCTGACTGCCTTCAGTTTGTGTGGTTGAGTTTATAAGGATCTGACATTCCTCAGAACAGCCCAAATGTATCCGTAGGAATAATTTAACCATTGTTCGGAACATGCACGCAACCTTTTGAGTGCTCTTCTTTGGTGTCACTCTGACATTTCTCTGAAAAACTAAGGATTTCTTTGAGAGGAGCAAAATTACAGCTGTGGGTTGCTGTCCTCTTTTTTTTGTTTAGTTTCCACAGATTGGTGAATACTCTTATGTTTGCACTTTGTGTGAAAATGGCTCTTAAGTTAACACCAAGGCTCAAATAGTCAAAGACAGTATTAAAAAATAGAATACTTGCAAACACAATAAAGACCATCAAAATAAAGTGCTACTCTATGTTGGGTTGTTGTCGTTCAGTGCAGGGTGATAGTACTTTATGTCTAGGCTGTGCACTAATTGTTTACCTTTCTGCACTTTCTAAATACTTTGTTGCTGTAGTTCTACTGGTGATGCAGCTGTGGGAATTCAATAAAGCAACCATTAAACTTGGATGGCTCTCCTGATGTGGTTTGTGTCCAAAAAAAATAGAGGCGCTGCTTGTTCACCTTTTAATCTGCAACAGCCACTCTAAAGTTATGTTGAATTTAGAATATCTAGGTGTTTTAAAGATGTTTTTCAAGCAAATGCCAATCTACTATTTTTCTTATTGTAAAAGTATTGAATATCTCGTAGGTTCTGGGCTTTGTTGGACAAAACAAGCAAGATAAAGGCATATTTTTGGGCTCTAGAAAATTGTGAATTCCCTTTTTTTAAAATTTACACTTCATATACAAAATGATTAATCCAGGAAATTCTAGTCAGATTAATCAATAATAATTCCTAAGTCCTAACCCTTTCTACCTCTTGTTTTAAAACCCAACAATCTATATCTTTTGCTTGACTTCCCCCTGTCACCAGTCTGCATTTTAGCTGACACTCATTCATACTTTTGTCACATGAGGTGATGAAGTGTTTAATGTCCTCGGCCCTCACAGCTTGGGGCTCATCCTGACTGTTCTTGGCAGCAGTTCAGCTGTGAAGGGCTGAAACAGGAGGACGACTGAAGAGCTGTCGATAGATTGTCTGGTCACTCGACTCATCACTCTGGATACCGACACAAGACCTTTTTCTGTGTGGCAAAAGAGCAGTCACAGTGTGACACTGACCTAAATGATGAAAAAGAACTGCAGTGCCATCACTACTCTGAAACAGGATGGCATGCAAAGCTCCCTGTTGAAGCAGGGATGTAGTCCTCATCCAAACAGACACAAAGGCTGTATAGGCTATATATGGTAAAGAAGCATGGGCGCAAACTGGTTGACTTTTGGTTGTAGGCTTCACCTCTCTACTCAGGTGATTTGGTAAAATAAAGGTTTGACCTTCTGTTTGAGTCGCATTTGCATCCAATACTAAAGGTCAGCAGCTATCAGCCCCAACGTGTACGCAACTGTTATCAACAGCATTGATTACTTACAACAGAACTGATAACCGCCAAGCCTGTTCTTTAGCCAGTGTATGAAATGCAGTTTATAAGACTTTACGGGGTATTGATTCTGTGCTGCGTATGTTGTAGTCAATAGCAGTAAAAAAAGCTGACTCCTTTAAGGCTAACAGCTGTATAAATTAATAAAGAATGGGTTATTTCCCCACCAGGCTAATAAGAAATATAGATTTTTATACCTTTTATTGGGTACAGGGCACACAGCTGTGTATTCTGTGTTTCACTTAGTTTGTGGTAATTTGATAAAACAGCTATATTTAGGAATACGCGTTGTTTAATCATAATATCAGTTGAAACTAAACGTTGACATAACAGTGAAAGCACAGTAAAAATGCAGTTTATATAGTGTGCCGTGTTGGTGCATACTCCCAAACTAATTTACAATTCATCAAACTAACAACACAATAAACATGCCCTGGAGGCTTTTGGGGGCTCTTGAAGGGTCTGAGTGCACCCAGGGTAGTTGCCTGGTCCTTGTGGAGAAGACTTTAAACCAGCATTCAGGCTTTTTGGTGTCTGAGCTCATATAAACTCAGTTTAAAATCATCCACATGGCTCTGTTGTTTCTCATTTGGGGTACCTGTGATAAATGTTAGCCTACCCCAAACAGTGTTTCAGTGACCTTCACAGAGCAATGAAGCTCAATGATACTGATGTTTTTTTCTTGCTCTTGATACATTTTCTTGCTCAATTGCTCTCCATTTTAAAGCCAGTAGACTTTCTATTGCTCAGGTAAGCATAAAGCTAAACCTCTTCAAACAGCCACTTCCAGCTGACTCATGGGAACTGTGAAATAACGGGACATCCATTGCAATCCCCCATCCTCTCGCTCTCTCTCTCTCTCTCCTATCTCTTTCTATCTCTCTCGACCTCCCCCGCATAGATTCCTGCCTGCGCGTTCACGTCCCCTAAATTGCGCGGCAGCAGCGTCAGTCCCACGCAGATCGGTGGCGTTCAACAATCGTTATTTTTAGCGCCTGGTTCGTGTTGCAGGCGGCGTCGGGGTCGCCAGAGCTTTTTTTGTTTTTCTCCATCTCCGCGCTACAGTTTGAGCGAGGCTCACGGGGAGCACGAAACGGGGCCACGCAACGCGTCGAGGAGTTGCGGCGTAGAAAGCCGAACAAGAAGGATAACGGACTGACAGAGCGGGGAGGGGAGCACCGCCACACGTCTCATCACATATCACTTAACACCGTGTCATCGGACAGACTCTCCGGTGCTCGTTAAATGGCCAGTCCAGAGATGGCTAGCCCCGAAGCAGGTCGAGATAACAATTCCCCACCGCGGGACGACTCAGAGCGGCTGGAGCCGAACCATCCCGAACCAGCCTGCCAGGAGGCTCAGAAATGGATAGAGGTAAGTGAAATGACCGCTTCGGAGGGGCTCGGAAAGGGAGAGAGAGGGGGGGGGGGGCTGCTTTCTACAGCACAGCGGGGACAGAAATGGGCCATACGGTCACATACTGGGGATATAAATACATAGCCCTACAGCACCGGTGAATCGTCACCTGTTGTGGGGACGATGCAGTGTCGTGTTACCGTGTTGGGACGGCGGCTCGCGGCTGCATGTGTGGACAACCGTGTCGAAAGTTTCGCACATGTGTGTCTCTTGGTGAAATTCAACACCCACACCAGCGCCGTGTGGGACTTTTACCACCACCGGGGCAATAAAATAAACCACAATCGCACAGTTAACCGCAAAGTGACCGTTTATTCTCGGTAACGGTTAAGGAGCTTGTTTTCTACTCGCCAGGATGAGTAACGCCCCCTTTTCAGGCGCGAGGGGATTCCGGTTGCCATGGTTATGAAACCGGACCAACAGTCACGCACGAGATGCTCCTGCGCTGTACTGGTACCAGCACTTGATCGCAATCGGATGAGATTATCGTTTGTGGTGCTCCCACCACCATCATCATCATCTGTCCGGCTATAAACGCCTCTGTCTATAAGCCCCGAGTGTGCTGGAGAGAGGGTGAATCATGATCCGCCCCTGGAGCTGCGTTATGACCTATTTATTTTCCTACTTTCATCACGGTGCTGGTCCCTAGCATAGCTACCCACCAACTAGCATCTCAGACTGGAGAAAATTGATGCCTGAAGTATAGAAAATTAAGTTTTATGAAAAAGTTGTGCAACTAGTGTGGATGTTTACAGGCTGTGATGGGTAGAAGGAGATGCTGAAGTGCAGTAGTGTTATAAACTCTAATTCCTTGGGCCTCAGTCTACATAAGCACCTATGTTAAAATGTCCAACTTCACCGCAGAAATAAACATGTTTACAGCGTGGTACAAAAAACAGTTTTGGTCTCTATAGTTAATTTCTCCTATAGAGTTCAAGTTATATTAAGGCTTAAAGTTATGTATTAACGCCGTGGTTGCTTTGATTGACTGTTAGGTGCTGTTACAGATGGCTTGTTTGAGCAACCAGGCGCCATTCTTAGGTCCGCCGATGATCTACGTCATTGACGCCGACTTTTAGATTAGTTGGAAGGCAGAAGAAGCAGTACATCCAACATGGCTTTCAGAAACCTACAGGTGATGTTCTGTCTATTCTACATACTGTCATTGGTTAAAATAAAACAAACAAATAACCCCACAAAACAATTCAGGTTGATTATTTAAAGGTGCCACTAAATCTTACACGCTGATCCTTTAACATGCATTTAGAAGACGCTTGATCCCTTAATTTCACATATATAGGCCTGAGGAGGAATACACCCGCACACACACAAAGGGCTCATAGACATGCACATGGAGACAGATGGCAGAATGATGGGGGCAGTTATGGGTACCTTATGGCAGTGCCAGCTACCAGTCCACACTCCATACTGTGGTCCATGATGGACGTGAACCAGCCACCCTCCCTTAGGACTGTGTTATTGCCGCCCCCTTTACCAATGATATGTTGGATTCTGTGATGTTAACTCACCAAAGTGGACAGTTTAATCATAACCGATAAATGATTTAACGGGACAGGAAAGCAAAGCATTTGTCTGTCTGTCTTTATTAAAGTTAAATGGTTTGCCTGGGGTTGCATCTTTCCTCCGTGGCCACAGAAGTACATCATTTGTCTCCCATCCACTCAGTTCAAGTCTGTCAGTGTCCCACATACAGCTCAAGAAAAATCAAAATGATAAGCATTTATAGAATTAGAGAGACAGTTATGACCTATTAAAATCCTGAAAGCCTTTTGTGGCTTTCAGGATATTAATATACACAGATAATTTACACCAAACGTGCGCAGTTATCCCCTCACTGAATGATGATGAGGTTGGATGTTTGTTAATCAAGTCACTCTTGTGCCTGCCTCAGTCAAAAAAATAGAAAAGTTTAAATATCTATAACACACATCTAAAAGAGATAAAACATTTTCCTTCGTTGTTGTATTTAGCAAACTTTTTCAGATGCACTTGACGCACTTACAGAAAAATCTAACTAATTCTCAACTCAACACGTCCCTCGTCCTGAGTTCATTTAACTTTCAGGACTGTAGTAACCACTGACAGTATGGACAGCGTATGCATGACGTCAGCTGAAGCTCAGAATGTGTGGCACTGGCTGCCACCATGTTGGTGGTAGTCGTACCTCTTCCGCTTCCCGGCTAATGTAAAAATCGGCAAAGACATGGATCATCGGCAAACCTTAGCCAGGGCGAATGATGCCTGGGTGCTCAAGCATGTATCTGTCAATTAAAGCCCTGTAAATTATGCATAACTTTAGGCCTTAATATAATATGAATGGGTAAGTTTAGCTGTAGAGACCAAAACTGTTTTTTTTGTACCAGGCTGTAAACATGTTTATTTCTGCTGTGAAGTTGGACATTTTAACATGGGGACTTATGGAGACTGACTCGCTTCTGTAGCCAGCCTCAAGTTTGATGAATTACAGCCTTTACACTTCTGCATTGGCTTCACTTCACTTCAGGTTGCTGCTTGGTAGAAACATTGTGGACTCCAGGAAAGAGTGCTTGCAGTGTCTATAGATATAAAAGACCAATTCAAAACTCAAGATTCTTATTTTCAGGTGATTATACACCAATAAAAACATTGTTATGCATATGATATTGGATTTCTGCCATATTCTGCAACACGCTGCACCTTAATGCAGGCCTCTAAAATCTTCATCTGTCCTGCGGTGTCTTTGTTCCGCGTCCTGATTGTCCAGTTATTCTCAGACTGGTCAGGCTGACTATTTCTAGTGGTGTATTTAAACCCTCTCACAGGTGGGGATGATTCAGGGTTAACCATGCCACCCTACGCGCCATGCAACATTTTCAGTCAGTCTGTGTGTGTGTGTGTGTCCGTCCGCCATGTCTGTAAGAGTATGCAAAGCGTATGCACACACACACACACACACACACACACACATGCCAATCAGCTATGCATGACACAGCTCACTCATGCCTCAGACACGCCCCGATTGGGTGACACCGGTCACTATGGGAACAAAACATGGACAGGCTCTCAGGTGTCACTGTTTCCAGGGGGGGCAGTAGAGCAGTAGGCTACATATATCACCACATGACACAGAGCAGGAAATTAGACTGGCACAAACAAGACCTTTCTATCTGTTTATAGACGAGACAAGGGGGGAGGATTAGACTGTCTGAAAGCCGACGTTCAACGACACTGTTGTTGAAGGTGCTTCAAACCTGTTGGATGTGACATTGAGCAGGTTAAAGTTGTACAGGCTTAGAGCGGCTCAAAGTCAACTTTACTGACAGCAGTTAACCTCTGCTGTCACCGACATACAGTACACAGCAAGAGTTAAAGATCTGTCATGCAGGGAATAAATGAAAGAATGTGTGTTTGAAATGTGTGTGTGTGTGTGTGTCCCAGATGTCACAGCTGTCCTAGGCAGATTAACTCCAATGGTCTCAGACAGCCAGCTGTGTCTGTACCGGAGAGAGTGTGAGAGCGGGGATTCGTGGATTTTCCATGCATCAAATGCTGTAACGAAAGAATGTGAAATAATGATGACACAGACTCGCTGTTGGCATAGATGTCTTTCATGCCTCAGTGATTTTTAATGTTTTTGTAAAGCCGGGACAGACACAGTTTGCCACAGACAAAACTAAACACATCATGCCGTAGTTTTTGTGATGTGTTAGAAGGCTGGGCACAACTCGCAGAAACGTTGGTTGTACAATAGTACACAAAGTATTATGGCTCTGACAAAAACAGTTTTTTGTACCAGGCTGTAAACATGTTTATTTCAGCTGTGAATTTGGACATTTTAACATGGGGGCATATGGAGACTGACTTGTTCCGGAGCCAGCCTCAAGTGGACGTTTGATGAACTGCAGTTTTTGACACTTCCGCATTGGCTTCACGTCACAGCCACAGAGGTTGCTGCTTGGGTTTGCCACATTTTGTACATTTTCATTGAATTAAAATACCGAAATATCATGCAGTGATCATAGGATGATAGTGTCTGATCATATGATATTGTATATTTCCATTTTAGTGTACTAATATGATAAAATATACAAATACATTTTCAAGTATGTAGTACAAGGAAGTGATTTTGTTTGTCAAATTGAACAGATTTCAGGCAGTGTGGAGTCAGTCTGGTTAATTACTTTGATCCAGATTAATCCTCAATCTGGATTATGACTTTATCTCTCTGCCTTCCTCTCTTCCTCTCTCAGTTTTCCTCTGTGCTGTCTTCTCTTTTTCTCTGTATGTCATGACGCCATTAGTGTGCAAAGTGCCTACAGCACATCATAACATTATAACAAGGCTAATGCTGCTGCAGCGCCACAAATTATAACCTCTCTCTCTGTGGTCTGTGTGCACACTGGGGCTTCTAACCCACTAAATCTCCATTGACTGGCTTTGCTGGAAACACATAGACGGCATGGCCCAACTTAGCCCTAGATTGTGCCTGTCATACATCAACATTACGTTTGCGTCACTGAGCTGAACTCACATTTCATTCTCACATTCTGAAAAAGAAATACCCAGCCCAGAATGTCATTTCCCAAGTTCCTAATCCTCAAAGATGGTAGCAGTCAATGATCTTTAACCTTACTTAATTTGGACAAACTTAACTTTATATTTGTAATGAAGCATCTATATTTTTCTTGCTTATAAACGCGCATATAAAAGTTTTATTCACGTTACGTCACAGACACATTTACCGACTCTTCCTCAGTCTCTGTCCACATCCTGTGTTTCCCTGGAAGTTATAGCAACTAAGGGGTGTAAAGGGGATGTAAACACCACCTTGAATAGATTAACAGATTGCTCTGGGTTTGAACACTGTTGGTAACATTTGAGGATAATGTAAGCGCAAAAACTTTAGACATTTTAATTTTACAACTGTCTTTTTCACCAGGTATTTATTTTACTGAAAAACAGATGCTTTATGACTCGAATGGTGGCAGTGAAACACGAATGGCACATACTCAGGTTCAGCTCAGGAGAAACAAACTGTCAGCTGCAGCAGCATGGCACCCATATTATTATCACGTTTAGTCTGGGCCTGCTAAAGCCTGCCATTTGTCTGTTTAAATCATAAAGCACACGATTTGCTCATCAGAAATTACACCACTCGCTTGATTTATTGCACATTTTTCTCTTGTGCTGCTTTCTATTTTTCTAGCCTCTCATTCTTTCCATCTTTTTTACAGATGTTAAAATAAAAGTATGCCGTACTTTGGCCTACTTCTGCTTCTGCTCTGCCCCCCACACACACACACACAGTCTCACCTCGGGGTTTAAATGGTAGCTGCTGCTGCCATTCACCCAGACTGAGAAGAGCAGTCCACCATGAGGACTGCGAGGCAGCGAGGGAGGGTCAGATTACTGTTGCTGGCGCTGAAATACCCCCAAGGCCTTTGGCTTGGTTTTTGTAGGAGACTGTGAATGCTCATTTAACACACACATATACAGCCTGTATCTCTATTTAACACACACTCCTGACATAAATTTTAGCTTTCTACCTAAACCGTATACACTTAATCCAGTCACTATGCCTAATTGCTGTATTTCAGTTTCAGCTTTTTAACACATAAGCGATCATTAACCACCTCCACCCCCGACCCACCGTCTGTGTCCTGCATCCCACACACACACCTACAAAAAACACGGTTGTCCTGCTCTCCCTTAATACAGTACTCTTCTTGGTCAGTAAATTATGCATGACCACGCTGTAAATGTTTCAAAGACCTGGAGTCAAACCTTAATAAACATGACATATGCCAACATATGTGTGTGTGTGTGTGTGGTGTGTGTGTGTGTGTGTGTGTGTGTGTGTGTGTGTGTGTGTGTGTGTGAGACACCAGAATGATGAAAGACAAGAAAAAAGAAAATGCCAATGGGAAACATCTGGTCATCACTTATATAACGAAAAACAATAGGCTGTTTTCATAGCTGCAGATGCACTGTGTATGTGAATGTGTGTGTGCCTGTGTGTTTTCTTCTCATGCATATGGCACATGTGCATGAACTGTACATAAATAAATATTAATAAATCATAAACATCGCGACAAAGAAAGAGCAGACAAAGACAAAAGGGACTCAAATGTTTTGAATTACAGGTCTAAATACCATCGCAGTATTCAGATTATTAAGAATTTGGCACATTTGGCTCAGATTAAGTGTGTTTTTTTTTGTCTGTGGATGGGTGTATATTAGCAGCATCCACTATACATGAGCAGCAGAGATGGAGGGAGAGTGTGTGCCTTCAGTTTACACCCTGAGTGCTAACTGTAATCTGTGCTAATCTGGATTAGAAGTTTAAACAGTCAAACCTCACTTCATCTTTGGCCGCTGGTTACGCAACAGCACAGAAAGCAGTGTGTGTGTGTGTGTGTGTGTGGGCTGGTTGTACAGCTTCCTGATTCCTTCCTCCTCCTCTCCTGCCTGCACAGGATAGACTACTGCAGGTTAGAGGATTGAGGTTAGCATTGCAGCTCACTCAGGCTACGAGTGCAGTGCATCTATATCAGGGACGTATGCGTGGGTGCATTTTGGGAAAATGGAATGAGGACACAGAGCAGTGTGTCATTGGCTTGGCGTCACTTTGGTTTCTACTGAAGCAAAATGTTGGGGGAAGGGTGAAGCGGGCAGCAGCAGGTTCCTCTGTCTGGGACACAGTGAGGCACAATGCAACGCAGTCTTCATGCACTAAATTGTATTTATGTGTGAATCAGGACATTCATCTGTTGATTATTTTTCAATGACTTTAAACTTTCATATGTCAGGAAACAGTCACCCCTTCACAAGAACCTGGTGCCCAGAATGACATCTTCAAAGTGCTTGTTATGTCAGACTCCAAAATCCCAAAATATTCAATTACAGTGTTACAAAAAGAACAAGATCTATTTTGCAGTGACCGAAATACCACTACAGTAAGCTCCTGTGTACTTCATGGTGGACATCAGCGCAGTGTAGCAACATCTGGGCAATGGTTATGACGGCATAATGAGGTTTAAAATGTTAAAATGAGTAGTCTGTCTCCTCTGTCTTTGTCCTTCATGCTGTCTTTAATTCCCTCAACCTAATTTCATCATCGGCTCTGTTGCCTATTTCGAGTTTAAGCACGTCACACATAAAAGAGGCAGAGATGAACCAAACCCAATTTTTCAAAACTTTAACTCAACTCAGAGTCTGTGCCAATATGAGCACCAGTCGGACACCAGTGCTCTCTCTGTTTCCCAAATTCATACCTTACTGTGTGGAACATCATTAAAACACGAGGTGAAATGAGGACAGAGATTGCCGTAGGTTGTTATCCAGCTGTAACTGATCTAATCTGAAGTCATTTTTAGAATTTCATTGCTAGAGAAAATACATTTGTCGTGGATCCGTCACCTCACTGCAGATACCCGATCTGCTTAATAACTGTTGTATGTTGGCACTCATGTATATGGTATATTGGCGTATTCGCTCCTTAGGAAGAAAAATCTAAAATGTAAAATTAGAAATGAAATGAATCTGTCTGTTTGTTTAAGACATTTATCAAGGAAGTTCTTTGACATTTTCTTTGGAACTTGTAATGAACATTTTATACACTAAATGATTAATTAATTAATTTAGAAAATGACCTGGAAACAAAATATAGAGTTGCAGCTGTAGTTCCAGTCCGCCTCCTTAACATCTGTCCCTTCCTGTCCTCCTTCCCCTAGGCTGTAACAGGGAAGAGCTTTGGAGACAGGGACTTCCGCAGCGGATTGGAGAACGGCATCCTGTTATGCGAGTAAGCCCGCGACATCCCTCCCACGTGGTTTTTGATGTATGATGTAGCAACAACATACATAAACTCCTCTAAGACTCAATAAATCTCTGCTCGCCCTCTCCTCCACACAGACTGCTGAGTGCAATCAAACCAGGGCTGGTCAAGAAGATCAACAGACTGCCCACCCCCATCGCCGGGCTTGTAAGAAGACACTCTCCAGTGTGACATTCGGCCCTGTAAGCCACCCTGTTTGTCAAAGTGATAAACTCTGACTGTCTGTGGTCCCCCGCTGTCTCTTGTAGGACAACCTGTCAGTCTTCCTGAGGGGCTGTGAGGAATTGGGCCTGAAGGGCTCCCAGCTGTTTGACCCCGGAGACTTGCAAGACACTTCCATACGAGCTAACCTCAAGTAAATAACTGTGTGTGTGTGTGTGTGTGTGTGTGTGTGTGTGTGTCCTGGCTTTTTATTCCTGCTCATTTCAACGTAGTATCACGTGACAGTAACACACTCCTCTGTCATTAGGGACTCCGACTGCAACCGCAAACTAAAAAACGTGAGTAATTATTGCCCCGTCTTTTGTTCTTCTTGTATGTCAGTGTGTTTTATGAATTCATGAATATAAACCAAACCCTCTTAATGTCCCTCAGGTGCTGAACACAGTGTACTGGCTTGGGAAGGCTGCCAGCGGCTGCGCCTCCTACAGCGGCCCTACTCTCAACCTCAAGGAGTTTGAAGGGCTTCTCGCTCAGATGAAGGTGGTGAGTTAACACAGTGAGTGAGGAGGCCAGAGCAGGGAGGGGGAGGACAGGGAGACAGACAGATAGCTGCATGGAGAAGGTGCGGGGGATGGATTTTTTAGTTTCCTGTCTTTGTTGGGGTGCAGGAGAGACACGCGAGCCAGGAGGCAAACACATTTTTGTTTTTGCTACACCAGCTACTCCTATTTCAGGGAGAGACAGAAAAGAGAAACAGGATATGAGTCTGAAAAGAAGATTAGCTGTGCAGATTTTATCTAGTGGATCAATTCAAAAGAAGTTTAGTCAAGACAATGATCAGACAGCTGGCTTTTCACTTTCCTCTTCCTTTGTTCCTTGTAGCTCCAAGTCTCCTTTTTACAACCCATGTGTTGTCCCGTAACCGAGCATCTGCATGCATCTTTTACTTTATTCACTTTACATATGATCTTTATTTTTGCGTGCGTGTCTGTGTGTTTGTAGGAGAGTGAGGAAGGAGGCGAGAGTCCGCAGAAACGAGGCGTTCGCGACAGCGGCTACGACTGCTGGGACTCTGAGAGGAGCGAATCTCTCTCTCCGCCACAGCACACACGCGACAACTCCCTAGACAGGTGAGAGACATCTGTCATCAACACACACATACCCATATATGTGGACGCACACACAAGGAGACCCCGAATGAGAAGTTACATGCAACTGCAGCTGACATTTTCCACATTCAAACTTAAAGTAAAAAGTAATTATTTCTTTAAACAGTAAAGTATTTTCTCTTTTTTTGACAGTCTGGACTCGTTTGGCTCCCGCTCACAGCACAGTCCTTCTCCTGACGTGGTGAATCGAGGCAACAGTGACGGTTGGTCCAGATAAATGTCTTTCAAAAAAGCCAAGCTACCTATTTCACCCTGCTTCCAGTGTTTATACTGGTCTAAGCTAGCCCCATACTTAACATACAAACATTGGATTGGATGTAGATCTTCTCATCTAACTCTGATTTCCCAAAATGCTGGACTATTCCTTTAAAGCAGCAACACAAAACCACACATCCATAAATAGTCTGACTGCTGTTCTCTAACATGCTAGGGTTTTAACCTTGGTATGTTTTGTCCGGCCTGGCAGGCTGTGGATAACAGCTGAACGTCTCAGCCACTGTGTGTGTGTGAGTGTATGTGTGTCTGGGTGTGTGTTTGTGCCCAAGATGCAGCTGCTGTTAGGTTAGGCTAAGTAGCAATCACCCAAGATTTGGACCTGGGAAACACAGGCTGAGGTCAACATCCTGGCTTTCATATGTCAGCCTATGTGTGTGTGCGTGTGTGTGTGTGAGTTTGAGGGTAGTATCACAGGCATCCTGTTTGTGTCTTTCACGTTGACAGTGTAATATGTGTGCAGCAGGGTGACAAGAAAAACACTATTCCAGAGCTAGGAATAGACTTATTCCCTACATTCCCTGGAGGTCACAGAAAAGTGTGCTGCCTTACTAACAGATTTTTATGACCAAACAAAAACGTTGGACAAAGATACAGTTTATCCTATTCTGTCTGTATGCATTCACAGATTTATACGCCCTGTACCACTACAGAAAGTGGATTGAGAACCAGTGTGCGTCCTTCAATATCTTTCAATTAAGTTTGACTCTTTAAAATTTCAGCTTCTCGTCTGACCTTTTTTTTTTTTTTTTTTGCCTCATTCATGACCTCAGAAAATGAACTCATTACTGCATGTTCTAAATAGAAATGATGGCCCAAGCTTTGAAAATAAGACTGACAATGGTTGTATCGTTTATAAAGGGACATAAAACTCACATAAAACCTGTGTGCTAATTAGGAGACACGGGAAGAGACACACCCACAATTACTCACCCAGTTAAAACAGCATTATGGGATGGGAAAGGTCTTTCTTGTTTGAGATACACATAAACTATCTTGTCAGTCTTTTTACATGTACTGTGGTCGTAGAATGGCAGCCCAGAGCTGGTTTCACTATGTGATGCCAGAGTAAACGTCTAAAAGTGTCTACAAACTTCAGATGAATAGGTCAGGTGACACTGTTTGCCCTTACTGACATGGAACAAACTGGTAATGGCATTCACAGAGGCTATTATGCAAGGACCAGTTAAAAATAGTTCCTGACTTACTTTCTAACCTTCTTCACTCTTTTATGCTCCATCACTCTTTGGTTTCCAGGGCGAGGCAGCGACTCGGAGGCTGATGCCGCCGGCAGGAGGCCAGATGTGAGGAAGGATGACATGCTGGCCAGACGGACTGCCAGCAGCGAAGCAAGAAGCTCCGTTCCCTTTAACCAGTTTCTTCCCAACCGGACCAACGCCAGCTCCTACATCCCGACTCCACGGCGAAAACCGCACACAGAGGAGGGAGAGCAGCGCAGGTAATGACAAACACATCAGTGCAAAAGTTATATGAAAATACAAAAACTGAGCAGAAGGAAAAGGTAAATCACACAAGACACACAAACGTCCTCTTCCCTAACCTTTACCTGCCATTACACACCATCCTCTAGTCACCTTCAAGCCACCCCAGAGCAGGGCAAAAGAACTGGACCGCACCACAAAACTCCCAAGACTGTCACTTGGGCACCTGAGAACAATGAGGAAAAACCAAAACAGCAAGAGGAGCAGGTGACCCAGGAAGAGCTGGAGCAGAAGAAGCTGCAGAAGTTGGCGAAGGCAGGCATCAAAGTTCTGCCTGCTGCCGTTCGCTACAGCAGGTCAGGGCGGAGGGGCATGAGAGCTGCCGCTGTTGTGGTTTGACCGTTTGGTCGTGTTCACTAACGGATCGCTATGATGGTAATTTTGTTTGCGTGTGCTTTTTTTTTTTCGGTGCTCCATTCACACTGTGGTTTGACATGTTGGTTTGATGTAGCTATCCGGTTGCTACAATGTGGCTTGTTATTAACGATAATGGGTTTTGTGTGCTGGGAAAGAGATCCGACTAACTGGTTGCTCCTTTCTTGTTTTTTTTATGAGGGAGAGGTCGATTTAAATCATGTCAGTTGTACAGAAACAAAAGTTTCAGTGGCGTGTGAAAAATCTGTCTTGGACTCACGCAGTGATTAGTTTGCGTGTGAGCAATGACTAATCAGCGGGACCTTGCCGGTAATATTTGGGGGCGCATGCCAAACTTTGCATGTCACTGCTACTCACGAAATGCAACGATGGATTTTTATTAACCTCTGAAATGAATATGCCAACTCCTCCAACTCCAGCCCTCCCTCAATGGAAGAACAGCAAGTGAGGTCACCGTCCCCGAACATCATCCTTCGCTGCGAGAACGACTTTTTGAGCTCTCAGAAATCTGCGTGGGACTCCTCCTCTGATGGGGAAGAGGAGGCAGAGGCGCGGAAAGTACCAGACGTTCGTAGGGACGACCTGGCATCCAGACGAGCTCATCGCGGCAGCCGTTGCTCCCAAAGCGCATCAGTTTGTCCCTTCACCTGTATGTAGCAACAAGGACAGAGAGCGCTGGGAAGGCATTAGACGAGCCTCGCAGCAAACGCTGCAGGAGAAGGAGATCAGGTTAGCCGGTGTATGTTTGCGTGCTGCTCTTTTTTTCTTCCATTTTCTCTAAGTTGCTAAATATACTTTTTCTTTCTTTGGGTGTTGTGATCACTTGTGGTTTGACGTGTGTGTGTGTGTGTGTGTGCGCGCGCTCCACTTTGACGTGAAATGTGTGCCACTGTGCTGGCTCTGTGACTGGACAGCGATAAGGAAGCTGACATCATTACACGCAGAGACAACCCCTTCCTAAACTCTGCCCCTCGCCACGAGGAAGAGGAGGACGAGGAGGAAGAGGGAGAAGAGGGAAAGATTAAGGCGATGCCTAATAAGCAGAAGGATGACCTGGCTCAAAGGCGGGCTCAGAGTAGGCCCCTCCCTCACAGGGACGGACCAATGAGATTTGTTTCTGCCTCCATGAGCCAGGCAGATATGCAGAAGTGGGAGAGACTCAAGATGACTGAACCCAGGTGCCCAACACACACTCTCTGATTCATCACACATGCAGTACGGAGCACTTAAATGCTGCTGTATGTTGAGTGTGTGGTTTGTTAATGACTGCGTGTGTGTGTATGTACGTTTCAGTTCTAGTCTTAAGCAGATCATTACAGGCAGACGAGGGTCATTAATCTGCAGAGCCCTTCCTTTAAACCTTAACAAACAGTAGCTTGAATAAGTGAGGTACCACATTTCAAATGCCATCCAAGTCTAATCCTCACTAAAACTCTCTGCAAAGTACGCTATTATCCGAAAGCACAAAGAGTTTTGATCCCATCTGTGTCAGCTATTTTAAAATCTGCACCATCAGTTTATTATTTTGTAACAGCAGTGAATACACTGACAGAACGGGAGAGTAAAAACAGTCTTGCTGTCTTTACATTTTACTATCTATACAGTATCATGTAGACTACGTAACAACAACAAACAGCAAAGAGCTTCCTTTCAGAAGAGATGGGATCATGAGCACCAAAAGGGTTTAACAACATTGTTTTATTTTGGTACTTTCAGACAGGTACACAAAAAAGGGGATGCTTGTAGTGACAAGCCAGTATTCAGTTAGCTAGACAAAGTGCCCAAGACACAAATAACCTAAAATAACATTTTCTGCAGGGTTATTTGGTGAACGATCACATAAAGCAGTCAATTTGAAGATGTCTCATTGGATTCTGTGAAATCTGCTCTCTAAACTTTAAACAATAAAAGATTAACTGCATAAAAAGTCGAAAAGATAACCAATAGTTTGATCTATAATGGAAATACACATTTGTTGCAGCCTTCAAAGTAAATAAAGTTTACTAGAGACAGATTTTAGGTCACGCCACAATCAGAAAACCTCAAAAGGTCCTCAGCTCTGTTCTGTTTTAAATCTCTTTAATATATATATCTACTTTAGCTACCCTCCTCTTCTTTTCCCGTGGCTCCGCATGTTCTCATCAGCTTGTTTATTCTCCTCACTATTGTGCTCCTCAGTCCTCTTCAGTCTTCTATGACAGGCATTGAAACAGTGTAGGGAATTGGCCGGTGTGTATGAGACTGTGTGTGTGTGTGTGTGTGACTAAAAGAGAGGCGACTGTTGGCTGTGAGCACTGCTCCAGCTTTGTTTTTCTCTCTCTCTGTGCTGATGTCATAAGATAGGATAAAGAGTTTTTTGTGTTCCCAGAGGAGCAGCATTCAGCAGAAAAAAAAAAAATTGGCCACCAAGAGTAGATAAAACGCACGGTGTGCATGTGTGAACGTACATGCGTGTTGAAAGGATTTAAATACACAACCCCGATGCTTTGTCCTCTTCTGTCCATCCACACTTCCTGTCTGATTCATCATTTCCACCTCATCCTTCCTTTGTCTTCACAGTCTGATCCTCTGTGTCTAGCTGCTCATGATTTTCTTCCCCCCCCTGCTCTTGTGCTGGTTGTCGTTGTGCGTGTGTGTGCGCGCGCGTTTGTTGTGTGTTTGTACGCCTGTCTTCATTTGTGAGATTGTATCTACAGTGAGGCTAGCCCTGCCCCTGTGTGTCAGGCTTGTCTGGAGAAAAATTATGGAAGTCCTCTCAGCAGATCAGCAAAGGCTGGACGAAGTCACAGCAAAGTTGTGACCTTTGGGGGCGTGACAGAGATCGAGCAGCCAATAGACACAGTCATGTCAAGTGAAGGGGAGGAGACGGAGTTGCTAAGACGACTCCGTTCCAAGGCAACTGTAGCCATGCCTACCATTGGCCTGGGCTCCCAGCTTTCAGAGCGGGAACGCAGGTATGGACGAGGCCAAATACGAGACAACTTAGGCTACAGTGGCTTGAATCCAACGCCTCTTGCATTAGTATGGACTGCATTGAGTCTCTTTCTACTCAGTTACATATTAAATTATTTAATTTAATTGCTTGCCAATGTCATTTTGGAAAATGTTTTACATTTCACGCTCATTTGAATTAGTAAATTAGGTAGTCTGGATGGATGCACCTCTCTGCACTGAACTGATTTGCTTGTAGTTTTAATAGGAAACAAAGGTACACACACACACACACACACACAACCACACACACAAAGACAAACACACATGCATGTAAATCCTGCTGTGACAAGTAGAGCTAGATAAATCGGCTGATATGAGCTCATCACAGATATGTCAAGTGTCATAAGACGTCTTTTAGGTAGCGTCTTTAGTTGATGACAGAGCCGTGGAGAGTTGGCAATGACATTTAGGCTGTTATTATCCAAAATGTTTGCGTATGTTGTGTTTTAATGTAAAATAAAATGTGTACGGGCCAATTATATTATATAATATAAGAATGTTTTAACTCTCAAATACCTCAAAAATCTTGGTTAAGCTGTTTTAATGCCTTTTTTAAAGTTTAAATCTTATATTACACGATCTGTTCACTTCCAATCTACACCATGTTTCATATATTTTCCATAAAATCAAGACATTCCACTTTAAAGAACGGGGTTGTCACGTGACTCATAGTCAAAGCGTTTGTTGTGGCTTTTGATGTCATCACAGGTCTTTTTTTTTTTTGTTGTAGATTTGCATTAGTTTTGCATGCTTTTTTCTAACCCTTAGTTATTTGTTGCTACGATACTCTTGAATGGTCTACTCCTAGTGATGACCTGTGACCCGGTTTTCTGCCTGCATGTTCACACCTGGATTTTAAAACTTTAGTTGCAAGTTTGTGAAATAAATGATCCCTCATTGCTGCGATTTGAGCTCTATGTGATGCTCTCACAGCCAGGTAGATGGAGCTGATCTCAGTCAAACTACCTCTCCCTCTGCTGAGCTCGCACCCTGGTCACCCGAGCCCCCGTCTACTCCTGCTGAGCTGGACGCACATCTGGCTCAGTACGAACGGAGAACAGAGCAGGAGGAGGAGGAGGGGGATGAAGAGGAGAAGATCCCAGATCTTCAGAAAGACGACATGATGGCGAGGAGGACGGGAGTTTTTCATAAACAAAGCACCGCCACAGGGACTTACAACCGTTTCCTGCCTCTGCCCGCCTCCAAGCGCTGCACACAAGGGGAGGTGACCACTGATGCTGCTCCGCGGAGCAAAAAGGAAGTACACGCGGAAAGGAGCAAGAAACTGAACGTCAGGTGGGCTGAGATTTGTGTGGAGCTGTCTAACAGTATGCGGAGGCACTAACAAGCTTGATGTGGTTTGCATCCTCAAAGAAATTCCCCAGCTTGATGTTTAGCTGTTTCAATTATAGGAGTTTGTCTCACAGAGCGGAGCAACAGCAACCCAGGGATGCTATGGAAACACCTCAACCACACCCTGACACGACTGTGATCCGAGCAACGTCTCACAGTGGACAGGAGCACAATGAGGATGAGTATGATGAAAACGAGCCCTTGCCTGACCCGACGAAGGATGATATGATGGCTCGGAGGACCGGATCATTCCAAAAAACAAGCACAGCCAGAAGTAATCAGTCCATCAACAAGTTCCTTCCAGTTCCTGGATCAGTTAAATATAGCATCGCCCCAGTGTCTGCAATGAAACCACTGCACAACAGACCTAGACACACAGAGAAGATGGCTAGTGAAAGGTATTTGCAATATTTGAGTGGAGAAATTGTGGTGTCGGTCAACTACTGCAACTAATAAAGCACGTTTTTCTGGCAAAGATGAAGAAGGTTTAATTGTGTTGACAAGTTTTGTGGTCTGCTGTACTAACATTGATAATAAGTGTCTGTGGATGATTTATAGTTTATCTGAGTTGACTGTCTTGTTGTTTTGATTCCATGCCAGCCTGTTTGAGTGCCTGCAGCTGGACGCCTGATGTGGTTTCATTTGTATTATTTGTATATGAAAGGATCGGTCGCCTTTGATTTGCTCTTGCGGTTGGATTCTTGGCGTTCTGGTTTTCATATGACTTGGCGATGCTCGTGCTTGGTTTGGACTCATCTGGCCTTCTTTGTTGTATTTGTAGAGGTTTAACCTTTGCTTTGTTTGGCGTGACTTTGGTTGTCCAGTTCTGGTTGAATATGTAGCTGAGTGTTCGGCTGCTATCGTTGTACTTCAAATGTAAATCACTGCTGAATCACTTCGGGGCAAAAACAGCAGCTGCTCTGCTCTTGGGTTGGTTCACCCAAAGTACAGTAAAAAATGTAAATTCATTTTCTAATAATTTCCTTGTAAGTTTAGGGCAAAGACCTGTGTTATTTTAGTACTTATTGTAGGGATCGGTAATTTAGTGCTGGGGTCTTTATTCTCCACATATGTTGAGTTGTATGTTTGCCTGCAGACAAACACCATGTGTTTGTATTTTTAGCTGATGCACTGAATAAAAGCCTCTTAGCTACACGAGGAGTGTACCAGCTGAACATTGTATCTGTTTTTATCCGTAACTAGTACCCGATTACAATGTTCTTTCCAAGAAACTAAGATTATAATTAGGAAACTTAACAACCAGACCTGCAAAAAGTTTTGGCTCTCCGTTTTGTGGTATCCACTCAGCCAGGTTATCCATCTCTACTGTAAATACCAGACAATTTATCAGACAAATAAATATTGCTGAAGCAATCAGGAGGAGAAAATTATTTGTCAACAGTTTGGATCATCAATTTTGATTACTGGAATGTCAGGCCTCCCAGCCTGCACAGTAAACAACGAACACAGAATGGCCTCTTGTACTTTCAATAATTCACAAAACCCACTTTAAGTAGTTTTGATATTGCCCATGACCTCAATAAAAATAGTCCCAGTGAAAACTGATCACATGAGATCTGTGGATTATTCAGTTATACAGTTTCTGCAAGGAGAACAAACAAAATACATCTTGGTTGCATGCTACGAACAGGCAAATAGTCTTCAAGTCTTCAGAGATTTCAAATGTCCATGATAACGTTTTGATTGCTGGTGCTGATGCTGTGAGTCACACCTGTGCGAGAGCAGCCCAATGAGACCTGCTGACCCCATTATTAGCTGAGACTTCAAAATAAAAGCACTGTTACTTATAGTAAATGAAATAATGTAAACAAATGGAGCTTAAATCAATTCAAATTATGACACTGGTCTTAAAAACGGTTATCAAATTATATACTTATGTAAACAACACAACAATTCCAACTACAAACAGCAAGATTTAAGTGATAAAATATATTTTTGTAATCTGGGTGATCCAACTCTAAAACTTCGTAATAAAAAGCACTACTTTGACACCAACTACTGGGATGTGTTCATAAAACAGAGAGCCGATCAGCTGCTGTCTTCTGCTGTCCGTGATGCAGTCTTGATTTAACCACTGTGCTGTATTTTCTTGTAATCTTGGCTTTGTCACTGGATTTTAGCAGCATTGTTACCGTGGCAGCAGAACCTCAGGCCCCGCCCTCCAGAGCCCCAACAATCTTTAGGAGTGGAGGGCTGAAGGAGAGGCAGGAGCAGGGAGACATGGCAGTCCCTAACACCCCTGTCATGGATGTGATTGAGCCCCTCTCTCCTCCATCGCTCACCCCTCCGCCCAGTCCTGCCACTGCCCAGACATGTAAAGTGGAGGCAGAGTTGGAGAAGCAGATAGTGGAGAAAAGAGTTGAGAAAGAGGTGGAGGTGGTGGAGGTGAAGGAGAAAAAGAGGGACACGAATGAGGAACCACGAAAGAAACCCTTCTGGCTGGATGACAGTGATCTACCTCCCATGATGTGAGACGACCACTGAACTCTTTTTGCATGCGTCTTCATCGCCCGTCTCAGATTTAGCTCTGCACATTTATCTGCATTAAATCATTTAAAATCTGTGAATGGAAGTCTGTGGGAGCCAGAGCGATTAGTCTCTACTGGGTTTTGTCTCGCTGAAATAATGGCAGCAAGTTTGAAGTAGACGACTTCCCCAGGGATGTGAAGTGTGACATTAACACCCTGCTACCCGTTCCCTCACGACTGTTTCCTCTCATTTACTTTATTCTGTTATTGTTTTAGGATGAGCCGGCGAGTTGCTTTTATGTCTGAGGACACTGAGTAAGTCTTTCGGTGTGAAACTAGATGAGCTTCTGCATGATATATAACAATATTTACACGCTGTGCATGTTCGATCCCAAGAAAAACATATTTATACATCAACATTAATCTCATCACTCTACAAACTAAATCTTATTCATGTTTTATTTTTAATGTAATTCTGATTTGGTTTAAAAACAGTTTATCATTAAAATACACAACTAACAGCCTTTTATAAGTTGAATGAATTCATTTTGCTTGCCAAAATAAGTTACTTATGTTCATTTATTTGCTTGTTTTAATTACTTTGTTGGAAACAGTAACGCATTTTTGTTTGGTGCCATAGACATCACATACACAACTACTATAAAACCACTTCATACATTAATAAATATCATGCAATGTTTATGCTTAGTGGACTTTTAATGGTTGTGTATACGTATGTCTTGCTTAGTGATAAGTTTTGTAAAACCAGCAGCTTTTCTTCCTCCCCTGTTCCTTTTTGTTTCATTATGTGTTGATTTTAGTGTATATGTTTAAGGTTTTATGATGGAAATAGTAATTGTCTATTAATAACAGTAGAATAAGTATTTGTAGTATTAATAGTAAAACTATTTTCCAGACGCAAGTTAAAATGATAAGTCTAGGGCTGTAACGATATCCGATTTTCATCACATGATTATCGTAGAATAAAAGAATCCTATTAGTTCAACTTAACTTTAAAGATTAGACTCAGCTGTAACACTGGCAACCAGCGTTAAGGTGCTTTGTTGCCACCGACTGGATGTTAGATTTTGAACCACAAAACAAGAATGAAAAGAAACAGATAACTTTATATTATCTTGAGTGTATTATTAATAGAAAATCAACATTTCATTTGTAAATGATAAACAATTATCACCAATATCGGTATATCGCAACACCCCTAGTTGCGTCGAGAGATCGAGTAATTTATCCAACATTATTATTGTCTTTTTTTGTCACCAGGAGCGTGAGCATGAGCGACATGCTTAACGAGGAAGAGGTGGGACACTTACCACCACAGAGCCAATCACGGTATGAGCGTATGCATGAACAGTACAGCACCTTTGTGGAAGACGAGGACCACTGGCAAAGCGTAAGAGACATTTCAGCAGAATTAGAGGGAGCACGCGATGTCTGTTTCAATAGCTGAAGGCCATTGTTTGACACTGTGCACCTCTGACAGGATTTGGCGCGCTGGAAGAATCGTCGTCGCTGCGCGTCACAGGATCTGATCAAGAAGGAGGAGGAGAGGAAGAGGATTGAGAAAAGGATGAAGGAGGAGGGACGTGACAGCAGCAAGAGGAAAAGCATCAAAACCTACAAGGAGATCGTGGAGGAGAAGTAAGGATGACACAGACATAATGTACAGTTAGCATGCACTATCACACTACCTGGACGCCAATTGCTTTGTGTTTTTCTGATTCCAGGGAGCGCAGAGAGGCAGAGTTGTGTGACGCTTACAGGAATGCAGCGACCCCAGAGGAGGCCGCCATGGTGTTACAGCGTTACGCCCTTCGCTTTACCATCAGTGACGCAACACTGGACAGCCTAAAACTGCCCAGATCCACTTCACAACCCAAACAGGATCCAAATCAGGAGGACGCGGAGCACAAAATGACATCACCTGCTAGTGACTCTGAGACATCAGAACCCCTGCACAAACCAGAACCAGCTGTATCGGACCAGATGCCCACGAAACCCAAAGCGATGGAGACAGATATTGATCAACAGGAGACGTCAGTTTCTGTCTCCTCCAGCTCCCCGACACCCGTCAGTCCTCTGACCCCGGTCACAAACTCAGAAAATGTTGTGCCACCTCAGTCGCTACAACTTGACCCCGAACCTCAACCTAAACCGACAGAGTCTCCAACCACGCATCAACAACAACCGACTACAGAGGATGCAAAGCCTCAAATCAAACACACTCCACCTCAGATCGCACAAGTGCAGCCTCACACCACGCCGCCTGTACACACGCTCCCCTCACCTCCATCTGTATCACCCAGGCCCGTCCCCCTGCTGGCAGCCAAACCTTACTGCCAGCCCAGGAGCGCACAGGCTGGACACAAACCTGTCAAGGTGAGGGCTCCATATCAATCATACGAGTCAGCATTATCTGATACTTCATTGTTCCACTGAACTCACAAAGGAGGTGTTTGTTGTATTTAGGAAGTTTTAACTTCTCGCCCAGTGACGTGGATGTCATTTCTAGCTTCAAGCTTGTCTCAAAAAGCAGAAACACATCTTTGAACTTCTCTGAAAGACGAGTGCTCATCTTACTGAACAACACGTGACTTAGATATTAATGTGGATGTTTTCTCTATTCAAATCATTCAAGGTTTCCCTTCACACGATGGATGAATTCAGATATTCATAATATTATACATACATACTAGCCCAGCTCCCTCCTTTTCTCTCTAGTTTTATTTCATTTTATGCTTCCTCTTCTGTAGTCTTCTGTAATCAGCATTGATTTACACTTCAGTGCATCAGTTTTTGGATAAATGAATTGAAACCTTACTTGGTGTAAATGTAGTCCCAAAAAAATGACGTGGATGGGAGGATTTTGTATTTGTTTAGAAGAATAAAACAATGGGTAAAAGTACAAATACAGTTATAAATCAAAGTGTTTGGGGAAGATGTGTTTCAGCAGCAGCTGCAACTGATCCCTTACATCTTACTTTTACATCATCCAAACTGCCCTCAGGCACATAAAAATGGCATCCAGGACTTTGTGTGACTCACTAAATCAGAAAAACAGAATAATTAAAATCAAATTATCCCTCTAATCCTGACTTATTGCACATGTGCCTTTCAGATGGACGGGTTGGTGCGAGTGAATGGAGAGGTGACAGAGGATTTCTCCAGTCTCCACTGCACCTACCTCTGCTCAGCACTCGCCGCAGGACGTCAAAAACGCTGCCTCCAAACAGACTGGAGGAGAAAGATGTTCCCTCCGAGCAGACTGCGACCAATCAGGAGGCCGCGGAGCAGACGCCGCCTCCACGGACAGAGAAACCGACCACACCTTCAGGCTCGGCCATGAGCGCCCTGATTGGAGGCAGAAACTGTATCATCAAGACGACTATCGTCACAGAGCTCACACAGACCCGTGTGGAGCCATATCACCCGGAGATCCAAAGCAATGGACAGGTAAGATCACACGTGACACATGAAAGGACCATACCTGTGTGAGGTAGTCCATTTAACACAAATAATGCATCATTGCCAGGGACACCACTGACTTTAGGATGGTGTTTTCCACCCTGGTGCATTCAGGTGTTTATCTTTATCTCTGACACCTGAGACGCGGGAGTCAGCTGTTGATTCTTACCGTTCACGAGCTGTTGGAGGAAAATTAAACCCAGGGGACAAACTGAAAGCAAACATGGGTGCTGTTGAAAAATGTTATTGTGAATTTAGCTGCATTAAAAGTTTGCACTTCAGCAGCTGACTCACGTCTTGTTCCTCCCCCAAGTAATCATTGTTTCATCTTTATTACCACAGAATGAGACACAAACGGAGCAGAGAACAAAATATCCTTTAATGTGCCCGTGGGGAAATTTGTCTTAGACTCTGCTCTGCAGAACAAAAACAATAAATAAGATATACAGTTCAGACATTAAAAACAATCAAATGAAATCGTACGTCCAGTGCTACACACTAACAGAGTGGAGTGGAGAGGAGAGTGCAGAAGCTGAAACTCAGAGTGGAGAGAAACACTCTTCAGCTGTTCGCTGTGATTCACGGCTTATGTAAAGCAAGTTTCGACTCTTCGGGTTGATTTTAATATTTTATTTACATGAACTGAAGCCAGCCAGCCTGAAGAAAAAACACAGTGAAAAAAAAATGTGTATTATTTACTTGAATAACTAATATAATAAACTAATTTGGTCATTTAGGGTCATATATTGCACTGCAACTGTGTTTCTCAAACTTGTGGTACCATGTACCAAAATATTAGTATCAGCATCATAAAATACTGCAGCTAGAACCAGATCTAATCTAATCTCTAAACACCAGTGGTACTTGTACCATAGTTTAAATACCATTGCACTGCAACATTCAAAAACACCAGTCTGGTGCATTAACTTTGATAATTATGTATAAATAGACAAAGTAATTACAGGCCCACTCTCCAGTTAATGTTTTATTCATTTAGTTAAATGTTTGACTTTCAGGTCAACGGCACTGTGGCGTTATCTGAGAAACCAGCCGAGGAGAAAAAGGCTCAGCCGGCTGCATCACCAAACAGCATGCAAGAATATTCTCCCACGGTCACAGGTAAAATCTAAACTTAACTTGCAAACTAAACTAAACTTACTTGTAAACAGAGTTTACAGCCTCATTTTGGCTGCAGATGTTTTTATCTCTGTGTCTTTCTGTCTCTGCCACAGAGGGACTCGAGGAGAGCAGCGTGACTGTGAGTATCTCATCACCTCCAGCGCTTCATTTCTTTGTTTGTTTCTCCTTCATTCTTAAATTTGACCCTGTCCTGACCCTTCGTCTCCAGTAGTCACCGCTGTAGTCAGACTTGTCCTCTCACCTTTCCTCTTTTTTCTGTCCTTTTGGTCTGTATACGTGTGCGTGTGTGTGTGGTTGTTGTTGCGTACGGGTCCGGGTAGATTGAGACCCCCATGTTGAACTTGGCTAAACGTGTTAATCACTGGGTCTGGGACCCCAATGAGGAGCGTAAACGCCTGGAAAGTTGGCAACAGGAGCAGGAGCGCCTCCTACAGGTACACTGGTGGAACGGCGTGTATGTGCTGCATGCACTGGCACAGGGTGTACTCGATGCGTGTATACATGTATATGTGTGTTATACGTGTGTTTTCGCGCGTACAGCAGTGAACGTGTACAACATTTCTGTGCAGGAGCAATACCAGAGAGAACAGGAGAAGCTGAAGAAGGAGTGGGAGAAAGCACAGCTAGAGGTGGAGGAGGAGGAGCGGAAACACAATGAGGAGGTACGAATACACACCAACTGACAAACACATCAAATCTAAAGCACCTCTTACTGCTTTTGGATGTCTGATATGTTGTGTCTTCCAGGAGAGACGGATTTTAGAGGAGACCGTAACACCGCTCAATCCCACCGGACTTTTAAACCAGCAGACAGGAACGACTTCTTCAGCTCCAGAAAACAGAGAGACAAAAGGAGGAAGCCTTCCTCTCCTGCAAAACGGCCAAAGAATCTCCACAGGGAACGAAGATCAGCACGCGTCGAAGCTGCATTTCTTCCAGGGTGAGATATATGGCACATACATGCAGGAGGTGCCCACATGTTTCCCTGCAGCCCATTCAGTTCAGCCATGTATTCGTCTCTGACTGTGGTGAAGGTTTATTTACGTATTTTTGTAGATTCTGCATGTGATGGTGACGCTTCAAAGAAACAAGAACTGTGGAAGACGGCCTCTCTGGACCGCAACACTCAGCTAAACCAGGCACATGTTGTTAAAAGGTATGCGAAGATGTGTTTGTGTGCGTCTGTGTGGTAATGTGTGCAAGTACCTTTATGTCTTTCACATCCATTATGTGACCACATGTTTGCTCGTCGCCTTATTGTAGCTGTCATTCTGTTTTGAACTGATGAAGTGATTCATACATCTGAAATGTATAACTGGCTCATTTGATACCATATAATTTTGAGTTGTTACAACAGATCAAGTAACGCTGTCGGAGCAAATCCCCCACGTGTATTTAATTATTACATTTTTTTGTATGTAGAAGAATTTATTGTTTGAATGTGTTTTTTCTCTCCGAGGTTAGATAGTCCCACTTTGAAGTGAGTGTTTGTTTTCGTTATTAATGAAACTGTCAATAGTTCCTTGATTCATCATTTGGTGATCACTGTTTCCTAAACTGACTAATCATCGCAGCTCTACTTTATGTTGAGCAGCAGGCGTCCACGTTATAGCCTACAGTGATTCATGTATCAAGCCGTCACGTGTGTGTCAAACACTCATTTTAAAGTGTGAGCTATGTTTTCTTATTGAACCGAATGCCAGGATTTTAATGGGGAACAAATGGCAGGAAGTATCGCAGTGAACGTGTTTGATGTCCACATGGCAGCCAGTTGAGTAACCGATTATTCCTGCTGGAGACAAAAACATGTGCTCGTGTTTTCTCAGCCACTCTTCAGAGGTCAACGTGTAACAGTGTTTGTTTTGTTTGTGCTTACCACAGGTCTGAATCACATGATGCTGTCACAAACAAACAGCCTTCATCACCTCAGCCTCCCTCACCCAGCAGGTAATGATGCTACCACACTGTATACCACACAACGACGTGTCTGAAGGAATCATCGAGAAAGAAGCTTGTGTCTGAATAACCAATCTGTTTACCTCCTCCTGTGTGTGTGTGTGTGTGTGTAGGTGTGTTAGTGGGAAGAGACTCTGCTCTGGTTGTTCTCAGCCGCTGGGGAAAGGAGCTGCCATGATCATCGATACACTGGGACTGTTTTTCCACATGCAGTGTTTCAAGGTACTTTATTATTAGAGTACACGTATGTACACAAATTAGTGTTTATACCTTTACTTTGCAGGTTACGGGGACAGGATTTGGCTTCTCTATGAATGTTTTGAAGGTGTTCAGTAAAGCAAGCACACTCCAGTCACAGTTATCTCCAGGGTAACATGCAGACATCAAAAAGAAAGACAGAAAGGTGGCTGATAGACTGTAAAGGTTTATCTTCACAAGTTTTTAATGTTGCAAGACATATTTAACTATTTGATGAACCTATGTGTATATTCATAATTAATCATAAGGATCAGTAGAATATATCTATATGATTATTGTATTTCTCTTCCTCAGTGTGGAGTGTGCAACGGGCAGCTGGGTGACGCCACTGCAGGGACTGACGTACGGATTCGTAACGGACTGCTGAGCTGTCATGAGTGCTATATCGCATCTCGGGGTGAGAACACACACACAAACACACGTTAGCACAAGCACATATTGTCCTATATTAGGTGTGTGAAGTCCTGTTTAACTATATTAACTAATCTTTAAAAATATTAGAGGCGTGCAAGACTTGGTGGAAGTGGGACTCTGAGGAATCTGAAGCATTTATTTTCACATCTATGTGGATCTGGCTAATCGCTGCAGAAAGTGACTGTCTGGCTGACTAAAAGGAATTTGTTTATGCTTTCAGACTTTCCTAAAGACTCTTATTTTGAAGACTTATAGAATAACTTATAAAACACGATGTATTGTTATAGATTAAAATACCCGACCATGTATAAAATCGAGTCAAATCACAGCCGTGCTGATATTCAGGACAACATCACGCCCTCTCATGAATATTGTTTAATTATTTTAAGTTTTTATAAATCACGAAGGCAGACTTTAACATACGTTTTATGTGTTTGGATGCAGGCAGAGGTCAGCCCACCACGTTATGATGACCTCCATTTAAACTGGAACCTCCGTCATCATCGTCAGTGATCGGGCGGAGGAGAATTCTGCAGAATAAACTCCTGGAAAACTCCTGGAATCAATCGTATTTACCTGAAATGCACAAACAGCTTTATGGACCCGAGAGCGAAACTGGACTGACACGTGGACTGAACACAACATGCATATACAGCACAGAGTTTGTGCTTCCTAACTGTACACATGTATACACTTCGTTTAATACGTGTAGCATGGATTTAATCAACAAAATCAGCGTGTTTAAGCCTTTGCACATCCATACTTAGCACAGTCAAGACACTAAAATAAGGACCTGTTACGTCACAAAGCTTAACATGTAATGCTACAAGTCTCAAACTCTCGACTCATTAACCCCTGCTTCTGCACAGGTCATGTGACTCCACTTGCTCTGAGTGTGACCGTACAGTGGTTTGGGTTGGATTGACCTGAAAGTAGCTTGACCATTATAATGCCTTACTCATCATCATCGTCATACTTTGTCGTTCGTTTTTGGGTTTTGTGTTTACAGTTTTTGCATGAAAGAAGAACATATATAAGTTATTGTGAGTATTGCTCAGATGGCGTAGTGTGAGTTTGTTAATCCTCTCAACAGCTGAACTTTAACTTTCCTCTCTTTTGTTGTACATCATATTTTTGAATATTTTTGGGGGCATCTGGCTAACTTACAAGCTTCTTTTTTTTTCTTTACGATTCATTTCACAGGAATGAGAATGCATGTTATTAATTCTACTTGTCCTTTGGAGTTTAAATATTTTCCCTTTAAGATGTTTTAGCCATTGTTTATTCTCGTCGACTGACTGCATCCGAATCAGTGCCTTATGTAACGAATGCGAGGGCTAGTGTATGTGCAGGAGTATTTCACACTCACACGGACCTGAGGGTCTCGGCACATTGTGTGTGTGTTTGAGCGTGTGAGTGCATGTGTGTATTAAATCATGCATGTATAAGTATGTATGTAATGTGTGATTTGACTTTGAAGCACAGTTCCATACCAGCAAAAACATTTTAAATGGATCAGCCTCTCCTTTTCACCTGCTGTTCTCCTCCCTCCTTCCCCCATGAGCTAAACCAATGACACAAAGTGATTCGCTGCTTCCCTCTTCATTTTCCCTCCATGTTATGGCAGCACACACTGTCATCCAGTCTATCCTCCTCTGCCTCTATCACAAGTGTTGCCTCCCCAGAGCCTGAGCTGAATGTCTCTCCTCTGTATGTCATTGCCGCTACGTGAACACCTGGCGGCGGCTTGGTCATTTAGAGGAATAGAGCGCTCAGTTCATTGTCTTTTATAGCAATGTGTATGTTTATCAATAAAATATTTTAAATGGGATGCTGTTTGAGTTTTCTTTCATTAAAATGAATCACTTGAAGTTGGCACAGTGTTCCTCAAACTTTTTACACCATGTACCACCTCATAAAATATTAGGCTTTCAAAGTACCACCACGATGACTGATTAAAATACAGCGGTGTATGTTGACCCTTTTCAGCTGCAGACAGTTTACACAGCCAGCTGCCAGCTGTGCTACACGCCTGCTTTGTTGTTGGTGTTACATGTTGCATTTTTAATCTAAGAGGGGAGTCAGATTCTGACAGATGTAACTTGTGACCCGGAAAAATCTGACTCCCCTCCTTTTTTCTTCTCTGTTAACACTAGTTACAAATAACTTCAGACATAAGTCTGAAATGACAACATGCCAGCAGAGTGAAAATTGTTGGTGTTACATCTTGCATTTTTAATATAAGAGGGGAGTCAGATTCTGACGGGTGTATATTGTGACCCGTCAAAATCTGACTCCCCTCCTTTTTTCCTCTCTGTTAACACTAGTTACAAATAACTTCATATATGAGCAGCAGAGGTCACAACATGCCAGCAGAGTGAAAATTGTTGGTGTTACATGTTGCATTTTTAATATAAGAGGGGAGTCAGATTCTGACAAATGTAAATTGTGACCTTCAGACGTAAGTAGCAGCAAATAATAGGTTTTCTGTCTTCATATTTTTTTCTACACATCTATATTCTATATTATATCACATAGTATAATATTTAGAATCAAATTTTCCGGATTTATTTGGTGCTAGGAACCAAAGTTAAACCGAGACCGGTGCCGTAAAAAAAGGGGAACCGGAAGTGTACAAATATTTTCCTTGCCGCCCCTTTCTGTAGCATGTAGACTAAATGTTTGATTGTTGTTGTTGTTTTGTCATTTCTTCTTTAAACACGGCGAACATCAGCACAGCATGGAGTCAAAGGGACCTTCACTCTATGCAGTACGTACATGTCGTTCAACGTTAACGTGTTGCCATGTCAACGGTTAGCTTAGAGATAAATACTCTGTTACAGTTAGCTAAACTAGAGCGGTGAAGCAGCAACATGTACGGCCTGATTCTGTCGACAAGCAACAGTTTTTATGCATTATATACGTTTTAAAAACATTATCTACGAACAGTTGTTGCTTCCATGATCACTCATCTCGTGATTTCTCAGCTGTTTCCTGTTTGACTGTTGTGCAGGTGTTTCGGTTTAATGAGCGACCCTGTTAACTTGCGACCTCCAGCCGTTGGGAAAAGTAAGGAAATACAAACAAGAAATAAAAGACGAATCAGCTATGTTTATACATATATATGAATATATATATATATATCGTGACGTTAATAAAATAAATAAAATAACCAAGAGGCATTCACGAGGACGTATCTTTCTGCTTTAAACAACTGCCGTAACTCCGACAACCACAGTCACCAACCAGTCAACAGGGTCGCTCGTTAAACCGAAACACCGGCTGTAAACTAAGCATAAAAACGCTTTCATTTTCTCTTTCTCTCTCAGTCACTAACACATAGCCATGTATACACATCTATAAATAAATAAACAATACACATATAACTGAGTAATAGTGGTCCCGGAAGATTTTTGTCAATTAGTTCTTTTATGTATTAGTAGCTCCTTTATGAGAGTAGGCTGTAAGTTAGAAGATTATGACAGTGCTCTTTATTATGCACCAATGTGTTTTCGGCTTTGATAAACACTAAGATAAGACTGAGTTCACATGTCACATGAATGAAGGACCTGTAGGCACGGTCCGTCTACATTTCTCTAAAGTAAAGTAGCATAAAATATATAGTGCTTAATTTATGTACTTTTTGATACTAATTAAATGAGTGCCATAAACGCATCTATCACAATAACGAAAACAATTTCAACATCTTCTGGAACATCACATGTATTTCACATATACAGTGTATATAATTCATCTTTGAGAGATGTATATACAAGTATCTTGCAGGTTAAAAATAACTTAATAACATGGTGTTTATTTCAGCAGGCGGGCACCTCAGTCGATATGTCACGAAGCCTAGATGAAGACTCTATGGTGGACGGACCTCTGATCTCAGCCGACGCGCTCCACTCTGCCATCAGGAGAGAGTTTCAGACTGTGCCAACACCCTGCCATGCAGGCCTGCTCTCTCTGCTGCATGTATGATACGCACACACTTCCACACATGCATGGTGTTTATATTCTGTAGCAGCAGAAACTGACTTGAAATCTTGTTTCTCACACAGCTAACACAGATGAAGCTATTTTTTGTGTTTTTCTCTAAAAACTAGTCAGAGCCACATAATATTTTAATGTTTTTTTTTCCTGATAACTGTTGACATTTGAATCCATCATCATGTGTAATAATAGTTGTTGTATTTGCTGACCTGCTGCTCTCCTTTTGTGTTTCAGGTTGTGTTCGTGGTGTTGTCAGTATGTGTGGGAGTGATGTGTATGTTGAACCTTGGCCAAGAGGACGTGTGTAAGAGTATTTTACATAATGTGCCTGCCGACAGCGTCATTTTGTTTGGGAAGGTGTGCTTATGGGTGCTGGTGATGTTGTTCAGTGGGTGTGTGCAGCACCACCACAACCGGGCCAGGAGCAGAGGATACCTGCGGTTCTACAGACAGATGCAGGGACTGAAGCACCTGCCGCTCACCGTATACTCTGCAGGTACAACATGTTGTCATATGTAGAGGTCAGTTTTCACCACAAGATGGCAGTAATGCTAAAGCATGCATGTTTGCGTTCAGGAAACGTTCTGCTGCTGGTCCTTCTGGCTGCACAGTTGAAACCGCCATTGCACACCTACATGCTGCTCAGCATCCTTGGGTTGGAGCTCTTGGTGGCATTGCCATGTCTGCTCTATTACACAGGTAAGCCGATCTCGGTTATAACATTCTCATACTGAGTAATATCATTTCACTCTGGGATTACAGGATTGGCTGTTTTGTAAGACAGCAGACCTTCTTATGTAGTTGACTGAGGTTTGATTGAATAACATATATCAGACTTTTAATGCACACACACATCTGTTACAGCTACAGTATCTGACCGCTTGCTTTCAACTTATCAGCACTATCACTTTCAGTTCCTGCAAAGATTAACTTAATTCTCCTCGAATTTAGGGGACTTTAATTACAGAATGTGGCAGAAATGCAATTTAATATATAATACATAATACATAACTTTGTTTTCATTAGTGTATAATCACCTGAAAATAAGAATTGTTGTGTTTTTGTTGCCTTGAGTGATCCCTCTGTATCAACAGACACCACAGGTCCTCTTCCAGAGTGTCTGCTATGTTTCTACAGTAGCCCAGAAAGGTCAATCACTAGCTCTATTTGGGGACTTTGTTGTTTAGTGTACGTAGCCGCCATAGTTTCTCCTTCATGCTAGAAACATTTTAAAAGGACTGATATTTGTCCTAAATATGACAGATGGAAGAGTTATCATAAAAGCTGATTTTCTTTGTACGTATCACATTCACAGACGTCTCTGACTTCAGGGCATGTCGCTGAATTGTGATATTATAAGTGTGTTTCTATGTCATGAGTTGTCAGCAGTGGTTGTGATGGAGAGACACACCCTGTAGATTACATTACACACACACATACACACACGCACTTCCCCCGCTCTCTATCTGAGAACATTCGCATCACAATACCTGCCCTGCCCTTTTCAGACTCGACAGCATGACAATCAACCATTCAACTCCCCGTCCTCTCTCTCTGTCTCTCTCTCTCTCTGCCGATCTGCTGATTTTTAGCTCCTGATACAAACATCATGCGACATTTATTGGACGAAATCCAAACGTTATATCTATCTATTGTCTTTTTGTCCTCCACATTTGAGGTCGGGAACTAATTGGTTACATTTATTATTAACTCGCTGTGGCTCTCTGTGTTGGTGGCTTTGTTGAAAATGGCCTTAAGCTGCAAAAATTTACCAGGGGAATTCAGTCACTTTGCAACACAATAGAACATACTGCCCGTACTGTAACCCTTCACTTAATTTGCTGTGAAGAAGTCACAGCATTTGTGAGAATAAAGAAGCAAAGAGCATGTGGGAAAGCAATGAAACGCGTTTGCATATTTTATTTGGTTGGCCTGCCCAAATGTAACAAAGCCAGTGATGAATCATAATTAGTCTAAGTTTACATTGAACATAAGAGGGTTGCCAGATGTCGATTTAATGTATTAAAATAGTATTTTGCAGCAGCTGGCTCTGTATATCTGAATCCTTAGGCCATGCCAGAGAGTATAATGAAATACTAACAGGTGGAGACATTTATAATTAGGCCCATCGTGCCCTTTGCTCATGCTTCGAATAAAACAGGTGACGTCTCATGTGCAGGTCATGGTTGTCAGTGGTTTCACTCATTAGGATCAGCCGAATTAGAAGTTACAGCTACGTCAGGAGAGTTCATTCACTGATTTGACTCGAGCTTGACTGTCTTTTATATAATAATTTGTACCATTATTCTGCTCTGTGAAGGTTTGAATTCTGAATTAGACCTCTAATAACTTAATAATAACTTAATTAGGATTAAATGTCACCACTAGAACATTTTGTTTGGTTGCTGGCAGCACCGAGAGGAGCTCAGGAGGAGCTTCTAGCCTCAGGCCACTAAGATCCTGAATGAGGACACTGCCTAGACTATTTGTTACTGCTATTGTTCTTGCTATTATACTATTATTATGACTTATTAACTATTCTTATTATTATTACTGGTTCAGTTCCTAGTAAGAATGTAAAGTAGGAGCTCATTTTAATTGTTCTTTTATGATTATATGTGT
Source organism: Nibea albiflora (assembly GCA_014281875.1). NCBI lineage: Eukaryota > Metazoa > Chordata > Actinopteri > Sciaenidae > Nibea > Nibea albiflora. The sequence continues at coordinate 9,460,206 of CM024789.1, read as the reverse complement.
CAGACATGTGTTTTTCCCAGAGGTTGAATCCCGACCATCTGGTATAAATTGTAATTAGCTGAATACATTAGTTTGTGTTACCTGCGAAATGAATGACATTCATGGTTCCTACCAGAAAATCAAGGCCTGGAAATATTGAAAAATAATATAAATAGACACGAGTGAAAGTGCTTGGATTTTCATCAACTTGAAAACAAGTCTCTGTCGCTCAGTTTACACAATGTGTTGTTTTGGTGTGACTGTGTTGGAAAAGGCTAGAGACCACATGGTCTTTTTAATTGTTGTCTATGAGCTTTTGTAAAGTCTGTTATTATAAATTTAGTCCATGTCTCAAACTACGCTGTTAGGTGCTTAAATTTGAGGGAAGTAGCCCTTGAAAACTCTTGAAAAGTCTTTGAATGTCAGGATTAAGAAGGTGCAGGAACCCTGGACATCTCAGACATCCACAGCTGTACTTTGTGTTTAATGTTAATTCACAAATGTTAAGCATGATAAACCCTAAACTAAGATGATAAACATTATATGAACACTTACTATAACATTATATATATATCAACATGTGAGCATGCCGACATCAGAGTAGCCTCGGTGCCTTTAGCATGGCTGTATACGTGTTCTTATCCTGCTCGCTGTTGAAATATGTTGTCATCTGTCTCAGGAAACACTTCTTCCAAATTTAGCAAGTGCAGTTGCCTCACGTCAACATTACAATCTTAAAGAAGGACACATCCTACAGCTCTACTGGCAGTTATGTATTTCTGCAAAAAGGTTGTTTAATGTTCTATAAAAATCATGACTTTGACACGATTTATAGGTTCAAGGCATAATTCCATGTGAAATTTCACTCGTCACATTGGGTTGCATGTAATGGTAGTTCAATCTTGGGATTAAACTGTCACCTAGTGCTCCGTATCAGACCTCAGTAAACTATCGAGTACAAATAGTAAGTCATGTTTAGACTGTATTTTATTGAGGCAGACAATTCTGACAAAACAAATTTAAACGCCGGTGTAGTTTTGGTTTTAATTGGCGTATATTAGAAGTTCGTAAAATAGGAAAAGAAATGTTTCTTTTTTAGAAAACCTAAACTTGGCATTCAAAAATACTCAAAGTATTTTAAGGAAAGAAATGGGTCTGTGATTAATCTGCATTATCCGAAAGTATGTATTTTAATTTGAGACAAATCTCTTAATTGCAATCAGTGATATACAATGTATACAATATATACAATGAATATTTAGATATTCCCCAGAATGTTATGTGAGGTTCAACGTGCCGACCTTCATCTCAGTATCTAAAGGAAAACTGCTATTAAAGCTGCTGTATCAGAGGATATTGATATTGAAGAATCTGTAATGAAAGGAAATCCATATTAAAGCTGTGTTTGGCAGCTGAGGGGCACAGATTGGGACTCGAGATACCAGAGAGCCAAGGAGAGAAGATAAGAGGCATTAGGATTTAGCCTAGCCAAAGGGTAACCCTCGGCCCACTCCACCCAAACACTCCTATACACTGACACACACTCTCGCACATTGTCCCGTTGTTTACAGTAAGGGTGATCCTGTGTGTGACGGGGGTATCTCTGTTCGCCCGCCGCATTCCTGCTCAGATCAGTGCAGTCAGGCACGACCCAAGCCGAGCGACGCCTCGCAGCTCAAACCTTTTGAGAGCACAAACACAAGCGCACGCAGACATTTTCTCCGACTGATGCAGAGTCAAGGTGACATCGGCGAGTTCACGAGGAGAAAAGAAAAACTCTCTTTTTTTAGAGGAGACAGAGGAGCAGAGATATAATGCCTGCAGCTATGAAGTCCATACAGGAAGGCCTCGTTCAACTTCTCTTTGAAGTGCATGCTCATTGTAAGTGTGTGTGTGTGTGTGTGTGTGTGCCCGTGTGTGTGTGTGTGTGTGTGTCTTTGAGGATTGCTGTATGTTTCAACCGCTCTCATTTTAACATGAATACACTCTCTTCTATAGAGCTACATGCACATCAAAGCCATGTCTTGGCCTTCAAAGGCTTAACTTAGAATACATCTTTCTCCTCTGCCTGGTCAGAACTTAGTGTAAGCACTGCAGGGCACTGGGTTAACACACACACACACACACACACACACACACACACAGACTGTTACAAAACCTAAAGTATACCCTGATCACTCTCATACCTCTTGTACTGCTTGTACATACTTGTACTGTATGACTACCACTTGTTTTATTTAAATTGTTGCCTGTTAGTTCCCGCTATGAAGATTCTTAGTGTTGTATTGGGCCTGGAAATCCCTTAAAAAATCCTTGAATTTGATATTTAAGAAGGGGTAGGAATCATGGGCATGTCAATCATCCTCAGAGTTCACAGTATGCAAAATATTTTAAATATGCAAGATATTCAACAGAGCGTCGTAGTCCAGAAGATGTTAAATAAAAGGTGTGCGTGAATGTAATGTGTATAATACCGCAGATTGAGCAGGGTCAAACCTGTACAAAAACTGTGGAGGGATCAGAACTGAATTACCCAGAGTGCCCACACTGATGCCAGTCAAATGTTGGACTCATCCATTGAAAGTACCAAAACTGTAACTATGATGTGATTTTTCTCAGTTTAACATCCACATTCATCATTTTCAAGTGTAAACTAGTATATATCATACATAATAATTTGGTCTATACACCACAGATACTGCTCTTTGTTCAGCAGACCTGTAGATTTGCATCCTTTGAACTATTTGGACTGCTCTGTCCTGTGTTGCAGCTAAAAGGCGTTCACGCCGCTCTTCTCCTTCGTCTCGTGTTCCCCTCTTCAGTCTCCACGGTGGCCGGGGGATCCATTTCCCTCCCATTTGTTTGATTTTGATCCGGGGCAGTGCAAAGTCGCGAGCACTATATGTGGTACCGTTAGCTGTTAGCACCTCCGCAGCTTCACTCTTATCACCTGGAAATGTGCACTTCTTAATGTGTGACCTGAGCAGACCAGGTCTGAGCACTGTCTGTCCAGTGATTGTCAGCGTGTGAGAGTCTCTAACACGGGCGTGTGAAATGTGTCACTTTCTTTACACTGCTCCCTCTCTCCATCCATCTGCCCATGCATCCATCCTGGTGTGTCTGTGTGTTTTTTGCCCCCTGCTGTAATACACTAACTCCACAGACCTCCGTAAAGACTTCCTGAACATCCTGACCCTTTTCTGTATGTGCACTGATTTAGGGTATTTACAGGTTTGTTATAATACAAATAGAACCGTAACTCCGGTTCCTACATGAACCTTAACTGGTGGAACCTTAACTTATGTTTGAAATCAGGGTAAATTGAATCTCCACACTGTGTTACAAATCCCTCTCAGGATAATTATAGGATGACATTCTGTCAAATGCATGTATTTCACACTTCACTCATCTATAATAAACCTCTCACATCTCCTTTTAGTGACGCTAATCATGATCGTGTCTTTGTGAAATAAAGTTTAAGAGGTTTAAGACACTTTTAAAGGACCAGTGTTTAGGATTTAGTGGCATCTAGCAGCGCAGTTGCTGGTTGTAACCAGGTGTGCCCGATTCAGAGCTGTTTAGTTTGTCTGTTAAGAACCTCTTATATCTGTAGATATAAAAGTCTCAAAACATGATGATTCTCATTTTCAGGTGATTATACACTAGTGAAAACATACTTACTTATATTATACTCAATATTATACTCAATTTCTGCCATATCATGTTAACAGAGCCCCCTAAATCTTACACACTGGACCTTTTAAGGACTTTCTCACAGCACCTTTTATAATGAAAACCTTGAGACATGACATGCCACAGAGACAAAAATGGTTGGCCACATCTTCGTTTATGTGTTTATCGGGTCTTTTTTTTTGCTTTTGCTTTCATTAAAGTACTGACCTAACCTGGTTGTTCTCAGTAATGTATGCAATCTTGGCAAACGTTTGTCAGGTTTATTGTTACTTTCTGGTATTGAGTTAAATATTTGACAGCAGTTTGCTTTTCAGCGAGGACAGACTTTTTGTCTTTTTTACCATCTTCTGTTCTCCTCCGCCTCTTCATCTTCTCTGCCTTTCAGGAATGTCTCTGTCTCTCTCACATACCTGCTCTCTATTGCTGTATTTACACTTTACACTCACACACAGATTTAGGGCCTCATTATGCAGGAATGTGTAGTATTTCTTTAGATTGTGTGTGAGTGTGGATGCTGCGATGCTGCACTGTAGCAAAGTAAAGATAGCGCTCTTTAGAACCTCCCTGACAATTTCCTCTGGCTAATGACACTCAAGTCTTATCAATACTCGGCCAGCTCCTCCCTCTGCCCTTTCCTCACACACTCGCCCTGCAAACCACACACACCTCTCTGCCTTATCTTAATTCAAACAGCGACAACATCTCCCATAATTCTGCCCTGGCTCCCCTTCTAGCTACTGTATACTCTACAACCACACCTTCCTGGTAACCCCGCCTCTTGTGTAAAGGTGTATGTTTAGGGTGTGAGAATTAGAGGTTTGAGTGCAGGATATGGCAGCCCATAAGGCCTAAGTGCAGGATATAACAGCTTGTGTGTGTTTAGGAGAGGGAGAGGGATGGAAAACAGTAAAAAAACAAATGTGTGCTGTTTCTCACCTGTTTGTAGGGCAGCTCTCGCTACCCTGGTAATGTCTGCGTCTTTATGTGTACCTGACAAAACACAACACCGGTGTGATGATGAAAAGTTGCTGAAGATTTTTTTTTTTTTTTTTGGTTTGTTTTGTTTTTAGTCAAGGTGATGCAATTCAACAGGGAGCGAGCTGCACCAGACGTGAGCCAAGAAGAGCATTTGCATAACTTCAGTGCCACAAATCTGTCGACTGAGACCGGCTTCAGGTACACAGATTTCACTCGGTCACACACACACTGGTTGAATAAGCCTCTGCAAACTGAAATATATTTTCTCCACTCTGAACAACCATATTGTTATATTCATAACCATCTTGTCATGTTTGAATAGAGTCATTAAAGAGTATTTATTAATCCTTTACTTATTAAGGTTAGCCACGTTGTATATTTTTGGCACTGTTGAACAAATCTTTTGAAAAGACCCGAAACAACTCGACTTCAGCCCTGAGCCCGTTTGTTCCGACTGAAGATGCACTGCATATTCTTTTAAAGAAAGGCTTAGTGATTTCCTAAAACAGCTGAAACATTTAGCAAACATCACTCGATCGGGACTGAAGGCTCGCAGGGATGTTTTAATAGTCACAGAGGGATTAGCTATATCAGGTCATACTTAAGGTACATTCGGACAGAATCAGGAGCTGCAGCCAATCGCTGCAGGGTTGTCCGGCGGTGTGAGGGGTTGAGCTGGGGCTGCTGGGGGGGTGTGTCTATTTGTGTTGAACGTAATCGTGGTGAAACAATCAGGAAATAACTTTTTATTTTGTTGATTAACCGGCTTTATCGATGCTGGCACTCCCTCACTCTCACTCACTGTCTATGTCTCTCAACCAATGAGTGCTCTCTTCCTCTCAAACCATTTGATGCAAACCAAAGTAAACTTCTTTGTGTCACTATTGTGCAGCATACATTGCGAGCCAGACTGAAAACTAGAGGCTGGGTACATGAAATTATAAAAGCCAGAACGCAACAGGTAAAGTATGAGTGTTTAGTCCATGAATCCACCCGGATAGTGTCCGTTTCAGAGACATCTCAGACTGACTGTGGAGGTTTGCCCGATCTGATTGTCTGATTGCCGGCAGCAGCGTGATGTTGGGATGCGTTTTTCCAAAAGTTGGAAACTTTAACTGGCTTCACTTCTTCTTGATGGCGGACACACAGCCAAAATGCACAACCCCCATTCAAATAAGTGAGAAAACTCACCATAGCACCGATTTCTGTCTGAATGTACCCATAGTCATGCTTAAAATCAATTCATTGGTCTTTTTTTTGTCCTTTTTATGGGTTTTGTGGACATTAAGACAGTATAGTAGATAACTATTGTTTTCCATAAACAGGTAAGGAGTTTTTGTGCTGTTGTTTGTGTCACAGAGAAGGCTCCAGTCTGGAGGAGGTGGTGGAGAAGCAGGCCGACCTGATAGAGTACCTGAAACAGCACAACACCTTGCTGAGCAAGAGGCTGCTCAACCTCACTGCTCAGCACTGACCACAGTCCGACCTCCTCCTCCTCCTCCTCCTCCTCCACGTGAACCAGCCACCACACACTCATCTCGGCCTGGGAGTTCGATCTGCTCTCCTCACACAAAGGAGAGGGAGGACCGTGGGTCTGAAAGAGAGGATTGGAGCTTGAAGAAACACTGGATAAAAAAAGACTTAAAAAGTAAGGAAATCCCTTTGCACACAAGCACCCGCGCGCACAGGCAAGACGGGAGGGTTCATCCTCACCTGAGATGGACAGATAACGTAGGAGGAGGTGAGCTGTAAGTGGAGGACAGTTAAAGAGGCAGAGTGGGAGGAGGAGGAGAGGAGTCATGGGTCACAGATCAGAGGTGAGGGGTTTTTATCACTGTCTTACGACCCCCAGTGACCCGTGTGTGCTGCCACTTGTGTTACTGTGAGAGAATCAGAAGGGTCGAAATTGTTTTAGAGATCATCGGCACTAAGGAGGGGCTGAAGGAGATACAAGAGGGAGAGGTTATTGCCTATCAGGGTCAAACAGGAGAAAGAGATTAAGTAACGCTGTAAAATGCTATTTTATGTCCGATTGTGTATGTGTGAATGATGTATTTGGTGTTGATTTTGTGTACCTGTGATCTGATTCCAATAAATCTTTAATATTCTCATGTTTTTATTTATTTAATCGATGTTTAACTCTTTACAGGAGGAGGTGGGGTGACAGTTTCAGTGAAACCCGAGCAAGACACCACTGTTTATTTTGTATAATGTACTGTGAGAGATCCCCTAACCATACAAACACTTCTCATTGTCAACATTTGCCCGCCTCACCTTTTCTGTGCTAAATTTCAACAGTCACGGGAAGCTACGTTAACGAAATATGGAGGTCGTCATCCGAGCCCTTGGTGTTTGCTCCCCATTGTGATTTCTTTATGCTCCGGCGTCCGTAACTCCACAGGGAGCGCTGCATTTACGACTCCTTTCCCATGTGGCTTCTCCTGGGAGCCCGGAGTTATCTAGAGTGCTGCAGGTAGCGGGAGCACTGTCTGATGTCGGCTCTTAGGTTACACGTATTTAACCCTGTCCCTAAATATACTGAATTTAAATGAAGTCCTGAAGTAATTACCCCCCCCTACACACACACAAACTCAAAGATTACATTGATACAGGTTTTATTAAAAAGTTTTAAATGTAATTCAATAAACATTTGAAGTGCATACATGCATTATAAACACTTTGTAGGAGTACTATGCGGATGCTGCTCATCGTAGCTGCAGTCACTAAGATGCTTACAGCTCTTTGGTCCGTAGCTTTTAAGTTGAATGTCGAACATGCTTGACGACAGATGATGTAGCTCCTCTTCCCTTCTTCTTCTGCAGTACACATTTACTGACTTTTCAGGACAAAGAGGGAAGGTGCTTCCAACTGGACAAACCCAGATCTGTGTCCACCGGGATGCCAAAACATGTCATGGTTTTATATTTTGTTGGGAATGATCATGCACAAGCTACAGTTTCTTGTAGCTCTTTTGTAGCTACATATACACGACAGTCTTTTTTTCACGGTGTCCCATAGTTTTCCACTTCACATCCACGTTTTGGTGCTGGAACCCATCCACTGTGTCGTATTTGTGTTCTTCTCCCTCATTCTTGTGCTTCGGCCTGTAATGAAAACACATAATTTAGGGTCCTGCTAAAGGGAGTTCAGAGCTTTAAGTGGTGCATGTACAGCAGTCAAAAATTAAACTGAAACCCCCCCCATTCTCCTCAAGCACTCCTCAGGGCACTAAAAGCCTTCCTCTTCATCGTTAGTGAGATTTATGTCCAAACCTTTCCCCCCTCAGCCGCACTCCTGTTCTGCGTGAATACACACCCCTGCCACTAATCACACACACCTTCTTTAAGTGCCACCTGCCAGCTCTGTAACCTTGTTTTGTTCCATGTACGGCACAGCTCGCCTCATAACCTCTTTTACGCAGAAACACATGTACGAGTGCACGCCACACGTCCTTCCTTACCTTAGGGGAAGGGTACTCTGGAGTGGAGAGGCAGGCAGCGTCTGTGTGGGCAGTGGTGTCTGTGATATCTTCTCCTCAGGTTGAGAAAATCTGGAAGAAAGAGATGTTTTGAGTTTAGATTTGCAGCCTACAATTTATATATTTAGCACAAGTTAGACTGCTGCTGACTGATGCTCATCAAATGCAAAGGTGTAAAGGTGAGATTTATGTCTGCAGGTGGACCTGACAGGCCTAATTAATCCCAAATGGAGGAGACTTATAATAAAACACATCTCCTAGTCACTATTTTCCAGGTAAGTATGATTTTGAAAGCCTATTTGTGGCCTAGTTTATCCAAAGAATAGCTACCTTTCATGGGGTTTTATTGTTTAGACCTATTTTCCGACAACAGAGCGACCCGCTTCTAATAAACTGGGACACAGAGACCTAACACATGATTATTTTTAAACGTCCCTAATAAATCCACTTTGACTCCCGCGGTTCACAGGCTGCCAGCCAAGCCCAGGAAGAGATAAACTGCCAGATGACTTTATGACTGCCCTCTTCCTCCCCCCCTTTTCCCCCCTGAAAGAAACTGCTCCCCACGCCTGAAGGTAGAAGCTTCTTTACACTTGGCACTGCTACTCCATGTCATGTTAATAAAGCTCGGGTATTTGCATGGCGTTTTAACACCGTGATTAACAAAAGCGCGCCGGAGCGCCTTCCAGCCCCCGGACAATGGAGCTCACAGGGGTCGCTGTGCGATCCTCCCCCGCCTCCCCCCTCTCCCGGCGGCGCTCTCTGCCCTCTCTCTCTCCATCTTCATCCTCTCCTCTCCATCATCACATGAGCCCAGTCACGACCTCCAGCCCAAAGCCCCCTCTCTGTTTAACAACCGCTGTTTGCCAAGGAGCTGATAACCGTAAACCGAGCTTGGATTTGCGCAAAAAAAAAAAAAAAGAAAAGAAAAGCGCACCTGCTATAACAGACGGGAGCAGCATGATGTTTACTCTATCGGTTAACAAAACCTTTAACCTCCACATGGTGTTTTATCATTTGGAGTCCGATTTATACATTAAAAAAGTTAAAAAGATGAATATTTTAACGGCCTCATTTCGCAACCGAACATACTAGTTAGTAATGCTAGTGCTGCATTCAGGCCGTGTTGGGAAAATTACAACAATATAACTTCAAGTTAATCGTATTACACCAAGACAATTAACCCAATTTCCAGTCGTGTTCTCATACCAGATAAAATTCTAATTAAGTTAGGAATTTAATCCTATTAGATTAGATCTGTAGCGGATTGGGTAGCAAGATTTTTAAAAACTTTTTTTTTAGCTATTTAATTCGATTGTTCAAATGTCTACAAGTTTATTTGATTTTATTTAGACATACCGATCGACAGTGAGGTTGCCTTTACCGTTCTTTGTCACCGGTTGTTTTACTAAGAGGCTCACGGTAGCCGGTTTCCCACTCGGGATTTATCGCAATTACCCAATGCACGACAACTCGTGAACGCAACATATATCCAAGGAAATTGGTTAGCTAGTTAACGTCCCGCCATCGTGATTGACGACGCGTCATTTTATCTCAGGGTGTATTATCGTGCTTGTATCATTACTGCGAGATAACGGAATTGTTCTTTTTTTTTTAAAAGTTTATACTCTATTTAATTGAGATAATAATGCGTTTAAGTTATGTCTGTTTCTCCGGCGAGTTAGCTAGCTAGCAAGAAATGGAAGCAGTGCTGTTGCTATGGTTACCTCTCATTTCACGTACATCGCGCAGTGATTTAGAACGCTCTTTAAACAGGTACTATTTGTTTGAACCTATTTCATTCACGCACACCTTCCGGCCCGTGGATGGAGATGTGTACGGCCAAAGTTGCTGGATGCTTACCTGGTCTGGCAGAGGAGACTGATGCTGCAAGAGCTACGAGCAGCAGGAGCAGATAGAGCAGGTTGAAGATCCTCATGGCTGCGCAGCAGTTGATAAATTTCCAAAAGTGTGGACTGATGATGCTCAGTGTGGTTTCTCTTTCTCCTCCTCTGTTTCAGTCCAGAAGATCCACGGGGGCAGAGTCCAGCACACTGAAGTACGTCTTCTCCCAGTATGTCCCAGAGGAATGTGTGTGTCCAAAGTGTTTGTGTGTCCAGTGAGAGTGTGATTGTCTCCGTGTCTGAGAGCAAAGTGACAAAGGTGCCTTTTCCCCCCACCTCCTTTATACAGGCTTTTAGGGGTGGAGGGAGGGGTGTAGCTACCAAAGTAGCCCCCACCTCAACCCCCCCCCCCTGACACACACACACACACACACACACACGCTTCAGCACTGCACATATTGACCCCACATGTAGAGGGTAATTCAAGTGACAGGAAGCCCCCTCCCTACCCTCCAACTGCCCCTTGAACACACACACACACACACACTCTCTCCCTCCTGCAACATCTATGTGCATGCACGGATAAGTGTGTGCATGTGTGTGCACCTCTATGAGTGAAGAAGACAGAAGGCAGTGTTGATTTATCACTTTTAACATTAGAGCAAAGATTTAAGAAGTAACAGGTTTCAAATCCAGATCCCTTCTTCCATAGATGTCCCCCCACCCCCGCACAGAGGACACACCACACACACACACATACACATCTGGGGCTTTTTTTTTTTGGGTGGTGGGTTTATATTGGTGATGTAGAAGGGAGGGGGGTGTTTGCACTGAGCATTCTGGTGCTGGGGTCCTGACTGAATGAAATGCAGTGATGCACTGGACTAACAATACTCAAAGAAGTCTGTCTGTCTGTCTGGGATGCCGTCTACTGTCCCTGTCTGTCTGCACCGGTGTCTTTCTTTGTGGGGAGGGCGTGTTTGTAGGTGTGCAGTTAAATAGATACAAATGTGTTTTTGTGATCCTCAGCGTGAAAATCAAACTCTGGTTTTCCAAAAGTTCAAGCAGTGTGAGAGCAACAAATACTTCATCGCATTCCTCGTCTTTATTATTTAATTCTTTAATCACCAATAAACCGTTAAGGTTTCCCAAAAACTGGAAAGGTAAGCTGGCATCGGCAGATTTGTAACCTTGTTTACTTGTTACTGATCACATATCTCCTCATTTAAATACAGATTTGGTCAGTTTTAGACTTTTTGAGGCAAAGTAGGTGTGTTCAGACATTCAACATTTGAGAAAATGGTTTTGTAGAAAACATGCTTATATTTCTTGAAGTAGGCTTTCAACACTTCATTCTCAGCTCTTCTTCGGTATCTGCACTCGTTTCAGAATATTCAAAAAGCCGTACTTCTCCTGCAGGTTGTCAGCTGGTGGTACACCAGGGGGGTTTTCTTGCAGCAGGTAACCTCACTCAGCTCTACGGTTGCCGGTGGCTTTTGCAAAGTGTGGGGACTCATTAGCGTGTCTGCTTACGGCCGTCTCTGTGGACTGAGACTCTCCATTCAGCACCCAACTAATGAATTAACACATTAAGATGAAATGTCAGCCATTACATGTGAATGAGGATTAGAGAAGCAGCAGGACACTAATGGACCGGGGGGCTCAAAATAGTCACAGAGACTTTGAACAAGCATCTGGACCGTCGGCTCACTTTAGACCTAAAAAAAAATAGACAAAAGATGTCAGAGCTTCTCCATTTGTGGTTTTGGTGGTGTGTGCGTGCGTGTGTGTATATTTGTCGGTGTCATTATGTCTTTGGAAATGTTGCCTTTATTGCTTTATGGTGTTTGCAAAAATGTTGCTCGAAATGACAGAGATTCCTCATGGATTTGGCCAACGTAAAAGCACATACACTCTCGTACACACACATTCATCCTGCAGCAAACACTCAGCCGAGGTATGTAGTTTGTTTCTGTGGCGAGCAGCACTTTGCATATCAGCTGCCATTGTCTTTTAAAAAACTTTTATTTTCCCTATTTGAATATGCTAATTCACTCTCAATTGTCATTCAGAGCCACCTGGTATCCGCTTCATCCAACTGCAGCCAGATCTCAGTTTCTCTCAGCCTCTCTCTCTCTGTTTCTTTCTGTGTGACCCTCAAAACAGAAACAAGTGAATCGTCCCGAATTCTCCCCACCAGGTTTTCTATGAGACTGAGGAGAGCATGTTGTAATATTTGCTCTTCCTGGGGATTATACGTCTTTACAGGGATTACCCAGCCTGCTCAAACACTCCCCTACGAGGCACACACACACACACACACACACAGAGGGCAACCTCCAGGGCAACCTGCTTCAGTACCTTGGTAGGGCTGCACCACATTGCTGAACCTCACCTCACAGTTAAAGGTTATTCTCGGAAGATCAATTCTTTTTTGGCACTGAACACTTAAAGTCATTTACAAATCGCAATCCAAAGATTTAAGAAGCTGACGTCTTTAGATGTCTTGGTATGTCCCATCAACTCATCACCTCATAACATAACTCAAACACAGTTTATGATGATATTAAACAGAAAAGATCACAGGAAAATCCTCATATTTGTGAAGCTGCAACCAGAAGTTTGGTGTTTTTGCCGAAATGACCGAGCTGACTTAGAATATCTGTTCGCTTTTCATTCAACTTTGCTCATGGTTTGATTAGATCTTGTGTGAGATACATTTTTTTGTGCCAGTTTTAGACTTATTTAGGCAAAGTTCAGCTAGACTGTGTACTCTAGTTTCTTACCATTCTTGGAGTTGCTGAAACAATTAATCATTTAATTGATTAGTTGGTTGAAAGAAATACATGTTTTGATAATCAATTAAGATGCCTAAAATTCACTGGTCCCAGCCTTGAATGTAAAAATGTGAAGTTTCGCTGCTTTTCTATGTTTTGCGTCACTGCTGTAAATTGAAGACATTTGGATTATAAATTGTTGCTCAGACAGAAGGAGTGAATTTGTTGTGACGCTTTTGTCCTTGGAAACTTGTGAATGGTATTTTTTTTTTTTTACATTTTTTGACATATTGCAGACAGACTTATAAAACAATTAAATAATCAGCAGATTAATTAGGTAATAAAATGTTATTCTAATCAGAACCAAATCATATCATTTTTTATATTCTAACCAGCCCTATGAGCTGACCATTCACAACAAGTATCGTATCCTTCAAAATCTTTGTATTACTTGGACTTGGGTTGAAAGTATTAATCTGAGGAATGTATTTACCTTGATGATCACAAAGTTTAATATCTGGTTCTTTTTTTTGTTTGTTTGGCCATTTTAAGTACATTTTGGATTAATGTGTGAGTCGGGACAGAGTTTCAGACCGCAGAGTTGTTATTGCTACTGTTATAGTAGTGACAGTGTTCCTAGTTAGCTGTGATCTTTACGACTACAGAGGAAGCTTCAGCCTCTCCTCCCCTCCTGAATTTTCACTTTCTTCTTCCTCTCCCATCATCTCCTGACCAGGACGCACAGATAAAGAACTTCCTCTCTGATAAAACTTGTTAAGAGGAACAGTGCATCATAAAAAGACTCTGTTTCTTTTACCCTGAGTCGAACATTATTGCATCGTACACAGGTACGCTCAACATGCTCAAATATAATTACAGACCCTCTGGCACCTGTCCCTGAAGTTTGTCTGCTTGTTTTTAAACTGCTTGTTTCTTAATTGAAATCTTTTAGGAAATTATCAAGACGCACTATCTTTGCAAATACGAGTTCATCTACAAAACAAATGTTCTTACTTGTTTTTTCTGCCTCGCTTGGCATTGTATTTTGATGAATATAAACGAATATCTTTGTGTGTCAGACTGATGGTCGGATGATGGTGGCACATAATTTTACTGGAAAAAAATCGACTCATGAAGACGGCTCTGCAGATTAATAGATGAAAACATGATGGTGTGATATAATAGAGGATTTTATCCATATCATCCACCTCATGTTCACATATTGGACCTTTCATTGACCTGGTGTGCCATTTATGAAAGCATATGCATTTGTTGATTTAAGTTTTCTATTCATTTGTCTTTTTAAAAGGAAATCTTGTGGTTCTTTTTTGAGATCTGAAAGGAGTGTTGGTGATAGATCAAGTAACAGAGATGTTATGTGACTATAATATGATTTTTTGGGGTGTAGTCCTGTAGTGTGTGGGGGTGTGTGTGGGTGTGTGTTTATTGTGATCTGATGGGTTAGTTCGTTGTCCATCGTTGGAGTGATAGTGGGTCTGTTGTCATGCCATAAGGTCGTCAGTGTTAATGAGGGCCGCAGCCAGCCAGAGCTTAATTACTCTTAAGACCCTTTATCTCGAAATTGCCCAATACAGGCCCCAATAGATGCATATACACATGAACAGCAGTGAACACCCAATACACACACAAACAGTATGGACCATCAGGACACATCACACAGCACAAATGAGTCGGGCGTTTGGTTTTCTTCTTCTCCTGCACTCTCACGATGGTTGATTAACTTCGTCTTTATTCTGGAGGCCCCCGCCCCCTCCGCGTCGGCAACAAGACGGCTGACTGTCGGGGAGTGACGGAGGGCTCAGGGGTCAAGGGGCGAACTCAACAGGGAGTAGCCTCTAACCCCCCAGGATGTCACCCCAATAGGTCTTCGGGGGCCAAAAGTCACTTGGTTTGTTAAATCCTAACCCAGACACAGCGGCTTCTCTGGACACACAAACCCAGTGTCCATGCTGTGGTTTGGACTTTTAAAGTGCAGTATGGATCTTTGTGGCCCTTGACCATACACATCAGCAGATACAAACACACAAAGGACACAGAGAAAAGCATCATGTTTTTACTTGATTTGAGCTTTTCCTCACCTGAATGTGAAATTTAAAAAGTTTTTTTTTTCAAACTCTACATGTTTTTATGTTAAAATAACTAATACAGACAACAGGCTTTACATTTAGTCTAGTATTGAGTGTGCCACTGTCAAAATACAGCCATTAAAAATGCTTGTTTTGCTACTTAGAAGCTCGGACTGGTATTATACATGTACTACATGACCCTACAGAGAAATGAATGGGTTTTTTTTTGTATCTTTCATATGATCCACACTGTAAAATCTCCTCTGTGGGCATCAGGTCAAAGCACCCACAGGAACACCACCATCTACAAAGCTTTGCAGCTGCTCCACCCTTCTCTACCTGTTAAACCTCTCTCTCCATTCTTGTATTACTGCACTCACATTTCCACTGTTGCTACAACAGGTCAGTTCACCTCTCAGATTTCAGAACAAGACGGCTCCTTGGGTGAGACTTGGTTTGACAGTGAATCAAGCGAAAGGAACGGGAAACATTTTTCTGTAGGATTGTTCTGTCTTTAGCCAGTGAATTCAGACTGTGTCTAACTTTGACAGAATGCAGTTGTCCTTTTACACTGTAGCCCAATTTGCGGCTGTAGGCTGTATCCATGAGACACTTTGACACAAAACATGGAAGAATAAGGTTCAGGATGAAATACATCACCCTTGAATGTTGATGTGATACTTGATGAAAACTGCAGATGGGGCTAAAGAGCAAACAGTTCACTTATGTCCTAGAACAAGAACTTGTATCTGATTTTAGGAAGTCGTGGTGGCACAAAGATGTCAAACCAAATGGTCAACAAATTATCAATCAACAGTTCCCCTTTGTTTCATTTTATGTACACACTCTAGTTTTAACAAAATCACACAGTGGATTAAACATGATGTACTTTTTGACCTTTTTGTGGCAGGTGCATGGACCATACCATTATCCAGCGATCAGATGGTTTTATTTTATAGACAACAAACGACAGAGATAAGATAGTGGGTGTCTGTTGTTCCAGTAAAGGAGTCAGGATTTGTATGCATCCTCAGAGGAGAGCAGTTCAATTCAGGGGAAGATTGTAAAGCTTAACTTGTAATTATAACTGATCAGTAAGTGCAGTGAGTCCATTCCTCAGGAGGATTTTACAGATTCACCCAAATCCTAATTTAACGAAGTTAAGGGGGACAACAACTGGATTTTAGCATCTCCCACACTACGAATTTGAATGTCATAATGCCCCTGCTCTACAGCAATAATCACATGCTATGTTAGATTGTCAACACTATCAGTTTTCTTACATAAGACTTGTTTATTTACTGTTCACTATTCGTGTTAATACATAAAAACATTGATCTTTTCCACATTTCTATATGAAGCTGGCTCACGGCACTGTTCATCTGGAACAAGTTTATCGTTGCCTCATCATTAGGAAGACAAAGTGTTATGAATTCTGGCTCAATACTATGTGCCATAATAACCTTCTTTGACTAAAACACAGTTCAAAGCAAAGTTAATTTTGAGTCATGTGAGAAATCTTCTCATTGAAGGACCTGGACTTCGTCTTCATGGATACTGTCCAGCTTGTTTGATGATCACTCTCTGCTTTCTGAGCTTTCTGATGAATGGTTTTGACTTTGCTTCATAGATTTCTTTTTCTGAAAGAGAGCAGACAGGATTAGAAAAGCTGACATTTGTCTGTGTGTGTGTGTGTGTGTGTGTGTGTGTGTGTGTCTGAGTAGAGGAAGACTCTGTACCTGGATGCTCCTCTTTCAGTTGGATGCAGACTGAAGCCACGCTGAAGAGCGAGAAGATGACGAAGGCAATGACGATGAAGGTCAGCTCAAAGCCAGTGAATGGCAGGTCCATCTACACAACTATCCAGCAGATAGCACGTCATTACATTATGTATCGTCTGCACAATGAAGGGTGACTTCAGTACATTCTCAGCCCCTATTTACATGTTTTTGTGTCTAAGTTAATGCGGGCAATGCATTTTGAATTTAGTCGAGTACAGAGTGAGAACGCTGCAGCTGAAAGCCACAAAACCAGCTACAGCATAAGTCTTGAAGGCACTTTCCCTTGTCAAAATACAGTGCTTGTTTTTGCCACGAACTGGCTCAGATTGTTATTTTACCTGACAACATTATGAACATTCTGTGTACCTTTTGCTTGATCCAGACTGTGAAATCTCATCTGTTGTCATAAGATCACAGCACCCTCAGGAACGCCACCAGTCCCCAGAGCTTTGCAGCCTTGCAGCACCTTGTTCATCCTCTTCTTCACCCTAACGTCTTTCTCCTTGTCACCTCTTCAATTCGTAGTCTTATCCGTATACTACAGCTCAAATAAAGACCGGCGACCCTCAAAGTCCTCATCCCCTTTGTTAAAATGAGCTAAATATTTAGCCATGAAGTTAAAAGCAAGCTACACTTTCTGTTCTCTAACAACACACCGCAAACTCTTCCCATTGAGTGCATTACTAGGCTCACATTTCAACTGTTATCTTCCTAAAAGTCTCCTCTCCTGAGATTTCAGAATGAGACTGAGACTCCTCTTTGAGCAAAGTGGTTAGACACACTGTGGATCAAGTGAACTAGAAAACATTACATTTGTCTGTAGGTTCTTCTTGTTAGACACCTATTAGGGCAATCTGAGTCAATCGCCGTCAAAAACAAACACTTCTAATGGACATATTTTGGACAGTGCACAATTGCCTTGAAGGATTACATTTCAACCTATTTTTCCTGCTGCTGGCTGCAGCACTCTCACGCAATACAGGATTAAATTCAAAACTTGTTGTCCCCATTAGTCCTGTCGATGCAAAATATAGGAAAACAGGGTGCAGTTTCCACACCATTATCTATGTATAATTTACACTATTTTACAGTAGTGCTGCCATTTTTATAAAGCAAAAAGAGTCTGAATTTCCATTTTTGGTGAACCATGATCACAGATAGAATTCCAGTGCTAAACTGACGGTACTTAATCTTTACATGATTTAAATACATTATAGTGGTAGTATTGATAATACTACAGCACCAGGGATATTAATACATTTTAATGATTTAAATGGCTCATTGAATAAGCTGGACTACACTCTCCGAGAAATACTTAGATTTTCCGGACATGTTGGTAATTCACAGAAAACTGAGCAGGTTCTTGCTGTTCTGTTTTTTTCCCACCTCCTGCTACCAAACCATTTTCATGCTTATACACGTTGACAAACAACAGACAGCCTGAGAAATGAAACTGAATTCACCGTCCTTGTTACATTGTCCGTTCACTATTTGACCCACTGATCAAATCTGAGATGTGGGTTACAAATCAGATATTTATAATCAGGCTACGTGTGCGTGTGTGAATTAAATTAGACTTGACTTGTCTGAAATTCATAGTGAGAAGACTTTATTGCTGTCTTAAATACAATTTGTATTTATTTGTCTGGACAGTTTTGAATTCCATACATTAAGAGAAGTATTTGAGGCAATAGCCTGGTGCCTCCACTAGGGGGCCTTATATACTTTGTCAAGTTTTTGTAACTATCAGTCATTGACTTATAATAACTCGTTCGCCTCCGTCAACCTACAGTGCTCTTTGTAGTACAGAGTTGTATCTGTTTACTGAAGCAAAAGTCCAAATGACCTGGTCAAAAACGTTTGAATAAGCTATCAGGTCACTTTGAATTTGCACTGTAGCGCAAGTGTTAGAGTCTGAATGACAAGGTGAAATTGAAGGTTTGGCTTGAGTAAATAAAATTTAAACAAAAACAAAAAGGTAACCATCGAAACACTAGACTTTACTTCACCCAAAGTGCCTATGCTGTCAAACAGCCACAGTGTTAACTTTAAAGAACATTTCTCATGAACACATCCTATTTATATGTGCATGAAGATGTGCTGAACCGCAGTAAGAACAGATCAGGTGGTAAATCTATCATCCCTTTCTACTATCACTGAGAGGCGGAGGGAACCAGAATGACCAAACACAGATGGCCTGTGATTCACACTTTTTTCTCACAGCTGTAGCTCTGCTCATTCACACAAGCTCCACCCTTTGATTCCCGACAAGAATGATTCAGATGTCTCATTTCTGCAGAATCATTTCAGAGCTCACTCTTAATTCTAATTCTAACTCTAAACACACCTTTTGTCTCTAACCTAGATTTGGAAAAGCCTGTTTAGAGCTGTAGATTTCCATTAGAGATGATCTTTGTTTGATACGTACATACATGTCTTGTTTGAACAGCGCAGTGAGGTATGGCAAAGAAAAGTAGGGAGTGAAAAGAAGCCGGCTTTGAAACTTACCAGTGGAAGAATCCCAGCATGTATTTTACGAATCTGAAGATCAAAATAAAGGAGACTTTTCTGGCGTTTCATATGTGCACACTCAAAGAGGAAAGAAAGTAGGCGTCTGATACTGTCTTGGAACAGGTGACGCAGGCGTTTGTTTATTGATTTTATTTTACAGTGTACCATCCAAGCCACTCCTTTGTGCCTCATCCTGGAAGCAAATAACAGTGGATCCTATAACAAAGTACACACACACAGTCCGAGGTCACCATTTAGACTTTGTTCTTGTAACCGATAACACGCGTTAACACTTGGCTGATATGTCGTCAGTAGGCACCGAACAGGAAGAAAAGAGGTCGCTGTTTTCCCTTCTGACGGTCATGGTGAGCTTTATCTGGAATCAGACCGTCAGCTCTTCACTCTGTGGTTGTGTCTTTGACTCTGAGGGGAGAGAAATGACAATGATCACTTCCTTTTTCAACTTCACCTTTTTCAACAGCTGTCAAACCTATAGAAATTACATATGTTGTAGGCACAGTTTATGTACAGCAAACAGCATGAAAAGAAACAAAACAGCAATATTAAACACAAAGTAAGAAGTCAAAAAAATATCTGGGATAGTAAGTAAAGAAGAGCAAAATTACAAACAAAGAAAGTTTCATTTAGTTTCATTTAGTTCTATAGTAAATAGCAATGATCAGTAAAGTTGTGACATTATTATATTTAAGGTTGGATTTATTTAACACTTGTATTAGACTGCTAGATTTACCCAAATAAACTGAAAACTACAGTCAGCGATATTTCCGTTTTTATCCACCCCAATTCTGAGGCTGTGTGAAAATGTCAGTAATCATGACACAGACACTGATATTATAATTGCAAAGTGCACCGTTTAAAAGTTAAAAAACACATTTCATACTAACAGTTTTGTTTTCCGTGTGGGGTCAATAACAAGTTGTCTGTGGTGTGTGACTAAACGGGCAAAGTCAGACAGGTGTGTGTGTGTGTGTGTGTGTGTGTGTGTGTGTCTTTGTAAACGTACCTGTCAAGTGTGCACATTCCTCATTGAGCATCCCAGTAAGTGTGAAGAGGACAAAAACCAGGAGAGAGAACATGATCATCGACGCCTCCAGCTCGGTAAATGGAGATGCCATCAATACACGTCGCCACATCTGTGTGTCACAAGTGAACGTCTCAATCACCTGTTGCCCCACATCGGCGATATCCCCCGTCCCATCACACACAGCGAATCAAAATTAGGGTTGAAAACATACCCAGAGTGTCTCACTGGAGCATTTAGATGTTGACCATCACACAGCAGCTTCATAACACACACACACACACACACACACACACACACCCTCTCTCTCTTTTTGTCACATGCTTGCACGAGCTGTGAAGAGCTAACTAACACATCCCCTCTCAAGTTCAAGTGAGATCATATTAACCCAAATTATTAATGCGACCTGTGTGTGTGTGTGTGTGTGTGTGTGCATGTGTGTGTGTTTACCAGTAGAAACTCCCCATGAAAAATGTATAATGTCTTTATTTTTTATCATTTAAGATTGCTCTCAGGTGGAGTGTGTGCACTAGATTTGTCTAGACACTCATAATCAGATGCATCTCTGCCTTTCTGTGAATAAAGTGGTTTTCTGTTTCTCTTGATGTGGTGGCTGTTCTGTTGCAACGGAACAATCCATTTGTCTCCTGAAACTCATCACGGGTGCCTATATCTGCACATGAACACTGCTTCTGTAGATGCACATTAAAAAGAAGTGTAGCAGAAGCAAAAGAAGTGTCGATGGAATAGCACTTCATTTTTTATTTTTTTTTAAAATTAGAGACCACAAAGCACGAGTGCCCTGACTTCCCCATTTTAGTGTGGCGATATACTGTAGTGGTGCAATGATGTCTGTGCACTGTGCGTGCATGTATTTATGTGAAAGGGGGTATACGTATCTTTATTTACTCACTCGGCTGGGATATATTAAGGACATGCAAAGAAAAGAATTAAATACAGGAACTAAATAACCAAGTAGGGCAACTCCAAATTTGTGAAACTAACATCTCTCACAAACTGGGGCTATATTAACAAATTAACAAATTATTTATCAAGAAAAGAATACTTAAATTAAACTAACAGTAGCGTATGCGAAATCAGTAGGCTCAGTGGCAAAAATGAGTGTGTGAGTGGAGAAGTGTGGTGTTGTAATAAGATGCAGCAACACAGTCAAACCATCAAGCCCAAAACCCAGTTAGTCGTCTCAGGGAGGAGTGAGAACATTGACCTCCCGGAGGGTTTTTGAAGGCGCATGGCAGACAAGCCTCAGGTGTGTCCAATTTGTTGACGACTGACGCCATCCAACCAGGAACCGGAAGACAGGGCAGAGTGGGCCGTCACACAACACAGGTGAAACAAATCAGGAACTGGCGGCGAGACACGGGGGGAGAACTACTAAATAAAACAGGCAACACGAAGCCACCACAAAGTGCTGCTACTTTTAACGAGCTGTTGAATGTCCTCAACTCATGAACTACCAAAGAATCAGAAGATAAAGGTCTAAACATGTCATCATCTTAAGGTTTAGGGCTTATTGATAGATAGCATATTTGCAAATAACTATGACTAAGGTGTATTCAATCCCGCCCCAATCTGGTGCAACAAAGCTAACAGAAGGGTTAGGAGGGAAACGCAGTTGGTATACACCTGTGAGCGAAGTGAAATCACCTGTGCAGGTTTGTGTGCAAAGCCTGTATTTTAAATAATCTGTTCTTAGGGCTGTGTTCTTGCACGACCATGTTTCGCCACTGTAACAACATTTTTATACGTCCACGCGGGCTCTAAACGATCGTCTCATAATCTGCATTTCCTGTAAATCGTTTGCTTCCACACCTCACTTAAAGTCACCTATTTTAGTCTCCCAGTTATATCAATCATAATCCTCATGGCCTCGCACAATTTGAAACAGGATTACACCCTCACTCACCCAAACACGCATGTGACCCATCAGTTTTGCCATCATTTGTGCAGATTTGTCACTTCATGGCCAGTCAGGTCACTAATGTGCCTTCATTTCTTTAACACGGGAGAAGAAATGAAGTGGCTTAACAACTATCAACACATTGTTTCTCACCAGGGAGTACCTGAACAATGAGGCTGTGTGTGTGTGTGTGTGTGCGTGTGTTACTGCTGTCCATGTGCAAGAGTTGAATAAGCTTATTAGCTGCACCACTGGTCAGAGGAGGAGATTGAGGTTAGTCTAAGCCCTAATCCTCATGGACCGTATGCTTATTACCTAGCAAGCACGACAAAATCCTGGCTCCACCCCTCTGAGAAAGACACACACACACACACACACACACACACACACACACACACACACACATTTTCCCTGCCTCCTTGTTTACTGCTCAGCTCCATCTCAACTCTTCCTCTCTCTCCGTCTCTCTCCGTCTTTCTCTCTCAGCAGGAGGGTGGTGCGTGGTGGCGGTGGTGGAGAAGGAGGAGTTGGTGCACACTGTTGAGTAGTTTCTCAGTCGTCATGACAACCTCACACCCCACCATCTCCAGAGCTATCTTCCTGTTGCCACGGTGACCTGATCCCGTTCCACTGCCGTACCACTTGATGATCTGGATTGGGCTGATAAAGGAGAGAAATCCCACAGCAGCGCCTCCTTTCCCCCGAAAAGCAGCTCGTGGATGGGACAGCAGATCTCACGTAGGGACGCGGATCGGAGGACAGGAAGGCGCAGCGTGCTGGGAATGCTGTTGGAGTAACACCGGAGCGTTGCATGGGAACAGCAGCATGCCAATACAACAGATAACTGTGGTTCCAGCCAGGGATACAGCCAGCAACGGCAAGAGTGTTCCTCGCTCCAAAGACAAGACTGAGGTGAGTTTCTGAGCCTTTAAGTATGTGCTCAAGCCTCTGGTGCGCCAGTGAAAGATCTGCAGGTTTATGTTTTTTTGTCTTTTTTCACAGTTAAAGCTTAAAACTAAAGTTTGTTCATTTACAGAAATTCAAGATTTAAGATGTTCATTGTGCTGTTTGAAGGTAGACGTCATTTGATTGGTCCTTGAGCGTTGATCTTGAAGGCTCTGCAGGAGGTTCCGCGCGCGTGCGTGTGTGTGTGTGCGTGCGTGTGTCTCAGCCTCCAGTATCAGCTGACAGTCTTTTCAACTCACACACACACACACACACACAGTATGGATGCACTCAGCCTTTTATCACTGTTCCCTCACTTGGGATTCAATGCTTTCAACTGCACCTTCCATAGAGTCTGACATCACATCAGAAAATGTCACATCAGAAAATATCACATCTCAGAACTTCGTAGAACGTTACATGACCCCATGTTATGTCACAGGCATAACACTGTAAAGTATTCTAGTACTATAACTATGATAGCTGGGAGGATTTGATGTGGATCCAGGTCCACACATGAATATAGTTCTTATAAAAGCTATATCTAGTTTATAGACTTAAAGACGTGGACAAGAGTACAACGCCTTTATTTGATTTCATGCACTGTGCATAGGCAATTAGCGGCTTCGCTAATCTACTTGTTAATACGAAAACAGGAAATACCAGAGAAATAAATAGACTGACATGTTTTCATGAAGTCTTTCACTTCCTTATATTTGGCACAATAGTCTTGTGCCATTTTTTCATTGCCCTACAGTAGTCACAGGACCTCCATCTTAAAGTCTTTAATGAATGACACGTTGCCTGCGACCTCTCTCTTGGTGGCTGTATGCTAAGCTTATCTAACCGCACAAAGAGAAACTTTGTGCTTTGACAGTTTCAGAAGTAATACGTTTTAAATCAGGAACAACAACTGCCCAAAAGTGACACAAATTCATCAGGATGTTGTGTGCAATCTTTGTGAAAATAGCTGGTGTCATGCCTCTCTGAGAGCACAGGTCTATTAGCTTTGATATCCACACAGTAATGGGCATGGGCGAAGAGGGACCAACCCAACGTTTAGAGAATTACTACTTAAGTCCACTACTAAGTAATAAGTCCATATGTACATTGATGGCCAATCAGCATCAATGTACAAGTATGCAACATTTTTAGGCAGACCCAAAGTCTGAACCACAGGCTACATGTTGATTATATGCCTGTATTTGACAGTTGAAAGTGAAAATACTTAAGCAAGTGAACTATAACACACAACAAAGGATCCCAGCACGAACCTAAACACAGGATGTGGTGGCTGCATGGTATGCATTTAAACCATTAGCATGCAAACCTCTTGTTAAGTAGGGATGGTTTTGATTACACTACAGACTACAATTATCTACTGATAATAACCCGTGTAGACAAAAATATATGTTTATCCTGTCGAATTGTTGGGTGAGGACACAACAACGCACAGCTGTAGATTCAGACAACACGTATGTACAATACATGACTGCTGACGGTACTGTCCTAATGTGCTCTATCTACACTCTTTGCAGTGTTCATTGTGTTTGTGGTGGTAGTGACTGTAGACGATCTAGCATAAATATCATAAACAGAAACACTGAAGGAAATTTCTAATCCAATTCCTGGTATTACTTA
Organism: Nibea albiflora; assembly: GCA_014281875.1. NCBI lineage: Eukaryota > Metazoa > Chordata > Actinopteri > Sciaenidae > Nibea > Nibea albiflora. The sequence continues at coordinate 9,435,529 of CM024789.1, read as the reverse complement.
CATTTTTAAGATCACCTTCTTATTTTTATGTATAAAAGTCTCCAATCATATCCATGATATCTAAAAATCACATAGCAGAATTTTAAAATTTGATGAATCCTCCAAATATCTGTAAGTCCTGTCTTCCATCTAAACCGAAAGTGTGTCTTTTTCAAGTATCACTGTTGCATATATTAGTTACATTACTTATGATCTACTTCGCTAACAGCCAAACCTCAGGCAAGGTCAACAACACAAGACATAGCAGCCAGCTAATATTACTTACTAGTCCAAAAGCAAGACGCCCAGCTCGGCATCTGTTTTTCAGCCTTTTTAATTCACCAAGCTCTCGTCAGCGACTGAAAGTCTTTGCGCTTTCCCGGCTCCTGTTCTGCTCCTCATCATTATTTCTAGAACCACAGGCCTGAAAATCTCCACTTCCACACCTGTGGTACAAATACTAATACTCCCCCCAGTACTTTCAAAGTCCACAGCCTGACTAATAAATTCAAACTGAGCTAACATTAGCTAACAGCAGCTACAGTTCACAGCGGTTTACTTGAACGTAAAGCTTTACGAACTTCTGACAGCAGAGTGTGAGAAGATCTTATTGGAAGTGATTGATCTTAGATGTCTTAGACACTGTGTTCTGTCACAGTTTAGACCAATACATATTTTTAACACAAGGCATTTATTTGTCCCAGGACCAGTCAGGTTTGATCAGTGAAGAATCGTAATCTGATGACAGTTACTGTTTTTTTTTTGTTGCCACGGAGACACTACAACAACACACAGCCCTGATAAAAACACATTAGCTGAACTTCTGAGTAATTCATTAATTTTTTAAACTATGAATTTTATTCTTATTTTGCTGAATTACTACTGCATAGATTTCATGTTACAAACAAATACTTAAGATATGAAACCAGGTGTTGAGTTCCTTTAAAGCTGTCGTGACCAGATATAAAAGGAGCAGCTACAGCTTCACGGTTGGTTGTGTAAATGTTGCTGTAGGTGTTTTTTGATCCAGAGCCAGAGTACAGAACCAAAATATAGCCCTCAGTCCCCGTTGCATCGCTTAATCCTGCAGAAACATGCACATGTCCACACATAAACTCACCAAAGTCTCTGCTGTGCATCAGAGCGAGAAAGACTGTCACTTACCAGGCGTCCAGGTAAGTGACAGTAGGATGTGATCCCTGATGTAGCTTTCTTAATACTGACCCGTAGGTTGAACTCTATACGAGGCTCCTGCAGTTGAACTTGAACTGGTGAATCTCTCCTTGGAATGTTCTTGAAGGTTGGCAGTGATTTGTTGTTATTTAAACCTGTCAGTTTTTTTCTTTTTCTTCTGGATACTCTGGGTGTTATGTTATAGATTTTCTGCTTGTGGTGGTGAGTGAAACCTTTAGATATGTGAAAAGCTATGTCGAGACTAAGATGCAGCCAGTGCACAACTGTAGGTGCAGTCTTGATTTCCTGTTAAGAAAACAAAACCTGACACCGCCGTGATGATATTGAGTATTTGTCTTTTTCCATTTTGTTGTGGTGTGAGCCAAAGAGTTGGAAAATCTAGAGTGCAATGATGGTATAGACGCAACTACAGACTGAAACACATCTGGGTTTAATATGGTATTTGCAACTGTGATGCATTCTCAGTCTGTTGTCCTAATTCTGCTTTGCTATAAAACATTGAACTTAAGTTTTCCCCCCGTTCTTCTGTCAGTTTACAGATGTTGTCATGATCTATCGCAGTGAGAGATATTTATGATTGATTTGATGTTTACTTGCCTGCAATGGTTAAGCCTGGTACTGATGTGGCCACACAGCTAGCTTGAACTATTTTATATGTTCACATAACACTAAACAGATTCTCTGAGAAAAATAACTTTACATTTCCTGAATATGATTTCATTACAGGACTGCAACCACTATTTTGTTATTTAATTGCTAGTGGACCTAAATAATCCTAACATTATTCAAAACAACATTTGCACGTCACATGGCTAGTTCATGATAAAATAAAAGACATTTATCTGTAATATCTGATATTGAAATGATAAAGTTGCGCAAACATCTATATATCTTCTCAGAAATTCATTTGCCAACGAGTGGAAAATCAGCCTAAATTAAAATGCCTTTGATTATGAGGTCCAATTTGAATCAATCTTATTTATTCCACATTTTGAAAGTCAACATTGTGTGTCCATCTCCTCTAACAAGTGTGTTTGCTTTGACCGTGACTACTGATTTAAACCTGGATATCAGCAAATCCCTTGATCAGCTTAGATGATGCAGTTCTACTTGTCAGTGTCTCTCATTTATTTTACTGATTTGCACAGTGTACCCACAACTGTGTCTGTGTGTGGGCTGGTGCAGAGCTCTGTATTTATTTATTTTTTATATGTCAAGTATAAAAAAAATATAACAAAGCCACCCACACGAAACATTACAAACAACAACTTTGAACTAAATATTTTTGTAAAAAATGTTGTATTTTATTTAGATGGCAACATTTTGAAAAAGATGTATTGTTAAGGATTTTTCATCTTTCCAAAGGACTGAAGATGCCGAGCCTTTGTGTTAGCACCTAGACCATGAGAGCTGTGTTATTGTTAAGACTGATTGAATATGAAAGAGTGAATATCTGCATGAATATCTATCTAATGAATATCCAGTGAAAGCCTTATATATCTTAATTCCTCTGTGCCACAGCCACCTTCACTACAATAAACATGGCCACTGTTGTTTAGTTTGAGTCCCTCAAATGTCGTTCTGCTGCCACAAATACATATATTAAATTAATTTATATTTTTGCTTAAACTGATTCACAGCGTTAAACCACAGCTATAACTACCAATAGTTCCCTCACAGGATGCTGATGGGTACAAACCAATGTGGTTTGTCTTAGTCAGTTTATTGGAAATAAAAACGTACATTCATCTTTACACCTTTCACTCTATTGTATTCTTCACTTGATTTTCCAGTGCCCACCTACTCCAACAACCAACAGTTAGCAGGTTGACCTATTTATTCCCATGGTATGATTAATGTTGGGCCAGCGTGTGTGTGTGTGTGTGTGTGTGTGTGTGTGTGATGGAAACTAATTTTCACACGTAGCTCATTCCTACATACCTCAGCATACATTCACAGTTGAAGTTGGAGGTGTGTTTCCACTGTCTGGAAAAAGGCGCATGTAGTCTCATAATACACCTGGTAACATCAACAGTGTGGCTGGAGATGAAAGTGGTTATGTAGGAAAATTTGATTTGCAAAAAGGACACGGAGGAGAACTCTTGTTGCAATTTCTGATAGATCTGGTAGTTTTTAACTATAGCTTTCACAACCCACAACAAACGAAGTGTGAAGGCAGCAACTGCCAAAAGATTTTTGAAGTTTTAGGGCCAAAAAACTTATTAGAAGTGCCGTTACTCTGCCTGCATCTATTCACTTCCATTTTAGAGTAAGTAAGAGTAATTAACTTAAGAACAGACACAGCTGAACGAGCTGACAGTTATGTCAATTTTTTAAATGATTTTTGCATCTGCAATGTGGTGAACTGCTTTGGCTTGTTTGGTAGGTTTTCACTCTACACAAACATAACTTGTAAACACGCGATTCAAATATAAGAGAGCGTTAAAACTCTGCAACTCCTCAGCAGCACTGACCGCTGGCTCCTGGAATTATGTGTAGGGTACTGCAGGTAGTTAACGAGGCCACAGATGTCTGAGGTCGAGCAGATGAGTTCAAGCAGTCAACGCTCTGGGAAGGTCTAGAAAAAAGTGCTATTAGTTTGCTTTAAATAGAGGCACATTGCAGAGCGGTGTCTTGTACACTTAGCAGGACGACCATTTAATTGGATTGTCTGGCATTAGCTTGGGTCACTATGAAGTAACAAGGACATGTGTCCACGCATGACTCCTGATGCTGGATTTTAAACAATCGAATAGACAGAATCTATGATATGCAACACATAGGTGATCTGTTTAATTTCAGTGTTTATTTATTTATTTTTTGCTCATTTAAAGCATCTAGCTTGGCCAATTTATCTAAGTTACTTAAACAACACAAGATTTTTCTCATATTTCTCTATGTTCAGGCTTATGTAACAGTTTTTGTAGCTTTTGTAACTTATAACTGAAAATCTGTTTTCAGCCTTCATAGTGTTTGTAATGTAGAAACTATAAAACAAAATTAAACTGACGGTAGTTTGGAGCTGAAACTATCAGCCTATTAACAATTAGTTGATAGACAGAAAAACAAAATATCCAAGAATGCTGATAACTCACGAACCGCTACAATATTTGTAAAAGCTGCTCAAATGTGAAGATATATAATATCTTACAAAACAGGGCAGCTGAAGAAGCTTGGGATTCATAGAACATATATATAAATCAATATAATAATTAAATATTAATGCATTTCCTGGTAGATTGTTTTATGATATAAATAATTCTTAGCTGCAGCTCTGCAGCAGATCACATCACAAATGTTAAGCTGAGATGTTTAATGTCGTGTATAAATAAATACTGGTTTCGACACCTCTACCTTCTCAGACGCCATTAAAGCATCACATACTTGTCTGTGCTCTCTAATGATTTTCTGCCTCTCCCCCTCTCAGCAGGGGAGGAAGGCCCCCGGGCGCTCGGGGAGCCGATCCAGCAACATCTCTAAGGTAACCGCTCAATATCAGAGAGCTTACAGGGCCGATATCAAGGTCACAGTTCAGAGGGCGGCAGCCTCTATCCGAGCAGAATGTGATGTGCAAGAATGTGCTAATGCCAGAAGTGTTACTGACAGATCAATACACGGTTGCTCTAAGTACACACTGTTGTACAACATAAAATGATGCTTTCATCTCCTCTAATTAATATTTTGTCATATTAATTAGGAATCAAATGACTATGTGTGATGTGGAAGGGCTGCTTGTAGTGATATAACCACAGATGATCTTTACTTGTAGCTCAACAGGTCAACAGTCACCACCACATTTTTAAAAAATGAACTAGCTAATGTAAAAATACTCTCTCAAATACCCCCTGGTTCTTCCTCAGGGGGTTGGTGGAGGTCAAACCGGAAATACAGAAACATTCAAAGTTACTTCGAGTTAATTAAGTTCCTCTGTGGCTGCTGGATGTGTATGTGGGCAATTTTCACAACCATGTTCGCAATAACGTCACAAGGCCTTAAAATGTCAGGGTTGTCTGTCTGTCAGCTTATTTTAGGTTCAAGTACATTTATCCTGCTCTATTTGTGAATTGATTGAATATTCATCATTATTTTGATTATGTGGTCACTAGAAGGGGCGTGAAAGCAGACTGCTGTACTTGCATGGAAGCTAATTTGAGTCTGTTTGTTGTTTCAGGCGAGCAACTCCACAACAGGACTAACCACAGCAAGAACGTCCATCACCCCGTCTTCTCAGGACATATGCAGGTTGGTCTCTTAAAGTCAGACCCAGAGTTACAGTAACATGAGCAGAAAGTGGCCGACGTCCCTTAAATATCTCTCCTAAAGCGAGCAGCCACAGTTCTCTCGATGATATTAACCGGCACAGTTTAAAGCTTCTTCTCCACTGAGTGGGAGTCTCAATTAGTATGGTCTGCTGCACCCCGAAGGCATTAACAAAATTAAAATGGATGGTGAAATCCAATGGTGCTCCCATAGCGCAATCAATGAGAGGAAGATGGCTGATTGCAGAAATGGGATCCTTCAGCTTATTATATCCACTGGTCGTCACGCAGACTTGCTCAGTGCAGCGTTGCTGAAGCTGAGAGGATGCTCTGTTTGCTAGCAGGGCGGACACTGGTGATGTACGGCATAGCGTGCTCAAATCACTCCATGTTCCCCTTCTGATGATCAGCCTAAACCTTCATTTTTGTTGCTTCATCATCCATTTCTTGTGGAAGTCTATCACCCTACAGATCTTTACCGAATGACACATCTGTCCCACCAACATAGTTTTCAGACAACACGGAAGCTGGTGGGAATTACTAAGAGCAGTTACCCTTTACCCTAAGTTTCACAGATACCCTAAGTTTCACAGTTACCCTAAGTTTCACTTAGTCGACCTATTTCTAGAAACAATGTTACTGAGAAAAATGAAGACAAATGTCACAGATAAAATCTGGTTCACCTCAACACCAAGATTTCATTTGTTTAGTTAATGTTATCACGTTTGTGTCTTTTCCATCTTTCATTTTATTTTTACACATCTCCATCTGTGTGTGTGTGTGTTTCTGTGTGTGTGTGTGTGTCCAGTTCTAGCCAGCTGCCCCGTTTAGAGGAGGATGCTTCTGAATCTCACAAACACACCAAGCGCAGGCACACGTCTGTGATGACAGTCACCAGCACAGCTCTGAGCTCGTCGGCTCAGGTCCAGAAGAAGCAGGTGAAGCGGCGCCACCGCCGCAAGAGGAGCAGTTGCTCTGCCCTCACCTGCGTGGAAGCCATCGGCAAACAGGAGCAGAGCGACCGCAGCCTCAGCTCTGACCGGAGCGAGCGAGGGGAGAAGAGGGAGAGGCCCTCGAAGGACCGGAGAGATCTCCCGCCTCGCCTCCGCTGCACAGGGGCCCCACAGTTAGACTCTACATCTGAGGATGAGACGTGGCGCGAGGCCCGCAGCTGGAGCAAAGAGAAAGCCCGAAGGGTGCACCGCCGCAGAGGAATCAGCCAAGAGAGGGATAAAGGAAGGAAAGACAAAACAGAGGTCATGGAGCTGCAGTCTGTGGGCTCGGACGACGGGAAGGAGAACCAGCCTCTGGTGGAGGACGCCGGAGGCCTCAAGAAGCGGCGCAGCAGCAGGGCCTCGATGAAGAGAGACGGCCACGTTTCGCAGAGGGAAGGCTCGCAGAGCAGAGATAAAGAGAAGAGCTGCAAGTCACACAGCCAGGAAGGCAGCTCCTCGTTGATGGAGGACGGAGAGGAGCTCATCACCAAGAGATACCAGGAGAAGGGGTCAGGGGGTGGGAACATGTCAGTACCTACACCACAGACACACTGCAGAGTAAATGGAGGCACAGCACAGGCTTGCTCTGAGGACTCTGAGCAGGAGGTCTGCAGGTCAGTGTGTGTGAGTGTGTATGTTTATTAATCATCTATCAACATCAGGTTCAAGCTCAACTTTAACTTTAATGTCCATAAAGGGAAATCCTTATGGTCACAGACCATGTTCATACCTGTCCTGATGTGTGTGTGTGTGTGTGTGTGTTTAGGATCTGCCACTGTGAGGGGGATGACGAGTACCCATTGATAATGCCTTGTCGCTGCACGGGGAGCCTGAGCTTCGTCCACCAGGCCTGTCTCAACCAGTGGATCAAATCCTCGGACACTCGCTGCTGTGAACTCTGCAAGTACGACTTCATCATGGAGACGAAGCTCAAACCTTTACGCAAGGTACGCACGCGCTCTTCAATCTCATGCAAGGCTCTGACCTGTCGAGCTGTTGATAACGAACGCCGTTTCTCTCCCTTCGCCCTCAACCAATGACGCCTCTCGTCCCTTCTCCAACACCACCCCTGCGTCCTCCAGTGGGAGAAGTTAAACATGACGAAGAACGAGAAGAGGAAGATCTTCTGTTCAGTGTTATTTCACCTGATAGCAATAGTTTGTATGTTGTGGTCAGTCTACGTTCTGGTCAAGAGAACCATGGAAGAGATCAGAATTGGGAAGAACGGTAAGTGCTTTCCCCGCAGTACCCTCCGTCACATACCAGAGACATGCAGAGTAACACATTTGATCGAAATATTATGATCCAAATTGAAGGTACCATGAAGAGTTTTAGGTTTTTTTTAACGATGCTTTCACGTTCACAATTTCTCACCTAAATATATCAGCTACAGAGCAAGACAATCCCCATAAGCCCTCATGTTAAAATGTCTAACATCACAGCAGAAATAAACATGTTTACAGCCTGGCCTTGATTTCCCCAGTCATGACAACTGTACTAACTTTTTGTTCACATTATATTAATTAGCCTAAAGTTACGCAGAAATAACAGCGTGGACGCTTTGATTGACAGGTGTGTGCCGTCACAGATGGCTTGTTTGAACACCCAGGCCTCATTCAGCCCACCTCAGGTCCACTGATGACTGACATTTTTGCCAATTTTTAGATTAGCCGGGAGGCGGCAGAGGCAGGACTGCCAAGATGGTGGCGGCCAGAACCACAGATTAGCATTATTATCATATTTTTTCAAAACAGCTCTTCAAAACTGTGGATGACGTCGCCGATGCGTCACAGATAGGTGAAGACATTTACATATATTATCATCATCATCATATATAACTACAATCTTACGGCAAATCTTTGTCACATACCGTCCACACCTGTGCATCCTCAAACAAGCAAACAGAAACTCTACAGGGTACCTTCAACCTGCTGACCTTTACACCGTCTGACTCTGGTGATGTGATTTTGAAGTTTCCTGTGAAGTCGCTTGTTGTATTTGTTTTCCGTAAATTTAGTAAAACTAGTGAAAAGGACTTTTATCTCCCAGCTTATAAACGTACTGTGTCCCTCTGCACGTTAGCAGTCTAGCTCCGCAGTGAAGACATATCTTATAGCGCACGTTGTCAAATCAAGTTTTGATCCCTCAAAATGAAGCCTTACCTGTGTTTTTATGTTATGGTATAATCATATATGGCAGTAGGTTATATTATAATAACATTAATAACATGAGAACGGTGTCTTCTGATAAATTCACAGAACATCAAAGATTTGAGAAATTAAACATTTCCTACAAGACCGAGAGCTCCGGTAAATTGTTCAAAAATGAAATCCAGAAAAACGATACAAGCACAACTCTCACGAGAACAGCCACGTTGGCTTTCAGTGCTCACAATCTCATTGCCACAAGACGAAACCATCCATTTAACTGAAGGTTCAAGTCTCTACGAGCAGCTTCACGCACTTTACTGACGTAAATCGAAACCGGTGTCTAGCACCAATAGTTTCAGTCATTGCAGCTTAACGTGCAAAACCAACATCATTGTTGAAGAGAAAAAGACCCTGCAGAGCTTTCGTATGTTGTGTTTGTTGTTGGTGTGCTGTGCTGTGATCATAGCAGAAAACACTTAATATATATTAATAAACATTAATATATGTATTAATTGTATTTTATAAAGAATAGAATAGAGTATGTTTATTCAGAGATTATAGAAGTTACACTCACTCTTGATTGCAGAGAAATTCTGGAGAGTTTCTCTTATCAAGTACTATTCGCATGGTAAGCACAGCTCTGCACACAACAATCATCATGATCCATCACACATCATGCAGGTTGACTTACAGCCGCTCTGTGTCCTCAGCTGGAGTTCTGGAGTGGCCCTTCTGGACCAAGCTGATCGTGGTGGCCATAGGCTTCACGGGCGGCCTCATCTTCATGTACATCCAATGTAAAGTCTACCTGCAGCTGTGGCGCCGCCTCAAAGCCTTCAACCGCATCATCACGGTGCAGAACTGCCCCGAAAAAGCCCTGCACAACCCTCAGGCCCGGCAGAGCGGCCTGACCAACGGCAGGCACGAAACTGTGGCGGTCCCGGTCAGTCCGGCTCCGGTCTCGGCTCCAGAAGCACAGATGGACTCGGACACGTCAGTGGAGGCCGCGGTGGCACCGACACAAAACCCCGTCTGACTGATCCTCCTCCTCGCTCAGAGCGCTGAATCACACCTTTACTCATCCAACAACACAAGCTGGTGTGAGCACGGTGTGGTTCAGACTTATAGTGTTTTAGTGTTGTTCATCTCAGCTCCTGCGATTACTGATCTCGACAAACAATGGACGAACATATAAGACCTTCGGTGATCAAGAAAAACTGAAAAGCTGAAGGGCTGCAGTGAAGTTGAACGTGCAAAAGGAAGAACGTGGCAGGCCATGAAATGAAGAGGTGAGGAGATGGAAAACAAAGCCATCAGCAGGAAACGTTTAAGACTGTAGTCATGTGGTATATATTGAGTGTTTTATTCCTGTATGCACTTTCTCAAACTGCACTAACACAAATTAAAGGTGTGAACACCCTGTGGATGCTATTAAAGGTCTCAGTATGTTTCAAACGAACCATAAAACAAGACGTCTTCGTCCCCGAACACCTATTTTCATTTCCGTACACCCATCCGGTGGCAGCAGGTTTAGCAACAAATTCCAGCTCCTCCTGAGGGATGCTGAGGTGTTCCCAAGCTAGACAAGCTATGTAGTCCCCCCAGTGTTCCAGCCTCCTATGGAGGTGTTCCAAATGGCTACTCTCACCGTAAACCTGGTGTCGGGGCATTGTTTGGCTCACCTGGTAGAGGGTGCTCCCCATGTACAGAGGCTCAGGGATCAAATCCGACCTCTCTCAGCTGTTAATATCCACTGAATGTTTTAAAAAATGTATCTTAAATACAAGACGAGGTAGTCGTTGACATGGAAATCATGGCAGACGCTTTGGGTGTTCATGGTGTTGTGCACGTAAGACCAGATGGGGGGTAGTGTGAAGAAGTTCATATCCTGCCTGTTTTCACACCTCCACACACCTGAAGAGGGCGTATCTGAAAGGTGGTTCGACAATCTTTGTTTGAAGCATACTGAGGCCTTCACTCTCCTTCTGGACAATCAGGTCTTCAGACACCAAAGACTCAGACGTGATCAGAAAAGAAACAATGATTTGACCATGATCTTTAGCTCAGTCTGAAACTGAAACATTTATTTACCATCATAGGAAAGTTCTGAATATTTCTTAAAATAGTCTCACGTATCGCAGTCGTTTATGATGTTTCGCAGCTTCACGTGGTCCTGCTCTGCGAGGTCCCGTTATTTACACACTGATGTCAGTAGAGCTTTCATGGCTGTCATCCGGTCAAGTTTTTACATTGGACTCGACGCACTGTGTGAGTGACCGACCAGTCGATCTACAAACGGTGACTCTTGTTTACACTTGTCCACTTTTCTACAGGTTCTTTTTCAAAAACCAGTGTCACTGTCACATCACAAGTTTTATTTTCTCCGTGTCTTTTGCCCAGCACAACATGAGAGCACTCGACATCTTTGTCAGAACCATTTTTCTATGTCAATCATGTATCAAGTTTCAGGTTACATACGGTATTTGTTTGTGCAATAAACAATGAATGTAGAACCCCTCACTGGTGTGAAGTTACTGAGCGACTTTAAAGGAGACTGAAAAAATTTAGTTCATCTGCAAGAGTTTGGCACCACCTTCTGGACAGTCATGGAGTAGCAGCGTTTTTCCCCACACGAGCACACAAACACACTTTTTTTCTCTAAAAAGTCTTTTTCCACAGAGCCTCAGTGTTAGTCCGACATCAGCACCGCGTCATCCACCTGCTCATCATCCGAATCATCTTCATCATCCTCATTATCGACCTCCGCCTCATCTTTCTCCTTTTCTTCGTTCTTTGTGTCCAGACCTTTATTTGACACCTTCCGTAGTTTAATATTTGGAAGTTTCTTCAGATCACCGGTCCACTCCCTGCAGAGATAAATCACAGGGTGTTGATGCAAATCATGTGCTTAGCTGCTTAGCTATGTTGTAGCAACAGAAAATCGAAGCTGTGACTTGAATCTTCTCACCTGAATGTTTTCAGATGCTTTCCATTGATGATGTCCGGCATCTCTGAGGGGGACAAAACACACGATCATGGAAGGATCATGACTGTGTGCATGCTCATAGCACGTGCGTGCTTGTATTTATATGATAAGGACTTACCCAGTCCGACGCCCTCATATTGCGCTCGCTCTCGCTCGATGGTCTGCTTGATGACGGCCTCCCTGGCACCGTGAAGACGACCCTGCCGACCTTTGATCCCGTTCATCAGCTCAATCTGCTCAAGTTCAGAATCAAACCTCTGAAGGTACCTGAATACACGCGAGAAAACACAACCTCAATGCTGCTGTTCAACACGCACGCACACAAGTCATACGTTTTACATGCAGATACTTTGATGCGGTGACGAAAAACAAACCTTTCGATGATTTCACAGGCGTCTTTTCTTGTGTAAGCAGTCTTCTCTGGATCCAGCTGTGCTTGAAACCACAACAGCTTCTCACCTGAGAGACGAGAGACAAATAACAGAGAGAGATCTTTAACGGAGAGCTGTTTTATCTTCACAGCCAGCGATTATGAACGACAAACAAGCTGCTTACCGACGCCGCTCAGACGTGTTGCTTTGTCATTCTTCTGCCTGCAGCATCAACAAAGACAAACAAAGATTTTCAGATTTTTGTCCTCATTTTAGGTACAAAAGGTGGAATCTGAGTACAATTACTCAAGTACTGAAGTGGTTCCCAACTTGTGATCTGACTGTAACCTTTCAAGACTTCCGACCACCCGAGGCGCTTTTCCACTACACGCCACCGTCACACACTGCTCCTCAAAACGGAGTTCATCATTCGCACACAGAAGGTGCAGCTTTCGCAAGCCGGGGATCAAACCACCGATTAATGGACAACCTGCTCCATCTCCTGAGCCACGGGCGACCCACTGAGTGACACTTTTAGGGAGCTGCTTGTCACGTGACAGATGTTAGACTTGTCTAACAACTAACTTGTGTTAATTTTTTAGACTTTTCTTGTGACCCTTCAGAGCTTTGGGCGGTCGATAAAGAAGCAGCTCCACCTCAGTGGAGCCAAATACACATTTGTTTACACACTGTTGTTGCATTAGTATTAATAAAGTCATTTGTGATATCAGTCACAAGTATTTTTTACTCATAACAGCATATATCAGGTACATTTAGCTGATAATACTCGTGTACTTTTATTCAAGTATTATAAATACTGGACCTTTTGTTGTACTGGAGTACTTTGAGATTGTGGTACTTCTACTTTATGATCTGAGCACCGTTTGTTTACAGTGTGTTTGTCAGTGAGCTAACAGGTTTATGAATGTTTTCTCAAAGCTGGTGAAGAAACATTCACGCACCTTTCCTTCTTCTTCAGTCTGATCTCTTCTCGGGCGAGGTAAGCAGCTTTGCGGCTGAACGGGTGAACAACTTTCTCCGGCGCTTTTCCTTTTTGAACCTTCGGCTGAAAAATAACAACAGGAGCAAAATTACGTGTTTTTATCATTTATCTGGCTGTTAAAACAGGCTGTAGGCACCACTAACAGACAGACTGAGCGCCAGACTCACCATCTTCACTGGAAACACGCGTGCTGCTGCTGCTGTGTTGACAACTACGCCGGAAGTGGAAGTGTCTTCAAATTTTGTCCGGGTGAGTTCGCAGAGAAAAAAAAAATCGTTCCGGTTTTCAAAGCGTTCAAAAATTCACAAGCAAAGTGTTTTTTCTTTTTTAAATATTTGGATTGTTTTCTTATATTAATATTAGAATAAAACCTGTCATGACTAAACTTGTGACAAGTTTGTTAAAATTTAAATGTCAAACTCTGATAGGAAGAATCGGAACAGGATTTCATTTGTGGCCCCTGAACACTCCTCGTGCAGTCAACAAATCACACACACACACACACACACACACACACACACACACACACACACACACACACACACACACACAGGCACACAACAGAGATGGAGAAATGAATGACCGTCATATCTCTTTCTGTATTTGAGGGTTGGTAAGCAGCCACAAACAGTAACATGATGTGAAAAACAAATTGTTCACTAGAAAGTCAGCCTAGAAGTAGAAGAGAGAGAGTAAGAGCTCTTAGCTGAGCTGCCTTGTTGTTACTGTTTATGTCAGAGGTGGTTTCAAAGCAGTGATTCACAGTCTCCTGTTGCAACGTGCAGAAGCAAACTCATCGGACCATCAAGAGGAAAGAAATATGAATCTGCAGGTTAATGAACGCGTGGCGTGTGAGAGCTGCATGGGTCTCACGGTCACTGCATGAGAGCTGACAGCCCCTGAGTCAGTCAACTAAACACTGTACAAAGTGAGGAGCAAGCGGCACAGAGAGTCACAGTAATGTGAGTCTGTCCCTCGCAGCTGAGCATAAACTGTTTATGCCACTGGCTAGAGGCAACAAGTTGATCTTCAGCACTGAAGGAGACCACACAGTCACGGTCTAGTAATCGATGATTTTGCATTTTGTAAGGCTTCTGCTGTGAAGCGCAGTGCCTGTCATAAAAAACAGCCTCTAGAACAGACGAGCTACATAAATAACAGGCAGAAAAAGTGTCTTTTGTAACATTTACAGTTTGATCTTTGGCAGATTTTCTGGGATTACTGTTAAATTCCACTTAGAGCAGGTCTAGACTTTACTCTTTATAATATTATTCACAGAGATCCAAGCGCTTGGCAACAATGGAAAGAAGAAACTTCCTTTTAACGTGCATTGATGGGACATGAATGTGCACAGATCTCTACCTTTCTCTTAACAATATGCTGATTATTGAGGTTGTAGTTTGAATCGGTGTCCTCCTCCCCGCCTTCACCCTCAGGCACATTCCCTCCTACTGAAAACCATTAAACTGCCATTCTCTATCTGTCCACCAGATGAGGCTCAGGCTTTTTCACCTGGACTTCCTCGTTCACCAGCTCGCCTGTTCTCTTTTCTCTCATCAGTCAGTCATCTCATAAACCAGCTACAGCTCATTTGACAGTGTGTCCCAGTTCACCATGTGTTTGTACTTCTTAGGTTTTCACGCAGCCTGACTCTGCACTTTTGCCTGGACATGGACCTGAACCTAGCCTGTCTGTCAACTAGTACCTGTACCTGCATGCCTACCAACACCTGCCTGTAAGATAATTAATCAATAAATCAGTGAACTGCACCAGTCTGCCTGTTTTACATTTGGCTCTCCCGTCTTGAGTCCTGTTCAAACTGCTTAAATTAGACCAGTTGGGACCAGTCAGACGCCTCCAGCACCTCCAGGCTTTCATTGGTTCACATGTGAAAACGATCAAATAAAGTCAAGAAACAGTCGGTTTGTCTTATTTTAACTACCACACAACTATTTTGCTTTTTTTCCTCCCACTATTTGTCAGATATTACCTGAAATGAGACCAACTATTTCAGCGAAAGGTATGTGGACACATACCGTCCACAGATACTTTTGACCCGGGGCTGTTTCCTGTAGTTCTGTGGTCCAAACTGGATGATTTGTGTCAACAGTTCACAACAGTGCACAAAAAAAGCTCCATAAAGAAATTTCTTGGTTCGCTTAACTTAACTGGCCTGACCTAAAACTCATCCAACACCTTTTTAGGATCAACCAAACATTAAGTGTCAAACGTCTTGTGAGTTCCTGAATCTCACAGTAAGAGTGGAGGTTATTGTGGACACAGGTGCCAGGATACTGCTGGCAGAAATTGTCTACACATGCTGTCATTTTACTTTTGTGTAACAGGAAATTACATGTACGTCTGAAGTGATCTCATGTTTCTTCATAACTAAAATGATGCCAACAGACGCCAAAAATGAAACATGTCCAACAAGGGAGTTTCCTCACGGCCTTTCCAGAGAACCTGATACACAAAAGACATTTAATGAGCTTATCGGAGCATCAATTAAAACTTCTGATGCTGTGTGATCATCTTTTATTATAAATGACGTCTGTAGATTGTTTCTTTTTTAGATTCTGGTGTCACTCTGTTTGCAGTAGCTGTGAAATAAATGTATTAAAAAGTAGCATTTCTCTCTGGATTGTAGTGGAGTAGCATAAAATGCATAGTACTCAATGTACAGACATTTTTTTTGCCACTGCTTAAAAGAGTCTGAGAAATGTGTCTATCACAATAATAAAAAACAATTTCGACATCCTCTGAAACATCACGTGTCATCAAACTCTGGGTAATGAAGCAAGTTTGTGTGGACTGAAGGGAGTTTCACCATTAACAGGCTGACTCACGTCGTATGACTCAGAAGAAGCCACTGAGCTCACACAGTGTATAATCTGTCTTCTCTGTCGCAGACGGAGAGCGATCATAAAGCGCCATTCTTCAGAAAAATGTCTTTCAGTGCTCGTGTTCTCCGAGCCAAATGTTTTAACGTTATCTTCATTCAGAACACTTATTATAGCAGCTCGTATACACAAGGTTGTTAAGAACTTACTCAGATATAAGAAATATAGAGAAGTCATGAAGTCTGGTGTTAACAAGTTGGTTGGAATAAAGGACCTGTGGTAGAGCTCCTTCTTACATGGTGTAGCAGTCTGCTGCTGAAGGAGCTGTTTAAGGCCTCCACAGTCTCACGCAGGAGGTGAGACGATGATGGTGACTTTGACCTTTTTGTACACTGGACTATATACAGACTTGATGGCTCATTAGAAACATGAGAATCCTATCAGCGTTTATTAATGGATTAACAACATTAATAATAAATAAAGTAACATGATCAACATCTGCCCCTTTTTTTTTTCCCAAGTTGTCGACCAAAAATCGGTTCTCAGTAATGACTTACAGCTAATTCATCAAACATCAGTGAACTCCCTGTTACTGAATCTGTTTGTCACAGCCCGTAATGCTTTCATCAAGTGTGGCTTCTTAGACAGTGTTTGCATTATTTGTAGCCACGTTATCAGTGAGCATTCAGGGCTGGATGTCGATTTGTTTATTCAAACTGAAATACCTCGGCGACTGTTGGATGAATAGTCATGATGAATCCTGCTGACCATGGAGATCCCCTGACTTTTCCCCTGGCACCACTATGACGTTTTTTTCTGGGGATGGGTGGGTCGGTTGGGTGGATTGCCATGGTTCAGACATTCATGATACTTTATTGACCTCCCCCTTGAGAGGAATTTTTTTTTTTAACATATATTTTACCCAGAATACAACTACACATGCACAAAGTGCTCATAGACATGCAAATGTGGAGAGATGGTGGAGTGATGGCAGCAGTTAGGGGGCTCTGTACCTCAGCAGTGCCCAGGAAGTGAACTGGCACGTCTCCAGTTATTAGTCCACCCTCCACACTTTGGTCCATGCTGGACTTGATCTAGCCACCCTCCGGTTCCAAAGCCAAATCCCTACAAACAGACAGACACCCCAAAGTAAAGTGTGATCTTCAACTTTTCCTCTAGCTTTAAGTTGTCACATTCACGCTCACATTCACATCTGCCTTAGTTCTCTTGTGCTCATCAGCAAATATTAGCATGCTAACGCTCAAACATAAGGCCTGCAGACCAGAACTGACCAATCAGAGGGTGAAATCTAGTCAATAATTCCAGTTTTTCAAGCTGAGACATGTTGAAATTGCACTTTCTTCTTTGCTATTCTCTGCTTTTACAGCAACACATCCACACACGTTTTTTGTTGCAGTGAAGAGTCAGGCTGTAACACATCCTGGGCTGGCAATGGTAATAATAAACCATATAGTATGTATATATAGCACTTTTCAGGTCTACAAACATTACAGCACTTGTCACATTGACCCTAATCTAAAAACGGATATCTACACATAAATGCATGAGAAGATTTTGGCATTCTGGTTTCTGTTTGGACTCCGAGTAGTTTGTCCACTAATGTTCGACGATGCGAGCACATTGGCTGATCTGCAAACAAAACTGCTTTTGTCTGACGACTTTTTATTTTGCACTTTCATGTAGATATCTGTTTACATCTGATTAGCAGAAATGTCTTTCTCGTGTATCCGGTTTCTAATCAGACTGTAGAGGAGGTTTTTACACGAAAAGAAAGGTTGTTGTTCACATTCAACTGGGATGATAAACTAAACTGAGTTTGACATTATCGTTTTGTTCTCACAGAGGATATAGTGCACACGGTTACTTTGCTCTTTATTTCACTGAAGAATCACAAAATATTGCCAAAGCATCTTCAAGCTTATGAAAATGGATTACCATGGAAAGGAAGTGCCATGAAATGTCTTGTTATGGCATGTGTGATGAACTGATAACGGCAACAGTTGATTGAAATCATGAACGCCTTCGCATTCAAACTTGCACCCACCATGCTGCAGCAACCTAGCCCTTTTTGTAAAGTAGGCCATCAGCCTTTGCCCATAGATAATCATAATAGCATGACCCCCATGTTCATGATCAGCATGTCTCCACAAAGACTGACTTATGATCCTGATCAGCAAACAAACATGCAGCAAACTCGGAGCCTTCGAGTTTATTTTAAGAGCACAGCAAGAGCGCGCTTCTTTCAAGAGACACCCGACCAGCTGGCACTCACTGAGTTCATACAAATAGTTTTTTTTCTCTCTCTCTCTCCTTCTTTAAAGTTTGTTCAGCGTTTCCCCCTCCTTCACTCTGCAGGGCTGCATACCTCACCGGCAGGAATGTGATTGTACTGCAGGCTGAGGAGCCGTCAGACTTGTGGCGACAAGCACACAACTTGATTGCATCACATCCGAGTGAGTTATCTGAGTGAGTCTGAGGGTGTGTGTGTGTGTGTGTGTGTGTGTCAGTCTCTCTCTTTTTTTTCTTTTCCATTTAACATGTTAAGTCAGATCAGGAAGTATGATGCTGTGACAGTCGAGAAGGAAGCGGGCACACAATGGCATTATGTCTGCCTCCTGGTCTGGTAGCATGAGAGGCCCCCGGGTAAAGACCCCTTTTCTTCTTCTTCTTCTGCTTCTACTGAGCGCTCTGACTGGGACAGGTAAGACTGAAAGAATTTTTTTTTAATATAGTCTCTGAATGAACTCAGGAGAGAGGAGTACGTCCACTTTCCTGTCTCCTCCCTGCTTTCTCTTCTGAGCTTTAGTCTCACGTTGTGGCTGTAATTTTTACCTCTTGACTGCAGGTGAAGGGTGTTAAATATTGATTATAGTACCGCTTACATGTGTGTTCTTTTATAATGACTTTAACAAACACAGCTTGGGGACACACACTGCCAAAAATCTGTGCTCCGGTTTGGCCTTTCGTCTTGATTCAATCCATTTTTTGTCAAAACTATGCCATATTTAGAAATGTACTCCCTCCTGCATTTCAAATTAAACTGTTCTCTGAGACTTTAGATCAGCATAAGTGGCCCTTTTTCCTTTTTAAACTTTTTATTAGTGTTTTTAAAAAATGCTTATTTTCACCACCCTTCTGTTCACAACTTTTTCTCGAGTGAGGGAAACATTTTTTCACAAAGTGAAATCTTGTGCAGCATGAAAAGGCTTTGTCGGGAACACATTGCTCAACAAGGCGAGTATCTCCACCTACTTCTCGCTGCCCAATAGGTGAATTTTGCAACAGATTGTTTTTGTAACAACTGCTTGAAATCTTGTACGCGGAAGTGTTAAGTTCCTGTGCGATCTGACAGTTATTCTGCTCAGCTGCACATGTTGTTTTAGAAACTAGGCTCAGGAGATCCCCGCACGAATAACCAGCTCCATGTGTGTGTTTCACTTTTCGTACACACCTGTACACACGTTACCCTTCAAGTTTCACCATATCCTCGTCAGTGATGTGATGTGAAGTAATGAGAGGTGTTGAATTGCAGTGTTATGTCAAGACGATGGTGGTAATGGAGACCCAGGCACTGAGAAAGAAGTGGAAGCAGCTCCAGCTGATGAAGAGACCTCAGGTTATACGTGAACGATTTTTATATACAAGATACTTCAATATGTGGCCAAAAGTATGTGGACGTGCTCTGAGTGAGGCTGACGTTTATGGTTACGTTAAGTGACAATACATTTAGAAGGATTTGGCTTATTTATATAATATTTGATAATTTGGAGAGGCAGGACACACGGGGGAAAGAGAGACAGGTACACACAACAACAATATAGATATATGGTATGCATTTTAAGCGAGGATGGGGTCCATAGAAAAATGGTTCTCTAAGAGTGGTGTGAAAGATTTATGCACATTTATTTACTCTATATTTACCTGTTTTTCTTTTTTGTTGCCTGAAAAGTCATTAAACTGAGTAGAAACGTGTCCATCGTGAGTGGATTTGGTCATTGGCAGTGGTACTTTAGTTGCTGTTATTTTTCACGTTCAGATTTTACATTAAAAAGAACGCGAGCTGTGAAAATACAATGAATTGCTAAAGCTCAAACCAGTGGTTTCTGATCTTTGTGACCTTCTTGTGAAAAAACAGCGTGCAGTTGAGGCTTCAGTGTCGCGTCTCAGATGTCAGTGAGTTGTTTGCCGTTCACCTGATTTCAACTCCTCGGATTTATCTTGTCACCCTTTGGAGTGGCCTGAACCCTTGGTTGTGAAGTACTGCACCAAATGGCTTATAAAGTTGTTAAAAGTAGCTCCACCTCAACCAGCTCCAACTGTAAGCTGCTTGTTACACATTTATACATCAGTATTAATCTAATAATGTCAAATATAGTCCATATATATAGTCCATCGAGTACATGTAGCTGATTATGACTATGTATTTTTACTTAAGTAGTCGGAGTTCTCCTTGTAATAAAATATTTAATGTATTGGTACCTCTGCTTCTGGACATTAGTTCCTTTTAGTTTGGTTTACTTAGATTTTTGTTTCTCTGACACACACACTAATTCTAGTTGTCTAGTTGTAACGTGTTGTATAGGTTTATTTCCTCTCGAGTAAACACTGTCACACAGTGTTACACATTTGTAACACAATGTTTAACAATCACATATGGGTGTTACGTCTAGGTGTCCACAAACTTTTGGCCATGTGTCATGAATTGACGCTTCGAAACTCATGAGTATTACTCACTGTATTGTCATTGTGACGATCTGATTCTCTCTCTGTTTGTAGAGTCATCCGCATCAACTGCTAATCTGGATACCGCCCTAACAACGGCCTCGACAGAGCAGTCACCAGAGGGGGCCGATCTAAGTCAGTGCACAGGAGCATTTTTATACGATGATGCGACCTACAACCACCTACATACATCCTTAAAAACTGAGTTAGAACCTAAAGTGGGTTTCATGGTGATGACATAGGGGAAACTTTATTTATTTTTGCAAGAACAAGTTACAAATAAAACAGGTTAATTAATAGGTTTGACATTTAGCAGGCGTCAGTAAAATGTCTTCAAACTGTCCCTTTGTTGTTGTTTTTTTAGCAAAACCAGGTCACATTGCTGCAAAGGTTGACTTAAAGAAGCAGTAATCAGTATTTCAAAGAAAAGAAAGGAATATAAAATATTAAACATAAAAATGTTCTTTCAAGCACCAAAAGTGCTGCAATTATAACTTAAAGAACTTTTTATTTTTAGGATTTAGCCGCCCAAAGAACCTTACAGGTCCAGAGTCTCAGATTTTTAGGATGCTAACTATGTTTTCATTAGTGTATAATCGCCTGAAAATAAGAATTGTTATGCGTTTGTTCTTTAGAATGAGCCTTTCATATGTACAGATGCTGAGGGTCCTCTTCTACAGAGTCTGCCATATTGAACTGCCATGTTTCTACAGTAGCCAAGAACAGACAAACCAAACATTGACTCTAGATAGGACCTCAGGTTTTTTGCTCATTTCACAACCACCTTAGTTTCTCCTTCAGCCACCACTGTAAACCTGTAAGAAGAATGTTTTGTGAATGAATTCACAAATGATGTTTGGCATTTGATATCTTAATGTGACATCATGACACCTCTTGGTATCCCGTAGTGTACAGAAGCAAAAATAGTTACTTCATTAGTCAAGAACATTTCATTAATGTAATTTCTTCTACTTTTATCTCCAGGTGAGGCTGTTTCCACCACCACCATCACTGCTACTGAAGTTGATGGTATCTCTGGCTCTGGCTCTGGTGAATTACCAGATAGCACTGTAGAGCTGTCGTTAGAAGAAGACAGTTTAAATCCCATCATCATCCTGATCCCTGTGGTGCTGGTGGTTGTAATCATCGGCATGATAGTTTGCGGTATTTTCATCAACCGCAGGTGGAAGAAAAAAGCAAGTAATCCAGGTATGTCCGTCACAAGAGGGGAATCTTTAAAGGGGTCAGAAACAGAGCATATTTTAACACTTCATGCAGATGGTTGTAATTTTTAATGGGGGGTGAATCTAATTTTAAGTACACCAATTGGCACTGTTTTCTTCCAAAAGTAAAATATACTGGTGTCTGTCCGCAGATCTGTGGATTTCAAACCTCAATCACTAAAGTCAAAGCATACAGTTAAATATAATTGTATTAGCTAACATCAATTTGCATCAGTTGTCCCATGGGCAGGTTGACACAAAAGAAAGAGAAAGGAACACAACAAGAATAAATATCACAAACATCGGTGGTGACACTTTTGTTGGTGACTCACAGACCTTGAGGGGAAGTGTGTACGAGGGAACGTACC
Source organism: Nibea albiflora (assembly GCA_014281875.1). Classification (NCBI taxonomy): domain Eukaryota; kingdom Metazoa; phylum Chordata; class Actinopteri; family Sciaenidae; genus Nibea; species Nibea albiflora. The sequence goes on along the minus strand of CM024789.1, from coordinate 9,413,418 downwards.
TCAGCTACTTACCGATGTTTGTTACGAATATAACTAATAATAATATAACTCCAATTATTTAGTTTGGATTTTAGTGTAGTGACTGTAATGTTTGTGCCACTTTACAATAATAAAGATGACTGAGCATTGTTCTCTTCTCATAGAGCTTGGAAAAGATGATCCGTATTTGGATGGGTCCAGTACAGAGAAGGTGCCAATGTGAGTATTGATCATTTAATCCTTTTTGATAAAAGCTGCTTATTTGAAGGACTGTTGGCAACAAAATAAGATAAGATAAGACTTTATTGCTCCCACAGTGGAGAAACCATGATACTAAATATATGAATACATACGACGTAATAAACACATTGAGTTTATATAGTGACGTGTGAGAGTAGACGGGTCAAGATAATCTCATATTTCTCATTTGTATGTTTTGAATGTAGCGTTATTTAGTTTCTCTCGTACACATGCACTGTTATGCATTTATATCATGTTGTTATTTCACTTCACTATTTAAGTTCCTATTTACACAAGAGTTTCTAACCCCAACCCACATCTTCTTTCTCTGGTGGTATTCTCTGGTGGTATCTTCTATATCTTCCTCTGGTGGTATTTTCTCTGCTGAGTCTGAAAACGCTTAATAAAGGTCGAACGCAGGAGTTGGCCTTTGAAGTTTTTACTGCAAGCAGCTGTACAACTGTGAACACTATTAGATAAAAGAAATCCGATGAGATGCCATAAACAAGAGCTATAACAACGGCGCTGTAAAAATTAACTTGTACAGCAACAAGGAAACACAAGATTCACAAAAAACTGTTCGGAAACTGTCAATACATTGTCTGACACGCCAGAAACAAGCAAAGTGTTACCAGAAAGGTCAGCACTGGGTCATCATAAGAAGCACAACTCGTAGATAATATAGTAAAAATGAGTATATAGTCTACAAAATAAAAGTTTAATAAAATACAGCTATATTAATGCAGAAACAGTGTTGTATCAGTAACATGTGTTCATAGCCTTAGACAGCTATGAACACATGAACAATCATAACAGCCTTACTAAAACAGATAACAGACAAAATATTTTATTAATTGTTTGTACAGATCTGACAAAATGGTGGACGTAACTGACATTTAAACTGTTTGGAAACTCTTGAACAGTCCTGACGTCCGTCTGTCAGACAGTTTCAAATTAGTTTGTTAACCTGTGTTTTCTTTTTTATATTTCTGGACACTTTGTGTCCTCCAGGCCCATGTTTGAAGAAGACGTGCCCTCTGTGCTGGAGCTAGAAATGGAAGAGTTGGACCAGTGGATGAAAAAGGAAGGTAGGTGTCTTTAAGATAAAGCTAAAGCTGATTAAAACATGAGTATGAGAATATATAAGGATATATTTCTTTCATGTTTTGCAGTGAAAGTTTAATCACTCTGAGGGAAGTTACTGAAAAAGGTAGAAAGCCTTTCATTGTCCGTGTCGGCTTGCTTGGAGTCTGTTTTAATTGTTGTCATGTGTAACATTCGGTTGCCTAATCCATTGTGACTGATGTCTGTACTGAGAAGAGCAGAAATAAAGTATCAAAACAGGAAACGCTTCATACGGTTAAGATTAGATTAGAGTTTATCCAGCAGAGGTCACTGTTGCTCTAATTGTTAAGACTGAGCTGGATGACCATTCTGTCAAATGTCTGTTTATTGCATGGTCATTTGTTTGCAACATGTCCACGATATAAATGATGATGGTGAGAGTTGTGGTGAGAGTTTGGTGAATATATGAGTAATTTCACGTTTGCTTATCTGTTTGTTTGTATGTTCTTGCAGAGGACTCGAAATAAATCTATTTATGGTGCATTCATTAAATATATAGCCACAAACAGATTTGTACTTTCTTGTCATGATTCAGATAATAATTACAGAAATTGTCTCAGGTTAGGAGCTAACAGACGACTTAACAACCCATAAAAATAATTGAAAAACAAAAATATTATAATAGCGGTTTGCTAAAGCTGCATTAAATGTAGTGACAGTCTATTTGCAGTTAGAATTAGACAGCTTTGGTTAAAGGTGCTCTGATCGGGTGCCTGACAGTAATAATACACCTCAAAGTGTTTGTTTTCTAATCATTTAACTGTATGTTAGCACTGTCGCCTCACAAAGGTTACTGGTTCGACCCTTGGCTGGAGTCTTCCTGTGTGGAGTCTGCATGCCCTACCTGCGTCCGCGTGGGTTCCTCTCCGGGTATTTCCTCCCACAGTGCAAACACCTGCACTCAGTAGGTTAATTGGTGACTCTAAATTGCCCGTAGGTGTGACATTGAGTGGGAATGGTCGTTGTCTCTATGTGCCCTGTGATGTACATTTTCCAGGGTGTACCATGCCTCTCGCCCTTAATCAGCTGGGATAGACTGTGTCAAAACAAACTTAAATACATGAAAGCACATGTGTATGAGAGGAACAAAATAATATTATGTTCAAAATAAAATGCCGAAGAGACTTTATTGGTTTGAGAACTGAATGGTGGCTGGTTCAAGTCCAGTACAGACAGTACCACAGTATGGATTATGTGCTGGTAGCTGGACAGTTGTCAGTTCACCTCCTGGGCCCTTGAGCATAGGTACCAAAGTCCCTAAGTGCTCTCAGGGCTCCACTGCATGGCTGACCATCACCATCTCTCAGTATTGTTTGTCTATGAGCACATTATGTGTGTTTCGAGCCTAGAGGTGAAAAAAGTGAGAGAATGTATCTTGATTAGCAGTCTCAGACTATATATACACTCACCAGCGTCTTCATTAGCTACTCCTCTAATGTGATCCGGTACAATGTGTTTCTAACATTACAGCCCTCTCATGTGTCTAAATGGCACGACTGAACAGTGAAGTAGCAGATGACTGTGTATTAGCTCTACTCTATGTTCCTATTGTCTCTTTGTGGACCTTGAGAGTTTGTTTAACAGTGATGACTAAGTGTGTCACAGCATGAGCAATTCATTATTAAGCAACATACCTTCAAGTGCGAATACACCCTAATAAGCCATCCGTCCACTTCCTGTAACCGCTTGTCCTTCAGGGTTGCGGGGGGCCTGGAGCTGATCCCAGCTGGCGTTGGGCGACAGGCCGTGTACACTCTGGAGAAAAATATGAATTAATCTAATTGTGAATACACACAAAGCAATCTGAATATCTATTGCTCATAGTATAAACATTGACCCATCCCCACTAATACAGCTTTTACACAATGAAGCTGGCACAATAGAGGTCAGCGGGTATTAAGGCTTTTTTTTTCTGCCAGCCTCTGTTTGTTGTGATTCACCAGCTGGCTTCAGTATAGCTGTGACCGATGAACTGTGACCCTTTCGTCATTCCACATGGTAGTGTTTGAAAGCGCTAACACTCTTAACATCTGTTAGTGATTACAAAAGGCATGCATGGAAGTGTGGCGCAACTTAACCCTGGGATAGTCTCCTTTACTGGAAGGGCTGGAACGACAAGGTCAAGGTCCACTCTACGAACCGCTGACCGTCATTTACAAACTGGGTTTTATTTCCAATGCTGTGCATGGGTTAGAGGGTACCTCCATTCAACACAGAGGCACTCTGTGCACATTAGGTTACACAAGAGATTTCAAAACAGAAGCAAATGTAATGTTGTCGCCGCGGTTGCACAATGTGATGCCAACCACTGCAGCAGCTGTGCTCTGTCTGTCAGACCTGTGAGATTCCACAGTAACTTAAACACAAATGTGCATCAAATTAAAGACAGAAAGCATATACAGTGCGGCTTTGTTTTGGTCAAACAAATCCTAAGGGAGATATTTTAGCTGCTAAATGCACCAGTATCTTCACTAGCATTTAGTGCTGTGCATGTAGCGTGCAATCTGGAAACAAGGTTGACCACAATGAGCTGAAAGATGCTAAAGCGCTGCATACAGCTGAGGGGAACTGCAGAGTTGGGTAATGTTTCTCTGTGGGTTTGTTACCACGAGTGAACCTTTACACTTGATACGTTTCCATTTTGAGTTTTAAGGACTAACAGAGAAGTTTTGTTTCAAATTCCTGCTAGAGAGCCAAGTTTAGATCACAGAAGGGTTGGCCAACCTACTTTACGTCTTAACACTCTTTGATTTGTTCGGGGCATTGCCGTGCAGAACGTATTTCCTGCTCAGCTTACATTTTGCACAAGCGAAACTGTAGGTTGTACAGTGGTTAGTTTTGTGGTTCTTCCTTGACTCTATGTGTGACCAACACCCTTTTATTTGTAGCGGAGGCTGGTGATGACAGCGGTGCTGCTCTGGATGAACTGCACAGCACAGTCAGTGAGTGTGAGAGGAGTTGACTAGACATGCCTTCTGTGCTCCCTCTGGCGGTAACTTCATCTCCTCCTCCCAGCTATCTCTCTCTCCAATTGAAATCTGCCTAATTTAAAACAACTAAGCCCAGTTGCCCTCTTTTACTTGAAGACTCTTCAAGCGAGTGCAAGTGAGTGAGAGAATTTAGAAATATGTGTTCCTGTTGTGAATAAAGTTGTAGGTTCAGAAACAAAGACCACGCCTTGAGCTCATCTCATTTCCGCATGTCAAGCATTTAAGGACACCTCACCCGTTCACTCCCTCTTTGACTCCCTTACCCTCCATCCTCCTACTCTTCACTTTCCCTCCATGCCTCATCCCTCCTGCAACATCTCGGTTCACCATCATCCACAGTATACAACAAATCTGTCTGTCTTTGCACATTTTTCACATGGGCGTTGTATATATTTTTCTGCAGAGATTTACATGTTTATTCTTATTTTATGATGTTAATTTTACAAAGAACCTCTGATTCACTGTGAGTTGTGCAGAAGGCCCGTGCTGGCTGTTCTGTGGTGGAAATAAGCATTTGGGTGTTAACTACACACACAGATGAGACACAGTAATTTTACAGCTTGGATCACGACTATGCAAATTATCAGTCAGCTACAAAAACAATGGAGCGTGAAAGTATTTTTAAAACATGTGACAGCTCTGGTCACTAGAGTTCAGAGATTATCAAGGACTGACCTCTCTCTCTCTCTCTCTCTCTCCCATGATGTCTCTACTGCAGGTTAACAAAGGACGCTCTCCCGCTATGCAAGGACACGTAGTCAACAATGCATTGTTGCCAACTTGGATACTCTGACCTTTCTACAATGACCCGGTGACATTTGTGACCACAGGAAGTCATTTTACTGCCAGGAAACAATATCACACCACTTAAAGGACACTTACGGACATTATTTTTCACTTTTACAGTCAAATAATATTTTGAAACAATGTGCAACAGTTGGACTTGTTAAACAGTGGCTCTTTTGTTATGAAAATGATCAGTGTTCAGCTTGCTTTAATTGTATTGTTAAACTGTCAAGCAGTCGTCGGTTATTCCAGGTAAATGCACAGTATTTTCTGTCTTAAGTATTAAGTTTAAACCTTTGAAGCCACTGCGCTGCAGATAGCAAATGTTCCCTTGTCTGCAGATTCATGCCGTTGATGAGCGTGTGGTCGCCTTAAAGCGCGTTAGGCCTCACAGTTATGACTGCTTGTAGTTCCTGCTGATGGCTTCTCTTCAGCTCAAAGCCTCTTTGTTGAATTACACTATGCGGCTCCCTTCAGCTGCAGGTTTTAATGGGGAAATATCCTGTTCCAGATTGTCGGCATGCATAACAGAGAAGGCCACTCCTTTCTGTGCCTGTGCAGAGCTGGTTAGAGTTCACTGAGAAAGAAATATGTACGTGTGAAATCAGCCGGATTCTAGCCGTTTTCAGTCGTTTGATGAATTATTGCCTGTTTCAGTACAAGCTTTCTAAAAGCTGCTACTAATAAGACTTTCATTTCACCAGAGTTATCGACTCTCTGACTGAATACTTTATGTCTACAGGTGCCGTTCAGATGTTTTGTTTCCAGTTTTGTGGCTTTAAAATGTTGAATATAAGCAGTCATGACACTGGTCTAAATGTGAGTGCAACTTTCTAAATGTGGCAGTCAGTCAGTATTTTGCAGTAACTTGCACTGTAAGTATGAGAATACAGTCTATCAAAAGATGTTATTTTCAAGGAATGCCTTTTGTAAATATTTCATAGCCTGTAATATTGTTGTTTTTCTGAAGAAGCTTTAAATGAAAATTCAATAAATAAAATCTCTTGATAATATTATGATGTCTGAAACTTCTTAGCCAAGCTGGCAGTGTCACTCCTTGAAATATTGCAGCAACTACTGGATGGATTGCCATGAAATATTGTTCAGGCGTTCAGAGTTCCCAGAGGATGAATCCTAATTACCTTGGCGACTTCCTTTTTAGATAGACCACCCAGACATTTGTTACACAGTCATGTATCCCACAGGATGAACTGCAATAATTCTGCTGATCATTTTACTTTCCATCTAGCGCCATTATCAGGTCAAAGTTCTGATCAAATACTTTCAAAACCAAGCTAATTAGGATTGTCTGCACGCTAACACACTTAGCTTAGCTCAAGGTGCTACGAAACACAGCCTCACACAGACACCTAGTCTTGCTGAGTATGGTGTCTAAACGATGTATTTCCCAACAATAGTTAACATTTAAGTCGTATTCCATCCATGCATTTTTCTGTTTGTGTGCAACTGTAACACTTAAAATGAAAATGACATTGCATTAGATACTAAACAGCAGTTTTAGGTGTGTTACATCTGTCTGATGTGCGTCTGACTTGATGTTCACAGCTGTAAATACACTGATGAGTTTGCTCTGCTTTCATCTTTGAGCTCTGTATGTCTGATGGAATTCATAGCAGAAGAAGGTCTGAGGGAGTGAAGGACAGGCTACTCATGCAAACCAATGAATACAAATGAGAAATGAGTCTCACTCCATTATTCTGCTCCTCTTTTCACTCTCTTTCTCATTAGATTTCCAGACAGCCGTTGTGTCTGTCACACAGGTCTGTCCGTCTGTCTGGCTGGTCAGAGCTGACTAAACGTTGACATTTTCATGATCTACAACTAACGCCTAATACTGAATTACTGTTTACACAGGTACATCAAGTCTGCCCTTTGTTCAGGCAGTAATTTACATGTGGAGCTTCATACCGGGGAGGCTTGTGCTATCATGTTTGTATCACCTCAAAAATTAGATCTATTTCAAATTTGTAGAAAAACAAGACTATATTGTGCTTTTATCTTTTCATGCTTTGATTATGGCAAGAGACTATTGAAGACTACCGACTACACTGTAATTATGTGTGACCATATTACATTTACACCGACTCCCAGTATTTTATAATCTTATTAATTATGTTAATTATGTGAAATCAGTTGCTCTGAGGGAGCTCTTTACAGACACCCATGAGAGGTCAACGTGGCCATCATGGAAGCTCCGACGAAATATATCCATATTAGGACCAAAAGTCAGGACATCTCAGCCTCTGCAGCATCTATTTCTATTGATTTTCAACCTCACAAGTCCCATAAACTGTATGAAAATACAATCAGTGGAGTGGAGTACTCTTTTAAGGCTGTTAAATGTATTCCTCCTGTTTATTCCTGACCTTTTAGTCCCATAGAGAGCCTGACATCTTTGATCGGAGGTCTGTTTGTTTGAGTTCAGGCCTAAAACTTTAGGGGATACGGTTTCACTTGAGTTATCCTTATTTCTGTTGCGTTACCTATTGCAGTATTTTATGCTTTATGCTTTTATGCAGCACTGAGTTTAAACAGAGCTGAAACGCTTCCATCGATTAATCGATTAGTTGATGGACAGAAAATTCAGCAAACTCATAAATACAAACACAATATTACCTTTTTGATAAAGTACAAATACTGTAAGTCTACACTCCTGCCCTTAGACGCTGTACAGCAGCTGGTGTTGGGTGCACAGGCAGCATTGTTTACACTGTGTCAAATTCAGGCTGAACTGGTTTATATGTAAATGAAACAGCAGTGCATCTTACCATACATGACTGTGGGTAATGTATTAACCAAGAAATCTGAACATATAGCATGAGACTTACAAGTTGTCTCACACCAGGTAAGGTATATTTACCGGTGTGTGTGTGTGTGTGAGGACAGGCGTGTTTACAATTTTGATTAAAGGCATGTCTGTCACAAGCCAACAGAATCGTGATGTAATCCCCCAGAGGACACATTCATAACATCATATTTTCAGTGACCCGTCTCTTTGAATTTACCAAGCTTTGTAGACTGAATCAGTGTCTACCCAGCAGGCACTGTTGCTGCCTGTCACACTCTATCAGCTCCATTTCACAGTCGTGTTTGTTTGCCTTCAAGAGTTGTGAAGTTACAGAGCATCGTCCGTCTGTCGCAATCATCGCATTCACTCATTCTTGGGCAATCTCAGAGTGGAAAACACAGCGTGCACCAGGGAATCTGTGTGTGTGTGATTATAGGAAACTTACTTCACAATAGTTTTGAGTTTGGTCCTTTGTACAGTCATGATGATGATTGAAACCGTGTGAAACTTTCCACTGCCTCTTATGAAACGCTGCCTCTTGCACCATTTGGACAACATTTGATAAAAACAGACACATCAATCAGATCTGTAGGTCGGATTTTTTTAAAGGGCGAGACCAACATTTTTAGTCATGATGTGCATAATACATAAATTCTGGACAAACTATTTTCCTTATGTAATTCCTCTGGGAGGAGGGAAAGCTCTTCAAAAACAGCTTTTAGAAAAGCGTTTCCCAGCCAAGGGGGTCTCGAGAGAAAACGTGAAGGGGCACCAAACATTTGTGTTACACAATAATATGTACATTCATTTATTTTTTCATTTTAGAAAGAAGAAAGAAAAACATGGAAAAGGACTGTTTTAGAAAATAAATTCTGGGGCATAAAAACAGTTTTATATGAATGAAAAGGTCAAACAGAAGTTTTATGAATCGACTGTTCCTGAGATCCTAGTCGAGCATGTTTCAGTGAAACGGGCATGTGTTGTTTAATTTGCCTCCTTGATAGCTTGCAGAAGAATCCTCCTGCTTACACCACCTCCTAGTGCCTCTTGGCTCCGTGATATAATGTCTTTCTTAGACCTGGAGAAGATCTCATTGCAGGGTTCAACTGTTCAACTGGGTTCAACAAGTTTTTCAGTCACCATCAACCCCTTATTTTCTACTTTAAAGGTCCAGTGTGTAAAATGCATTCATAATTTGAATATAATGTGCCTAACTATATTTTCATTCACTTGAGTATAAGAATAGTTTGTGTCTACAGCCACTGTCCTAGTCCTTTACACTGGGAAAGAAGGAGTGAAACAAGGGGGTTGAAATTACTGCTAGATGCCACTGAATCCTACCCACTGGTCCTTTAGAGTTTATCGCGCTCTCCCCTCACCAGTTGGTTAATTTCATTAAGCTGAGCTATCGCTTAGAGGATGAATTTATCTTATCTATCTCTTAATGTTATTTATTTGCTTGTTCATCTTCTTTTCATTTGTACATATGCATGTGTATATATGTATTATTTCTTTCCATATTATTGTTACAAACTGTAAACCAGCTCAACAACGGATGTCTCTGTCTTATGTTTGAACATGTAAATGTTTCTCCTTGTCTCCTCCTTATTTTAGATTTCATTTCATGATGTGAAATCAATTTAAAATATGTAATAAATATAAACTAAACAGGTCTGTGTGTCTGGAAAAACTGAGACACCATCTCTGTATTTCTGTAATCCTGTCTGGCTCTGGCCCAGACATAAACACATACACTGCTCAGGATTATGCAGCATATCTTAGTGTTTTGTTTAACAAAGTGACCAAAAACATCACATAGAGGGACGACACCGATGAAAAGCTTGAGCTTTGAGTTCAGATTTTCTGTGAAGAGTGGCTTACAGGAGAAATTTCCATAAAAGCACACAGCTACAGAGAGTGTTTAGCAACAAAGTGAGGATATTTACAGTCTTCTTTTGTTTCCAGGGTCTGCTTTTCAGTCTTCGTTGACCAGATGCCAGTCTCAATTCCACACTTCTCAGGATCACATGTTTGGTGCTTAGTGATATCTCACGGTTTCAGACTGTCCCTGGAGGATCCAGATACAGGGCATGAAAATGACCATGAGCCAAGACTAACCATGGCTGGCACTGCAGGGCTAACTTGAGCAGCAGCAGCAGCAGCAGCGGCAGCAAACTAATCCACAATAACTTGCCCCCCGCCCCCTTGCTTATGAATAAATGAGGCTCAATATGCTGGAAAGAATTAGGTCTAGGTTTTCATCTAGCACGTTTTCTGACATACCATGCAAATTTGGATTTAAAGTCTCTACCCTCCACATGCCTCCCAACCCGCCCCCAAAAATGTATTCATCAAAATCTATTTATATTTTTGTCATAATAAGAAACTAAATGAACATACAATTAAAGTGTGTATATATAGTATATAATAAAGAAAGATGGCAGCAATAGATAGATAGAAAAGATAGAAATTCAATATCTGAATTGGGGGATGTCACATTTGGGTGCAAAGGTGCAAATGATTTTCCCGCCCCCTTAAAATCCACATTTTGCTAAACTTGTGATACCTGTCCCGTGTGCTAGTATTAGAAACAGTGACAAGTGGTTTTCTGTCTGACAGGGGCAGCACTGTAAAGTGTGTGGGTTACAGAGATCAGTAAGAAAAAACTAGGATCGGTAAAATCGGTAAGAACAGAAGGAAAGGACAGAGAAATAGATCATGCTTTTCCTGTCTGTTGTATTTGGAGCAGTGTCTTTAAAGACAACGTCAGATAAGAGTCTCGTCTTGACACAACTTCCTCCAGACATTGTAGAAATGTTTGATATCACACAGCTTGCAAAAGTGTTGAACTGAATTGAAATGAGACCTGTGCTAAGATTTTTACAAACAGAAAACTATATGTATATAGTTGAACCCCCCCCCCCGCAAAAATGCATGTAATAAATTGAGTGATCAAATATAAATATAAATAGAACTATATTGAAGTTGCACAAATATTACAGCAGGGGGTGTTTACACAGTGCAAATCAATATAATTGCACAGGAAAACATACATATATATTTAAATTAATTAAGAGTATATATATATATATAAAGTGATATATATATGTATATATATGTGTGTGTGTGTGTGTGTGTATCTGATTACATGGACTACTCTATTACTTTCCCACCGGGTGAGTTAAATTGTTACATCACATTCGGGCGCCCACTGGCAAACAAAAACGTGCCATCATCATGTTGCGACAGCCATTCTCTCCAGTCGGTGGAGAGTCAGGAGGAGACGAGCAGAGCTGGCGGCTGTTGAAGAGGCTGTGAACGGCGAATCACCCACAACTCACCCGCTCTGTGGCCTCGGCGGACGTGTTTCCCCCGTCTTGTGATAATCGGAGGCCATCGTGTGTCGCCCACTGAAGCAACAGAGTCAAGGGGTCGACCAACACTCACACGGCAGCTAACGTTAGCCAGCTAACATTACACGAACTTGGCTTGTGGAGGCTAGTTAGCAGGTGCTAGCTCCTGTTGGTTGGGTGCAAACACTGGCTGCTGGAGCTGCTGTAGCTGCTGGTGTAGCTGCCGTAGCTGCCGCCGCTGGTGGGAAACCGAGAGACGAAGAAGGGGGACCCTGTAGCGTTAGCTTCACCAAGCTCCAAAGAGGATATCCCGGTTTTGGATACACGACCAAAAGGGAATCACCGGAGAGGCCTGGTGCCTTTGTTCATCACAACATCTCTGAGGTAAACACAGCACACACATTCACAAAGTGCAACAGCACATCTGGAGGATAAATGTGAGGAAAGGAGCCAGTGGAAGCGGGCCTAGCATTAGCGAGCTAACGGATAGCTCGTTGTTGGCTAGCCGAGTTAGCATCGCTAACGCTAACGCACTTGTGTTGATGTGGAGCTTCTCCCAGCGAGCTGCGAAGAAGTTAACGGTGTCAGATGCAGCTCGCTTGTGGCCGGCGGTGTTGTGTTGTAACTGTTCGCAACATTAATTTAAAAAGCAGCCGGACTCAAGTTTTGTTCTCTAACACTCCACTTTTTCTTTCTTTTTTTTTTTTTAAAACTAAAGCTGCACAAACTGATCGCAAAGCTGCAGAAAAAGTGCGAGCGGTTCAGTCCGCATGCAACACGTTAGCTATGTGATGAGCTCAAACTTTACCAGAGTGAGTTTTATAAACCTTAATGAGTGCAAAATAAATATAAGAGCCGGGGAATCCTCTTTTTTTTTCTCTCATGGTTGAGAGCAGACCACATGCGAAGTTAACTTCTCCTCCACTTGTATGGCTAAATTCAGATATTTTCACGGGCACATGGATGACAGACAACCGACTGTTTTGTAGGTTGTTTATAGGTTGTTTTTTTTTGGAGGGGGGGTTTGCTAAAATGCGAGGAAAACACAGAGGACTGCTTTGATTCTGCTCAGGAGCCAATCTCACCCTGAAAGAAGGCACTTGTTGTAGTCAGGATGGATTGGCTGATTGTTAGAAAGGTCTTAACAGGCTGTCCCTTCATCTGTTGTCACTTTATTAGGTACACACAGCACGGCCTAAACTAATCCAATCTGCGACCAAAGAATCTATTTCATGCAGGTTATAATTGTTGAAACGGTCTGAGAGATGTGGCGAGTGGTTTGTGGAGAGGTTTCTAATATTTAGTCCACGTTTTGACGTAAATGGGCGATAACCAAATGCGTTTTTAAAAAAAGTTGTATATCGCTTCACGTCGTATCCTGGTTTTATTGCTGCTGGATGTGAATATGGAGCAAAAAGAAACCCGGTTGTTTATGTCAGTGGTTTCTTATTTCTCGTCTGTGGTCGCACAGCCACGTCTTTGACTTCTCGACATCCAGCAGATCTGTTATTTCTCTATTTACTGATTTGAGTTCAACAAGTGAGGAGAACTTTTCTACTTGCTATAACATAAACTAAAGTTGCAAATGCACCGGTTTACCTGCCGCGGTGTCCCCCTTTTTTATGTGACCACATCCAGGTAGATGATGATAGATGATACTTTGTATTTACAAGGAAGTTTGTTCCCACAGTCTTTACAAAGCCTCACATGCAAACAACACAACAGACAAAAATAGGCGTTCAATACAGAAACATTTTCCCACCCATATCCCGTGCATATAGCTCTCAGCACGTGGTTGTTACCGAAGTGTCATGCTGTGGCAGAAGGGACAAAAGCTCCTGCCGTAGCGTTCCCGTTTACAGGCCAGGGATCTCTGAGTCGAGGCCGTGGCTGGGCTCATATTCAGGTTTTTCCGAACTTGGATAAAGTTTTATCAATGTTTCTGATACCCACATGTGATGTTTACAGGCGCAACACATAACCGTGATAGCACTAGGAGTGCACTCACCTTTCAACCTGAGACTGACCCCATCACAGGTTAGCCAAATCCATGGGCGTGTTCAGTGCAAACCAAGACAGGAGCAGGGTTGTGAAGTCAGGTCAAATGTCACAGGTTTACAGATTTAGACACACAGTGCGCACAGGTTTAACCTGCAGCACTGTGTCCATTTGGAAGCAGCTTCTCCGCCCTACCTGCTAGTTAAGTGCATTCTTGACCTTTTTTAGGTCTGAGTCTGACAGGGACAGAGCATCTGTATCTCAGTCCTGAAATCAAGATTGAAAACTGTTTTTTCTATATTTTCATTTGGCAAGACCACTTTAACGCCCCCTTTTAAAAATCCACGTTTTGCTAAACCTGGGATGCCTGTCCTGTGCGCTGGTATTAGAAACAGTGACAAGTGGTTATCTGCCGGACAGGAGCAGCACGGCAAAGTGTGCGGGTTACACTGATCAGTAAGAAAAGAAGGAATTATCTCTCTGTTGTATTTGGAGCAGTGTCTTTAAAGACGACGTCCGATAAGAGTCCCGTCCTGACCCAACGTCCTCCAGGTGAGACACTGTAGAAATGTTTGACATCACAGCGCTTGCAAAGGTGTTCTTTCTTTATGCACAAGATCCACATAATGCTCAGAGCCTAACCACACAATCCAACTGTTTACACAGACAGATGCTTCACTATTTATACTCTAATTAGACCTACAACGAGTTCAACAAGGTTTTTCCTCAGCAGATCATTTAACAACTTACTGTATTAAGAGTTAAGTAAAAAAAACAACAACCCAACAACATAGCGTTGAGTCAACATCTCAGACACAGTGTCAACAAAAGCTGAATGCGTGAAGCTTAAAAGTCAGACTTTTATTCCAGCGCTGCTTTATAGATTCGCTCTGGGTTGTATCAGTTATCAGATTTTCTGTTATTTCAGTACATTTTTAGCAGCACAGTGCAAAGAGGTGCTCCGGGAGGCATTTGTGTAACAGATGAAGTAATGTGGACGGCCAGCAACATTTCCAGCTAATACTGGAATTTGTTGTATTGTGGTTATTCACCAGCTCTGACAGCCTACCATACATCTGTTACAAACGCGACCATAGTGACTTCATCAAAGGGAAAATCATGTTTGATTTAAAAGCAGCATGTTGTTGTCTGGAGTTCTGCTTTATAAAGCAGTAACGTGACCGTAACCTCTCTGGGAATTCAGATGTGAACGTTTTGCTGTTGATGGTGAATATTAGTATTTGCGCTCATGGCGTGAGCCCCCTCATTACTCAATATTGCTGGTCTGTTTGCAGTCCCATAATTGATAATTTTGCATCCTAGTGTGATTAACTGATTTTACAAGCATGAGGACTGATTACAGATTGTATGGCTGCTGCTGGGATGCACAGTGGCCGTCGTTAAAGACGACAGCCTCGGGAACAGACGAGCTCGATAAATAATAGGCAGAAAAGGACATGATGATGATTTAAGCAATATTAGATGAGACTTCAGTGCTGCTAACAGACCTGACTGCTTCACTGTAGTCTGCTTCAAATACTGACGATAAAACACACCACATATTGTGATTATACAACAATTACTAACTTAAATAAAAAAGGTACTCATATTTTTGGACAATTTACTCTCTAAAACATTTTTTTGCTCGTCTTTTCTGTTCCAGTCTCAGTTTCCACGACAGTAGACTCTTATATGTAATGCTGTAACCCAGCATTTACTTATGTTGTATATTTTCAGGATGTGATAATATGTATGAGATTTATTTCTCGTTTGCTTTCTCGTAACCACTTGTTGTTGTGGCATGTCACTGTTTGGCAGCGTTTCCAAGTTACTATTGTAAGAGGCAGGCCGAGCTACAGGTTGTGCAGTAGCAAGTTATCTTATGACACTTTTCCTATAGAGCAAGTCTAGACTGTGCTCTGTATAATATTATTTACAGAGACCCAACAATTCCCACAACTGTTATTAAGAGTCAAATGCTTCCTTGAAGGAAGTGCTTATACCACGATCACTTACTGAACCCATCAGTTCAGTTTATGATGTTGTGTGGGACGTATGTGTTCATAAGAATAAAGAAAGCAAATACAAAGACGGGCTCACAGTATTGAGTAAAGAATGGCAAATTTTCAGTTCACATGGATCACTGTGATGAAATATCATTTTTCTGGATGTGATTATTGCTGCAAGGCCTTGGAGAGAGCGCGAGAGAGAGAGAGAGATGAGGGGTATCCTAGACTTTGTTTGCAGAAAGCTTCACATTCCCACACTCCTGACTGTTGCTGTGTAAATGACCCTCAGGCCTTCCTAAAACCATTCTCATATGGACAGTGAGATTTCCCGGGCTTTGAAGCCCATATTGACAAAACACGAAGAGATGATTGAGTGAGATTGGTTGTTATGGATGTCAGTAGAGTGGAGGTGTTTCAGGTCGAGGTGAGACCAATAATAGGTGATAAACACACTATTAATCAGAGTAACGTGGTGGAGCTGGAGCTGGTAAGATGCTTTCTGCAGGCAGCCACACAACGCGTAATCCTGTTGTGAAACATGATGTAATCAGAACTTATTAGGGGAAATGGGGAAAGCGCAAACATCTAGAAGGTTTTTTGGATTTCCCAACAGTTTTCTGCCCTTCGTTGCTGCTAACTCTACTGTAGACCTGAGGATGGCATTTTCACCTTTACTGACTGAAGCCGGAAAAGACAGGACATAAAATATGAGGAAACTTGCAGCTAGGGCTGCCCCCGAATGTCAATGATTAGCATTACTGGAGAAGCCCAGAGTTGAATCTAATTTTAAAGGATCACTGCACTTTTTTTTTTTTTTTTTAAAGGATCAGGATTTAGTGGCACCTAGCAGCGAAGTTGCTTGATTGCAACGAAATGAATACTCACCCACGTCTCACCCTCTTCTCTCAGACATGTAGGAAAAAGTGCTGCTGCAAAATTCACATAAAAAGCAAAAGTCCATATCTAGATCAGTTGTAGTTTGTCTATTGTACAAAAATGGTGGACTCCATGGGAGAGGACCTGCTCTTACTGTAGATTTATGGGGCTCATTTTAAGACAACCAAAACACACTGATTCTCATATTCAGGCTATTATACACTAATGAAACGTACTAATGAATCTTATATTCAATTCCTTCAAGGAAATGGCCCCAAATCTTACACACTGGACCTTTTTAAACAGGCTATGAACTTTTAGACTTTAAGATTTCAAAATTGCATAACCACAAAACCAACTAATGGAAATAAAGAAGGGTGGGGGAAATGAGGTACAGCTTGACTCTGAGCTCGGGTGCCGAATGTTAGTTGGTAGATGTTGGTGGGCTGGTGAAATCCGGTGTGTTTTCAGCCAAATATTTGGCCGCAACTAGCAACTCTGAGCCAGTTTGGAAAATTGTGGTTTGGGTAGAGCCTTACTTGCAACAATAGTCTGCAGCTGGACTTGATTTTTGTTGAGAATTTATTCTGATTGCCACCATGCTTTTGTAATTTTCACCTAAATGGACTGTGTAATAACCGTTCAGTTGCATCCAGTTTTCATGAGACAAACCAGGGAAACATTGGCAGGATTTTCAACGATGAGACGTGGCGCACAGAGTTATCATTGGAGCTACTGAGCTGCAATCCAGCAGCCCTGTATTTCGCTCTGTTAGTTGGTCAATTCACAAAAGTTTCCCCTGCTGTTTGGCGGCCACAGTTTTCTGTGGATGGAAGGCCGGTGGATGCATGCATGTACGTGGTCGCGTTCGTGCTTGTCAGTGAGGTGCAGCAAAACTGTTTCAACACAAAGCACGTCTTCATCAGAGTAAGAAGAGGCAGGTTTACGTTTCCTGCCGTGCATTGAGAATGCCTCACGTCAGCAAGGATGGCAAGGACCAATTGGCTGATGTCTTGGAGGCAGGAGGATGAGGACTGAAGAGAGAAGCCTCTGTGCTGAAGTGGAGTGCTTTAGTAAGGCAATGAGTGCGGTCTGATTTGAATGGGCTGTCTTCCAGGTCATTGGGGACCCAAAACACAGTTTAGGGAAAGACACAAGGACATTTGGATAATGAGTGATTCATGACATGATTCATGTTTTGATAGAGAGGAGGGAATGAGGGCACAATTTGGGTCTAAGCTACTGGTCAAGATGAGTATGAGGACTTCTTCTAGATACAGTGAATACAAACCAGAGTCACTGTGTGGCGTTTATGAAAAGGTAGCTAGATTCTGAAGTGTTAAAGACATGTTTTAGCTGCATAATTTGAAGTTAGTTGGAAGTGTTAATGTGCCACTTTTTCTCAGTTTTTTTTTTTTCATCCAGTTTAATGAATTCAGCCGTCACGGGCAGGTTTGGAGGAGAGAGGATGTCTAAAAATGTAGATGTGGAGAAAGGCTGGAGGGAGGGATCTGGAGGTGTTTAGGAAAAGCAGAAGGAAATAAAACAGTTCTCATAAGCATGAAGAGAAGAAACAAAAAGATTACAGGAGCAGGCTCTACCAAAGTCCAGCCTGCCGTCAACGTTAGGTGTGTGTGTGTGGGCAGAGACACTTGAGAGAGAGAGAGAAAGCAAGATCAATGAAAGAGGAAATTAAAGTGCTTTTCTGTGGGGAGGTCCAAGTCACCTTGAAGAAGACAGGGATCTCCCATTTCCTGGAAATCTCATGAACTATGTTGTTGCCCTAAAGTCCTGCTTGATGACTTAGTGGGGGGAAAAAAAGAAGAAGAAGCAGACAACAACATCAAAAAGGCCTGAAATAACTGTTGGGCTGTAAGTAGGTCAAATGTTTGGCCATCATAGCACACATGTTGGGTTTTTTTTCGAACTCTGGAGCACCCTCAGCCTCCTGATTTCTGTGTCCAACATCCATCCTTTGTTCTCACACTCACTGCTATTATATAATAAACACTCAGTAGGTGAACACGGCTGTAAACAATAAAATTAGTTGCTTGTGATTTTGCATCATCACTGACCGGTTTGTACTGAGATGTACTACTATTTTTCCATCTGTTGAATTTGAAGCATTGCATCGTGGGATTGTTAGTAAAAAAGTGTGACTGCCATGAGCACTTTTTGAGGGCCACTATATAGAACATAATTTTCACAATATTTTGTCTGTGTAAAGCTACTCCAAATGAATTTCCCAGACTTTGTTAACTTACTCAGATTTGGTCACTTTTCCCCGGTTTATGCGCTCCTACCATGAGTAAATATGCTACGTGGTATGCCGTGTTTCCTTTTGGCTGTTGCCACAATTGGAAGTTTGCACACTGCGTGTGACTTCTGGCCAGATCGATCTGCTCTGTGCAGACTGACATAGGCTGCGTCCTGCGCCCGTCAAAAATAGAATAGCCGCGTATTCTCGGTGGAGCAGAGTGGAGAGCTGCTTCTGGGACACTCCTGAAACGGACCACGGTGCTTCTGGTGGTGTTTCAAACATTGACTACAACGGCCGCGATCATTAACTGGGCTGAACCGGAGCGGTAAAAATACACTACCGGTAACGCAGAAGCAAAGGCAACCAGGGATGAGACAATATGCTTATGCTTTGTAGCAAAATGGAGGGTGATATCTTCAGATATTTTTCTGTATCATGGATCCTGTTTAAACGTCTATTGAGGTTGTTCACTGATTTACTTCAGCCTAAGTCAGATTTAGTTGTTAGCGTCAGTAAAAGTTGACAGTATTTTTAATAAATCCCAATTTCATTTTCAAAGCTGCCGTCAGACATTAATTTCCCCGCGATAATTTTCCTGAAACTTCTCATTAACTCACCTGTCATGTGCTGCTCTTGTACGGCACTCTCCTATTGTTTGGTCTTCTCACAACTCCTGAAAAATTAAACTCCATATCTTTTTATTTTTATTTTGGTTTTATTGCATGTCTTCATCTTCTAATTTCTCCCCGCCCGCAACGCCGTCATCGATCATGCTGGCGGTGTTTTCTGGTCGGCGCTGCTTTTAATATTCTTAATGAGTTTCGCTGTCAGGGTTTACTACAGATTTACAGGTGACTACAGTGGAGTGTGGGTGTGTTCTGCAGTTGTGAATGGCCCTGCGCTCTGTATCTGTGAGGCACAAGGAGCACGTTAATAATTCAGTGCTGTGCCATGTAGCTCTGAGTTGGTTAATGAACACGGGGAGGAATCTCTCAGGCATATTGCTTTGATGTGGGCTATAGCGTGAACGCTGTGTGGCACAGTGCAGGGACAAGAAGAAGTGGCAGATTGGGACAAAACAAGTCAGTAGCGGATATATATATATTTTGTAGTTGATAAATCTCGCCGTGGTAGACGATCTTGCGGGCTCTCACAAGAGAAGTCAAAGTACAGACAGAGGAATGAGGAGAGTCTCGCTTTATTCTGGAGAGACACTTTCTTTGTTTCGTGCTGCTGAACAAGCACATTTTTAACAGTCGCAGCATCCTTTCGCTCATCATGTCTACAGGAACACAAAGAGCGGACCTCGCCTCATCAGCCAGGGTCTTTCTCCCCAAGTAGATCAAGACATCTGTGCTGTGGTCAGTTTCCTGTGCTTAGATTAGAGGGGTGGGTTGTATATAAACACAATCTAAAAAAAGGTGTCTGTCATGTATTATGAAGTCGATATTCATAATTAATAAGGGAACATTTTATAGATACATCATTTTGTGGTTGTCTGGCTGTTGTTTAAATTTATCTGACAAAGAAAGGTACTTTGTCACATACTTCATCTTACCCAATACTGACATGTACACAGTTATTCAGCAACATCAGCTTTCATATGCACCATTTTTAGTTCCTATTTTGGTCTCCACCAGCTCCTGAAGGAATCATTTGACTCTTTAGCTACTAAATGCTCCACTATGTTGTTACTAACCTCGTCTGTCAGTCGTTTGGTGTTGAGGAGGCAGTGTGCAGCATATTCACAGAATTTTTATGAATGCTGAGAGTGACCCAGAACACTAAATCTGTGGACAGGACAGAAACAATGAACCAAGCAGGTGAGCTGCACGTTCAGGTGATAATTCTCTGTAGGTTCGTCCCCTTTACACTCTAACATTATTTTCCTGTTATTTTATATGTGTGTTATTATAAAGATATAAATTATAGCTTTTGAAAACCCAATATTACCTTAAGCAGCTCTATGCATTGATTTGCAACGGTTACTCACAGCATAGAAAATCTCTGGCTGACTCATTTCTTTTGTCTCATGATTAGATTTTGTCATATCACCCAGATATTTGCAAATAACCACTGCTTGCGGCTTTAAAGCATACGGACTGACACAAAAACTGTTTTTTACCATGTCACATGTCGGCGCGAAAGGAAATAAGCAGCTCCCCAGCACACCAGCCTCGGTGTGATTCCCTATCAGAGACATAGGCTGCATCGGCTCTGGGGGCTTTCAGCTCAGACCTTTTCCATCTCGCCATAACACAATTGCATCTCTTCACTGCCACCCACAACTCATTCCCTCTCAAATGCCCACCAGTCCTTCTCTGAGACTGTAGCAGAGGTGCAGGATGAAAACCATTTGAAAAGAGGCCTCTCCCAGCAGAGGCCCTGTTGGCATGGAAACGGCTGTCTTTGTGAATGAAGGCTTCTCTTACGCGCCTGGTCAGAGGTTTCCCACTGTCTCATGGTCCAAGAGGTTGAGTCTCTTTTTACAAGTTCACCAAACCTGCGTTTATTTTTGTTTGATGGTGCTTTTTTTTGGTCATGCCCTCTGCTGGTTTTACAGATTCTTAACTGTTGATTGTTATTGTGTGATTATGTGACTGGTATTATATATCCAATAGAGTGCTCTTATTCATCTGTACACACTCAGTATCAGGACATTGTGGACCTAAAGGGGAGAGAAATACTTATTTTAAGATTGCTGGATTGAGCAGGAAGTCAAAAATGTGACTATTTTTAACCAAATGGTCTGCAAAATAAACCATTTCAGCTCATAATTACAACTGATGCTGTGCCTTTTTGTTGTTGATTAGCCGACTTATTGTTGGGTTTTTCAGCTAAATGAGCTTTTCCCAGTTACTATGAAATGATTTATAGCATCACTGATATGATTGTGTCCAGACAGTGATCCATATTCCGATTACATTTGCATCATATGTAGGTTTGCCTTCATGAAAACTGTAGCTTTGCTTTTACAGTCACAATCACTTGATTATCCAAATGTTACATGCAAACCAAGAGGCAACCTCTGTGAAGCGAAGCCAGTGCGGAAGTGCCAAAAATTGCACTTCCTCAAACTCACCTGTTCAAATTATATTAAGGCTTAAAGTTACGCAGAATCAACATCGTTGCTGCTTTGACAGATGGATGCCGTTGCAGATAGCTTGTTTGAGCCACCAGGCGTCATTCAGCGCGTCGATGATCCACGTCTGCCGATTTTTAGATTTGCAGGGAGGTGGAACATGGTGGTGGCCGGTGCCACCACAGATTTTGAACCTCACAACGTCTCTTTAGAAACCTGCGGGCAACGTCACGTGTACACTGTCTATCCGTTATACGGTCAGTGACACAAACATAAAGTCAAATGTTAGTTAGCTGCCATTTCATCAGCCCAAGAGGGGTGAGGAAAGAAAAACCCATGAATGGTAAATCAACGATAGTCCAAAAGTGATGCACACATCTTACAAAGAAACACAGTGCTGGTTTTCCAGGGTATTTGTGCAATTTATACATGAAAGAAAACCAGTAATTTGTTGTACTCTGTGGACCAGGAACCACTGACCTAATTATTTATCTCCAAATTCGGTTGAATCAACAAAAAAAGGCAAGGTCATTTCAGCATCCTCACTGACCCACAGGTGTTCACAGTTGGCACACTGTTAATTGTTCATCCTTCATACTGAGACCAGAAATTATGATTAAAAGTCTGATTACACTGTTTGGGGAAAATAATAATCTGTTATACATGAGCACAAGAATTTTGCCCTCATAATATCCAGTTTCAGCATGGCCAAAACCAACCCAACCATTTATGGCAATTAAGTCTAGAACATTGTAATTAGTCTGCTTGCAGATTCAATGCATTTTACTAACTGAGACTCTCTTGAGGTCATTTTGCACCACTGTTTGCAACATAGAAACTGCCTAGAAATTGTCTAATTTGAAGTTCTGTAGATCTCCGGTCTTATGCTTTTTCGTATGGATGAAGTATTTACTGTTCATCAATCAAAATGAAAGCAGGGTGGGTCACACATGCATTCCATAGATTGTATTTTACTCTGTTCCTCTTCAGTTCAACGTCCAATAATGGATTATTTTGGTGTGATGAAGTATCGGAGGCACTATAGGAATGTGCTGCATTGTCATGGTAGGATATCCTCCCTCAGACTTGACCTGGGTGGCTTTCCGCCGGAGACTCGGGCAGCTGGCAGCTCAGTTAAAGTGCCTTTAAGTCTATTAGAGAGGATAATCCTTGAGGGAGAGTTCAGTGAACAGAAGGAGCGGAGCAAAACAGTCTGTCATTTCACTTTCCTCATTTTTGCCATGTGATTGTGTCTCTTGTACAAGCCTTCCTGATGCGGCCAGTCTTCCTTCAACACATGGCCACCATATGCTTTCTCCGTTACTCCCTCACAGACGGCCTCCCTAAACAAGACGTTAAAGATAAAGAAAATTCAGTGATGTGCGTTGCATGGCCTCGGAGTCTTTGCTCAGCTCCAAAGAAATTTGCTATAAGCGATCTCCGAGGTGCATTTCTTTGACATTACAAGATGAGAGTCAACAGGCACGTTTTGTTTGGTTTTCTGCTGTGGCGGTATCATTTGCAACCCACAGTTGTTTTCTCACCTTTGTTGCTTTCTCTACACTTTCTCCAGCCTCCCACCTACCACCTTCGCTGCCCCTGGCTCAGTCGGTGGCTCATCACCACTTCAAAGGGGAAGGTCTGCGGAGCTGTAGATAACGCGCTGTACCCCCAAGCGCCGACAGGCTTTTTCAGAGCCCCTACGCAGTGCCCCGACTGACAGGTTTGGACCCCTTCTGTGTTTTGTGGCAAACTGTTTCTGCTACTCCTGTTTCTTTGCTGATGTTTCCTAGTACCCCCCCCCCCCTCTTCTGCTACGTCTCTTTTCATTGTTCTGGTGAGCCCCAGGCTTAAATGTACACTTGAATTCCACTGTCGCCTCGCAGCATTTGTATGCACTCGTGGAACTTGAAAAGATGAAAGGAATGTAAACTTCTTGGTATCTACTTAGTAAGAGTACTATGGCCTAACATGCAGCTTTGAACACTTTGAGTAATTATTATTGACATAATTATAATGATATTTAGCACTGATGTCATGCTACAAACTCGTTAAGTTAGGTGATTTCATTATATTTTGTGTCAGACATGATTAGTATTGACTGATTGGATAATGTCATATTCACACACAATGTCTTTATATTAGAGATTCGGCACACGCCGCCACTTTTTGGCATTGCTTTTCCAAACGATTTAAATGTCCACTATTTGTTTTAAGAGCACCGATGATTAACTACAGCTTGTCTCACCATCTGCATGCTCATGACCTGATGGTTGGCAGAGATAGAAAACCTAAATAAATGAAACAACGGGTGTGGCACTACTTGTTTACAAGTTGAAAAAGAAGCAGGAGAACTTAAAAGAATGACATGATGTTATTATTGTTTTACTTCTATGAATACTGTGATATAAATGTTTCTGTTTATGAACCTGAGCATGCATAAAATAAGCATCTGAGATGTAACCTTCACAATCCTAATGGACAACAGATGACGGCTTTATGTTGGAGTACTTAAAGTATTTTGCTAATGCTCACAGTCATGGCATCTGTTGGCTTATCAGTGTTTCCATGGTAGCAGCACTTTGCCGCTCAGGTTCCTCATGATTTCCTCTGGGATGAAACACCTTAGTCTGCTCTCTAAGAACCGTCGGTGGTATATATTGTCTCTTGTGAAAAAAGACTTGTACAGGCCTTCAGTGTAGTCAGGAACCAGATGAATCACCTGACGTCACGTAGATGAAATAAACATCATGAACAAATGTAGATTATAACAGTTAATATTCGGCGTATCAGAAGTCTACAAGCTGGCCAAAAGATTACTCACCTTTAAAGACACCAAAGTTATTTACATAGTACAACTTTGTCATTTGTTTTATTTGTTCTCTGGCAGTAGATGCATGTTGGTGTATGTTTCTCTCAGTATCGTGTAAATTGATCATCCATCCTTTCTAAATTACATTTAAGTTGAGTGAGAGAAGTTGTTGAGAGATTTACATGCAGGTTTATTATGGATCATTATTTGTAGTCATTAGAAATTAACTAGCTTCTGCTGCAATAGCATTTGGAGTGATTATAACTTAATAACTAAGATGTAACTAATTTATAACTAATTTCAGGTCACGTATTTGAACCCACACAGAGAAAGTCGACTTTTATAAGAATTATTGCTCGTCTCTTTTAATGTGTTGGCTGCATCGTATGTTCAGGCTGGATGTTGATGTGATACTAATGTACCTTTTGTGATTACAATATTTAAATAAGCTGATTCAGTTGCCATATAGACCAGATCATCTGTTGATGGTATGCTGTAGTGCAACATTGATGCAGAGACAGCAACACGACTATTCATCATCATCATCCCTGTCCATCTACTGCGATCACCGTCATCCTTATTGCCGCTGTTATTCATAATAAAACTAAAAACTGCACCAGTGATCGTGACAACAATCCAGCGGATGTTACCGTTTCTCAGTAAAAATGGTTGCGAGTCTCTGCAGAGCCAGTAAAACGACACAGAGAAGGTTAAATATCTCAACTCAGACGTGTAATGGAAACTTAAAAGGGTGAGAGCAATGTGTGCGAAGGCTTGAAGTGATTTTTTTTTTTTGCTTTGTAATAACCTTAATCAAATCTGAATCAACGGCCTGACGTAAACATGTATGACCTCACTCTTTCATTAATACCTCCTCTCATCATTTTCTGTTTTGCTTTGTAATTCCTGCTCTGCATGGCTGAAATGTGAGCAAGTTAGTGGCGTGGAAATGTTTTTTTTTTTTTTTTCTCCCCTACTTCTGAGACTCACAGCTGCAAATTATGTCATGATTTTGATGTTCAGGTCTCAGTTGCGTGGTGTAGAAAGCTCCTGGAATTGGAGAACGAAGCTGTTGAGAAGGTGGGGTCGAAGAGGAAATGAGGCTACATTCCAGCAGAGATTTATGAAGTGTCTTTCATTCTCGCTGTACTAGAGGTTAGTTTGCAGCTGCTCCAGACAGCTCTCTGACTTTGGTAGACCTGGACCCATCTCAGCGTAGATATCGACAGGATGTCATGAGTTACCGTCTGAGAAATGTGCTGTATTGAAGATTCATCTAAAAAATGTCTTCCCTGTTTGTTTTGTTTGACAATATTTCACTAAAACACCATCAGTGCATGGCTTTATAAGTAGTAACTTGCATA
The DNA here is from genome assembly GCA_014281875.1 of Nibea albiflora. Taxonomy (NCBI): domain Eukaryota; kingdom Metazoa; phylum Chordata; class Actinopteri; family Sciaenidae; genus Nibea; species Nibea albiflora. Next base: position 9,387,735 of record CM024789.1, on the reverse strand, counting down.
TTTTACCCCCCTTGCAATCCCCCGCTTTGATGCGGCAGTAGCTTAGTCCATAGAGACTTGGCTTTGGAACCGAAGGGTATGGAGTATGGTCCGGTACGTGGAGAGGTGCCAGTTCACCTCCCGGGCACTGCCGAGGTGCCCTTGCTCTAACTGCTCCCATAGCGCCACTACGTAACTGCCCATCACTCCACCATCTCTCCACATTTGCATGTCTATAAGCCCTTTGTGAGTGTGTGGTTGTATTTCAGGCCTATATGTAAAAGAAGAGTTTCCCCATGAAGGGATCAATAAAGTTGATCTTCTTCTTCGACGTACCCTGAATCAGGCTCTCGTGTGGATCACAGAGCGTGGAAGGAAAACTAAATGCTCTCAGACTACAGAATGAGTCACGTCTTAAACACTGACATGGCCTGTTTTATCATTAATGTGTAAGAGACTTCGGTGCTGTTGTGTGAGCACATGTCAACCACACCGGGCCCCAAGTTCACACCCACAAGAGGAATTAAAGACAATCTTGTAACACCTCTCTGGTCTATGTTTGAACAACACTATAGTACTCCAAAACATACAATATGTTTGGTAGTATGATTGCAATGGAAACTATTGCATCAATAGTGTGACCTAAAATTGAATAATTCTATTAGTTATGCATTTCAGAAATAATGCTGACAGGCTGTTCAACCTGGAGCAAAGACGTCTTTTCAAATTTCATGGCACACCATTCAAAATATGTCAGAATGAAATCAAAACAATTATGGTGACTATAACTGCAGGCCTTTTTTTATTTCACTGAATATTAGAGTCTCAAAGTGTACCTTTGTTTTCTTTTCCACATGACTCATGTTTCAATCAAATGTTGTGTAAAGTTAGCCAAGTATTCTGAAGAGAGCCCAAAAGCAGTAATGTTATCAAGCTGTTATGCTGTAAGTATTTTGTGGTATTTAGTCGCAGCTCCAAGTTATTTTTGTTATGTAACTTTGGGTATTTATTTCCGATGCTATTGGCTGATTTGTTACGTAAAAATAACAATGTTATGCATCCTGGTTATGTAAAAGAATGTAGACGAAAGGTCAGTTATATTCAGTTTATTACTGACTAAAACTACTGAAAGAGAGGTGTATCACTGGTGTGTCTAAATTAAGGCACGTGTAAGTGCATTTACAAGTTGAGACATTTAAAATGTGTGCTCCCTATTTAAAGTGGACAGACTGTGGATGAGAGCAATGATTTCTCTCACTGAAGACCGTTGCATAACCCAGTGCTTCTCTCATATTTTGACCAGAGTTACTCAAACTGAACAGAGGCCAGGAAACACAGCAGTTGCAGCATTCCTCCATGTGGACTCATTTTATTTGGCACATCCACACACACAGCTGACCCAGACTGAAGTAGCTGGCATCCATAACCTTTGTCCATGCCTCACTTTAAGGCCTCTGGGAAACATTTTGAACTTTTCCTAGAAAGCTTTGAGCTTTCCCCATGATATGGTTCAAAAGTGACTTATTTTGTTTCTGAGCGGTGTTGGCCAACATGTTGCTTGCAGAGTGGGTGAAAGAGAAATGGGCAGACCTTTGTGTGCATACTAAGAAGATTCAACTCCGTTGTATAGCCTGCAATATCACAAAAAAAGTGTATTATTTGCTCTCTACTCTTAGGTCAAAGTGACTCTAAGTACTAATTCCCATTCATCTTGGAAGCATTATTTTTTGGGCGTTTTGCCATTATCAGATGGTTAAAGAATAGCTAGAGACAGGAAGCATGAGGGGAGTTAGGAGTATGACGTGCATCAAAAGTCCGCCTGGAATTGAACTATGGATGCTAAGACCACATGGCGTGCATCCCAAACTCCAGACTTCCAGGACGCCCTGGAAGCAGGATTCAGACTTTTTTTGTTCAATACTTAGACCTTCAGTTTTGTGAGTTTGTGTGCCCAACCAGCAGAGTACACTAGGTCATATGTGTTTGGACAATGTATTGATGAAATGATGTGTTCTTCCTGAGCTGACTCTATACGGAGATTGATCCAACAAATAAATCAACAATAAATGGACAGACCATTAGAGACCTAATGTAAAGGCACAAAAAAAAACATTCCTAGTAAACACAGGCATACATAACATGAACACATAACATAGTTGGTTATTCATGACCTATTTCATAACAATCAAAGAGAATGGGGTGAAAAAATATTTAATTGTTTTAGCGTTTCTCGTTGAAATCACCTTTCTGGAATTTGGTTTTAAAGCGGTGAAGTCATTGGCAGTATGTTACCACATCTGGAAACATCCACTAATGGTTTCTCGCAACATCATTACACAACGAACAAAGTACTCCTTCACAACTTGTGCTCAAAACCTGGTTGCAAATAAAGCCTATATAACCATCCTGCATTGTGAGGTTTTCAGTTTGACCATCTTTATGTCTCACGGTTATCAAGTGTCAAACAGCTGGATAGCCTGTCTGGGCATCTGCTCGCTTCCCAGCACTCGATGTCCATATCCAGTTTTGTTTACGTCAACTTTAGAAATCCTGTTCTCTCCGCACAAGCCAGCTCCATGGCTCTGCTGGGGAGTCTAGTGGGTCTAATTATGTTTGTAGGCAGCTGCTCAAAACCAACAGCTTCAATTTCTCATATTAGAACACCCTTATCTGTGTTTTGACCTGTTATTGGGCAAATTGTACCCCAGGGGACAGGAATAAGCTATGCAGTATTGGACGCTTTCTGCAGTGTTGATTTAAGATTGAGAATTTCAACAGATTGGATCGGATGGATGGATAGAAGGATCACAGAGACTCTAGTAGCTCAACTGGTATTGACTCTCCTTTCATGGTGATATCCAGAGGTGACAGGCGTTTCTATCTTAAAGTTGAACTGAAATATCATTTCATTTTAAAAATTGTGTGGTGCAGTTAACCAGCTGAAGGGTCAGTGCTGTTCGCTGTTGCTAGTCCTATCTCCATACAATTGGGTGCTTTCAGACAGAATCCAGTGCTATGGTGAAAAGATGTGGCTGTGGCTTTGCGGGCCACCAGAAAACACAGTTGAGTCGGAACCAGCATTGGAAAAATGCAGCCCGACGTCATGCTACGGTCCCCGATCATGATGCTCAGATCGGTCAGACCTCCACAGTCAGTCTGAAATGTGACTGAAACTGAGGCTGGATTCATTGACTGAACTGATACTGATACTCTGCCTGTTGTGTTTATTTTGTGTCTGACTCACAATTTACGCTGCAAATAGTGACTCAAAGAAGTTTCTTTTGGTTTGTGTCCAATGATTTGAGGGCACGAGCGAGCCTCGATCAAGTGACATAGACAGCGAATGAGAGTGAGGGAGAGCTTGCGTCGGTAACGCTGGTTAATCAGCGAAACAAAAACGTATTTCTTAGCGGTAACATCCAGCAGATCACCTTCATCCCCACACACTGCCAACACAACCCTGCGGTAAATCGCCACAGCACCTGATCCTGTCTGAATGTACCCTTACTCTATCACGGGCAATAGACAGACTACTGAGATTACAGGACTTGCCACTGATGTGAGTTTTGACAGTTTGATCATTTTGCTGTCACCAGTACTGGACCCATGAAAGACGGCAATCTAACGTTAGCTCGACACCCACCCACCCGCTCTGTAGCACCCCTGTACAACCACAAATAGACTGAGTGTTTCTGTAGCTCCAGCCAAGTGAAGCATCTTCTCTCTAGTGGATCACGTCACTTTCAGGCGTCAGGTTATAGGCATAATAATAGACTTGAATCTGGACCTCGGGAAGAAACCTGTGAAGAATTCAGGGTCAGATTTTGTTACATTGTGTAAGATGCAATTCTCTAATCAACATTGGGTTTAATATGAATATTTGATTGTACTCTGAATAAGCTGTGTTAATAGCTAAAACTCGATCGGGGCATCCATATTCCTTATTCAGAAATGGATTAGATTTTTAATATTTGCAAAGATGCACCATCACGTTGACGCTGTTAGCTGTGGCTCTTGCCAGCCGCTGCCCCTCGTTCACTTCCCACCAGACTAGTCAGAGGAACTGACGCATCTGTGGCGGTGACTCACTGTTACACGCTCATGCAGGTGTTGCATGTTGTGCCAGTTTATTCAATTGTTCTGCTGTTAGTTTTTTTGGAGGGGGGCCTGTCGTGTTCTGTCTGGCTTTTGGGAGAGGAAAAAAAAAAAACTGAAATCCCAGCATCCTTATCTCACTGCTCTGGCCTCTCTCCTGCTTTCTCCTCTCGTATTCCAGACGGCCCCATGGCCTGTTAACTCTTTGATGACCTTTTGAGATTTCCGCACTGACTGCTCTTTTTCTCTCTTTGTCGCACAGAAAAGAATCAGCCCTTAGAGTGGGACCTGGAGTGGAGAAGACCAATTGTGGCCTGAACAAAGACAGACAGAGAGAACTGTAAGTAAACACTGCAACCGTGTGAACTTCTCAGGGGTCAGGAAGTTTTTGTGTACTTAGTGCTGTGCTTATCGCATAGGTTTACACACAGGAATAGTAGGGATTTATGGTTGTTTTCAGTGGGTGAGAGCCCACATGTGGTTTTTGTAGATCATAAAGAAGCCGAATTGTTCTTTGGTATCTGAATCTGAAAAAAGCCGGGGATGGAAATATGCAGCAGATGACTGGAAATATCTCACACATCTAACTGTTTTTTTTTTTCTTAGACTCCTGGAATCAAATGTGTATTTTGTGTCTCTCCCTGTACTGTGGACGGCATTGTGTTCACAAGCTTTGTTTTCAGAAAATAAAACCTGGAAGACAAACGGTGAACAAAGGAAAACAAGGATATTACATTTCCATTGAAAAGGTGATGAAAAGTAGCCTGGCAAATGTCCAAGTAAGGTAGTCTATTTTTGCTACTGTGTAGAGCATTTAACACTGTCGTGGACAGATCGAGCAGCTCAAGTTCGAGTCGTTTAAGTCGGCGTTTGTTTGGTGTGTTGTCAGCAGCAGATGGGATGTAAGCTTGAACCCAGTTGTTTCCTAGCAACACGTTTCCCATGTAGTAAATTCACTCGCACTCCACCATCGTGTCTACTACCATGAAACGTTTTTAACCTCTAGGAAACACTGGACATACCAAATTTCAAGAGTTACAAAGTGCTTTGCAGAAAGGGATAAAAACAATAGCATGAACTCACAGAGGCTTTTGTACAGGCCTCCCCCACAGAAGTGGACCCGTGGTGATGACTTGTGTTTTTTTGTCTCGACTCTGGCGAATTATAAGATGAGACATTTTATGTTTGTAAGTAATCCAAAAAACACCATCACATGCTGTTGTAGATTACTGCAGTTTATTTCAACTCTTGCGTCATGGGACTCAGCAGATAGCATGCTTTACCTTTGGAGCCAGAAGAAACACTTAATGTAACTAAGGCTGCTTGTCTTATTGTCATCATCTCACAGGCTGCGTTCAGACAGAATCGGGCGCTGAAGGTTTTTTTCCGTTCAATTGAGTGGCTTGTAGTGTGGGCAGTGACTTGTGGCGGTGAAGCTGAGCTGGATCCAACTTTTAGAAGAACGCAGCCCAACATACGCTGCGGCTGCCAATCAGAATAAGCCGCAGGTTAACGGTACATTCACCATTAATCTGAAGGTTATTTTCTTGAATAGTCATACAGCCTACAAACGGTAGCAAAAATAGTAGCAAAACCTGACATGTCCTCAGAGTGCAAGGTGACGCCTTCAATTTGCTAATTTTGCCAAACACTCTAAAATCTAAAGACATTCAGTTTGCAGCGATATAAAACAGAAAAAAGCAAAACAATTAATTGATCATCCAGCTATTCGCAGATTCATTTCCTGCCATATGACTGCCTGACTGACTGTTTTAGCTGTGCACACATCATAAAACTTTGACATCTCAAACTCAGGTGTTGTTATTCCTTGCCTAGTGTTCCTTTACTGTAACACCGTCATTTTACAACAGAAAGTGAAACCGTCCTGCCACAAAAGCCTCAAATCTCCGACATGTTTCACATCAGAGTGCGTCATCTACATTGGCTCCCTTTTAGTGAGGATGGTGTAAGCTTATGTGTCATCTAATGGAGTGTGGAGGGAGGGAGGGGGGGTGCCATAGAGATCAAGAAGGACAAGAAAATGATTGCTGCAGTGGATGTACGGAAGGCCCCACCCTGTGTTTCATTGTCAGTATCTCAGGCAGGATGCAGACCTTTCACACTTGCGCACGAGACACACTGGAAGTTGTTGGCGTTGTTATGAACAAACAGGAGGTGAATTCACTCAGAGGTATCCCTGTGTGTGTGTTGGTCCTTGTGTGGAAGTGTGTATGTGGATGCAGGGAGCTGAAAACACTGCAAAATAAACAGCTGTGTTTGTACTGTTAGTCTACACATTGGAATAATTTAACATTTTGGAAACCTTGTATAATAAATTGACAAACCTATAATTATCAAATATCTTGACAAATATGTTTTTTAGGCACAGTAACCCACATTTTTATGAGGTCAGGCTGCACACATTCATTGTGTACCTAGAGGCTGATGCACGTATGGTAGTCAACAATGACCGCGGAGCCAAGGGCGTACAGTTAATGTGTTTATAGTGTATTCAGTGCTCGCTGCTGTAAGGGGAATTCTTCCTTAAAGCCGTGAGTGAGGAGCAAGTCGTGAATTATTCATCCTAGGCACGCGCCGGTGAATTAAAGGTAAAGTGATAGCACATAGCAGAGCCTTGCTTGGCTCTCTGCTGCATTTTTAAAGTGTGGACAGGCACTCAAATGTCAAAATGTTAACATTGTCTTCCCCCTAAAACTGTTACCCTGGTCTCTGGGACCGGATAAAGGAAATTTGATATGGAGTTTGAATAATTCAGGATGATGGTCTGGGATTGAATTTGGATCCAAGTGCAACTTCCCCATTTGTATCCCAGTGCTATCTCCTCGTCCTCAAGACTTGAACGCTATGAATGATGAATTTGTCTGCCCGCTCGCAAACAAGAGGCGAATGGCAAATATTTCATATTTCATCTTGAAACCAAATGACTTGAATATTCAGTTTAGTCACTAAACCATGTCTGCTTCTTCCTGTTACATTTGCTGGAAGAGATTTTTAAGGAACAGAAGGAAAGTGATTTCCAGTGAAAAGGTGACTTACTCCAGAATCCCTGTAGGAAGAAGTGCACCGTTGTCACTCCCTGAAAAGGTCCTTTTTTAAAAAATTTGAATTTGAAACTGCTTCCTAAGCACACCGTTGAAAGGGACTGAGATTTAGCCATGCTCTGTGTCACCTCCTAATCAGTCCCACACCTCTTACCCACTCATTCTCTGTAAATAATTCAGAGCCGCTCCAAAGAAGGACATACACACAATTGATAATGGAGGACTAGCTGGGGGCAGTAAAAATCGCTGCTGAAGCACTTCCAGCACCGATTGCAAGTCCAGAAATTTTAAACACCCTCGACCCTGATATCATTTTAAATGTGGACATAGTTTGCTTGTGGTTGACCCAATGCATGTCTACAAGTCCAAATGAAAGACACAGCAGATTAAATCCAAAAATGAGGCGCCATGTGTGTCTTCTTTAAACAAATTGTCAAACTGTATACACTGAAGAAGAACAGTTATTACTAATGCGAGCCAAATGGACCAGCATTTCAAAATAAGGCATGACCTAAGACAGTAGGTCAGTAGTGACAGCGGTTAGACTGTGTGAATGTGGGTAACAAGTCATGTTTAATGGTGTGAACGTCTGAAAGACTTTCCACGACGAATGTCTTTGTAACGATGACACAGAAGAAGAGCAAAAGTTACATCAGCTGTAATTGTTTAGGGGGTATTGTGCCGAGCTCCTTGTGTTTTTCCATCACTCGACTTTTGGGCAGCGCTGGGTCGTATTGTAGAACAGTAACAGGAAAAGATGGGTGTTTCGTTGATGTGAGCATCTGTGTCATCCTTTTCAGGGGTGTGGTTTTCACTTTCATGCTCCGGAGGTCCTGTTGAAAACAGGAAATATAACTTTGTCCCTGTGTCGAGGAGACAGGAAGTTGTGACTTCACTAGACCTCTTTTTGGCTTTGGCTCGCTGCCCGAATATGAATTCTGGTGATGGCCAAATGTATCATTCTGTGTCATTTTGAGACGTTATATCATGTTTTTATTGCTATATATATAAAGAGCGATCGACGCAACCACATCAGAGCCCAGATTTATCCTGTGAGAGTCAGCCTTAGTGCCGGTGCCAGTGAGTACATGAATAGTCTCAAGTAGTGAGAAATAATCCACATTCTGCCTTTTTTTTTTAATGACTGTAACATTGCTGCTTGAGTTTTCAGTCTTTGCCCACTAGAGTGCAGCCTACTCAGAGGAAATACTCCATCTCCAAGCTTAGACATATCTTTGTGATCAGAGGATTTTGGTCTTGAAATCAACCCTTAATCTTCAACAGAATGCGGATAAATTGCCTTCTTAATACGACGCGATTCAAACTTGAAGGGGAACCGTGAAGGATGCTCACTTAATCAGTGTTTTTCCTTTTCAGTGCGTCAAAATTTAGGTGCTTCAACATAATTGAGGACATGATTTGCAAGCCCACTTAAATGCATCAAGCACTAATTGTTGTGAAGAGATTAATGGCACCCCTGTTAATTAGCACATACCGTATTTGTCGCTTGATTAAGTCCAAATCGTATTACTCTTTTTAAAGTGTATTGCTCGTCACTCTGTGATTTAAACACTAGATATCCGGTGAATAATTTCCACCGGTGAAGTTCTGATAACGCGAACAGTTGTTTTTGTCCCGGATGTTTATAGACTCTAAGCTTTATTCATTAGACGTTGGTTACAACCGTCTGCATTAAAGTTTAATTAGTGGCTTCATCAGTCTTCTCAGTGAATGCATGCCATAGATTTATTCTGCAGACAGCAGACGGCGCACAATTAGCTTTATAGAATGAAGAGGATAATGACTAGACGTTAATGCAAGGATATAAAGGCAGATATTACATTTCTAGAAGAACAGAGAAGTGCTTGGTTTTTAAATAAGTACTTTATATGGACAGAAACGATATGGTTTTGTGCCAAAAGGATCCATATAGCAAGGTATACAATTTCTGAACTGATAAGAGCGCTCGTATGAGATCAGCACTCTGAATCTATCTGTATCAAGGACTTATGTGTCTAAGTTGGTAGCAGGAGAGAGAGGGAGAGAGGAGAGAAAGTGTATTTGGTGTGTCCCAATATAGTCTAGTATTTTGGGAATCGGCTCAGAAGTATTTTTTCATGGTTGAAAAGCCATCTAATGAAATGTTTTCGTTCAGTAATGAAGAATAATAGCAAGAGGCCTCACAAGAGAACAATTAAGGATAAAGTGCAAGAGTTTGAGCCTTTGGAAACAGAATTGTTGATAAATCCGAGGCAGTGCAGCAGTGTCGTTTTTATGTGAGCTACAAAAATGCCAGCGTGCTGAGAATGCTTATGTGCAAACAACATGCATGTTTGGATGATTTCATTTCATTTCCTGGTTTAAAATGGTTACTTCTGGGAAGTGCAAGGGGAAAAAGTTGGGCCTAAGTTGGTTACAGTTCATCACTAGCTTTTACAGAAAATGGTATTTGAAAGCTGCTTTTTAGTGCATAAAAACCAAGAGCAGAAAATTGTTCATTAGAGGAGGATATTAAAAAAGTGTCGGGCTGCTGCAGTTGGCTTTGTCTTGCGTCTTTCTGTCTTTGCGGTCTGAACGTGTGATAGAAAACTTAGTGCTGCCAGGCCTGCTTAGCTGCACAGTAAACCGTGTTAGAGGCTGCTGGAGGCTTCATATTCCTTCCTTTCCCCACTTTGTACTCGATTGGCCCTCTTTTCTATCAAATCTTTCTCCAGTCATAGACTATAGTGTGTAGTGTTAACATAGATGTCCGACACACCGAGCAGGCCTCCCGCCGCCCTGGGGCGGGAAAAAAAATGATCAGGGGTGATTTTAAAAACAAAAATTTGGGACGGCTAAAACACACCCGTACTCGAACTGTGATACTGTCATCACTCACAGTGAGGTACAGGCACAGCAAGAAAGTGAAGTGACACCTGAAAGCAGTGCATCTGTCACTTCTGTCAGGCAGTTACACTGCCGCCCTGAAGCGGTGGCGGGATTTTGTGCTTTCTGATGACACGGGCAAAACATATACCGCGTAAGAGATGGGGTTAGTGTTGTAGCATCAGCGTCAGGCAGGTGACCTACAGGTGTAATGATAATAAAAGAATCTTTCTGACATAACGTACAAGGAAGAAGACTGAAGGTTAGCGACAGCTTAGCCTTAAGCACTAAGGGATCAGCATGTGGTGCGATGATGCTTCATTTCAGTCGGAAGATGAGACAACAGTGATGCAGCAGTTTTTTTTGAGCCGCGCTGTGATTGTTTGTTTGTAGTCGGTTGGGTACAGTCGCCATCTTCAACGGTCATGTCTGAACTTATGTAATATAGCCTTTAATTTTCAAAAGTGAGATTTTAAAAAAAATTTGATTTGTTTCAGCGGTAATGGCATTAAATCGACACTGCATATTGCACTTCCTGTGAACGTACAAGCGACTTCTGTCTAATGGTCGAATCTTTCCCATGCCCGCAAGAATAACAGACATGATTATAGATCAGAGTATTGATCAGTGAAGCTTTTTGTTCAGTTAACATAGCGCTCGTGGACACACATGCTGAATGTAAAGTTTACATTCCACAGTTATTTGTCCTTTGTAAAGAAACTACTAACTGTGAAACTCATGCCAGGTTACGTGCCCGTCGAGCTGACCCGCCGGGGTCTGACGCTCCCCTTTTACCCGACGCATGTAAGCCTTGTGTCGTTATGTCTTCCTCTGAAACCCTATGCGGTGGTGCAGTGAGTCTCTGCTTTATGGATCAATACCGAAGCAGTGAGCTGACACAGTGAAAAGCAATATTCATAAATAATGAATCGGGCACCCTTTCACCCTGTCCTGTCTTTCAGTCCCGGCCAAGAAAAGAACAAAACTGTTATTTTTGCTTATGGAGCATTATGATTTAAGAGAACACGTTTTCTCACCGCTGCGAACACTCTGTGAAAGCAGGGCTTTTTTTTTTTCCTATGCGACCCTTTGTCCTTGTTTCCGTTTGACAGTGTTACAAGTCTCTGTATAGATTGTCTCTGATGATTGTAGATAAAGGTCTCTGTGTTTGCTGTGTTCCATTTCTCTCCCGACGTGCTGTTTGTTCCAGGTAGATGGCAACCTGGTGTTTTTAGGAAATCTCTCTCGCAGTGAATCATTGTGAGTTGTCACCTTTTGCTAGTGCTTCTATCAACAGTACAAAGGCGTGCCAGTGAGTGAGCACGGAGAACAGCTTAAAGTGCTTCATTATTACCCTTTCCACCACCTTTTATGTTGAGGGCGCAATTGGCAGTTGGTCACAGCTGCACACCAAAGCATGATGCACTTCACCCAAATAAAAGGATGGAGCAAAAACGGCAATATCCAACTGAAGAGAGACTAATGGCAGTTGATTGCAGAGTGGATCTTTTTGTGTCATTTAACCCAGCCGTTATGTCGAATACTGAACAGGGCGGACAGGCCAGGTGTAGAGATACTGTTGTACACACTTTAAGTGACCTCTTAAAGCTACATTCAAACATGAAGCCAAAGACAACGCTGGTGGAAAGTGACAAAGCACCGGAAATGAGCAGTTAGATTTGAGCTGTCAAATAAACACACAGGGTCATTGAATGGGTTGTTGGCTGCTAATTGCAGCGAATGTTTTTACAGTTGGATCATTGATTGGCTGTTTGGGGCAAATAAACTCACTACAGAAACATGCAGATGTCAGAAAGTGGATGAATATGTTCATATCATATCATAATTTCCCAAAACAAAGGGTCAAACCTTCATATAGTTGTTGTCTGTTTATTATCATATGAGTCAGTCCGAACTGAGGCACAATCTACGCGCCTTAAGCTTTGTACTCCTTCTCGTAGTCATATCTGAGTCAACTCTTAATACAAAGACAGGAGACACTGTTTCACACATCTGGAGGATAACTATCTGGAGATATATTATCTCATCGTCCAGCGTGAATAAACATCCATAATTTGATTAGAAATATAAAAAAGGAACCTTTCTTTATTCTAAAAAAAAAAAGTTTCAAAATCACATTCATCACGTTTTTAAATGATCTCAGTATCAAAGTAATCCAGTGACAGTTATCTGTACGTCCATAAGCACACTGCAAACTGTAACCAATTCAGCACTTTTAATGGGGTCAGTTTGCTAAAATGCAAGCGAATATAGGAACAGTGTTGGCTCACACTTTGAAAACGGCTGATGTAACACAAAGAGAAGCATCTCATCTTCACAGAGAAGCCAGGACCATTCAATTATGTGTTTTTTTTAACTTGTAAAACAAAAAAGCTGCTAAATGACTCCCCAGTTAATTCACTGAACTAATTGTTTCTGCTTTAAATCACAACATTTTAAAGAGAGTTTTAAGAAATCAAAATACACACAGGATCAGCAGTGGAAGTTTGAATATAGTACTTTATTGCCCACTAATCAATACACATATATTTCTGTAAAAAGACCCTCTTGTTGCCATGTGCATGAAACAGTGTCTCGTTGCTTCATTTTAGTATTTTGCAGCATCTGCAGAGCATTTACCATTTTTCATCATCTTGGTGCTGATAGCAGACAATGATTTTGATTCATTTAACATTGGTGTGTGCTATTAATAGCAATCTGCTACCGTTCCTTTAACAAAGGGCCCATTCTCGTTCTTTCTTTCTTTTTTTTTTTTTTTGTCTGCCTCGCCGTTATTACGGCCCCTCCCACTCACCGTCTCTCCCTCCTAAGGCCTCGCCGCTTCATCGGCTCTGATAA